>CM034356.1:87827508-89278049 GCA_019925275.1 Mytilus edulis | reverse complement strand
CATTTTTTTTGTTATATGGATACACATTTGAGTGATACATGTACCAATACAATATATGTTGTGGTATGAAAGTGCAGTAATTAGCATTTACTGTAACTATGTTAATTCACACAAATTGAAAAATAAACAAATGAATGGACCAGATGCTCCGCAGAGCCCAGCTTTATACGACTGCAGAGGTCGAAGCCTGAACAGTTGGGGCTAGTATTGACACAACATTCAAGCTGGAAACAGCTCTGAGTTTGAATTGTGATTAAATAGATGACACAGCTTAGGTTTCTGACACAGAATGAATGAACTTAAATATTTGTTTTGCTTTTGTGTTAGGAGCAATTCACTATGCTGCTGAATATTAATCCTTTCAAACAAAAATATCTAAAGAAATTTTCTTTTTAATTTCTGAAATGAGAAACATTTAGAGGAGACAAACTTCAGTTAAGAGATCAGAAACTAAAAAAATGTATAATTTTTCCATTTGTAAAAGGGCATACCCTAGAAAGTGCTTGCAATCACTGAATGGTTATTAATGACTGCTTTAATTTATCAGTTGGTAATAAAGTGAATATTGCATTGTATATTGTATAATTGATTTAAGTTGACTGAACAAAGAAAGATAACTCCAATTTTCAAAGAAGATTTCATAAAGCATTGGTATTAGGTAATTCAAGAACCATTCTGGACAAACTCCAATTAAGGGTCTTGAATTTACAAAAATGTTTGTTTTTGGTCCGTAATTATTAGACTGTTTGTCCCATAACCCACACAATATATCCGAACCTTCTACTTATGGTATTAAACATTGTGGTACAATTTCAGAACAATTGAAATACTTATACACAACTTTTTAAACCGACACTAGATTAAAGCTTGTTTTGGGCACCTTTGTACCCCTTATTCCTAAACCTTAGGGACCATAACCCCCAAAATCAATCCCAAGCTTCCTTTTGTGGTTATAAACGTTGTGTTATAATTTTGTTGATTTCTGTTGACTTATAATAAAGTTATTATCCAGAAACCATCTTTCGGACAGGATACCAATTTACGACCCAAATTTTTTGTAGTTGTATAAAAATGTTGAACATGTGCAATGAAGTATAGTTTTAGAAATCGATTAGGGAGCTACCATTTGATTTTTATGGGGGGGGGGGGGGGGGGGGGGGGGCTAGGATGAAAAATTTTGTCCTGCCTTTTTTTTTAGTTGTAATCTCTGTCCTGCCTTTTTATTTTTCAGTCTATTCGGTCCTGCCTCTTTTTTTCTTAGCTTATCCTGACTTTTTTACAACAATTGTCATCCTGCCTTTTTTTTTTTTGCCAAGTTACTCATCCTGCCTTTTTTTTTTACTCAAAATCCTGTCCTGCCTTTTTTTCAAATTTCATCCTAGCTCCCCCATAAAAATCAAATGGTAGCTCCCTTAGACTGGATAGGCCTTATAATTTTTTTCCCTCCTAATTGAAGGACCGTTTACACTCAGGGCCGAGTCATCAGCAGGCAATACAGATGTATTAAAACAACCTAGCATCATATTGCTAGTAGTGGGAGTAGCATTGTCCGGTAAATTTGTTCCCACTTTTTTTTATAAAATGTATGGTTCAAATCAAAATAGAATGCTTTTATCTCCTGAATACTTACATTGTACATAGAGATGATACTACTTTGACAAATCCTTGTCCATTAGAGTTGTCTGTCAAATCTTAATTTCACAAAGAATGAATTGCATAACAATGAACTGAGCTCAAAGCAAAGTACTTTAATAATACACTTAGACAAAGAGCTAAATCCAGTGATATACTTTGTACTACAGGTCCTTCATGACCATCCATCCACCCAAACCATATCTCAATAACATTCCATACTACATGATTGGATTCAGAAGTCCTGAAAAAGACATGACTTTTTTTTATCTTGTTTTAAGTATATATGCACAGGTTAAACCTTTATTGTGGATATAATCATTCAGTATCTAGCAACTATCAATTTGCTTCATGCACATATTGATATAGGTTGATTGCTCCTCTGTTGAAAATTAGAACACACCTCCATCTAATTTTAGTCAACTGACGAAGAAAAATTCAAAACTATATAAAATGTTATCTAAGACTTGTCAGTGTCTATTTCCTTTGCCACTGAATAAGATTCCATATTTACAACCAATGAAAATCAAATATCCCTCTAATAGACTTAGCATTGAAATCGTTTTCTAAAATGGTAGTTATGTGGAACCTAGAACTAAAAAAATTGAAACAATATATCTTAAATATTTCAAATGCATGTACATTTAATAATTCTCCAAAATTCACTTTATTTTTCCTTTTTTGGTTTTCTGTTGGAGACTGTATATTGACCTCTATGTAGCCTTTTCAACTTATAAAAGGGGGGATACATTTCCATAGAATTAAACTTTTCTGAAAGAATTGATTCCATTTATTTTCAATAAACAATAAATATTGAAGTCTATAACAGGCATCTAGGAACAGGCTCAACATTATTTCTAAACATGTATTAATATATACCAAAATGTGAACAAACCTACATTAAATATTCTACTTCAACGACTTTAATTAGTGGAGTAGATCAAATTAAAAAGTCACAATGGTTAAAAACTCCAATGGCAGTCTTTCCTGCTAAAATCTTGATGTGTAGAATGTGATATACCATTTTTGGGTCTATATACTGTCCTTTAAATTTAGGTCATTTTGACACGGCAAAATATGAAAAAAAATGTAAACTATGGTCTGGAAAGCACACAGTTTGTGATATTTTAAGGTATCTTTACTAAGAAAACCTGCAAATCTCAGTGGCAGATCCAGAACTTTTCAAAAAGGTGTGGGGGCTCTGATGGACCAGAGGGTTGCCCACTCCCATCAAGCTTCAATGATTTCTTACATATATGTCATAAGCTAAATTTCCCCCACCCCCTTGGTCTGTCTATGCATCTGTTTATCGTTCTGCAAAATAGTACTAATACTAATTTTTCCCTCCCTTACCTGGCCCTAGACAGTTGCTTACCTTTGTAAACATTTTATAATTATAGTCAGGTATATATTGATTGAGAGTAACTTACATAGTAGTTAATGGGACTCTTTTTCACACGGTTCTGTGAAATATAATACGGCAAATATATACCCGTACATACTATCCGCATAACACAGAAATCTGATAGATTTTCACTCCTCTGGGAAAAATCAACCTGTGAAATGAAATACCATGCCTGGAAAAAAATTACCGGGACAAATTATCCTCAGGATAAAATATCACAGAGGACGAAATAAACCGTTACATTACATGAGAAGCCGGTTTGGTTACAAATAATTATGTCACGTGAAGGCGCACTGACGTCACAATTTGCATTAATTTTGCAATACACTACAGTTCACTCATACAGAACCCATTATCATGCAAACATGCAACGTGAATGTGATTGGTTATCAAATAATACAGAATTTATGCACGTACAGTTAATATAGAAGAAATTAGTTCATCAAATGTGAGTTCGTGATCTTGTGGTTAAGACCGATGGCTACAGTGCTGAAAGTCCTGAGTTAGATTCTCACTTGGGGTGCTAAAAATATCAGTACATCAGAAGGGTAATTTTCACCCTCTCACACACATCTTTGTTAATGTTCCGGGATTGTTGAAAACTTGCATATTCATCAATATTTGATTTTGTGGTTTTAACAATCCAGACAGACAAATAGCAATAAGGTGTTTAGGAAAACATGGGAACTCATATTGAATGGTCAAATGTGTTCAATATGAAAATTGAAATTAAGATGGTAAAATCAAATATTAGCCGTTACTGTAAATGGACTTAAAGTATGACTTTTCAGCAAATTTAAAGGGAAATGACACGGAAGGGGCCAAATAGTGTTCAAGGGGAGCAAATGCTATTTAAATTAGTATGCAGGTTTTAAATATAGAGGGAAGTTGAGTCATCTTTTTGGGTGAAGTTAAATACTGACTAGTGTGTGGTTCTCATTGGGTCTAAGCATGACCAATATTGACAATTTTTCGCAAGCGTGAAACGTGAAAGTCAAATTATTGTGTCATGAAAACGGGAAATGAGGTCTGTCGTGAAAACGGGAAATGGGGTTCTGCAGGACCCGGAAATGACAAAAAAATGAAAATTGCTCATGTACATAGTGTAAGCGGGATATGGGAATCTGACAAAACAGTAAGTGGGATCTGGGATCAGAACACCACCCCCCCCCCCCCCCCCCCCCCAATGAGACCCCCTTATGTAGATTTACCTTCTAATTCTATATAAAAAAAAACACAACTAAGAACTACGTTTAATTCACTTTGACTACTGATATGCAAACCTAGAAATATTTCATAAAATAGTGATTGAAAGATTCATAACACTTTGAAAGGATAATTCAGACACGTGTTACGCGGGGAGCATGTTTTAAATTTGTTTACAAATAATAATGTCACGTGATCGCGCACTGACCTCAAGTTGCATCGCCCTTACAATTCACTAATACATGACCATTTTCATGCAAACATGCAACGTGAATGTGATTGGTTATCATATAATACAGAAATAATGCATGCACAGTTTAAAAAGAAATTAGTTCAATAAATCGATGCGATTTTCACTTTTGACACGAATAGGTCGGGTTGACATTACTGTCATCGGAGATAATATTGAGATAAATGGGATAAAACGGACCGTCAAAAAGGTCTAGAGGAGCACATCAGTAGAACCTTAACATTAATAAGTAATACTTACCAAAATTTCTCTAATTAAAGAACTATATAACTGAAATTTCACAAAGATAACGGTAAACATTTTGTTGATGGTGATGATGCTATTATCGATCCGTTGAATTCAGGGTCAACGGAATTTTTTGCGTTGCGTTTAAATCATTGAGGCCATCTATTTTTATTGCGGGTTCCACATATATAAATCGGAATTAAAGAAAAAATGGAATGTTGTTAGCAGAATCAAAACAGAAATGATGAACATTGCAACATTTTCAGCAAAATATAAATAGGATGGAGGATCTGTGTATTCACATTATTTGTAAAACTCTCCTTATTCATGTGAAGCGTGTGCTTTACATCGAGGCTTGCTATGCTTATCATTGACGCCACAGTACTTCAACCAATCAGACAATGTTTATTTTGGGCATTTGACTTTTTTTAACTCAGATTTTGGAATATTTTAATCGAAATTATAGAAAAATGGAATGTTGTTAGTACATATAAAATAGAAAATGATGAATACTTTTAGCTAAAGATAATTTGGATGGGGGTTCTGTGTATTCACATTATTTGCACAACTCTCCTTACTGATGCCATATTTTGGAATTTCCGTGACCTAAATGGTTCGCGAAAATTAATATTTTTATATATAGTATAGTAATTACCATGGTAGCATGATTATATGTTACTATTCTTTTATTCTATTGTACAATAAAAAAGACGTAAAATAGTAATAGTAAATAATAAGAAAATCTTAAATTATATAGCATAACATGTTTTATATAGTAACCTATAACAGATGTTGACGTCACAGTATCGACTATTTCTAATCTTTATTTATGTACTATACCTTCTTTTTCATTGAGATAGTGAAGTGTTGTACACGTCTTCTATATAGAAGTGTACGACCAAGAAACTGTTTCTAAATGTAAACATGGGAGGTATTTAGATTGGCATGGGAACTATTCGGACTGCCAGTAAGTCAGATGGAATGGCTGCAGATACAGCCGCCACCTCATTACCAGGAACAGGTCCCGGGGTCTTGTTAACAGGTAAGTCTATTATAATAACATGGGAGGTATTCCCTCGGTCATTCCTATGTACTGTGAATTTAATAATATTCATTGGATAATAATTTTCGTGGATTTCGTGGGTACAGGAGAACCACGAATTTAAATGTTCAACTTATTACAATTTTTTTTTACAGGAATATATGCGGAATTTGCAAAACCACGAAATTAAATATCCACAAATATACTAGTTTTTCTAAAACCACAAAAATGAATACCCACGAAATTAAATGAATCCATATTAGTTAGAAAATTGAGGGTTTCATCTGAAACAAGACGTACTTTATTATACATATGTGGTCAAACTAGGACAAAAAGCGCATTATACATTATTGAAATGTAAGCAGACAAATACTAGTATCTCATAATTTAAGTTTGATAAATTAATTGAAATGTAATTAAGTTGAAAGCATTAAAAAATAAAATTCATTCAAATTTTGAAACTATGGACAGTGGTCAGGTACGGAAGACTTTCAATATGTCGGCATCGACTTGACAAACATACTAGATTCAAGCAGTTCATATGAACTGATTCAAAGATTAAGTCTTTTAACCATCTTTTTAACTCTAGACGTTTAGATCGATTGATTTATTGTTATTTAACACACATAAGCAAATATTTCATACATATTTTGAACAGCTAGGTGTCGCGTAAAAAAATCGTTTTAGTTTCATTGATTGACTGGGAAAATTACTCCTAAATTAGCTAAATAAAAACTCATTTTAACTACAAATATTAAAAAACAAAATGAAATTTAAGTACAACTTACAATTATGTTAATTGTAAGATGAGCCCTGGAACTCTGTGTGATTTCATTAATTAAAATATTCCTGAGCTTATATGATATATCGCTCTCATTTTTCACAAACAAAATGTATCTGTTTGTGTTATTTTGAAATAAATAATATGTTGAAGTATAAAAATCAAAGCAGGCTTATTGAAATATAAAAAGTATAATACTCATGAGCTGATTATATCTTTTCATTTAAATTAGATTTTTAAATGTATTATGATTAAGAATTGTTTTTATTGATTTACACATATGAGTGAATTTTTGTGACGATATCGTGATTTGTTTGATGAATATAAAATGTTTAAATAGAATATTAAGTATATAATCGTGATACAATGTCCGTCTACATCCTAAAGGCAAGAATATATGTATAAGACTGCATGTATGACCAAACGCAAAACTATCTAAATTGCTTTTAATTGATAAATTCAACAACACTTACCGTCGCGATATCTTGATTGTATTTGGAAAAAAATAATACTGAAACCAAGGAACTTAAGGAACTCACTTTAAATTATTCAAATATAAACGGTAACAACTATATTTTCTATAGAATTAGAATATTTCGGTTTTACACGGGGAAACTACACTAAAATTAAATAAACGGGTTGATTTGTGTTCAATATTATACATTTTACTTTCTTGGATGACGATGTTCTTTTTGCACCATCTAACGGGGTCTGTTGGGACGTTTTGGGTTTCAATGGATCTCATATTATTTATACTGGTAAATTATAAAGCCAGGACTTCGTTTTTCCACACATTACTTCAAACCTTTACTAAATTCTTCCAATGATATAAAGTTTTGTTTATGAATTTTGGCTGTTCCTCGATAAAACATATTTCAAACGGAATAGCACACCTAGAGTTAACGAAGATGTTGTTCACCAAGCCCATACACTTAGATACGATCAAGGTAAACTCGTCGATCCTTCAAATAAACTTATTCTAAAAGGTTACCAATTCAACACTGTATAATTGAATACTCTTGAAATATTGTTTTCATCAGTATACATATTGTTATTAGTAAATGAAAATTAAACTAAATGTTATTTTTGTGACATAAGCACATTCATAGCTTTACAATATTTCGATACCTGTATCTTGGCATTACTCAATTTCATGTTTTTCTGTGACGTCTATGCCCTTAATTGAATGTTGGATGTGTGCTTATAGATATTTTAGTCTTAGATTCATGATTTTTTATTAGATGTAATTGGCTTTAGAACTAGATGTCAGTAACTGCGTCCGTTCGTCCCACTTCAGGTTAAAGTTTTTGGTCAAGGTAGTTTTTGATGAAGTTGAAGTCCAATTTTGAAACATAGTACACTTGTTCCCTATGATATGATCTTTTTAATTTTAATGCCAAATATGAGTTTTTATCCCAATTTCACGGTCCACTGAACATAGAAAATGATAGTGCAACTGGGGCATCCGTGTACTTGGGAAACATTCTTGTTATAGTTTGTTCTGATCATGCGGACGGTTGTACTCGTACATCATTGTTCCAGTTTATGGGGAGGGTTTGGCACCAACAAACTAGTTACACTCGCCACATAATATATAGTGAATGTCGTTTGTTGCTGTATTTCACATTTGTTTAATTTCATTGTTTTCCCCGAAGTTCAGGCTTTTAAAGCTGACTACTAGTATGCGGTATGGGCTTTGCTCATTGTTGAAGGCCGTACGCTGACCTATAGCTGTTAATTTCTGTTTCATCTGGTCTCTTTTGAAGAGTTGTCTCGCTGGCAATCATACCACATCTTCTATTTTTAACAATTAATCCGTAAAATTGTCTCGAACATGGCAAATCTTTGATTTCAATTGATGGATTTTTCCGGATTAAAGAAACACTTTACCCGGCGGATATTGAGTTATTTTTATATTTCGAACCAAAGGAAACGCAATATATATTACAATTTTATTTATGATAACGGTGATTGAGAAGAAAATTAGTTTTACTTGTAATAATTTCTCCATATATATCTTATTCAATGGAAATTCAAGATAAAAGTTTTATTGATCAGAAGTTATTGACTACACCTGCTTGGTTCACCGTCATAAAATACAGATATTTCAATTTCAAATCTCGTATATTGTAATTTGTCTTCTATTCAGCGTGCTTCAGGTGAAAACTCCATGTTTAAAGTATCATTAGTGGACGCAATTTTGTGAAGTTCAAAAATAAAATTTTCTATAGTGAGAAATGTTGTGTATTTCTTGAAGTTCTGGGAAGTATGAGAAAACGCTATTGGAAAATTATTGTCATCCATATTTATAGAATTTTTTATTATTTGTAAAAGTGTAAGATGACTGATGTTGAAGTCCTGCTATAAATCTTCTTTCAAGTTGGTTCCAAATATATATGTACCAGGAATATAAAAGAACATTAGTCGAATACATCCTGCTTTGTAAAGCATTTTAGAGTCACTCAATAATAATTATTTTAATTCTTTATCTTTTATATTTAAGTGCTTACCATTATCTGTGTTGTTATCATTTATTCTAACAGGAGAAATCCTTGGTATTGTGATTGGTAGTTTGAGTGGTGTCCTCGTTTTGGTTGCTGTCGTCGTTGTTGTTGTCATCTACAGAAAACACCAAAGACGGAAAGCATGGAACTTTGAATATTACGATTTAGACGATGAATCGACCTCTAAATCAGCACCAATTTCTAGGTATAAGGTTTACCAATTATTCTATTTGGTTTTGATATCAATTTAGCTACCCCCTCCCAAAAAAAACAAGAAAAAAAAAAACAAGAAAAAATCATAAATTCTAACAAACAAACAAACGAGTAAAATGATAAATTTTAAAAGATCTAATAAAAAAAAAGCAATCTATATATATAAACATCTAAACCCCATCAGTTTTATGACAAGTAGATGAGACTTTGACACTGCTGACTAGAAAATAGATTTCTGCTTATTTCCATATTCCACCAATATCTACTTAGAAAGAGCAAAGTGGAAACAGATCAAACTTATATATAATTTTCAATTTTTAAATAACAAATACCTATAATTCAACTTTACAGGGAAAACAAATCGAAAAGAAAAAAACGGTTATGTTTTATTGAATTTTTAACCCAATTTAATACGGCAATACGAAAAGATCGTTAAACTGTATTTAATGATCTGAATTTCAATAGGTCAGCCTCTCCAAAATTTCCAAAGAGAAAATCATGTCCTGATATTCATGCGGATGCACGGAATGTTATGGTACGATCAGCTACCTCTGCATGTGTACCCGACTTCATTCTGCCTCCTGAACGTATACAACCCTATTCAGACCATGAAAGTGGACAGATTAACTTCCTATCACCCGAAAACTGTGTTGGAATCAGACCAGATTTATATAGGTAAATATTTTGCGCAATCGAATTTGTCCTTCCTTTACATAAAATAATGTCGAATTAAACAGTATAAACAAATCATAATTTGTCATTGCATATTTGATTTATGTAATTTCTAGCAATAAAGTAACACAAGACCTTGCCGAGCAAACAAAAAAGTTAAAGTAAATAAATAAAATACACTGTTAAATTTGAATTTCCAGGCCCAAAAGTGAATCAGACGATGACTCTGGCGTTTTCCCGCCAAGTGAACATGGTAGAATATGGTTTACCCTGGTGTACGATGGAGCTGTAGAACAACTAAATGTGAAACTAGTGAAAGTCAAAGAACTACCAGGTACTGTGAGAGTTACTTCTTTTCTGAATTTGTGGCTTTTGAGTGTGTAAATAATAACAGACAACAAATTCAAACACGAATATTTTCTCTGTCCTTAGCTGTAAATAAGTCCTAATAAAAAATAAATAAAAAATCTATTACTATATAAGGTATCTAAATAGATTTTTTTAAACACTACCCTCTTTCCTACCTTAACCTCTAGACGTTACGAAAAGGACAATAGATATAAACAGATGTGGTATGCAATCCAATGAGACAACTCTCCATTCAAGTCACAACATGTAAAAGAACAACCATTATAGATCAAAGTACGGTCTTCAACACGGAGCTTAAGTTGTTTTTAAGGTTACAATATACATTTTGATACAAATATCGGTAGTGAGTTATCGAGTTTCCCCCACATTGTTCGGTCAATACAATTATCGATAGCGATTAATCTTATTTTCAAAAATTGTTCGGTCAATACAAATATTTTTTTATGGGTTGTGAGTTATCGTGTTTTCCCCACATTGTTCGGTCAATACAATTATCGGTTGTGATTTGTCTTGTTTTCCCCACATTGTTCAGTAAACACAATTATCAATAGTGGTTTATCGTATTTCCAAAAATTGTTTGAATAATACGATTATCAGTAGTGATTTATTTTGTATTCCAAAATTGTTCGGTCAATACAAATATCGGTAGTGAGTTATCGTGTTTTCCCCACATTGTTCTGTCAATACAATTTCGGTAGTGATTTAGCTTATATTCCAAGATTGTTCGGTCAATACAATTTGTCAAATATCGGTAGTGAGCTATCGCGTTTTCTCCATATTGTTCGGTCAATACAATTATCGGTAGCGATTAATCTTTTTTCCCAATATTGTTCGCTCAATTCAATTATCGTTAATGATTTATCTTATTTTCCGCCAATAGTGTTCGGTCAATTCAATTATCGGTAGTGATTTATCGTGTTTCCCCCACATTGTTAGGTAAATACAATTATCGGTAGTGGTTTATCGTATTTTCTAACATTGTTTGAATAATACGATTATCGGTGATTTATCGTATTTTCCAACATTGTTAAGAATGTTGTACAATGAGTTACATGCATACTTGAAATTTTAGATATTATTCATACTGTTAGTGTAAATATTTCAACATTTTATCCTGTTTAACAGAAAAATGACTTAATTGTGTGTAATGTTTATACATGTAAATGAACCTTTAGAGTCTGAAATAAAGATGTGTAGTCTAAAAACGTCATTGTCAGAACAATCTCTTCTAAAAGGTCAAACCTCCGATTTAGTAAATGTTTTTGCAAATATACGGAAGCGTATTAGGGACATAGAAAACATAAAATTGGCAGTGAACTTTTTTTTTCAAAGTAGAAATTTTGACTTTTCAAATTTCGAAATTTTGACTTTAACTTGAAATTTTGACTTTTCAAATCCCGAAATTTTTACTTAAACTTGAAATTTTGACTTTCTAAAATCTTGAAATTTCGACTTATTGAAAAATCTAAATTTTGACTTTTTTGAAACTCAAAATTTCCACTTATAAAAAGTCGAAATTTCCACTTTAAACTCGAAATTTCCACTTTTTTAAAACTCGAAATTTCGACTTATTTAAAACTCGAAATTTCAACTTATTTCAAACTCAAAATTTCGACTTTTTTAAAACTCGAAATATCGACTTATTTTAAACTCGAAATTTCAACTTATTTTTAAACTCAAAATTTCGACTTTTTTAAAACTTGAAATTTCGACTTATTTTAAAATCAAAATTTCAACTTATTTTAAACTCAAAATTTCGACTTTTTGTAAACTCAAAATTTCGACTTTGATCTCAAAATTTCGGCTGTTGAAATGTCGAAATTTTGACTTTTTCTAAGTACTTTTAAAACTTTGATGTTAGTATTCAAACACAGTTCTTACAATTTTAGCAGGGGTAGACATGGACGCAAATTATTAAAGCGTCATCCACACATTTTGACAATTTATATTTTGAAATTGGTTTTGTTCTTAAATTAAGATATGGATTAGCATTTAATATTGAATTCGGAAATGCATGTTGACAGAAAAAAAAAATGTTTTCCCATATTCTATGTTTTAGTTCCCACGACATTGTCATAGAATTGTCAGATTTGAGAACATTTAGCATCGCAGTTTCAAAGGCCTGTTTGGTTTCCCAATAGCAAGTCACTGACTTTGCCTTGTTTAAACAATGGTAAATCAAGTAGCCAAAAATGCCATGCATATTCAGGACGACAAATGAGCTGCTCGGGTTTCTAATTTTGGAATTTGGAAATAATGGTTCTTTTTTCTGGAACATTGATTAAACTCTACAAGTTGACATTATTATGACACAACTATTAACCCTTGTCTTTATATCTTAGACTGTTGAATAAAAGTATGTCGTGATATAGGTGTGTCTGAATAACGGGGTTATCTTGATACACATTTCTGAAGTCCAGACTTGAAATATGTATTTGAACGTGAAACATATTTTATTTATTTTTCGGCAAGAACAAGATTTTCTATCTAAAATAACCTCTTTAAAATGGTTTAGTTTATTCAAATATGCTTATTAAGTTTATGATGTATATGGCTCTCCGCTTGCTGATATAAATGACTGTGAATGTGGTAATCACAAACGTATAAATACTTAGGACAAGTCGAAATTTTGAGTTTAAAACAACTCGAAATTTTGAGTTTAAAACAACTCGAAATTTTGAGTTTAAAACAACTCGAAATTTCGAATTTAGAAAAAGCCGAAATTTCGAGTTTTAAAAAAGTCGAAATTTTGAGTTAAAAGTCGAAATTTCGACATTTTATAAAGGCAAAATTTCGAATTCTAAAAAAGTCAAAATTTCGACTTTTTGAAAAGTCGAAATTTCAAGATTTTAGAAAGTCAAAATTTCAAGATAAGAAAAGTTAAAATTTCGAGATAAAGTCGAAATTTTAAGATTTGAAATGTCAAAATTTCGACCTTGACAAAAAAAGTTCACTGCTAATTTTATTTTTTCTATGTCCCTAATACGCTTCCGTACAAATAGAATGGACATGATAGCTAAAATCGGAGATTACTGACTGCCATTTTGTGCTTAAACCAAGAACTTCTTTAAAACAGGGGTTCGTATTAAAAACAACAAAAGGGGAAAACATTGGTCTTGTTAGTTTGAGTGTTCAAACCTAATTCTAAAGTTAACAAAATGAGCGTGAGAGGTTCGATTGATTGGTGGTGATGGGAATCCAGACTCAAAGGTCTCATTACTTTTAGATATTGAATGAAATTTAAGCTTATTAGTTCATTCACTTTACAACATACAAGGGAAAACGGATCAATGAAGATTAGTAATAAATTGTCATATATTAACACAACAGATGTTATCGACCAAAGTCAACCAATTTCCATACAGTTGTGAAAATTCAAAAGTCGGTTTCACTTTAAACGCAAGGCCGTCTTGAGTAAATTTCAAGCTGTCGGTGTCCTGAAGGCCATTACAGATTAAAGTCTGCACACTATTGATTTGGCAATATTATAGATTTATAATGCTTCTAAGCATTGACAAACGAGGGGAACATCGAAATATTACGAAGCATGTGAATGTAGAATATCTATGTTGTATAAAACTAGAAAAATATACTAGCGGAACATCTCAATTGCAAGACATCGAAATTATACTTCATGCATACCGGTATTCTGGAATAATTCGTTTTTCTTCGGCTCGTTTAGACGGTTTAGTTTTAATGCCCCACCTACGATAGTAGAGGGGCATTATGTTTTCTGGTCTGTGTGTCCGTTCGTTCGTCATTACGTTCGTTCGTCCGTCTGTCCAGCTTCAGGTTAAAGTTTTGGTCAAGGTAGTTTTTGATGAAGCTGAATCAATTTGAAACTTAGTACACATGTTTCTAATGATATGATCTTTCTAATTTAAAAGCCAAATTAGACTTTTGACCCCAATTTCACAGTTCACTGAACATAGAAAATGAAAGTGCAAGTTTCAGGTTAAAGATTTTTGTCAAGATAGTTTTTGATGAAGTTGAACTCCAATCAACTTGAAACTTAATACACATGTTTACTATGGTATTATCTTTCTAATTTTTAATGCCAAACAAGATATTTACCCAATTTTACGGTCCATTGAACATGTAAAATGATAGTGCGAGTGGGGCATCCGTGTACTTTGGACACATTCTTGTTTTAACCTAAAATAAGCCAGCAAATTATCAAGTTATAAGGAGAGAAATAAACTCTCTGAAAACGAACTATTTGCCGCCGATATACCAGCTGTTGGGTATTAAGTAAAGCATAATATAAAAATATGGCTTTAAGTTATGGGTGGTGTTTATATTGCCGCATGCTCAGAAAAAAATAAAACCCTTGACTTGGTTCGTCCCGGAAGAATGTGTTATTTTCCATTTTGCTAAATCATCCGTAACAACCTTTTAGATTCGGGTGATATTTGTCTGAATGTATTGGTCAATCGCAACGGCCTCCACTAATTGACTCAGTGAGTTTATAATATTACAGGTCGCAGAAATGGCCAACTAAGAGACCCGTTTGTGAGAATATTTTTGCTACCAGATGAAAGGAATTCAAAAACATCAAAAGTAAAGAAGAAAACCCTAACACCTATCTACAACGAAACATTCATTTTCCAGGTATAACAAGATTGAAGTCAAATGTTACAGCAAACTTGTCAACAACTACAATGTCGATTGACGGGTTCTTGCTTTTCGGCTTCTGATCAATATGTTAACTCAAGTGTTAAAAACATTGAGAAAATTGGTATAGGAAAAGTAGTAAACACTAAACGTTTGGTCTTATGATGTCAAGGTTCAGTCATTGACGACTTTTGAGGTACATATATGGTAGCATCAAATTGATATTTTGTTGACGACTTTTGAGGTACATATATGGTAACAACAAATTGATATTTTGTATGCTTTTTTTCTTCAACTGATGATTTTTAATGTATTCCTTTGTTGCCTCTACCTCGTGTTTACTAAAGATATCCTTTGTTTTCAAATAGGGGTCTCATATCTCAATTCCGCCAGATTATGAAATAGAGTTTTCTCCCATGTCACAATTTTCTGTAGTCTGAAATAACTAAATCCCATATTTCATATTTTTGTAGTCTTAAAATATATCTCCATTGTTAAAATTTTCCAGATTATCAAATGGAGTTTCGCTGAAGTTTCCACATACCTTTTTTGGCTTGTCAAATGCAATAAACTATATTTCACCATAATCTAAATCGCAACAATTTATCCTACTGTATAAAAATGAAATTTTAAAAGTTAAGTTTGAGTAATTGTTTTTTGAAATAACTAATCATCCGTTTTTAGAAGCAAAGACCTGTGTTATTTGTGAATTTCTTGTTTTGTGCATTTCTCTATTTAATGATAATTTGGTCTTCAATGGTTTTTCTTTATTATGTAAACACACATGATAATCATATGCCTCAGATGTCACTACTGTAAATTCAGTAATTATTGATATGTGTTTTTATTATTGCGAAAAATGCGACAGGGTTATCAGCGCAATTATTACAACTCGCATTTTGATTTTTTTTAATATGAATCAACAATACTTTTCTGAATATCGCAAAAAAAAAAAAATTAAAATTGCATTTTAGTCTAAAATGACTAAATCGCAATAATTTCTGAACTTACAGAAAGCAATTTGAAATGTGTTTAGTTTTATGTATGTGAAAATAATTTAAACTAAAAACTGCAGGATGTTGCTGGACTAATTGGATGTTTTACATTCTAGCTGTCTGCAGTTGATATAGACAAATGTACGCTGAGATTTTCTGTGTATGATGTGGACAGACGTCGCTTGAGGCACGTTCTTGGTCATGCATTTATTCCTTTATGCGATATTGACAAGACAAAAGTTGCCACAATGTGGCGAGACTTGGAACCAAACTCTCATGTGAGTGATACTATCGATTGCTCAGATTATCTAAGTTTCAGATCGCAAAACAGACCATTTAAACAATAGGACTAAAAGAGCCAAATAATTATTCGAACACGGTTCACGAAATGATACCAGTGATGGTGATACACGACTGAAAGCACATATTATTTATATAACTACTCTAAATATCAGCACACCAAAGTTAAATCTGCATTTTTTTGTTCTTCTCTCGCCGGGATTCGAACTCATGCTATTGGGATATCTGATCATTCTATGTAGCCGAGTGGTGTAAAACGCTGGACACAGTGCAGTCTGTGTTGCCATGATATCCTAATAGCATGAATACGAGCTCCTGCTATGGCTTTAATGTCGCACCCCTTACTGAACTTACGGTGATTGTTGGATATAACTTATGACCGGATTCTTTTTTTGTAAAGAGCAACACTAAAATGAGCAGAGTTCATTCACCCCAGGGTCTTAAGTAGAGTTAATATTTCAGGAGTTGCTTAAGATATCTAGCATTACGAGCAACGCACCACATCTTACCATATACATGTATAGTCGCGTGCATCATATTTGTAGCACAGATTTTTTTTAATCGGTTTTTAACTAGATTGCATACAGGAGAGTACCACGATCTGCAAAGTTTTTAAAGAACCCTTGCAACAACTCTCAGAGAGATCCGTAGATGGCCCGTTTGTTACAGACCAACGAAAATGACTTTTGATTTTCAGTTTTAGTTGTATGTCTTATATGGTTCTTCGGAATTGACGTACTATTTTGACCAGACAAGGCTATATTTTAATAACACCACAGCCAAACACTTTGCCCAAGAGCAGGTAATTTGCATATTACTCAGCTTCTGAATCATGGTATAATTTGGTATCTGTCGTGGTACTTTGTAATGCTGAGTTGTGTCGGAGACTATCATGCAATGTGTTGTAGTAGATTTAGGTTGTGCCATGTAAGCGAGTGCATGTCTATAGTACAGTCACTCCATGATAATTGAATATTTCTTCAATGTCTAATAATTAGTGGAGTACTTTACACGAAACCACGTGCAACTAAGTGTTCCAACTTTGTAAAATTTATTCAAATCTCTTGTTTCCAACTGAAATGTTTACAGTTACATTCTGTTATGTATTTGTCTTTGGCCAACTTTGCGTTGTAGTTTGACTAGATTTGTTATTCCTTAGAAGATAAACATAGGACTATGTTACCTTTCAACCAATGACAACATTCATGGCTTTGCTGTGTAGTTTGACTAGATTTGTTATTCCTTAGAAGATAAACATAGGACTATGTTACCTTTCAACCAATGACAACATTCATGGCTTTGCTGTGTAGTTTGACTAGATATGTTATTCCTTAGAAGATAAACATAGGACTATGTTACCTTTCAAGCAATGACAACATTCATGGCTTTGCTGTGTAGTTTGACTAGATATGTTATTCCTTAGAAGATAAACATAGGACTATGTTACCTTTCAAGCAATGACAACATTCATGGCTTTGCTGTGTAGTTTGACTAGATTTGTTATTCCTTAGAAGATAAACATAGGACAATGTTACCTTTCAACCAATGACAACATTCATGGCTTTGCTGTGTAGTTTGACTAGATATGTTATTCCTTAGAAGATAAACATAGGACTATGTTACCTTTCAAGCAATGACAACATTCATGGCTTTGCTGTGTAGTTTGACTAGATATGTTATTCCTTAGAAGATAAACATAGGACTATGTTACCTTTCAAGCAATGACAACATTCATGGCTTTGCTGTGTAGTTTGTGACTAGATATGTTATTCCTTAGAAAATAAACATAGGACTATGTTACCTTCCAAGCAATGACAACATTCATGGCTTTGCATTGTAATTTTTGATTTCAGATATGTAATGCCCTAGGAGATATACACATTTGCTGTGTAGTTTGTGACTAGATATGTTATTCCTTAGAAAATAAACATAGGACTATGTTACCCTCCAAGCAATGACAACATTCATGGCTTTGCATTGTAATTTTTGATTTCAGATATGTAATGCCCTAGGAGATATACATATAGGACTATCTTACCTTCCAAGCAACGACAAGATCAAAGTTATCATTCTGAATGCACGACACCTGCGTCATTTGGATTATGACATGATAAACGGTTGGTAAAGTAGAATTATGTTCTATGGACAGTAAGACCTTAAACAGTCATGAAAACAAAAGTGATGATTTAGGTGGAGCCACTGGAGATAGTCACTGACCTTGTGGATCAGTTCGTCCCACCAGAGTTATTCTGTTTGTGTAGCTTAATCTCGACTTTAGTCCATAGTTGTGTTGTGTAGCTTACTGTCGACTTTAGTCCATAGTTGTGTTGTGTAGCTTAAACTCGACTTTAGTCCATAGTTGTGTATGTAATATGTCTCGGAGTTTCTTTTGACAATCAGTTGAGGTTCGTGGCTTTGTGTTTTGTTTAATACTTAGTGGTATGTGCATAGCTTTGTGTTTTGTATATTAAGACTGTGTGGTTAGGATGGCTTTATGTTTTATATAAGACATTTTGATAAGAATGGCTTTATTTTTTGTATAAGACTGTGTGCTTAGTATGGCTTTGTGTTTGTATAAGACTGTGGTTAGAATGTCTTTATTTTTTAGTATAAGACAGTGGTTGGAATGGCTTTGTGTTTTGTACAAGACATTTTTATTAGAATGGCTTTATTTTTTGTATAAGACTGTGTGCTTAGTATGGCTTTGTGTTTGTATAAGACTGTGGTTAGAATGGCTTTATTTTTTGTATAAGACTGTGGTTAACATGGCTTTGTGTTTTGTATACGACTGTGTGGTTAGAATGGCTTTGTGTTTTGTATAAGAGTGTGGTTAGAATGGCTCTGTGTTTTGTATAAGAGTGTGTGGTTAGAATGGCTTTGTGTTTTGTATAAGAGTGTGGTTAGAATGGCTTTGTGTTTTGTATAAGAGTGTGTGGTTAGAATGGCTTTATGTTTTGTATAAGACTGTGTGGTTAGAATAGCTTTGTGTTATGTATAAGACTGTGTGGTTAGAATGGCTCTGTGTTTTGTATAAGACTGTGTGGTTAGAATGGCTTTGTGTTTTGTATAAGACTGTGTGGTTAGAATGGCTTTGTGTTTTGTATAAGACTGTGTGGTTAGAATGGCTTAGTGTTTTGTATACGACTGTGTGGTTAAAATGGTTTTGTGTTTTGTATAAGACTGTGTGATTAGAATGGCTTTATTTTTTGTATAAGACTGTGGTTAACATGGCTTTGTGTTTTGTATACGACTGTGTGGTTAGAATGGCTTTGTGTTTTGTATAAGAGTGTGGTTAGAATGGCTTTGTGTTTTGTATAAGACTGTGTTGTTAGAATGGCTTTGTGTTTTGTAGAAGACTGTGTGGTTAGAATGGCTTTGTGTTTTGTATAAGACTGTGTGGTTAGAATGGCTTTATGTTTTGTATAAGACTTTGTGGTTAGAATGCCTTTGTTTTTTGTATAAGACTGTGTGGTTAGTATGGCTTTATGTTTTGTATAAGACTGTGTGGTTGGAATGGCTTTTTTTTGTATAAGACTGTGTGCTAAGTATGGCTTTGTGTTTTGTATATGACTTTGGTTAGAATGGCATTGTGTTTTTTATAAGACTGTATGGTTAGAGTGGCTTTGTGTTTTGTATAAGACTGTGTGGTTAGAATGGCTTTGTGTTTTGTATAAGACTGTGTGGTTAGAATGGCTTTGTGTTTTGTATAAGAGTGTGTGGTTAGAATGGCTTTGTGTTATGTATAAGACTGTGGTTAGAATGGCTTTATTCTTTGTATAAGACTTTGCTGATTGTATGGCTCTGTATTTTATTTAAGACTTTGATTAGTACATGGCTTTGTGTTTGGTATAGGACTTTGCAGTTTGTAGACAACTTTGTGGTTTATATATGGCTTCAACAGTTTGTGTTTTGTGGAGGACTTAGTAGCTACTACATGGCTTTGTGTTTTGTAGAAGATTTTGTGGTTTATAGATGGATAAGTATTTTGTACAAGATTCTGTGTACTACTTTTTGTTTTGTAGATGATTATGTGATTGCACATGGCTTTGTTATGTAAATGATGTTATTGAGATTACTTTGTGGTTTGTAGATAACATTGTGTTTGGTATATATGACTTTGTGGTTCATAGATAGCATTGTGTTTTTGTGATGACTTTGTGTTCTGTAGATGACTTTGTGGTTTGTAGGTCACTTTGTTTTTAAAATGACTTTGTTGTACATGAACAAATATTTTTTTTTAAGACCTACATTATTATGTTATATATCAAACATCCTGAAATGTTTATTCAACTAGCAACAAGAATATATTTAAACTTGCAGGTAAAAGAAACTACAATGCCTTTCATATAAAACTTGTAAATCAATGGTGTATCATGACAGAGATGTGAATAAATGATACATGTAATCTAAAATAAATTGTTTTCTGGAAGCTTGACATAGAATTCTGGAAGCTTGACATAGAATTCTGGAAGCTTGACATAGTAGTCATGGAGGAGCCTGTCAATAAATTCAAATATAAAACAACGGTTTAAAGATTTTAGTGGTTTAGATATTAAATCACAATTTATTTGGCTAATGTCCTCTGAAGATACTTTCATACTCCAGAAACTCGGAGAATTATTGGAAAATTTATCCTCATATAGGAAAGTTTCCTTAAATGATATATAGATATAAAAATGCCCAGTCACCCCCTTATGTTATTAAACACTGTGCTTGTTGTATTCTTGTACTTGTCTTAATAAATATTTTTTGGTTTGATTATTTTTTTTTTTTTTTTTTTTTTTATAACATTGTGTGTTAATCATATTGAATCACTTGTAATCATTTGTATGTAATTAATGTTGATTGTTCTGCTCCTTGTGGGCGCTTTGATTAGCAATAAAATATATTTGAATTTGTCAATATGAATACTACACATATACATATGCTGTGTCAGAATCAAAAAAACTTCTAAGTTGTCATGTAAGGTTTCCTCCATCAAAATGCCATTTTATAGTAACCTTTATATAACCACATGCATAAAATTTCATACTAAAGTTCTTTATATTTTCAGGTATTTATGTCAAAGTTCAGATGAACCATGCTCGTCGACCTTACAAATCAAAGAAAACAATGGTAAGACCCACTGCTGAGGACCCAACATTCAATGAAGCATTCTCCTTCTGTACAGCAGGACAGCCTATTGAGACTTGTAATTTTGTTGTCTCAATCATGGTCTGTCCAAAAAAATATTTAGGACAAAATGAAATCTATGGAAAAGCCATTGTTGGATCGTTCATGTATGCCCGTGGAGAGGATCTAGTTCATTGGCAGGAAATGATTTCTCAACCACGATCTACTGTTAACAAATGGCATTCACTGACCAATGATATCTAAGCTTCACAACAACGCTCTACTGTTAACAAATGGCATTTACTGACTAACGATATCTAGGCCTTACAACCCTGTTTCAATGTTTGCAAATGGCATTCACTAACCAATGAAATCTAGACATTATTTCCTGATTGACATGCTATATGCCCATTTAATGGTCACAAGTTTTCACTGTATCATTGTAGAATCTCAGATTAGTATGTTTACCATTATTTAAGCTGTAAATTTTTTTCTCATTGAACTCGTAAACTGTACTTTGACACTAGGTCAGTAAGTATTATTTTCTGTTAAAAATATTTGAATAAGAAAACAATGTTGGGGCATGGCTAAAATCTTTTTAATTAACTCTCCTTCATATTGAAGATCTTTGCCAGTTTATCATTTCAAAATATTTATACATATGTATATGGAAGGAAAACTTATTTTATTACCGATTTGACTCAGATTCTCATATTTGATTTAAAACATACTGAAAAACATATCCAAAATATAATAAGTCTTGAATAAACAGTTAACAATGCATATACTAGATAATATGTATCAAAATCTCTTGTGTATTTTACTCTAGACACCATCTAATTAACTATCAAGATAACCTCCGAAAACTACCAAGGATCACATAACAAGATATAAACAAAAACATAGAAATAAATAGATAGCAACCTGGTGCAAATGGATTTTTCTATGTCTGTTTGATTTCATGTAATAGGTTAAAAAATAAGTTTGTTATTGTTAATACCTGTATAAGAATGTTTTTTTATGGATTGAATTAGTCAATCAAATGATTTACCTTTGTTACTTTCAATGTTGACATTCTTTTCTTTTAATAACCGTTAACACATAAATCATGCATAATTCTTGTTTAGCTATGGGGTTAAATTAAAGTTCACATGAATACTGATTCAAAAAGGTCGAGTTATCATTAATGTTTCTTACCTTATTTTGATAAAATCTAATCATACTTGCTGCTAAAAGCAATTTATTATTTCACTATATCACTTTCATAAATGATTGAACAAAAAAAAATATCAGAATTAATTTTTTTTATATAATTGATCTTTGCTTATTCATGCTTTTAGCAACATATAGCTTTGAATCAAAATTCAATAATTATGTGTGTTTTTTGTAGACAAGGGACATAACTGTAGCTGTGATAAAAATAGAATCAAAATGTCTTCATTACTTACAATAGTTATGGGAAATAAAAATGAGGATGAAAACAAATTCTTTGTTTATTTTTGTTACACATCACACTTGAACTTCAATTAAAAATAAACTTCTCAGCAGAAATCCTGTTTTTAGAAATGCATGTAGCTTTCTGTGCATTTCACAATACGTTTATACAATTTGAAGTATTATCATTTAATACCATATCTTCACAAAGTGTAGGAATGTTCACCTAAAATATTTATGTAATGAACAGAAAAGGAATTTTTCTACTGAAAATAGCAAATTTTTTATGTATAAATACAAACTTTTCACTGAAATGAAGAAATTTGTATGATTTTATCTTATTTTAATACCAAATTAAAGATTGGTTAAGATTGATTAACAAAATTTAAAATAATTTGCTTTCTAGGAGAAGACAACTCAAATAGATTTATAAAGATTGATTTTTATTATAGAATCATCAGTTTTATCTATTTCTTTATGTGAGCAATAAAAATTGACCCATTTTTTCCTACTCTTTTTTTGAAACAATTTTATAAGAGCATAAATTTTATTTAAAAATCTATCATAAAGTTTTCTATCTTGTGCAATCCAATATGAGATATTTGAACAACTAGCGTTACAACAAACCTAGCTTTATTGTATTGTTTGATTTAGCGTCTGTAAAATAATTGTCTGTGCTGCATTGGGTTATAATGCCTCCACATTTTAGACATTTACTATTGGTCCAATTTCTGGTTCCAATATTATATATTTGTAGTGTATAGAGGACTTAAGTTTCAATTCCATTAGGAAAAGTATACCTAAGCCTGTTTGCTGTTTTTTTTTGCTTTCCAAAATATTTGTCTCCACCAACCAAGACAACTCAACAACAAAGGCCAATAGGGCAATTGTATGATAAAACACACAAAATGTAAAAAAATATATATTTTCTAATTCATAGATTTATAAAAATTACATAGAAATTGTATATCAATATAGCTTAAATAAATAGTTCATATTTATTGGTTAATAAGGCACTCAGGTTGAAATTAAATATTG
The DNA here is from genome assembly GCA_019925275.1 of Mytilus edulis. Taxonomy (NCBI): domain Eukaryota; kingdom Metazoa; phylum Mollusca; class Bivalvia; order Mytilida; family Mytilidae; genus Mytilus; species Mytilus edulis. Next base: position 89,254,257 of record CM034356.1, on the reverse strand, counting down.
CACTTTTAATATTTACTGAGCAAATATAAACAAGTGTTGGCATACAAGAGTCTATTCTCACTCATACATATAAAATGACTATGCCTGAATATAATATGTAGACTATCTCTGACCTCACTTCCAAATACAAATTCTTCACTTGGTTATTTTAACAGTTGTACTAGGGGTAAGGAACACATGTGTTATATTCATATTAAAAGTTTCATACACCTTATCTCTATTAGGAAATATGAGCAACTTGAACTTTTGTCATCATACAACATTCACTTTTCAATTGTGGGGTTAGATATTTTAGTTTGTGACCGTGAGTGACGTCAAAATTTTACAGGAACCTTTGTGAAGTGAGAATAATGTCTGCAATCATAATTTGTATTTTTCAATTGATTGCATTTATCAGCAGAAAATTATTTCATATAAGCAAGACCAACTAGAGGCTCTTAAGAGCCTGTGTCGCTCACCTTGGTCTATGTGCATACTACACAAAGGACGCAGATGGATTCATGACAAAATTGCGTTTTGGTGATGGTGATATCGATGTGATTGAAGTTCTTGCTTTACTGAACATTCTTGCTACTTACAATTATCTCTATCTTTAATGAACTTGGCCCATTAATAACAGAGGAAAATATTGGTAAAAATTTACCAAAACTTAAAAAATTTATGAAAATTGTTAAAAATTGACTATAAAGGGCAATAACTCCTTAGGGTTTCAGAGTTATAAGCAAAAATCTACATTTTACCCCTATGTTCTATTTTTAGCCATGGCGGCCATCTTGGTTGGTTGGTTGGCCAGGTCACGCCACTAATTTTAAACTAGATACCCAAATGATGATTGTGGCCAAGTTTGGTTCAATTTGGCCAAGTAGTTTCAGAGGAGAAGATTTTTGTAAAAGTTAACGACGAAAGACGACAGACGCGGACGGACGCCGGACACGGATGCCAAGTGATGAGAAATTTGTAAAGGATCTTACTATACAAATCCTTGACAAGACAGAGAAAAGAAGATTAGAAAACATGCCAATGTAAAAGTATATCTTAAGTTACAATCATAGAAAGCAATTAAAATGATGTTATTTCAATTTCCCCCTCCTCATCCTCCTCATCATCATTTTCTGCTTTGTTTATTTGTTCATTCTGGTCAGGTAGTGTTTCAAATTTTACATTTTGTTTTAAATCTGAATTTGAATCTTCTTTTGTACAAATCATCTCCCCTGATTGCTGATCTTGACTTCCTTCCAGTTCACTATCAGTTTTTCTACTTAAATGTTTATGAGAAGAACTTTGATCTGGATTGTCATCTGTATCAGTATCACTTGCTTCAATCTTAGAAGGAAAGACTGTCATAAGTTTATTAAATTTCTTTTTAGAACTTTTTCGTCTTTTAATTCCATTGTCTTCCACTTCATCATCATCAATATCATCATCAGTGTCTCCTGTTTCCATATCAAATGTAAACACATCCTGTCCATGAGATGGACCAGCTCCTACTAAATTATCAGTATCTCCTTTCTCCGATCCTTCCACCACTGTCTCAATCCTAATCTCTTTATCCTGTAGAGCATCCTCAGCATTACCACTGGCCGACGATGTGGAATCTATCTCATTCTCTAATCCACTGTCATATCCATTCAGACTCATTTCCCTAGCTCCATCAATGACAGGAGGTTGTAGACCTGCATCTATAGGCTCCAGTGGAAGATCTAAGACAACTTCTTGTGATTCATACTCTCTCTTCCTCCTAACAGTCTCACTCTCAATCACGTTAGTAGCAGGCCTGAAAAATAAAGTTAAATGACATCTGTTATTGCTGTTACAAGAATATCTAAGCTCAATGAAAACCTTTCTTAGTCCTTGTTTAATATGAATTAACTAAATGTCTTATTCAAATACTTATATCTTAACATCAAATGAAACAGTTTTAAATACTAACCACTTGAACATTAAACTGAGGTAACTTCGTCCATTGTTACAATGGACGAAGTTACCTCAGTTTAATTTGTTATATAAATTTTAACTATTACTTTTATATACACTCAAATTACTGTCTTCTTTCTATTTTCAATTTAGTATTAATAAATCATACACTTTTACTTGTTTCAATTATTACTAAACTTTAATTACATTTATTATTTAAAAATGTACTGTTAATGATACTTCAACTTAAATAATTTGGTCATCAGTTTTGAATTATGGAAAAAATTTCACTATAATAACTTAGATTACAACAATACAAAAAAAAAAAATACAGAATATGCGTAAAAGCATCTATAAACTAATAATCTACAAAACAAATATTTAAATACTAGAAGTTCCTATCTAAAAGGAAATTATAGAGAAATAAACAGCTGCCCATGAGCGCATGATACGCCCGACGTCTTGTGTGGAAGTTTTATGCAATAATCATAAATAGTTTCTGAGAAAGTTTTAAGCAATAACCATATATTGTTTTTGAGACACGGCGGGACCCATCCCTGTTTTTTTTCCGAAAAACTAAATATCACTAAAATAAAATTTTGAATCAAAACCAAAAAGTATGCAGATCTTTAGATAATATAACAAAGAAGTGTGTAAAGTTTTAAGCAATAATTATAAATTATTTTTGAGATACGGCGCGACATGTAAAAAAAAACCTCCCCTGTTTAACAAAATACTCAATAACTCCAAAATAAAGTTTTGAATCATCAACAAAAAGTATACAGATCTTTAGATTAATATAACAAAGAAGTGTATAAAGTTTTAAGCAATAATCATAAATTGTTTTTGAGATACGGCACAACATGTAAAAAAAACCCTCCCCCTTTTTTACAAAATACTCAATAACTCAAAAATGAAATTTTGAATCTCACCAAAAAGTATACAGATCTTTAGATTAATTAAACAAAGACATGTTGTAAAGTTTTAAGCAATAATCATAAATCGTTTATGAGATATGGTGGACATGTAAAAAACTCCTCCCCCTTTTTTACAAAATACTCAATAACTCAAAAATAAAATTTTGAATCATCACCAAAAAGTATAAAGATATTAAGAATAATATAACTAAGAATGTTTAAAGTTTTAAGCCATAATCAAGAATCGTTTTTGAGATACGGTGCGACATGTGAAAAAAACACACCCCTGTTTTAGTTTCAAAGTGCCGTAACTCAAAAAGTTTTAATCTTATTTTCATCAAAAAGTATACAGATCATTTGACCATCATAAGAAACAACTATATAAGTTTCATGAAATTTGGATAAGTCGTTCTCATGTTACGGTGCGACATGTTTACGCCGGACAGACAACGAGACAGACGGACACTGGACATTTGTATACCATAATACGTCCCGTCAAAATTTTGACGGGCGTATAAAAATATTCATAGTTCTACTCTGAATCTAAACTAAACTAAATAAACTGAATAAGAATAAATTATTTCTATAGTTAAGTGGGTTATATCACAACAAAAGTATTATAATATTAGACAGAATAAAAATAAACCTTCTGGTTCTTAGATATCATCATGTTAATTAAAACAAACACCAACCATATATATTTTATACAGATACCTTAATTGCTCATGAATCTATGTAATATCAAGTTAAAAAAGTAGTTTTCAGTCTATTTTCATAGTTTTCCCCTTCTAAATTGATAAATTTCTACTTTCATTATCTTTTACAAAAAATGTGATATATTGTATAGACACATAGAACCCAGAACTTGGCTGACTATAATTAGTTTTCAAAGGTACCAGATTATAATTTAATATGCCAGAGGCACATTTCTTCTACATAAGACTCATCAGTAACACTCATATCAAAATAGTTATAAGGTAAAAAAGTTGAACAGCATTGAGGATCCCAAATCCAAAAAGTTGTGCCAAATATGGCTAAGGTAATCTATTCCTGGGATAAGAAAACCCTAAGATTTTCGAAATATTTAAAGTTTTGAAAACAGGAAATTTAAAAAAAATTACCACATAATTGATTTTCATGTCAACACTGAAGGGCTGACTACTGGGCTGGTGATATCCTTGGGGATCACATCACAAAACGTCCACCAGCAGTGCATCGACCCAGTGGTGTCAATAGAACGTAGTATAATTTATATTGTAAAATCATCAAGTATCTGAGAACCAGGTAATTCTATGGTTAAATAAATACATTGGTAGTAGTAAACTATTGAATTCACCTGTTAGTATTTCCTGATAAAGCATAGATAAAAACAAAACATGCATATCAATCTATCAGTTCATGCTAGATAAACCTTTTTCTTACCATATAAATATACACAGCTGAAAAATTGTAGGTAATTATCTTGAATGTTTATTTTAAATTGCAAATCACAAAAAAAGGCTTTATATGCATTGGTTTAATACACATACTTTCGAAAACAAGGTTAACCATATTTTCTGTAAAAAGACTATTTTGATGGTTTTAATTGTTTGCTTTAAAAATTCCATTAGAGAAAATACTTTACAATATTGTAGAATTAAACCAATTTTCAAGATGTATTGGCCATTGGCCTTCTTCAATAAAGGTTTTAATTGTGATGTCAAAGATTTACAATCATTACAACAGTCATGTCCGACAAATCAGTTTGTTTGACCAGACTTTCACAAAGATAAAAGATTCTGAGATGCTATGTTTAGATGAATGACTCTTTACATCTTACAACCCTTCAAAAGTAACCTTTATATTCTGTAGAACCCATATCAAGTCAGAGAATATCTCCTTTAAAAAGTCAATCGTTGTATTACTTATGGATACCTTTTTCATCTTTTTTGTACTTCCTCAAGTCCTCCTGAAAATGATTTTTTTCTTTGGTGATAAAACTTGTCATTCAGTGGATTGGGTTCCTTAGATTTGTGATAATTTTAATACATGTACCCTTCATCACATACACATAAGTAAAAGATACAAACTTTTTAAAGAATAATTATTTGTCTATTCTGAAGATAAAACTTACAGTTGATCTTCCCTTTCTGTAAACCTTGTTTCAGTAAAGGCTGGGTTGATATATCCGTTGTCATTCTGTCTCATAACGACTGATCCATTGGCATGGGAGGAATTAATACTGTTCAATTCCCAATGTTTGTCTTTTGCTGTTGTGTGTGATCTCTTAAATCTGAAAAAAATAACACACATTATTTTGAACTTTTCTGAACTTTTTTTAACACAATTTAAATTATTGTCAGATCTTTGAACAATTCACAATTAAAATTTCTGTTAGTAAAAAATATTTTTTAAAGATAATGAGGAAAACATGTATATTGGTAAAATTGTCATTTCATTTAAATGCAATATATATCCTGTAAGGAGTCAAATGGTGGTCTGATCTTGTATATAACTGATCATTTTGTGAGCAAAATCCTTAAAAATGAACATAAGGGATAATTCACTGTTTCAGAAACTAATGGCCTATGGGTGAAATGATTTTTCTTGAAATTTTGGTGTACGAACAATGGGTTTTTAGCCAATGATGTTATGTTAAATTGTTTCTTAACCAATCAAAATATTTTGGTATAAGTTTCACCCACAATGCATCAGATTCTAAAATGGTGAATTTTAACTTACTGTTTCCAAGTATAATTAGCAGCTATTAAAGCCAATAAACTTGAAACTAATATGACAACTCCAATTGTCAACAAAGCTATTTCTGCCTCAGACATTTTGTGAGGCACTAGTGGGGTATGATATGTTATCACTTTTATTTCCGGTGGGCTGAATAAGGACGCAATCTCTTTACTCTTCTCATGAATTATTCTGTAAAGAGAAAATATAATACAATAATCTGAAATAATTCTAAATTAACTGTTCAGAGATTAGGAAACGATTCTTACAAAATTATGTATAAATATATATCTTATAAGTGGAACAAAGAAAATACTGAGACATAAGGATAATAAGTGCTAATAAGATTAAATAAAGACACTCTGAACATTTTTTTTTACCATATATGACCAACAAGGTAGTTGTATGTAGACAAAATGACCTGTGTCTCACCTTCCACAGTTCTCATGGAAACAATGTCTATGAGTAAAAGAAGATACCAGGTTTATATCAATTAGACAGCAATTCAACAACAGTATCATGTCAAACAGTTAATATAGAAGTCAACATGAAGTCTTCAAGGATAAACAAGTATATACACCATAACTGAACTGTTAAGTGGCAGAGTCTGTACAAAATCTATCAACACTCTGCTATCTTTATAAAATTACATTAAATAAGGACATGAAATATAAATGGTACATTACCAATTCTCATGAAACTAGAATATTGATTTACCTGAATGATGTCTGCTGAGGTAGTATGAATCCTCCTGTCTCATTAATACCATGGAAGTAAATATCTGTCCTGCAAGATAAAATATGTTTACAATAATGATCTTCAAAATGATAAACAAAATTAAACTTAAATGTTTGTTCGATTAGAACAATATTAAAGAGAATAAAATTTATAGGTTGAGAATTGTATGACCGACTTCTTTCTTTTTGTTTTTGTTTAAGCTAGTATTTAACAAGAGGCTGTCTCAACGACAGCAAACCAGATTTATTAACATTTATTTGTGTCCTGGCAATATCACAAAAACCATAACTGATGAATGCTGAAAGTGAAAATCGTCAATATCAAAGGAGTAAGTTCGGTAAGTGCCATATTTGGCCCCAATTATAAAGTTCATGGTTACAAGACAATAATTGTTTTAAGTTGCCTAAAAGACATGTGAAAAAGTTAAACAGAGCTGTTTTTGTCAAAGTTTAATTCTAACACAACGATTTTTACATTCCAAAATGGTCAAGATAAGGATTTTGGTAAAATTTGACAAAATCAGCTGGATTTCAACCAAATAAAGGACCAGGAAAGACAGAGCGCAGGCGTCGACAAGCTTAATATTCAAATAAGACATGTTAAATGTCTTCACAAACATTATTTTAAAAGATCTTTGTTGTCGACGTATGCGCTCTATGTTTCCTGTCAAATAATCTTTGGAAATTTACCCATTTTCATTGATTTTTTCGTGAAAAATCAATATGAGTACAACTTGTGACGTCATAATGAAACGCAGAAACGTAAAATTTTAAACAAAATGGCTTATATCCTATCTAGTCAATGTATTAGCTATAATTTATCGTGATATTGGTCAATAAATCCGAATTTGAAATTTACGCTAAAAAAGTGGGCCATTTTAGGACCTTATCGAACATACTCCTTTGACCTCCATTTTGTAGTCAGTATCAACATATTAAAATTTGAAAAGCTTAGATTGGATGGTTCATTAGTAAATGCAACAACGTGAATGGAAACACCATTTTACGATCTTTCAAGAACCATAACTCCTGAACGGTAAAAGTCAAAATTGTCATTATTGAACTTGACCTCTATTTTGTCATCAGTAACAACATATAAAAATTTCAAAAGCTTTGGTTGAATGGTTTATGAGAAAATGCACGGACACGACTGGAAACACCATTTTCCAATCTTTCAAGAACCAAAACTCCTGAACGGTAAAAGTCAAAATCGTCATTATTGAACTTGACCTCCATTTTGTCATCAGTAACAATATATTAAAATTTGGGAAGCTTTGGTAGAACAGTTCATGCGTAAATGCATGGACACGACTGGAAACTCCATTTTTCAATCTTTCAAGAACCATAACTCCAACTTGACCTCCATTTTGTCATCAGTAACAACATATTAAAATTTGGGAAGCTTTGGTAGAACAGTTCATGCGTAAATGCACTGACACGACTGGAAACTCCATTTTTCAATCTTTCAAGAACCATAACTCCTGAACGGTAAAAGTCAAAATCGCCATTATTGACCTTGACCTTCATTTAGTTGTCAGTAACAACATATTAAAATTTTAAAAGCTTTGGTTGAACGGTTCATGAGTTAATGCACGGACAACATTTGATTGCCGCTCGCCCGCCTGGCCGCCCGCCTGGCCACCCGCCGTACATCCCCAAATCAATAACCGACATTTTTGTCACAAAAATCCATTTAAAAAGTATAATGTACACTATGCCATTACAGTGAGAACTGAAAATGTAATGACATTTTATCATGACTGTCTTGAATCAAATGGGTTATACTTTTGGTACATTTTAAACAATAACAAAAAGATACTTCTAACAAACAAATTGACTTCTACATCATCATGTGGACATGATTTATGAATTCCATTGCACTTCAGCATAACCACCAGTGCATTTTGTTGTAGCTATCAACAAGATAGCGTCACAATGCAATCATCACACTTCTGCATGATCAAAAATGCACTTCAGCTTTAAGTCATCACACATCTGCATGACCATTGTGGTTTCGGAGTACCATCAGGGTTCAGAGTCATACATATATATTTACTTACTTTGACCAATCAAGATGAGTTTTAGAGTCAACATGAACACCACTTTTTTCCAGTTCAACTTTAAATCCAACAATATGACTTATATTTCTGAAATTGAGAGACAAATATGACAATTATATATTGGTACCTACAATTAGTAGTAAACTGTCTCCTGTTGTACCTAAAACTTAGATGAAAATAACAGGAAAAAGGAAAATCACAACAGAACAAAGTTCAAACATTGTAAGTAATTGCACTTAAAAGACAATTGTTGTTTAATATGCTATACATAAATCCTTTTATATCATATCATATAATAAAGATCTCAGTAATTGTTAAGATTTTTCCCAGTCAATCAACAGAAACATATCCAGGTATTTTATAGCTCACTGGTTGTTGTGAGCCAAGACTTAGTGTTGAAGGCATCTTGTTTTGACATATAATTGTTAACTTTACAAATTGTGACTTGGATGGAGAGTTGTCTCATTGGCACTCATATCACATCTTCTTATTTGAAACTAGTATAACAAATGGGATAGCCTATCCAGGCAATAGTCTATGAAAGGCCGATCATGTCAAAAACCCGATAAAATAACGCGTTAACATTTAACGCGATAAAAACATATTTAACACGATAAACACAATTTTAACGTGTTAAAAGAAGATTTTAACGCGTAAGGAAATCAATATATTTAACGCGTTAAACTTTGCAACTATCAAATTTGAAATTTAACCCGTAGGTGAAAAAAGACGTTTATTGCGATAAAATACCCGTCGCACTGGCCACATGTGTCATAATGAATCACATTTACGCGTTAAATTCAACACAATAACGTTGCTACGATACATTACTTTAACGCGTAAAAACATCATTTAACGCGTTAAAACATCGTTTAACGCGATAAAACATCGTTTAATGCGTTAACACACCGTTTAACGCATTAAAACATCGTTTAACGCGTTAAAACATCGTTGGATGGAGTATCGGGGTGTCTTGGACATTACAGACGAGGAGGATAATGAAGATATTTCATTTCGTCTTCCATTTTATGATTAAACAATTCTCTTTAACAAACCAGATTTCAAAATAGCAAACTATTGTTAACTGAAAATCATACAAGTTCTAATGTCCTATATGAAGCAGTTATCTTGAACAACATGGACTCTGAATGCATCGCTTTACGTGATTTGATATCAAAAACAAGTGCTGCAAATGAAAACATACCACCACAAACACAAGAAGATTACACCAAATGAAGACGATAACATTTTAGCACACTCGCGAATGAATTACAGCCTTCAACGTGTAGCCTTGGCCCACACAGAACAGCAAGGTATAAAGGGTCCCAAAAAAGACTAGTGTAAAACCATTCAAACAGGAAAGCCAACGGTCTAATCTATAAAAAAAAAAATGAGAAAGACTTATGAAGCACACCAACAAACGACAACCACGGTACCAGGTACCTGACTTAGGACAGGTGCAAACAAATGCAGCGAGTTTAAACGTTTTAATAGGCACCAACATTTATCCAACTTGAAACAATAGTGTAATATCACAACGTAGAAAGACACATTTTGAAATATCAACTGAAATGGTTTAACTCAATCAAATGACATATTAAAAAAACTAATGAAGATACACTGAACGAATAAATTTAATCTATGACTCAATGTAAATACAAAATAAAACAATGGGGTTAGAGTCAAACAATATCAGAAAGACAATCATAACCTTGAACAAAATTCAAGACTGAAAAAGGACGGACCGAGAGACAGTCTATTTCCGCTTAACAGGTAGGGCAATAATAATAGCGCCCATTTTAGGGGGGGGGGGATAAATAATGTGTTCTCTGTACATGCCATATTACAGAACAACGAAGTATTTAGAGGTAAAAAAATGTCGAAAATGAATGATTACGCGGCGGGAAAAAAACCGACTTAGTAAGTAGTAAGAATAAAGAATAACATCCTCCTTCCCCAATGGATATCAAATAGTCATCCTCTTACTTTTGGCACAGATTAATTACATCATTGGGCATGGTTTACAAAATGCTCGATGCATGATTTTAAGAGCCTCTTGTTTTAAACATGTTCACAATTCACACACAATTGCTAGATGATAAATTCGTAATAGATACCAGGATTGAAATTTTGTATTTTGGCCAGACGAGCGTTTCGTCTACAAAAGACTCATCAATGACGCTCGAATGAAAAAAATTATAAAAAAAAGCCTCGGTTATCTGACTGACAATCGTGTAACAATATACGATTGTAATGTTTATCTGAGGTATGGTTGATAGATATAGTAAAGATATGTCATGTTTTCACCAGAAAAAACTTCACTTGTAGAGACTTATGTAAGTATACGTCAAACTACCATAATTTATGGTAAACCCTAATGTTAGATACAGACATCAAAAGATGCAAAAAGACCAAGTAAAGTATCTGAAAAACCTGACATATAAACAAAATTTATTCAAGACGAAGCGTAAAGACAGGTTGATAAATGTAAATTTAGATGGCCTTTTAATTAACATTTAATTAACAGTCAATTTTTATATATATGAAAAGTAAGTTTAAATTAAATTAAACGTTACTTTAATCATGTTACAGTAGCAGTTGCAGTTAACGCGTTAAAGTTGCATTTAACACGTTAAAGTTGCATTTAACGCGTTAAAGTTGCATTTAACGCGTTAAAAGTGCATTTAACGCATTAAAATTGCATTAAACGCGTTAAAGACACATTTAACGCGTTAAAGTTGCATTTAACGCGTTAAAAGTGCATTTAAGGATGTCTGCTTGTCATGTTTTGGAATTTTTGTCAGATTTTCGGAATCCTCTGGTTTTATCAATTTGAATGCCTTAAAAATATTTCCCCATGAACCCCCATTTTTCTTTTTATAAATCTTTTACATGTATAATTATAATTCATTTGTTAAAGTCTTATAAAATTTTATTTATTTTTTAATAGTATTTGAGAACTTTAACTAATCAATGATAAAGCTATGAAAAAAACAAGAGAGAAAATTTTCCCGCCAAAATTCCAATGGCTTATATCTCGAAAACAAGCACATTGACCCCTATATTTTTTTTGCTTTTTTGATTCATCAATTTATTCCCTATCAATACATACTAGTTTTGTGAAAAGTTATTTATTTTGAAACTGAGCAGCGAACATCCTTAACGCGTTAAAATTGCATTTAACGCGTTAAAGTTGCATTAAACGCGTCAAAATAACATTCTAATGCAACAATGTTTGTAACGTTCATTTTGATTGGATAACTTCACTTATTAACATGGCATCAATTGACAATATGATGCTATCGGACGTACGCGCAAGCGCAGACGGCATATGACAGATTTTAAATGCATGTTTTAAGGTGGCTCGTGGGTACAAAAATTTCAGCAATTAATTGAACCTTTATTTTTTCATTACAAATTTTATTTATTACACTATTTGTTACTACTTTATGATATGGTAAAAAAATCAACCCAAAAAATCAATTCGGTTTGGCCCCAGATGACTTTTAAAATGTTTATATTATTGAAAAAGCTTCAAATTATCTCCCTTTGGTGAAAAAAATGACATTTTTGGCATTAAATTTGAAATATTTATTTTAACTCATCGGTGACCTATATTTTTTATTATTGTTTTCATATAAGCTGTACATAAACTAAATAATTGTAAAATTTAAGCGATTTCTGTAATTAGGTTATGTTTTTATTTCGATATTACCTCTATTTCTCCTATTAGTTCAACAGAAAAAAAGGACATTAACAAAAATGTATGCTTCTTCTGGAGGCAGATTGTGAGCTTAAATGAACGGTGACCCCATTTTTTTATTTCATTTTTCTTTTAAGTATATGATAAAGTTCATTTATTAAAAAATATATATATAGCAAAATCCTATATTAGAAAAAAAAATTTGATTTATACCCAGGAGCCCCTTTAACGTTGTTTTCTGTCAGTTTCATTAGAATGGAGATAACAATATTGTATTTTAAGCTCCGACGGCATCAATTGTGGATTTGATGGTCGCAAATACCCGTTTACTGTCTCCGCTAACGCGTCGCCTGTAAACTTAATTTGCGACCATCAAATCCCCAATTGATGCCGTCGGAGCTTAAAATACAATACAGTTATCTCCTAATTTAATGTGGTAAAGTTGCATTTAACGTGTTAAAGTTGCATTAAGTTGCATTTAACACGTTTGAGTTGTATAAAACGTGTTAAAATAATATCTAACGCGTAAAAGTTGCATTTACCCGCTTTACAAATGCTTGTCACGCGTTAAAGTTGCATTTATCTTTTTTTTTTATCGCGGTAACCCTCTTTTAACACGTCAAACCTTCATTTAACGCGTTAATTCTTATTTTAACGCGATTAGTAATTAATGACGATGATATTAAAAATGTGCTGAAAATCAATAAACTTTATCGCGTTAATTGACAAAGTTATGACACATGTGGCCATTTCATTTAGTAAGTTTCGAGTAAAATCTGACGCCTTAAAACGTTGTTATGGCGAAAGAAGAAAGTATTTTCTGTAATTTTTTGTAGTTTTGTGCTTAACGCGTTAAATAATTAAATAACGCGTTAAAATTATTTAAACGCGTTAAAACTGTATTTATCGCGTTAAATGTGATTTTATCGCGTTAAATGTTAACGCGTTACTTTATCGGGTTTTTGACATGAACGGCCTTTCATAAGAGTCTACCATTGAACAGTGGAGCTTTAAAAGGTAAAAAAAATCCTGAAATTTATTGATATTACCAATAACTTACCTCAGGATAGTTGTACTCTTGGATTCAAACTCAGGCAGTGGGATTGGAATTGTTAATACAACTTTGTCTGAACTTGAAATCACCAAAAACTGTAATGTAAAATTATACTAGATTTAATAGTATTCTACGCCAACCAGTAAGTTAATCCAAAATGTGGCATAGCAATGATATGTATAAATGCCACTAATCACACAATAAATCATTCTTAAACAGGGAGCATGACAAGAAATGAGCCTTAGTTTTTTTTAAGGTCACAGTTCTGACTTCGATAAAGCAACAATTTCAAAATACATTGCACTTACCAATCTTAATTGTAATTCTTGAAAAATATTCTTAATGCTAAGTTTGATAGGGTATTCAAATTATTGTACATTTCAACAGAGAAGAACAGTTATGATATTTTAATTTATATAACAGCAAGTAAGAAATTAGATGTTAATGCTGATAGATGACTACTTAATAAAAATGCATATTGAAGACCAGAATATATTAATGCAATATGAATACAACCCCTGCTATTTACTAGATCAACATGTGTAAAACATTGCAACCAAGCTGGACACATTATTCTGAAGCCGAGCTGACCAGTCCTTCTTCTTACTCCTTAATGCAACCTGCTTAGCGAAGTAGCAGTAAATACCAATTTTAAAGTCTATGGTTTGACCTGGCCAGGCTACAAACTCACACCCCTTTGTTTGAGGTGAAAACCATACCACAGAAGTGGTTAACAAATTAAGACATATTACCTTCACTGTGATATCTGTAGAGAACTTGCCATCACTAGCAGTAACTATGACAGTATAAGTTTTCCCATCCTCTACTTTGATACGGCTGTAGATCTTGCCTGTAGAATTCTCTATACTGAAGCTGTCTTTATCTTGTCCACCAGTTATATGATGCTGAATGGTATCTCCTATATCTACATCCTCAGCCTATAAATAGACATTTATTCTTATGAATTTCTAAATGATATACAAAATAAAGTCAGATTTCGAAATAAAACAAAATTCTTGGCTGTCAAAAATAAGTTGTTCTTTAAAAAAAATAATAATAAAAGAGGTTGGCTACAAACAAACAGGTTTGGAGATAAAAACCCTCAGTTGCAATCATATATTTTTAATTTTCTTATTCCCTTAGCTGTCCATTCACTACTTTAACACTTTTACCTTATGGTGGTTACAAACTACACACCAAACATCAGTTCCTCTCTATACCTGAGTGTAAGTATTCACATTCACAGTGGCCACAACATCCATACTATTATTACCAGTACATATGACACATTTACCTCTCCACTGGAAAATTATGAGAGTTATATCTTGTACATTACATACTGATCTTCATTGTTCACATTGTTATACCCTTACAATTGTATCATACATGCCCAATGTAAGAACTTATTCATATCAAAAATCAAAAGGCTGTTTTTTTCTTAAACTACTCACCTTAAGTGTAATCACAAGGTCCCCTACTGATGTTGTATCTGACACACCCATTATTAGTACTGGGCCAGCAGAGAATCTTGGGGAGTTGTCATTCTCATCTTGCACATAAACAACCACTTTTATGTCACCTGGAGAATCTACAAAAAATATATTCTAATGTGATAATGTTCCATCTAAACAATGATATATGATGAGTATTTAATCCTTTGTTTGAAAATTATTGTATAAAGATGGCAGTCTGTTTTCTCCACAAAAAACATGAAATTCTTTTATTGACATGTTCTCAGAAATATGATTATGAGGTGAAAATAGAAATGATACCATATTAGAGGTGAGAATAACATAAAGTAAAGAGGGAACAAAAACCACATGGCAAAAATATGCACTTGCATTCAAATGTGAAATATATCATAACTTCAAGTGAAAAGATGTTAAAGAATGCATAAGAAATATTTGAGACTATTTACAGGTATTACCTGAAAAGGATTTACACAGGGTATCCCTTTTTTTTTTAAATATTGAGGCATCTGCACCAAAGAGAAAAGAAAAATTCAAGACTATCTATAAAACTGGACAAAAAAGTGAAAAATTATAGGATAATTGAATTTAATTTAAAAGTTAACAAAAGAAAATTTCCTCTGAATTTCAGTTTTAATTCACTGCTGTTGACTTGGTGGCCTCTTATTTGACAAAGTTCTCCATAACAATACTTTCAATATCAAATAAAACAAGCTTTAATACTAATTAAATTGAGTTAAGTGATTTAAACATACCATTTACAGATCTTTTAGCTCTGTTGGATGATGGAACAGCCCTGATATAAAAGGTATATTGATTTATATCTTCCCTATCTAGTTGTTTTATACAGTATAATTCTCCTGTTGTCTGGTTTAATATAAATGTGTCCTTCACTAAAAATACAAATTATATTACAAAACCTGCTCTTTTTTTTCTTCAGTTCAGGCCATTAAAATAATTTTCAAATGACAGTAGAACAAGAAATGATGTTAATAGTGCACATTTGAGAATAAATGACTAACTTGTTTTTTTCTATAAAATTTACAAATCAAATCAGCTTAAGGCTAATATTTAACAGACACAAATATTTAACAGACACAGAAGGGGTGCCAAGAAGATTCTTATTTTTACGATAGTTAAGTTATAGTTGAAAATCAAATACAACAGGACTTAATGTATGCTTTCTTTGTGCCTTGAATGGATTTACTAGTGCAGTTTGCCAACATTCAGTCCCGGGACATAAGAATCAGGTGAGGATTCAGTATTTTGAAAAAGGGGTCCCCTTGGCAAGCCAATGTTTGGAGTGATACTTGTAAAAAGTCTTTGCATTTATCACAAATAAGGCTTTATAAGGTCGACACAGGCCCCTTGTCCAAGCACACCCTACACCTGAAACTGCCTTTGGGAATAGAATATGTTATCCAATCTTAACATCCTAATTTTTTTTACATCTAAGATATACAGTCTGCTTTAGTAAACTTACCATCTGGTATTATCTGTATCAACTGGTATGAGAATACTGTATTACTACCATCAGTATAATTCAGATCTATCAGTTGTGTAGTAGTATTCATATTTTCTGATATAGTAGCTGTGAAGGTGTTATTTTTCATCTGTACAAAACTGGTTGTTACATGAATCAAAACCTGTCAAAAATAAATTTACATGCTGTTTTTTTATAATTTTAGTACATGCCTTATCAACAGTTTCTTGTCAATGTCAAAAAAGGAAAGAGATAGTGTACAGTAGAATGTCTATACATATCCTTTGTACATATAAGCAAAAACAAGTTTTACTATAATTTTTGTATTTTAGACACATATGACTCTCATAAAATTTTCTATTTAAAAGACACATACATCTCTCATAAAACTTGCTATTTGTTACACATATGTATTTCCCCAAACAGCCTTTTTAACACCTTCTTTGATTTGATTTGATTTTTTGTGTTTTAACCAAACATTGTGCAGTGCTTTTGGGCTATTTTGTGGCAGGCAGGTTTTTATTGGTGGGGGAAGCTTGAGTGCCCTGATAAAACTACCAACCTAGTTCTTTAAGATTGGAGTTAAGCGGGGTTTGAACTCAGTCGAGTCAGTGTTGACTGGCTAGTGATTACAGTAGTAACTATTTAGACCACTGGCCAACAGAGGCCCCAAAAACATTGCATGGAATACTCTGATGATATGACACAATAATCATGACAGCAAAACCATCCAACCATCAAAAAATGAAGAGGAAAAACAAACAAAGCACCCAAGTCAGGAGCCAGTCATTGAGTGGTTGGTGTTTGTTGCTGTTAATCACATGTGTTGTTTGTTTATTGTTTTGAACAGTTCTTGTATTATTCTGTTGTCCCTGTTAGGAGCCTGTAATTCTGTGGTTGTTGTTTTTTGCTGTGTTACATATTTGTTTTTCATGTATTATTTTGTAGATAAATAAGGCTGTTAGTTTTCTGGTACATATACAAACTTACCTAATATATCTACTCTATAACAGTGTATTACATACCTGTGTATATTTTGTCTGGATATGATCAGTTGCAGAAATATTCAGTTTATACTCAAGTACACTTGTACCTAATCTGCTAGACAGAGTTATTACCCCTGATGCTGGATCAATACCAAAATGATTTCCATTGTTTCCATCTAAAAAGGTTACAAAAACCAATTATCAAATAAATAAATTGTTTTCAACCAACTTCCAGAACTCAAATTGTTGAGCTTGTTGTGATGTTGGGTTTCTGCATCGATGATGTATACCATCATCTTTTATCCATATCATAAATCAGTTGTAAAGGAATTTGCTAGTCTTATGGTTAAATTAAATCTGTACATGATTTACTCCTGTGTATGCTGTCAAAATCTTATTTTTTGTAGACTGTTGTTTGACCTTTCTTTCCATTTTTTTTGGCCATGGCGTTGTCAACTTGACTTCTTAGTTTGAATATCCCTTTGATATCTTCAGTCTTTTTCTTTTTTTATTAAGACTTTAAAACTTTTTATTTAATAGAAGTAATATTTGATGTGATGCTTTGCTATCTCATCATAATAAATATTATTTAATTAAATTTTAATAAATAATTAAAGTAAATAATTGACCATACCTTCTATTTGATACTCTTTAATATACAGGCCAGCTGTAACACCCAGTATCACTTTAGATGTAGGTGTATTAACATCTATTGTTCTCTCATATAAACTATGGGGAAACTGTGGTGCTGTATCATACACATCTTGTACCATTATAGTCAAGTCAAAGGTAGAGTTGAGTGAAGGTGTACCCAGATCCATAGCAATCACTGTCAGGTTGTAGACAGACTTTACTTCATAGTCCAGACTAACCAGTGTTGTAATTTTACCACCTGTGAAAAAAATAATAAAATATATACTATAAATATATGAACATGTAAACATCACTTCATTGATTACCCCCATTCCCCACCCCACTTGGTATGGCCCATAATTGGTAAAATAAAATAATGTCAAATGTCTTATCTATATTCTCACTATCTATAGCTTAGTATTTAAGATCAGAAATGTATGACACATATCAGGTACAACCATCATTACATGATATGCAAGATGAAAGAAAGCAAATTAGATCCTTTACAATAAGGGTATACCATTTATGTAACTCTTCATAAAAAATAGCTAGACTCTAGATATTTTTTCTTATCGTTAATTTTGAGGTTGCTGCCTCATTGACATCAGTGTCTGTATCTCTTTTAAATTGTTCTGGTTACTTAATTGATCAATCATATCACTAAACAAAGTTATCTAAAATCAATATAGAACTTCAGTGAGGAATTATAACTCTTACTCATGGGATCTATGTTAAACTGTGGATATGCATTTCCAGAAAACATGTAGATGACAGAACCATTCACACCATTGTCTGGATCCTCAGCTTTTAGGACACATACATACTACAATATAAAAATCAATCTCTAATTTCTATGATTATTATCATAAATAGAAATCCTAAACTGTTGACATAGAAATATGTCTTGCTTGTGTAACCAGAAAGCATGATTATTATTTCAAAATCACATTTTCTGGGATTCAACACCTCTGTGTTACAAGCAGGGGTCGAAATTGGCGCTGGTCCAGTGGTCCGAGACCAGTGGAATTTGCGTCGGACCAGTAGATTTTGTAAGCTGGTGGTCCGGTGGACAAGTAGAAATTTGTCGATAACAATCACTGATTGCATCATAATCTGGGTTTGTTTACAAAATAAAATTACTTGCGAAATTTAGTCTTCAATGAATAGGGATAAACTGAATGGTAAAAAAATGCAGTCTTTCAATTCCACGGTACTGGGGGTACTAAGTTTTACAATTGATCAAGTTAATTTAAAATATCTCAAGTGAGCTTTCATCATAACAACAAAAAATGTGGAAATTTTTAGAAGGAGATAAATCGCCGGACAAATTTTTTAAAAATTAGTGACAACCAAAAGTAAGATCGGAAATCGACAAAAGGAAAAGTAAATATCAAAAATCCTCAGAAAAAGATCGCGAATGGTTAAATTATATAGTCCATCGCAATGTAATGACTTGTGTAACATGTGAAAAATTTGCAGTGACAGACATAGATCAGAAATGTATTTTTGTAACATGATCTTCAAATTTTGAGTTAGATTCTCAATCTGTACTTGCTCATGAACAATCAGAACAGCACAACAAATCTACGGGAATAAAGGAGAGGAAAGCACTTTCTTGTCTAACATATGTAAAAGAAAGCATTGTCCAAGTAAACGTCTATCATTTATATAAAAAAGTGTTTGTCAAATTAACAGTAGATTTGGAGCCGGACCAGTAGATTTTCAGTCCACTGGTTCATCTGGCCAGTACACAAAAAAGCTTAAATTCTACCCCTGGTTACAAGTCACCACTATAAACAACTGAGCTTAAGAATATCTTCCTTAGCCCAACCATTACAGCTAACTAAGTATCTACTACTTATGTGAAGCAATTCTGTCACACTTGTATGAAATTTAGATATTATGACTTTCAATTCAAGATTGACATACCACATTTCATCGACCATAATATATTATACAATGAACTACATTATGACTGATAGCACTACACAATTAACAGTACTTTACACAGAGATCTGATATGCTGCATTTTACCATCCTAAGTACATCATAACTTAAATCCCACTAAGAAACTGCCAACATGCACAGTGATTTACATAGAGATATGACTTTCCATACTTCCATAGAACATTGTAATTCAAGTTTAAATCAGCACACTCACCTGTCCTGGATGTTGATTCTCTTTGACATAGAAAGTTCTGTTGTTAGTTGTAAACTTTGGAGTGTTGTCATTCTGATCTGTAACAGTTACCATGACCTCTACAGAACTTGTTAGAGGACTACTTCCATGGTCTAAGGCCTGTAATTGAATGGATGATTATTTGTTTACTGTTAGTCAAATATCTACTGAACTGGAAGAGAAATGATTCCAGGAAGGTAGAAACTATAGACTGGAATATTATCAATGACTCAGATTTATTCTATGTAAAACAATTTGTACAGGGAATTTTTGGTTTTTCAACTGTCAAGGGACAAAATATTATGCAAAGGACATTACCATTTTGTTACCTTACTGGGAGTGTTATGTTAACTTACAAGAACAGTTAAGTTATAACAGGTTTCTTCTTCTCTGTCTAAAGTTCCATTCACACTCAGCATTCCTGTTTGTTTGTTCAGAAGGAACTGGTGTCCTGTTAAAAGACATAACAATAATACTTATCTGAACAGAAAATGAAACCTCTATACTCTCTTCATTTAAGTTTATTGTGTTGGGATTGACACAGGTTTTATTTTCTTTTAGGTTCCATAGATTTTCACCTGCAAGGCTGTTTTAAACAAGAATGTGTCCCATAGTACATGGATGCCCCATCCGTACTATCACTTTATATGTTCAGTGGACGGTGAAAATGGAGTAAAATCTCTAATTTGGCACTAAAATCAGAAAGATCATATTATAGGGAACATGTGTACTAAAATTCAAGTTGAATTGACTTAAACTTCATCAAAAACTACCTTGACCAAAAAATTGAACTTGGAGTGGGACAGACGGACGGACAGATGGACGGACTGACTCACGAACGAATGGATGGGCAGAAGCAAAGACCAGAAAACAAAACATAAAAATAATTAAATTGATTTTATAAAAAATTCAAGTACACTACATGGCAAGACTATCTTTTTTTGTCTAAAATCAGGGTAAGGATTTTCATGCACCTAAGGAACTCAAATTTTTATAACATTTTGGGATCAAGTAACATGTTTTGTCATTTTTACCTGGACTTTTAACCAATGAATATGTAATTCTTCCATTTTCACCACTATCAGCATCTGTTGCCATGACAGATATCCCTGGTGATAAGACATTCTCTTCAATTATATATTCATATGACCTTTGTTTGAACTCTGGATGGTTGTCATTTACATCAGTAACTGTCACGCTAACCTGAACAAAAACAAAATTGTAAAAATGATAATAGTTCTCAAAAGATAAAAAAAAAATATTCTCATATGAAAAGTCTGTAGCCATAGACAGTATCTTCAATCATGGAAAAAAAAGTTATAAATTTGTAGAGCCATAATTCAGGTTAATATAAAAAAGACTAATCCTACCACTTTTTATTATTTTTATATCATATAAGTGGTTTCAAAATTACGTACTCAGTACATCTGTTTTATTAAACATTTTAATTGTAATTTGTTGTCAGATTTCCAGCAAATATCTTGAAATGCCATATGAAAGTCTTTACATTTTTAGTGCACTTTTTGTGGCAACTGAAGGTTTCATGTTTCAAATAATGTATGTCCGCTAAGTTTTCCCTTTTTTCCTCCAGTAAAGAACCCTATTATATGATCATATTACATGTTTGTATCTATCCTTTTTGTTACATTTTTGATATAACAAACTCATACCATTGAATAAGCCGTTCTTTCTGGGATTTTGCCATCTTTAACTTGAACAGCAAAATGAAAAGCAGGTGTCTTCTCTCTGTCAATGGTAGCCACAGTTGTTATATTACCCTGAAAATATTTAAGGGGATTATTAACAGATTTTAAGACAAAATCTAACATTATTAGATAAAAAATATATAATTCCATTCAAGTTTATCTAAATAATTCTAAAAAACAAGCATATGATAAAAACATAACTTGTAGATGCTTTCTGTCCAGTAATTATCTAAAAAATAAATGAAATGTTTGATCCATCCAAAACTCTGACAAGAGAAACAAACCAATAATGAACAAGAGTGCACACACTGAAATGTCTCGCCTTCTTTATCTGTCCTGATTGACCCAAGTATCAGTCCCACTTGAACTTTTGACATCAAACAACAATCAATTATCCATTGTGGCGTCAGATATTTTCTAATATGACATTGAAATTTAACAGGAACTTTTGTGATGTCCAGTAATGGCAGACAAATAGGGATAAGGTGTTTTTAAAATCCTATTCATATAGAAAAAATCCATCTAAGTTCTATCAATGTTGAATTAAATATGTTATCATGGTTATATCAGTTATATTATCAACGTAAGTTTTACTCACAGATATTTCTGCTACACTGAAATACTTGCTAGACTCAGAGTTAGTTATTAATGAGTAGTGAAGTTTATGATTTGTCCCATTTTCCACAATAGCCTCCACTGTACCAACAACAGAACCTACAAATATATAAAATGCATGCTATGAATTGTAATGTATTACATGTAATAGAATATCTTATTTAGTGTCTATTATTAATAATCACAATTCATTTATTAAACAAGAATGTGTCCAAAGTACACGGATGCCCCACTCGCATTATCATTTTCCATGTTCAATGGACTGTGAAATTGGGTAAAAAATCTAATTTGGCCTTAAGGGGGCTCCTGGGTATAAATCAAATTTTTTTTCTAATATAGGATTTCGCTATATTTTTTTATAAATGAACTTTATCGTATACTTAAAAGAAAAATGAAATAAAAAAATGGGGTCACCGTTCATTTAAGCTAAAATCTGCCTCTGGAAGAAGCATACATTTTTGTTAATGTCCTTTTTTTCTGTTGAACTAAAAGGAGAAAACGAAGAAATATCGAAATAAAAAAATAACCTAATTACAGAAATTGCTTAAATTTTACAATTATTTAGTTTATGTAAAGCTTATTTGAAAACAATAATAAAAAATATAGGTCACCGATGAGTTAAAAAAGATATTTCAAATTTAATGCCAAAAAATGGCATTTTTGCACCAAAGGGAGATAATTTGGATCTTTTTCAATTTTTAAAGTCATCTGGGGTCAAACCAAATCAATTATTTGGGTTGTTTTTTGTACCATATCATAAAGTAACAACTAATAGTGTAATAAATAAAATTTGTAATGAAAAAATAAAGGTTTAATTTTTTTCTGAAATTTTTGTACCCAGGAGCCACCTTAAAAGTAAAAAAGATCAACCAAAAGGGAACATGTGTACTAAGTTTCAAGTTGATTGGACTTCAGCTTCATCAAAACTACCTTGACCAAAAACTTTAACCTGAAACTCGCACTTTTAATTTCTATGTTCAGTGGACCATGAAAATGGGGTCAAAAGTTTAATTTTGTTTTAAAATAAGAAAGATCATATCATAAGGAACATGTGTACTAAGTTTCAAGTTGATTGGACTTCAGCTTCATCAAAAACTACCTTGACCAAAAACTTTGACCTGAAGTGGGATGAACGGACGGACGCACAGACGGACGCACAGACGGACGCACGGACGAACGCAGGCACAGACCAGAAAACATAATGCCCCTCTACTATCGTAGGTGGGGCATAATAAGAAGAAATTGCCTCGTCGAGTGCGGCTGGTTACACCTGCAGAGGTCCGTCCAACCCTGAACAGTTGGGGTAAAAATAGACACAATGTTTGCACTTAATACAATTCTGAATTTGGATTGTAATTAAATATTTGACACATTATAGGTTTCTGACACAGAATAACTGTAGTCAAAGAACTTGAATTGGTTATGCAATTTGAATTTATATTCATTTTTTTGCTTTTGTTCAATACACTATGCTGTTGCAAATTGACCCCCCTACTCCCCCTCCTTCCTTTTTTTCTTAATGTCCCCCCTCCAATTTGTTTGTTATCTCCCCCCCCCCCCCCCCCACCATTTTCCAAAAAAGAATCTTTCCCTCAAGATATGGTCATAATCTCAATTCATATTTCCAATGGAGTTTGCAACCATAATTACCAATTTTAATAAATACATCAAGTAATTATCCATTAACCAGGACACCCTTGTTTTCCCTCTTTTTAATATCCCTAATTCCTAAACAGTTTGAGTCATCACCCCCCAAAGCCAATTTTTACTATCCCTTTGTGGTATAATTCAGAGAGATTCATACACGGTTCCACAAGTTATTGTCTGGAAACAAGAAAAATGCTTATTTGTGGTCCTTTTTGGTGGACAATGACAAATATATGACTGCAAATTTTTTTTGTGGTCCCATAAAAATCCTACACCAAAAATGTTAATCAAAAGACTCAATCAAGATGTGAAATCATTTTTATCTGAATGCAAATTGATATAAAACAGCCTCTTGCATCGGTAAAAATGTTTGAATGATAGTTAATGGAAAGAGGGAGCACTTTATTGTTTTATATAAAAAGCATGGTTATTGTATGGCCAAAAAAATTTATGATACTGCCATCATTCATTTAATAATTTTTTTTTTTAACAAAAATCCTCTGGACTTTTAGATATGTCATATCATTAACATTAGTAAGTAAAAACACACATAAAATTTGTATCTGAAATGTTTTTCCTGACATATTGTTCAATATAATGAATTTTTATAATATTACCATACTTACTGATTGTTACATTCTCAGGTATTGTGTAATCATATTCTGGTGATAAGAAAACAGGTGCTTGGTCGTTAATACCTTCTACTGTGACAGTCAAGTTTAATGCTGATGACATGTTAGGCTTTCCTTTGTCGGTGGCTATAACCCACATTTCCAAAGCAGCTGTTTTTGTGGCATTTTTGTCCAACACATGTAAACGGTTTAGAGAATTCAAATCAACTTGTGCTTTGATTGTTACCACTCCAGTTTTTTTACTTATTCCAAAATATTTCAAAATGTCTGATTTTTCTGCTGATAACGAGAACTCAACTTCTGCATTTTCACCAATATCATTATCTTTAACACTTGGTAGTAAAATGGGGACCCAACAGGTGACTTTTCTATAATGGTAGCATCAGCTTGTGAAATGACACTGCCATCAGCATTGTAGAATATAGGACTATTGTCATTAATATCCTTTACGTGGACCTCTAAATATGAGCTGACCACACAGGCTGGAATTCCGTTGTCTTTGGCATAAATCTTAACACTGTACTCATCCTTCATTTCTCTATCTAGAGCTCCATCTAATATCAGATTGTCACCTGATACAATAAATGGTGAAGTATCTGAAAATAGAGGTATAAAACACTTATGATCAATGAAGAACCCTGATAATCAAAATCTCTTACATTGCATAATAACAGTGTCTATACAGGTTATGGTCAGTCTCACCAAGAGCTCAGAGCAAAAGAAGTTTTACAAATTGGGTCAAAATAAATTAAAACATAAATATTGCTTACAACACAAGAATTGATAAACGTGACAACGAAAGAGGAAATATCATATTGAAAATAAGACAAAGGAAAAGATATAAAAAAGCCACTTTATTAGATGATAGAGCACAAATATCAGTTCTGGAAGTTTCTTAAGAGTTATAAATACCTGAACTATCTAAGTAGAATGAAACAGCACCATTTTCTCCCTGGTCAATATCTGTGGCAGTCAGGTTATAAACTACAGATGCATTTTGGGTATTTTCTGGTACCTGGACAACTAATTTATGAGGTTTGAAGACAGGACAATTGTCATTTGCATCCTCTATATATACAGTAACAGTACTGTTTGTTTTTTGTTGTCCATCAAATGCTTCTATATTTATTTCATATTTAGCCTTCTTTTCCCTGTCTAATCCACCACTAGTATATATCACACCTAGAAAGATGAAGGAAAATTAATTGTTACTACATATATCCATACTAAGCTCTGAATCATGACCATTATTATCATGAAATGGCTGATAATATTTTCAAACCATTAATTTATAGAACAGTCAAGGGTTTTAAAAATTTGATATGATAGAAGCATACCTGACAATATATCCACATAAAACTTTCCATCTGATCCTGATCCTATTCTGTATCTTGTTGTTGTATTGCCATTGACATCTTCGTCTGTTGCCATAACAACACCGACCTTTTGACCTGCTACAGCTGACTCATTAACAGAGAAGGTATAATTGTTTTTGGTAAATTGTGGTGGTTCATCATTGACGTCAAGCAATGTAATGGTAACCATGACAACGTTACTGTTTCCTAAGCCATATCTGTCAGCAGCTTTGACCTAAACAAAAATTAAATAATATTTAAAAAAAAAAAAAAAAACCAATGATAAAGGTTCAATAAATAGTATGTTTTATAATAAATATATGTATAGGATTTTCAATTGTTGATAACTGATTTTTGATTTGCTATGTATAGATAAATCAATGACATTTCAATAGTGATAAATTTGCCTTTTTGTGGATATGTTATTTTGTAGTTTTGTCATATTCTGCATACAACCTGATTATTTTTTATTTAGTTGATCATTTAAATTCATGTTTATCTGTGTATCTACAAAAACCATGAAAATGAGTATAAAATGAATAGTAATGAATTTGCAGTAGAGTTTTTTTCCTGCTTAGACCTTGAATGCTGACAAATATACCTGTATTGTATATTCAGGCTGACTTTCTCTGTCCAGACCAGACCCATTGGTGAAGACTGCTCCAGTGATATCATTAATGTCAAAAGGAAGACCTGTTCCTATTATGGAATATCTTATCCCTTTTGTTCCATTTCTACCACTATCTGCATCTGTGCTACTAATTGGTGGGAGCTATGGAAAGAAAACATGGAATAACAGTTTCATTAAACAATTCTACTAAAATTCAATTATCACAATGTTTGAATCATTCACAAAAAGTTATGTATAAAGATATTATGATAACCAAGTATTGTGAAAAAACCTCACATGATAATACCCCTTTAAGGCCCATGCTTATGTAAGATGAACTAACAAAAAATAGTTGTGTTCAAACACAAAAGTTTCAGAGTTTAGTGTGACATTCATTTTTTGATGGGCTAGTATAAATTTTTAAAGGACCAGCTGAAGTACACCTCTGCATGCAGGGTTTTCTCTATGTATTCTCTAGCTGTTTGGTCGGGTTGATTTCTCTTCAACACTCTCTCTGTTTTCATTCTCAATTTTATCTTTTGTAGGTTCCTTTGTTCTTATGTCTCACTTTTGTAGAGATGAGGTTCTTGCTTTATGAACATTTTGATTTATACATAGTTTTTTTTTTATAACCATTCTATAATTCTTATTTGTCCAAATGATCAAGTTCTATCTATAAACTTCTTCCTCCTAATTAACTTTTCTTACAATATTAACTTCTGTATCATCAGGTGAGTTCTCTAGTACAGTGCCATTGTACCATTCTTCTGTAAAGATTGGTGAGTTGTCATTTATGTCTGTAACATATACTATCACTTCTGTGTAACCCTGAAAAAAAGAGTTCAAATCAGAGAATGCACATTAATGTATTATACATCTAAAGCTTGTCATCAAGCAGTCCACAACATTGAAAACCATACAGGTATTTCATTAGGGGTCAACTTTTAACATTTGACTGCAGCATCAATGTCATATGATCATAGAAATTACCTCACATTATATTTTATTACTATAGGGATATTCATTGAAGATTGTTTTCTTCTGTTCTTTATCTACAAAGATGGTAAATACAAATCTAAGGCTACCACTAATACACTGATCTCTGTCTACCCAACACTACACCCCTCCCTATCCTGAGGTATACTCACAGTCCGTTTAGATGGTCCATTATCCCTGGCTATAACAGTAAAGGGGTACCTATTACTAATACACTGATCCCTGTCTAGTTCTCCAATTACTGTAATGGTACCATCCTGTAAAATTTTTATAGCAAAAAAATTAATTGCAATATATACTCAACAACACAAATAATGTACAACTTTTCCCCCTATACAGTAGTTTCATAACTTCTTGATTTTGCTACAAATTTGTAAAAGCCTTTATCACATATTTTTTATGAATACGTTGTGTTTTGCATATGTTATAACCTTAAAATTGTCCGTGGCAAGAAAGAGGTTATTGGTTAGTGTGCCATGATTCCAAATGACGTCACATCATTGAGGGCTAACAATGACAGTGTTTGTACTGAAAATTATAAGAATTTTGCTACAATAGCTTCTATTAACAATGTGCAATTAACTTTGATTGAGCCTCAATAATGCCAAAATTATTGCTTTTGTGTAGTACCATATTAAAAATTAAGGGGAATGTAACAATATATATTGTCTGCAGTACAGGAAAAAATAAAATATGAAAAATGTAATAAATTTGTTTAGATGTTACCTTTTGTAGTTAATCAGATAGTCATAATTGAACCTTTTTCTCCTGTCTGCAGAACTTAAATATGTGATAAATAGATTATAACATGTCTTTTCCATATTGGTCCTGGTATCATCCCCTCGCCCCATATCGAACTCAGCTAAAGCCTATGGCAGATATTGGAGTCTTGGGATGATACCAGGGCCAATATGGAAAAGGGCATGTTATGATCTATACACAATACTAGTTATATAATCTAAGCATAAGAAAATGAACATAATGTCATTTTGCTATTTTTCAGGTGAAAACATTTTACAAATTTGGCTTCTGGGTTAAAAAATTGTAGTTTTTGAGAAGTCAAAATTTAAAATTTTATTCACAGAATTGATGTTTATCATTCCTGATTATGTAAACAACACTAAATTGTTCATAGGGAGGGCATACAAACCCAAAGAAATTACAACCTAATACATGTAAACATGTTTGAAACTTACTTGTGAAATATTGAAGACATGTTGTACATCAATAGATATGATACTATATGTAACGATACCATTCTGTCCTAAATCTTCATCGGTAGCACTGACTAATCCAACCACGATGTCTCCAGTGCCATCAGTCTCAGGGGTGGAAAAATTGTAGATAGGATGAGTAAACACAGGGTCGTGATCATTAACATCAGTTATCAATACAGTCAGTGGGACCTGAAAAAGTGAAAGAAAAAATAAATTTTGCTATGAATAATTTTTCATTCAAGAGGCAATAGAAACTATATTTTACTGCTTCAATCTTCAATCTTCACTTCTTCGAAATGATCACAGACAATAATGATTTTTCTTTTAAATTTTTTAATCAAATGAAAGACTTAAGATTTATTAACAAGAACTGATTAATATATTTGATATTTGTGTGTATCGGACCATAAATAAATAGAAATATTTATGGTCTATAGTCTATTAAGTTTAGTACATTAGATTGGTTGTTGCACTAAAAATTGCTCAGAAGAAAATCAGATAACGTTTCCTGAATCATAATTAAGCTGTTTTATATAAAAACTTTAATATATAAATGTTGTAAGATTTTAAAACAATCTTAATAAAATATACCACGTGTGGAGAAAAAAAATCTCTGAAAAGTTGATTTTGAAAGGAGATGTAAGGTATATATCTACATGAGACATCATAAGGTCAATTTACAGTCTTCAAAAACAGACAGCAGACAAGTACTGGTCTATATCTATACAATATGTCGCTCAGAGTGTAAAAAAGTCAAAGATCTGCCATCAATATGTACTTTTTCAAATGATATATAAACAGTATTTACGCACCTGGTTAGTGTTTGCTGAATCAGTGGCCACAATTGTCAGATTGAACTTGTCTTTATGGGACTGTACACTGATAGTGGTATTTAAATGGATCTCCCCACTATTATTAATCTCAAAAAGATCTGAAAATTAAAAAAAAAAAATGCAAAATCTTATTTTCAATACAAACAATATCATCTTTGAATTTAACTTTTCCAATATTTCAGCCTTTTTTCAGGACATTCATAATTTAACTGGTATCTTGTTCTCCCACTAATGTTCCATTTTCATGGTTACATCACATTAAAACCTCTGCAAGTTACATACACCAAGATAAAAAAAAGACTCCTATGTGTACTTATCTTTTGATTTGTCCGGTATTGATCTCCATGATTGTTAGTGTATAGCAGTAAAGCAATTTCTTTAACAAGGTGGTAATGTCAGCTTAAACGAACTGCATACCTGCCAACCTCTAAAACCTTTGAAGAAGGAGATCTATGATAGCTGAGGGGGAAATTTTGATTATGAAAGTTGATTGAACATGATGTTCAAAATGAAGATTCATTGCCAAGTGTCAGTGAACTTGGTCGTAAAAATTAGAAAAATTTCATTTAGTCTGCTTGACATCGATTTGCAGCTATCTAATTCTTCTTTTTTTACACTGCTGCTTGGTCCAGACAAAGACTAGTATTTTGTTGCAGTTGATGGAGCAGAAATGAATTTCTATTCCTTATAAATCGAACATAAAAAAACTACTGACCAAAGTTTTCCAATGATTGGGGATTGTTTATTTATTTCTATTGACAGTAATGAAAAAGTTTGAGAATTGCGAATGCAGGTCATTCCGGGTTGAAATATCCGAAAGTGGGAGATTCTATAATCCTGCATGGGAGCAGACCAGCAAGCTGGAGATTTCTGGAAATTCACCATTTGAAGCACTCAAAACAGGAGGGTTGGCAGGTATGTTAGCTGTTAAAAATAAAAATTTACTGTAAAAAAACCTCCCACTTCTTTTCCACAGTACCATATCTTACCTGAGTCTGTGCCTGTTAAACTAAATGTTATGTTGTTGTACTGTTCTAAGTAATCAGAACCATATCTTACCTGAGTCTGTGCCTGTTAAACTAAATGTTATGTTGTTGTACTGCTCTAAGTAATCACAACCATATCTTACCTGAGTCTGTGCCTGTTAAACTAAATGTTATGTTGTTGTACTGTTCTAAGTAATCACAATCATATCTTACCTGAGTCTGTGCCTGTTAAACTAAATGTTATGTTGTTGTACTGCTCTAAGTAATCACAACCATATCTTACCTGAGTCTGTGCCTGT
The DNA here is from genome assembly GCA_019925275.1 of Mytilus edulis. Classification (NCBI taxonomy): domain Eukaryota; kingdom Metazoa; phylum Mollusca; class Bivalvia; order Mytilida; family Mytilidae; genus Mytilus; species Mytilus edulis. Next base: position 89,223,508 of record CM034356.1, on the reverse strand, counting down.
TAAACTAAATGTTATGTTGTTGTACTGCTCTAAGTAATCAGAACAATATCTTACCTGAGTCTGTGCCTGTTAAACTAAATGTTATGTTGTTGTACTGTTCTAAGTAATCACAATCATATCTTACCTGAGTCTGTGCCTGTTAAACTAAATGTTATGTTGTTGTACTGCTCTAAGTAATCACAATCATATCTTACCTGAGTCTGTGCCTGTTAAACTAAATGTTATGTTGTTGTACTGCTCTAAGTAATCACAATCATATCTTACCTGAGTCTGTGCCTGTTAAACTAAATGTTATGTTATTGTACTGCTCTAAGTAATCACAATCATATCTTACCTGAGTCTGTGCCTGTTAAACTAAATGTTATGTTATTGTACTGTTCTAAGTAATCAGAACAATATCTTACCTGAGTCTGTGCCTGTTAAACTAAATGTTATGTTGTTGTACTGTTCTAAGTAATCAGAACCATATCTTACCTGAGTCTGTGCCTGTTAAACTAAATGTTATGTTATTGTACTGTTCTAAGTAATCAGAACAATATCTTACCTGAGTCTGTGCCTGTTAAACTAAATGTTATGTTGTTGTACTGTTCTAAGTAATCAGAACCATATCTTACCTGAGTCTGTGCCTGTTAAACTAAATGTTATGTTGTTGTACTGTTCTAAGTAATCAGAACCATATCTTACCTGAGTCTGTGCCTGTTAAACTAAATGTTATGTTATTGTACTGTTCTAAGTAATCAGAACAATATCTTACCTGAGTCTGTGCCTGTTAAACTAAATGTTATGTTATTGTACTGCTCTAAGTAATCACAATCATATCTTACCTGAGTCTGTGCCTGTTAAACTAAATGTTATGTTATTGTACTGTTCTAAGTAATCAGAACAATATCTTACCTGAGTCTGTGCCTGTTAAACTAAATGTTATGTTGTTGTACTGTTCTAAGTAATCAGAACCATATCTTACCTGAGTCTGTGCCTGTTAAACTAAATGTTATGTTATTGTACTGTTCTAAGTAATCAGAACAATATCTTACCTGAGTCTGTGCCTGTTAAACTAAATGTTATGTTGTTGTACTGTTCTAAGTAATCAGAACCATATCTTACCTGAGTCTGTGCCTGTTAAACTAAATGTGATGTTGTTGTACTGCTCTAAGTAATCACAACCATATCTTACCTGAGTCTGTGCCTGTTAAACTAAATGTTATGTTGTTGTACTGTTCTAAGTAATCAGAACCATATCTTACCTGAGTCTGTGCCTGTTAAACTAAATGTTATGTTGTTGTACTGCTCTAAGTAATCACAATCATATCTTACCTGAGTCTGTGCCTGTTAAACTAAATGTTATGTTATTGTACTGTTCTAAGTAATCAGAACCATATCTTACCTGAGTCTGTGCCTGTTACACTAAATGTTATGTTGTTGTACTGTTCTAAGTAATCACAACCATATCTTACCTGAGTCTGTGCCTGTTAAACTAAATGCTATGTTGTTGTACTGCTCTAAGTAATCACAATCATATCTTACCTGAGTCTGTGCCTGTTAAACTAAATGTTATGTTGTTGTACTGTTCTAAGTAATCACAATCATATCTTACCTGAGTCTGTGCCTGTTAAACTAAATGTTATGTTGTTGTACTGCTCTAAGTAATCACAATCATATCTTACCTGAGTCTGTGCCTGTTACACTAAATGTTATGTTGTTGTACTGTTCTAAGTAATCAAACAATCTTACCTGAGTCTGTGCCTGTTAAACTAAATGTTATGTTGTTGTACTGTCTAAGTAATCAAACATATCTTACCTGAGTCTGTGCTGTTAAACTAAATGTTATGTTTTGTACTGTTCTAAGTAATCAAACCATATCTTACCTGATCTGTGCCTGTTAAACTAAATGTTATTTTTGTACTGTCTAATAATCAGAACATATCTTACCTGAGTCTGTGCCTGTTAAACTAAATGTTATGTTTTGTACTTCTAAGTAATCACAATCATATTTACCTGAGTTGTGCTGTTAAACTAAATGTTATGTTTGTACTGTTAATAATAAACATATTTACCTGAGTCTGTGCCTGTTAAACTAAATGTTATGTGTTTACTGTTTAAGTAATCAAACCATATCTTACCTGAGTCTGTGCCTGTTAAACTAAATGTTATGTTTTGTACTGTTCAAGTAATCAGAACATATCTACTGAGTCTGTGCCTGTTAAACTAAATGTTATGTTGTTGTATGTTCTAAGTAATCAAACATATCTTACTGAGTCTGTGCCTGTTAAACTAAATGTATGTTTTGTACTGTCTAAGTAATCACAACCTATCTTACCTGAGTCTGTGCTGTTAACAATTATGATTGTACTGTTAACTAAATAATAATTTTTAGCCCTAAGTTCCTATTAAATACTAATGTTGGTGCTGTACTAAGTAATCACATCTATTTACCGTTGTAGTATAAACTAAATTTTATGTCTGTGCTATAATAACATTTTTACTAGTCTGTGCCTTAACAAATGTTTATGTTGTTGTACTAATTTAAGTAATACAAATTCTATAATCGTCCTTTACTAGTCTGTGCCTGTTAAACTAAATGTTAGTATTTGTACTTCAGTATCAATCATATCTTACCTGATCTGTGCCTGTTAAACTAAATGTTATGTTTTGTAACTGATCAAGTAATCAAACATATCTTACCTTACTGTGCCTGTTAACTAATGTTATGTATTGTACTGTTCTAAGTAATCAGAACCATATCTTACCTGAGTCTGTGCCTGTTAAACTAAATGTTATGTTATTTACTGTCTAAGTAATCAGAACCAATATCTTACCTGAGTCTGTGCCTGTTAAACTAAATGTTATTTTTGTATGTTCTAAGTAATCAAACATATTTTACTGAGTCTGTGCCTGTTAAACTAAATGTTATGTTTTGTATGTCTAGTAATCACAAATATCTTACCTGATCTGTGCCTGTTAAACTAAATGTTATGTATTGTACTGTTCTAAGTATCAAACATATCTTACCGAGTCTGTGCTGTTAACTAATGTTATTTTGTACTTCTAAGTAATCAACCATATCTACGAGTCTGTGCTGTTAAACTAAATGTATGTTATTGTACGTCTAAGTATCAACATATCTTACCTGAGTCTGTCTGTTAAACTAAATGTTATGTTGTACTGTTCAAGTATCAAACAATCTACCTGAGTCGTGCTGTAAACTAAATGTATGTTTTGTACTGTCTAAGTAACACAACATATCTTACGAGTCGTGCTGTAAACTAATGTTATTTTTGTACTGTTCTAAGTATAAACATATCTACTGAGTCTGTGCCTTTAAACTAAATTTATGTTTTGTATGTCTAATATCAAACTATCTACCTGATCTGTGCCTGTAAACTAATTTATGTTTGTACTGTCTAGTAATCACAATCTTACAGTCGTGCTTTAACTAATTAGTTTTGAGTTCAGTATAAACCATTACCTGTCTGTGCTGTAATAAATGTATTTTTGATTCTATACAAAATATTTACCGTTGTGCCTTAAACTAATGTTATGTTTTGATGTTAAGTATACCATATTACCGAGTCTGCCTTAATAATGTTATTTGTTCTCTCTAATCAAACAACTTACCTGAGTCGGCCTTACTAAATTTTTGACGTCAAGTAATACTTTACCTGTTGTCCTTAAACTAAATTATTTGTTGACTGTCTAAGTAACAATCAATTTACCTGATCGTCCTTTAACTAATGTTATTTTCTGCTAGATCACACTCTACCTACTGTTTAACTAATAGTGGTCTAAGTAATCAAACTACCTTCTGGCCTTAAACAAATTTATTTTTGTACGTCTATACAACACTTACGACGGCTTAATAAAGTATTTTTATGTAAGACAACATCTACCTGTCGTGCTGTTAACAATGTTTTGAGTAATAATAACACTCTTCGCGTTAAATAAAGTATTTTTAGTCAAACAAACATATTACCGTCTGTCGTACTAATTGTTTGTACGTCATACAATATTACCTATCTGTGCGTAAACAAGTTGTGTGATGTCTATACAACATTCTTACTGCTGTGCTGTTAACAAATGTATTGTGTCGTAAACAAAATATCTACCGTGGCTTACAATGTTGTTTTGTACTGTCAGTACAAAAAATTCTGAGTGTGCTTAACTAATGTAGTTTTGTACGTCTAGTATCAATACTACTATCTGCGTTAAACTAAATTATTTTGTACGTAATACAACAATACTGGCTGCTAAACTATTTTTTGTACGTCATACAAACATATCTACCGTCGTGCTAACTAGTATTTTATTATAATCAACCATATCTACCTATCGTCTGTTAAACTAAAGTATTTTGTCTGTATATCAACTACACCTGACTTGCTGTAATAATGTAGTGATGCTAGTAATCAACCATCTACTGTCTGCCTTTAACTAATGTTAGTTTGCTCAAATCAAACTCTCATCGTGCTGTAACTAATATGGTACGTTAATCATAATCTTACGACCTAACAATATGTGTTGAGTCTATATAACTTCGTGCTATAATGTATGTTGTACTGCTAAAATCACTCTTTAGATTTGCTTAAACTATCGGTGTTGTCTGCTATACTATAGACGTCTAATATATTTTGACGTTATAATAATATCATTGACTTAGTTTACATACTCAATACGATCTGTCTTAAAATGTATTTGACTTTAGTCACAAGTCTCGTAACAATAGTCTTACCTGAGTCTGTGCCTGTTAAACTAAATGTTATGTTGTTGTACTGTTCTAAGTAATCACAATCATATCTTACCTGAGTCTGTGCCTGTTAAACTAAATGTTATGTTGTTGTACTGTTCTAAGTAATCACAACCATATCTTACCTGAGTCTGTGCCTGTTAAACTAAATGTTATGTTGTTGTACTGTTCTAAGTAATCAGAACATATCTTACCTGAGTCTGTGCCTGTTAAACTAAATGTTATGTTGTTGTACTGCTCTAAGTAATCACAACATATCTTACCTGAGTCTGTGCCTGTTAAACTAAATGTTATGTTGTTGTACTGTTCTAAGTAATCACAACCATATCTTACCTGAGTCTGTGCCTGTTAAACTAAATGTTATGTTGTTGTACTGTTCTAAGTAATCAAACATCATATCTTACCTGAGTCTGTGCCTGTTAAACTAAATGTTATGTTGTTGTACTGTTCTAAGTAATCAGAACATATCTTACCTGAGTCTGTGCCTGTTAAACTAAATGTTATGTTGTTGTACTGCTCTAAGTAATCACAATCATATCTTACCTGAGTCTGTGCCTGTTAAACTAAATGTTATGTTGTTGTACTGCTCTAAGTAATCACAATCATATCTTACCTGAGTCTGTGCCTGTTAAACTAAATGTTATGTTGTTGTACTGCTCTAAGTAATCACAATCATATCTTACCTGAGTCTGTGCCTGTTAAACTAAATGTTATGTTGTTGTACTGCTCTAAGTAATCACAATCATATCTTACCTGAGTCTGTGCCTGTTAAACTAAATGTTATGTTGTTGTACTGCTCTAAGTAATCAGAACATATCTTACCTGAGTCTGTGCCTGTTAAACTAAATGTTATGTTGTTGTACTGCTCTAAGTAATCAGAACCATATCTTACCTGAGTCTGTGCCTGTTAAACTAAATGTTATGTTATTGTACTGTTCTAAGTAATCAAACCATATCTTACCTGAGTCTGTGCCTGTTAAACTAAATGTTATGTTATTGTACTGTTCTAAGTAATCAAACCATATCTTACCTGAGTCTGTGCCTGTTAAACTAAATGTTATGTTATTGTACTGTTCTAAGTAATCAGAACCATATCTTACCTGAGTCTGTGCCTGTTAAACTAAATGTTATGTTATTGTACTGTTCTAAGTAATCAAACCATATCTTACCTGAGTCTGTGCCTGTTAAACTAAATGTTATGTTATTGTACTGTTCTAAGTAATCAGAACCCTATCTTACCTGAGTCTGTGCCTGTTAAACTAAATGTTATGTTATTGTACTGTTCTAAGTAATCAGAACCATATCTTACCTGAGTCTGTGCCTGTTAAACTAAATGTTATGTTGTTGTACTGTTCTAAGTAATCAAATCCATATCTTACCTGAGTCTGTGCCTGTTAAACTAATGTTATGTTGTTGTACTGTTCTGAGTAATCACAATCAGTGGCTGTGACAGTCAGGATAGAAAACCCCTTATGTGACCCCTCTAACACTTCAGCATGGTAATGAGGCTGTGTAAACTGTGGTTTACAATCATTTATATCCTCTACATGTAGAACCACCTAAAACAAAGCAATTTAATAATAAAATCAGCTGAAATTTATTTAGGTAGTTAGTTTTCTTATCTAAATTAGTTTACATTTTTTTCGTTTTGGGCCTTTTATAGCTGACTATGTGTTATGGGTTTTGCTCATTGTTGAAGGCCGTATTGTGACCTATATTTGTTACTTTCTGTGTCTTTTGGTCTTTTGAGAGGAGTGGTCTCATTGGCATTCTTCATTAGAATCATAGAGCAAACATTGAATTCAAGCTTTGCAAGGGTTCAGGCACAGTCAAGTCTGGCAGTCATGACATAACTTGTACAAATATGACGGTCTTATTAGAGTATATACTTTGTTGACTGTTTTCCCTGTTATAACTAAGAATAATTTAGGGTTGAGCTTGGATAGTTGTTGCTATCTTGTTTTAGTCTTCTTACCACAGTGACTTCAGATTTAGCTGGGATTCCATGGTCCTCGGCTTTTACATGTAACCTATAAACAGCTGTTCCATTTTCTTTCTGACTATTTTGAGATTCTCTATCAAGCTCCTTCAACACTGTTATAACACCCTAAAATACAGATGTCATTGTTATTTTTTCATTTCAAATATCATCAACATAGGTATGACATGTTAAAGTCTTCATATTGCATCTGTGCTATATTTACTAAAAGATGTAGATCAGAAATTTGTCAAAAGTATGAAAGTTAGCATTTTTTTCATGGATTAAATTTGCAATATGTTACATGTACCATATTAATTCAATGTTTTCTGAGGAGTTTAAAGAAATTCTCCATAGTTGTAGCCATGTTGATGTATTTAAATCCTGGTCTTTCTGAAACTACTCATCACATTCATTTAATGTTGTATTGATAAAACATTAACCTCATGATAACATGAATAAGAAATCTAACATTGTTATTTTTTTTTTTTAAATATTTCAGGTTTCCACTTATTTCAAACTAATATATTATATTGGACTGACACACCCCTTTTACTTACAGTATTATTTGGTAATGTAGTTATATTGAACAATCCACCATAATCATTTATCAATGTAAAACTATTTGTTCCATTTTCACCCAAGTCTGGGTCTGTTGTAGATACCACCATCTCAAAACCTGTACTGCTAGGACCTGAAAAAAAACCATTCAGATCAGTGTAAAACATTGTTACTACTTGTACACAGTTTTTTGTTATGTTCATTTTGATTGGATTGTACCACAAATTTTAGAATATCAATTCAATGTTTGATGGTTTGAAATTATGGGCACATCCTTTAAATTGTTGTTAAATATATGATTTAAAGATGTTTCTCTCATTTGCATTAGAATTAGTTAATTGTCATTGATTAAGACACCATCTTAAATTCAAGGTTAACTTCTAAGCTCTCGTTAGCTCTAAATTACATAATTTTGAATTCTAATGTAACTTACCTTCTAATGTCTCAAACAAATATGAGTCTTTGTTGAATTTTGGTTTGAATTCATTGACATCTAAAATGGTAATGCTTACATTTGTGCTTCCCTGTAACAGAAACATTTAGATTTCAACTTAATGCATTGGTAAACAAGATTGACAGAGCATTATAAAGATACACCTGCATTACTTATTTGGTACATATGAAGTTGATATGCTAGTTCGATGGATTAGTCTCTCTTAAAAATATGAGTTAATTTCCAGTTCAGTTTATTGATAAGTTTCAGATTTTGAAACTAATTTTTCACATTTGAGTTTTATAATAATCAATGAAAAGAATTTAAAAAACATGAATTTAAGTAATTAATAAAAATATCTTGAAAAATGCATATGCTATTGAAATCATTGAAAGAAAACAAAGTGAACCTAAGATAAAATATATTCTATTTGATCAGAAACATCTTATACTACCAGACTAAATTGAATGTTATAACTCACTGTATGTCCGTCAGAATCATGGGCAATAATTGTAACTGTATATGATGATCGGTTTTCTCTATTTAGGTTTGTGTTCACTTCTAAGTCACCAAAATGGCTACTGTTCTGAATGATGAAATACATACTATCATCTGAAAACATAAGAAATAACTTGGGTTAATAATGACAATACATCTATCAGAGGTGTTTTTAGCATGTTGCAGAAATAAATCAATTCAATTGAGACACACACTTTCCTTGTGGACAATTAAATAAAAAAAAAACACCCCACCAAAACAATCAAACATAAAAAAATAGCTTCTAATTATAATAGCTCTACACTCTGTCAATACTTGTAGCCCTTTTAACAAAACATCTTAAGTGTAAAATTTATCGTAAGTCTAAAATATTCCTTAACAATTCAACTAAATATTTTTATCGTAAGATAATTTTACACTTAAGATTTTTTGTGAAAATGGCTACTGTATCTTGGCATTGCACAAGGTCATGTTTTTCTCTCTACTGTTAATGATGTTAATTTATCATTTCAAGGGCTTTTAAAGCTGACTAGCGGTATGGGTTTTCTCATTGTTGAAAGCCGTACAGTGACCTATAGATGTTAATATCTGTGTCATATGGTCTCTTGTGGAGAGTAGCCTCATTAGCAATCGTACCACATCTTCTTAATTTTATATATATACAATATAAGGTCAATGTCAGAAAAATATCAACTTTTTTGTATGAGGCTGAGAAACTTGGGAAGGGCGAGGTTCTACCGAGCTATTCCCCAGTTTTGCGCCGAGTACAAAAAAGTTGATATTTTTCTGACATTGACCTAATATTGTTTTTATACTGCAACTTAAATAAATAAATTGATAGCTATCTAAATTGTAACACAGATTTCAAACTTATTTTCATCCCTTAATGAACCTCTAACTGTGGAAAAGGTTTTCCATGATGAAATTGACATTGCACAATATATAGCTGTGTTACTATATTTAGGAAATAAACACAACTAGTTGCAGTATATAGTGCTTTAAACTGCAGTTCAACTTGAAATTCTAATGTATACAAATTAAAGAGCTTGAGTTAATATATAGGTACCTACCTCCTTCAAGTGAGTATTTCAATTTCCCCTCATCCAGAGCATCTTTATCATAGGCAGTCATGTGGATTATACTGGTATATTGAGGTACATTCTATAATTACACAAATAATCAAAGCGCTGTAAGCGCTGAAGGCAGTTAACCAAAAACCAGGCAAACGTAATTATGTGCAGTGGCGGGTCCAGAAATTTTCATAAGTGGGGGCCCACTGCCTGCCTAACAGGGGACCTGCTCCAGTTATACTTCAGTGATTCCCTATATAATCAACCAAATTTTTTCTCAAAAATGGAAGGGGGGAGTGGGCCCACTGAAAAACCCTCTAAATCCGCCTCTGAAGTGGCATTAAACATTCATATATTGTACATTTATGTTTATCTAATGAATTAATTATTAAGGCAAATAATTTATATGTTATCAAGGTTTCAATAGCAATGAATATATAAATGTATATTTTTTATGGTGAGTCTGCAGTGGTACAAGTTCGCAATGATTGTAGTTGTTCTAGTAGGTAGTTAACGTTGGTTTTAGTTGACTGTTGGTAATACGTGTTGACTTAGTACGAACATGTTATAGTATGAATGGACTGGTTTCACTGTAAAGAAAACTGAGTATGTGTTCTATAGTACAATAGTTATGCAACACAAATCAGACAAATGTTCACTACTACAAGGATCAAAGGTGAGGTCTGACTGACCTGCCCATAGTAAATGTAAATGATTTGTTATATTGTCCCATACATGAATATATATGGTTTAGGGGTGGGGATCTCGAGGGGTTTTCAAGTTCTCAAACAGGAAGGGGTAGGGTGACCCCATGGACTTCCCCTATATTTCATTTGATTTGTTATATTGTTCCATACATGAATATATATGGTTTAGGGGTGGGGATCTCGAGGGTTTTCAAGTTCTCAAACAGGAAGGGATAGGATGACCCCAGGGACTTCCCCTATATTTCATTTGATTTGTTTTATTGTCCCATACATGAATATATATGGTTTAGGGGTGGGGATCTCGACCGTTTTCCAAGTTCTCAAACAGGAGGGGGTAGGGGGACTCCCCCTATATTTCATTTAATTAGTTATATTGACCCATACATGAATATATATTGTTTAGGGGTGGGGATCTCGACTGTTTCGTAAGTTCCCAAACAGGAAGGGGTGGGTCACCCCATGGACTCCCCTTATATTTCATTTGATTAGTTATATATATATATAGTCCCATACATGAAAGTATATGGTTGAGAGGTGGGGATCTCATCCGTTTCAAAGTTATCAAACAGGAGGGGTAGAGTGGCCTAAAGGACGCCACCTATATATAATATGATTTGCCTACATTCAGGTAGTTATTTGTGAAAATAAAGTAAGAATCTTCCAGCTTCTTTAACTGACCCTTCAAAATTGAGAAAAAAAAATACCCCTTCAAAATTGCAGTAATATGTTTACAGTTTAAATGCATCTTACATGCATTATCAACATTTATCACTGATAAAGAAAATTTATACTGTGACCAGGAACATATATATTGTTAGATATACTGTTCCCAGCTGTCACATTGTATTGGATTTTGACATTAAAATTTGTCAAAAGTAATTTTAAGTTTCTGTTTAAAATATATGCTTTTTCTTTCTTTTACATATATCTTTTGGTTTTCAATTCTAGTGTTTATATTAGGGATGTCAAAAGATCTGAAATTTGATACTCGGATACTCGGTCATGATACTCGAGTACTCGCGAGTACTCGATGAATATTAAACGTCTATTAAAAGTTTTAGATTTTAGGTTGGATGCAGTATTTTTTATGATACGACTTGTCCATTAAATTGTCAACAACAATATTTGACTTCAAAGTACTTGTGCTTTTTGGTGTTCCTCGGACTTACTTTTTCTGTGCTTTGTTTTATTGCACTATTTTTGTCTGATTTTATTTTATTTTTGCCATGACGTTGTCAGTTTATTTTCGACTTTTGGGTTTGAAAGTCGCTCTCGTACTCGCCTATCTTTAAATTGTAAATTAAACAATTATAGTTAAGTTTTTTCAAATACAGACTAATTAAATTAATTTAAATGTACATCTCATACCAATCACGTTTACATAGAAGTCTTGATTAACAAACAAAGGTAACTTTAATTTAGGCTTGTTAAGAGTTAATTATTTATCCATGAAAGTGTTGATCCGTGTACAAACACCGTTTAAAATGTCTCTAATCAGTTGCGTAGGGTTCACCGCAGGTCACTTTTGTTTTTGTTTTGAAATATGATCTGGTCAGCAATTTCAGACAAACGACGGTTTGACTTTATATTTTTTGTTACAAGTAGTGCACATGAAACATTCCCTTGGAAGGAAAGGACGTTTCTGGTACTACTATAAGAAAAAGTAGCCTCAGGATAAACATATTTATGTTGTTAATAGACTTTATTTAGTATTACGAAGACTTCAAGGGGATATTTCAACGGACCTAAATTAAGTGGAAACGTGAAGAGAAATATCTCAAGATGTATAACAGGCAAACGAGTATCCGAGTACTAAAACTATACTCGAGTACTCGACCTTCCGATCGAGTACCCGAGTACTCGAGTACTCTTTGCCATCCTTAGTTTATATTCATTTACCATGAATAGATGTATTTTGTCACCTGCCTGGATTCGCCAAAAACCCGGAATTACCCTTATCCGCTTCCGAAATTGTAATTGTCTTTTCACGGCAGCCATTGTCTTTGTGTTCCAATGTTGTTTTTGTCAGTCAGATACGATTATACTCGTATTATCACATTTTTTGTCGGCGATTTTCTGTATATAGCTAGCGATTGAACAAAATTGACATCGCTGTCATGAATAATAATGATTAAAATAAGTTTTGAGATCGTTTATTTGGAGACTTTGGCGAAAAGGTTTGCAAAGCTATTTTTAATGTTCTTTCAAGTGGAACTGAGACTACTATAACTGTGATATAGTTGTCTCAGAGTGGAAGGCCTGTCGGGCGTGGCTAGGAACCAAGTCAAAAGTGGAAGGTCTCGGACCTCGGACCACCGCTAATTTGAACCCCTGCCTCCAAATTGAAAAGATACGAATTTCATCTTCTTATTTGAAATTGCCGCCAACAGCATGAACATTTGAACTTATTATATAATAGACTACTGACGTAGTTGTACTACGTATTGATGACAAACAATATTCCTACGACTTTTGCCATTTGGGAAATCTAAACTACTTGTCTTAAAAGATTTTCGGCGATTAAATATTTCGTACAATTGTTTTTTGACATCTTAGCCAAAAGCACTGGCGATAATAAACTACATAAGAATTCCTAATGAGCACTACTTCCTATGTGCAATTTCAAAAGTTTTGGGTGATTCGACGATCATTTAAGGTTTTTCTAGTCATATTTTTTGTAATCCAGAATTAAAAGTATTAAAAAAGTGTTCAATTAGTTATATATAACATAGTAGCCAGCTAGATAGTAACAATCTATATCTATTTGGCTAGCTGTAGAAAATGTGTTTGAACTGTGAATTGTCACACTTCTCGATAAAAACTCTTTTAAGGGTTATTTATATTTTTTCAAAAAGGTCTTAATTTGATATACAAAATAATCTGAATTCCATTTTAGATATAACCAGCACCTTGTACATTATCAAATTTACTGTCTATTCCTTATTCAAATCTTATAACATATGATAGCACTAAACATTACATATAAATGTACTAACTTCACTGATTTCAGCATAATACTGCGTTTGATTGAATATAGGATCATTATCATTGATATCTTGTATGTGGACCTTGATCTCTCTTGTACTGCTGTATTTACCATCACTTACTTCTGCCTAAATCATAATTCATATAAAATAATCTCACACAATAGTATCTCAAGTTCATCTAAAATATTCATCTTATTCATTTTAAATTACTCACAAATAAATAATAAATTATTTTGCACCCCAAGTCCCAACTGTTATTGAATTGTTCATAAAAAAGTCTTTCTAATGTTGACAAAATGAGTCAGGAGTGTAAAATTATATGTGTGGTCCTTTTTTTGTTTTTAAAAACCACTGCTTGTAGATGTTTCCCCCCAATGTTATCACAAAGCTCAGTAGTCATCACTTGATACAGTTGTTTTCTGTAAATTAACTGTTAATAAAATCTAAAAATCTAAATCTAAAAATCAAAATCTAAAAATCAATCATTCAACACCTTTACAGACATAGATGGTCTTATCCAGATATAGCAGACTTTTTGGGACTTTTGGTTTTCAATGCCTTTTAATAACTTGGAAATTGGTCTTTCAAATGTTTAGATTTGATAACCACTGATGAAAGTTTTATTAAAAAAAAAATCATGGATAGATTACTGAAATATAAACGGTTATGTTTGATGAGTTTTAAAAATAGAAATTTGGGATTCATTTTATAGTTCATGTCATAATAAACATTTAAACTAAGTTTCAAGTTGAAGTGACCACAACTTCATAGAAAACAAAATGAAACAAGAATGTGTCCAAAGTACACGGATGCCCCACTCGCACTATCCTTTTCCATGCTCCATGGACTGTGAAATTGGGTAATAATCTAATTTGGTATTAAAATTAGAAAGATTATACTATAGGGAACATATGTACTAAGTTTCAAGTTGATTGGACTTTAATTTTATCAAAAACTACCTTGACCAAAAACTTTAACCTGAAACTCCCACTTTCATTTTCTATGTTCAGTGGACCGTGAAATTGGGGTCAAAAGTCTAATTTGGCTTTAAAATTAGAAAGATCATATCATAAGCAACAAGTCTACTAAGTTTCAAGTTGATTGGACTTCAGCTTCATCAAAAACTACCTTGACCAAAAACTTTAACCTGAACGGACGGACGCACAGACGAACGGAGCCACAGACCAGTAAACATAATGCCCCTCTACTATCGTAGGTGGGGCATAAAAATAATTTGATCTACTTCAAACTAAAATTTTGGGAATTAAAAATGCTTACCTTTAATGAGTATAATCCATTTAGATTATCAGGCATAGATTCATAATCTAGACTTGTTTTTAAGACAAGACACCCCCCTGTTTGGTTTGAGTATGGCTGAATTTTAAACTTGCCATGGGAATCATCTTCTATAATACTGAAATTAAGCTGAGAAAAGGAAAAGAAAAAGAAATAATTTATTATAAACAAAAAATAATTCATCATTTTCATAATACAAATGGAATACAATGTTTATGTATATGAACCTTAAAAGATGCATTCATTAGACAATTGAAAAAAATCATTTTTATTTGTGTAGTTCAATGCCTTTGATTTCATACAACTTGAAATTTGTAAGCATGTTATGTCCAGAGATTATTGAATAAGCAAGCTTTCATAAAGGTCTGAATTGCAGTTTATCTTAAAAAAGAAAATTTCATGGCACGTACAGGAAAAGAAAAAGAAATAATTTATTACATGTAGTAGAATTATTATAAACAAAAAATAATTCATCATTTTCATAATACAAATGGAATACAATGTTTATGTATATGAACCTTAAAAGATGCATTCATTAGACAATTGAAAAAAATCATTTTTATTTGTGTAGTTCAATGCCTTTGATTTCATACAACTTGAAATTTGTAAGCATGTTATGTCCAGAGATTATTGAATAAGCAAGCTTTCATAAAGGTCTGAATTGCAGTTTATCTTAAAAAAGAAAATTTCATGGCACGTACAGATTTAAAAACCTTTTAAAAAAAAATAAAAAAATAACTGTTCCAAAAAGGTTTTTACCTGTTATCTTTAAGCATTATTTACCTGCCTACTAAAGCCAAAATATTTTACAATTTTCCTGTGTATTTCTAGACATTGAGACAAAATATTCACCTGTACCGGTATATAAAAAAATTTACAGAGTTATTTACCTTTGTATTTAAGTCAGGATCTTCTACAGGTAATGGAAAGAAACATGTTCCTGACAACAAACTCTCTGGAATAGTTTTAGTGTCATACTGGAACCCAAATCGTGGAGGGTTGTCATTAATGTCTTCGATATTAATGTTGACCTGTAGGAGAAGATATAAAATCTGGGTTTCATTCAATCCTATGTTTCTTATTATTACAGATTGAAATATGCTTTGGATATGTACTCAAAATATCCAACACATAGTATGACCAAGTTTTCTTTTGCTAAAATCATACTCTTTCTCATTTTAAGTTTCCTTGAAATCTACATATTTTCATTATACTTTATATTTAACACTGTCACAAAGATATAAACGTATAAACACCGTCTTGGAGAGAAAAAGAAACTGTCTTTCAAAAGACAATCTTTACTTTCATACAGTAAAAGAATGATAGCTGACTATGCGGTATGGGCTTTGCTCATTGTTTAAGGCCATACAGTGACAAATAGTTGTTGATCTCTGTGTCATATGGTCTCTTGTGGAGAGTTGTCTAATTGACAATCATACCACATCTTTTTTATATTATATTTGTTACACCTGGCAAATTTTGATGTTTTTAACACTTCATCATTTGTAAGCTTAAACACAGATTCCAAATAACATGAAATATGCAATACTATGGGTTTATTACTTTTCATGATTATCAATTTTCATTGATTGAGGTAAACTTGGGATATTTGATTTCATAATTTTGCCAAAGTCTGTTCACAAGCTTTTAGATAAATTTGTAATTTGTTGAACATGTTCACCTGACCCATGAAATCCATGAAAATCTGTATAACATGAATAATAATAATAATTCACGATTCCTCCCTTGAATTTCACTGTTTGCTTTATTTGTAAAAAAGATACAATTCCGAAGAATATGTGATACAACACATTTTTATACCAAATAAAAGGGTTGTTATGGGGGTACCTTCATGACGAATAACAGTAAAAATTCTATCCAAATGACGTGAACAGTAATTTTTAGTGCATGAAAAAATATGTACACTTTCTTTTAGACAATAAAAAATGATAATTATTTGAGACCTCTGATGAATCACCAGAAGATATTTTGACGAATTGCAGTAAAAGTTTAACCAATTTGACACTAACGGTAGCTGAAAATGACTGACGGACAACTGACAGTAATGGCATCACTACCCTCATATAAGCACTTAAAATCTTTTATATCATAGAAATGTTAACTTTGATGAAGTATGTACTTAGATATGCAAATCTGTTTCAATAGAAAATAAAAATAATCTCAAAATTCATTTACCTGCCCTAGACAAGAACTTGAAGAACTGTTGACCTGTACATGTATGACTGTTATTTTCTTTGTTTCAGTCTCCCTGTCCAGTGGTCCATCTGATGTTATAGTACCCTAAAAATTAAGATAAAAAATAGAGAAATATTTTTGACAACAAAATCTGCAAAATTCAATAAATAACTATCTTTATTTTACATGTTTATATTTGCTTCATTTTTGTGAAAATCTTATTCAAAATTAAATAGTGCTAACAAGTTTGATCAACTAAAATCGTACCAATCCTTTAAAATTTAAGAAGTTTATGCCTCAAAATTTTTTTCAATGATGCTTTTGACTTAATATTTTGAGTGTATTAATCTACTTAAAATCTTAGGGTAGCTATGTAAAATTTTAACCCAAATTGAGTGATTACATTGAAGAAGATCCTGCCAAAAATCCTATGGTGGTTAAAATATATACAAGTCCTTTTAAGCTAAAATGATGATTTTAAAGACATATAGTGTGTACTTACATTAGAATCAATGGAGAATCCTGTGGAATTAAATAATGTGTAGGAGAGTGTCTGTTTAGAACTAGCATTGACTTTAGTTATGTAATGGTCGGTACTGTTTTCTGTCACGTCCACAGTTATAATGGCGGGTGTAATGACAAGACTGGGGTTATTGTATAATTCTATTTCTTTAGTATCCATCAGTCCACCTTTATCTTTGACGATGACAGATATTGTTAAATTGATAGCCACTTTATGTTTTGCTCTGATTTCACCAGATTTATTTCCAATTCTAAAATGTGTTGTATCGTTAAGAGAATAACTTAGAACATCATTATCATCAGGATCCCTTGCATTCACTATAGCAACTAGTTGGTCTTTAGTTATAGGAGATTTTACACATAATCCATCCATTTTTTCCAAGAACTGTGGTTTTTCATTAACATTAGTTATGTGTATTTGAACATGGGTGGTGGCAGTTTTAGGATCATCAGCTCTGTCTATTGCCAGCACAGTCAACTCGTAATATTTATCTCCTTCATAATCCAGCTTCCCCATAAGAGTTATTTCCCCTGAGTTTTCATTAATATGGAATTTGCCGTCGTATTTTGAGTTTGGGACAAGTTTATACCAGACAATTCCAGCATCTCCGGGATCTTTATCTTTAGCTTGAACTGTTATCACACTAGAATTGATATTAGCATTTTCTTTTAAGCTTTTTGAGTATGGCCCATTTATAAATTTTGGAGGGTTATGATTTGTAATGTCAATGAAAATGTTTATTTCTGCCGATGTAGTCAATGGAGGTTGTCCATGGTCCATGACATTAACAGTCATATTGTACATCACATTAGCTTGGAACTTAACGTGATCATCCATTACAAACAATTCTCCTGTTAAGTTATCTATCCTGAAATGATCTTCATTTGCCAGATAGAATGTAAAACCTCTATTTGATATGTCTTTATCTTTTGCAGTCAACTGTCCAACTCTTCTATTGCCTAGAGCATTAGCAGGGATAGAGAAGTTCTTCAGACTGGAGGTAAATAAAGGTACATTGTCATTCATATCTTCTACAAACACCTCAACAGTAGCATAATCGTGTCCATTTGTACCATCTGTGACAGAAATATTCACCGTATACCTCTGATGGAGTTCTGCATCTAGTTCTTTCTTTGTTACCAAAATATTTTGTTGGAATTCAAATTCATCTGTGAAATTGACAGCTTCATATACCAAATTTGTGGAATCAGGATCAGATGCCCCAACCTGAAACAATAAAGTAAATTTTATTCTATTTTAATTCCTTTCTCAAAGTTTTACAAAATCTATTGCATCAATTTAAATAATTGTTGTCATTACTTTGTAATTTTAGAATGTAAAGACATACTCATTTTTTAAGCTATTTTGTTTTCCTGAAGGAAGGATAGTACAGCCACACTCGAAGACTAAGTTCATACGACAAGGAGCAGGTTTGTAAGAATAAGAGTTCTATTTATGACATGTATCAATATGATGAAAAAAGCCATAATAATGTTCAGATCAAGTAACTTTTCTTTAGAAATTTTGAAACAGAAACAAATCACAATAGAGGCAATGCCTATATTGGTCATACAAACAGTTCCTTGATTTTTCTCTTAAAATAAAAGACTACAAGCAGGCTTTGAAATTTTGGCATCTAGAGATTCAATATAATTTGTTACCTTAACAACCAAACTTCCAACTTTCATATTCTCTTTGATAGTAGCAGTATATGTCTTCCAGTAAAATTCAGGAGGTTTGTTGTCTCTGTCTTTGAGATTGATCATGATCAAAGCTCTGCTGGTATGTGAGAATGGTGTCCCTATAATAATATTGCACTATAAATTACCTCATTCTCTTATTATTTCTTTCCCTTGTAGATTATATAAGATCTCATAAAGTTACCATCCACAAATGTAGATATCATTTAATAATTTCATTTTTGATGTTACATGTCTTCTAATTGGTTGAAAGTGTTTTGTCTATCAGCTCAGAGACATAATTTTGTGACGTCACCAACTTCCTCACTTTTAAATAATTCTCTACACTTGTTATTCAGTGTGCACTGCATTTTTGATGTTATTTCTTCATAGACAGAAAAAATATTACAGTCATTCCTTAAATAATAGCAAATAGTGAAACTTTGTTTACATGAATATAACCACTTAAAATGTAAAATGTATATTTTTAACACTTTTGTTCAACCTTTTCAAGTTTGTAATTTTTTCTTATATTCCTAATTAAGAGGATTTTTTTCAAATTGCCATGGAAGAAATCTACAACCCTTTGCAAGCAACTAAAAAGACACCATCAAAACCTACTTGACAGGAGAGAGATCTACAAAATAATAGAAATTACATTTTTCAATTTACAACTGGAATTTGACAGGTCACCATTCTTATCAATAGTTTTGACTGTGGTAAATTAAAAAAAAAATGGAATGAATATAGAAATTGTTGTAAGAAAAATATAGAATATTGTAGGATGCATAAGTTTGGAACTCAGAAATCAGTAAAAGAGTGATAAACAAAATTTTTATCTTTGAGCCTATAAAAGTTGCCTTCAGTTTTTTTTGGTTAAAGTCAGATTACTGTGATAAACCAAGTTCATTATTTTCAAATTTGAAATTCAGCTAACTTTAACAATCACAAAACTGTTTCTTTTTTTAAATAAATTGATTCAAGCACACTTGCATCAGACATATGCATGACCCATTTCCTGAGAGTTTATTTTCACTTATCTATACCGGTAATATTAAATCATACAAAACTAGCATTTGTTTTGGTTTTCCCGTTTGAATGGTTTTACACTAGTCATTATTTGGGGCCCTTTATATATAGCAGTTCGGTTTAAGCTTAGGCTCAGTGGTGAACACTTTACTTTTACCTATAATGGTTTAATTTGACCTATAATTATTTACTTTTTCAAATTGTGACTTGGATGGAGAGTTGTTTCATTGGCACTCGTACCACATCTTTCAATTATATCTAAACTAAGGAAAAACAGCCTTATACAATTGCACATCCTTAATGAATGTCTGTTTATAGTTATATCTATATATGGGTCACATCAACAATCTACTGAGGTCATGTCTATGGGGTGAATGAGATTACGATTAGATTCGATTATGTTGATACTTGATAACAACTTATGAAGGGTTACTCGTTTCCTGTGAAAACTTTTTTTATTCTGATTTAGTATATTATACAACAAATCTGAAATACATGTATATTTTATAATGATCTATAATTAGTGACAGAAGGTTTGATAAAACTTATAAAATTATAAATTGTTTGCATTTATTTTCATTTGTATTTTTGTTTTATCTTTGAATTTATGGATATATGAGATTAACTGGTAAATTGTTGTTTTCTTAATGTCCAGTGCTTATTGAGGACAGGGGAGATTCACTCTTATTTTTTGGGCATTGGGTCTTTTCACATACTTATTTTTTTAAGGATATGTGAATTAATCTTTTTTAAGGATGTGTAATTTTGCTATAAAATCTATTGATATTTTATGTGACTAATTGAAGGATATCTTATAATGGACATTCCCACAAAACTGCTCTTTACTAAGAACTTTAAATATAACACAAAATATTTTGATAAATTGAAACTTTAAAACTTTAAAAAATGGTTAGTTTAAAGTTACCAAGTGCATATATGTCTCAAATCTTTTGTTTATAGAATTTAAAGTCTGACAAAGAGTTTTATTTAAATTATGTACAGTTATTACCCTTTAATCACCACCTATTCAATTTACCCCCAGAATTTCTTTGCAAACAACAAATTCTATAACATCTGTTTGAAAAATCCAAATGACTGATTTTTAGACGAAACATCTGAGTTACAAATATGCTTTCTGTATCTATTTGTATTATTTTGCAGACAATGTTTTTAAAATATATTTAAGACTTCCTTTTAAATTATATACTATATATAGTCAAGGCCTTTCAATACTGGTTGATATTTCCATTACTGGTACTGGTTATACTAGGATAAAGTAAATAAAACACTTTCTTTAGACCTTCCACTAAATTCTGAATAGGATAGGAGGGTTAACTAAGACAAGTTAATAATAAATATTGGCTATCAAAATATCTCAGATATGTCATATAGGTTTCAAATGAATTATCAAGGGACATAACTCTGAAGAAACAAAAGTGAAATATATAAAATTTGAACATTGCATGTTTTTAGTAGTTCTCAATGCTAGATTTATTTTTAAATGATTCCACTGTTTAAGTTCATGGGAAGAAACCTAAAATTTGGTTATTTTAATTAGTATTTATACTTATCAATGCAACGAACCAGGAATAATGAATTAGAAAAATGTCTTTAACCTCCAAATTTGCTTATTTGTTTATGCAACGACTTGTACATGGCACAGCTCCATTACTTAAAATTTAGTAAAGATAATACTTTTTGTGATATAAAGTTATTCTAACTTAAACATGGCAAAATTAAACTGAAACTTGAAAAAGTAATTTATGTAGGTAAATTTTTCTTTACAACTTTTTAAAGTGCACACTAAAATTGACTATATGCACAACATTCATGAAAACAAAACAATGTAAGATCTTCTTTAAAGCATAGGGGCTTCAGTGGCCGATTGGTCTAAGTTACTACTGTAATCACTAGCAAGTCAACACTGAGGTTGCGAGATTGAACCCAACTCTTGCAGATGCACTCGACTTAAATCTTTGTTGACTAGGATTTTTATTTTTCCTATCAAGGTGGTTGTCTCTGGCATACTCCACCTATAAAAACTGGCCCACACGAAATAGCCCAAAAGTGGTGCTTAAAACAAGGCGTTAAAACACCAAAAATCAAATCAAATTTATAAAGCATAATATTACAAAATTGATATGCAAATTATGCAGCTCTGATTAAATAAAAGAAGGATGTGTCTAAGGATACGAATGCCCCTACTAAAGTTTGCATTTTTTTTCATGTTAAAAAGAGGCATAACTCTAGAAATTCTAAAGATTGTATATTCCAATTTAAAGACCAAACTGAATTCACTTTTAAAATTAAAAAAAATATTGTATCTTTTCTTAACAGTCTTTGAAGCAGTTAAAGCACTTTAAGAGCTTACAATTGTTTTAAGTTAAAGTGCACAAAAAGGTTAGATATCTATTAATTGTCAATTCATACCTAAAAACTTTTCAAATATGACAGACAGACAGACAGACAGACAGACAGACAGACAGACAGACAGACAGACAGACAGACAGACAGACAGACAGACAGACAGACAGAGACAGACAGACAGACAGACAGACAGACAGACAGACAGACAGACAGACAGAGACAGAGACAGACAGACAGACAGACAGACAGAGACAGACAGACAGACAGACAGACAGACAGACAGACAGACAGACAGACAGACAGACAGACAGACAGACAGACAGACAGACAGACAGACAGACAGACAGACAGACAGACAGACAGACAGACAGACAGACAGACAGACAGACAGACAGACAGACAGACAGACAGACAGACTCTCTATTGTTTGATAATATACATTTTAAGTAAAAAATGTGAATTCATAAGGATCTTTAGATAAAAAGCAGACACAATCTTTACCATAGGACATAGGGTTGTCAACTGAAACCAAAGTTTTTGACCTTGAAGTTAGACCTAGGAAGTTGTAAAAACATTATGACACACCTTCTGGTGTTGGTTAATATACATGTCAAGTATAAAGTATGAAATTATAATGGTTCTCTAGATATAGAGTGGATACTATGTGTTACAGACAGATAGACAAATAGACAGACAGACATACTGTATAGGGCCCTAATTATAATTCATACTTCAGTGGGGAGACAATCGGTCTAGACCAGTAGAATACAGGCCAGAAATATAAATAATTATCATCCTCCTAAAGTTATACACCAGAAAACATCTCTTCTATCTTTTCTACTAGTGACAGACTTACAATGAATGCAAATGATAATTAAGAGCTTTTTATGAGCAAGCTCACATATCAACAAGGTCCTATAACTGGTTTACCATTGTTAGAGGGGATACAATGTTGTTTTTGACATTGCTTTCTATTGTGGTTATTTATTGTAGGCTATTTTACTGTTTCTAAATATATAAAAGTACAATAAGAGAGCAAGCTACAAAACACAGCTCCCCAATTATAAAGATGCAAAGCTGATTTTGACCTGATGGCCCTGTTTTATTTCTGTTTACTTTATGATATTATTCTTTTAGGTTATGATTTCACACAGTTTCCTCAAAATTGATAGGGATCTCCCTCAATTCTCATTATAATATTGTGACCAAATATCCAAATATGGTTGCAATTTGATATAAAGTTTTTAAAAAATGACTCAGTTACAGACAGGTCTAAATCTATATACTGTGGAGTCATTATTATTTGCTGGATACCAATTTTCGTGGGTTTCTTATATACAAGTGAACCACGAATTCTAATGATCAACAAATCACAATTTTTTCTATAGTCTTTGTATGCAGAGATTGGTCAAACCATGAAATCTAGTATCCATGAAAATGCAAGTTTTTCTCAATCCATAAAAATTGATACCAGCGAAAATAAATGAATCAGTATCCTCCTGCTGCATGGTAGTCTGGGGTATAAAAATAATACCACCACTAATTTTCTGTTTGACCAGATATTCAGTTCATACCTACCAGCAAAACTTGATTTATTACCAGAGTAAATATTATTATGGCACCCTAAACGGAGTTTGGGTGACATATTGTTATTCTACGTTTCTTTTTGTTTTTATTTTTATTATTATTTTTCTTCCACACATTTTTGTCCAGTCTGGAACTCTAATGTGAATGGACCCAAGAAGATGGTACTATACCATAACGTTAACCACCAGATGAAGATTTGCTTTTTGGGGTTGGCACTTTCAAGATGGCTGCCGTTACCATGGAAACGTAACAAATGTGAAAAAATCCAGTTTTTTGTTTTGGTGAACTATTTGGATACTATTTAACTCAGAATCATTATATTTTAATACAATGTAGGTGCCCACTATATACAGGTGTTGGATGATTTTGGCACTCATTGGAACTACTATGTTGCCATGGAAACAACACCAAAAATTTCAAAAATCTCAAAATGTTCTAAACTTAATGAAACTTCACAGTAACGATGAGCAACATTGGAAGATGTGGAATTTGGCGTTGGAATTTCCAAAATCGCTGTTGTTACTATGGAAACAATGCAAAAAGGTCAAAACTTTGAATTTTCACAGAACATTCTAGAACATCAATGTTTAATTTATTCTAGAGACATTAAATGGTATATGATTGTGGAGGGGAAAAATTGCAGCGGGGGTTTGACTTTGGAATATTCAAAATGGCCGCCGTTACCATGGAAACAGCAAAAATACGAAAAACTTCAAAATGCTTCAAATTTATTGAAATTTAAAACAAATGTTGCTCAGCTAATGTAGACTTGATTTTTGAGTTTGGAATTTCCAAAATGGCCGCCGTAACCATGGCTACCGCTCACCTGGCAATAGGGGAAGGGTGCCATCCGCTATTGCTTGCAATGGCAAATCTAGTTATTATTGTTATCATCATTAAAAGGACAATGAAAAAGAGTATAAAATGATGATTGCTATCGAATTACATAATCAGGTCACACTAGAAACTTTTTACATACCATCCGAGGCTTGAACTAGTAATGTGTGAACTGGTCTTAGTTCATAGTCCAGGCAGTTATGTGTATCATTTATATATAAAATCCCTGAGGAAGCCATTGAAAAGACATCATGACAGCTTACATCTCCACCAACAATACTGTAGGTTATGGAACCAAGATTATCTAAATCAGTTGCATTCATAACCTAAAATGTTAAAAATACAGGTAATTAAACAAACATTTGTTTCTGATTATATGTCAAATATATAAAAAAAATAATTTTCAAGCAGAAATATAAACACAGAACTTTTAAAAAATCTTGATGTGAACTTCAATTTGCAAAATCAATTAGACTTTCAACTTATGCTTGATACAAAAACATTTCCTTTACTAAAACAGAGATTTATTTTTTTATTTTTCAACAACAAGGATTTAATCTGTAGAACAAAAAAAAATATTCTAAAGATTCAAAATTGTACAATACACTAGCAAGAGTTTACCAGTTGTGTGAAACATATATCAAGTTGCTAGTATTGAACTATGATACAAGTTACAATTAATTTCTCCATAATTATCTACCTACCTTTAAAAATTTAGGCACATAAAATTTAGTCTTTTGAATAAAAGAAAAAATCTTAGCAATAATAAAAAGAAGCATTTATTTCATTCTCTTTATACCATTTAGATGGAATTAAAAAGGAAAAATGGAATGTTTTGAAAAAAGTATTACCTGAATTGTCTTTGTTTTTACATCCTCCATCACACTGATGTTATAAGTGTTCTGTGTAAACTGTGGTGGATTATCATTGATGTTCAGTATAGTTACAGATACTGTGGTAGTTACATTATTTCTCCCATCAGATACTTTAACATGGATGTAGTACTTGGTAGGATCTTTCTCATAGTCAAACATCTTCTTAGACTGTATCATACCATTATTATTTATTCCAAAATCTATAATTGAAAAAAAGTCAATAATATTTTAATATCATGAAAATCTACATTTGAAAATGATATTCTCAAACCATTACAATGCCTCCCTTTTCACCTTGTTAAGCATTTCAAGCTTCAAGTAAATATATGAATACCACGGAATTTATAATTTCATTCCGTTTGAAAATTGACCAATCAGAATTATGATTTAGATCTGACCATGGTTTTTTTTTAAATCTTACCTGATCAATTAATAAATTTTCAAAGAAGATGTTCAAAACATTATTCCAGCCATCTTTAACTGTTGCTTTCAAATAATTAGCTTACCAGTTTCTGAGCAGAAGATGAAAATGTGGACTATTTTAAAACAACTTCCCAAGGGGTCTTAAGGTAACATGCTGGCCTTAGGAGGGAGAGGTTGCAATTTTTATCCACAGTATTCTTTGCTGCTTTTCTCCTAATCATAGGACATTGAAGGGTAAACACAAACAAATTTGTCAGGAGTCAGACTGATGGTTATGTGGCATGTCTTTCTGAAGATTATTATTTTGTAAATAAGAAATAAAAAATAAGGCTTAGCATGTCAATCTAGTTCAAAGCAGGAGTAATTTTCATATTACATTCAAGAGATATATTTCCACTTTACACAAATATATATACAACGAAATTTATTACATGCACACATATAAAAATTGCAGTTTTTATCCAACGCAATCATAGGATTGAATGTTGTTTTCAATTTAGACTTGTTTATTTAATATATATTTAGACGAATTATATATATATGATGGCAATAGTTCATATTAACCCTTTTATGTGATAAATTATTGTTTAGTTTGTGAAATCGCCATATCTTTGTATCTTGTTATGTCACAAAATAAAACAGGACAGTCTAGTACAAATGGATATCCTTCCTCTATATAAATCTTTGGACTAGATTACATCTTCCCCTTTCACAAACCTTTGGAGTGATTAAGAAGACTGAATTTCAATGTTGAGTCAGCATCCAAATCTGTAGCCATGACTACACCAACTATACTTTCTGCCGGTTCATTTTCAGGCACTATGAAATCATATTTTCCTCCGAACACTGGTGGATTGTCATTAATATCTGTTATGTGGACAACTATAGTGGCTGATCTGTGGTAGAAATATACCAGTATAAACATCACTATTAATATTATTGTTTATTCTAAAATTCATTCTTTAAATGTTATTTTAAAAAATGTCTCTAAAAACACATACAAGTTATCTGGATGTTTAAATTGCATTCCATAACATTCCTTGAGGGAAATTTTGAAATGTTTCAACTTAGGTATAATTTTTTTTATAATAGGGTGTAGTATTTGCTTGATGATTTCCTTAGCTCATCCCAATAAAATACCTATAGACTGATATCTTTTTTGACAGCCTGTCCCAGGCATTTTAACTTGTAATCAAGAAGTTGATATATTTCTTTATTATTTAGCTAATTTGATACAGTTTACATATTTGAACTTATTTAAACAAACTAGGTGTATCGTAACGACAGAATTAGCCCAAGACTAATTTTCAAAGTCCAAATCTTCTAATTTCGGCATAAATCAGGGGAGAGGAAAGAGGAACCAATAATTAACTCAATCTATATCTCATCATAGAAGACTCACTCACTCACTAAAAATCAGCTAAATATGTGAAGGCATTTAAAAAAATTACTGTAGGACTGTTAATTTTTTAAGTCTGAAGCCTGTAAATTCAGCAAAATCAGCACAGTGGACCCAAACATAAACTTGATATGTAACTCATCATAGTAGTCTCACATACTGAAAACAAGCTCAATAGGTGAAGGTGTTTAGAAAAAAAAATCTGTATTGCTGTTCAAAGAGGAATGACAAAATGAGAGACAAGGGTAAAACTACATAGTCATATTAGAAATGAGATTTTCATTCAATAACAACTACCTAACCATAGATAGTGTTGGCTTTCTTTTAATTTTT
The DNA here is from genome assembly GCA_019925275.1 of Mytilus edulis. Lineage (NCBI taxonomy): Eukaryota > Metazoa > Mollusca > Bivalvia > Mytilida > Mytilidae > Mytilus > Mytilus edulis. The sequence continues at coordinate 89,195,989 of CM034356.1, read as the reverse complement.
GTGTTTTTTCTTTTCTTGGATTTTCGGATCCCAAGTTTTGGCTCATCCAGAGCAGTAATTTGAAATCAATATAATTTTCATGAAAATATGAAATTTAACATTATAATTACCCAGTAAGTGAAGGTTTTCCTTTGTCAATGGCCTCTATAATCACAGTGTAGTCTGTCTTACCAGATTCAAAATCAAGCTTTGTATTCAATATAACACCACCTGTGCTGGTCATACTGTAGTTCTAAAAATAGATCAAAAAAAGAATACTTGAAATAGTTGCGTCAAGAAATGTATAACTTATACTTCATATCCCAATGAATCAATGTACATAATGTTCTTGACGCAATGTCTAAAGTAGTTTCTGTCAATATGTTTCTTACAAAATATTGTTATTAGACAGTTTTTAACCAAACATCTATTGGGATGTGGTAAATAAAACTTAGACACATTATAAACTTTCATTTAAAATGGTTTACTCTTCCAGTGGTATGAAGAAGGCCTAGTCATAAATTGAAATTCTATTTTGAGGGCCCCATTGAATCAAATAGTTTAAATAGTATGAAATGAACATCCATTTTCACTGAATTATTACACATTTGTGTTTAGGGGCCAGCTGAAGCACCCCTCTGGTTACTGGTTTTGTTTGCTATATTGAAGACTGGTTAATGGCCTTGGACTTTTTTCTGTTCTTTTGTCAGGTTGTTGAGAGGTCAGTAAAGTGAGCTGAATTTGTTAATAAATGAAGGTATTATTTAGTGCTTGAAGACCTCCAATATTGTGCCAAAAGGGAAGTAACTCTTGCTAAAATTGTGTCATTCAAAACCTATAACAATAAACTTACAGCATTCATTGATTTAAAGGTAAAGTTGCTATTTTGTCCAGAGTCTTTGTCTGTAGCAGATATCTTACAGCCAGGTATTGTTCCTATCATGTTTTCAGCTGTTGTACAATCATATAACCCTACAAATGTGGAATAATCTACAGTAATATGTCTTACTTTTTACTTATCCATTTTGTTGTTAGCAAATGAAATATGCATAAAAATAAAAAAATAAATAACAGGGATATAAACAACTATGTTAGTTATAATAGCATCAGGATCATGAAAGTACTTATGATTGTCCTCATGGCTATAGTGTACCGTTTTATAACAGTATTTTCGAATTTTTTTCGGGAAACTACAGAAACAACAAACTTCAGAAACAACATATATTGCGCATATTTAAGGTAGCATGATATGTCTGACGATGCACATCTGGCTTTTCATTTCATAGTAATGTTGTACATATTAGACATTATCCATATTTCATGATTTTCAATATAATGAGCTACGAAAGAAACTCAATTCAAAATTTGAAGTTCCCTTAACGAATTATTAACCTCCATTATGTCCCCCATGTTACCTCCTAACAATTTTTTTTAAATTTCAGTAAGATGGTCATATATTTATTTATGCACTTTTACCTTTGGTGAAGGTAGGTTTGTTGTCATTAATATCTGTGACACCAATATTGACTGTAGCTGTGTCACTATGGTTACAATGTCCATCTACAGAGTCCAGACAGTCAATGGCTGAAACCTACAACAAGCAGTATAAAAATAAGAAAATGTGGTATTATTTTCAATGAGACAACTCTCTATCAGAGACCAAATGATTTACAAATTATAGGTCACCATTAATACACTATTCAAGAATGAGCAAAAACCATACCACATAGCAATTACAGATTATTTTTTGTTTTATTTGAAATACATTTACATGTTTATGCTTAGTAATTCTTATACAAAAGGGTTTCATTTTACAACTTATAAAATTCACAATCATGTAAAAATACTAATGAAAACACAAGCAACCTTTTTTACACTCATTTCATTCAAATATCAGTTTATCAACTAAAGATGAAATTTTTATAATGTTTATACCCACCACTAATGTGTAAGACTTCTTTCCACCATCATCATAGTCCAGTTGTTTGGCCAGGATGATATCTCCAGTATAATGGTCTATCACAAATGTACTATTGTTATTCCCACTAGTTATCCAGTAAGTTACTGTGTTGTATCTTTTATCAGTATCAGCATCAGTAGCTTTTATTCTACAAGGCATTTTTGTGTAATTAATTCACTACTGTAACTTTAGAAATTATTGCATGCATTTATAGTTTTGATTTTGTCATTTTAGATGCATTTTAGTTAAAATATAGGAAATTTATGCCGTTACAAACTTAATTATAGGGCCTGATGATATTAAACCTGACCGGTCTTCAGAGACTGAAAATGCAATTTTAATTTTTGGAATCTTGAGAAATCCTGCTTAATTCATATATACCGGTATAGAAAATTTCAAAATACGAGTTTAAGTTAATGGGATTATAACCCTGTAAAAAAATTTCCCAATAAAAAAACATTGCAATAATTTCTGAATTTACAGCACATAATGAATTCAGCTGTTAACATTGTACCATTTTTAATCATGAGCATTTCCAAATTCTATGATTTCTTAGTAAATTTATTATGACAATAGTGTTTCTTTGGCTATCATACGTTTGCACTAAAATATGCACTTGTATATGAAAATTTAATTTAAATGTTATAATGGTGCCAATGTAGAACAACTGTTTGTAAAGTACATGTATAAGGTCAGTTGTAAGATAATGCAACACCATAAGCAATAATTACACAACACTTTTACATGTGTTTGCATTGTAATCTAACAAACCTGCTCACACCCTCATTTATAACTTGAAAAATACTTTATTAAAGGTATGTTTGCAATCAAGACACTTTTCACCAGAGACCAAATGACCGAGGAGTTAACAACTACATGTCCCTGTATGGTCTTCTACCATGAGCAAGCAAATACTACAGAGTAGGAAATTAGAGCTTGCTATATAAAAAGGGCATCTTTTGAGACTGCTTGTTGTTTTCTAGATTTCCGTTTTAATTATAAAATATATGTAGTGTAATGCTAGTGTCTCATTTACATCAATACTAAATCTCTTTTATTGTAGATCAATTGAATTAAAAGCTTTGTTTTTAACTTCTTTAGTTTTTTGTTCAAATGATTTCACCTGTTTTAACTGAGGTAGATATCTCATTATTCTAGTTTAATCCTCCATGTATGGAATAGTTTGTTTGTATGAAACTTGTTTTACAGAGACAAAAGGTTGTTTGGCTGACAAAAACTTTAAAGTCTTTTTAAATCAAAATGGCATGTACCTTGCACTGAAACCTGTAAATAAAACCATCCAATAACCTTCTAAATACTTAGTATTTAAACTGAAACTCATTACTAGGTTGTCTTCAGTTTAATGAAGTAAATGCCTTTGTTACAGTTAAAAAAATGTAAATCACTAACCTTTCTTTGTTCATAACAGATGACCCTGTTATAAAATTCTCCAGTAAAGTCACTGAAAATGTCCTCTTTGCCATTTTGGGAAATGATTGTTAACATCCTATAGAGGAAGTAAAATGTAATCCATAAAAATACAAACAAACAAAAAAGAAACACAAAGTCAGCAGGGAAACTTTTTTCAGGCAAAATGTTTTTGAAGTTTGATGAACTATAGGTTTTATCTTTATTTGGAATCTGAAACACTTGACATTAGAACTTGCGACACTTGAACTATTAACATCATACAACAAGCGCTTTTCTTTTGTGATGTCAGAACATTTTTCTTATGATTTCAAATCTTTATAGGAACTTCTATAAAGTTCAGTAATGGTGGACAAATAGCCATAAAGTGTATAATGTTCTACTCATTTTCAGTTATTGGCCAATGAGACAGATGAAACAAAGCCTAAAATGTTATATCTCCCACACAACTCCATCTAGGGAGGATAACGTTAAATAAGATATTACATGAATACTGATTGAAAAAGTTTACGATAAAATAAATATGAATCTGTGACTATTTTGTAATTTTTTTATTATTACCTCCAAAACAACTTCAACTTCTTGTGAAGCATGAGAAATGTGGCCACAAAATTTGCTGTTCTTGGCATTTATAACAATTTTAAACTTTCCTTTGGCAGTGTTTTCCATTTTAAGATTCTGTTTTGCTGAGAGGCTGCCATTTTGATGTATTATGAAGAAAGGTCCACCACTTATTAAACTGTATACTATTCCGTTGTTACTGACATCACTGTCTTTGTCTATGGCCTTCAAAATAAACACACAAACAAGTATTTATTTATCACACATAAAGATGGTTAATAACCTTATACAAAATGATAAAACAATGTTGGGTCTTGAATTGTTGTCAATAACAATAATTAAGGCATTTAGACTGTTTTAAACTGATAATATATAAAATCAAATATAACATTTCAGAAATAAGATATGGGATACAGATAGTTTGTTATAAAAAAAAAACAGAAACTGCAATTATTTTAAGTCATCTTAATAGAATAAAATTCCTTTTCTATGTTGGGATACATCCTGAAATTGGAACTATCACTTTTTACATCCAATTTAAAAATAAGCTGGTTTGCAAGGTGGTTTTTTTTTTTTTTTTTTTTTTAACTAAGACAGTGTCTATCTAAGTCTATTCATGTTCTATTTGGTAGATTAAAGAGACAAAGGTTAGAATAGAAAAATGGGATTTTATATGTTTTACTGAGACTTATTCTAAAATTAAAGGGTGAAGAGACTTTCTTCATCCGACACATAGAGATCTTGAAATTGTCAAACAAATCACCACATTCACACATATAGATTTTCCTTAATCCTTACATGGAAAATTATAGTCAATAACCTTGTTAACATATCTGTGTTTGCCAGAGAACCTATGCACATTACGAGTAAAGTTACAAAATTATGACTATCTTAAAACTAGTGACTTACGTCTGCTATATGGAAGTTGACTGGTTTTGTTAATTCTGTCAATAGGTACGTATACTTTCTATCATCTCCAGGGAATTTAGGACAATTATCATTAACATCCTTGACCTCTATAATAACCTCAGTTGTTCCAGTCAATGGAGGTGTTCCTTGATCTATTGCCATGACAACAACATATATTTTACCATTTGTGCTGTCTAATTGTTCCCTGTCCAATGAGCCAGATACAGAAATGGCACCAGTTTGAATATTGACTTTCAAATTATGTTCCCTACAAGATTTAAACATATCAACATTGTGTTTTAACTTATGATATCAATTTTGACTGACATGAAATTTTACCACTATGAAAAAGTAACATTTATTCACATCAAACAAAGAGACAATAAAGATAACTTACCATTCTGATGACAGTAGTGTATACTGGATCTTACTGTTGTTCCCTTTATCAGAATCTTTTGCCTAAAATATGTAAATCACAATGTTAAAGTATCATATGTCAATCATAGATTTTTGTAAATTTTTCATTTCTCAATTTATGATATGTCATAATATATCTTATAGAAAAACAAGATGTACTGTTAGCTACCGAACTAAAATCCTATTTACTTGACTTGATTTTGAAGCTAGAATATCAAAGGAACTAAATACCAGTCATATAACTAGATTAAGCTAGGTGCAATTATTATAAATCTATGACTTGTTCTAGCTGCTAAGCAAAATGTGATAGAGGTCTCTTTCCTAAGGATTTAATCAAATTTATCTTATCTCATCTAAAGACCCCATTCAATAATTTCTGTAATAAATGTTATGAGAACTAACTATATTAAAATAAAATATCCTTTTTCATTTGAAACAAATTAATAATATCTCAAACAATTCTAGAATAAAATAAGATATCAAAATATGCAAATCAATCTAAAATTGGAGATAACTCTATAAACTTATGTGATGTATAAATTCAAATCTATTAATTATAAGCCAGTAAACACTTGCTTTTATTTTAAAAAGTTAATTCACAGTTCAAACCCAAAATACTGAAATGTATGATCAAATTGAATATATAGTTCCATTGAAAGAAATTTATAATGCTTCCCCTGTAATAAAAAGGTTCATGCATACACACTAACCTGTACTCTTCCTAATAGAGTATTGTTGACATTCTCTACCACACTAAAATGGTAAGATGAGTTCAGAAAGTGTGGAACGTTATTGTTGACATCTTCGATGTGGACTGTTACATTGGTAGTAGAAGTCTGCAAATAAAAGCAAATAAAAAGTTTGTGCCCTCAACAAATTGGTACATTACGTTTGCGCGCATTATCATTACATTTGAGTGCAAAAATCATTACGTTTGCACGCAGCTTTTGATTACATTTGCACGCATTCATTTTATAGGTGAACTCGGGTAAACTCAGGTAAATACAGGTAATAAATGTTTGAATAATTAATTAATTATTTATTTTTTTCAAGTACAAGGACCCTTTCCGTTAGTCTTAGTTCCCATTCTCACCAACGAGGAGGTGGAAGTTTGATTTCAAGCAGGATCAGTCCGTTTTATTATATTCTGTCAAAACGGAAAGTAAATTCATTTATACTATGAATTATTTTTACCCGGTTTGTTGCAGAAAAACGAAACGAGCTGAATATGAACACAATTAGATATACATGTATAATATTTGAAGTAACAAATATTTTCAAAATCAATAATTGATCGTTATAGTCATATTTATTATGAAAATTAACAAAATTAGAGTCATTTCTATCTTTATATTATTTTTATCTACATTACATTTATTTTTACCTTAGTTTACCTGTAAAATGAATGCGCTCAAATGTAATCAAAAGCTGCGCGCAAATGTAAAATAATTTAATCCCCAAATGCGCGCAAACGTAATGCGCCCCAACAAATGGTCTATATATTTTTCAGTCTTTATCAATAAAATTAAAAATTAAAGGGTATCTTTTGATACTTGGTCAATTCAAAGAAAGGAATATGTATTTATAATGAACAGTAATATTCGGAATAATAGTTTACTTCAAAGTGAGCTGGAGTTGAAATTAAGTTCTATGATACAATTGTTACCCCTTCGTAAATTTCACTGACGAAATCACAAGTTGGTTGACCATAATGGAAAATCCATTTTACAGATGATATTGGATTTGATCCTTATTACCTAACTATAATCCTGTTCCCTTCTCATGAATATGACCTACCAAATTAGACTTATTAGGGTTTGTACTAACATGAGCAACACGAGCGTGCCACATGTGAATCAGGATCTGCTCACCTTACCAGAACACCTGAGATCACCCCCAGTTTTTGGTGGGGTTCATGTGGCTGAGTCTTTATTTGTTAATGCTGTTTTGTGTACTATTGTTTGTTTGTCTTCTTGTCAGTTTATTTCCAATTTAAAAGTTTGAATGTCCCTCTGGTATCTTTCGCCCCTCTTTTATGCACAAGACACAAATTAGTTTTACTACTATAAGGGTAAAAAAGGTCAAGATCAAGATCAGACGATCCTGAATTTGGTACATGATATATTTTCTGCCCATAATGCAACTGTATACCAAGTTTGGTTAACCTAAGTTGAATGGCATAAAAGTTATGTGCTGGACACCAACCAGACATGGTTTTTCTATCAGAGGGGTCAAACATTACTCAAAACAAGTCAAGGTTAGAGTTACCTGACTTTGATGCAAGATACACCCTTAGCCTAAGATGCAACTGTATACCAAGTTTGGTTAACCTTAAGTTAAATGTTAAAAAAATAATGAGCTGGACAAGAAATAAGAAGTATGGACAGCAAACAGACAGATGTCTCCCCTCTCTCCAAAAAATACACCTTTGTTTAGCCGTGGGTATAAAAAAGCAACAATGGTGCAATAAGGCATTAACAGTATATAAAAAGCATTTACTTACATAACTACCATCAAATACGCCAACATGGAAATACAGTGAATTTAGTTTGTTGACAAATACAGCATTTGTGTAAATATTTCCAGTCACATAATCAACTTTAAAATCTGAAAGAAAAATCATCACTTTCTTTACCACATGTACCAGATTAATTATAATATTTTTTTTTTTAGATGTAAACCTAGTGTATAGCACTGACTTTGCTATATCGTCTAATTGTTTTGCTTTCGTAATGGTTATCTTTTCAAGAGTAACTTTTTTATGTGACAACTTTTTATAGAAGGCTGAAAATTTTCCTCTGTTATAAACAAACATTATTTAGATGAAAGTCAATCTTTTGCTTAACATCACTATGATTTTTGGAATACCTTATAATGGTTAGATAATTAAGTTTTCTTTGTATTCTTTTTTAGTGGTCTAATTTATAAGTGTTGTCTAAGTACCATGTGCTTTTACCAAATTTGGTTAAATTTATAAAGTTCTAATAATGAAGTTATATAGCTATTTACAATTTTCTTGGCATTTCAGTAGCAATAAACATACCACATGTTAAATGCAGAAATGATGTGAAATGCCATAAAGAAGTAACAACATATTTCATATGTATTTTTAAATCACACTCATTTTTCATTTAATAATATATATTTTACAGTCGATAAGGTGAGAAAAAAAAATATTTTCATGATTTAATTTTTTATGTACAACAAAATATTAAAAAAAATATTCTTACTAGAACCAGAACCAGAGACAGCGAATGTTAGATTATCATGGTCCACATCATCAGCCATCACTCGACCAATCAGAACATTTGTCTCTATGTCCTCAGGTATTGTAAAAGTGTAAGGGGAGCTGATGAAGTATGGTTCATTGTCATTTATGTTAGTTACCACAACCTCAACCAAAACAGAACTAAAATATAAATTAAGAATTATCAATTTGAATAACTGTCCACCCTGGTAAATGTACTAGCCCTACAAACAAAGTTGTGAAACATAAATTCAAAATAGTCTTAAGTTCATTTGCATAAAGAAATACATAGCAAAAAAAACAATTAGAAATTGCTGAGTGATTTGTTATTTCTATTGCTTACATAATTCACAGCTGTGTTTTTTTTTCATTTATCTGTACAGTGCATTATTTATACTAGAATGTAAGAAATGTGTCAATTAGGCAGCCAATAAAAAGAGTTGAATATTTTACACTGCCTCTCAAACTCTAAATATAATACCATCAAGATCAAGATATTCCATGATAAGATTTTATCATTTGTATCATCTGTTTTATTGGCATTAAAGTTGGATAGCTTTATGTGTGATTTAATATTAAAATTTTCTCTGTTGTTGTCAATGGTTTTTTTTTAAACACAATAGTTATAGTTACTGTTTAACATTAATGCTGTCCTTACCTATGTAAAGATGGTGTTCCTCTATCCTCAGCTGTCACATTCAAATAATATATCTTTTGTCCTCTGTCAAAATCTAGAGGCCGGACTACCTCTAAACTTCCTGTCCTCTTTATTTGGAATCTTGTATTATTCTGCGATGTAATAGGTATATGTTAAAATCATACCAGAATATCTGATCTTAGGGAAGTGGCACATGTGGACACTTCAATATAGACATAAATTTTAAAAGTTGTTCAAATTAATTTAAATCAGAATTTAGAAAAAATAAAATATCTGAGGTAACAGTGGCCATTTAAGTTGATTTTCTTTTCAAAAGGGAATTTTAATGGTATATTCAATTTCCCCAACATTTGTTCAAATAGGTCATATATTAGATTTTACCATTTGTGTATTTTAGGTTTAAAACATGGAGTAACATATTAAAGATTTTTTTAAGAGACAACACTAAGGTTCATGTTGTCTAAGCTTTGTCCCAATGATTACTGACTAGAATACTGTTTCATATATCTTCCTATAAATTTTAAGTTTATGATTGCATCTATTATAGAAGTTGCATGGGTGAATAAATTATAAAGGAATCCATCTAGAAAAAGAACTTTCTATTCTGCTTGAGTCAGATATATCAATTAGCAGTTATATATATACCTTCACAGACACTTGACTTTGTCCATTGATGCCTGTATCTAAGTCTGTAACAATAAGGTTACATCCAGCTATAAGACCTGTACTGTTCTCTGATACTGTACATCTATACACATCTGTCAAATATATAAAGTAAAATAGTGCCGTAACTCAAAAAGTTTAAATCTGATTTTCACCAAAAAGTATACAGATCATTTGACCATCATAAAAAACAACTATATTAAGTTTCATGAAATTTAGATAAGTTGTTCTCAAGTTACAGTGCGACATGTTTACGCCAGACAGACAGACGGACAGACAGACGGACGGACGGACGGACGGACGGACGGACACTGGACATTTGTATACCATAATAGGTCCCGTCAAAATTTTGACGGGCGTATAAAAACAGTAAAATTATAAGGCATTGAAATTGACTTCCGGCATCACTTAAATTTTGATGTTCATATCAGCTGAATCTGTAGGAGGGCATCACAGCAATTAAATGTTTTAAAAAGCTTAGTCTCAGTTTTATATAGACTTGGTAAACTTACTATTTTTCAAACTTACATTCTTAGTAATTTTAATTTTTGCCCTTTGGCATGGCATTTTTGCACAGAGAGAAATTCAAAATAAACAGCTGCGCCATGAGCGCATGATACGCCCGACGTCTTGTTTGGAAGTTTTAAGCAATAATCATAAATAATTTCTGAGGAAGTTTTAAGCAATAACCATTTATTGTTTTTGAGACACGGTGGGACATGTGAAACCCCCCACCCTGGGTTTTTTTTTTACAAATATCACTAAAATAAAATTTTGAATCAAACCAAAAAGTATACGTATCTTTAAATTAGTATAACAAAGAAGTGTGTACAGTTTCAAGCAATAATCATAAATTGTTTTTAAGATACGGCGCGACATGTAAAAAAAAACCTCCCCTTTTTTACAAAATACTCAATAACTCAAAAATAAAATTTTGAAGCATCACCAAAAAGTATACAGATCTTTAGATTAATATAACAAAGAAGTGTGTAAAGTTTTAAGCAATAATCATAAATTGTTTTTTGAGATACGGCACGACATGTAAAAAAAAACCTCCCCCTTTTTACAAAATACTCAATAACTCAAAAATGAAATTTTGAATCATCACCAAAAAGTATACAGATCTTTAGATTAATATAACAAAAAAATGTGTAAAGTTTTAAGCAATAACTATAAATCGTTTTTTAGATACGGCGCGACATGTAAAAAAACCCTCCCCCTTTTTTACAAAATACTCAATAACTCAAAAATGAAATTTTGAATCAACACCAAAAAGTATACAGATATTAAGATTAATATAACTAAGAAGTGTGTAAAGTTTTAAGCAATAATCAAGAAACATTTTTGAGATACGGTGCGACATGTGAAAAAAAAACACACCCCTGTTTTAGTTACAAAGTGCCGTAACTCAAAAAGTTTAAATCTTATTTTCACCAAAAAGTATACAGATCATTTGACCATCATAAGAAACAACTATATTAAGTTTCATGAAATTTGGTTAAGTCGTTCTCAAGTTACGGTGCGACATGTTTACGCCGGACAGACGGACGGACAGACGGACGGACAGACAGACAGACAGACGGACACCTGACATTTGTATACCATAATACGTCCCGTCAAAATTTTGACGGGCGTATAAAAACACACCCCTGTTTTAGTTACAAAGTGCCGTAACTCAAAAAGTTTTAATTTTATTTTCACCAAAAAGTATACAGATCATTTGACCATCATAAGAAACAACTATGTTAAGTTTCATGAAATTTGGATAAGTCGTTCTCAAGTTACGGTGCGACATGTTTACGCCGGACAGACAGAGGGACAGACACCGGACATTTGTATACTATAATACGTCCCGTCAAAATTTTGACGGGCGTATAAAAACTAGAAAAGGTGCAGGGAAGAGCACTCCGTTTTGTATATGAGGGTTTTACCAGCTCCTACGAGGACCTCTAGTGCCCTCCTTGCAGATCAGACAGATAAGAAAAATGGCTCTAGAAACGTTCAAGATTATAAACAATATGGCTCCTGTGTGCTTACAAAATTTGGTGAGTGTAAAAAAAACTAAGTATTCTTTTCGTTATGTAAATATTCTGAAAATTCAACAAGTAAAGTCAACCATTTAAAAAGTCTTTCAAATTTGCTGCTGGTACTTTAATGAACAGCCTTCCAAACCATTTCAGGACTGAAAATAGTTTTTCATATTTTAATAGTCTTGTTCAGTCCTGGAAAGGTTTGGAATGTCGCTGTTCTGTTTGCAGACAACTCTTGAGCTGTTTATTATTTATGTTGCTTTTGGTTGCTCTGGTCTAACATGTTTTACTGCATTCTAAATTTGTTGCTCATTTTTATTGCATGCTGTGTATGTGAGATTCACGGGGGAGTCGGGGGGACAACCATGTATTACAGGTTGTTTTATATGTCAAATTAGACTGTTTTTATGTTATGTATAAGGTTTTTTTATATTCATTTCAAAAGCTCCTTAGAGCTTGTATTGTATATTTTAACTTGTGCCAAATCAAAATAAAGTTTTCTTATCTTATCTTATCTTATCTTATATACCATTTTCAAATTAATGCTTTTATCAAGAAAAAGTTCACATCTCAAAGTAAATATCTTCATATCACAATGCCCTATGATGTGTTTTGTCCAATACACATGGGTCAACTGGGGCAGTTCTTTCATAAAATGGAAATAAAAATTTGTCTGTTGGAACCAAATAACATTTTTTGGTTGAGGCTGCAATATATTGGGCCATTCCAGTTAATGTCTGCTAAAGGGGTATAGATGGTCCTTTCTGAGGGGTGTAAAATTTATACATCTTAGGGGTGTAATTTTTTTTTTCTTCATCTGACACATACAATTATTCGCAAAAAAAACTTCTAAGGGTCTTGCAGCAGTAAAGTTTTCAAGGTAAAAGATCTGATAGGTAGTTTTTCATGATTTTTTTCTGATATGTATAAAAAAAATCTCCCCATCCATCCCCACCTGTCATAAATTACCGTAATTAGAATGGCCCATTGCATGAAAGGATTACAGCTTATCAATACCCTGGAAATGAAGTGAAGATATTTTACTGCCAAATAAATGTTTTTACAATGCATGACCAAAAATATTTGTAACTCTTGCAATTGTCTACTAAATATGTCCCAATTTCACAGTCCACTGAATATAGAAAAATAGTGTAAGTGGGCGGTGTGTAGAAATACTGCAAAGGACTTCTTAGTGCACTAAGAAGAAAGTTTTTGCACTAAGGACATTAAACGATGTTTTAAGACCCCAAAGAACTTGGTTATAAGAGGATATGAGTATATAACTCATATTTATAAAGTATGGTCACAATAGATATTGTAATTTTGAGGTTAAAGGACTTGTTAATCAGCGTGTGCCACTGGACACATGACCCTAATGGTTGGCTTATTGCAATTTCCCAATCATCATGTTCAATCAACCTTATCCACTAAACAATTGTCATTTGATCGTTACTAATTGATTAATTAATGGTTGTTGTTGAATAAACCTAACGGTTTAGCGTGGTATAATTTCAAGTTAATGAAAGAAAAATAAAAAATTGAATTTTGTGTTTTATTTTGTTTTTAAGGAAATTGCTATGTAAACTTCTTAGTTTACATACTATCATTATACCTTGAAAGACCCAGTGAAAGTATGTGGCGTCCGTGGGGTTCTTTAAAACCCGATTACATAAGTATTATAGAAAAACTTCAAGAGGTAAATACTATTTTATGAAATAGCATTTCTTTATGTTTTACAAAGAGAATATAAATCATGACTGTCTTCTATGAAAGGTAACTTTATTTCTGATGTCAATGCTTTTTTTTTGACAATCCATCTTTATTTCAACAATTGAAGATGAATACCATTTTTTTTTATAATGTAAAAAGCATAGTGATGTACGAAATATAATTCACAATGAGGGCGAACTAAATAATTTAGTAAACTTAATCATATGACTCCAAAGCCCGTTCTGTCATTATTAAGAGACACTAACTGTGGAAATATATGATTTTAAGATAAGGAAATAAATGAAATGGGTGTCACAAATGGTATGTCTGCTTGTATGTGAAATAATATATAAATATATATAATATATACATAATGGTTAATGTTTTACTTCGCTTTATTATAGCATCCGTATTCTTATTTTCGGCATCAAATAAAATTTATAATGGAATAAATATATTTTAAAATTTGAAAAGACAAGGAAAATGAAGAAAAAAATATATTTAACAAAAATAAGCGAAAGGAGATGTGGTATGGCTGTCAATGAGACACCTATCCATAAAAGTTAAAATGAAGTAGATGTAAGAAATAAATAGGTCATATTTACACTCTAAAAAAATGTGTTTCAGCTAAACATCAACCTATACATATTACTTGTAATGCATTTGTAAACAAGTTCTCAGTAAATCAGATCAGACCCTTTTATTAGACTAAAACCTCATGAAAACTGAATATATTTGTTTTTGTAGAACATGAGTTCAGTGTCCCATAAAACATAATAAATCACCATATAGAGACCAAGGCCGCAACGATAGTCAATAGAATCTTTTTGCATTTGCCTGTGTTTTGTCCATTTAAAAACCTTGCTGTGAGGTGTGGTTCCTGACATCTGGAAAATGAATGAAATATTGGTCACTGGACGTTAAGCAACCAAATATCAATCCTCACCTTTCCGTAAAGAGTTCACAATTATTTGTCTTTTAAAATTAAAAGGATAAAAGAATCCAAAATAAGAGTAGAAAATATGCTATTATATAAGAAGTAAAAAACATAACAGACAGAAATACAGAATAAACAGGCAGAAACAAAAAAAAAACAAAAAAAACAAGAACAATTTGACATACAATAAACATGTTTAATCTGTATACAAGTCGATTATAAACTGGTCAAGGTTGAGCGAACATGAATTTCTACCAATTACACAGGTGACAATCAACTGATTGAGGCACGTGTCAAGAAAACATTAAATAACTTTCTAATTAAAAAAAATAAAATTATAAAATTTGAAATTATATATTTTACAAAGTCTATTTTTATATCCAGTTTTTTGTGCCAGTTGTATCATTCAATCAGGTCCTTAGTGCACATTTTTGTTCTTAGTGCACTAAGAGGTCCTTTGCGGTATTCTCTAAGGACCGTAAGTGGGACATCTGTGTTATAAATGTATTTTGAATTTTTAAAAAATTTCATCTGACAACCGATCAGATATAGTTTTAATTTGACTGAAAAGTAACATTAAATGATGCTCAACAGATAGTAGATACATTTGATCTTAAAAATACAATTGGCAAAAAAGTATGGTAATGGTGCAATGTGAATAAATTAATTGGTTTCAAGAGGTAAATTGGTAGCATCATCAATACAATGGCTTCCATTTTTATGGTTGTAAAATTGACTGGCCTAGCTATAAATGGGAGATATTTGACAAGGTACTATTTGACTTAAAGTGACTCTATATAATAATGATGTTCCATCACATACAATTTATATTTAACAGTAACTTTAGTGGCCAATTTTGATGACCACTTCCACAATTTTTTCTAGAATAATTATTAATTTGAATTTTATAAAGACATAGTGGAAATAAAATACAGATATGTTTTACCTCATTGTTATATATAGGTCAGTAATATAAAACGTTCTGCAATAATCCTTCACAATAATCATATTTTTGTGCTTTTATTTCTATAAAAATCAAATTAAAATAAAAAATGTTTGAATTATTTGAATATCATTTTTTACAAAGAATTTCTTTTTTTACATTAAAAATACAAACTGGCCTAATTAAGGGAAGTAACTGATTATAAACTTTTCTGGTAATATGTATATGAGATTATTAATACTGGAGAACATAAAATATGTTATTCACCCTTTGTCAGAAATGTATAATGTTTTTTTCATTATCAAAGATTATGTGAACAGAAACAATCAATTTTATGAAAAGTTCTTACGACCTAATCCCAGTTGTGAGTTTATTATATATTTTGTACCATTTAATTGGAACGTAGTATTAGCAATTAATATTCTTCTGCAGGATGAGCACATAGTTGTATAAAGTAGCCCAGTTAACTGAACCACTGCCAAAATTGAGAATTTTTTAAATTAAGAGTTATTAAGATAATAGCTTTGTGTTCACAATTATATAAAAGGTGACATCATCTTTAAAACAAGTCTTTAAAATAATATTGTTTAGCAATTTTTATTACAAATACTGTAATGCTGTTTATTTTCTTCTTTTAAATAAGTTCAATGGATATTTGTTATAATTTTTGTTCTTAGTGCACTAAGGAGGTCCATTTGCGGTATTTCTAAGGACCCGTAAGTGGACATCTGTGTTATAAATGTATTTGAATTTTTAAAAATTCATCTGAAACCGATCAGATAATAGTTTTAATTTGACTGAAAAGTACATTAAATGATGCTCAACAGATAGTAGATACATTTGTCTTAAAAATACAATTGGCAAAAAAGTATGTAATGGTGCAATGTGAATAAATTAATTGGTTTCAAGAGGTAAATTGTAGCATCATCAATACAATGGCTTCCATTTTATGGTTGTAAAATTGACTGCTAGGCTATAATGGGGAGATGATTTGACAAGGTACTATCTTGACTTAAAGTGACTCTATATAACAATGAGTTTCCATCAATACAATTATATTTAACAGTATACTTTAGGGCAAATTTTGATGACCACTTCCACAATTTTTTCTAGAATAATTATTAATTTGGAATTTATAAAGACAATAGGTGAAATAAAATACAGATATTTTTACCTCATTGTTATATATGTCAGTAAATAAAACGTTCTGCAATAATCCTTCACAATAATCATATTTTTGTGCTTTTTTTTACTATAAAAATCAAAATTACAATAAAAAATGTTTGAATATTTGAATATCATTTTTTTACAAAGAATTTCTTTTTTTACATTAAAAATACAACTGGCCTAATTAAGGGGAAGTAACTGATTATAAACTTTTCTGGTAATATGTATATGAATTATTAATACTGGAGACATAAAAATGTTATTCACCCTTTGTCAGAAATGTATAATGTTTTTTTCATTATCAAAGATTATGTGAACAGAAACAATCAATTTTATGAAAAGTTCTTACGACCTAATCCCCATTGTGAGTTATTATATATTTTGTACCATTTAATTGGAACGGTAGTATTAGCAATTAATATCTTCTGCAGGATGAGCACATGTTTGTATAAAAGTAGCCCAGTTATCTGAACCACTGCCAAAATTGAGAATTTTTAAATTAAGAGTTTATTAAGATAAATTAGCTGTTGTGTTCACAATTTATATAAAAGGTGACATCATCTTAAAAACAAGGTCTTAAAATATATTGTTTAGCAATTTTTATTACAAATACTGTAATGCTGTTTATTTTTCTTCTTTTAATAAGTTCAATGATATTTGTTATAATCTATAATGTTTTTTACTACATTAATCTTTTTCTATCATCAATAACAACAAAAGTTACACTTTCAAAGGGAAGTAACTATGAATGATTAATGATGATAAAGCAGTTAAAACATATTTTATATAAACTCCTATCAGGAGGAACAGAGTGTAAGTTGACAGATGATTCTTGGTCAAAGACAACACCTTTCTATAATCTTTGTGCAACCCATTAAATAATATCCTTATGAATGGAACACTACCAATAACTCTGCAAGACCCTTATGAGGGTAGATAAGGTTGTTTAACACATTACATTAGGGGCTGATGCAGCCATTTTAAAAAGGGGGGTTCCCAACCCAGGATAAATGGGGGGGGGGGGGACCAACTATATGTCCCCATTCAAATGCATTGATAAGCCAAAAAAAAAGGGGGGCCAACCCCCAGAACCCCTCCTGGATCCACAGATGCACATGGCCATTGTACAAATGTATCTTTTAACTATCAATAGCACATGGGTTTGTTGCTATATTGGGAACATGTGTTTATGTTTACAATAGTATTGAAATTATTTTAGCATAACAATTAATAAGTCACCTTAAAGTTCTTTGTATGATAGCACAGACTGGTCATTTGCGGTAAAAATTAACATTGAAAATACTGTTTCATAGCTCAGTCTTAGTGCAGTTAAGTTTCCCCCCCCTAATTACTGGCGGATCCAGAAATTTTCATAAGTGGGGGCCCACTGACTGCCTAAGAGGGGGTCCGCCCCAGTCATGCGTCAGTGATTCCCTATATATGCAACCAATTTTTTCCAAAAAAGGGGGGCCCGAGCCCCCTGCCCCCTAAATCCACCTCTGCTCTCCCCTCCCCCCCCCTGTGAACATGTTTTGTATAAGCTCATAATATTGTAAACGCAATACGTTTTTTCTGCAGATGTTAAAAAGAACATTATGAAAATATGGTTTTGTGATATGAAAGATTTTATTTCATTATTTTTCATTGTAGATATGTTTGTAAGACATGTATGCTGCAGCAGTCTTAGTGTGCTGGCAAAGTGATTTGAGGACAGTTGAATTATTTGATAATAAAACGTTGCTGCACTTGTCTAGGTGAGCTGTTTCCCATAGATATGTGTTTGAGTTTTTGTTCATAAATACTTTATTTGCGTTTGAGTGCACGAATAAGAAAATAATAGTCTCTAAGCTTCAATTAAGAGATTGATTAAAAAATATTTTTTTGCCAAATGTTATATTTATCTTTGAAATATAAAAAAAGAAGATGTGGTATAATTGTCAATGAGGCAACTCTCCACAAGAGACTAAAATGACACAAAAATTTACAAATTTAGGTCACTGTATGGCCCTTAAAAATGAGCAAAGCCCTGACCTCATAGTCAGCTTTAAATAGTCTGAAATGACAAAGGTAAAACAATTCAAATGAGTAAACTAACAGCCTTATTTAATCTTATCTTTTATCTTATGAATTTGTTAAGACCTGGAAGTAAAGGTCTAACTTGTAGGGTTTTGGTAGAAATGAAAGTGTTGCGTCTATGAATGTTGTGTCTGATTTTTCTTTTCAAGTAAATTTCACAAATAATGTAAATAAATGAAAGAGAAACTCATAAAATGTTTAAAAAACTGACAAAAGACAGTCTACAAAACAAAACATGAAAATTAAAAGACTGATCAACCAGTACCTCACCAAAGACTGATCAACCAGAACCTCACCAAAGACTGATCAACCAGAACCTCACCAAAGACTGATCAAACCAAGACCTCACCAAAAACTGTGGTTTTAACTTTTAATAGATACATCATTCATCTTTCCATGATATTCTTTTAACATCTATAAAAGTTCTCAAGATAATACGAGAAAAAAACTATTTAAAAAAGTACTCATTTTGAAAAAGCTGTTTTGATATACATGTACTCCTTTCAGGCAACACAAAAAATGACAATAAAGTAGTTTTAAAAAATCAACTATCTCTAAAAGAAAGTTTTATGATTGCTGAACTATGATCATTCAAACACTAGAAATTCAAACAACCATTAATGTAGAACAATTAGTAAGGGGATATATAACTCCTATACTGTAGACAGGCATGAAGTGGGAGATTCTGGAAATTTAGAGGAAAAACAAAAAATGAAACCTGATAACTGTAAATATTTCTTTTTCTTCTGTATCGTTGTTAAAGGCAGACACTGGTTTCTAATATGTCATTATGATCATCTCTATAACATGTAGTACTCATGTAGTAAGAGTTACCTACCTTTGTCAAACACAGGTGGATTGTCATTAATATCATTTACTGTTATTTCTACTGTTACTGTTGATGTCAGTATTTTCCCTGTATTGTTGAAAGGCTTGCCATCTGTAGCTGTTACCTGAAAAAGTGAATAAGCAGTAATCTTTAGTCCTAAAATATCACTTATGTTAACAAATTATAAAGTATAAATCTTAAAGGATTTTTTAACTTTTCTCAGACAATCACTTCCTGGAGATAAAATTAAGCATTTTTCATTAAAACAATCAATGTTTATTCAAAAACTATGATAAAAAAAAGTTTAATTTACAAAATCCAAAAGATATGATTATTTTACTGGACCAATGTTATTTAAACAGAAGTCAATAGCACCATTGAATAATTTTTCACTCAATAACAATATGTGCTGGAAAGTAGATGTATTTCCTTTTAAATCTGGCTGACCTTTCTTGAATTCTTGGTTAACTTTAGTAAATTCTAATGACTTACTCATTAGGTCTACTAAATCTAAGAATAACAAAACAAATCTTTAAACATAAAAATCAGAGCTGCACCACTCTACAAAGTATGAAATCACAGACGATTTGCATTCATTCCTATGTAAAACCTTGTATGTTGAACTTCCAAAATTCAATTTGATCAAAAATTGATACAACATAAAGTTTCAAATTAGATTATGGCATAAAGTAATGTTTGTTTTGAATCAATTATATGAAAAATGGTTGACATAAATTTTGGAAAACAGCATAATTAATTCATGTTCTACATCAACATAAAGGTGAATTTTTTTAAACAGAAATAGCCAAACTTAGCTTTCAAAAGAAAAAATGTAAAGCATATTTAAGGGCTAAACCATTAAATTGTATTTACCTTCAGATTGTAGTTTTTCCTTGTTTCATAATCTAGGTTTTTCGTTATGTAGATATCACCACTAAGTGTGTCAATGCTGAAATGTCCCTGGCTATCTCCACTTTCTATGCCATAATGTACAGTATTAAACTCCTCAGTAGGATCAACATCTATTGCCTTGATACTGAAACAGTATTACATGATATGTCCCTTAATTATTTAACAAGAAGCCCAGAAGAGCCTGAATCCCTCACATTGATTTGTGTAGATTGTATACATGATTCTATTGCTGTTTATAGTATATTAGTGCTTGTTCCAATATGCCATTTAAAGGTTCTCTTTATCTTTCATAGTTTCTACCAAAAAAAATACCAATTTTCTTGGATTTCGTGGGTAAAGGTGGACCACGAAATTAAAAGTTAAAAAAATAACAAATTTTCTATAGGATTGTAAGCAGATTTCAGCAAAACCACAATATTCAATATCACCGAACATGAAAGTTTTCATTAATACACGAAAAATTGGTACCCATGAAAATAAATGAATCTACAGTAATGCCCATAGTTTTTCTCTCAAATTTTTTTCTGAATAATAAGCACAATGTCAGCTTGCATTTTTAGGCTGTTAATCTATAACAACTCTAAAATGTATTTTGTAGCCCTCAATATGTCCTCTACATGTACAGTTTACTTAGCCAACCTTGTTCTATACCTACCTGACATTATTTATTTTACTTCCTCCAGCAGTATCCTCATTAACATAAAACAGATAACTTTTAGCTTGGAATTCTGGGATATGGTCATTCACATCCTATAAACAAAAATATTAAATTAAATTGGATTATAAAAATTTAAACCTACTTCAAACATGCTTTCATCTTTTTGAAAAATATTTTTTGCTAAATCCATTGTTGAAAAAAAATAATTTATAGTTTCAGATGAAAACAATTTGTAATAAAGGAGATACTAGTATTACACCTTTCAAGAAATATTTTCTTCTTGAATTAGAAATTGTCATGTTTTCTTTTGATGTACAATTACACTAAGCTAAGGAAAAGACAAATCTGCTCAAATTTATAGAAGACAGTCTTCTAAATATACACTTAAGAAATAATTCATGGGGGCTTGAATATATCGTGATTTTACCACGGGTTGGCCCTTTATGACAAATATTTTACCCCTGAGCGATAGCGAGGGGTAAAATATCGGCATAAAGGGACAACCCGTGGTAAAATCTAGATATATTCAAGCCCCCATGAATTATTTCGATTCTGATAGGACACATATGGCAATTCTTTTGGATCGAAGCGCTCTAGGTGTAGGCAAATATTTGCCGTTCCCATAAATAAACGCACTAATAAACTAGCGTAAAAGAACGGAGCAAACTGCATTAGTGACATGCTTAAACTATTTAAAATAATGTATTTAGACAGTTTTGGATGAATTTGAATGATAATTTATTTATATGTCTTATATGATGTACAATAAAGGGCTTTTGCCACATTTTAGCATCATTTGTGTATGTTTCCTTGTGATGATTTTCGGATTCACAAGCGTGTATTTTCCCGTAAAACGCTTACATTCTAACGTCATTGTTCTATGACGTCGGGTATCTCATTCATAAAAAAGCATATGACGTGGGAGTACAATCGGAACAGCACTGGCAATATATTCATATTTTACCACGGGTGTGTACTCAAAGCGTTTGAAGGACGTCATGTTAGAATTGTCTGTATGCAACAATAGTCAAATTTATTCAATAAAGTATTGTCTTTTAAGTTTTCATAATTTGCTAGAGACTGAGAAATCTATCATGTTCACATAGATAATTTTATAAATAGCATAAATGTAGTTTGTGCCAATATTAGTTGACAATTGACACTACCGGTATATAAAAATAAAATCTTGTGCAAATCATAAAAAAAGGCACAAAAGGGCTGCACTGCCTATTAATAATAGCAAGAAGGAACATCAGTGACAGTAATATGATGGCAAAAATTTTATATTTCATCAGATAGACAACCCTTATTTATGAAAACAAAGTAGACTGTAAAAGGGATAACATATCATATTAATAGGGTGTCCAACATAGAAATAAACAAGAATGTGTCCATAGTACACGGATGCCCCACTTGCACTATCATTTTCTATGTTCAGTGGACCGTGAAAATTGGGGTCAAACCTTTAATTTGGAATTAAAATTAGAAAAATCATATCATAGGGAACATGTGTACAAAGTTTCAAGTTGATGTAACTTTAACTTCATCAAAAACTACCTTGACCAAAAACTTTAACCTGAACTTCGCACTATCATTTTCTATGTTCAGTGGACCATGAAATTGGGGTCAAAACTATAATTTGGCATTAAAATTAGAAAGATCATATCATAGGGAACATGTGAACTAAGTTTCATGTTGATTGGACTTCAACTTCTTCAAAAACTACCTTGACCAAAAACTTTAACCTGAAGCGAACAGACACACAGACGGACGGACGAAAGAACGAACGGAGGCACAGACCAGAAAACATAATGCCCCTCTACTATCGTAGGTGGGGCATAAAAACATATGATATCTACTATGATTCAAAGAACTGCAACTCATTTCACAAAAAAATCTTAGAAGTAAAAACACATGTAAGTCATGAGCATTTCAGTATATTACTTACAATTAATTTTTAATGTAAATTTATGTACCAAAAGTCCCCCTGCTAGTGCCAACAAAACTGTCCTTTATATACTTCTTACCTGAACAACTAGAAGAACAGTCTGAATAGCATTTTTTGAACAGCCTTCTTTGGCAGTATTTTCAGCAGTAAATGTAAGATGATTTATTTGTTGAATTCCAGTAGCAGATGATTGTATACGGAACGGAGTAAGCGCCTCTAAATAAGCATGTGTTAAATCAGGAACAGTATATTTCATATTCAAAGATGCCAAACCTGGACTAAACTCGTATGTACAGTCACGATTGGCCTTCATTTTGTCATCATCCTTAACCTGAAAAATATATACCAAGTACTATGTTTCATTTTACAAATCATTTCTAATCAATGTACACAAATGTTTTTTCTCTACTATTGAATAAAAGCAAAACAGAAGTAAATGAGACACAGATGTTCAAATGTTACACATATTTGAAAAACAAGATAATTTTCTTTTAATCATAATGAACAGGTGTAGTAAGTTTCAAGTTGGCTAAACCTCTATGCATTGTAACTATCATTAATCAATAGAGTAGAGATGAACTAAAAGACAAAGGGACAGACCCAGACCAGAAAACATAATGCCCCATATTGTTGTAAGCCGATCATAAAAGTAAGTGTTGGGTATAACATATAAACCAAAGAACAGAAATTTTTAAAAGACATCTAGTGGTCAATATACAGCCTTCAACAATAGACAGGTATCTATACCATATGCCAAGATCTAAATATTCTCAGGTCTATGATCTGAGGTCAACACAATATTCTATATTTATGAAGGTGATTCTGCTTTGAAGCTCTTGATATTGTCTTTAATATTTCTTATATATATGCCAAATGGCAGAAAAGGCATATTAATTAGGAACGTGTGTTAAACTTACCAAAAAGTTATGAAACACTGGCTGGTCATATTCTTTGAAGATGTATGTCACCTCTTTGTCTATGTAATATGGACAGTTGTCATTTCTGTCTGTAACTTTAACTTTGACCTCTGCTTCTCCTATCAATGGTGGATTACCTTGATCTGCTGCCATGACAACAAATGTAATCAGACCACTGTCATCTACTAGCTCTCTGTCAAGGTGACCTTTTACATTAACTTCACCAGTTATAGAATCAACAGTAAAGTTTGTATTCCTGAAACAAAGCAATTTACTTTAAATAAAGGTACACATGCAACACATGAAAATAATCTGATAAGCAGAATACAAATTGGTCAGTACATAATGGGCCTTAAAGTCATGGTTTGTAGTAAATAATTACTCTGTCATGATTTTGGGTATGGTGCCATTTTAGAGAATGGACAGAGCTTATCAGTACAGTTTAAAGTGCCAATGGCCGTCTAAAATATTATTGACCTTTTAAATGTTTGCAAAGATCTGAATTTTTACATAAATCATTGTGCCAGCCACCACATTTATGAATATTATAGTAAAAATTTGTAAGGGTTTTTTTTTAACTACTTTTGCTGTAAATTGCAGGATCAACAAAAATGAGGGAAAAACTCAATAAAAATATTCCGCTTGATACCATGTTTGGATTGTAGGAAGCTTCTGTCCAAGTTTGGTAAAAAATCCTGATAGTTTATGAATCTAATAAATGTTTTAAAAACTTTAACTGCAGACTGGATGTAATGTTAACTTGAAGAAAAACTAAGTCCATTTATAAGTAAAATACAGATACACAGTACAAATATTAACAAAATTTCCTTCTAGATACTAGCTTTTGATAATAAACAAGCTTCTGTCTTAGTTTGGTACAAATAAAAAATAGTTTTAATTAAGAAAGTTATCAAAATTAAAAAATTTAACCACAGAGTGAATGTGTTGTTTCTGCAGAAAAAAAGTCAATTTAATGTAAAATATGGAAAAATGGATTTGTCATTTTACAAAATTTACTTCTGGATACTATCTTATGATCATAAACAAGCTTCTGTCCAAGTTTGGTACAAACCAAGGATAGTTTAAGAAAGTTATTAAAATTTTAAAACTACAACCACAGAGTGATGTAATGTTTTCCGCAGAAAAACTAAGTGCATTTATAAGTAAAATACGGAAAAAATGGAATTCTATTTTCACAAAATTTACTTCTGGATACTATCTTATGATCATAAACAAGCTTCTGTCCAAGTTTGGTAAAAAATCCTGGATAGTTTATGAATCTAATAAATGTTTTTAAAAACTTTAACTGCAGACTGGATGTAATGTTAACTTGAAGAAAAACTAAGTCCATTTATAAGTAAAATACAGATACACAGGTACAAAATATTAACAAAATTTCCTTCTAGATACTAGCTTTTGATAATAAACAAGCTTCTGTCTTAGTTTGGTACAAATAAAAAATAGTTTAATTAAGAAAGTTATCAAAATTTAAAAAAATTTAACCACAGAGTGAATGTGTTGTTTCCTGGCAGAAAAAAAGTCAATTTAATGTAAAATATGGAAAAATGGATTTGTCATTTTACAAAATTTACTTCTGGATACTATCTTATGATCATAAACAAGCTTCTGTCCAAGTTTGGTACAAACCAAGGATAGTTTAAGAAAGTTATTAAAATTTTAAAAACTACAACCACAGAGTGATGTAATGTTTTCCCGCAGAAAAACTAAGTGCATTTATAAGTAAAATACGGAAAAAATGGAATTCTATTTTCACAAAATTTACTTCTGGATACTATCTTATGATCATAAACAAGCTTCTGTCCAAGTTTGGTAGAAATCCAGTATGGTTTAAGAAAGTTATTAAAATTTCAAAAACTTTAACCACAGAGTGAATATTTGTGGACGCCGATGACACCAACGACGACGGAATGTAGGATCGCTTAGTCTTGCTTTTTCGACTAAAGTCGAAGGCTCGACAAAAAGATTTAATAAATGTTCATATAATTTTTCAGGCTGATATTAGTTTAAACATATTTATTTATAGTGGATAGGGAAACAAGTTTTGCAACTTATATCAATCCCTTTCCACTTTCCAGTGTGAGTGCTGCCTTGTAGGGGCATTAGCCTGCTCTTTTTCGAAACCTACAAGGGTGTCTTTTACATGCAAGAGATATGGCTCTCTCTTAACAAGGGCTATCATTGTTTCCTCAAGACCTTATACGCAAATGGCGTCAAGGGAGAGCTGAAAATCAGTCCCAGAAATTTTCATCCCAAACCAGGAACTTTCGTGTTAGTAGTCCAATGCACAAACCACTACACCACGGCTGCTATTCATGAGGCCTTCTATGGGATCTCCATAAGGTGTATGTTTAGGACTATCCAATCAGCTTCAGTTGTTAATTCAACTTATTAAATTGTAGGCATTATTGTCACATGTATATCAAACCAATACCTATTACATTCAATGGGTTTAGTTTACTTTGTATTTTTTCTTCATTTTGCAGTGTAAACATTTGTTAAACATTAAATGAATGATAGTCATACTAAAATTGTGAGCTAGTTGTCAAGAAACCTTGAATATGACTTGTATGCTTTCAACAGTTTTCAGAACATGACAGCTTTTAAATAGTTCTGTGTAAGAGTGTATGATACAATTTCTTTCTAAATTAACTGTAGGGCAGATTTGTTATAACAGTTCATTCAATGGCGGAGCCATAAATTAAGTTGGGGGCCAACTGACTGCTTAAAAGGGGGCACACTCCAGTCAGGCTTCAGTGGTTCCCTAAACAATCAACCACTTTTTTTCCAGAAAAGGGGGGCCTGGGCCCTCCTTTAAATCAGCCTCTGTCATCTACTGTATCATTAGCTGAAGATGGCGAACACCCAACAATTAATCTATAAATTAACTAGAATTGTTGTAACATAACAAGCTTATTTACCAAGGGGTTCCAATACTGTATGATATATTTTTATTTCCTGGACTGTTATCTTGGTCTGTAGCCTACAAGTAAAAGTCATATCTGTTAGACATGGATACTTTTTCTTAAAGGCAATATGTATAATATGGACCAAAATGCAGAATTATACTAGACTGTGAAAACATTAAAATGATTAGGTCATGGTGACTTATATATTCAAGAAGTGCACTTTTTAAAAATAAAAACAGAATTGTTGAAGTTATATCTAAAGGAAGTTTTAATACATTTTCTAAGTTTATTCATTACAGCATAAAGTTAAATGTTACAAAAATTTTGCTGATTAATTTTCCTATATATAGAATTCCTGCTGTCAAATACAATTGATTGTTTGAAATATGGAACCATGCTACATACCTGGACTGTAATAACATGGACCTTTTCATCGTTCTCAGCTACAGATGTGTTATAAACCTTTAGATTAAATACAGGTGGGTGATTGTTGACATCTATCACTTTGACTGTTACTGTAGCTGTGTCTGTCTGTTGTAAAACAAGTTATATATGATAGGTCAGAGGTCAATAGAGGATCAAGTAAAGGTTACTGCATTATTTACCCTACAAAAACATTTCTATATTCATTCAAATGCATTGTACACTAAGGCCATGAACTGTGAATAATGAACACAGCAAACATTCAAGTCACAAACAAAACCTGATGCTCTAATAACAAAATATATATAGTATTCTACTTTTACTTCTACTGTAGTTAAACCTGGATGATCGTTAAATTATATTTTTTAAATGACTACTAGCTGTTAGTTTTGACCTTGTTTGGTCATGTTCAGTAAAGTACATATTCTTTAAATCATTAACAGAAAAAAAATAAAAAATATTATAGTGTTATTAACTGGCTGTTTCTGTATTGGCACGCATATAGATTCAAGGTTTGCTGTATTGGTCTCAAGACCCGTAGGGTTGAGGGCCAATACAGCTAACCGAGAATCTATACCAGTGCCAATACAGAAACAGCCAGTCCATAACACTTTTATTAAATATTCCAACTTTTTCAATACAGACTTGTTCTGAATGCTGTATTACATACATTAAATGTGAATATAGGGCCAATATTTCCAATACAGACTGGTAAGGATGTGAATATAGGGCCAATATTTCCAATATGGACTGGCAATGATTTGAATATAGGGCCAATATTTCTAATACGGACTGGCAATGAATCCTGAACTACATGCACAATATATGTTTACATGTAATTCAGGATTCATTGCCAGTCCGTATTGAAAATATTGGACCGGGCTGAAAAGCAATATAGATCACGTAATTTATATGACCAGGACGACGTCACTAGTATGACACATGCCGTTTTAGTAGTATTAGGGCTGTTTTAATTGTATTATTTATTATTAATTAACTACACTATTATTGGACTTAATATGATGAAAACCTATGCCTAAGCAATATAAAGTGTCAACTCGGCCAATACAGAATAACTCGGCCAGATTTTTTTTTTCTGTATTGGCCGAGTTGTGATTGGCCAATACAGGATTTCGGAAGTCTCTAGTTTTAAGATTGAAAGCCGCAATAAACACAAGCTGAAAGTAAACAGTCATTTGGAAGATGCAATATTTATTTACTCACCATAAACATACTGAAACGTTCAGTATGGCATATATATTCAGGCTAGAGACAGTCTCATTCATTTAAAAACATTTTGAAGCAGACGATGGAATTATTTCAGGTTTGCGGAACGAGTAGATTATCACAAAGTTCATTTCTTGACGACCTTATAATTTCACGATGGTACAAATTGATTTTCTGTTTTCTTTCCTTCTCATGTTTTGTAAACTGTCATTTATTTTTAAACCAGAACCAGGCATATGCATTCTGTAATTGTGCAAATCTTTGTTCATTGGTCATTTGGTTTGTGGTTAGTTTTATAAATTTCAACTCCTACATTATTATTTTTTATTTTAAATATATTCATTTTGTTTCTGCATATCACGGGCAATGGCAGTACCTTTCCAATTACTATTTATGTGTTGCGTCTAAATTTAAGTTGTAACACTTTATAGTGACTGGAAAGGGTAGAAAAATTCATCAGATGAGCAAATGCTGAAGACACTTTGAAACGGCACCAGATCACTAGATATTGCATCTTTTAAACAGATAAAAAGGAACACATTAAGGTAAAAATGTTTATCTCTTGTGAAATGAAATTAAAAAAAAATATTGTAACACCAGGCAGTAGCCAGGAATTTCCAAGGGGGGGTTCGTTGGACTCATAAACTCAACTTTAACAGTCACAATTTGAACAAAACGTTGACTTAAACAGTGCTTATTTGATTTCAAGGGGGGTTGGGACGAACCACCCCGAACCCCCCCTGGCTACGGGTATGAACACTGTAGTTAATTAATAAAGATACTATTACATGTTTTTCTGTATTGGCCTTATTATTGGTCCGAGGCCAGCTGTATTGGCCTTCGGCTTCGCCTCAGGCCAATACAGAAATACTCACGTAATAATATCATAATAATCATCAATACACTTACCTTGTTAGAATCTGTTGTCTGTACTGTAAATGTTATATTTGTCTTATCTATCAGTGATGATTTTAAGGTTAAAAGTCCAGTGTCAGAATCTAATGAAAACCCTGAAATATAATAATTAAATTGTCAGTATAACTATGATATATACATTTTTTTTTAAAGATTCTACCACTTCATCAAGTGACAATAGTTCATGCTTACTATTCATCTTTTAACACATTTTAATTTCTTACTTTTTAGTTGACTTTTTGTAAACATTGCATGGTGACTTTTTAAAGAATTTTACTTTTTGGAGTAAATAATTCATCTGTTGATATATACTGTGAGCATTTTGTGTATATTCCAATATAATTAATGATGATCTCCAACTTCATGTGACACTAGTATTGTCCACATCATATTATACTATACCAGTATTAGCTGTAGCAATAGAGTATCTAAGTTTGTCTCCATCTTTATCTGAAGCCTGTATAATTCCCACCATTGTCAACACAGATGCATCCTCCATTACTTTAAATGTGTAGGTTTTGTTACTAAAGGAAGGAGTATTGTCATTCAAGTTTAGGACATTAACTTCAACAACTGCTGTTCTACAATAGAAATATATATAATATTGAAAACAATAATACCATCTTTCTTATACATATCACTTGCACTGCTGTATTTACTGGTCAGAACCTTTTGAATACAATGTATACGAATGTCAAGTACTACATATAAATAATTTCAAAATAACAGCAATTCATCATTTTGTTAAGCATGTTAACAGCTATTAGCACTATTCTAGGCTTGGAAATAAAATTTCATAACTCAGAAGTGTATTTCCCTAAGGACTTTTGATCAAAGCTAAATATCAAATGAACAACTGTGTTAAAGAACTTCCTTACAAAACCCATTAAAAAGTTTAAGTCCTTGCTAATTCATAGTTTCTTAATGAAACTCAATAAATAACTGTATTATACTTTTCATTTATAAATTGCTCTGTTATTTTAAGACAGCCTTAAAAAACGCAGAAGGAAGAAGAATTGTCTTTATATTAAGGATTTTCTGACAAAACTTAAAAAGGTCATTGTTGAAGGCAATAGTGACCTATAGTTGTTAATTTCTGTGTCATTTGGCCTCTTGTGGATAGTTGTCTAATTAGCTATCATACCACATCTTCTTTTTTATATCAACATTTCAGTTTATTACCCTGTTAACTTAGGACTTCCATTGTCTGTAGCAAGGACTTGTAACACATAACTGTGTACACCATTGTCATAATCCAATCCAGATTTCACAGATATTGCACAAGTTGACTGGTTGATAATAAACATCTTCAAACGAATGTAAAATATAAGGATGATTGCATCAATATTCTAAAGTTTATTTATATAAGAGTCAATATCCCTAATGCTACTTAAAGTAAGTACTCAAACTATAAACAGAAATAAAAAAAAACCTGTATGCAATGAAATTGACATGATGTAATGTTTTGTAATTGACTGAGCTTAACCATTTGACAGTGTGTTTTTTCTTAAGAGTAGAAGACTGAATAACAAGAATGTGTCCATAGTACACGGATGCCCCACTCCCACTATCATTTTCTATGTTTAGTGAACAATGAAATTGGGGTCAAAACTTTAATTTGGCATTAAAATTAGAAAGTTCATATCATAGGTCACATGTGAACTAAGTTTCAAGTTGATTGGACTTCAACTTCATCAAAAACTACCTTGACCAAAAACTTTAACCTAAAGCAGGACAGACGGACGGACGGGCGCACAGACCAGAAAAAATAATGCCTCTCTACTTTCGTAGGTGGGGCAAATAAAAGAAGTATAGACTTTAGAGCTATAAATTGTTTGTACCAAACTGAATTTCCACAGATCATCAGACTTTTCACTTACTGAAGTGGCATCACATAGGACCTTTGAAGGATTGCCCAATTTGTGAAAAATTCAATCTCACTTTGTACCCTGAAAATTTAACCACATGTGTGAAAATGTCTCAGCTTCGAAATGAGCCAACTTAAATGTCCAAGTTTATGATATAGACAGAGGAGTGGAAGAAAAGGCTACCATTGTCACCTATTTAATATTAATTACATAGCTTGAACCTTATACTCTGTAATAACACTTAAGAAGGGAGTTCAAAGTTGAGAAATCTACCAGTAATGAACTCTGAATTCTAAGATCACACATTTATAAAAAAAAAAAAAATTTCAACTTTTAAACCCCAATTTACATTTCCGTCAAAAGATATGAAACCCATTACAGACACAATTTTTTAATTTGATTTTTTTGTGTTAACAATATGCTTATCTTTATAAGGTAACATATTTGTCTTTGATAACTAATATCCATATTTTATCTTAAACTATTACATTATTCTGTATTTTTTAAGTTGTATGACAATTTATATTCATACCCTACCATAACTTACTGTATTATTAACCCTGTATGATAACTTATCCTTATCTCCGTCTGTAGCCTTTACTGTACAACCATTTTTGCTGGTTCGACTGTTCTCATCAAATTTACATAAATATACATCTGTAAAATTAGAAAAATTCAATAATCAAAAATGTAAACATATAGGAGCAGACTAAACATGTACAGTCAGTGGCATGTTTGGACAGTTATTTTTTGCGATAAGTTGGTGTATGGGATCCTTCAACAATTATTCAAAGCTTAAAACAAAAAGTTTTTTCTAATATATTTGTTATTTTCAGCATTCTCATTTCGCTTTACATACATGTTGGTGACCCTAAATATGGACACTTGTGAACTATGAAAATATCTGTTTTTCTTACCTTGATTGAACCAAGGAGTATTATCATTTACATTCTGCACATTGATAGTAACTGATCCTGTGGCATTTATAGAGGTTCCATTATATAATACATGACCATCAGTAGCATGTATCTATAGACGAAATTCAAAACATATATCAACTTACATTAATTTACAGAAGAAACTTGGTACATGATGCACTAAATAGATTTATTCAAATTGCAAAAAGGAAATATGTATCTACTTATTTTATAAATAATATAGAAGATGGAATTTAAAAAAAAAAATTATATTCATACTTTTAACTTTCTACTGCACAGTATTTTCTATAATACACAAGGAAATTTGAAATTATTCATACTTTTAACTTTCTACTGCACAGTATTTTCTATAATACACAAGGAAATTTGAAATTGCAGTCTACCTGTACAATATAATGTTTCATTTGATTAAAAGATTTTAAAGACTTTACTTATCTAAAAACAAATGTGTAATATACCGTTAAAACAAATTGTTTCAGATTTTCATAATCCAGTGGTTTGACCAAATATATTTCTGCAGTTTTACTGTCCATATAGAAATGACCAAAAGGATCTCCATTTCCTATCCAGTAGGTTATAGTGTTGTACTTAGGACTTGTATCACGATCTGTGGCATTTATCCTATCAAAAATATAGTCAGTCCCTTTAAAATAATTTCAATTCATAAAAATAACTGAATTAAATTTACAATCAAAAATAAATTTTAACAAATTATGATAATTTGAAAATCAAACTAGACTGTAAAGAGCGAATTTAAAGTATTAATTCAATGTTAATTAATAATCCTTTTTTTTCAATTTTATATTGAAAATAAGATTGAGATAAATCAAACATTTATGTCACTAAAATTATTCAAATACAGTTTAATTAATCCAATTAAGTATGCTGATTGGAATGAAATTGTTGTACTGCTGGTTATTCTTGACCAATTCTATCAACCTACATAATAAAGCAAAGAAGATATGGTGTATAGCTTACCTTAATCCATCTAGTTTACTTCCAACAGTATAATTTTCCTTTACATTCAGACTGTATGTGTTTGGGGTGAACTGTGGGGAAAATCTGTTTATATCCTAAAAGTTACAACAGATTTAATGCAAATATTTAATACTATTAACTGAAAAAAAACATATAACAAAATAACCCTTAAGATTAAATTGAATTTGAATGCAGAGAATATGAAATCAAAATGTGCAACACACAGTGCTTATAAAATAAGTTTACATCATTAGAATATTCTAAGTCACAGAGACTAATCCAGATCCCAAACCAAATACCTGTCTATAAATCTGTTCAATTGTATCTAAAATGCACATTCAGTTAGTAAGTTTTCAATGTAAACTAGTTTTTTTTTTACAGATTTCACTATCAAAACATAACATTCTGCATGAAATCAGAATAAAAATCTGCTAAACATACCTGTACATTAATAACGATAGTCTGTGTAACTGTTATATTGTCTTTACATGTAGGATTGTTGGACACACTAATTGTCAGTTCGATCTGACCATTGTTGGTATGTTCCATTTCTAAGGCTTTTGTTGCAGACAAATTGCCTGAATTTTTGTCAATAATGAACCCATCATGGCTACCAATAAATGAGTAGGTCATTTGTCTATTTATATCAGTTTTATCCATATCTTCAACCTAAAAAGAAAATTGTAAATGCATATGTTAATTTCTTTTAAAATACCTTCTGAATAAATAAGACATTATCAAATACAAATTCTAATATTTGTTAGTCAAAAATCATTTAATAAATATCAAGAATTACTTGTCAATAGTTCAATTATGAAGTTAACCTTAATAAGATAGAAGACTATACGAAAGACATTGCCAGTACAAGAAATCTGGGAATTATAAACTTCTGAAAAATTTGTTGACAATTACCTGAATATGGTGGAAATCTTTAGGCGTTTCAAGTTCTTTAAACAGATATGTAGACTTTAGATCTTGTGTGTTAATGTAAGGACAGTTATCATTGATGTCTGTGACCTCTACAGTAACCTCTGTTGTTCCTGTTAAAGATGGCCGACCATGGTCAGTTGCTATGACAACAAACTTTATGTGTCCTTCAGTGTCATCTATGGATTCTCTGTCTAATTTTCCAATAACTTTAATTTTACCGCCAATACCAATTGAAAAATTTGCTTTCCTGATTAAGAAGAATATTTAAACGAATATAAAATCATTGAAGTTTTACTGTTGCTTTGTTTTTTTAATTTTTTTCCTTTATTGGCTGTGTAAAATCTTTTTTGCTATTTAGTGGTTAACAATTTTATTGAAGGTCAAACAATCATGGTACATAAATTTTTTAGTCATATATTTAATCATTCTTATTACATTTGTGAGTAATACTATTATTACTGTTTATATTAATCCATAACACTGTCCCACCCAGATCCTCCCTTATTATGTTGTATATATGTCAGTTGTACCAATAACCAGTATGATATATCTTTGGTGACCTGACCGAATGCTGAAGAGTTACAGTGCAGATGAAAGCACCTGATTTACACTTAACAGAGTTCAGTCAAGGGACCAAGAAATGCCAACTGGTTATAGCACGTATAAAGGAATAAAGTAAACAGACACAGGTTTGGGAGAAAGAATCACAGTTTAATATTTTCTTTGCATATCAATATAGCAATAAACATATTTACAAAGAAAGCAAAATCAAGTTGAAAAACTGTGTTACTCTATACAAAAAGTACATAATAACTGTGAGTTCTTTGAAAAATACTACTCTACGAAATTAAACAATACAAAAAGATATGTGAAGTTGATGCTTCTTATCAATAAACATATGTATTATGAATATACATGCATATAGATCTTTAAGCAAATAAATGTAATTGTCCTTAAGGGAGTTGGAGGGTGGGAAGAAAATATTTTCCCAGAAAATAATAATGGCTGCTGCAAGCAAGCGTTGCTTCAGGAATAGTTGAGTCTGTGTGCATAAAACAAAGGCCCTACTAATTAAGCGCTGATTGGTTAATTCAAAATTAGCTATGAATCTCATTGGTTAATTAGTATGATCTCGAAAAACAATTAGTAAACGAGAAGCAGATGAGGCAGTGACTGGGAAACCCCATTGCTGATTGGTTAAAAACCTAGACATGCAATTGCCCCCAAGTAACTACTGAATAGCATTCCAAAACGTATCAAGTATTAATACTCTATTTCAATAAAATAGTTCCATGACAAGGTTATTTGTAAGCTGCTTCTCATATACTTATTGGAAAAAAAGATACTAGTGGCATCAATATTTTCTTACATCATTTTGTAAAGTCGTCATAATTTTTTTTGCCAGCCTTTTAAGTATAAAATGTCCAGACAATTGCTCCCTATAAAGAAATGTTTGCAAATTTTGTGCCCTAATTTCTTGACTGCCTTGCTGATCATAGAACTAGTAAATCTATTTTAGATGGCCTATTTTGTTTTTTGCACCAATTAATACTGTACTCTAAAGATTGAGCTAAATCCAAGTAAAAAAATAAAATATGGAGAAATTAACTTACCATGGTAATTCTATACTGTAAGTTATCTCACTATTATTACCATTACCATCAATATCTGCAGCCTGGAATAAAGTAGAAATTAATACTGAAGAATACACTTAGAAAATATTAAAGATAGAACTACAAAAATGTTCTTACTAAATGAGGTATCATCATGTCTAAAAATTACAACTAAGAAATTTTGAAAACTGTATTTTGATAGACCAATTCAAGTTTACTAATGATAGAACATAGTATTACTTTCTTTGGCTTTTATCGGAGATAGATTAGTCATCTGAAGTTAAAGCTGAAAAAATCTGTTAGTTAACTTACTAGCACTGTTCCAACATTTCTATTTGGGTCTTTCTCTTTGACATTGGTAAATATGTATGATGTATTCTTGAATTTTGGAGCATTATCATTGATGTCTAAAACTGTAACACTGAATTGTGTCGTAGTATTCTGAAAACATATTACAGAATATTTCATTACTCATAAATACTTGGTGTGGTACCTCTAGGTACAAAATCCTGTATGGAATGTGATGCTATTGTGATATTTAATGTATAAGTAAATGAATTTAGGTCTTCTATTTCTTTGTCCATTTTCAGAGAGACGAAATCTTCTGTTTTAATCTCAGAGTTTAAAACTGAGAGAATTAATTACAAAAAACTGGAATACTGAATTGTAATTGCTGCTGAAAAAAGATTGTTTCTCCATTTGTAAAATAAGCAATTCACAAACAATGTAATGAAAATAAAATTACAATTGTAATGCCATAACTGAAATACAACTTACATGAACTGAATCAGTGACTGTGATATTTATACTGTGACTATGATCAACTTCATAATCCAAACTTTTTACAAGAGATAACATTCCACTAAAAAGAATTAAAATAAAACTATTAAAAGTATTATAGTCACATATTTTGAACTTAATCAAATATATTGCTTAAGGGGGTACACTGAAATCTTCAGGTATAAAACAGGATCAAATGGGAATAAAACAATCAGAACTGCATTAAATCCAAATAGAGTGAGACAAGATGATCTACCATTTAAGCATCACAAGTTATGTATGAATCATTTGTTATACTATTTGTAACCCAAAATATTTTGGCAACCTCTCAAACTTTCTATAAAAATAAATTCTACATCTTTCAAGATAAATTGTCTATTGATTTTAAACCACTAAGGAAAAATAATCAACTTAATTCTATTGTTTACCTAGTGTTGTTGATTTTAAAATAACTGTTGGATTTAGCACTACCAGTAATTCTGTAAGTTAGTGTGTCGTCTGAATCCTTGTCTGATGCCTGCAATTATATCGTGTACATTAATCAAACATTTACCAAACATACAGTCTGTAGTCTTTTTCTCTTCACATGATCTTTCTTTAGGATATGAATTTTTACGTAAAAACTTATTCAGAATAATAAACATTTTGACAAAAATTTCAGTAATTAAAGCAATAATCATGCAAAGTGTAGATCTCCACACTTAACTACTTGGTATCTAAAAAGTCTACATATTTGTTTAAAGAACTTGAAATACCTAAAGTTAACTCCAGAGTTACTCATCTATGACTAAACTTGATAAATCTTAGTCTCTACATTTCTTGTAAGAGTAACTGTATTTGACCCAATCTTACAAGACATTTCATGATGTATATACCAATGATCTACTACAGGAGGTGTACATGTGTAAACAGTGTAATCTAAAAAATGGATCTTTTTGTAACAGATGATCTCTGACATGGTGTTGCACAAAGTAATCTATGCAAAATATGGAAACCAGTCAACCCAAAGATCCAATTTATACAGAACACAGCAAAATAATTACAGAAAACATTCTATTCAATAAAAGGGAAGCTTAAGTAGAGCACATTTCACAAAGACAATTATTTACACTATTAAGTCAGAATTGTATTATCGTATTGTACCTCAATCTGAATTAAATCTGTCCCTACAGCCACATCTTCCATTAGATTTAAATGATAATTCTTTTGTGTAAATACTGGTGGATGTATATTGACATCTTGGACATGGATGTTTACAATTACACTGGTGTATCTGAATTAAAGACATTTTAGATAAAGACAAAATATCATAGACTTTGCAGTTTTAAATGTTTTCAACAAAATATTTACAGATAGAAACCTAGGTGAATCTAAGATAATTTCTCATAAAAAATGTTTCAAACAAGAAATATTATTTCAATACTTGTTTTATCCCAATTGCATGTTCGTGCCTATCCCTAGTCAGGAGCCTCTGATCTTTGTTATTCTTGTATGTTCTTTTAATTTTAGATAATTTATACGTTTTTTAGTTTGGTATGACGTCTATTTTCTTTGAACTTCTGTACACATTTCGTTGAGGGGCCAGATGTAGCCCTCTGCGTGCACGATTTTCTGTCTGTGTTGAAGACCCTTTGGCAGTTTTCTGCTCTTTGTTGGGTTGTTGTCTTTGTGACACATTCCCCATTTCCATTTTCAATTTCATTAATGAATGTTTAAAATACTTTAAGGAAAATTCGAATTCAATTTACAATTTACCAAACACGTAAGCTGATTGTGAATGCCCATATATTTTATCTAGTTTTGGACACTTAAATTTTATAAATCCAACAAATAAATGTTAGAATTTGTGTTTCTAAAAATGACATTTGTCTTTATTTGCAGAGAAATTGTATCTTAACACTTAGCAGAAGTCTTCCACTTCTTAAGCACATCTGTTATCTTTCTGAATCAATTGCACATTCCTTAACATGTATCAAATAAACATTTCTAATTTCAAACCTTGGTGCGTTCTTGTCTCCATCACTTGCAATAATTTCAAAGCTGTAGAGACTTGAAAAGTTTTCTGTTAAAGAGACTTCAAGAGTTATCTTCCCTGTTTTAGGATCTACATGAAAGGTTTGTAAGGACTTGTATGTGATTGTGTATGATATATCCGAAGCTAAATCTTTGTCACTTGCTTTAACCTGCAAACAAATAACTTTGCATATGTAAATTAACTACATAGAAATCTATAATAACAAACACAATTTTCATCTTACATCTATAGTTAATTGTTTTATTTATTTTTCATCACATTTGAAACTTCATATTTATTTGATATTAACAATCTGTTTCTTCTCATTAATGACCATGCCACATTCTGATGTGCCTGTCATAAGTCAGAAACCTGTAATTCATTGGTTGTTTGTTTCTGAATGTCATATTTGTTTTTGTTTCTTGTTTTGTCATAAATCAAGCTATATGTTTCCTCTTTTAATTGTTTCACTTTTTTTTTTAGGTTAAGACTTTTTAAAGCAGACTAGGTTTTTTTCATTGTTGAAGTTCATACAATAACCTTTACTATAGTTGCTTACATCCATTTCATTTTAACTCTAGTGAATAGTTGTCTCATTGGTAATCATACCACATCTCCTAATTTATATATATCAAAGAAATAAGATTAAACACATTCCAGAACAAGAATGTGTTCCTAGTACACGGATGCCCCATCCCCACTATCATTTTCTATGTTCAATTGACTGTGAAAATGGGGTAAAAACTCTAATTTGGCATTATAATTAGAAAGATCATATGATAGGGAACATGTGTACTAAGTTTCAAGTTGATTGGACTTTAACTTCATCAAAAACTACCTCAACCAAAAATTGTAACCTGAAGCAGGACAGAGTGATGTGACGAATGAACAGACCGACGAACGAACATACAGATGCACAGACCAGAAAACATAATGCTCATAAATGGGGCATAAAAAGAAATGTGTAAAATTACCAGACATTTATGAATTTCTTATTAAATGAAGGCATTGAAATATTTATAGAATTTGGCTGTAAGATTATATTCAACATTGAGACTTTAATATGTTAATTTGTGTGTAAGTTTTCTGATATCCTTTGTCTGTTACGAGTCAGGAATATGACCATTGTTTTCATTTGTTTCGACGGTTGATATAGGTGGCCATTTGGTTTG
Organism: Mytilus edulis; assembly: GCA_019925275.1. Classification (NCBI taxonomy): domain Eukaryota; kingdom Metazoa; phylum Mollusca; class Bivalvia; order Mytilida; family Mytilidae; genus Mytilus; species Mytilus edulis. The sequence goes on along the minus strand of CM034356.1, from coordinate 89,156,255 downwards.
TAAGGTTTTAAGGACCTCTGATTTTTTTTAATTTACTTTGTCAAACTTTTTCGTACAATCTGTTTACTAATAAGACTAAATTTATCAGACATACCTCTCCAACAAAAGATTTAACTTTAAGATTTTTCTTAAAAGAAAAAATGTATTCTGTCACATTAAACACAGGGTTGTTATCATTCTCATCAACTAAGTTTACTGTGATACTACTAATATTACTTAGTAGCTGTTTCCCATCAGTTCCTTTGGCTCTCACCTGTGTGTATGGAATAAATACGACCAATTATTTACACAATTATTAATAAGTGCCTAGAAAATCAACCCAACAATGTTAGAGAAGCTCAATGTTAGATGTATGAGGCGCCGTTTTACTATTTATTCCTTATTTTCTGATATCAAAAAATATTTCTTGATATCAAATAATAGAATTTCTGATATCAAAAAATTGAATTTCTGATATCAGAAAATATTTTTTGATATCAAAAAATATTTCTTGATATCAAGAATTCAATTTTTTGATATCAAGAAATCCATTTTTTGATATCAGAAATTCGATTTCTTGATATCAAAAAATAATCTTTATTTCTTGATATCAATAATTCGATTTTTTGATATCAGAAAATCATTTTTTGATATCAAGAAATCCATTTTATGATATCAAGAAATAGATTTTCTGATATCAAATAATACTGATGATTATTTGATATCAAGAAATACATTTTTTGATATCAGAAAATGATTTTTTGATATCAAAAATTTGAATTCCTGATATCGAGAAATGATTTTTTGCCCCCTGTGTATCAATAAAAGCCTCTGAGCTCACCCATGAGCCCTAACATTTGGTATAGTGTTTCGGTCTTGTTTAAGGAAAGAATATTACAGAGTTTGGCTTCATTAGTTATAAGAAATTTTGTATGATTGTGTATCTCACATATTTTTTTTTTATAGTCAACAATTGTATTTCTTCATTGAAGAGCAATTGTACGTTCCAGTTTCTTTTATAAGCAATTGTTAGTTTCCTCTGAAACAGATTTGTTCAACTAGGTTTTTGTGAATTTAAGCCCAAGTATTTGGTAATATCGTTTTTTTAAGGTTTTTTTTCCAGTTGCTGATGTTGCGAATTTAGTAAGTCAATTAGTTCTGTTTAGTATATAAAAATCAGGAGATGTGTTATTATTGCCATTGAGACAACTATCCACCAAAGCCAAATAAAATGAAGTGGATATAAGAAATTATAGGCAATCGTTCGGCCTTTAATAAGAGAAAACCCAATACCGTAAAGTGGGCTATAAAATGTCCCGGCATGAAAAATATGAAAAGATTTATTAAGAAAGCTAAAGCCCCAGTCCCACTAGACCACGATCGCACCATGCTCACCGCGATCTAAAATAAATTTAGATCGTGGTGAGGTCGCGGTATGAGCGGCATGAAAATGTTAATTTTCGTTGCTGTCACGATGCTACTACGTCCTAATTACGCTTCTACAACGATCCCGCTACGATTAAACCACGTTCTCACCGCACTTATTCTGCGACCTCACTACGCTTATAAAGATCTTTCTACGCTCTTCACGTTCTCACTACGACCATACCACGAGTTATCCGATTGCAACACGATCTAATACTTACTGCGATTATAGCACGTTCTTACCACGATTATACTACGTTCATACCGCGATCTTACTACGTTCTCAGCAATACCGTCAATATCGTGTTTCATATCAATATAGTTCCATTCCTTCTATTTCTGATTAAAACGGAGATTTCTCGGAAACAATACAGTCATGCCACCAAAATGTACTAGAACACGTTGGCGTGGTGGTAGGGGTTGATGTAGAGCCAGAGGGAGCAAAGTATGAACGCCATACTAAACTCCAAATAGTACACAAGAAACTAAAATTAAAAAAAGTACAAGACTAACAAAGGCCAGAGGTTTCTGACTTGGGACAGGCGCAAAAATAGTGGGGTTAAACATGTTTGTGAGATCTCAACCCTCCCCCTATACCTCTAGCCAATGAAGTAAAAGTAGACGCAGAACAATACGCACATTAAAATTCAGTTCAAGATAAGTCCGAGTCTGATGTCAGAAGATGTGACTAAAGAAAATAAAGAGTAATAATAATGGTGCTTTATACCTTGATTAAAGTACAACTCAATCTAAAATTTGTAATCCTTTATCTTCCATGCAATTACTTTGTACACAAAAAGAGTCAATCATGAATCTTTTGAAGGGAAATTTTTAATAAAGCAATTTGATATATTTAGTCATAAATTGGTCGATAATTTGTTGCCTAATGTCCAGTGACAAATATTTCATGCATATAAACTATCTACTATACTACCTATGGGTACATACCAGGGGAAGATCCAGCCATTTTTAAAAGGTGTTTCAACCAAAGATGTGGGAGGGGGATCCAACTGTTTGTACTCATTCAAAAGCTAGTTTTAGGTTTTATGTGAAATTAAAAAAATGTTTTCAAGAATGTAAAGCTTTCACTGCAATTTAAGAATTGTCTGCTCTTGGTCAATTCATTTTGTCATCTTACCATGTAAATAAGTACATGTATAGTAAAACAACGCTTCGTTCATATCAATAAACATACTTACACCAGCAGCTACCTTCTTTACATTCTAAAGTCAAGGGCCTTTGAAATCCCATTTTTACAATGATATTATAGTGAGTAGATTTACAAAACTACGTAAATGAGCTACATCCAGTCAGCAAAGCCCCTCGCTCTAATTTTCATAGTATATACCTTTCTATACAATAGCCGAGACTTAGCACATATTTACAACTTGAGTAATCCTGTAATTAGTCTATTGATATGTTTTGGCTGACTGGATGTAGCTCATTTACGTAGTTTTGTAAATCTACTCACTATAATATCATTGTAAAAATGGGATTTCAAAGGCCCTTAATTTATAACTAGAAAAATACGAAAAACAAATATGACAGACACGAACCAACGACAATTGTATATCCTTACAGGCTTCTTATGTGGGACAGACACTTGCAGATTGTGGCGGCCTGGGACACTGGTGTTTTGTCATAACATACAAGATCGTGTATTACGTCAGTTGAACCTGAATATATCATCAAGCCATCGTATCTAAATCTTGAATACATCATTATTTGTTTTCGATAAGTCAAGTTTTGTTAAACATTTTCCAGTATTTAGTTAATTCTAAGGTCGACTAATTCTTTCGATTGGTATTGTTCGTCGCAAAAGTAAATACTGTGTTATATTTCATAATAATTTCAAATATCTTCAATATATTGTCTTGTTGTGCATCGTACTCGAATTGTGTACTTAGTTTCAAATATTGTTTAGTTTTCTAGAGACTTTAAAGTCTAAATCATCTTTATAAAACTTGAAATGTATAAGTATTTTGTTTTTGTTACAATGGACCCTTTGCCATATATATATATAATTAAAATGACAAATATCGCCAGGAGAAAAGAAATAGCGCCCGGTGAAGAAAATAAAGCGACCGGGAGAAGAAAATAATAGTATTTTATAACAATAAATGTTTTCCTGAATAAAAAAAAAATAAAAATCATTGCTTGTGTTGTCTAAAGAGTGAAGATAGTGTTGTTGCACTTTTACATTTTAGATTTCAAAATTGTATATAAGTAAGTAAGCCGTAAATATAAACAAGAGGAAATAGAAAAATCATGAATGATATTGTCCTCGATCAAAACGTATGTTTCGTTATTAAAAAAAAAATCAGTGCCCGAGTCTAATATTCGCAGCTGCATGGTGACAACTTTTCAAAGTTTTGTATTTTATTAAACACACTTGAATTGACATTGGAAGATCGTGGAAGGGATTCAACATGCCTGTCACTAAGAATTTGTTTAATACCAAACACCTGCTTTTAACATGCATAGTATAATTGTTTTATTTGCTGATGCTGATATACATGTGCGTGTCACTTCTATCGTTCTTAAATAATGTGCAACTCTTTTAATTTTATAAAAATAATATTTATCTGTGAATTTTATGTTGTTTTGGCATTTATCATTTTGATATCGTTTTTGAAAAACATGTCTTTTGATGTCTAACATTATATAAATCTTCAGCATAAGCTGTGATCCACATTATTATCTGTCTTTCGAAATAGTATTCATATATAATGGTTTAAATTGATACATTCATACTTGTTTTTGTGCTTTATTACAAATGTCTATTATCCGAATTTGCAAAATACTTGTCTAAATTTTTTAAAAAATCAAATGTTTCATCGACACAAAGTTTTCTCATGCCAATGCAATTTCTATATATTTCCCGCGGCCGCTCCCCCCCCCCCTTGGGTGTTTTTTCTTTTCCCCGGACGCTTTTTCTTCACCCGGGCGCTTTTTAGTAGGACCCCATAATAATTGGTATACCCGGAAACATTATTTCACATATTTCCTGATGTTTGGGCTCATGGCTGAGTTTAAATGCTTTTATTGACACACAGGGAGCCTTCATTTATTCATTTATTTCTTATTTTCTGATATCAGAAAATGATTTTTTGATATCAGAAATTCGATTTTTTGATATCACAAAATCATTTTTTGATATCAGAAAATCTATTTCTTGATATCAAAAAATAATTTATATTTTCTGATATCAAAAATTCGAATTTCTTATATCAAAAAATCGATTTCCTGATATCAAGAAATGAATTTTTGATATCAGGAATTCGAATTTTTGATATCAGAAAATATGCTTTATTTCTTGATATCAAGAAATGGAATTCCTGATATCAAAAAATAGAATTTTTGATATCAGAAAATCATTTTTTGATATCAGAAAATAAGTATTAAATAGTAAAACGGCGCCTCATATAGATGGTGTTGTTGTAGAAGTGAGAAGTGCAGGTTCCAGCCAAAGTCTGAGAGATTGGATCTACTCTAACATTGTTAGATTGATTTTCGCACTTTATAATCAGACTAAAGCCTTGTATTTCTAAATCATAAGAAAATCGATGAACAAGGTATAATTTGCAGTTGTTACTACACAAAGTGAAACCTGGTTACATTTATCATCCTTTAAATGTGGCAAATGCCAATACAAATTTACCATGCAAACTGCAAATTTACCACCTAACTGTACCTTACATAAAATGATGAGGGATCATCTTGATATAACATATTCACAGCTGTAGTGATCTCTTAGACTAAGACTGACAGTTCCTTAACCAACTTCAATGAGGTTGACCAGGAAGTAAGAATTAACTGTACCTGACATGAAAGTTTTGAATGCTTTTCTCTGTCCAACTCAGCACTGTTCTGAACAGTTATCATCCCTGTAACATGGTCAATTTCAAGTCCATTACAAGAAGGAAGACTTATAAAGTTGTAAGTAAACTTTGCATTGATGCTCTGAAAGTATAAAAGAAGAAAAAATATATACATACAAACAAACTGTGAATAAAAGAGTTGATGAACATGTTACCACCAATGGTATATGTAAGATCAGCTAGATAAATGATATTAAAAGGCATATGGCATTTAAAGTTTAAGTAGTCAAACAAATTTGGTAAAAATGGTAGGTTCAGCCTAAGGTAAAACTATATACTTATTTTCAGTTAAATATGTTTGGAACCAAAATATGACAACATTTTTCTTTTAAGATAAGAAGATCAAAACATAAGAATAAAGAGCATTGATAACATGTAGTATTAATTAATTAAAAGACAACTTCATGTTGATCTCCAGATTTCTATGGTTGGTGTACTGAATATCTTTTTAAATTCATACTTGATCCAGGAAAGTATTATAGAACTTTTATTTGTATACTTCTACAAACCTTTGCATCATCATATTATCATAAAAACCTACTCGTATATGATTCATTATTATTACATTGGTTGCAATGAATTACATTGATTTCCCAGTTAAATAAAAACCGATAATTTCACTCTCTGACGTCATACAACAATAGGCGTTCTCAAGATGTCATTAACGGCGGATCAAAACAAATTGTGAACGCGTAGAAAAAAAGATATAGTTCCTTACATGTTTTACATTTATTTCTTTAAAAAAAACATTTACCAATGAAATAAAAAGAAAAAACTAATTAAATAATTCAAATATCGAAAAATATTCAACTCCTGACCGAACAACACTGATATTCAACTCATGCGCTACCCGCATTCATGAATTAATGTGTTGTTCGGTCACTCGTTGAATATTTTTCTCTATTTGAATTCTTCGATTAGTTATTCTATAAGTATTTTCTAAAGCCATACATAAATTTTGTTGGTAGGGTATCTATTTTACTTATATATACCTCATCCTTGTCAGTAGCCAGGACCTGTACAATGTTGGTACCTGTGGGAGAATTCTCTGGTATGGAGATATTATATACAGACTTCTCTATAACAGGAGGATTATCATCTACATCAGTAATAGTAACATCCACCCAAGTCACATCATAGCGCAGGGCTTCATTGTTCACTTGGTAACCCTGTCAAAAAAAATAACAAATTCTAAAGTATTATTCTACTGTCATTATAATTCATTGAAGATAACTACAAATCAGTCGGATTTAAATCAAACCTCTCAGTGCTCCTGTTTTATGATATGTTCCATGCGACATATCATAAAACAGGAGGGCTCAGTGGATTGATTTCAGTCAGACTTACTACAAATAGCATTGGTATACAAATGATAATACATACCATATAATAATAATTACCATATCTTTTAACCTTCCCTTTGGCTGTAACATTTCATCAAGTGTTTTTACACCTCTGTCAATGCTTTAAACCTATTATAAAGCTCTACAAAATTAAAACAAAGAAGCTCCTGTAAGGAGTTAACAACATTAAAATCCCTATATTCGATTGCAGTTTCTTAAGAACTTTGCCAAATACAAGATTTAAAGGTTCTGGGCTGCTATGCATAAAACCACTTAAGTTAGGATATCCAATCGTAATACTTATCATAGGACAAGTAAAAAAATCTGTCTGTTTTGAACAAATCGTAACTTAACTTAGGCAGCTTTATGCATACATGCCCTGATTAACTAATGTTTATAATTGTACCTTAATAAACAAAGTCAGCTGAGAACATGTTTCCCTGTCAGGTGACTTGATTACTTTTATAGCTCCTGATGTTGGATCCACTGAAAACCAACCTTTGGAAGGAATTTCTAAAAATAGATTTTACATTATACTGTAATCATTTAATGAACAATTTATTATCATTGTATCATATCAATGAATGACTTTTTTTAATGTAATTGATAATCACCATGTATGAGATCATTACATTAACAAAAAAAAGTTAAAAAAAGAAGTTCGAGTTACAATGGGTGATGAAAACAAATGCAGGATAAGTTTCTATCATCCGGATAAATTGTTTTATATATTGTCTTGTCTGGGCTTTTATTGCTTGCTATGCGGTATGGATTTTTCTCATTGTTGAAGGTTCTACTGTGACCTGTAGTTACTTACTTCTACATCATATGTCAAGTTGTCTCATTAGCAATCATTCCACATGGGTTTATTTTAATCATATATCTCATTATCGCTATTTTACTAAATTTTCCTTTGATCATGCCAACTGATAATTTCCTTTCTTAGCGGAGTCGAGTGATATGATAAAAATTATCGTCAGAAACTTAGGGTGCACATGGCGTTGTCAAAGAAAAATGACAATGAAATTGATAAGGTCGTCATAAGTAAAATAGTGATCAACAGATTATAATTGCTCATCTCAACTCAATTGATTTTGCTCACTTTCGCCGTACTGGCTCAATCATAAAAACTAATCTCGATGAGATGATCAAGGATAATCTATAAAGTCATAACACTTGTGAAAGTCTGGATAGACAGGAAAATAGAGAATAGAGAAAAAATAGGTGCTATAATATAAAGATTAGAGAAAAATGGGTAAAAGTTTTAAAGAATAAAGAAAAATGGCGTAAAAATTGAAAAAATATAGAAATGAAGGACCACAAAACAAGACCTCCTTTTATTGTACCTTGCATTAATATATAATTAATTTCTGCATTGATGCCTGTATCCTGGTCTACAGCTTTTACTTGTAGACTGGTTGTCACAGGAGTACTGTTCATATTCTATAAAATAAAGATTAAAGTATTGACTAAACTTCAAATGAAAATGTGTTCCCCATAATGTATGGTTGGTGACTCTTTAGAAAGTATACAACATCTTCTTATATTTATATGTCAGAGAAATACTAAAAAACACATGACTTAAAATAAGCAGATATCAAGACTGGTTCAAATCATTAGTAAGAGAAGCTTGCATCTGTCATTTTTTTGTTCAAATGACAGACACAATCAACAAGCTGGAATGGTTGGTTCTTAATTAAAAGTTAAATTAAAGATAACCTTAAGTTTAGGTTTGTAAAACCCTCCATGAAAAAGATTTCAATTAATTTCATGAAGCAATTTGAAATTGTTTATTTTCTTAAACCCAAAGTGTGATAGATGGACAACTGAAACTATGCAATACAAATGTATATCCCCTAATTATCGACTAGTGGTTAAAAATAAGGCACTGTAACAAAAAATGTGTATCATTTTAATCTTTGCAAGGTAATTTAACACACTTTTCAGTATTTCTTTCTAAAATGTATATAATGTATTCTTTTAAGCTCAAAAACCAGGCTTAGCTGTCTTATTTTTTTTAAGTAGTCAAAGTACTATGACTCCTCTGAGATCAGCCAATCAAATTACAAGATGTAGTGTTTCAAGGATAAATTTTGTACTCTTTACTCTAATGCTGAAAACAGTTGATTTCAATTGTGCCCTTTACAATATTCATGAGTGAAAAAGTCTAGAATTTATTTTGTATCTAAATCTTTATGGTAACCTAAATTCCAACCTCAATTGTATAGTCAAGAACAGAAAAAAAAATTTGTAAGGTTTTTCACCATTACATTCACATAGCCACATAGCCTTTTAGTACATGTGAATGCATGGGGTGAATAAGTTTAACTTTTTTAACCATGATTGTCAACACACTATTTAGTAAATGAGAATGATAATTAAAAGTTTCATCACTGAAATATATTTAAGATACTGTGAATTCCTTAATATCAGTTGGATATTATTTTTATAATTTAATGGGTACAGAGGAACCAGGAATTCAAACGTTCAACAAATTACAAATTTTCTAAAGGATTGTATGCAGTCTTTTCAAAAACAAAATTAAATATGCAAGAGCTTGCAACTTTTCCTCAAAACAAGAAAACTGGTACCCATGAAAATTAATGAATCCAGAGTACAGTAAAACCTTACCTCTGCTACATCTACTTGGTATGATTTTTTTGTAAACTTTGGGTTTTGATCATCTACATCTTCTACATTTACAATGAAATGAGCTGTAGCATTTTTATCTGGATAACCTTCCAACTGAAAAATCAAAATTACATTCAAGATCATCCAAACATTTAAACTAGAGGCTCTTAAGAGCCTGTGTCGCTCACCTTGGTCTATGTGCATATTAAACAAAGGACACAGATGGATTCATGACAAAATTGTATTTTGGTGATGGTGATGTGTTTGTAGATCTTACTTTACTGAACATTCTTGCTTCTTACAATTATCGCAATTTATAATGAACTTGGCCCTTTAGTTACAGAGGAAAATATTTTGTTAAAATTTACAAAAATTTACAAAATTATTGAAAATTGACTATCAAGGGCAATAACTCCTTAAGGGGTCAACTGACCTTTTTGGTCATGTTGACTTATTTGTGGATATTAATTTGCTGAACATTATTGCTGTTTACAGTTGATCTCTATCTATAATAATATTCAAGATAATACCCCAAAACAGCAAAATTTCCATTTCAGGGGCAGCAACCCAACAACCAGTTGTCGGATTCATCTGAAAATTTCAAAGCAGATAGATCTTGACTTGCAAAACAATTTAACCCCATGTCAGAATTGGTTTTAATGCTTTTGATTCAGAGTTATAAGCCAAAATCTACATTTTACCCCTATGTTCTATTCTTAGCCATGGCAGCCACCTTGGTTGGTTGGTAGTGTCACCGCACACATTTTTTAAACTAGATACCTCGATGATGATTATGGCCAAATATAGTTTAAATTTGGACCAGTAGTTTTAGAGGAGAAGATTTTTGTAAAAGATTAGAAAAAATAGGAAAAATTGGTAAACTAGAGGCTCTAAAGAGCCTGTGTCGCTCACCTTGGTGTTTGTCCATATTAAACAAAGGACACAGATGGATTCATGACAATATATTCAAGATAATAACCAAAAACGTTAAAATTTCTTTAAAAATTACCAATTCAGGGGCAGCTATCCAACAACCAGTTGTCTGATTCGTCTGAAAATTTCAGGGCAGATAGATCTTGAATTGATTAACAATTTAACCCACTCAGAATTGCTCTAAATGCTTTGGTTTCAGAATTATAAGCCAAAATCTACATTTCACCCCTATGTTCTATTTCAGTCATAGCCACCATCTTGGTTGGTTGGCCCGGTCACCCCACACATTTTTAAAACTAGATACTCCAATGATAATTGAGGCCAAGTTTGGTTAAACTTGGTCCAGTAGTTTCAGTGGAGAAGATTTTTGTAAAAGATTACAAAATATTATGAAAAAGTGGTAAAAAATGACTATAAAGGGCAATAACTCCTTAAGGGGTCAACTGACCATTTTGGTCATGTTGACTTATTTATAAATCTTACTTTGCTGAACATTATCGCTGTTTACAGTTTATCTCTATCTATAATAATATTCAAGATAAAAAGCAAAAACTGCAAAATTTCCTTAAAATTACTATTTCAGGGGCAGCAACGTTTTGTCTGAAAATTTCAGGGCAGATAGATCTTGACCTAATAGATTATTTTACCCCATGTCAGATTTGCTCTAAATGCTTTGGTTTTAGAGTTATAAGCCAAATCTACATTTTACCCCTCTGTTCTATTTTTAGGCCTGGCGGCCATCTTGGTTGGTTGGCTGGGTCACCGGACACATTTTTTAAACAACATACCCCAATGATGATTGTGGCAAAGTTTGGATTAATTTGGCCCAGTAGTTTCAGAGAAGAAGATTTTTGTAAAAGATTACTAAGATTACGAAAAATTGTTAAAAATTGACTATAAAGGGCAATAACTCCTAAAGGGGTCAACTGACCTTTTTGGTCATGTTGACTTATTTGTAAATCTTACTTTGCTGAACATTATTGCTGTTTACAGTTTATCTCTATCTATAATAATATTCAAGATAATAACCAAAAACAGTAAAATTTCCTTAAAATTACCAATTTAGGGGCAGCAACCCCACAACGGGTTGTCTGATTCATCTGAAAATTTCAGGGCAGATATATCTTTACCTGCTTAACAATTTTACCCCATCCGATTTGCTCTAAATGTTTTGGTTTTGGAGTTATAAGCCAAAAACTGCATTTTACCCCATGTTCTATTTTTAGTCATGGCGGCCATCTTGGTTGGTTGGCCGGATCACCGGACACATTTTTTAAACTAGATACCCCAATGATGATTGTGGCTAATTTTGGTCTAATTTGGCCCAGTAGTTTCAGAGGAGAAGATTTTTGTAAAAGAATACAAAATATTACGAACAAGAGGCTCTCAAGAGCCTGAATCGCTCACCTTAATTTTTTTGGTTAAATCTCTCATCAATGATTATTTTGGCTTTTCAATTTATTTAAAAGTTCTTTGAATCGTCCTATTTTCTTCAAAAGCAAAAAAAAAATCATTTTCTCCTATGTTCTATTTTAGCCATAGGAGCTATGTTTCTGACATACAAGGAAATGAAATATAAAATTTATACTAGATACTCTGAAACTCATTTAGCCTAAGTTTGGCTGAAATTGATACAGCAGTTGCAAAGGAGAAGATTTTTAAAGTAAGTCAACATGATGAACAAATTGTGAAAAAAGTCTTTAAAGGGCAAGAACTCCTTAAGGGGTCAATTGACAATTTTGGTCAAATTGACTTATTTGTAGATCTTACTTTGCTTAACATTTTTGCTATTAACAGTTTATCTGTATCTATAATAATATTCAAGATAATAACCAAAAACTGCAAAATTTCTTTAAAATCATCAATTCAGGGGCATTATACCTGAAAAACCAGTTACCCAATTTCGGCTGAAATTTTCAGGACAGGTAGACCTTGATCTAATAAATACTTTAACTTCTGGTCTTATTTGCTCTAAATGCTGGAGTTTTTGAGATATAAGCCAAAAACTGCATTTTACCCTGTGTTCTATTTTTAGCCATGACGGCCATGTTTTTTGACGAAATAAAAAATAAAGCACAAACTTTATTTTATACACCCTACTGATCATTCAGTTGAAGTTTGGTTGAATTTGGTTAAGTTGTTTTAGAGGAGAAGATTTTTTAAAGTTAGCAAATATGATGAACAAATTGTGAAAAATTGTCATTAAAGGACAATAACCCCTTAAGGGGTCAATTGACAATTTTGGTCATATTAACTTATTTGTAGATCTAACTTTGCTGATCATTTTTGCTGTTTACAGTTTATCTTTATCTATAATAATATTCAAGATAATGACCAAAAACTGCAAAATTTCCTTAAAATTACCAATTAAGTGGCAGCAACCCAACAATGGTTTGTTTGATTCATCTGAAAATTTCAGGGCTGATAGATCTTGACCTAATGAACATTTTTACCCCATGTCAGATTTGCTCTAAATGCTTTCGTTTTTGAGATATAAGCCAAAAACTGCATTTTGACCCCTATGTTCTATTTTAAGTAACAGCGGCCATGTTTTTTGACGGATCAAAAATCGAAGCACACCACACACATTGTGCAGGATAATCTAAGGAACAATCATGCTAAGTTTCATCCAAATCCATTCAGCAGTTTCAGAGGAGAAGATTTTTTAAAGTTAGCAAATGTGATGAACAAATTGTGAAAAATTGTCATTAAAGGACAATAACCCCTTAAGGGGTCAATTGACAACTTTGGTCATATTAACTTATTTGTAGATCTTATTTTGCTGATCATTTTTGCTGTTCACAGTTTATCTTTATCTATAATAATATTCAAGATAATGACCAAAAACTGCAAAATTTCCTTAAAATTACCAATTAAGTGGCAGCAACCCAACAATGGTTTGTTTGATTCATCTGAAAATTTCAGGGCTGATAGATCTTGAACTAATGAACATTTTTACCCCATGTCAGATTTGCTCTAAATGCTTTCGTTTTTGAGATATAAGCCAAAAACTGCATTTGACCCCTATGTTCTATTTTAAGTAACGGCGGTCATGTTTTTTGACGGATCAAAAATCGAAGCACACACTTTGTGCAGGATAATCTAAGGAACAATCATGCTAAGTTTCATTCAAATCCATTCAGTAGTTTCAGAGGAGAAGATGTTTGAAAAATTGTTAACGACGACGACGACAACGACAACGGACGCCAAGTGATGAGAAAAGCTCACATGGCCTTTTAGGCCAGGTGAGCTAAAAACGATATAATTTCCTTAAAATTGCCAATTCAGAGGCAGCAACTCAACAACCGGTTGTCAGATTTGTCAGAAAATTTTAGGGCAGATAGATCTTTACCTGATAAACAATTTTGCCCCATGTCAGATTTGTTCTAAATGCTTTGGTTTCAGAGTTATAAGCCAAAATCTACATTTTACCTGTATGTTCTTTTTTTAGCCATGGTGGCCATCTTGGTTGGTTGGCCGGGTCAAGCCACAAATTTTTTAAACTAGATACTTCAATGATAAATGTGGCCAAGTTTGGTTAAATTTGGCCCAGTAGTTTCAAAGGAGAAGATTTTTGTAAAAGCTAACGACGGACGACGACGACGATGGACGACGACAGACAACGGACGCAAAGTTATGAGAAAAGCTCACTTGGCCCTTTGGGCCAGGTGAGCTAAAAAGTATATAAAATATGATCATTTGATAGCATTTTGCATTTATCATATGAAATCAAATCATTCAAAGTAAAAGGTCCCTGATCTATACACTAAACAAATATATACTGGTAAGATACAATTATATTATTCAAAACCCAGATGGTGTAGAGTGGGATAGTGGTAGGAATAGCTGATTAAAATACATATGCCACACATGAATAGGCATGTAAGCTCGTTAATTTGATAATGCTGTACTAAAAACACATATCCCTATGGGTGTAAACAATAATAGATTCTAAAAATAAATTTACCTTAAAATAGATTGACAGACCTAGATAGAAGATACATGTGTCTTGTATAAACTATAATTTAATAAATCCAATTTCTTGTAACATAGTGTCAATCAATAAATTATACAAAATATGGTGCTATGTTCATCTTTTGTACTTACAGAAGCTACTGCAGTAAAATTGTATTGACTACTCGCCGAATAATTCAGATGCTGTTGTAGCTGGAGTTTATATATTTTAGCAGTAGCTGGTGTACGAGATTGATCAACTTGCAAAACAAAGTATTGGTCCTACAAGAAAATAAAACATTAACACACTAAGCGCATTATTTGTTATTTCCTATTTTAGTGATATTAATTTCAAACATATTTACAAAAAGCATTTATGTTTTATATAACTATAAATGTAAGAAAAGGTTTTATCCATTATTGCATTAACAACAAGTCATTTCTATCTTACATAAAATATATAGTAGACTACAGAGTCTTTATAATATTAATTATACACAAAACAATATTCAGAATGCAAAACACGTTCAAAACTATAGACTATTGACAAACTTTTGTATATGCGTTGATTTGTTGTCGAAACTTTCTTTATTATGACAGCCTTTAGGAAACTCCATCAACTACTGTATTTATTATGGTACCACCTTACATGGTGGAATTCAGCTGCACCATCATTATAGCATTTGTACTTTCAAATTACCCAAGGTAAGTCTGATAGTGCCTGGTAATGCTTGACTTTGTTATTAGTTATCCCTTTTTGTGTTTTTTTATGTGTTAAACAATAATGAATATTTTTTACTATAATTTTGAAGAAGAAAAAAAACAAACTATGCTATGAAAATGTGATTTTTCATAGCATTTTTTTTTAAATAAGTCTAATGTTTGCTATTTGATCAACTTCAAGTGAGTTTTCTTATCATCAATAACCAGGAGTTTTGAATAAAAAAACTATCTTTCTAGTTTCAGAGGAGATATTCAAAATTTGGCCAATTAAAATCTATGATTTACTTAATGCATACTTCTACTTTAAACGACTCTTAAAAAATTATGGGAAACTATAGCATGGGGTTTACATCTTCTAGTTACTAGTTATCATTATTCCAGAGCTTACATTTCTTATTATGATTTCCTTGATAAAGGGTTGCTAGTTGAAAAAGATTTATATGAAATATTTTTTATTCTTTTGTGACATTACTAAATTAGACAAATACCAAATTTGTACTTACATGAGCAACAAAATAGGTGCCACATGCGCAGCAGGATCTGCTTACCCTACTGGTTTACCTGAGATCATGACTAATTTTTTTGTGGGGTTTATGCTGCTCAGCCTTTAGTGTTTTATGTTGTGTTTTGTAGACTGCTATTTGCCTTATGGACACTTCTTTGGTTTTTGTTAAGATGTTGTCAGTTTGTCTTCAACTTTGAAGTTTTAAATCCCTTTGGAATCTTTCGTCTCTGTTTTAGCAAATAAGATCAAAGTTAATCTAACTTCTATACATTTCATCCTAATTGAAGTCACAATAACTGTATGGCTCCAATACTTACATAAGGATTCTCTACTTTAAACCGAATAAGATTCAATCCATTGTTTCCAGGATCTCCAAGTCTCACTTCTATGTTACGTAAGATAACTGAAGATGGAGTCGTATCCTGAAATAAAGTATATTATAAATATTTCTTGAACTAGAAACAATGACTTTTTAGATTTTTATTTAGATGATTAATTTTAAGAGTAAGTACCTGACCAACAGAAAAAAGAACCTGGAGATGTTTGCAGTGTTTGGTTGCTGCAAACTAGAGTGTTCAGTCTTAGTGTGGATCTATCAGTGTCATGACTGAACCTCATTTTAGGATTATTATAAGACTATAAATTTTCTGTTTTCTCAGTCCCTAAAAGCATAGGAAATCCTTTTTGATAAAATATTATATTCAACACAGCAAAAATCGCAAGAGGTTAATATAAGATTTTGAACAGTGTCCTTGTACCTAAATATAGACTTTTCAAGGCTCCGTGTTGAAGACGGTACTTTGACCTATAATTGTTTACTTGTATAAACTGTGACTTTGATGGTGAGTTGTCTCATTGGCACTCATACCACATCTTCTTATATCTAAACACACACTGTTTAATCTATGCAGTACAAAAATATATCAATAGTCCAGGGAAAAACAATTCAAATAAAAAGCCTCAGTGTTGAATTTCAGCAGTAACTATATAACCAATACCTCTTTAACTGAAACGTTGTATATCACATTTGAAAAGCTTAAATTCTCCTCAATGATGTTTACCACTTTTAGAATAACTGTATAATGTGCAACCTGAAATTACAAATGAAAAATGTATAATACATTTTACTATATTAAATAAACTGTGTATTATATCCTTTGACTATCAAAAAAAAAACAGGTGGTAAAAAAAACAAATCTAAGATACATGTCTCATTTTTTTTTAAAGTTTTTTTAAGGTGTTGTAGTTAAAAACAAGAGGCTCTCAAGAGCCTGAATCCCTCACCTGGTAAACAATGCCTTCGGCCATGTTTTTTGACGAAATAGAAAATAAAACACAAACTTTATTTTATACACCCTACTGATTATTCAAATGAAGTTTGGTTGAATTTGGTTGAGTAGTTTTAGAGGAGAAGATTTTTTAAAGTTAGCAAATATGATAAACAAATTGTGAAAAATTGTCATTAAAGGACAATAACCCCTTAAGGGGTCAATTGACAATTTTGGTCATATAAAACTTATTTGTAGATCTTACTTTGCTGATCATTTTTGCTTTTTACAGTTTATCTTTATCTATAGTAATATTCAAGATAATGACCAAAAACTGCAAAATTTCCTTAAAATTACCAATTAAGTGGCAGCAACCCAACAATGGGTTGTTTGATTCATCTGAAAATTTCAGGGCTGATAGATCTTGACCTAATGAACATTTTTACCCCAGTCAGATTTGCTTTAAATGCTTTAGTTTTTGAGATATAAGCCAAAAACTGCATTTGACCCCTATGTTCTATTTTAAGTAACAGCAGCCATGTTTTTTGACGGATCAAAAATCAAAGCACAAACTTTGGGCAGGATAATCTAAGGAACAATCATGCTAAGTTTCATCCAAATCCATTCAGTAGTTTCAGAGGAGAAGATGCTTGAAAAATTGTTAACGACGACAGACGACGACGACGGACGCCAAGTGATGAGAAAAGCTCACATTTCCTTTTAGGAAAGGTGAGCTAAAAACTGCAAAATTTCCTTAAAATTACCAATTCAGGGGCAGCAACCTAGCAACGTGTCGTCCGATCCATCTGAATATTTCAGGGCAGATAGATTTTGACCAGATTAACAATTCAACCACGCCCGTACAGAAATTGCTAACAAAAGCACATAAGTTTCACATGTGAAGCACATGAGATGCATGTAAGAATTGTATGCAAATCAGGTTGCTCATATGTGCAGTTTGGTAGTTCATATGTGCCCACAAAAATCTAACATAATGCTCACATGTGCAATTCAAACCTCAGGTGAGCTTTTATCATCCATGTTAGTTTTATGTTAGTTTTGTACTTTGAAAAGTTTTTCCATTCTTCTAACCATTCAAAACTAACCTACATCATTGCTCATATGAACTTTTTCAAAATGACATGCCCAGTCATGTATTTCCTGTAAATTCAAATTCATGAAAAGCATGCAATAAATGGAGGTAGATGGATATGGAAAATGTTAAGTCCTATATTGTGCTATTTGAAGAAAGGCAATGTTGAAATCTGATAAAACCAGTGTGGCTGTGGTTAATTATTTGTAAGTTATATCATTTCTATTTCATTATTTTCATTTTTGTGGCAGATTTTGAAATATATTACAATTTTAAGTCCTTTATGGGAATATATATACAGGTTGCTTCAAAATAAGTACTACATGTATAAAGATTTTTCCTTTTAAAACTTTTTGAAATACAGTACTTAATTATTAATCAAAGACATTCATTGTGTACTAAACTTGCAAGTCCCTCTATTAGTTTTATAATGTATATGTTATGTTTTTAGTCATGATCAATGATTATTGTTTAAATAAAAAAAAAAGAAAATCATATGAAAATCATAATTAACTGACAATAATTAAAGAATAACTCTTTTAACATGATGTATCAGTTATTTTATTTTCAACTGAATTATTTAAGATTTTCATTTAAATTTGAAAAAATATTCCTTTTTTAAAGCAGCCATTTTGTTTAGGTCAACTATAATATTCATGTGTGCAATATGTGAGCAACTGCTCATATGAGCAATCTAATAAAATGCACATGTGAAACAAAAGCTCATATGAGCAGTTGCACGTGAGGTTTTTAACATGCAAATTAGGTTAGTTTCATATGTGCAATTTTTTTGCTCACCTAATTTGCATGTTAAAAAACTCGTGTGCAATCATGTTAGTTTCTAACGTGAGCATCTTATGTGCAACTTATGTGCAACATGTTAGCACTTTTTGGTAAGGGCAGTCAGATTTGATCTTAATGCTTTTGTTTTTGACATTTTACCCCTATGTTCTACTTTTAGCCGTGGCAGCCATCTTGTTTGGATGGCCAGGTCACCTGACACATTTTTTAAACTAGATACCCAAAAGATGAGTGTGGCCAAGTTTGGATTAATTTGGCCCAGTAGTTTCAGAGGAGAAGATTTTTGTAAAAGATTACTAAGATTTACGAAAAATGGTTAAAAGTTGACTATAAAGGGCAATTACTCCTAAAGGGGTCAACTGACCATTTCGGTCATGTTGACTTATTTGTAAATCTAACTTTGCTGAACATTATTGCTGTTTACAGTTTATCTCTATCTATAATAATATTCAAGATAATAACCAAAACAGCAAAATTTCCTTAAAATTACCAATTCAGGGGCAGCAACCCAACAATGGGTTGTCCAATTCATCTGAAAATTTCAGGGCAGATAGATCTTGACCTGATAAACAATTTAACCCCAGTCAGATTTGCTCTAAATGCTTTGGTTTTTGAGTTATAAGCCAAAAACTGCATTTTACCCCTATGTTCTATTTTTAGCCATGGCGGCCATCTTGGTTGGTTGGCCAGGTCACCGTACACAATTTTCAAACTAGATACCCCAATGATGGTTGTGGCCAAGTTTAGTTCAATTTGGCCCAGTAGTTTCAGAGGAGAAGATTTTTGTAAAAGATAACTAAGATTTATGAAAAATTGTTAAAAATTGACTATAAAGGGCAATAACTCCTAAAGGGGTCAACTGACCATTTCAGTCATGCTGACTTATTTTTAGGTCTTACTTTGCTGAACATTTTTGCTGTTTACAGTTTATCTCTACCTATAATAATATTCATGATAATAACCAAAAACAGCAAAATTTCCTTAAAATTTCCAATTCAGGGGCAGCAACCCAACAATGGGTTGTCCCATTCATCTGAAAATTTCAGGGCAGATAGATCTTGACCTGATAATCAATTTTACCCCCAATGTCAGATTTGCTCTAAATGCTTTGGTTTTTGAGTTATAAACCAAAAACTGCATTTGACCCCTATGTTCTATTTTTAGCAATGGTGACCATGTTTGTTGATAGATCAAAACTTCGGATACAATTTATAAACTAGATACCCTAAGGAACATTCAGTTAAAGTTTGGCCTAGTAGTTTCAGAGGAGAAGATTCTTGAAATAGTTTACGACGACAGACGACGGACGACGACGGACGCCAAGTGATGGCATAAGCTCACTTGTCCCTTCAGGCCATGTGAGCTAAAAATCTTCTCATCTTTTTTGCACAATTTGTGTTGTATTTCTTCCAATTATGATTTTTGGTCGCTCAGGTTTTAAATTTTTTTAACAATGTCAGATTGACAATATTTCTGTTCAGTTTGATATTTTTACATTTATGGTCAGAGAAAAAAATGTAAATGTTAAACCTACCTGACATTTGATTTCAAAAGTATAAGTATCTTTCTGGAAAAAAATAAGATAAAAATCATTATTATATTTGCATTTGTTGAAAGTAATTTTGTCAATTACTTAAGGATATTGGCATATCTTTTTTTCCGCATTTTTGCCAGATATTCAGAATCTTCTGGTAATAATCCATGTGGTGCCATTAACAAAATTTACCTGCTAAACACTACTTTTCTTTTCATAGTTTTATTACATACAGTTTAAGAAGCCTTTCTTGAAAATCTTATAAAATCCTTGTTATTTTGTTATTGTTTTCTACATATAAATAATTAAAAAAGGTACCAATGTAAAATGTATGAAAATACAGAGTAGAACATTTCCAATGTAATCAACTACAGACCAAATATTGAATTGTTTCCTTTCATAGCAGCCAATTAAGCTTTGACAAAAGTTTTCTAACCATGGTCTTTCGGACGGACGGATGAACAAACAGACAAAGTGGAAACTAGATGGCTCTAGCGTCCTCGCCAATATAATTTTCATCTATTCATTTTATATCTGATACTATTTCAAGAAAAGCAAGAACAACTTACTACATGTTCATAATCAATTTCTGTCTTCACTGATACTATTCCAAAGCCTGATTTGTCCTTTGTTGCATTGATGCATCCATTATCATCTTTGATAATCCGAAAGGGATCTTTATCTCCAATTCCACTTATATTGAACAAGACAGTACCTTAAAAATACATTGTTTGATTAATATTAAAAAGTGTGTCAATATTTACATGTCTAAAAAGTAAAATCACAAAAATGCTGAACTCTGAGGAAAATCCAAAATAAAAATTCCTGATTCGATTGGCAAAATCAAATGATAAAACACATCAAACAACTGTCATATTCCAGACTTTGTACAGGCATTTTCAAAGTGAGAATATCATTCTGGCTAAGGTTGTCTATGGATGATAATATACAACTACTGTCATTTGGTGAGGTAAATATGTGGTTTTATTGACTTTTGAAAAACTGATATTCACTAAGGCCAACTGCCAAAGTGAATATCAGCTTTTCAAAAGTCAATTAAACAACATATTTACCGAAACAAAAGACAGTAATTGCTTTATTCCATATTCCGAGAGAAATCTATGTAATGGAAATTATTTACCAAAACCAATTGTACATCAAACATCTTTTACCAAGATTAAACATGTAAAAGCATGTGACGTTTTGCGCAGTGAATATACTTTTTCCACATGTGAATATGCTAATTTATTCAAAATCCCATTCATATAGAAAAACCTACTAAAGATTTGTCAATATGGAATAAATCTAATTATCTGTTATTTTACATGAAGCAGCAAGCTTTTCAAAAGTCATATAATCATAATTAAAGTCTGTCCTGACCTATGTGACATTAGATTTTAGATTTGTCCTTTATCCCCAGTTGCATTTTCTAAAAGCCAGTGATAATCTTTCATTTCTAATGAAAATTGTCAAAAAGTGGTATTATAAGCTAAACCATCTTTTATAAGATTATGTGAACCTTGTAAACAGTATAACAGAAAACAGAAACTAGAAAAAATAAATATACTGTTATCTCAAGCTATGCTGCTATTTTTCAAAGTTATATCTAAGTATAGTGACTGATAATGTAAAAAACTAGAGGCTCTCAAGAGCCTGTGTCGCTCACCTGATTCTATTTGGGATTTTGAAATAACATTAAAAAATGTAAAAATTTGTAACAGATACATTTTGTACTTATAATGATGTTATAGGCCAAATTTGGTTTAATATTGTTATGTTTGGTTTCATTTCATTCAGTAGTTCTCTTAAAGAGGACATTTGTATGTATTTCCTATAGGGTACCATGTTAAACTAAGCCCCCCCCCCCCCAACCCCATCTCAGCATCTCATAAGGAGTATTCATGCTATGTTTGGTTTCAATCCATTTAGTGGTTCTCTAAAAGAAGATATTTGTATGTTTTTCCCATAGGGTCCCATGTTAAACTAAGTCCCCCGTTGGCGGCCATCTTTGATGATGGATCTACTACAAAGTAACAACACTTGGTCAGCATCTCATAAGGAACATTTAACCTATGTTTGGTTTCATTCCATATAGTGGTTCTCTAAAAGAAGACATTTCTATGTATTTCCCATAGGGTCCCATGTTAAGGTAACACGATACCGAATGGCATATCTCCCGATTTCCAAAATTTTTGGCATACGTGTACTTTGAATCGTGTTACATCGGAATATGTAATAAAAAATGGGGGTCACCATTTTTGTTTTTTTGTAATTTTCATAGGAAAACGTCAATTTTGCCGACAATTTTACTTAGGTATATAGGGGAAATGCCTTTTTATCGGCTTACCTTTTTAGATTTTTGAGTCGATGGCTATTTTCTTATATACGGAGAAAAACAAAAAACTAACATAATATCCAGGATTGCATAGTGAATCCATACACGTATAGAAACTCATATGTCACCATCCTTGTTTTTGAAATAAATGGCTTCAAAGTTGATCGATAGGCCTTGAATTTGACAAAAACGTGTGACGTTATATCTGTACAGAATATAACGTTATTCCTTCTCAGAGAAATGGAGAAAAAAATATGTGTCGGGATCTAAATGAGTATATTTTATTTTCATATCCCCTGTCGACTGCCGTAAAGTTCCTAGTAATGCAATATAAAATTCTACTGAATCAAATATAATTTTATTTCGTCCTGCACATGGAATTTCACTCATATGAATTAATATTAATATCGTCTGACTTTCACATCAAATGAGCATATACTTGAAACTTACGTGAACAGGTTCCATGTGAATCTTATGATAATAGTTCATGCATAAATCACCGGAATTTTGTACACGCTAAATTCACGTAAAAATTTGAAATAAAATTATTTAAATAATATCAAAGTTCTAAAATTTGATTAAAACCATAAAAAATACCTTCAGATTTTTGTTAAGTTTACGTAAACTGAAACATTTCACGTGAGATTCATCCGAATTACTGATTTTTAACTCCATCATATTAGACAATGGTGGTATCATCACTGCATCCCGTGATGCAGAAATATAGTATTTAAAAAAAAAAAAGATTCATTTTACAGTTTTTTAATTGCTCGGTTTGATGGTTGTTTAACGTTCAGTGGCAAATAGTTCATGCATGTTTGGGACGATACAATACAATTTTGAAAACAGTTGTTTATAAAAGACTACATTTGATTCACCAGTCAAAAAAGATTAAACATTCTGTTATTTGTGAAAATTATGAGGAAAAATAATGATCCTGATAAAATACACATTCAAAAAATTAAAATAACAAAACTCCAAGAAAAATTCAAAACGAAAAAATCCCTTATCAAATGACGAAATCAAAAGCTGAAAAACATCAAAAGAATGATAAACAGCTGTCATATTCTTGACTTGGTACATACAATACATGTAGTAAGTATAGTGTAATCTGCGTGGTGTAAATGTGTTACTTGTTTGCTCAGCAAGTCGGACAAACCTTGCAAACTGTTAACCCGAATAATTCAGTAGTTATATTCCGCTTACAACAATAAGTAAGTAGGAGAGATCGATTACGGGGAGGGACTGAATAATTCGGGTTAGCAAACTGTATTCAAACAAATTTCAACATTCTGTCATTTGTGAAAAATTATTTACATAACAAATCTTGAGATCATATATGCATTCTTTATATAAGTAAAACAACTGCGAAATTTAAAAGTTCCAGCTTGAAATTCATCTTGTATCAGATGTAAGCCGGAATCTGTACTCTGTGTGCCTCTGTATTTTATCAAAATGCCTAATCCAGCAACCTGTCATGTCTTTAAGGTGTTGATGTCGTTTAATTAATGCCCAGCTGTTGCTATCTTATAAATTGCATATCACATATATCCATTTATCATTCTATCAGCCAACTTTTGTACAAATAACATGTACATGTACACAATTTTTTTTTTTATTTGTACTTGTACTTTTACAAATAAAGTCTCATGTTACCCCACTTCCATAATGAGCAAGTGGTTACGTAGACATTTAGTTTTGCGTAACTGTTCAATTTTGGTCTCTCGCTGTCTTCGTTTAAATTTGTCGAATTTTTTGAAAAAATTCGAGGCAATGATTTAAATTTTAACAACTAAAGTTCCAAGTGACGGGATTAATTGTAGGATTGATTGCTTTGATTATTGGTTGGTTAACGTCCAGTGGAAAATATTTCATGCATGTTTAGGACGAGAACAAGTTAACAATAAATACAATAGGTAGGTTTTGCAATAGAGGCAGGGCATCCGCGATGATGGTCGGGAAAATTTTAACTGACGCTATACATGTATATATATACTTGTATACTTGTTCTAAAAACTAATTTTAAGAAAGAAACTTTCCGGGCCTTTTCCGACGCCTAGTATGCGAGCAATATGGCCCTCAGAGCCCTAAAAGGTAACTTTGTTAATTTTCTTTCAGTCGTTTCGTCTCCCAACTTGTACATGTACATTATTTCCAACTCAAAACTAAAAAAACACTGAATACCCATGCAAGCGTAAATTAACACGAATATAAAATCTAAATGATTTCAAGATCTAGCTTTTTTACAGTCTCTTGCCGTTTGAATAATAAAAAGTCAGTCGTTTGCATGTAAATTTCGAGAAAAAAATTATAACGGAATCAGGGAACACGGAACCGGTCTGACTACAGCCAGCCCCAACTATCAACTTGCGTTTGTAGACGCAAGTGGATACTCGGGCTGGCTATATTCAGACTGTAACAGAACCTGAATTTTGTTATTTTATTTCTGCTGAATCAAGTGCCCATGTATTTCTCAGCCTTCGTTAACTTTCTAATGCTTCATTCCGATGTTGCTGTCAGTCCTTAGTAGACCTGGTTTATACGATTACAAAGCTGGCACTGTATTTTAAAATATTTCCAAAACTATTATCGAATTTACTCTGTACAGACCAATGAATTTCAGAGACTGTTTACACATGGAACACAGGAAAAGTTATTCGGCTAAATAACCACTTTTTTACATTCCATACAAACAAACTATTTTCTCTATGATTTTCAACGTTTGCTTGTATTGTGCTTTTCCCCCTAATTATATCCGTATTCTCATCCAAATAAATTTCAATTTTGTCCGAGCGGTGTTTTTGATGAACATTTTAAAACGAATTAATAGTTGTAAAATTTCCCGTTTTTTCACACATCATCCTAAGCTGTCTATAAATTAGATTTCTACTTTCAAAACAAAATTTCATGGGGATACGGCGTGAATCATGAATAAGTACTTATTGCAAAAATAAACCAAGGTTTACTTTTATAAATTGTTATTTGGATGGATAGTTGTCTCATTGGCACTCACAGCACATCTTCCTATATCTATACCAAGAATAAAAATAAAGTGATACAACTGTGTCTGTTATGTATAAGAAAATATATATAGATAAAGCGTGCAGATGCTTAAATATCAAAGAAACAGAATATTTAAAAAGTAAAGTATTAAAGATTAACATTGAGCAGAATGATTACGAGAAAACGATAAAACAATCTATGACAAATAACCGCTACGTATTGCATCAAAACTCTCGGCACTCTGCATCTAGGGAAAGTTACCGTTAAATATGTCACACAAAACCCGCTGCATTGACTTATATGTGTGAACGTTATTCGATAACATCAGGAACGATAACTCATGGCGTAACGTCATTCGGTATCGTGTTACCTTAAACTAAGTCCCCCACTGGCGGCCATCTTTGATGATGGATCAACTACAAAGTAACAACACTTGGTCGACACCTCATAAGGAACATTCATGCCATGTTTGGTTTCATTCCATTTAGTGCTTTTCTAAAAGAAGACATTTGTATGTATTTCCAATAGGGTACTGTGTTAAACAGAGTCCCCCAGCTGGCGGCCGGCCATCTTTGATGATGGATCGGCTACAAAGTAACAACACTTGGTCATCATCTCATAAGGAGTATTCATGCTATGTTTGGTTTCAATCCATTCAGTGGTTCTCTAAAAGAAGACATTTGTATGTATTTCCCATAGGGTCCCATGTTAAACTAAGTCCCCCACTGGCGGCCATCTTGGATGATGGATCCGCTACAAAGTAACAACACTTGGTCAGCATCTCATAAGGAGTATTCATGCTATGTTTGGTTTCAATCCATTCAGTGGTTCTCTAAAAGAAGACATTTGTATGTATTTCCCGTAGGGTCCCATGTTAAACTAAGTCCCCCGCTGGCGGCCATCTTGGATGATGGATCGGCTACAAAGTAACAACACTTGGTCAGCATCTCATAAGGAACATTTAAGCTATGTATGGTTTCAATCCATATAGTGGTTCTCTAAAAGAAGACATTTGTATGTATTTCCCTTAGGGTCCCATGTTAAACTAAGTCCCCCGCTGGCAGCCATCTTTGATGATGGATCGGCTACAAAGTAACAAAACTTGGTCAACACCTCATAAGGAACATTCATGCCATGTTTGGTTTCATTCCATTTAGTGCTTTTCTAAAAGAAGACATTTGTATGTATTTCCCATAGGGTCCCATGTTAAACTAAGTCCCCTGCTGGCGGCCATCTTGGATGATGGATCGGCTGCAAAGTAACAACACTTGGTCAGCATCTCATAAGGAGTATTCATGCTATGTTTGGTTTCAATCCATTCCGTGGTTCTCTAAAAGAAGACATTTGTATGTATTTCCTGTAGGGTCCTATGTTAAACTAAGTCCCCCGCTGGCGGCCATCTTGGATGATGGATTGACTACAAAGTAACAACACTTGGTCAGCATCTCATAAGGAATATTCATGCTATGTTTGGTTTCAATCAAATCAGTGGTTCTCTAAAAGAAGACATTTGTATGTATTTCCCGTAGAGTCCCATGTTAAACTAAGTCCCCCCTGGCGGCCATCTTTGATGATGGATCGACTACAAAGTAACAACACTTGGTCAGTATCTCATAAGGAGCATTCATGCTATGTTTGGTTTCAATCCATTACGTGGTTTTCTAAAAGAAGACATTTGTATGTATTTCCCATAGGGTCCCATGTTAAACTAAGTCCCCCGCTGGCGGCCGTCTTGGATGATGGATCGGCTACAAAGTAACAAAACTTGGTCAGCACCTCATAAGGAACATTCATGCCATGTTTGGTTTCATTCCATTCAGTCGTTCTCTAAAAGAAGACATCTGTATGTATTTCCCATAGGGTCCTATGTTAAACTAAGTCCCCCGCTGGCGGCCATCTTGGAAGATGGATCGACTACAAAGAAACAACACTTGGTGAGCACCTCATAAGGAACATTCATGCCATGTTTGGTTTTGTTCCATTCAGTGGTTCTCTAGAAGAAGTTCAAATGTAAAAAGTTTACGACGACGACGACAACAGATGACGGACGCCAAGTGATGAGAAAAGCTCACTTGGCCATTCGGGCCAGGTGAGCTAAAAATGATATAAAAGATGGAATTATTTATTTAAGCATTTATAGGCCTATAAATTATTATCGAAGAGGGATAAAACACCCTTTAAACTGAGGTTCTATAAAACAGAATAATTAATCAAATTTATAAAAAAAAGTTATTTTCTTTAGTTGAAGAATAACTTTTATTATACTGGAGGTTATTTAGTTTTTTCAATATATGTAAATATTGTTTAAATAATCCTCCTGTACCCAGCAATTACCTAGATCCTTGGATTTTTTTTCCTTAATTTTAATCGTCTTGGTATCTATGATCATTGATGAGTTTATTTACAACCATTGGGTCAATGCTGTTCCTCAGGAATTACATTCAGACCTTTCTGTTATAACAGGTATCAACCTTCATGTGAGCATGCTATATGGTGTGAAGCATTTTCAAAATCATAGCTCATCAACTTCCTGTTTACAGAATACTTATATTTTCTTTCAAATAATGACTATGCAAAAAAATTAATTCCTACATAAAAATTGGTAAATATCATAAGTCATGTTGGCCATATTGATTGGCACACCAGGTTATCTGACAAAATTTTAAACATAAATGTTAATAAAACTCTGTTTGGTGAACCAACGCCTGTTAAATCATTTTGGTAGATTCCCTGAAGTGTATATACCTTGGTAGACCTTAGATAATAAAATTGCAGACCATTTGAAGTGTTGATGTCAATTTTAAATATAATAAATGTTAACTGAATGAAGATTGTGGCAACGTTTAGTTTAATTTTAGCAAGAAGTTTTAGAGGGTAAAAGTTAATGGACAATGAGGGATGAGAATAGCTAACTTTTCCCATGGGCCAGGTGAGCTAAAAGGGAATATCTGGGGTATATATAAATCTTATTTGGATAATGTTGACATATGTCAATAGGAACAACAACCCAATGACAATAAAGGGCTGCGCTTTAGCGCATGATACGCCTGTTGCTCTTTTAACTTGTCTTTTATGCTTTAAATGAATTTATATGATCAACTTGAAGTATATATACAAATCAAAAGGGATGTTACATTAATATATTCACCAAAGTTTCATAAAATCCCCCTTTTTTAAGTATAAAAATTCATCACTTATAAGAAAACGTAAAATCTAAAATTTATAAAAATGGAAAGGGAGCTTATGTCAATAGATATAAACAATTTATCAAAGTTGCATAAAATTTTGTGAAAGTGTTAGTTATTGTCCCAAAATTGGAAAATCCCCCCTTTTTTAAGCATAAAAATTCATAACACTGAAATGTAAAATCTGAAATTTATAAAAATTGAAAGGGAGCTTACAACAATAGATATAAACAATTCACCAAAGTTTCATGGACATTGGTGAAAGCCTTTTTGAGTTATTGTCCGAAGTGTTGAAAATCCCCCTTTTTTAAGAATAAAGCCCCAAAAATCCAAAACTTAAAATCTGAAATTTATAAAAATTGAAAGGGAGCTTACATCAATAGATATAAACAATTCACCAAAGTTTCATGGACATTGGTGAAAGCCTTTTTGAGTTGTTGTCCGAAGTGTTGAAAATCACCCTTTTTTTTATGAATAAAGCCCCAGAAATCCAAAACTTAAAATCTGAAATTTATAAAAATTGAAAGGGAGCTTACATCAATAGATATAAACAATTCACCAAAGTTTCATGGACATTGGTGAAAGCCTTTTTGAGTTATTGTCCGAAGTGTTGAAAATCCCCCCTTTTTTTATGAATAAAGCCCCATAAATCCAAAACTTAAAATCTGAAATTAAAAAAAAACGAAAGGGAGCTTACGTCAATAGATATAAACGATTCACTTAAGTTTCATGGAAATTGGTGAAAGTGTTTTTGAGTTATTGTCCGAAGTGTGGACGACGGACGGACAGACCAACGGACGGACAGACAGACGGACGGACAGACGGACGGACGGACGGACGGACAGACGGACGGACAATGGTATACCATAATACGCCCCGTCTAAAAGACGACGGGCGTATAAAAAAAGCAAAAATATCTAGAAAACAACAAACAGTTTTCAACAATAGATAAGTATTTACACTAAATATCAAGCTCTAAATCATCAAGAGTATATAAAAGGGGGGAATTATATAAAAGTGGTGAATTATATAAAAGAAGCAATCAAAAGATTGAAGCTGCACGTATAGTTACCGGCTTACCATGTTATGCTAGTATCAACTCTATTTATAGAGAGACGGGATGGGAGAAATTAAGTGTCAGAAGGGAAGTTATAAAACTGACCATGTTTTATAAAATTGTAAATAACCAAACACCGGATTATTTACAAGTATTGGTTCCTCCGTATGTATCAGATACTAATAATTATAACCTGCGAAATAGACATAACATTAATATACCATTGAATCGTCTATCAGTTTATCAACAGTCTTTTTTTCCATCTTCTATTACATTGTGGAATGAATAAGATTTGCATATTCGTCAAATTCCTACTTTCTCTTATTTCAAGTTACAATTGCAACAACTGTATTTTCATAATGTAAAACCTCCTAGGTACTATTTTTATGGAGATAGACTGCTATCTATATTACATGCAAGGCTACGCAACAAGTGCAGTGCACTTAGCGCAGATTTAAACAAGGCCAATTTAGTACATGATGTTTATTGTGCATGTGGGTACACTAGTGAAAGTGTAGAACACTATTTATTATATTGTAATAAATTTGCATCGCAAAGAAATGTTATGCTTACTGAACTGACCCACTTGGACATTCCTGTTACAATTGATTTGTTATTGTTTGGTAATGACAACTTAGATACAAAAGACAATTTTGTAATATTTTCTGCTGTACATAAATATATAAAAGAAACTCAACGTTTCTCACTCTGATAACAACCTTGCTGGTTATTGTTTTATTTACTACAGTACACAGTACAGACGATGCATTGTTCGAATGATCGATTTGTTGTTCATAACGGTTAACATAATGTTTCGCCTCAATGGATTTCAATTATTGAAGTTAATACAAAAACGATACTTACATTAAATCTATGTTCTTGTCATCCCTTTATCCGCATTTTTAAAGTCAGAATTTAATGTCCGTATCACAATTATATATATTCACAATATTGTATGTTACTTTTACAACTTATACAGGTAAATATTATAGAAAGTCATTGATAAACACACTAGTAACAGTTGGTGTTTTCCCTTTAGACCGATCGTTTGGGTGTGTTTGATTATTCAAAATAAGAACGTTTGATATCCATTGAGCCGTTTCTATTATTTTTTGTGTATAAATATTATAATAACAATAGTTGTGTTTATTTAATTATTTTTCATGCCTTCATGCTTATTAGAAAAATACAAATTTATGTAATGTGCTTATAAAATTAATGTATATTCATGTATATTATGGAGAAGACGGAACTAAGTTGAAAAACTTGTGTCTTATCCATTTGTTTTGAACAATAAAATATGTTTAAACTAATCAAAGGTCTGCTTTAAAATAAAATCTGTTTATTGCCTACATTTATTTTAAATGTATTGCACTCCCATAAGTTAACTTTCTTCAAAACATTATCCCTTCGTAAATTTTACGGACGCCATCACGAGTTGGTTGACCGTTATGGAATAACCGTTTCACAAATGATATCGGATATGTTCCTTACGTCGTAACTACAATCCCCTTCCCTTTCATGAATGTGACCTACCGAATTAGACTATTTACCGGATTTGTAATCACATAAGCAACACGACGGGTGCCACATGTGGAGCAGGATCTGCTTCCCTTCCGGAGCACCTGAGATCACCCCTAGTTTTTGGTGGGGTTCATGTTGTTTATTCTTTAGTTTTCTATGTTGTGTCATGTGTACTATTGTTTTTCTGTTTGTCTTTTTCATTTTTAGCCATGGCGTTGTCAGTTTGTTTTAGATTTATGAGTTTGACTGTCCCTTTGGTATCTTTCGTCCCTCTTTTAGCATAGAAGGTGTCATATGTTTGTTTTTTACAGCAAAGAATGCATGTATTAATTTACATTAATTACTATTTCTAAATTTTGTACCCCACCTCCACAACCTTGCTGATCAAAAGCATCAAAATCCTTCTCACACTATGTTTTACTATGTTATGTAGATATTTATACATTTAGCATATCCACATTTTCATCTACAGGCATCATTTTGCATATCAAATAGTTTGGACCTGTTGTTCAAAAGAATTATCTGCTTGATAAACCTATCCAATTGTTAGTTTGTCTGGCTTTTTATCAGAGGCGGATTTAGAGGGGTCAGAGTCCCCCATTTTTCTGGAAAATATTTGTTTGATTATATAGGGAATCACTGAAGCATGCCCTCTAAGGCAGTCAGTGGGCCCCCACTTATGAAAATTTCTGGATATGCCACTATTTATTGGATTTAAAACAGCTAAATTTAACCACTTACTTTTTAACAGTAACACTTTTTTTTAAATCTTATATCTTGATACTAAATATTTTGTATATTTAATAACATGGATTTTTTTTTACCATCTATTCAGACTTATTAAGATTATGATTCTCTCTGTGCATGTCCATTAAGGTAGTGTAAGACTTTACTTACCAACTGGTTGATTTTCGTAAATTCTAGGAACTTGTTTCCCCAATTCTCCACAACTATTGAGAAATAATGGTTCAGCTGATCCAAAAGAAGATTGCTTTACAAACAATCCTGTAAAAAAATATTGTTCAATAAATTCAATAGGTATGTACCTTTGTCAGATGTACTTAAACAACATTTTGTTAATTAATGTACAATGATGTAAGGTTATAATCTTTAATTGAAGAAAGACTTTACAACATAATGGTAAATCTTGGAATGAACAAAATTAACAAAACTTGTCTTCTTTTCCAAATGGCACTGCAAACTTGATATTGTCACAAACCTAACAACAAATTCATATAATAATGAGATAACAAAATATAACAAGAGTGTGCACAGTGAAATGTCTCACCTGCATTTCTTATTATGATTGATTTTTTGCAAGTCTTAGAGAGAAAGGTAATACAACAAATAAAGTTAACATATTGGCTATAGTATCTAAGAAACAGACCTAACCAAAACAAGAGTGAACATGCTGAAATGTCTCGCCTTCTTTACTAATCATTGATATTATGTTGATAGTACTTAAAGTCATATGAAACGAGTGACTGGTGAAAAATAATGTTTATACAATTCTTGAACCAATGCATGTGTATATCATAAACTTAGTCTTCTCAGACTCTTCTGTGTACGATTTTATCATTTTTTACGCAAATATATCGTATAATTATCATTTTTTTTCTCTCTGTCTGTTAAGATTTAACAAATATGGCAGCTCATTAAATGCCGTGTTTTGACTCCGAAGTTTACCGATTGTCACCTTATAGTAAACAATCAACAAAAAAGCATGGATACTGATAACATGTTTAACATGTACAATCAGATATAGTTTATTTCAGTGACAGATCCATGCATGTTGCGATCACTGGATTTTTACGAGAAGGTTCACGCTAAGGTCACTTTGCATACGGAAAATATGTCTGCCAATTGCTTCCTAGAAGCAAGCAATTAAAAAAAGTAAACTTCTTCTAGATGTGGACAAATTAAAGAATTTTCTTCAGAAAAAAGTATCTGTAAGTTTAATAATGAAAACTATCCATTTTCTTATAAAAAACATATGCATCATTTTTTTTTATTTGAGGTTTCATATGACTTAATATAAAGCTTTATTACAACTGTCTCATAAACTAAACATTAACCAAGAAAACTAAACATTGATCAATGAACTATGAAAATGAGGTCAAGGTCAGATGAACCATGCCAGGCAATCATGTATATCTAACAATTCTTCCATAAAACAAAAATAGTTTACCTTTTGCTTATAGTTTAAGAAAAACAGACCAAAACACAAAAACTTAATACTGAGCAATGAACCTTGAAAATAAGGTCAAGGTCAAATAAAACCTGCGTGACTGACATATAGATCATATTTCCATACACCAAATATAGTTGACCTATTGCATATAGTATTAGAAAAAAAGACAAAAACTCAAAAACTCAACTTTGACACCTGAACCATGAAAATGAGGTCAAGGTCAGATGACACCTGCCAGCTAGACATGTACACCTTATAATCATTCCATACACCAAATATAGAAAACCTATTGCATACAGTTTGAGAAAAACAGACCAAAACAAAAAAACTTAACTATAACCACTGAACCATAAAAATGAGGTCAAGGTCAGATAACACCGGCCAGTTGGACATGCACACCTTACAGTACTTCCATACACCGAATATACTAGACCTATTGCTTATAGTATCTGAGATATGGACTTGACTACCAAAACTTAACCTTGTTCACTGATCCATGAAATGAGGTTGAGGTCAAGTGAAAACTGTCTGACGGACATGCTCATTCAAAAAAGATTTAAAAAATTACTTGATGGAACACGTTTTTTATATGCATAATAATTTTCACACACTTACTCAAACTTATGATATTGTTGATGCCAATACTATACATGTCATATATGAATTTGTAACTTTTACCTGTTTTGAAAATTGTATATTTCATAACAAATTTTTATTTCATTATTCATGTATGTGTGTCTGTTTGATATTTTGTAACTGTTTGTTATATTTCATTGTATTTCATGACAGCCTCAGGGAAGATTAGCTTAATAGCTAACTGTGTAAACCTCTTTAAATAAAGAATTATTATTATTATTATTATTAGGACCTTGCAAGGTACGCACATACCAAATATAGTTATCCTTTTACTTTTAATAAGAGAGAATTTAACATTACAAAAAAATCTTTTTTTCAAGTAGTCACTGAACCATGAAAATGAGAACAAGAACATTGGACATGTGACTGACGGAAACTTCGTAACATGAGGCATCCATTTACAAAGTATGAAGCATTCAGGTCTTCCACCTTCTAAAATATAAAGCTTTTAAGAAGTTAGCTAATGCCGCTGTCGCCCCTTGATCACTATCCCAATGTAAAGCTTTCTGCAACAAAAGTCGCAAGCTCAACAAAAACTTTGACTAATAACCATTGAAATAAGGTAAAGCTCAAATGAAGTTGGCCAGACTAGTATTATGCCACACAGTAATTGCCTTATGAGACATTATTGAGGTTTTGTGAATGAGATAAAAAAATCTTCTTATACACCCTAGATATTTCTGGCATATCTGATATCTGAGATCTGTGTAGTTGTCCATTCCAAAAAGTTTACACTTTTATAATCCATAATGTTTATCCCAACCACACTAGTGATAATATTCAACATAATATTGCTATTACAACAAGAGTACACATGCTGAAATGTATTGCCTGGGCTCCTTCACTTATCATGATTGATTTAATGTCGAAAGTCTTAAGGTAGAGTTTTTGCCTTATTTTACAATAAGGTCAACCATTCCCATGCAGACATGTTCACATTACATTCACTCCATACACCAGTACAATTGAACTTTTCCTTATAGTTTTTAGGAAACTGACCAAACAATGAAACTTAACATTGACCAATGAACCATGAAAATGAAGTCAAGATCAGATAATATAATATGCTAGTCAGATATATCATGCCATACACCAAATAAATGTTGGCTTTTGTCAAAATTAATCTGCTTATAGTATCTGTGATACAGATCTAAACAGGTAAAGTCAACCTTGATCACTGATCCATGTAGGCCCAGTACACATACAGATATCTTACAGATATGTAAACATTGCTTGGAATCAAAATAACAAATATATTTATCCTATTATTAATAATAAGGGAAAAATTTCCATGACAAAAAAAACTATACATCTTTTTTAAGCAGTCACTGGACCATGAAAATGAGGTCAGGGACAATGAACATATGACAGAAGAAAACTTTGTGACATGAGACATCTGTAGACCAGTATAAACTTAAAAAGTGTCCAGATCTTCTTCTCTGTAAAATGTAAAGTTGTATACAAATAGTTTTTTTCTTGCACCAGATTGTTATTCATAAATTTGCATTCAGAAACTTTCATCTCAGGGGCAAATTAAACTAACCTGCTATAAATATGAAAATCCAATTTCTTAACATGCTTTCTTTTGTGTTTTTTCTTTAAAATCTGAAAAGAAAAGAAAGACTTTATTCTTAAAAATGTTTAAAACTGCATATATCATTTTAAAATGTGTCACAAAAAAGTTTGTTAGTACAATGTATGTGGCATGTTTAAATGAAAATGCAAGTCTTGTCATTGTTAGTATATGTCATATATACTGAATCCGGGTCCGTTTGCCCGTGTACCTGTTCGCCCTAATACCTGTATGCCAAGGGTCTATTTGCCCTGATTTGTTTGGGCATTGTTGTCTAGTTGCAAAATGTTCTTTATTCAAACAGAGTATGTTAAAGTTTGCTGGAAAAAAAATCGCTAAATATTTGTATTGCTGCAACCAAATGATTAATTTCCTTTCATGTTCCAAGCTGACTAGTTTATCAAAATAAATTGTTGTTTTTATCATAAATCAATTAGAGACAATTATGAATATTACAATCATCAGTGAGAACTATCATTTAATATGAACAATTAATGTTCCAAAACAAGCCATTAACTTCAAAATCATTCCATGTATTTTTTTCATGAATTCTGTGATTTTATCCCATATAAATGTAACCGGAGAGCAGGATTCTTCTTACAAAATCGCATGTCTCCACCGGGACTCAAACCCAGGACCTCTGTGTTACAAGGCAGTGTGTTAACCGACTGAGCTAAAGAAGTACTTCCTTAGCTCAACTGTTTAAAGCTGACTAAGTATCTACAACATGTTCTAAGGGAAGCAATCCCGTCACACTTCCACCACCTCAGGTGTAATCATACCATGATGACTCTAACACAAACCTACCCATGCTAGAATTCCACTCTAACTACCGTGGATTTTTCAGTTGGGCGCCAATGTAACTGGAGAGCATGATTCTTCTTGCAAAATCACATGACTCCACCTGGACTCGAACCCAGGACCTATGTGTTACAAGGTAGCGTGTTAACCAACTGAGCTAAAGAAGTACTTCCTTAGCTCAACAGCTTAAAGCTAACTAAGTATCTACAACATGTTCTAAGGGAAGCAATCATGTCACATAAATATCTGAATAAGTTTATTACATGTTAACTTCAATAACCGTAATACATGTAATAATATATTTTAATAAAAGGCAGAACAAATCCAGAGTGAATGGACTCTATTGGCAAACAAACGCAGGGTGAACGGACCCAGGTCAAATATGTAACCAGTGCGAACAGACCTGATACCTCATATACTTATATATACGTTTGTAAAAGGTAATTAAAATCTTTGTAAGGGGTTTTAGAAACCTGTGCCTTGCTTAAGATTGCTACTGTCAGTGGGCCCAAGACCACAATTAATGACCCCGCTTTTCCTTGTCCACGAATATAGTTCCTTTTAATTAGAGTGTATTTTTCCTTAATTTTTTTCTTTCCCTTTCTCACTCATTTCTTAGACTATACATTACACACATTAAAAATTTGACAAAAGTGCATCGTGCTATGTTTTTAATGATACAAAACGTTATAAAGAACTGATAGAGGAATTAATCGTGGTCTGTGGCCTAAGAGGTGCATTTCAGCAAATTTTGAATTTTTACTTTGACAACTTCTCTGAATGATCTATTGGTATTAATTTGTCAAACTACATGAGAAGAAATAATTTTCACTTTTATTTGATAGAAATTTTGTAAAAAAGTCACTTTTCAGTCTATATGCCCAAAATGTAGCTTTTTCACTATTTTCAATATTTTTGCAAAAACAGCATGCTTACTTTCTCTCTGACAGTTTTTTTCTGATATCTATTTGTGTTTGTAGTACTTATTTCAGTTGTTTTACTCATTTTTGAACTCTGAACACAAACAAAAGTAGATAAAAACATAAAAAGAGTACAAAATGAGCTGTTTTAGTCTAAGTCTAACGGTCAGTACGCAGCAGGTGAAATGTGAAGTTCTATGCACTTAAAAGTTGTATTTCTTGAAACAGATTGCACTGAATTTATATCAAAAACACTTATTACTGGTTGTTTAACCTTTTCCGTTTCACAAAATACCTTTATTTTCTTCTGTTGGATAGCTAGTGGTTAAAATATTGGTCTTTTGAGGCTGAAATTTCATTCAGGTTTTAAACAGTTAAGTTAATAAACTTTGCATCAGACCATACTGTCTACATAAATAGTTGAAAGTGACAGTCCTGTAACATCCAGGCTCCATGTTTTATCATATCTAAGCAAAGATTTGAGCAAAAAGAAGCATATCTCCATCTCCCATATCATTTATATGCCCTTTAATATGCAAATGTGGGGAACGGCCTAAATTGACAACCTGTATTTTTAAGCTTGACATTGCTGAAGACCAGTTTATCCACATGTGTTTTACTATTTGAAACTTATATTTCCATTAAAAGTACATTTATAACATGTTAAAGTTTTTTTAATAACTTAACAATTTCAGAAAATTGTGGTAAGAGAAAAATATTACATTTCATATAAGGCCTCACTTCATTTGAAAACCTCTATTTTTTGGCACAGGCTCATATAAAATTAACCTCTGGCCATTTTGAATTATAAAAAATATTGCATAGACTTCGTTCCCATTCACAGGTTATGCCTGCCTCATATTATTTACAGTTTTAGGAACATCTCTTGACTTGTCAATAGGGGTATGGATGTGTATTGGCTAAATTTGTCAAAGTGATTGCTTCAATCTTTCTGAATTTTGGATATATATTTGGACTAGTACTAAACATTACACACACAAAAAAATTGACAAAAGTGCATGGTGATACTTTTTTAATGATACAAAACGTTATATGGGGACGATGTTCCCTATTAAAGTAGAAAAATCAACAACAAAAAATTTCCATGTACTAATGAACTCAAAATCGTTAAAAAAAATGTTTTGTCTCTTTTTTTAATTCCCGCATTTGCGCAAAACTCAGAAATCTACTTCCTTTTAATTTTTACAGACTTTGTACCCATTCACAGGTAAATTGCCTGTCTCATATTAAAGAACTGATAGAGGAATTAATTGTGGTCTGTGGCCAGCGTTAAAGTTTACACGAGAACACTTATATTAATCATTAAGGAGGCTTATATTACCCTCCTCCCGGGCAAGGATTTGTATATACAAAATAAATTGTTGTTTTTATTATAGATCCTTAAGTATCCTTATGTACAAAAATGTATGTCCTCGGGAAATGGTGTAACGACGAATTACGCTAAATTTGATCTTTAGAAATAACATTTATGCATTTTGTCGTACATTGTGAGACATAATGATAAAATGTCTGTCTGTTGTAGATCTAATGTCTGTTGTAAGTTCTGATAGTGTCTTTAGAGATGGATCAAGGCTTTTAACTTTTTCTGCTTTCTTCGCTTTGCGACTGAATGCACCTTCTTTTTGAAGAACTCAAATGCGATTTTAATAAATTCCATATGAAACTTGTAATATTTCATAACCAACAACGGCCAATATATATGTTAGCGGCAATAGGTGAAATAAGGCATTAAGCTTAAATCCTAGGCAATAAGCTAACGCCTAGGCATGAAGTTATTGACTGAAATTTTGAGGCATTAAGCTTATTTCCTGAAATCTGATAAGGATTTGTATAGTAAGATACAAATCCTTGATTTTAGGCAGAAAGTGAACTCTGGAATTTACAGAATTATGCATATTTGGTGATTAACTCTTGACGTTTCTTAATTATGTTTCTAATATTTCGTGTATAAATATACATTCATTTGACAGATCTTCAAATTAAGTTAGTTTATTTAATAATTTTAGCAGTAAAAAATAGAATTAACTCATACTTTTTTCATGTTTTTGTGGTATTACAAACTATTAAACAGATTTTTTAAAAGTGATTGTATCCAGAGACATATAATACAATATAATTGTATTATATGTCTCTGTTGTATCCAAGTAAAAAAGGGGGAGATTCTATAGAATAATCATAATATTTATTTAAAAATGTGTACACTTTACTAGTCGAGTTAGTTTGAACTTTTCAAAAGTAGACAAAATTAAGATTTGTTTTTTTTTTGCCGTCACACCATTTTCCAATTTCAGTTTTTTTATTGTAAAAGTATATTGTCTCTGTTAACAGTTACACAAAACTTGTGAACACAAAATGATTTTACCACAAATTTCTATAAAGTTTTCACATTTTTAAATTATTTTACCGATTATATATTTAATTTTAACTATTTACAATTAGTTTCAATATAATGCTCCCATGGTTTGTTCAATTCTAATATAAAACGTAATTATAATTTTTTACTTATGTTTTGTTTCGAAGAGTTGAAATGTACAATTATCATGTGATATCAAAACTATTTATCACCTTTAATTCAAAATTAAAGTTGTCGGTTAAATTTGATTCAATGTTTCATTTTTTTCATTTGCTATTTTCTTTTACGCCAAAACGTAGAACAGCGGTTAGAACATCCTAGCTAAGATAGCTTTGATGTGCATGCTGAAACATGTTGTAAGTCGGTCCTAACCTTATCATAATTTCTGTCCTAAGAATATCTTATAGGACCGATCTAAGGACATTTTTGATAAACAGTCCCCAGTTCTCATTAAGTTTTCATGTAACAAATATATTTTTATTTAAAAGAAGAAATATTGTTTCTAATTAATTCTAATTAAATAAAGAATTTTATTATTATTTATTAAATGACTTTTATTTACTCACATTTACATTTTAGGCATTAAGCTTAATGCCTGCACGCATTTTTCAAAACAGCTTAAATCGTAGGATTTAAGACTAATGCCTAACATCATTTAGGCAATAAACTTAAATTACTGCCTAGGCGTTAGCTTATTGCCTAGGATTTAAGCTTAATGCCTAATTTCACTTATTGCCACAAACATATACACAGATTGTGTAATAGTAATTTATTAAAAGAGGGTAAGGGCCAAATCAGTTATAACTTGTCTAGTTTTCAATTAGGTCCAAAAAAAAACAAACCTCAAACATTCGTACGATAGACATCAAAAAGCATGATACAACACACATACATCAGTACACACATACATCAGTACACACATACATCAGTACACACATACATCAGTCATATATCGAAATAGCAATATACTGAATTAATTTAACCTCAAATAAAATTGTCTCATACTTTGCCAAAATGTTGTTCTTATCCAAATTATAATTAAAAAAAAAGTGTCTTCTTTCAAGCTATAACCAAGGACATATAGAATAATACATTGCATTATATGTCACTGCTATAATTAATTAAGTCATATATTGCTATATTGACCAATTTTACAACCTACAACACTTTTTTAGTAAATTCAGTCAAAGACGTATACCAAACATTTTTGTAAATAATTTATAAAAAGAAGAAAAAATATGTCAACGAACTTTTTCTAGCTACATGTAAAAAATAAAATTTCATTAATAATCGGCCGTTATACTTAATATTAACTATTTACTGATAGAATCAGCTCCCCTGAAATGTGTAAAAAGCATCGATAAAATAAACCAATTTATAAAATGTTGCATCTGACTGTTGTTTGGATTTGAACATCAATTATACCTAAAGCCTTTTACGGGTGTTTCAATAGCCAAGTGTATCAATTAGTATGTAATGTCCATCAAGTTTCAGCTAGTGGAGATAGAAACCGTGTTTCTTGGTTGATAATACATTCTTGGTTATATATCAAATTAAATCTAGTGAAGACTTAGATCGTGCATACTATATTTCATTATAGTTTTCTTATAAACTCCAGTATTTGGTCTGGGTAAACTTCAGATTCCCCCTGTTTGTAATCATTTGCATCTTATTGACACTGACTCTCAGTCTGAAATGCTAGTTTGTACTAACACGAGCAACACGACGGGTGCCACATGCGGGAACAGGGTCTGCCTACCCTTCCGGAGTACATTACATCACCCTTAGTTTTGGGCGCATGGGTTCGTGTTGCTCAGTCTTTCATTTTCTATATTGTGTTTTGTGTGCTGTTATTTTTCTTAGCCATGGCGTAGTCAGTATATTTATGACATATGAGTTTCCCTGTGGTATCTTTCATTTCTTTTTGGTAAGACTTTGGTTGACTTACATATTTGTACCGATAGTTTGATTTTTTTATGACTAAGGCACCGCTCATTAGTAACATTAGGGGTTAAGGAGGGGTCTTGGGGGTTGTTTTTATTATTATTAAAAGGAGGTTTATAATTAAACTTCAGATGGGGGCATCGAAATTGTTTTACAAGACTTGAGCATTTCTGTATTTCAATCATGCAAAACAAATGTAGCTAATCTGATGAATACACTAGATCAGTACCTGAGTCTTCCGCAGAAGTGTCTAGTGCTTGATTCAAATGACTATGTCATACCTATATCTCTTGTGAAATCGTTTTTCGTTTCAAACTTAATTTCATTGTTTGTTTTTGTGAGTCATGACTATCTCTTGTTTGTTTGTTTGATATGAAAAAGGGTGAAATTGTCATGTTTTTGGAAGGAGGGGTCTTGAATAAATTTTCATTTCATGTTCAGGTCCAAGCTAATGTTTGGTTGCTTCAATCTGGAAGACATTGGCAAAGTTGACGTACTTGTCGGTGTCATAATTGTTCTTAGGCGATTGCTATCTTTCTTGCTTAGCTCCAGATCATTATTTTTTTTTTATTTCCTAGATGATAGCATAGTTCAGTTTTGTTGTGTACTTGGTTTTTTTTACAAATAACATTGTACATTGTTAATTTTAAATTTTAAAGTTACAAAATTTAAACAAAAAGTCACTGTCATTAGAACTCAGCATAAAACATGATCTTTACAAAATCATTAAAAGCCAATATAATGAGGAAAGAGGGACGAAAGATACCAAAGGGACAGTCAAACTCATAAATCCAAAACAAACTGACAACGCCATGGCTAAAAATGAAAAAGACAAACAGAAAAACAATAGTACACACGACACAACATAGAAAACTAAAGAATAAACAACACGAACCCCACCAAAAACTAGGGGTGATCTCAGGTGCTCCGGAAGGGTAAGCAGATCCTGCTCCACATGTGGCACCCGTCGTGTTGCTTATGTGATTACAAATCCTGTAAATTGTCTTATTCGGTAGGTTATATTCATGAAAGGGAAGGGGATT
This sequence comes from Mytilus edulis, assembly GCA_019925275.1. NCBI lineage: Eukaryota > Metazoa > Mollusca > Bivalvia > Mytilida > Mytilidae > Mytilus > Mytilus edulis. The sequence goes on along the minus strand of CM034356.1, from coordinate 89,113,599 downwards.
GTAGTTACGACGTAAGGAACATATCCGATATCATTTGTGAAACGGTTATTCCATAACGGTCAACCAACTCGTGATGGCGTCCGTAAAATTTACGAAGGGATGATTTCAACTTCACCATTTGGAACTCTTGGTTTAATAGTTTCCTTGTGAGCAGCAAACCTCTATCAAGAAAATCATGATAGGAAATGCAAGCACGGGAATATCGTATCAATTGGGAGATATATACCCCGTATACAGGTGCTGCTGGAATGTTGCTACTTAGAAATGGAAAGTTCACAATTGGAAAGCTGAAATCATCTCTTTTGTCGTAAAGTTTTGTTTTATTTTTGAGGAAATGTACTGATTTACCTTAAATATGTAAAGGTTTGAAAGTGGAATCTTAAGAGATAGCTTCTTCATTTTTCCTTTGGTATTGCGAATGATTGCTTATGATAATGAACTGGGAACTAATAAGTCTGTGATAAACGATTTTCGATATAACATCTTTTAACACATCATCCAGTCAAATCAATTTACGAAGATGAGATCTTCGCACTCCTGTCAATTCTACCTCAATTCTATGACGAAATGGTAGTTAAAAACACAAATACAGAAGATACACGATATATATGCATGGTGTTTGGTTTTCGGTGTGGTACTTATTATTTATATTGAAGAAGATATACTAGCTATTGACAATTTGTCAAACCTTCTAGTGTTAAAGTGGTGGTTGTTTTCTTACCTCTTAGCATCCCATAAATAAGAACCTAGGAATTAACTCAATAACATACCTCCCAATACTAATTTGAATGAAACATTCCTCTGACTTTCTGAAAATCCCACAATCTAGTAAAGACAACAATAATACTCTATATAAACTGATAACAGTAGCGAGCACATTCTTTTCTGGCTTTATCTGTTTCTGATAACAAATCAATCCCTTATTTGTGCATTATCATTGAATATGTGATTAAAACTGCAAATAACCTGTTAAAAACCGTTATTTAAATACGTTATTGCCACTTCAGCGGTTGATTTTTGTGAATACAAAAAAAATGTATGAAAGAATGTTCACATGATTGCTTAATATGTGATACAAAGAAACATAGAAATCATTTTACTCTAATCAATAAATAATTTATAAATTTGTTTGCATTTGATTGCCATTTAGCTGGAGAAGAAACTAATAACATATATGTCTCAGCAAAATTGCAAAATCAAATATCTAAGAACATTTGGCAGTTCAGGCAACGTTTATTACTATTAGTAACACAAAACAATTGCATGGGTGTGTATTCAATCTCCATAACAAACAACATATAGTTTAAGTTACATAATACAAGAAGTCATAGTAATAGACTCCGGCCACTGTCATGTGCATGACAAATTGTTATACAACTTCCCCCCATTCATTCATTCATTTTAGATAGGTACGCTCTCAGTAAAGAACGCTTGATTTTTGTGTGATTATTAATCATTTGATACACATCATACAGGGTCCACTAATGTTTATCTTATAACGCCCTGATAATTTTTTATTATCTCAATAAAAGGAAGTTTTAGTATTTACACACAATATCGGACAAAATCTAATCTCTTCACAAATTACCCTTGTACTTTCCTTGTTTTACAGATGATAAACTTTATATTTAAAATGGACGTTCATATCAATTGGACGGATTGTTTTATTACTATTTTTCAAGACTTTCGTTTTCATAACTATTTCCTCAATGGTGAAGCGCAAACTGCATCTTATTAAAATGAACTTTTTATGGTTTTTGCTTCGGTAGTTATTTTACTTTAGGATGCACATAAATGTATTGTTCACATTGTTTAACTTGGGAAGTTATAAAAGTTGAACTAGCTTTGATAATTTAAGAATATACATTGCTGTGTTTCATGTTTGTTTTTCGTTAATTTTTTTTTTGTACATTGATAAGGCCGTTAGTTTTCTCATTTGAATTGTTTTACATTTGTCATTTCGGGGCCTTTGGTAGCTGACTATGAGGTATGGACTTTGGTCATTGTTGGAGGAAGTACCGGTGACCTAAAGTGTTAAATTTCTGTGTCAGTTGGTCTCTTATGAAGAGATGTCTCATTGGCAATCATACCACATCGTCTTTTTATATATAGCTGGCGTGTCAGTAAAAGATAGTATTCATATGTTGATTTATGTATCATTGTCATTTCGCTTAGTTTTTTCCGTTTCCTATTCTAACATCGGTCTCAGCCTTCTTTTAAACCAAGTTTTCCTTTGCCTTTTGCCGTGTGTATGTTTTATTTTACATTAGCCAGAGGGTTGAGAGTTCACAAAACATGTTCAACCCCGTCGCATTTTGGTTCCCCCGCATTTTTGCGCCTGACTCCAAGTCAGGAGCATGTGGCCTTTGTTTGTCTTGTATCTTTTTGTTTTTGTTTAATTTTAGTTTGTGACACTGAAGTGAAGGAGAGGGTTGAGAACTCACAAAAAATTATCACCAAACAAACACCATGCACAGCCTATACAAATTATTTCTAATACAAGATAGGTTGATTAGATTGATACTTTTCAATATATGTTCGATGATTCACAGATCAGTCACTGTTGAATTGATTCAATCCCACTTTTTTCAATATGTATGAATAAACAAGGTGTGCATCAACATGGAACATGTTCAACGAACAAACCTTCCAATAATCATACATATTTACAGCTTCTTCTTACCAATTTCACACATAAAAGCAAAACTGCAGGCACAAATGCAGAAATTATTACCAACACTCATCTGTGTCCACACTTGTTATGTATGAATATATGATTATGTAGCAATAAACAGTTAGGAAAAAATATTAAAATTTGCCCTTATAAATTTTACCATCCCCTTTTCATTGCTTTCTTGCAATATAAAGCTTACTGTTTGTGTCATATATGGGCATATGTATGTAATCAGAATCTTCCATAGATTTTATATCCAGTATATAAAATGGTAAAATATAATTTCTTTTAGGGTGTATCCATGGCAACAATCTGCATTTATTTGTTTATAAAATATTGCAAAAAGGGGGGAAAAGATGTCACATACTTCTCCAAAATTTGGCTAAAAGTAGAATTTCAATCGCTTGAAGTAATACCTTTTCTGAAACTGTGTACATATATCATTCAGCAAATCCAATGAAAATCATATGTCTTTTATCTCATTTTTTTGTAAAATTGCGTTAAAAAAAAGTGTTTGTAAACATTACATTAATTTCTGGACCGATGGCCGTTCTAGCTATGAAAATACAGATTGTCAAACAGAAAACAGCCCATAAAACATATAAAAAATAATCTTGATGCTCTTATAAACCATCTTTGAAGGCTAAATTAGCACTCAGCTGTCTAAAAATGAATTTTATTATACAATAACTTTCCTATTTGAAAAATCCACAGGGGCCAAAATGCGAAACTAAACTCCTAACTGTGTATTGCTCCCTTAGTATTTGTCGGTTTTTCAAAATGATTTAAATTGTATATGATTAAAACCTCTAGATTAAAACAATTTAAATCATGATAATTATATAAAATTTGCTAACTTGCTTCAAAGTATGAAAGTGAGAATAACTGGAAAAGAAAAAAAAACAGAGAAAGAATATTCCCAAAAATTACTTAAAGAAATAGAAAATCATGAGGCATTCAGTGATATATAAGACAGCAACCATTTGATTTTCTGGGGGGGGCTATGGATTTTTTTTCTGGACAAACTTTTTTTTTCGCCTGTGGCGAAAAACAATCTATTTTTTTGGCGACAAGTCGAAAACAATTTTTTTCTTTCAATTTTAGCATTACATATAGTGGCAGCTGAAGGGGAAACAAACAACTTTTTTTTTCTCAGAAACAAATTATTTTTTTCTCCAAAAACTGGAAACAAACTTTTTTTTCCAAAAAAATCCATAGTTTCACTTATAGTTGCCCCTTATTTTGCACAAATTGAAAAAAATAGCTACAAAATATAAACATTTGATAGAACTTATGATTTTTGTTTTAAAAAGCCGGTTTTATACAACTCAAGTACTATGAATGCTAGGGTGGGTTTAAAGAATAGAGACTGATCATGGCAAAAAAAATAATAAAGCTAGAAAATGAGTCAAAATAAATCAAAAATGAGGAATCATCAATACAAGACCCTCATATCTATATATCAGCTTGTACGGAGGAAAGGTCGAGTGTACTTTTATTTCCGGAAGTACATAGCTTTCGGAAGACTATGAACTAAAAATGTAAAATATGAAAACTCTAGAGAGAGCTGTTTGTAAACATCAACATGGCGACTCTTGGAGTGTCGGATCAGTTCGACAAATATTTTGGAACTTGGAGGGTAAGAGAGGCTCTTGTAATTTTGGTTGGAAGGATAAGAATAAAACATACACAAACTTCACTCTTTTCTGTTTCTATTTCAGATCGTTGAATGTGTTTCATTGGCTGGAACAGTCGATACAACAGGCATTGAAGGGTAAGATATACTTCATGGAAATTACAGAATAACTATTTTTAACAATGATTCACTTTGTATACTTACAAACATCGTGAGTTGAAGGATATACCTTTAATTTCAATTACAAGTCAACAATCATGTGAACCAGTTAAAGGCAATTTACAATGATGACAAGGAAGAACAAACAACAGCAAAAAACTATTACATTTCCTCAATTTTAAGTTACACAATGTATAGAACTTATGCTATTCATCCATTACTGGTGACCTGTTATGGCACTAATGCTGACTAGTCATATGTATTAAACATGGGGAGTGAAAGGAGTAGGTCCAGTAAGACCCCTTTTTGGCCCCAAAATATAGCAGTTTTACAAAATTGTTAAAATGTATACTTTTAGTTATTTATTGGACAGTAGAATGCTTCTGCTACATAAATATGAGCTGTTTTTGACCATACTATATACATATATCGAATACTAGCACCATTAAGTCATGCTAAATTACTGAAATCTTCACAATTCTAGCATTTTGGTTAAAATTTAGACGGTTTCCGTGTAAAACGAAAGTGGCCGCATTCGTGTTCATCCAAAATATTTAAATGTAAGTTGTATTTGATGATAATACATAACATATATAAAGGTTGAGGATGAACACGGATGCAGCCACTTTCATTTTTGACAAAAACCATCTTTAAAGTGACATTTTTCAGCATATTTGGTAGATTTTTCATATTTGAGCTTGAATGGGAGCGATTTTAATGACTAAATTAGTTAAAATCTTTCACATAAATTAATTGAATCAAATTAAATAGACACTTAAGTGATTAAAAAGTGGTCAACATCTTTCGCCAGATAAACCTGAAATTTGAGGCCAAAATCGGTCCTTACCGGACCTTCTCCTTTTAAATTTCCAGTAAGCAAGTTGCGGTAAGTCTCAAATGTAGTACATTTTAGTAATAAACTGATTTTATAGTGCTTTTAACTTCATTGATAATTTGAATCAATGACAAATTGACCCACTGGCAAATCACCCCACACCTAATCGCCCCACTTTTTCACCAACTCGCCCAACTTTCTTAAAACAATTGCCTCACTCTTGTCTACCAGAACCTGCCCCACTTATGAAAAAAGGGTAAAATCCCATTACAAAATAGGTGGGACAATGCCCCACCTATGAAAAGGATTGAAATCTGGTGAATAAAGATCTGCCAACTTGGCCCATTCATTGCAAATAGATATAAAATGATGAATTTAGTAATACCAACTCGCACCACTTAATTATAGATTATTACATGGTATTTTTCATATTGCCCTGGTATCAGCCCTAGACTCCCATATCAAGCCAGAGGGCTTTAGCCCGAGGGCTTGATATGGGTCGTGGGCTGATACCAGGGACCATATGAAAAATGACATGTAATAATCTATTTATCACATATTTTTAAGCAAGAGAAAACAAATAGCTTACACCAAATTATGTTTGATATTTCATCAAAAATCAAAAAGATATTTAACGAAAATAAAATAAAAAATGTATCACTGTGAGTTTAAAAAAGTTCGTATCACAGTAGGTAAACAACGTTTTGTGAAAAGTTTCAGAAATGATTAACAATAAATATATTAATTCTAAGAATTGCAAATATTAAACGACTTTAAAATGTTACATTACAAATGTTAAAAATGCTTAAGAAGAATCCTATATCGCTACTCATTCCAGTGTGGCGTCATATATTTTATAAATTCTTTATGACGTCAAAATTTTACGGGAACTTTTGTGATTTTCACTGTTGATTTCTACTTTTTTCTTCTACAGCAGATTCGTAACTTTCTAAATTTCTTTTCATTGTGTTCAACTTGTTTACAAATAGTCTTTGATTGACAGTTTACCGGAAGTTAAACACTGGGGCTTGATATGGATTTCGAGGGCTGATATCGATATCGGCCCCGAGGGCTGATAACCAACCTTGACTTCCGGCTATTATTGGCCATGCAAAAACGTACATATCAGTACAAAATATGTGATAAAAATAAAATAAATACCTAAGAAAACCTTAAGCTTAGATAGACATGTTTTTGTATACATGTCTTTTCTATTTGTTGAAATAAATCATCATTTAATTTTTTTTTTTTTTGTATACTGTATAGATAAGTTTTTAATGAAGTGGGGCGAGTTTACAGACCTGAATTACATTCATCTAGATCATAAATTGGGCGAGTTAGCAAATTGTCCTGCTTTCCGATAAATTGATGTGGATGTATGCACATGGACATGATGGGTTGAAACGTGACATCATTGACTGAAATGCACTGACTATCAGGTTGTCTGCATATTGATATTGCAGCAATCAAGTTCAAAAAGGTTGATACATTTTGTGCAGCTGATATTTTACAATGTAAATATGATAAAAAAATCTGATAAGATATTCATTGGAAAGTATTTGTAAATTCTACATGATAGATACAAAGGTTTTTTTCTTTGTTTCACCAGCAAACTTGAAGATGAATAGATGAGTTCAGGACAATCTTGTCAATAACAGTTCATTATAACATTATTGATATGTCTGGGTCATAGTTATAAATGTTGGGTTAACATATTTAGTGTGTAAAAAAGTGATATGAAATTTTATGAAGAATACTCTAAGACCAGACCCCTCATGTTTTCAGAGTTGACTCGTGATAAGTATTTTATCTCCTTTTTGTATATATTTCTAGTTTTCTACTTAAAAAGTAAAAATATAAAGATTTTCTAGAAGGTGAACCATCATGACCATCCCCTTTTTTAAGTTTAGTCAGATAGTAAGGTTTGACACACCTGCTTGTCAGATTTACTTATGTTCTGAATAAACTACTTCTTGTCATGCTTGTATTGAAGACAGAAATACTGACTTTCCAGATACAAGGTACTGAAATACTGAACCACTTATGGCACTCCAAGAATATTTGGTATGCAGTTGTATGAGCATTGACACATACTCATTTCCATTCAGAATAATTAGCCTGTTCCCATAGTCCTGGTCTATTCACATTTGTTGCATTGTTGCAATTGATAGCTTACATGTTAAAGTTAAGTGATTAGGTCAGTTACTAATGGTAAGGTATAAAGGTAATGGTATTTGGTATTTATATGTGTAGGACTCTTAAAGTGTGAGGGGGACGCAAAATTATGATGGTCACGCTAAAGTGCAATCGCCTATACTGTATATGCTAAAATGCGATGTTTTGATATGCTATTAATGCTAAAGTGTGATGGTCTATGCTATTTAATGGAACACGCTAAAGTCTCATTCCACGATACACTAAAGTTTGTTTGTTTGTGAAATTATTGATGTTTGCATGGTTGATTAGCATTATGACGCTAAAATCTGTTTGTACAAACAAAAATGAACATGCCTGTAAACATGCCTGTAAACAAATATGTTTGTGCAGATAAAGTTTTTTTTACTAGATCTAAACAAGAAACAAACAATCCCAAACCTGATCATTTTTTTGTTGGTTGGTTGGTTTGTTTATTTGCAGAGGAGTTACTTAATTTTATTTAGGATACTGGAAAAATACTTTTCTTAAACATAGAAACTGAAGTTAGTAAGGGGAAGGTGTATACCATAAAAGAGAACGAAAACGTCAAAATACACCAAGTGTCAAAGTATTTAATTAGTCCAAATTTGATTTAGAAACTCCCATGTCATTTATTTGCGTGTAGTACAAGATACTTTTAACTTTCTAATTGAATTTTTTAAAATATGGTTTGTCATGTCTATAAAAGAGATGGATACTTGTCAACAAGACAGTAATCTTACGACCAGAGGTAGTATCATAATATGATCGCCCATGAGGCAGGTCTCTATCCAAGTCTAAATGTAATTAACATATTGCTAACCCTGCAGATAGTATGCTATAACAACCAAAGGGTATCAAAACTATCATGAAAAAAAAGAAAGAATTCAAACAAGAAAAACAAGAAAAACAACGGACTGTTTTATAAATAATGCAAACAATAAACAAAATACAAATAATGTGCTGTATTTAATTGTCAACAAAACAACTATCCACCAAAGACCATGCAGAAATTATCTTCATGCATGAAATAGATAACAGGCCACAGCCATAAGAGAAGCAGTTTTATTAGCTTTGGCATATCTCATTTATACAGAGCTTTACACCTTTACTCATATTTCCACTTTATTTTTCAAAATTTGTATTTTACCATCAAAATCATATATACATTGTAGGCACTAAACATGGTGTTTTTTTCTCATGATTCTTGACCTTACACTTCTATTTATAGCTTCAGGTAGGGTTTGTTGCAGTACAAAACTTTCTTTGTTTATCATGGATCACATTATTTTTAAGTTTATGTCATTTCTGAACATTTTTCATGAAATTCTGACTGAAATAAGTCAGCATTTTCATCTATAATCAAATTAATTTGTCACTAATTGACTAAAATGTTAACATCACTATCTGTTAGCATAAATCTAACTTCTTACTAGTAATTGTTTTATTTAATAGATCAGAATTCCACTTGGATGACAGTGGAGATGTGTCATGGAAACTTGTAGATGAAACAGACTCTGCACCATTTTTTAGTTCTGATTCATACGAGGTAAGGTGTACTTCTATTTTTTTAAACTAGAAAAGCAAGTTATTATATTGCACAGTACATTTGCATGAAGCCATTAACCTGTAATTAAGTAAATAAGCACAGTATATTTTCATAATGCATAAAACAACATAGATTAGAGAATAGACCTGGTAAAACATGTTTGAAAATTAAATTATTTGCATTCCCATAAGTCACATGATGATACAAATACAAACAGTGTACTCCAAAAAAAGCCAACTCATTATACTGGTAAGTAGGTAAAATAACAGTGATATCAGTGAGAGATATCACATCATTGGAGAGCAGAAAAATAGTTTGATTGAATATAGAAAGAGACTATTTTGTTGTTGACAGTGCTCCCCAGGGGCTTTTAAATTTAGCATCATGGTAATGTGATGCAATATTACTAGAATGTGATGCTCTCTAAAATCAATTTCTCTTTTTTTTTTTTTTTACGTGACTGTGTATATTTATTTATTTTTTTAATAATTATTCAGTTTATTGCACAATTGGTTGTTAACAAATACCCTAATTGGTACAACTATCCCAGATAGGTTTATCCCTGTGTGTGAATTATCAAATGAACCAGGGGATTCACAAGATAAACTTATTATAAGTTTCAAAAGTGGTTAATATATTATTACAATCTATATAGTTTACAAAAAACTGCATAGCAATAATATCCGGAAAACATACGTTCAAATCAATTTCTTATAGATAGCATTATGAATGTGAGGCTATAGTTTCTAGGAACCAGATGGTATTTCATAATTTCCAGTTAACCAGGATGATATAAAAAAAATTCCAAGAACACTAGTCAGCTTGAAATTGCATATACACAAATATCTGGTACTTTATAAGTCTTTACACGGTAAGTAGCATATAATGCATTGGTTCAATATATATTAACTTTCTGTTATTTATTTTAGTTCACAGCTGGAAGACATGGATCTGTGTTACTTAAGTTTTTTGGAACTTTTAGAGAACATGTCATTGAATTTAAAGTAAGTATTTATTGTTTAAAGTTTGATTTTTTTTATATGGAACACAATATCAATCTTCAATATTAAAAAGAAGATGTGGTATGATTGCCAATGAGACAAATGTATACAAGAGACCTAATGACACAGAAATTAACAACTATGGGTCACCATACGACCTTCAACAATGAGCAAAGCTCATTCCACATAGTCAGCTATAAAAGGACCTTAAATGACAAATGTACAACAATTCAAACGAGGAAACTGAGAAATAATTGATGCAAGCTATACTTTATTGTAGTTTTAACATGCGTAGGCATTATATTTGTGATTATTTTTTCCCGAGCTATAGTGAGGGCTAAAACAACATATTCTGATTAGGACAATTAAAGTAATTTCTATGTCTGATGTGTATAAAGGTAAAGCGATTGTGTAGGCTCTTCCATGAACCTCCCTTTTTTGTTTGTAAAGAAGCAAACCGCTGGCACTGTGTTTTTGAACAGCCAGCATGAACGGTTGTCATATATAGGTCAAATATGTCAATTTCGGTATGCAACACATTACAGTCATAATAAATGAATTAGTAACAGCATGTGCACCATTTAAGAGTTTGGAAGTGTTTTAAGTAAATGAAATATATTAAATGCATGCCAATTTGATCAAATTCATTAGTCTGCAGTTGTCAATTTACACATGTGCAAAAAAAAAAATATTGGATTTAGAGCATGGGTTTATTCATATTAGAATACCATATTAAGTCTAACTTAAACTAATTGGAAGGGGATGGATAAGAAGTCTATTGAAGTTTGATCTAAACAAAACAAATGTTTATTAATGACTTTTTGTATGACTGTATGTGAAATTTCTCAGTGACAGGTTCAGTTTAATGTGACAGATTCAAATTTTTGTTCCTTAAGGAAGCAAGTCCTGTAACTGAAAAATCCCCTTCATGCTCATCTCTTGTTTAATCCGCATATTAACCATTTGTTAGACGATTGAATCAAATGATGAACAACCAGGTCATGGAATCCTACCTGCTACTGGCATGATAATTCAAAACATTTTTTACTATACACTGTAATCTGCCTAAATCTTTTCAGTCATTTCTATTGCTGAAGGCTTACATTGGGCATATGAGTAATCTAAATGACAAAAAGTCACAACATGCTTGCATATTGCTTATTATGTGACTAAATAAAAGTGAAAAAGGGGGTTCTCCATCAAACAATTAATCAAGAGATTTTCAATTTTCATAACTGATAACTGCAAATTTCCTAGGTGGTCTAGTGTCATTATATCATATATAAGTTGTCAAGCGATTTTTGTTTGTGGAAAATAAGTACAACTAACAGTTAATTTTATATTTATTGAAAACTTGTTATATTTCAGGCTGAGATATCAGATGATTTGATGCTATTGACATGTGAAAGATGTTGTATGCTACAATGTCAGAAGGTAGATATTCATGACGACTCAAATTGCCCTTGGATACAACATGACTGAAAAAGATCCCTTAATTTAAAAAGATATACAATAGATTATAAATATAAATGTAAACCTTATATAACATTGTGTATTGCAAAGGTCTCATTTTAAAATTAGTATTTATAGATTATCTTTGATCATCTCAACAAGATTGATTTTCTCGCTTGAGCCTGTACGGCAAAAGCGAGAAATGCAATCGAGTTGAGATGACCAATGGTAATCTGTTTATCGATATTTTACCCTATGACGACGTTGTCAATTTCATGACAATTTCATTAGCAACGCCACATGCCTCCTCAGTTTCTAGCGATAATTTTCCATCTCAAGCGAGTAGCATAATATGAAAAATAATCACAAAAAAAGATCAGAGGAAAAATGCACAAAATAGCAATAAACTTTATTATTGTATAGCAATATAATATTTCCCACAGAGAGTAACCAAAAGTTAGCGTGCAATAAATTCCAATATTGCACTAGTGCAATAAATCTTCAAAATTCATGCATCATCAATGACAAAATCTTAGTTTAAACCAATTTTTACTTTCAAATATTATATTGCTATACAATAAAAGGGTTATTGCATGAATATTGGGAAATATTGTCCCTCTTAAAACATATAGTGCACTCGCAAGCTCGTGCAATATAAAATTCAACTCGGGACAATATTCCCCAATATTCATGCAATAACCCTATATTATATCAAATTTCATACAATAAGAATTATAAATTATATGTCTGATTGAAACTGTGGTGATCATTAAGATTGATTTCTCTAATTTTTGTACTATTTCACATTTCTTGTTTGATGTGAGAAAAATATTTCTCCTCACTAGTCAAATATCTGAATAGGAAGGATAAAAATCATCAGATATTTCTCTACTCTCAACAGTGAAATTTTACTTATTCACAAAGCTCCGCAAGCCTCACGCTTTGAATAGTAAAATATAATTCTCTCAAGTAGAGAAATATCGTAACACTGTTATTGCAGTGGTGGAATCGATATTTCTCTAATTATTGTGTTATTTTCACATTTCTTGATCGTATGAGAAAAAATTTAAATGTCTTGAGTTGAAACCTAATCTGGTTCAATAGTCTAGAGTAGACAGAGTCATTAAATAAGCACGACATGAATATATATATGTGTATAATGAACTGAATGAGGTGTGTGCTTCAAACTTAAGTAGTTTAATATGTACAAATACAGGTAACAGTGAACAATTTTGGTCATTGTAAGAACAGTGCTATATACTTAACCGGGGACAAAACTTCCCATTTTTTTGTGTAATAAACCTTTTGTTGTACAGTAAAACATTTGAATGGAAAAAAAAATGCCTCTTTGAACATGCTGTACACAGTTACATTGCCAAAAATATCTGTAGTTTATCAAAATCCTGTTTTTCCACATTAACCAATGAGATAATCTCTATTTAGATATGTGAAGAAGACCCAGAAGTACTAGAACAGTATACATATACTGAAGCATTAGACCAAGGCTACTTCCATGATGTAGCAATAAAAGCTGATACTGGGAAAATAGTAAGTGTATATATCGCAAGAGATTTTTACAAACAGTTATTACAAATTTCAATGTGCAAAATATCAGGCTTATAATTTGTAAGTTAGAATGTGCCATAAGCAATTCTCTTGAAATCTGCAAAATGTATGATTTTTTTTTTTATAAATTTTTTCATATTGCCAGTTTTCTTTAGATATTTCCAAGAAAAAATGAGGTATGATGTTTTAGATATTATTATCAAGAAGTTTTTTAAAAACAAACTTAATTATTATTGAACTGCAAAATTTTGCTATAAATGGAGTTTCTCTATGTTTTACCACATAAGGAAGGTTGGGATTAGATATTGGGAGTTATTATTTTAACTGTTTCAGGACAGTAACTTACAATTTGTGTATAAGTGTATGGATCTCTAAAAAATTTGTACCATTTGTTATTGTAAATGTTGTCTGTGGGATATTATAGCATTTCATCCATGACCAGGTCTTATTTATTATATATTTTGTTTGCACATTTACATGCTTCATACACTGAACAACACATCAATGTTTCAAAAGTCTACCCTTTCTTGCATCTTTACTGTTTAACTTATAAATCTATCAATTTTATTCCCTTACTTACAGTTCAAAGTTCACTCAGTAATATTGAGTATGACTGCTCCTGGCTTAGCATGGACCAGTACACCTCCACCTCTTAGTGGGTTGAAGGAAGATATTTTAGAGACAGTTTTACATTATCTGTATACAGAATGTCTTCCTAAAGGATTATCAGAAGAAACTGCCAGAGATTGTATCAAAGTAGTTGGCAAATTACCGGGACTAGAAAATTTTACACAGATCTGTCAAAGTTTCTTGAAGAATACTGCTCTTAAACAACGTAAGTTAATTGTTGAAAAAATTTGCCAAATGTAAATGACATGAAATTGAGGAAAAGATATATCGTGGACAAAACAAAAGTAGACCCAAACATCCAAAAGCAGTTCAAATGGACAGAACTTTAAGTGGTTCATAATTGTTATTTGATAAAACCATTGAAAAAGATAAAATGTATAGATAATTTCTAATAACTAGTTAATTTTAAAGAGGTTTTTTTCTTGTGTTAAAAGATATATTATGGTTAAAACAAAATAAATAAAATTTTACAAGTCTTATTTAAACTTCGTAATGTTCTAAGCGTTGTAATTGTGATCAGAATCAATTCAGAAATGTTTCCAGATTATGAGAACTTTATTTTAACTATTACTAATCATGAACCCTAAATGATGTTTTTTGATTGGTATGCAATTTTCTATACATCAGGACTCTTTAAATGATGTTAAGTGTTATTCTATCTAATACTATAAAAAAAAATGAAAATTCTATTCTATTTAAAGCATGTACATCCATTTTATACCCACTGACTGGGTGAGGGCTATATAGCCAGTCAAGGTCGTTAAAAACTTCCATCATCATATTATACCCAGTGAGTATTGTTCCAATATATTGATCTTTAAATATTCTTATTTGTTCTATTTATAGAAATTGTCAGTTTGATAGCTGACATGCATGCATGTGCTGACAGAATCGTAGATTTATTTAAATGTCGACAACGAGGAAACACAATGGTACCTGACGATGTCCTGTCCCATAACCCTGCTAAGTTATGCTATGTAATGAAACAAGCCTTGAGAGAAGGGGCTATAGGTGAGTCCATAGATAACAGATTGTGAGGTATATGCCAATTTTACAACAAGGCAAAGACACAAATCAGTATAATTTCTTATCACAGAAAGTGACATGGGACTGTAAAGGCTTACGCATTTCAGAATAAAAGTTTTCCATTTGTTTATATGCTATTTGTAAAAAATCAATCTTGTTTAACACCATTTGAAAAATGGAGCATTAAATTTACTAGACTTTGTGATTTTAGTACCATTGGAAATCCAGTTGAACTAAAAGAATATATATTTTTGAAAAAAAAAATGAAAAACTTTACATTTATAAAAATATGGAGTTGTAGTATGATTGCCAATGAGACAACAATCCATGACAGTTCAAGCGACATAGTCATAAAGCTGTTACATCAGAATGCATTGAGTGTGTAGGTAAAGGTAATATCTTTGGATAGCTTGCTTGCTAGCTGACCTGTGAAGTCATTATTAGGTTAGGTAAACTACCCTCCTCTAACCAATTCTATCTGTCTGTAGGACTATACTACTCCAAAAGGAGGGTAGTATACCTAACCTAATGATAACTCCACAGTTTATCTAACAAGCAAGTTAACCAAAGATTCTACCTTTACTTACACACTTGATGCATTCTGCTGTATCATATACTGTGGATTCATTTATTTTCGTGGGTACCAATTTTCATTGATTGAATAAGACTTACACTTTCGTGGACATTTAATTTCCTGGTTCTGCCAAAGTCTGCATACAAGCCTATGGAAAATTTGTAATTCGTTGAACATTTAAATTTGTGTTCACCTTTACCCATGAAAGCCACAGAAATTGGTGTTCAATGAAAAATAATGAATCCACAGTACTTAAAGTTATGTTTTTGATTGGGTTTGATATACATGTATGCAACCATGACTGCTACCAACATCATCATATCATCACAGATTGCTGATAAAGGCCTATTGCAATTGGATATATTACCCATAAAATTGACTCTGTTTTACTAGGTATATAATAAATTAAGTAATTTAAGTATGAAGAAAAATAAATATTTTTTGTTTATTATTTTAGCTTTTTCAAAGTACATGATTTTGTGTGATTTGTTTGCAAGAAGGAGTGGTGAGCTACCCAGAGAAGAAAGACATGATATTATCAAATACACTAAAACCAGGTAAGAAAAAGCCAAGCTTATAAGCCATCTATGCATGCATGAATGTATATGTATTTGTGTTGATATATTATTTGAAAATAGAATGCATTTTAGAATATTATTAAGGTGTATAGTGTTGACTTAAACACATTTTATAAGAAGTGCAAACGCTCAATACTTTTACAACCCTAAAAAATTATAAAAAGAAGAATTCAATTCTTATAATTACATTTTTATGCTACAACCTGATACAACCATGCAATTAAGAGTTATAACAAGCTTTCATTTATTTTTCAATGCATTATTTTAACATTGTCACGAATTATGTGTGCATTTGTAGCTGTTGTATTTTATGACAAGAGAAATATGACAATATGAATAAATATACTGGCTATCATACTACATGTTGTTGTTCATTCGTTTGATGTGTTTGAGCTTTTGATTTTGCCAATTGGTTAGGGAATTTCTGTTTTGAATTTTCTTCAGTTCAGCATTTTTGTGATTTTTCTTTTTCTTATTTTCTTATTTATATTCAGACAATTTGTCGTCTTTCAACACTTGGTTTGTTAAATTCCAACCATAAATGCTTTCAAAATAATTAAAAAATGAGTTAGTAAATGAAATATATAGCATACAATTGTAATTTGTAAAAGACAAAGCTTATTGCATTACACTTAACAATGATGTGCAACAATCCATTATGCTAGTTATTTATAAGAGACCCTGCTTATTCTAAACAAGTCAGATGATTGTATACTCAACTATTGATATGGTTTTCTATTTGATTTGTTTCTATCTAGATTCCATATATTCATAAAGCAACTCCATGAATTTTTTGATGCCTTTAAGACACAGTTATCTTACAAGGAACCAGAACAAGATGACGAAATAGCCACATATTTTTTACCAGAGGTAAGTTCTCAGAATTTCAAAATTTTCAAATGTTGCATACAATTAAAAATCTGCATAAAAAATACTTATTTTTTTAAACAGAGTTGGACTTTCGTTATATCAACACATAAGTAAATATGAATAATAAACAATTCTTTCATGCCATACCCTATGCTTGATATAAAAGAGGGACGAAAGATACCAAAGGGACAGTCAAACTCATAAATCAAAAATAAACTAACAACGCCATGGCTAAAAATGAAAAAGACAAAACAGTGGTAGGTATCATTTTTGTCAATATTTTTACACCAAGCATTAGTGAGGCGTTGAATGTGAACAATTATAGTGCCTACTAATGTTTAAATGATTAATGGTATGAAAGAATAAGTTTAATTCTAACAGAAAAATTATGAACTTCTGAGGGGAACTATAAATACACCCTTGAGTGTCAACCACTTTGATTTGATGAAGCAAAAACATTCTGAAAAAAATCAGTAGATGATAAAAAAAAATCAATTGGAATAACAAAGTGAAAGAAGATTGTCATATTAGAATTTGTTCTAAAAATAGAAGTATGGGCTTTATGTGATATATTGTGTACATATTTTACAGCTAGAGGTGTCCTTGTCAATGTTAACCAAGTTTGTAGAAGATTTTAAATCAGCTTTAGACACTGCAATATCTAAAAACATCTCAGACAAAGAAAAAGCAGAAAAGACAGAGAAACATAAAAAAGATGTAAAAGACGTCTTAGGAAAAACATTAAAACATGTAGGTTTGTTATCTAACTATATGTTATTGAGGATTGTAACATGACAATAAATTTGTTAATGACTGTACTAATGGAAAAACCTCATAGTGAAAAATGAATTTATATATAGAACATTTTGAATAGCTTTTTCAATATTAAACTCTTAACAACCTGAGACACCAAATGAATCTGTATTGGAATAGCCATTTAGTATACTTATAGATAATTTCATGGCACTTTCCATATTGGCCCTGGTATCAGCCCTAGACTCCCATATCCAGCCAGAGGGTTTCATATGGGTTGAGGGGTGATACCAGTGCCAATATGGAAGATGACAAGTAATAATTTATTTATCACATATTTTCAGCTGGACAAAAAAGAGAGCATATATCAAATTATGTTGCATATTTTTAACAAAAATTCAAAAACATTTGAAGAAAAAAATCATAGTGAATTAACAAAATTTGAAAGAAGAAAAATCTGTCTAAGTACTGCCAGATTTAGTTCAGGTACCGATGTGTCCTCCTGGCTCCACTGCCCGTGATTCATTGTCCTCCTTTAACCATTCAGTTTACATCATTTTTTTTTTGTGTGTTCTCATTTTTCATGTCTTGTATGAATTCACTTGCATTGTCATTTGATACTTGTTTACAAATACATTTTGATTACCATTTTGGGGGCACGATATGGGTTTTTGAGGGCTGATATCAATATTGGGCCTGAGGGCAAATAACCAACCTTGACCTCCAGCTGGTACAGTTGGCAATGATAAAATTGAGAATGGAAATGGGGAATGTGTCAAAGAGACAACAACCCGACCATATAACAGACAACAGCAGAAGGTCACCAATAGGTCTTTGTCTTTGATACAATAGTCATTTCCACTTATTGTTTAACACATACAATTTTCTTGTTCTTATAAGGATATCATATATACTAATAATAACTCATAAAGTTAATATTTTTGAACATTGTTCAAAGTATAATTGCAAGTATATTATGTTTTGAAAATGAATAAACAATGCATTCATGTTAACCAAGTTTAATTACAACATATTTCATTTGTTGAAAGTAACAAAATAGATCTGACAATATTTTACCTTTGAAGTCTTCTTGTTACCACTATATACTTGAAAGTATACATATACAATACATGGATATAGATTGAAAAAAATAATTTACCCAAATATATGAAGACAGAAAAACAGAGAGAATAACAGAGAAGACAGAATGGAATGAATTTGTGTAAGATTTTGTCTTTGTTTGTGAAAAAACGGATTTATGTTTAATTGTTATTAAATATGTTTCTTTAATTTTAGGCTTTACATATACGAGAATTAAAGAAATTGAAATATATCCACGACACAGCTTCTGGGAAGTTTGAATTCTTTCTTGATAAGGCGTAAGTAATAAAGTTAGCTGTTCTACTTTTGTTTTATTTATAAATTTACATAAAAGTAGTATAGTTATCAAAGGTAACAGGATTATAATTTAAAACGCTCGACATGCATCTTGTCTACATAAGACTCATCAGTGACACTTGGATCAAAATAGTTAAAAAGCCAAACAAGTACATAGTTGAAGAGCATTGTGGACCCAAAATTCCAAAAAAGTTGTGCCAAATACAGCTAATTGTTAAAATAATATTTTTATATGTGAACTTTTTCAGAGGTCGTTTCAATAGAAAGTCAGTCCATGAGAGGAAAAGTTTAATCTCATCATTCTTACAGACACTCAAAGATAGAGAGGTAAGATTCTTGGTCTTAATAAACTTAATTGACTGTCAATTGAGAACTATTGCCAGGTTTTATCCTTGTGATTCATGCACCTGTTGATTATCACAACAGTATACACTCCCATACATATATCTGTGTGCAGATTCATGCACCTGTTGATTATCACAACAGTATATGCTCCCATACATATATCTGTGTGCAGATTCATGCACCTATTGATTATCACAACAGTATATGCTCCCATACATATATCTGTGTGCAGATTCATGCACCTGTTGATTATCACAACAGTATATGCTCCCATACATATATCTGTGTGCAGATTCATGCACCTGTTGATTATCACAACAGTATACACTCCCATACATATATCTGTGTGCAGATTCATGTACCTATTGATTATCACAACAGTATACGCTCCCATACATATATCTGTGTGCAGATTCATGCACCTGTTGATTATCACAACAGTATATGCTCCCATACATATATCTGTGTGCAGATTCATGCACCTGTTGATTATCACAACAGTATACACTCCCATACATATATCTGTGTGGAGATTCATGTACCTGTTGATTATCACAACAGTATATGCTCCCATACATATATCTGTGTGCAGATTCATGTACCTGTTGATTATCACAACAGTATATGCTCCCATACATATATCTGTGTGTTGATTCATGTACCTATTGATTATCACAACAGTATATGCTCCCATACATATATCTGTGTGCAGATTCATGTACCTGTTGATTATCACAACAGTATATGCTCCCATACATATATCTGTGTGCAGATTCATGTACCTATTGATTATCACAACAGTTATGCTCCCCTACATATATCTGTGTGCAGATTCATGCACCTGTTGATTATCACAACAGTATATGCTCCCCTACATATACTGTGTGCAGATTCATGTACCTATTGATTATCACAACAGTATATGCTCCCTACATATATCTGTGTGGAGATTCATGCACCTGTTGATTATCACAACAGTATATGCTCCATACATATATCTGTGTGCAGATTCATGTACTTTGATTATCACAACAGTATATGCTCCCATACATATATCTGTGTGCAGATTCATGTACCTATTGATTATCACAACAGTATATCTCCCATACAAATATCTGTGTGCAGATTCATGTACCTATTGATTATCACAAGTATATGCTCCCATACATATATCTGTGTGCAGATTCATGCACCTGTTGTTCACAACGTATATGCTCCCATTACATATATCTGTGTGCAGATTCATGTCCTATGATTATCACAACAGTATATGCTCCCATACTTATCTGTGTGCAGGATTCATGCACCTGTTGATTATCACAACAGTATATGCTCCCATACATATATCTGTGTGCAGATTCATCACCTGTTGATTATCATAACAGTATATGCTCCCAACATATATCTGTGTGCAGATTCATGTACCTATTGATTATCATAACAGTATATGCTCCCATACATATATCTGTGTGCAGATTCATGTACCTATTGATTATCACAACAGTATATGCTCCCATACTATATCTGTGTGCAGATTCATGCACCTGTTGATTATCACAACAGTATATGCTCCCATACAAATATCTGTGTGCAGATTCATGTACCTATTGATTATCAACAGTATATGCTCCCATACATATATCTGTGTGCAGATTCATGCACCTGTTGATTATCACAACAGTATATGCTCCCATACATATATCTGTGTGCAGATTCATGTACTATTGATTATCACAACAGTATTATGCTCCATACATATATCTGTGTGCAGATTCATGCACCTGTTGATTATCACAACAGTATATGCTCCCATACATATTCTGTGTGCAGATTCATGCACCTGTTGATTATCACAACAGTATATGCTCCACTACATATATCTGTGTGCAGATTCATGCACCTGTTGATTATCACAACAGTATATGCTCCCATACAAATATCTGTGTGGAGATTCATGACCTGTTGATTATCACAACAGTATATGCTCCCATACATATATCTGTGTGCAGATTCATGCACCTGTTGATTATCACAACATATATGCTCCCATACATATTTCTGTGTGCAGATTCATGCACCTGTTGATTATCACAACAGTATATGCTCCCATACATATATCTGTGTGCAGATTCATGTACTATTGATTATCACAACAGTATACACTCCCATACATTATCTGTGTGCAGATTCATGTACCTATTGATTATCAAACAGTATATGCTCCCATACATATATCTGTGTGCAGATTCATGTACCTATTGATTATCACAACAGTATATGCTCCATACATAATCTGTGTGGAGATTCATGTACCTATTGATTATCACAACAGTATATGCTCCCATACATATATCTGTGTGCAGATTCATGCACCTGTTGATTATCACAACAGTATATGCTCCCATACATATATCTGTGTGCAGATTCATGCACCTGTTGATTATCACAACAGTATATGCTCCCATACATATATCTGTGTGCAGATTCATGTACCTATTGATTATCACAACAGTATATGCTCCCATACATATATCTGTGTGCAGATTCATGTACCTTTGATTATCACAACAGTTATGCTCCCATACATATATCTGTGTGCAGATTCATGCACCTGTTGATTATCACAACAGTATATGCTCCCATACATATATCTGTGTGCAGATTCATGACCTGTTGATTATCACAACAGTATATGCTCCCATACATATATCTGTGTGCAGATTCATGACCTATTGATTATCACAACAGTATATGCTCCCTAATATATCTGTGTGCAGATTCATGTACTATTGATTATCACAACAGTATATGCTCCCTCATATATCTGTGTGAGATTCATGCACTGTTGATTATCACAACAGTATATGCTCCCTACATATATCTGTGTGCAGATTCATGACCTGTTGATTATCACAACAGTATATGCTCCCACATATATCTGTGTGCAGATTCATGCCTTGATTATCACAACAGTATATGCTCCTACAATATCTGTGTGCAGATTCATGACCTGTTGATTATCACAACAGTATATGCTCCATACATATATCTGTGTGCAGATTCATGTACCTTTGATTATCACAACAGTATATGCTCCATACATATATCTGTGTGCAGATTCATGTACCTATTGATTATCACAACAGTATATGCTCCCATACAATATCTGTGTGCAGATTCATGACCTGTTGATTATCACAACAGTATATGCTCCATACAATATCTGTGTGCAGATTCATGACCTGTTGATTATCAAACAGTATATGCTCCCATACATATATCTGTGTGCAGATTCATGTACCTATTGATTATCAAACAGTATATGCTCCCATACATATATCTGTGTGCAGATTCATGCACCTTTGATTATCACAACAGTATATGCTCCCATACATATATCTGTGTGCAGATTCATGACCTTTGATTTCACAACAGTATATGCTCCATACATATATCTGTGTGCAGATTCATGTACCTTTGATTATCACAACAGTATATGCTCCATACTATATCTGTGTGCAGATCATGCACCTGTTGATTATCACAACAGTATGCTCCCATACATATATCTGTGTGCAGATTCATGACCTTTGATTATCACAACAGTATATGCTCCCTACATATATCTGTGTGCAGATTCATGCACCTGTTGATTATCACAACAGTATATGCTCCCTACATATATCTGTGTGCAGATTCATGCACCTGTTGATTATCAAACAGTATATCTCCCCTAATATATCTGTGTGCAGATCATGTACCTATTGATTATCACAACAGTATATGCTCCCATACAATATCTGTGTGAGATTCATGCACCTGTTGATTATCACACAGTATATGTCCCATACATATATCTGTGTGCAGATTCATGCACCTGTTGATTATCACAACAGTATATTCTCCCATACATATATCTGTGTGCAGATTCATGCACCTGTTGATTATCACAACAGTATATGCTCCCATACATATATCTGTGTGCAGATTCATGTACCTATTGATTATCACAACAGTATAGCTCCATAATATATCTGTGTGCAGATTCATGTACCTATTGATTATCACAACAGTATATGCTCCCATACAATATCTGTGTGCAGATTCATGTACCTGTGATATCACAACAGTATATGCTCCCATACAATATCTGTGTGCAGATTCATGTACCTTGATTATCACAACAGTATGCTCCATACATATATCTGTGTGCAGATTCTGACCTTTGATTATCACAACAGTATATGCTCCCATACATATATCTGTGTGCAGATCATGCACCTTATTATCAAACAGTATATGCTCCCATACATATATCTGTGTGCAGATTCATGCTATTGTTATCACAACAGTATAGCTCCCATACATTATCTGTGTGCAGATTCATGTACCTGTTATTATCACAACAGTATATGCTCCCATACAAATCGTGTGCAGATTCATGACCTTTGATATCACAACGTATTCTCCCATACATATATCTGTGTGCAGATTCGACCTTTGATTATCACAACAGTATATGCCCCATACATATATCTGTGTGCGTTCATGACCTTTGATTATCACAACAGTATATGCTCCCATACATATATCTGTGTGCAGATTCATGACCTTTGATATCACAACAGTATATCTCCCATACATATATCTGTGTGCAATCATGACCTGTTGATTATCACAACAGTATATGCTCCCTACATATCTGTGTGCAGATCATGACCTTTGATTATCACAACATTCTCCTACATATCTGTGTGCGATTCATGACCTGTTGATTATCACAACAGTATATGCTCCCTAAATATCGTGTGCAGATTCATGACCTTTGATTATCACAACAGTATATGCTCCCATACATTATCTTGTGCATTCAGACCTTGATATCACACATATATGCTCCCAATATCTGTGTGCAGATTCATGACTTTGATTATCACAACAGTATATGCTCCATACAATATCTGTGTGCGATTCATGTACCTTGATTATCACACGTATAGCTCCCATACAATATCTGTGTGCAGATTCATGTACCGTGATTATCAAACGTATATGTCCATAATATATCTGTGTGCAGATTATGACCTTTGATTATCACAACAGTATATGCTCCCATACATATATCGTGTGAGATCATGTACCTATTGATATCACAACAGTATTGCTCCCATACATAATCTGTGTGCAGATTCATGACCTATTGTTATCACAACAGTATATGCTCCATACATAACTGTGTGCAGATTATGACTGTGATTATCACAACAGTAATGCCCCATACATATATCTGTGTGCAGATTCGACTTGTTATCACAACATAACTCCATACATATATCTGTGTGCAGATTCAGACCTGTTGATTATCACACATATAGTCCCTACAATCTGGTGCAGATCAGACCTTATTATCACACAGATTGCTCCACAAATCTGTGTGCAGTTCATCACCTGTGATTATCACAACATATATCCCCTACATTATGTGTGCAGATTCATGACTACATATATCTGTGTGCAGATTCATGCACCTGTTGATTATCACAACAGTATATGCTCCCATACATATATCTGTGTGCAGATTCATGTACCTTTGATTATCACAACAGTATATGCTCCCATACATATATCTGTGTGCAGATTCATGTACCTATTGATTATCACAACAAGTATATGCTCCCCCATACATATATCTGTGTGCAGATTCATGTACCTATTGATTATCACAACAGTATATGCTCCCATACATATATCTGTGTGCAGATTCATGTACCTATTGATTATCACAACAGTATATGCTCCCTACATATATCTGTGTGCAGATTCATGCACCTGTTGATTATCACAACAGTATATGCTCCCCTACATATATCTGTGTGCAGATTCATGTACCTGTTGATTATCACAACAGTATATGCTCCCCTACATATATCTGTGTGAGATTCATGCACCTGTTGATTATCACAACAGTATATGCTCCCATACATATATCTGTGTGCAGATTCATGTACCTATTGATTATCACAACAGTATATGCTCCCATACAATATCTGTGTGCAGATTCATGTACCTATTGATTATCACAACAGTATATGCTCCCATACAATATCTGTGTGCAGATTCATGTACCATTGATTATCACAACAGTATATGCTCCCATACATATATCTGTGTGCAGATTCATGCACCTGTTGATTATCACAACAGTATATGCTCCCATACATATATCTGTGTGCAGATTCATGTACCTATTGATTATCACAACAGTATATGCTCCCATACATATATCTGTGTGCAGATTCATGCACCTGTTGATTATCACAACAGTATATGCTCCCATACATATATCTGTGTGCAGATTCATGCACCTGTGATTATCATCAACAGTATATGCTCCCATACATATATCTGTGTGCAGATTCATGTACCTATTGATTATCACAACAGTATATGCTCCCATACATATATCTGTGTGCAGATTCATGTACCTATTGATTATCACAACAGTATATGCTCCCATACATATATCTGTGTGCAGATTCATGCACCTGTTGATTATCACAACAGTATATGCTCCCATACAATATATCTGTGTGCAGATTCATGACCTGTTGATTACACAACAGTATATGCTCCCATACATATATCTTGTGCAGATTCTGTAATGAATTATTATCCACACGTATATCTCCATACATAATATTTTTGCAATTCATGTACTGTTGTTAGTGTCAAACAGATAGCTAGTAACCTATATCTGTTGAGTTTCATGCACTTATTTGAAATTACAAAGAGTATATGTCATAATATACTGTGTCAATTAAAGTACTTTATTAAAACATTGTGTAATGTCCATGAATTATCTGTTCAAAAAAATGTTAATACAAGACAATTATGTACAAATGAAAAACATATTCGTTCAAGATATGCTTACTTGATTATCACAACAGTATACTCCTAATTTAAGTCTTTTCAGTCTATCTTAGTCAATTTTAATTTGATAATTTAACAGGATATTCATCCAAAATATTAAGTATGTGCAGATCATTTAAACCTTATAAACATATGAATCATTGATGCATATAATTGATTTTTTATCTTCAGGCTCCATTATATCAGGATGAACAGCCTTATGATAGACGAAATGGAAATGAAGAATGGAATACTTATTTAAACTGACATCATCTAAGATGGTAAGTAGAAAAGATGTTTATTAGATGTAGGCTTCTCATATATGAGGAGCGTTAGTCCCAAAGATAAGAGACAATTACATCTGATATACAGATCATTTTTTTATTGTCGAGCCTGCAACTTTTGTTGCAGAAAGCTCGACATAGGGATAGTGATCCGGTGGTGGCGGCGGCTACAGCGGCGGCTACGGCGGCGGCGTTAGCTCACTTCTTAAAAGCTTTATATTTTAGAAGGTGGAAGACCTGGATGCTTCATACTTTGTATATAGATGCTTCATGTTACGAAGTTTCCGTCAGTCACATGTCCAATGTCCTTGACCTCATTTTCATGGTTCAGTGACCACTTGAAAAAAAGTTCAAATTTTTTGTAATGTTGAATTCTCTCTTATTATAAGTAATAGGATAACTATATTTGATATGTACGTACCTTGCAAGGTCCTCGTGTCTGTCAGACAGTTTTCACTTGACCTCGACCTCATTTCATGGATCAGTGAACAAGGTTAAGTTTTGGTGGTCAAGTCCATATCTCAGATACTATAAGCAATAGGGCTAGTATATTCGGTGTATGGAAGGACTGTAAGGGGTACATGTCCAACTGGCAGGTGTCATCTGACCTTGACCTCATTTTCATGGTTCAGTGGTTATAGTTAAATTTTTGTGTTTTGGTCTGTTTTTCTCATATCATACGCAATAGGTCTACTATATTTGTTGTAAGGAATGATTGTTAAGTGTACATGTCTAGCAGGCAGATGTCATGTGACCTTGACCTCATTTTCATGGTTCAGTGGTCAAAGTTAAGGTTTTGAGTTTTGGTCTTTTTATATAATGCTATATGCCATAGGTCAACTATGTTTGGTGTATGGAAATATTTTATGATCTTTATGTCAGTTGAGCAGGTTTTATTTAACTGTGACCTCATTTTCACGGTTCATTGCACAGTGTTAAATTTTGTGTTTTGGGCTATTTTTCTTAAACTATAAGTAATGGGTCAACTATATATGTTGTATAGAAGCATTGTTAGCTGTACATGGCTGCCTGGCATGGTTCATCTGACCTTGACCTCATTTTCAAGGTTCATTGGTCTTTGTTTAGTTATCTTGGTTAATGTTAAGTTTATGTGACAGTTGTAATAAAGCTTAGCTTTATACTTAGGACTATCAACATAATATCAATGATTAGTATAGAAGGCGAGACATTTCAGCGTGTGCACTCTTGTTTTCAAATGCAGTAAACCTTTCAGGAGATTATATTTTTAAATGGACTTTAAAAGAAATCTTAACTAAGTCTATTTTTCGTCTGATATACCTTATAACTGCTTTTGTATAGCAATATGAATTGTTTTACTATCTTGTACTTCATTTCTGTCATAAGACTTCTGTCAATAAACTTTATTTTTTAAATTAATCAGAGAATCCACAAAATGCACAAAACCATTTTGATTCTCATGATTACAAAGTATATATAGTGCATTGAATGCTTTCAATTAAAATGCAATATAAATATGAGTTATTCTGTAGGCCTGGACAGTGAGTAAACTATGCAGCTACAGACACACTTTACAACCAGCAATCAATGAGTTAATAGAGATAGTCAACAAAGAGGAGTTTACTAACTCATTATCCATGCTCGGACTCACATCAGAAACCAATGAAAGCTCAACCAAAGAGGAAAGTAAAAAATCTACAAAA
Organism: Mytilus edulis; assembly: GCA_019925275.1. NCBI lineage: Eukaryota > Metazoa > Mollusca > Bivalvia > Mytilida > Mytilidae > Mytilus > Mytilus edulis. Next base: position 89,085,503 of record CM034356.1, on the reverse strand, counting down.
TATGCCAAAGTAAGTAGATGATTTAATATCTTACAGATAATTATATGATACTGTGGCTCACTTTACAAAAATATATTATTTTATGACGAACATTTCACATGACTTACAATCCATTTAATGAGGTTCACTACTCAGTTTCAAAATAACAAGCTTTTAATAACACTAGTATATATTGAAAGGGGATTAATAAAGGAACCAAAAAAGCAAAACAAATAAAGAGGTCAATGTGCTTGTTTTCGAGATATTAGTCATTGAAATTTTGGCGGATAAGAGTTCACTCTTAATTTTTCATAAATTTATCATTGACAAGTTTAAATTCTCAAAAACTATTAAAAAATAACAAGGATTTTATAAATTTTTTTACAGATGGCTTATAATAATACAAGTAAAAGATTTATAAAAAGAAAAATGGGGGTCAGAAGGAATCATTAAAGTGGACTTTTAAAGAACCAACTTATATACTCATAAGATTTATGACTTCTAATCACAAGGTTCTTGTACACATGGTCACAATCTGTATAGTTTGATACAGGATCATCACAACAGGCTGGTGTTGTCTAACATTCTGTTATGGTCTCATGGCAGTGAACTGAAGACATGTCAAATATTGTAATCCTACACTTAAAATCCAACTCAGGATTTTTCATTTAGAAAATTTGGGGTTTACAGGTCATGTTGATAGTCCCTGTTTAGGGTATATGACAACAGGAGATTTTTCATAGTTGTCATGTAATAATAATAATAATACTTTATTCAGAAGCAATACAGCTTATAGAATATACAATTTTACAATATTTTTTTTGAATGCATCAGTGAAATATAAATACAATAATTATACACAATACATGTATGGCGGAGAATGAAAATAAATTCATATGATAAATAATTAATACAACTACATATTACGAATTTTTTCAATATTAAACAAAAATTTACCTAAATTCTTAATATAATACCTAAATGTAATAAATTGCTGTAGGACATTTTGGTGCTATGAATTAAAATCAGTCATATATCTAAATATTATTATTATACAATATTTATATAGCGCATTATATAATTTGAAAAATTACCCTAAGCGCTTAACATGAATAAACAAAAAATAAGATACATAAGGTAAAAGCAAAATATACAATCACATAAATACAATTTCTGAGCAGTGGCGTGTAAAATGAAAACATTGATTGTCGGTTAAATAGAATAATATAAAAGAATGTACAACTCACACAAAAAATATCAAAAATTTAAAATTAATCAAAATGAAAGAAAAGTAAAAAGTTTCAAAAAATAAAAATGAGTTAAGAAAAATTTAAAATTTCCTCTGTATAAATTTAAAATAATGATTATCATTAAACCACAGTGACTCAAGTATTAAAAATTATTAAGTAAAAGTTCACAATACAATCAACTGGTAAAACAAATTGTTCATAAATTTCAAAATTTACAAAAAATCAATGAAAGCACCTCGGAAAAAATATGTCTTAAGATCCTTTTTAAAAAAACACATGCAAGTTCATTACTTAATACTGTTAATATATAGGAGTTTTGGCTATTTTGCATTCAATTTGTCTGGCTGACTATTGTACTGTCCAACAATTATTTCCAACACTTTTTTCTCAGGTACTTCTGTCACAGTATTTGTTCAGCAAATTAAAAATAAGTTATATTTTCTGATCTGTCAGACCTCCTGTCATATGATACATTGGATATGCCAATTTGTTGTTTATATTCTATAGATTGTTTGTATATTTTCAGTTAAGTTCTGTGGAATCCTTATGCATATCACCCAATGCTAGGGATAGTCTAACGGCCAAGAGGGCATTAGATTTATTTAAAAAGAAACAGAAAACTGACATGGTATTTGAAATCATTATTATACATGGTAAGTATAGGAGATTTTCTGGTATATTGACATCTTTGATAAAAATGAAAATGTGTTATATATGGCGAATTTTTATGCCCCACCTACGATAGTAGAGGGGCATTATGTTTTCTGGTCTGTGCGTCCGTTCGTCCGTCCGTCCGTTCGTCCGTCCATCTGTCTGTCTGTCCGTTCGTCCGTCTGTCTGTCCCGCTCCAGATTAAAGTTTTTGGTCAAGGTAGTTTTTGATGAATTTGAAGTCCAATCGACTTCAAACTTAGTACACATGTTCCCTATGATATGATCTTTCTAATTTTAATGCCAAATTAGAGTTTTTACCCCAATTTCACGGTCCACTGAACATGGAAAATGATAGTGCGAGTTGGGCATTCGTGTACTGAGGACACATTCTTGTTTCACATATATCTTCACAATATACCAGAAGATTAATCTAGCAATTAAAATATTTTTGTTTATACCTGTATAACAAGTTATTTGATAGTTACATTTTTTGTTTTTGTTTTCCAAAACAGAACTTTGCATTTTACATGAAGTTTAAATTTGTCAATATTAAGCAGCATTCTAAATGGTAAGACTAATTTTTATCTGGTTATTATAACTACTATTTATAAAAATCTTAGTGACTGTATTTTTTTTTTTGTGCGGCTTGAATTGAAAAATTAGAATGTTCAACCATCTCATTTGAGTCCTTGTAAATTATTTAGATACTGGTGACACTGTGATAGACCATACACATGGAAATCCCATAGAGAAAACCGAATCTGACAGGGATACAGATCACTATGAAATTCCTGCTCATTGTGTCATATTAGCAACGAGATGTAGGTGGTTTCAAAGGGCGTTACTTAGTGGTATGAGAGAATCCATAGACAAGTGAGTATTGTTAGACATTGGTTTCTTTTGAAAACCGTGTCATACATTCAAGTTAACAGCTGAGTTTTGTAGAGATGTGTGGTGCATGAAGAGTTGACATGATGTTTGTCTTTTAGTCCTTTTCTGTTTTTGCCATTGCAATGTCAGTTTTTTTTTACATAAATTTGAATGACCCTTTGGTATCTCTCTTTTATGCTCAAACAATATTTGAAGAGTTTGTTTTAATAGAGATGACCTTATTCAATTATAGGTAAAAGTAACTAGATGCATATAAGAACAAAAAAATACCTATTTTAAATTGTTAGAAGAATTTGTCACATAAATGTTGTCTATATATGGTCTTATTTTTAACAGATGTTGCACATAAAAAAACTATTTTTAGATCTAATGAAAAAGTTGTCATGATTTTCAAAAGAAAACATGATGGTTTAGCTGTAAATTTCATATTTCATATGTTCTTTTCTTTGATTATTTTTAAACAGATATATCATGTTCAGGAGGGGTATTTGTGAAAAATACCAGACAAGAGAATGTTAAATTTTGCGAGCCGTAAGGCAAGGGAAATTCATTCTCAAGACGTATTTTTCGCAAATATCCCTCATGAACATGCTTTATCTGTTTAATTACACCGAATGTTAATGTTCAAAAACGCATTGATGATCGTGACGTTACAAGCCTCCAGTCGGATAGAGTATTTTTTGGCAAATACCACGGCAGAGAGGGTAAAGAAGGCATATCCTTTTGGCAAATACCCCAGCGGCAATTAAAAATGAACGATATTCTTTGATAACAGTTAATTGGTGAAAAAATACCCTAGCTATCAACCAATCAAAACCCAGGATTCTTACATAAGGTGTAATTATAGCTAAAATTTATGCTTGATATTAAATAATGATATTGTTCATCAGTAAAATGAGAGTTTAACTATAGATTTCTTTGTATATAGGAAAATAACGATCCATGATACCAACCCAGAAGTGTTCAACCTGTTCCTAGAATTTGTATATGGAGGAAATCTAGATACATCACACAGTTCACCAGAACAGCTTACTGAACTTCTCACGTTAGCTGATAGATACGAGGTAATATTACTATACAAGCTTGTAATTTGTAGGTTCAGTAGGTGTCTTGTTAATATTGTAAAAATTTGATGATATAACAATAAAATTGAGAATGGAAATGGGGAATGTGCCAAAGAGACAACAACCCGACCATAGAAAAAAACAACAGCAGAAGGTCACCAACAGGTCTGTCATTTTCTGATGAAATATGAATTATAATCATTGTATAAAATTGAAAATAGAAATGGGGAATGTGACAAAGAGCACACAGAGGCATGCTTCAGCTTAGTTATCTTAAGTTATAGATATTCTGAACAAAAATGTTACAGATGAATTTTTATTTGAAATAACTTCAATTCTGTCGTAGTTGTTTTAATGTTATTTTCAAACCTACTGCTTTCTGTTTCCTGTTGTGAAGCTGAAAAATAACTCTTCATTTTAAAAGTAAATTCATAGGAAAGAGATTATTGAAATCACAATTGAAAGTCAAGTTATTGAATTTTTTAAAACAGTCACTACACTTGCATTACCATAGCTCAACTATTATCTCATCGTTTCCTTTCAATCCTAGGAATAACCTATAGAAATACCTGTAACTTTTATTTCAGGTGGACACATTAAAGAGTGTATGTGAGCATGCGTTGGGAAAACATGTGAACAACGAAACAGCCTTGTATCTGTTCAGTATGGCAGATCAACTCCAAGCAAAGGCATTAAAGGTTAGGAAAATACTGTCTTAATTTAATTACAAAATCTGTTTTGAAGATTTTCAAACTTTGTAGTTTTACTGATATGACTTAGGAAAAAATCTAGAAATGTTGATTCAGTTTTATTGTGTTTAAAAAAGAACTTACAAAATACAAGAAACACATTACTTTTGCAGTATTTGAAAGTATATAAACAGTTATACAACTAAAACCTTCTTTTGATAAATGATCAAAAATTTTAATATCAGCATTATACAGTTAAAACTGGTAACAATAAAGCCCTTTTTAGATAAAAATTTTGTTTGAATAAATAGGAATTCAATTTATATTAAATAAAGTATATTTAATGCATGTCTTTAGTTCAGTTCAGATAAGACAATGTTAATGCAGGATTCATTGTAATACAATTCTACTTGTTTTTTAGGAACAGACAGTGTCGTATATACAGAAACATCCTGTTTTGATGGAAGGTGAACTATATATAGAATTACCTCAAAATCTGAAGAATGAAATACAAGCATTGACAAATGGGTATGTTTGATGATTAGAGCAAATTAGATAATGAATACTTATTGACTGACTCAATTTACCAGGTTGAGGTAGTAAAATGGCATCATCGTATGGCAGTGGATCCTGATTTTGTTGTTTTCAAAGACATTCACTCGTTTTGTGTACCGCATGCGGCGTGGAGAGTAGCACTAACTCACCCACTGATGCGCAGACAGGCCCATTTTGTAACATCAACGTGCTGTCTTATACGCGAGAACTTACAAAACAACAGAATACTGTGCGATAAATGTGGTAAACTTTTTGATGATCCTTGTACTCATGCGATACTATCATGTGACTATACAGTTGATGCTCGAGATCAATTTTGGAGGAGTGTTATAGACATAAACCCGATTTCATTTAGTGTTCACTTAGGAAATATGACTTAATAATAAATTGCTTAATTGTATTCTTGCCTGTGACACCGATTTTGATCTACAGAATAAAGAACGTGAACAGTTTAACTTCACGTGTGTGAACTTTATCTACAATTCTTGTAAATTGTTACAGAACCGCAACTGCTGCTAGAAGTACATAAACTATCTTCAAACTGTAATGAACATATGTAAATAATTGAACTTTTCGTCGTGATCTCGTCTTTATTGACTGTCTCTGTGTAAATCATAACTCGTGTTGTTTGTATATGATTAATTGTAATTGTCTTTGCTTTGTTTCATACTCTCCAATAGGAGGCAAATAAATTATATATGAGTGGAATAGTAAGTTAAAGTCCCAGAGGTGCAACTATTGCCCTGAGGAAATGCCACTGTTACATACTGCACTTAAGTCAAACCTAGATAAAATAGGTAGACCACAACGTCTCAACTCCCCTGTTATTTTCTAAATCCTCCATCCCGTAGCTGCATTTGAAATTCTGCTAAACACAATGACACGTACGGTCATATAGTTTCATCGAGGTACAATAGTTGGAAACTATTGAATGGTCAAATAGTTCAACGCTTGCAATTTGAAAAATAGTCAAAATATTGTGTACTTATTTTATATAGAAAATGATAACTGAGGTATAATAATAGGCAATATTCATGACTTATAAAAATATTTATTGCTATTGTTCCTTGTAGAAAGTCTCTGAATATGCATGGCAGCAAGGCCATAAACATTGATTTATTGTGAACTTAGTAGCTTGGCCACAGCTGATGACATGGACAATAGGCTTCTTTTTCTTCATCTTCCCACAAGACAGTTCAGTTAATAAGGACAAATAAAAAGATAAATTAGATACTTTATGCTTGTAAATTTGATCTATAACTTCCTGTTACTATTTATAGCTGACATTTCTATATTTTTCAGAGATGATTCCAGTGATCAAGAAACTCCAAATGTTGGTGATATTGAAGATATGATTCATAAGGTGGATTTAGCTGCTGGGGTAAGTCATTTTCTATTACTTTGAAAATCCCTTATAAAGCATTATCATATTATTTTTTTCTACATGCAATGTTTATACTTTAAAAATGACTGTATGCATTACAGTGTTATAAGATTAAAGTTCTATGTATTATTTGTTGACATCATTTGTTAACGACCAGAAAACAATTCTAACTTAGTTGTCAGACACAGAAAGCAGAAAGTTGATGTTTGTTAATTTATCATTCTGAATTGAAATGTCTTAAAAACAAGTTTTGTCTTGATCACCGTAATATTACCCTTATGAAAAGTACCTGGTTATACAATATCACATGCCAAAACTTAAAAATACATATCTGGTAGAACATACATTTAAATCAGTTTTTTTTTTATTTCAATACAGGACTTGCTGAAAATAGTCACGGATTTCTTTTCTCAGCTGAAAATAGTCAGAAAATAGCCACAGGATCAATTTCTCAGGATTAAAGCATTTGAGCAAAATGTTATATAATCAAATTATTGCAGTTTTTAGTAAAACTTTCTTACAGGCTTTTTTATAATTTTATTAAGTTTATAGTCCACTCAAACTTGATTTTAGATTATCTTCCATTTATCTTTCCGCAGACACTGTCAGGTTCAACCAGTTCCTCTTCAACCACATCCTCTGTGTCAGACTTGAGGATAGAAGATCCAGCCAGATTAGAAGCCTGTGTTCACCAAATGAAGGAGATCGTAGGTGATGACGTCAGTGATGAAGACCTAATGTTACATGTCATATCAGCTGATTACGATGTCAGTCGAGCCATAAACTTTTATTTCAGTTCCTTGTGATAATGTTTGAAACTAAATCAGCTGATTACAGTGTAGACAAGCCATTTATTTCCATTATTTTGTTGATTTTTTGTGACTTTGAATAAGTGGATAAGCTGTTTCTTTACCACAGTTTATACAAATCAAATCCTGTTCACAAGATGGTAGCAGATAGATAATGTCAAGGGGTTGTACACAATATTCCTAAAATACCATTATGTAGGAACAATTTGCACATATCAAAATGAAAGCTGTTGTGATTTGATTGATAAAAACAATTTTGATTGATTTTAAAATGGGTACAATATCTCAAAAAAGATTTTACATTATTACCTGCTATTGCTAAAAAGTGTTTCTATTCTTACATCAAAGTTTAAGAATCTTTTTGTGTAATATTTATGTTTAAGCTTTAAAAACAGAACAGAAACGTGTGGTTTTGAATGGTTAGTGCATACAAAGCTGAATCTCAATGTTAATTTTGCATTAGTAATCTGTGGTTTGGAAACAGTATAAATTCACATTCACTGTTTCTGTTATTTGATTTGTTAGTTTGTTAAATCAATCTGACTGTTTGATTTATTTAGATGCACTATTTTAGGTAAATAATTATAAAAATATTTTTCTTATCACAAAGTTGTAAAATGGATCACACTCATCAGTATATATATACTTAACTGAATCATGAACTTAAAAAAAAGTCTGACTAGCTTCTCCTAAATATGTGTTTCAGTATTTTCCCTTTGTAGATCCTTTGTAAATGTTTTGTTTAAAGGATACATAATGACTGTTGATTGGTTCACACTTCCATTTTTAGGTAATTGTCTTTAAATCTGTAGACACCATGGATATAGCCTTTGTTCTAAGATTGGACATTTGTGTGCATTATTTTGCTGTACAAACGTATTTCATTTATTTTTTGGTTTTCTAAGTCACCCGTTAAGAATAATATTTACACTCGTTTTGATTAAGAACTTTTTTGTGTTTAATTATTTTAATATTTAGTTGATTATTATATAAAAAAGACTTTTGACCTTTACCTAGAGATGGACAAAAATCACCATTTTGAGTTAGTTAATTTAGAGGTAGTAACATCTCTGTATATTCATTATACCATGGACTCAGGGTAAATATTATAGTATAAACAAATCAGTATTGATAATTTAAAAAGAAGATACAAAATCAAAAGAAAACACAGACATCACTATGGCTAAAGGAAAAAGTCAAAGAAATAAATAAGTAAAATCAGAAATTATTGTGCATCCATAACAACTGGCAAACATGAGAAATCTATCTAATTTATGCGATTTATTAAATTTTATGAAGAAATAACACTACTTAAATAGTGCATGCAAGTTTTTATTATTATTATAAAACAAATTATGTATATAAAAATTGTGAAGAAAATCTTTGTTCAATTATTTATAAACCATTTTAGAGTTATTATAATTATGAGTTAATTTATTATTTCTAAGACTGTGATCAAATTTGGGAAATACATGTTTTTATTGTTTGTTTTGTTTTTGTTGCAAGAACAAAGGTGTAAATAGTCTTGCTTTTAAAGTGACCAGTATATTTATATATTGAATATGTTTCAAAATGATACATAAAGGACTGGATTGTGTAATTATCCAACACCATTATAATGTACAAAGAAGGAATGTATATAACATATTAGAAACAGTGTATCTAAAAATAGATTTATATACGACTTCTTAGTCCATTGTCATAGGGACATAGATTTATTTGTAATTCCAAATTGGTTGTGAATGAAAAACTTTTAATACATAAAACAAGAATTTGACTGTGATATGGTTTATTGGTGGTTGTCAATTCTATTGGACAGAAACACTAATAGACAACCACTTACAAAATTCCTTACTTGGGACAAGTACATAAACATGGGACAGGGTTGAACTTATTTATTCACCATTTATGTACATTGTTCATGGAATATTTTCTTCTGCTTTGTAACATAGTGATTCTTGATAAATCTAAATTCTTGATTGTAAATTAAATTAAATTAGCCTCCATGTTATAGATCTGATTATTGGTCACCTTGCCATGAGAAGTATTTCATGCTTTAGTTATTTTTGTTAAAACTTTTAGTTTATAAAATAAAGGTAAGTTTCCCAGAGATCCATAGTAATAAAACAGTAGTATCTTACCTAGATACAGATTTAATAAAAGTAAAACAATGTTTCTTAACATATGGATAATACTGTTCTCTCTCTCCCGTAAGAAAGGAACTAAGTTTTAGAAATCAAGAGTTGTAAGTTGTCAATACTATTTTTATACTACCAGATAGGTAAATAGTACAATTCTGACACTAAACAGCCCTGGGCATCATATTCAGGTGCACCTTTTAGCCCAGGGAATATAGAACATTCCTGTTATATAGTAAACCAGGCCTTGCCGTCATAAAACTTTTGAGTCAGTTTTTTGTACTCGTACTCGAAAATCAACCAATCAAAATGCTGGATTTCATGTTTCGAGCATGATTTTTGTGCTCCGAGCACTGAGCAAAGTTTTATGACTTCAAACCCTTCTTTGATGTTTGAGTCAGTTTAGCCTTACTTTACAGTTTAATGCCTGTGTTACAATTTTAAGTAAGATATGTTGACATAATGTGAGATGTTTATTTCACACTTTGATCATTCTTAACTAATTTTTATTGTAAGATGGGGATGTAATTGTACATAGGGAAATTTCGCTCATTTCAAACAAGCTTAAACTCACATTAATTTAACGCAAAAATCACATGAATTTCTTTCATGTGAAATTCATGTTAATTTTCAAAATAAAGTTTTTCAGATAACATGTAAATTTTCAAATGTAATTAAAATCCTGATCAATACCAATGTTGTTTTTTAAGTTCACATGAAATTCACGAAAGATTCTGAGAGTGGAAAATTCTAATAATTCTGTGAATCTTTTTCATTTATATTTTTTGCATTTCTAACCATTTACTATTTCTTTTTTAGACAAGATTGGTTGATCATCAGAAATTAATAATAAGTTTGTTATTAAAATTACAAAATATATCCTATAATTGTAATCAACTTATTCTAAAATCACAGATACTTGTATACTGGATCCGTTGTATAAAAACTGACTACTCGGGAACAGTTCATACAAAAGGTAGATATTATAATCTCCACAGATTTCTCTGAATAGTCAACATGTTGTTTATTTTTATTATCTTTTTGTGGTAATTAGTATGTTTGTTATAATGAAACCTTATTTATTATGGAGTACTTTTTAAAAGCACATGTTTCCATTTATACTTTTTGAACATTTTATGTAAATAATGTTTATAAAATATGAATTTACTGTAAAATTATAACTATTTATTTTTTTATTCTTTGTTTTTAAAACATGATTTTCCTAAAAGTTACATTTTTCTGAACAGCACTTATTTTCTATATAAATGAATCATAAATGCTACTTGGCACTTGATCCAAGCAACTTAATTCTGATTGGTTATTTTTGTATTTCTGTAGTGGAATAACAAACCAGCTACATATTAGGTTCTTAGTCGAAGGCTATTTTGTTCTGCAATCAGACCCATCATTATTTCCCCCTTCCTTAATCTTAGCATCAAACAAAATAAATTTTAATATTTTTTCCATTCAATGATGGTATATATTTTTGTCTTATTGTAGCTATGATAGCCTTGGAACAAAAATTTGTATCTTCAGATTTGTATTTTCATTGAGATAATCATTAAACACTAAACAAAACATAGATTTATGGATGTGGGAATTTATATGTGTATTTCAGCTTAAAGAATTGATATCAGAGATATTATATTCAGTCAATGTGTCATCATAAACAAGGGAGATAATCTTAAGAGTTGTACAATGTAGCAATGACCACAAACTGTTTATTTTATTAAACTTCAATCATTCTCTGTCTTTATGTATTTCATGTTTTTAAGGTATAAAAATAGCGAAGGAATTAATTGAAATAGAGATCAAATGTATTTATTTACTACTCGGGAACAGTTCATACAAAAGGTAGATATTATAATCTCCACAGATTTCTCTGAATAGTCAACATGTTGTTTATTTTTATACGACCGCATAATTTGAAAAATTTTTCGTCGTATATTGCTATCACGTTGGCGTCGTCGTCTGCGTCGTCGTCGTCGTCGTCCGTATACTTTTAGTTTTCGCACTCTAACTTTAGTAAAAGTGAATAGAAATCTATGAAATTTTAAAATAAGGTTTATGACCACAAAAGCAAGGTTGGGATTGATTTTGGGAGTTTTGGTCCCAACAGTTTAGGAATTAGGGGCCAAAAAGGGCCCAAATAAGCATTTTCTTGGTTTTTGCACTATAACTTTAGTTTAAGTAAATAGAAATCTATGAAATTTTGACACAAGGTTATGACCACAAAAGAAAGGTTGGGATTGATTTTGGGAGTTTTGGTTCCAACAGTTTAAGAATTAGGGGCCAAAAAGGGCCAAAATAAGCATTATTCTTGGTTTTCGCACAATAACTTTAGTATAAGTAAATAGAAATCAATGAAATTTAAACACAAGGTCTATGACCACAAAAGGAAGATTGGAATTGATTTTGGGAGTTGAGGTCCAAACAGTTTAGGAATAAGGGCCAAAAAGGGGCCCAAATAAGCATTTTTCTTGGTTTTCGCACCATAACTTTAGTATAAGTAAATAGAAATCTATGAAATTTAAACACAAGGTTTATAACCATAAAAGGAAGGTTGGGATTGATTTTGGGAGTTTTGGTCCCAACAGTTTAGGAATAAGGGGCCCAAAGGGTTCAACATTAAACTTTGTTTGATTTAATCAAAAATTGAATAATTGGGGTTCTTTGATATGCTGAATCTAACTGTGTATGTAGATTCTTAATTTTTGGTCCCGTTTTCAAAGTGGTCTACATTAAGGTCCAAAGGGTCCAAAATGAAACTTAGTTTGATTTTAACAAAAATTGAATCCTTGGGGTTCTTTGATATGCTGAATCTAAAAATGTACTTAGATTTTTAATTATTGGCCCAGTTTTCAAGTTGGTCCAAATCGGGGTCCAGAATTAAACTTTGTTTGATTTCATAAAAAATTGAATAATTGGGGTTCTTTGATATGCCAAATCTAACTGTGTATGTAGATTCTTAATTTTTGGTCCCGTTTTCAAATTGTCTACATTAAAGTCCAAAGGGTCCAAAATTAAACTAAGTTTGATTTTAACAAAAATTTAATTCTTGGGCTTCTTTGATATGCTGAATCTAAACATGTACTTTGATTTTTTATTATGGGCCCAGTTTTCAAGTTGGTCCAAATCAGGATCCAAAATTATTATATTAAGTATTGTGCAATAGCAAGAAATTTTCAATTGCACAGTATTCAGCAATAGCAAGAAATCTTCAATTGCACAGTATTGTGCAATAGCAAGAAATTTTCCATTGCACAGTATTGCGCAATAGCAAGAAATCTTCAATTGCACAGTATTGTGCAATAGCAAGTATTTTCAATTGCACAGTATTGCGCAATAGCAAGAAATATCTAATTGCACAATATTGTGCAATAGCAAGAAATTTTTTTAATTGGAGTTATCTTTCTTTGTCCAGAATAGTAGTTGAATCAACTTAAATCATTGTTTTATACAATATACAATGTATATTCACTTTTACTACCAACTGATAAATTAAAACAATCTTTACCATTCAGTGATAACAAGCACTTTTTTTACATTTTAATATTTTATGATGTATTTAAATGAGTAGTTATTGTTGCAAACTCCATTAGAAATTTGAATTGAGATCAGTTTTGGAATAAGGGAAAGGGGGATGTGAAAAATATATTCAACAGCATAGTGAATTGCTCAAAGGCAAAACAAAAATTTTAAGTTCATTAGAACACATTCATTCTGTGTCAGAAACCTATGCTGTGTCAACTATTAAATCACAATCCAAATTTAGAGTTGAATCCAGCTTGAATGTTGTGTCCATACTTGCCCCAACCGTTCAGGGTTCAACCTCTGCGGTCGTATAAAGCTGCGCCCTGCGGAGCATCTGGTTATTATCTTTTGTGGTAATTAGTATGTTTGTTATAATGAAACCTTATTTATTATGGAGTACTTTTTAAAAGCACATGTTTCCATTTATACTTTTTGAACATTTTATGTAAATAATGTTTATAAAATAAGAATTTACTGTAAAATTATAACTATTTATTTTTTTATCTTTGTTGTTTAAAACATGATTTTCCTAAAAGTTACATTTTTCTGAACAGCACTTATTTTCTATATAAATGAATCATAAATGCTACTTGGCACTTGATCCAAGCAACTTAATTCTGATTGGTTATTTTTGTATTTCTGTAGTGGAATAACAAACCAGCTACATATTAGGTTCTTAGTCGAAGGCTATTTTGTTCTGCAATCAGACCCATCATTATTTCCCCCTTCCTTAATCTTAGCATCAAACAAAATAAATTTTAATATTTTTTCCATTCAATGATGGTATATATTTTTGTCTTATTGTAGCTATGATAGCCTTGGAACAAAAAATTGTATCTTCAGATTTGTATTTTCATTGAGATAATCATTAAACACTAAACAAAACATAGATTTATGGATGTGGGAATTTATATGTGTATTTCAGCTTAAAGAATTGATATCAGAGATATTATATTCAGTCAATGTGTCATCATAAACAAGGGAGATAATCTTAAGAGTTGTACAATGTAGCAATGACCACAAACTGTTTATTTTATTAAGCTTCAGTCATTCTCTGTCTTTATGTATTTCATGTTTTTAAGGTATAAAAATAGCGAAGGAATTAATTGAAATAGAGATCAAATGTATTTATTTACTGCAGACGACAGTTTTTTCCATTTTATAAACATATTTTTATGACAATAGTTTTTCTGAAAATACCAATTTTTCTATAGAAGTTTTAATTATTTTATATAATAAATGATTGTGACGATAGATTCACTTAAAAATTGAAAAGAATAGATAAGATGTTTATAAGCATAATCTGATAAAATATCTCTGAGTTTTTATCATTTTTTTATTTAAAACAGTGGTGTTGTATTTCCTAGTAATAATTATAACAAACTAAAGATTTAAAGCAAATGTAGCAAAGTATTCTGCTTTAATTGTCATTACTTTCTTATATTTAACATTCTACTATTCTGGTACTTTCTGTTTAAAATAAAGAAAAAAAAACATCACTGACAAACCTGGGCCAAGAAAGCACTTACTTGGTATCAAGATAATGCCCCTTATGCCTGAACTTATGTTTTTTTTTAAATTTTGATAAGAATTCAGTTGCTATGTAAAAAAAAACAAATTTAAAGAATAAAATCAAATGCACTCTGTCATTCGAAGGAGGTAGAATTTATTCTTTCTACTGTATTTTTTATTGAAACTAAACTTTCAAACCAGGACACGTTCTAATCATCATTTTTACATATACATGAAATTTGTTAAATCAAGAAAATGCTACTTTTAGTCTTAGTAAATTACAGAATTTCCGCTAATCATCATGAAAATAATTATTTATGAAGCAAAATTATCTCAAATTTCATCCTTGGAAATTAGGTATTTGTTTTATTGTCTAATTTTAAATGATAGATACACATATTATATAATTTTTTTTGGAACATGTAGAAAATAGAATCATTAACAGCAACTGTAGTTATTTCTATTTAAAAGCAGTGTTGGTTAACAAGCATTGTATTTTATTTTTCAGCTGACTAGCTAATTACCACCTATAGAACATATAACACAAATATCAAGCTCTAAAAATTAAAAGTTTTTGATTCTTTACAATAAGCTTTGCTATAACTTCATGTAGGCTATGTAGTCTTGCAATTACAGAATATTCTAAGAAATCAAACATAATTGTGAACATGAATATTTAGCAGTTCAATAAAATATTTTTATTCTTGGAGTCCATATTTATTGCATTTTCACAGTACCTAAAGTTTGCTTTTCACATGAGGTGTGATTGAGTTGTATCCCTTTCCATACTGGTTAAATTACCTACCAGATATCTTTGTTTAAATGGTAAAACTTATTTGGGACCCTCTCTTGCTTCCTATCATTATCACCTTTAGTTCAAAATATACATCAGCTGCACTTCATGCAAAATTTCATCCTTTCTGAAATAAGAATTCTTTTGAAGAGGTAAAAGGTACCAAAATAGGCAATCACTGTTCTCCTCAGAATATTTTGTCAATCCATCAGATGTCATGACATTTCCATGTAACTGGAGAATTAGTTTGGTAAATGGTCTTCAGAGCAATAGTGTTGATTAGATTTTTTCTACAACTCCAATAGTTTGCATGGTAAGGACAATGAAACTTCCAGACAAATGATTAAGGAACAATGGAAGTAATAAAGAAATTCAGTGTTGTTTTTTATGCCCCTGCCATAGTAGAGGGTGCATTAAGTTTGATCCTTTTCCGTCTGTACATCCGTCCATTCTTCTCAAACTGTTCTCTAGTTTGCCTCAACTAAATTCTATGAAACTTATACACAATGCTTATTACCACAAATACAGATCAAGTTTGAAATTTGGCGGAGTCACATTAACCGTTCTAGAGTTATTCCCCTTTACAAATGGAAAAATTGCTGATATATTTTGTTTCCATTCTTAGACTTCAGTTTGCCTCAACCAAATCCTATGAAACTTATACACTGCTTATTTCCACAAAATACAGATCAAGTTCTAATTTGGGTAGCATCACTTTTACCATTCTTCAGTTCTGATAATGTCACTTTTAAAACTTTATATGATATGAAAGCGGGGGCATCATCTGTCCCATGGACACATTCCCCATTTAATGTCTCGCATGACTGAGTCAAAAAGCAAGACATAGGTATGATGTTTTTCGCTGTCAGCAGCGTCGGCAGCTTCAACAATGTATTAGTTTGTGATTAGGTCTAGTTTATGGTGAACCTTTAGTGGTAAGTCAAAGATATTTAGTATGCAGTTGTATAAGAATTGGCACTTTTCATTACCATGGAGATTATTGTTAGTTATGGTCTTTTGACTTTGAAATTTTTGCTTAGTTTTCATGTATTAGTTTGTGCTTAGGTCAGTTTATGGGGAACCACTAGTGGAAGTCAAACATATTTAGTATGTCGTTGTATAAGCATTGGCATATCTCATTTCCATTGACATTTTTTCAGCCCTGCCTTCTCAGTCATGGTCTATTGACTTTGAAACTTTTGCTTAGTTTTCATGTATTAGTTTGTGATTAGGTAGGTTTATGGGGAACCACTAGTTGTAAGTAAATAATAATTGGTATGCAGTTGGATAAGCATTGGCATTTCTCATTACCATGGAGATTATTTGGCCCCGCCCCTGGAGTCATGGTCTATTGACTTTGAAATTTTTGCTTAGTTTTCATGTGAGCTGCATCGGATAGAAATCAACCTTATGCAAGTGCATGTACACATATACATATCTAAGACTTTGATCGATTTTGGAATAACTAAGATAAAAAAACTGCATTTTGGTCAATTTAAAAGGGTTGTCTTCTTATGTAAATCTACTTTTGGAACAATTACAGACTTTCCGTAGAAATTATTTTTACCCAAAATACGTTAACAGAGGTATTGATTTTCGTTTGCATAAGGTCGATTTCTATCCGACGCAGCTCATGTACTAGTTTGTGCTTAGGTCAGTTTATAGGGAACCACTAGTGGAAATCAAACATATTCAGTATGCAGTTGTATAAGCATTGGCATATCTCATTTCCATGGACATTTTTCAGCCCTGCAGTACGTCAATGATATTCAATATGCAGATGTATAAGAATGGCATATCTCATTACCATGAAGTTTATTTGACCCAAACCCACCCACTCCCTCAGTTATGGTTTATTGACTTTGAAAATTGGCTTAGTTTACATGTATTAGTTTGTGTTTAGGATTGTTTAAAGAGGAACTACTTATGATAAGTTAATGGTATTTGGTATGCAGTTGTATTAGGATTGGCATATCTTGTTTCCATGGAGATTGTTTAGCCATGTACCTTTAGTCATGGTTCATTGACTTAATATTTGCAAAACTTACATGTTTAAAAAGTATTGAACCCAGACAACTGGTTCTCTAGAAGAAAGATACTATGTATCCTCTAAGTGGAGTGTAGTGTCTGCAATCTCTAAGAAGAAATTAGATTTACATAGGTCAATTGAATCAGATAAGTTATCTTCATAGATTGTTTACAACTTGTATTGTCCTAATTGTCTTTTTGAGTAGAGTGGTCGAGCATTGTTCTGGCCTAATAGTCTCAAGCTTTCAAATGTGAAAATTGCAAGTTAAGTATAAAAAAAATCCAGTTACAAACTATTTATATACTGCAATTGTGGATTTTTGTTCAGTCAAATTGAAGTTATTTATATAAGGACCATAACTCCTGAACTGCAAAATTATCAATATCTTACTTCACCTCCATTTTGTCATCTGCATCGGATAGAAATCCACCTTATGGAAATGAATATCAATACATGTATTCATTAACTTAGTTCGGGTAGACAAAAGAAAAAATATATAGGCAAAGTATGTAACTATTTGAAAATTAAGTAGGTATAGGAACCCTTCAAAATAGAGCAAAATTCATCTTTTTTTTCGTATTTGAACATTCTGAAATCCACCAAAGTATTGGCAATGCACATGTGTAGTACGTGAATTGGCATAAAGTAAGTTTCTATCCAACGCAGATCATATATATTCCAATAAGAAAAGCATTGGTTGAAATCGCTGACAAAGTTCCTTACCTGGAACAAGCACATAAACATTTGGCATGTTGAAGTATTGATCAAGCATTAAATCTTCTCTTTTTTTTTAGTTTTGATCTATTGAATAACAATTTGTACACAGAAGACTGTACCATATAAATAATGGCAGAACAGGCTCTTAACTCTATAATACAGGTATTATGGACAACAAACAAAACCAATCAATACTGTATCCAAAAGTGCTTGCAGAAACTGAATGAAAACTCAAAGGTATATATCCGGAACCTGAATACGGCACTCTATTCTACCTTTTCCCTTTTCTATAAAAAAATATAAACCACACTTTATGTATTATCATTTATTTACAGCTAAACGTGTGTAGCAGATCACGTATTGCACATAGCTACAGCATAATATGTACACAGCAAAATAACATTGGTTACATTAATGTCCAAATTTCAACTAACACTTGTTTAAAATGTCTTGAACTCAAAGATTACAAGTGATTAAATAAAAATCTTTTTGACATTTTTTTAACAACTTCAATGGAAATACATCTTTTTAATGTAACAGCGTGTGAAAAATTGGACCAATAAATATTATTAAATGTCACCTCAAAAATATTTGAAATAAATGCACTTTTTAATGAAATATAATAAAAAGAAAATATGATTGATCTTCATGGAAATATTAAAGCAAAACAAACTTTTTTTAAAAATTATATATGTTTACGTAAAGGCTCATCTCCTTGAATAAAGATCTTATTTCTAGGCCGATTTTCCTGTGCAAAATGTGGTTTTGTCATACTTTACATCTCTTACCATGGAAAAGTGAGAAACAAAATAACAACATATATTTTTCTCGGTTTACAGTCTTAATTTTCTGAAAGGCTATGAAATGTCTGTGGATGAATGATCATAGCTTGTAAATCAAATGTCCAACACCAGAAAATAAACAATAAATCTGGAATATTTTTAAAAAGATATAAAGATTTTACATGAAATGTTATGGGTTTAAATGTGTATGATAATTACAATAGTAAGTTACACTGCTTGTTTCACCAGCTGTATAAAACGTGCAACTAATCCACATATGCATTGACTGTTCATGACTGAATTTGTCACTAGCAAATAAAGAAATGAGAGTGTAATAAATATAAAATGTTTTCATGTTTAATTTTTTTATTGGTAGATATCAATTTGAAATATGTCAGTTGTAGGTTATAAGTTACGTCCACCACACAATATTTCAATGACAATGTTCTATTTTTTTACTGTATACTAAATTTCATGAACCTAAGAAAATAGTTACGTCACTTCTGTAATACAATGATTTATACAAAACATCAGTTATAAATATTGATTTCTATATTCATAATGGCATTTTGTTTCATAACATTCAATTACATGTATTCATAACAAAACAAACAGCAAATCATATATTTTGTTGATTTATTTATAGTTTTAAATTTCATTAGAATCACAATATATATCATTGTAATGTAAGGACAGTTTAGGAAATTCAATTGTAATATATATGTATTAAATACTTGATATTAATGAAATATGGACAGAGCGATAGCATATATGGAGGGATGATTGATAAATGTTTTTAAGAACAATAATTAAAAAATAATCTATAAGTAATAATACCAATAAAAATTAGCAATTATTCCCATAGGAATGTTACAAAATAAAAAAATTACATTGAAACATGAACAAAAAAATGACCAAAACATAAATTAGGTATCAAAACAAAATATCACATGGCGATTTTAGTTACAACATGTTAAGTGCAATCAACAATAATAAACTACAGGACAACTGGCAGTGGTTTTATATAACAACATACGGCAAGGCCTTCTAAATAAGTCAACACTAACATAAAATCAGTCTATAAAATTAGGAAATTAGACTTAAAAAGAGAAGTAGCTAGCTCACTATCACATTGTAGTTTATACAATAGTATATTATCATTTTGGGATTTTTTTTTCTTTATCAAAACTGATGGGTACTTTTGTTTTGTCCTCTTCCCAGTATTTTGCATGTGTTACATTAAGATTTGACAAGGACGTCACATCACTGTTGTATTTATAAATAAGGAGGTTTGATTATCACAGGGTTAACCACTGTAACAAAAGTAGGAAACTGAAGATGGAATGCAACTTCAAACTGCTTCCTAACAACAATAAAAATATTAGACCAGTTTACAGAAAAGAATTATTTGTTAAATCATATAAAATACTTGTGGGAAGCAATTGAAAAATAGCAATACATGTACACTGTTGGTTTTTGTGGATACCATAAATATAAATGTAATGCACAGACTTGGTAGATGTGTAGACATATAAAACTTGACCCGCATGTGATTGCAATAGAATTAAAAATCATTTTTAACTAATTCTGCATTCTTTATTCTTAAATCTTGAATGCAAAGATGCAGCCATACTTCTGAGGTTCAAATTTCTTTTTGCCATTTTATGTTCAAGTAAACAGTCATTCAATTTTAATTCACTTTATTCATTAAAATAAAACAGCATTAATAACTAACATAATATAATTAATTATTTGCCATATAGCTGTTTGAATATTCATAAATATATCATAAATAAATATAAGTATAACCAAAATTAAACGATTTATTGTTAAGAATAAAGACATACACCACGTATCCTGAGTCTTAAACATGATATGTTGATGGGATATGGAATTAAAAACAATTGTAACCTTATTTAAGACATGTCGATAGAAACATGATTAAGAAATATAATAATGCCTCCTGTGTAAACATCCACAGAACATCATATGTGAGGTAAGTCAGACAGAAAACAAGCTGCCTTGGCCTCTATAGATTAATATTTACATATTTACATTATCACAGAAAGACAAATCACAGCTTTTTGCCATTTATGGCCATTTTTCAGTCTTGCTGTGTTAAATGTCAATTTGGCAATTTTTTTGTAAGTTTTGTCAGTTGCTGCCATTTATTTTTGTGCACAGATTAAACAGTAAACACTCAGGAGTCACTTAATGCTTCAGGAATTTATTTCCTTTAGTTCTAGCATTACTTCCCTTTGTTCAGTAATCTGAATTATCTCCCCTGTGGAATGACTGAATTATGAAGGGGTCTCTGATTCAGCACTGATTTAACTGTTGTCACTGAAGTCTTGTTAAATATGCCACTTGTCTAGTAGCACTTTAAATGAGATTTTCAGAATCTAAATGCAAACAAACAAACAATATACAATCTGTTTACTGGATGTGGAGAAAATGATTTTTGCCCTGTAAAGTAACAACCACCGGTATTTTTCTTTCATGCCAGAATCTTATGATGAGATTAGTGTACACTAATATGTAGTTTTCAACTCCTTGTATGAATATAATCAGAAAACACTATTTCCAAGGAGATAGATGTATGTTTCAACTCATAACATGCACATAAAACAACATTGACAGTTTTCTCCTGAGGTGTAAGCTCCACACATATTACTCCTGAGATATACATTCCAGTAACACAATCATGTTTGGCACAATGAATTAGTCACTAAGTGCTATGGACGTACACCTAATGGATAATGCTTCAGTCTTCCTCTGTAGTATGGGTTGTGATGACTGGGAGGTGAAGGTGCTACAAAAAACCAAATATTAACAATTAGTCAAACAGCATGTGAAAGG
Organism: Mytilus edulis; assembly: GCA_019925275.1. Classification (NCBI taxonomy): domain Eukaryota; kingdom Metazoa; phylum Mollusca; class Bivalvia; order Mytilida; family Mytilidae; genus Mytilus; species Mytilus edulis. The sequence goes on along the minus strand of CM034356.1, from coordinate 89,063,865 downwards.
ACAACAATTAGAAAGGAGACAGCTGAAAATATTTAATCTATCATAACTTTTAAATTCTTTATCTAGAGGTCAACAAATGGTATAGAAAAATTTGTAAGGGTTCCGCGGAACCCAGTGTCTCGCCTACTTTTGCTGAAAATCACAGGTTCAACAAAAATGAGGAAAAAAATCAATAAAAATATTCCTCTTGATACTATCTTTTTATTGTAAGAAGCTTCTGTCCAAGTTTGGTAAAAAACCAGGATAGTTTATGAATCTAATAAATGTTTAAAAACTTTAACTGCAGACTGTATGTAATGTTAACTGGAAGAAAGTCCATTTATAAGTAAAATACTGATACACAGGTACAAAATATTAACAAAATTTCCTTCTAAATACTAGCTTTTGATCATTAACAAGCTTCTGTCTAAGTTTGGTACAAATTAAAAGTAGTATATGAAAGTTATTAATTTTTTTTTAAATTTAACCACAGAGTGAATGTGTTGTTTTCTGGCAGAAAATGTAAGTCCATTTAAAAGTAAAATATGGAAAAAACGGATTTATTTTTTTACAAAATTAACTTCTGTATATTATCTTTTGATCATAAACAAGCTTCTGTCCAAGTTTGGTACAAACCCAGGATAGTTTAAGAAAGTTATTAAAATTTTAAAAACTTTAACCACAGAGTGAATGTTATGTTTCCCCGCAGAAAAACTAAGTCCATTCATTAGGTAAAATACGGAAAAAATGGAATTTTATTTTTACAAAATTTAATTCTGGATCCTATCTTATGATCATAAACAAACTTCTGTCCACATTTGGAAGTAATCCAGTATAGTTTAAGAAAGTTATTAAAATTTCAAAAACTTTAACCACAGAGTGAATATTTGTGGAAAGTCGCCGCCGACAACAACGTAATGTAGGATCGCTTAGTCTCGCTTTTTTGACAAAAGTCGAAGGCTCGACAAAAATACAACCCTTGTTTGAGTTGTTTTTAGATTGTCATTTTGGGCCTTTTATAGTTAACTATGCAGGCCTTTTGTAGTTAACTATGCAGTTTGGGCTTGATTCATTGTTGAAAGTCATACGTTGACCTATAGTTGTTAGTTTCTGTGCATTTTGTCCATTGTGGAGAGTTGTCTCATTGGGCAACACACCACATCTTCTTGTTTTATATTGTATAAAGGAAATAAACAGTAATCCTGCAATAGTCTTTTTCTCTTTGTCTCTCTATTGATAATAGTGATAAATAACAATTAAATGTTTCACCAACAAAATATTACTAAAAATAAACATCTAAGAAGCTGAAATATAAGCTTATAAATCAACAAGTATATGATAGTAAAACTTTTATCAATAAACATAATTTGTTCTTAGTGACAGTATACACAAAAGAGTCACAAATAAAAATATCCACACAAAACGTGATTGTTATTTGTGCATAAAATAAATTCAATGTGTACCACACTTGCTTGACACAACTTTTACACACACAAACATTTTATATTGAATATGATGTAATAAAACACACGAAGGAAGGGAGGTGTTGTTTACCTTTACAAATAGTCCATAAACTTTTGTGATTTAGGTGATAAAATAGGATGAGGACCTGTGATAACCAAGATAAAATAAAAGTATATAATTCTATGCGTGTGGTCGAACATTTTACATAAGTACAAATTATTCTATATGTAAGCTGGAACACTTTTAAATACAAATTTTTCTATATTTTGTTATCAAATGCTAGCCTTTTTTCAAAATAATATAAACGGTTTCATTTATGCAATTAGCAATTTCTACAATCAAATGCAGTTCCTATTATCTATAACCATCTCTTCAACTTAACTTATAGAAGCCTCAATGAATCCAGTGTTTTCTATTTGATCTGATTTCACTTTTTTAAAACTTGATTGGTCTTATCAATTCTAAATTTTTAATCTTGAAGCCATTTTATAGTTGACTTTCAATATATCAATTGTTTAAACCTTCTTTAAAATTTCAATCTATCAATTGTTTAAACCTTCTGGTGTACCGAATTTTAATCCTGTTATCTATGATGAGTTTATCTAAACCAAATAATTGCTTGTTTGGAGTAAAAACAGAAAAAAAAACCTTTGAAATTCATAAGAAGAAAATATTTCTTAGGAAAGTGCACACAATATTGCATGACACATCATTCCTATTCAAAATCACTGCAATTTACAAGTCATAAATCGTGTGCACAACAAACATAATTACTGTCTTTTGAGCATTTAAATTTTAATTATTCTATGAATAAACGTAAAGAAATAAATAATAGGAAAATAAATCTGATAAAAACAACAGGTTTAAACTTCATAACAGAACTAACTGAAACATTGGTAAACTATTACATACATGTGGGTCTCTTTTATCTACGTGTGAGGGAAATAATAAATATGTAATACAATGTGTGTAAAAGTACTTCTATCCTACTGCAATTATTAGTGGAAAAAAAACGCCAGTTCTAAACTAAAACAAAATATCAGGTCAATAAGCATTAGGCTTTCTACAGAAATTTAAAATAGTATGTTTCATGAAGCTGTAAATATATGGAAATTTTCATATTCATTTGATTATTGAAACTGAGAAAATTTATGATAATTATGAATAGAACTTTTTGTTTTTATTTGGCAATGACCTTCACCTTTGACATTATACAGCAATGACCTTCACCTTGACTTCATACATATATTTTTGTGATCACTTACTCCATTTATTATATGGAACATCTTCTATACTTTCTTGATCTTCCAATATTTCTGATGGTAAAGGGTGTTCACTAGATGGCTGTAAACCACTGCCTACTAGGACCATGCCTCCACCTACAATCAAATCTCAACATTATACAGGGACAAATTAAGAAATAATTGATGTAAGCTATACTTTATTGTAGTTTTAACATGGGTAGGCATTATATTCGTGATTATTTTTGCCTGAGCTATAGTGAGGGCTAAAATAACAAGAATATAATGCCTTGCATCAATTATTTAGATTCTGAATAGAACAATTAAGGTAATTTCTATGTCCGATAAGTATAAGTGTAAAAGCGTTTGTGTAGGCTCTTCCATAAACCCCCCTCTTTGTTTGTAAAGAAGCAAACGGCTGGCACTGTGATTTTTTAGAGGGAGGAGTTTGAACAGCCAGCATAAATGGTTGTTGTATCTAGGTCAAATATGTCAATTTCTGAGTGCAACACATTACAGTCATGATTAATGAATTAGTAACATCATGTGCATCATCTAAGAGTTTGAAAGTGTTTTAAAGTTAAGGAAATATATTCTGAAGTAGTCAATATATGCATGTGCAAACAAATTTTATTGGATTTAGAGCATGGGTTTGTTCACAAAGCGAAAGAAGCACGTCATATTAGAATTCCAAACATATCTCAGTCTTTTTATTACAAATAACTGTTATGCAACACAAGATTACTCTTGCTAAAGTTATAACTATAAAAGAATCATTTTATTTCAAAACTGCCTGGAATTGGTTGAATTTACATTATTTGAAGAGAAAAAAAAACCCACAAAGCCAATCAGATACTTGCTTCATAAACAGCTTATTGCCTGTATACCAGTAGTTGTCATTGTTTAGTGTCTGACAAAGTTGTTTTCCTTTTTGTTTTAATGGCCCTTGGATTTCTCCTTAAAAGTATAAAACCATGTTTTTGTAATAATTCCATAAGGAATGGTTCCCTTATTTTCCTAAAATCATGATAGCAAAATTAGAGGATTTTTATTTTCCTAAAATCATGATAGCAAGATTAGAGGATTTTGCTGTGAATTAAACAAACTTATTAAACATCTAACCTCCAATAGCACTTCTTGACGGTATAGCATTCAAGACTGGTCCAAATGGTGTTGATGCTCTTCTTGAATTGAAGTTTCCCTGTGGTGTATCAGACTGAAAATATAGAATAGTTGATATATTAGATGATTACTGTTAATTTCAAAACAATTTCATACAAATATTATATATTTTGATATAATATGTGCAACTTCAACTTTATATGATCCATGTTGACCAATTAACAGCAGTTACTAGAATAGTTATTTTCTCATTGTTAGAAGAAGATCTTTTAATGTATTAAACAGAATATCTAATAATACATGGCTGGTCCTTGATCTAGAATAAGATGTCTTAATTGTGAAAAGGGGACATTTTTTTTTCCCTTACACTAATGCTGAACACTAATATAATACTTGATACTTTAACTAGTGTCTATTGCCATGCTACATCATTCTGTGTGGGGAGAGAAAGAGATGGGCATACTTCTACCTACCCTCATTGCATGTGTGGTACTTGGCCTAGCATCAGTCATCATGCCTAATCGTTCTCTGTGAGAGGCTAAACTGTCTTTTACAACAGCACTACTGGCACGACTGTTCCCTCTCTTCTGGTATAAAAGGAAAAGGAAATAATTTATAAATATGGCATATAAACAATATACTAAAAATATGATTAACAACAAGTTCTTTTAAAAGATCTTAAATATCATTGAGAGCATATCAATGTGTTATCACATGAAGATAAAACATTCAATCAATTTACTATTTTAGATCAATAAACTGATATTAGTTAGATTGTATATGGTTAACAGTCTATTAAGGTCTGTAATATATCCTCTTAATTTCCTGTTTGTATTATAAACCATTTATTTTTAAGTCCTGTAATAAGACCAATGTCATTGTTTCTACTTATTTCAATTATATATTAAGGAAATTTCAACCTAAAATGAACAAAGGAATAACAAAACATGCTCATTGCCACTACAATGTTTAATATATTAAATTTACTGCAATACAAGGTCACATAAGTGTTAATCGAATCAAAAGCTGGCTTTCCAATTCTAAGACTTTTGCAAACAAATCAGTTTTGTAACAGTGTACAGTTGTAATTTTTCCAAAAACAATTCCTTGCATTGCTTATTATACAGTTCACGTTTTCCTTATTCTTCAAGGCATAACAGTGAACCTGCAGTTATTAAAATCAATGCTGTTTGGTCTTTTGGTGGATAGTCATCTTATTGGCATTCATACCATAGCTCGTATTTTGATATAGAACGACATATTGACCACTCATATTCAACAACTTAAAGTCAAGAGATAACTTTTATAAAATAAACCTACCTGACCCTTGCTAGGTTCTACTTCCGTATTTAATGGTGGCAGAGCTCCATTTCTAGCATGAGCTATTTTAATAACCTGTAAAGCACCATTTGGTCCTACTCTCTCCTCCTACAATCATAAGACATAGTTCAGTTAATTCATATTGGCAAATTCTAATTTAAACAATATTTCAATTAAATTCACAAATTATATTGTAGTGAGGTTATCCAACAGAAAAAGAATGACAAGATTTGTCATATCACCTCTTACTAGTTTAATCACCAATACCAGAAATAATCAACTCAAACATCAATTTACCTCATTCAACTCTTTAAGATCCCCATAACGTTCACTAACCAAAAACAACCATCTAAAGCCAGTCACCAGGACAGCTTTACCTTGATAAATTTGAGTAACAATATCCCCAGAGACCACGAAATTACCAGCAGCCCCTCCATCAGAAAAATCAACATCATCAGAGGCCCCTCAGCTCAAAAGAACTACTTGTCCTTCATCATTTCCAGAAGAATCATCATTTTCAGTATGATAAAATTATGGGAGGCCATCCAACACAAAAGGACAACTCTACTGAATTATTATCATCTGAGGCCGCCTGCCAGTATGAAATTTCTGCCCTATTAATGTTGGTAAAATCTTCATCTCTAGAGACCACCAACCAGAACAAAACCATTTCACCCTATTACCTCTGATAATATCATCACACAACAGAAAACATAGATTTTAGAAGACCACCTGCATGAGACATCCCCTTGTTGTACTATGACAATGTTCCCTACTCTAAGTCTCTGTTATCAGGCCCTTTAAAATGATATTTAATTTTAACTGTAAAAAAGGTTATTTTCATTTCTTCATAACTTGTTGTTTATTAGGATATTTTAACTGCATGTTTATTAGCATTCACTGATTCTCATTTAAAACTACATTTAAATATTAGTGCTAAATAATGAACTTAAGTCTGTAAACAAATATTTACAAGTAATTAGTATTTCACACTTTCTACATTCATTTTAGTTTATCCTGACAAGCTCTATGGGTTTATTTGTTTAAGGGTTTTAGAAATTGAAACACAAAGACTTTTGAATGTACTAATATGCTAATATCAAAAATAATAATTACAATAGAGAATGCCACAGGGATATAAAACATAATGGAATGACTTAGTAAAATCATTCAGGCGTATCATACTGCTGTGTGACTTCCAATTAAAGGCTAAATTACTTTCACCGAGTCATTTCATTTCTGCGCTTTTGATGCAATATGCAAATTAATAATATATATCTAAATGTATTAAAGATTTTATCTGCTTTTCAAAACATTTCACCTGTTTAAAATTCAGGTTATATTACAGTGAGAGGCTCATGGAATATTTATCATGCAATTAAAATTTGATATCCTGAACCTGAAAATGATCTTAAAAAATTTGTTTTTAGTAACAAAATGCAATGAAAATGTTCCACCTGTATGTATATGAAATAGAGGGAACTACAGAAAATTTCTGGCAGACTATAAAATAGTGATAAAATATTTAATTAGATTAAAAAATAGTGCTTTCTTTTTTCAGTGTGATACTTTTCAAACAAATAAAATATAAATTATTTATATAAAACAAAAGCAACCAGATGCTCCGCAGGGCGTAGCTTTATACGACCGCAGAGGTTGAACCCTGAACGGTTGGGGCAAGTATGGACACAACATTCAAGCTGGATTCAGCTCTAAATTTGGATTGTGATTAAATAGTTGACACAGCATAGGTTTCTGACACAGAATGAATGTGTTCTAATGAACTTAAAATTTTTGTTTTCTCTTAGAGCAATTCACTATGCTGTTGAATATTAATCCTCTCAAAACAAGAATGTGTCCTCAGTACACGAATGCCCCACTCGCACTATCATTTTCCATGTTCAGTGGACCGTGAAATTGGGGTAAAAACTCTAATTTGGCATTAAAATTAGAAAGATCATATCATAGGGGACATGTGTACTAAGTTTGAAGTCGATTGGACTTAAACTTCATCAAAAACTACCTTGACCAAAAACTTTAACCTGAAGCGGGACAGACGGACGGACGAACGGACGGACGGACGAACAGACAGACGGACGGACGGACGGACGGACGCACAGACCAGAAAACATAATGCCCCTCTACTATCGTAGGTGGGGCATAAAAATGTTTGAAGAAATTTTCTTTTTTATTTATGAAATTTCAAATGAGAAAAATTGAACCCAATTTTTTTAATCACATCCCCCTTTCCCTTATTCCAAAACTAATCTCAATTAAAATTTCTAATGGAGTTTGCAACAATAACTACTCATTTAAATACATCATAAAATATTAAGATGTAAAAAAAACTGCTTGTTATCACTGAATGTTATTTATTATAATTTATCAGTTGGTAGTAAAAAGTGAATATACATTGTATATTGTATATAACAAAGATTTAAGTTGATTCTGGACAAAGAAAGATAACTCCAATTAAAAAAAAATCTTGCTATTGCACAATATTTTGCAATTAGATATTTCTTGCTTACTATTCTGGACAAAGAAAGATAACTCTAATTAAAAAAAAATTTGCTATTTCACAATATTGTGCAATTAGATATTTCTTGCCATTGCGCAATACTGGGCAATTGAAAAGACTTGCTATTGCACAATACTTAATATAATAATTTTAGATCCTGATTTGGACCAACTTGAAAACTGGGCCCATAATAAAAAATCTAAGTACATTTTTGGATTCAGCATATCAAAGAACCCCAAGATTTCAATTTTTGTTGAAATCAGACTAAGTTTAATTTTGGACCCTTTGGACTTTAGTGTAGACCAATTTGAAAACAGGACCAAAAATGAAGAATCTACATACACAGTTAGATTTGGTATATCAAAGAACCCCATTTATTCAATTTTTGATGAAATCAAACAAAGTTTAATTTTGGACCCCGATTTGGACCAACTTGAAAACTGGGCCAATAATCAAGAATCTAAGTACATTTTTAGATTCAGCATATCAAAGAACCTAACTGATTCATTTTTTGTCAAAATCAAACTAAGTTTAATTTTGGACCCTTTGGACCTTAATGTAGACCAATTTGAAAACGGGACCAAAAGTTAAGAATCTACATACACAGTCATGACAGTTAGATTCGGCATATCAAAGAACCCCAATTATTCAATTTTGATGAAATCAAACAAAGTTTAATTTTGGACCCTTTGGGCCCCTTATTCTGTTGGGACCAAAACTCCCAAAATCAATACCAACCTTCCTTTTATGGTCATAAACCTTGTGTTTAAATTTCATAGATTTCTATTTACTTATACTAACGTTATGGTGCGAAAACCAAGAAAAATGCTTATTTGGGTCCCTTTTTGGCCCCTAATTCCTAAACTGTTGGGACCTAAACTCCCAAAATCAATACCAACCTTCCTTTTGTAGTCATTAACATTGTGTTTAAATTTCATTGATTTCTATTTACTTAAACTAAAGTTATTGTGCGAAAACCAAGAATAATGCTTATTTGGGCCCTTTTTTGGCCCCTAATTCCTAAACTGTTGAAACCTAAACTCCCAAAATCAATCCCAACCGTTCTTTTGTGGTCATAAACCTTGTGTCAAAATTTCATAGATTTCTATTAACTTAAACTAAAGTTATAGTGCGAAAACCAAGAAAATGCTTATTTGGGCCCTTTTTGGCCCTAATTCCTAAAATGTTGGGACCAAAACTCCCAAAATCAATACCAACCTTCCTTTTGTGGTCATAAACCTTGTGTTAAAATTTCATAGATTTCCATTCACTTTTACTAAAGTTAGAGTGCGAAAACTAAAAGTATTCGGACGCCGGACGACGACGACGACGACGACGACGCTGACGCCAACGTGATAGCAATATACGACGAAAATTTTTTCAAATTTTGCGGTCGTATAAAAACTAAGAAAATCCTTAATAATTCTGATTTTAAAGGTAAAAATTTAAGGAAAAAGTGTGGAGTCTTGTGTTAGCAAAGAGATTAATTAGCCTTGTAAGCTTTGGTTAAAATTCTTTTAGAAATATCCTAAACCTGCTGCAAAAAATAACAACTAAAATATTAGTGTATACTTCATTCAACTAATTCCTCACAACTCTACATGATTCACTTACTTTTTATGAAGAAATGATTGAATCATCATTTTTGGAATATTCATTCATAAACTCACTATTTACTTTTATATAAATTATTTATACATTTAAAAAAAAACTCCAACATTTTAACCTCAACAATTTCAGTTTAATAATTTATTATATTTAATAGCAATTTGTCAATATAAATCAAACTTTCTGGAAACCTTAAAGTACTTAAGACAGAAGCAATGAATTTTAAATATACACAATAATACATGTAAGTTACAAACAGGTAAAATAAACGACTGATGTAAATACTTACAAAACAATTCTGTAGAATTGTTTACAGACCCTAGCATAAAAACTTGTAAATAAAATCTATTTAACTTACTGTGTATGATTTGGTTGCATCTGACTGAATAGGGGCAAGTCTTGTAGGTTTTTGTGCTGCAGGCCTGACAAACTTGGTATTACTATGTGGACGTCGTACAGTAGCACTTGTTGGAAAGCTAGATGCTGGACGGGTTGTGCCTGGTACAGGTGTCTCTGCATAGTCTCTGAAAGAATAATTATTTTTATTATAATTTCAACAACAAAATGATAAGCTCCTAAAACTGAAATCATTTAGGAGCTTATCATGTAATCATAATTTTTTACGAATTAAGCTTTTTCAAAAAGCCATAATTGACAATTATCAAAATTGGTGAACAAATTTAAAGTTTTATCATAATGACTTCAATATTCTGGTTAAGAGCTTTAATATCATTATATTTACATCTATTGTTTCTGGTTTAGAGACTATTTTATTCATACAAGAGAACTTTAGTTCCTTTCCTGAGTTGATTTTTCTGTTGTTTTTTTTTTGTAATCTAAAGATCAAGATGAAACAGGGGAGAACTAACATCTCAACAAACTAGGCAAACCTTGCCTAATGGTCATGTGCCTGTCCAAATTCACAAACTTTCATAATGATGTCTTATCTTGATATTTTTTTATGGTATTTTGAGTATTTGATGATGATGGGTTTTCTTTTCAAGTCTCTTTTATTTCATCCCCCCTTTTTTTTTTTTAAATTTCAGGCAAGTCTTGATCTCTTCATTCTTTTTTTTTTTTAATATATGATTGAAACTGAATACCACAAACAAGCATATTGTTGACAACACTGCCTCCAGAAACGGCATCTTTAAGTCTCCATTTGTAGATTTTGTAGAGGTGAGACCAAAAAAAAAAAAAGCCAAACTGAATGTGTAAATTAACTTACTGTAAATTTGATGGTTCCCTCATTGATATTTTTTTACTTGAAATGAGGAGAACATTGTCTAAGTTTAATGCACCTGCTGCTGTATAAGAACGTTGCTACAAATATAATAAGTTTTTTCATTAGAATATGAAAAATATATTCATAATAAGCCAACGTTGCAAATAAAATTGTAAATACCAACTGAGGCTTCACTTGTACATAAACAACTTGAATGAAAGAAAGGCATTAGAAGTGTATGATATCATCCTGGAATTTCAAAATTCTGAACTTTATAAATAAATTAACATTGGCAAATGTATGTATTTCAAGAAAAGAAATCGTAAAAGCATAATTAGATTAGTGTGATTATGTGATGACTTAACAAATAATGACAAGAAAGAAATGACAAAGTTGAAATATTTCTGATCTATTACTAATGAACTTCTCTTTTTGTTGCCTTTTTTAAGCTGATTGATTGCTTGTTTTGCTTAATGTCCAGAGTAATCATACAGATAATATAAACTTGAGATTTACATTAAAGATTTCACAATATTTGATCTTTGTTTGAGAAGTGTATTTCCAGAGGTTGAATGTTTTGGTGTACATTAAATTTCCTAGTGAAAACTAATTCTTCAGGTCTTGTTGATGTTTTCTTCATATTCACAATAACAATTGTTTTTTTTAAATTTCCAACTAAATAATTTGGAATTGCAGAAACAATGGTGCGTTTGTTTATACTTACTCTATACATGGCTTGACTAAATGATGGTTCCCGAGAAAGCATGGAATGTTCATGTCTGTTTTGAGGAGAGGAGGGCTGCATAGGTATAGTAAGAGGTTTACTTTCTTCTACAAAAAGAAAAAATAGAAATACATATAAACATTTTTCATAGACTTTGAAAACTTTATATATACTGGTTATCAGGTTGTCTGCATATTGATATTGTAAAATCAGCTGTCAGTCACAATATGAAGCTTTTTGTCCAGTGAGCGCAATGAACGAGATCAAAAAGCCTTCATATATGTTACTTCTGTGATTAAAATTACGATAATATCACATTAAAACTACATTTTTGAAAAATGTGTTGTTTTATATTTTTATTATATCATAGTAATTGGACATTTATTATTTATTCTAACAATTCAATATGGTGGCCAAATTCTTAGTTACGATATGTTAATTGTGGATTTTACCCGTAAATTTTAGCCAAAAAATAACCACCATATCATTCATAATTCAAAAATTGCAATAGAATATTTTCTTGATTAATTTTCCACACTCCAATTAAAAACAATATCATAATATTAATTGAGTAATAACTATATACATATCTTACCTAAAACTAAAACTGAGTATTTTTTTGACAAATTTCGGGTCCAACCAATTATCTAAAATGAAAAAAACATAACAATATTTAATGTTTTATTCGTCCAATAAAAATATATCATATATTAGCTTCTTGAATTAGAACCTGATATTTATGGGAGGCAACAGATAATTAATATTTGTGTATGTGCAAAATAATGTATCTATATAAAATCAAGATGTGGAGTGATTGTCATTTAGTTCTTCATTACTGACAATACATCTGCAGAATTTATGTTCTATGTTAGACTTCAAATATTTTAAATGGGTATATATCTTTGAGACAGCAAACCAACAAAACCACATAAAATATCAGCAAATTCAACCTTTTTTTAACCATATATTTTTTTTATGACAATTAAGTATTGCTTATTCAAAAGTTAAATACTTACTTCTTGCCATACCGAATCAAACACAGAACTTAGGACACTGTCCTTCACACAGGCGTTAGGTGTGATAGGAGGGTACCCTACTCTATGTCGTCTAGGGGTTAATTGTTTCTTCTGTTCTGAACTTTCATCATATCTGAAATAAAAGAGATTATTTTAAAAACTAACTGCACAACAGACTTTTTATTACTTATTTTAGCTACACAGTGGTTATTATAGCTACACAATGGTTATTATAGCTACACAGTGGTTATTATAGCTACACAGTGGTTATTATAGCTACACAGTGGTTATTTTAGCTACACACTGGTTATTATAGCTACACAGTGGTTATTATAGCTACACAGTGGTTATTATAGCTACACACTGGTTATTATAGCTACACAGTGGTTATTATAGCTACACAGTGGTTATTATAGCTACACAGTGGTTATTATAGCTACACACTGGTTATTATAGCTACACAGTGGTTATTATAGCTACACACTGGTTATTATAGCTACACAGTGGTTATTATAGCTACACACTGGTTATTATAGCTATGTAACATAATACTGATACAAGACTGTTTCCTTATCCAAATAAATTATCATTTCTCAACACTTGCTCTTTCAACATAACTGGTGGCAATGTTGGTAAGTGAAATTTTTATATTAGTTTCTTTTATATTTTGAGTGGGAAAAGACAATTCAGAAGAGATCTTTACATTTTTAGAGATCGGCTATCTGAATCTAATTTCTAAGCTTCAAAACTTCTAACAGGAACCTTATTAGGGATTATAAAAATATGAGTTAATGATCAATGTGTCTATCAACTGGACAAGTGTTTAATTTCTTTCATCTGCCATTCTCATATCTGACCATCTTATTACTGAAAAAGCTGTTTTAAGTGATATTTTGTCATATGCAAAATACTAAAGCTAATAAAAATAACTGATTTCCGATTGTGTTTTTCCTGAGAAACTTACATGTCTTTATAGTCAATGGCAATGACTTCTTCATAATACCCCTCTTGTTCAATGATTTCTTCCTCAAGATGAGTAAATTCTGATGTCAGTGAACTGTCCTCTCTCCCTGATGATAAGACTGAGCGAGCTTCAATAGGTACACTTTTAGCTTCAATTGATCTACCGTTAATGATAATCTGAAGAAAAAAAAATAGAGGAATGTTAACAAAGGGATCTAAAACAACATGATTTTATATAGAACTCTTTGTATTGCTGTATCATATTATCATTGTTTTCAGTTTCATTAAAATCCATCAATTTATTTGGAGTGGAAATAACTGAGGAATATAAATAAATTAGGATGTTAGTTTTCTTGTTTCAATTGTTTTACAATTGTCATTTCGGGGCCTTTTATAGCTGACTATGCAGTATGGGCTTTGCTCATTGTTGAAGGCCATATGTTGACCTATAGTTGTAAATTTCTGCGTCATTTGGGCTTTTGTGGAGAGTTGTCTCATTGGCAATTATACCACATCTTCTTTTTTAACCATCTGTTCCCTGGTCAAAGAATATTAATTTTAAACCTCAAATAAAATATTTATTGTTGTGCTTTTAAATTTTAGTGCAGCATCAAAATTTTTTGCACTCTGGGAAAATCCGTTTCCCATCCTCATTGTTTGCATGTCCAGTCCATGATTACCCCTCTTCTTTTATCATTTGCCCGTCCATATCAAGAATCTTTTAGGTATGGAGCTTTTAAGAGGGTGGTAAAGGGTTATTTTCGTGAAAATTGTTTTGCCATTTTTATTTCACGTGTAGCCGTGAAAAAGGTTCGTTATTCACAGTGTTTCATGAAATCGTTAAAAAGATCAACGTGCAAGAAATTTCTAATTGTTCGTTCATCGTGAAATGGCAATTCAATTTCGCGTTCTTCCTGCAGATACCCTCCCCCCCCCCTTTACGCCCCTCTTTTAAAAGTGACATGTTCTAAATGTTTTAATATCATAATTGAACCCAATTGTTAGACTATGCAAAGACCAATACTGAATAAATGCTTCTTCATATATGATTTAAAAACAGAATTTTAATACCTTTGACAACTGTTTAAATGAAAATTAGTTTATATTTAACAAAAGAAAATGAAAGTGTCAGATGATTACAAGCTAGTATCAGGATGCACAAACTGAGGTCATTTGTCATCTATTCATTTAAATCTAATTTAAAAATCAATTTTAATTTCTGTCCTATCCAGGAAAAACATATTTGATACAGCATGTTTCATCCCCTGTAGATTTGAATGACATTTTAAGGTTAAAAGTTTCTTAAGTGTCACACAGAGTAAGGTAATAGATCTTTTCACTTATAAAAAACAGTCAATGCACCATTAACTGAACTTATAAGAAATTCATCCTTTCATTATTAGAAATTTAATTTGCTACAGAAATTATAATTTATGATCCATTTATATTTTGTGAAATATTTAGAGCTGAACAATGGCCAACATTTTTTTGTTTACACCTGTAACATAGAAATCATCGTATTTCCTCCCAGGAAAGTCCCACCTGGTTTATAATTCATATTGTCATTAATCACAATAATAAAACCATCTTCAATATTATTTGAAACTTAATACCTTATAGTATAAAAATCAATAAAATTTCATAACCTGTCCATTTTTTATTATCATGATATTTTTATATGTAGCAGACTAGCAGATGTTGATACATTTCCCATTTATCCTGTTACCATGGAAATATGAAAACAAACACCAGAAAATAGCTGTTATGATGAGCTTGAGGACCATTTGAATGACAATAAATTTGATAAGCTGACAACAATAAAACCATTAATATTCTCTTCATTTAAATCATACCAGTTTAAAGAAACTAAAATAGATACAGTTATTTATTTAATAAAATTGTGCAAACTTATTTCTAACAATATTTATAATTTGAGATAATACTGTTGATTGGAAATCCCTTTATGTTTTATTTAGATCAATATAATCAGAGATTTATAGTCCAGAGGTCTTCTTCACACATTAATTTATTGACCACCCCAATACAAAAGTCAATGTATATTGGTATCATAAAAATCAAAAGTCACAAAGAAATTATAATTTATTTCACATCAAACGAATCATGTCTTAAATGGATCTGATATTATCTCAACAATTTTGATCTCCATCTTCCATGGATATTTAATGATGGGTAAAGACTTTAGCCACAACAAATGAATTATTAGGCTTTTCAAGGCCGTTTTTAAATTTTCAGATGAAGCAAGATGGTGCTTCCTTTACTTTTCACCAACAATTTAAATCAGAATTTCTGATAAAAATGAGAAGACAAAGGAGAGCCAGAGAGGATCAACAATGTTTAATTTAGTCTATGTGTCACTATCACAGTCAATTTTTGAAGCAAGACTTGTTGAAATTTTTAAAATATATTGAGGAAAAAAGTTCGAGAGGGTTGATTAACATACTGGTAAAAGAAAATTCAATCTATGAAGAAAAAAACATTTCATAAGTTAAAACCTGTATATTAAACTTCTTGATTTTAGTTTATGAAATTATTTATCTCATTTGAATGCTGAATAAATTATTTTATAGAAATGAAATAAATTTCAAGACAGGGACATCTTGGAGACCTGTTTCAAAAGTACATGGCTTATATGAAATTATTTAGAATACTAATAATGTACACAAAAAAATTACAGAATATGTCTGGTTGATTTTTTTCCAAAGTGTATGATTTAATCTGTCACCAGTATGGTATAAATGGATGTACTGGCAGACAGAGTATATCTTAAACCGAAATAATAAATGTCTTTTTAATATTTCGTTTAACTTTTTGAACTTGAGAACACTTCTTATACTGCTACAGATTGATGCACCATTTATAACTAATTCAATTTATTCACTTCAATTATATTATAACTGGCTTTCTGTGAAGTGCAAAGCTATTATTATCCAAATGACGCCATGAGAGGTAGCCCTATTTTACAGGTTTATGAAACAATTCAATAAAGCACTTGAGGTATATTTGTTTGTAATAAGATAATTACTGGCCCTGTTATCTATAGGCTATTGATCTCATTGAAGCCGTGTCATTTATTGGAAAAGATGGGACTTATCATCCAGAAAAATGATTCCAGAATAATCAATTTGACTCTTATCTGTTATTAATATCAAAAACATCTTTACTGTCACCTTAATTTTGTCTTCCGATTTTCTAATATTATAAGCATATCAAAGGTCACTTCAGTTTAACACAGTATTTTTGTGCACCAAATGTTTACAACTTTAAAGAGAGAAATTTCTGAATGTATCAGAGCTTACAAGATAGAGTAGGTACTTGTCAATCATTGAAAACTATATATAGTGGTCTCCAATCAAAAAAATAATAATTCCATTTCAATCTGAAGTCAACCATCAATGAACAACATCTCAGAATGGGAGCAATTAAAGGAACTAATTTGAAAATATTGAGTGACCTCTACTTGACTAGTCAACTTTGGTTGTTTTGTTGCTGTTTCATCAATATTAACTGTATATTTCTTTTTCTTTTATATAAGTACTTTTTACATGTTAAACAAAAGCCTCAGAAAATTAATTTCGAAAACATCTAAACAGTAAATTTTGGAGTAAAACGTTACTTTTTAAAACTAAGTGAAAAAAGGATAATTTAGGTGTTTGAACACAACTGGGGGGCCTACTGTCACACTCAGTTAAGCTAATCTCACAGGCTACATAGATAAAAACCCACAGAGGAAAAACACATGACAAATGTTTAATATGAAATTTATCTTCTTTTTTAAAGTTTTATTTGTTTTAGTAATATATAAATGTGGTGACAAAGATCGTCTTATTAACATAAAATTATAATCTACAATGAAAATGTGATTATTTCAAATATGTAATATAAGTAGACCACAGTCTCAAGATTTTGAATTATTAAACAAGATTAAAGGGTACTTTTAAAAAGTTTACAAAATTTAACTGATAAAAAATTGAAACAATTTTTCAAAATAGAATGTTTCACCTAAAACAAGCTAAAGTAGTAGTTAACTAATAGATAAATATGTTAAACAAGCCATCACTAATCACTCAAATCTGTACTTCATTTTAAGTCATGTAAAACTTATCTTTAAAGTGTAGAAAAAACCCAAAGACAGAATACTTTACTAAGGTGGTAATCTCAATATCAAATCATACTGCATTATTGTCTTTTATAAAGGATTATCTATTCTAAATTATCTTTTACTTTTTTCCTTTATTTTGAATTTTCATAATTTTCAATTCATATGTTTTATTTCATTTCATCAAATCCACAATGCAATATCTTGGTATCATTTCTTGATGACCAAGAGAAAATCTAATGTCCAAACAGAATTAAAAGGGTAGTGACCAGATTGGTAAATTTCCCAAATATAATACTCTGTGCAAAGATATTGGACATGATGCTTATTTTAACCAGTCACTCAGCTTAATCAGTTGTGCTGATTAAGAGAGCAGATTTACTGATTATTGAATAAAATGTAAAAACTATGGGGTAAATAAATGTTTGTGATGTACTAAATTTAAAGGCAACTTTTTGTGTGAAAATAGGGATTTTTTTTTAACTCATGAAGCCACATTACCAAAGTTTCCAGGTGTGCAAAATCAAAGATAAAATAATCATATTTTGAAAAATTTAACCACACATGTAAAAAAAGTTTCAGCTTCAAAACTTCCGTCATACATATTGAAATTACAAAAGGAATGCAGATGAATAGAAGAAAATGCTACCATTACTGCCTACCGAAATGAGTTGAACACATTAACCCAGCTAACTCATACTACACTGTAGTGACCAGTGCATACTTTGTGCATATATACCACTTTTGATAATAACATTACAAATGGTTAACCCTATATGATGTTCTGATGCCTACCCCTGAAGATCTGGAGTGCCTGATATGTCGTGATCTGTAACGTCTGTTATACCCATGCTGCCTGTCGAAGGACGTGAAGAATCGGTGTGTATCACATGATATCCCAACTCCTGAGGGATCATCAACTGGTGACCCAAAATTCTGTAGGAGAAATAATCAATCATTTACTGAATCCTACAATTCTACAATTTAATCAACAGTACAAACAATAAATATGTAAGTATGGCGTTCATTATCACTGGACTAGTATATATTTGTTTAGGGGCCAGCTGAAGGACGCCTCCGGGTGCGGGAATTTCTCGCTACATTGAAGACCTGTTGGTGACCCCCTGCTGTTGTTTTTTATTTGGGCGGGTTGTTGTCTCATTTCGTTGTATTTCTTATCTATTATACTGATTTTTGCTTTGGTAACATATTTGTAAAGAATGCTAAAATGATGTTCATCTTTAACTTTGTTAACAAATCCATGTTCTAATTTCAATAGAACATGGAGTCACATGTGTGATGTCACAAATAAAATTGCAATGTGAGTTGTATGTTAAACCATGGAAGTAATATTGGAAGGAATAACATCGTCGTCACTTCAAAGGTTTCATCTGCGTTACCGCCCATCTTTCAATAACTCGTTAATTGGTTCAATATCTGGCATGGAAGTTTATTCTCCGCATGTGATCGATCAAATCACTGACACTTATCGGTCATTTTCGTGTTCACGGAGAACTACGAACAGACAAGTTTTTGTCGAATATACATGCGAAGTAACCCGAATAGTCCATTCGTTACATTCCGTTGATGTACGCTGCCGAAAAGAGTCATTCATTCAATTTTTATTTTAGTCCAATTTTTCCCTATTTTTGGTTAGTTTGAACTTAATAGTTAAAACCGACAGCTATCACATACGAAATTGGAGAACAAAGTTGTGTCATTTCAATTTTAAAATTTACAGACAATTAAAAAACCATTTCCGTATAAAGTTAAGAAGATGACTGTACAAAAAATACATTTGGACACCCTTTATTAAATACGAAAAATCTAAATCTCTCGTGTATTTATAGTCAATTAAATTATTAACAATTCTAAACGGTTCTATCCTTCAATTTAAGTTCTTGATACATAAACTAATTTGTGTAAACATGAATGTACCGTAAGACAGATAGATGCAAGCCCATTTCGTCGGTTTGTTATATTTTTTGCTGTATAGCTTATTATATTAATACAAGAATTCCACAATAAACACTTTTTAAATATATATTTACGAAAATATTATCCCCGTTTTAGTTGTCCAGTTTCAATAATGCAATCAATGACATTTATGACATATACATAAATTTAGAATACTTGAAAGTAAATATTATTTCATTCAATCTCGATAAACTTTGCACATTTCAACAGTAAAAAAATCTATGCCTACACTTGCCTACATTATTTTGTTAAACATCATGTGAAACCTGATCGATTCATCGGTATTTAACTGTTTATCTCGGGATCCGCTTATAACCGGAAAATACTTTTAGAACAGTTTAAAACAAACGGTAACCAGATGCTCCACAGGGCGTAGCTTTATACGACCGCAGAGGTTGAACCCTGAACGGTTGGGGCAAGTATGGACACAACATTCAAGCTGGATTCAGCTCTAAATTTGGATTGTGATTAAATAGTTGACACAGCATAGGTTTCTGACACAGAATGAATGTGTTCTAATGAACTTAAAATTTTTGTTTTCTCTTAGAGCAATTCACTATGCTGTTGAATATTAATCCTCTCAAAAAAATGTTTGAAGAAATTTTCTTTTTTATTTATGAAATTTCAAATGAGAAAAATTGAACCCAATTTTTTTAATCACATCCCCCTTTCCCTTATTCCAAAACTAATCTCAATTAAAATTTCTAATGGAGTTTGCAACAATAACTACTCATTTAAATACATCATAAAATATTAAGATGTAAAAAAACTGCTTGTTATCACTGAATGGTAAAGATTATTTTAATTTATCAGTTGGTAGTAAAAAGTGAATATACATTGTATATTGTATATAACAAAGATTTAAGTTGATTCTGGACAAAGAAAGATAACTCCAATTAAAAAAAAATCTTGCTATTGCACAATATTTTGCAATTAGATATTTCTTGCTTACTATTCTGGACAAAGAAAGATAACTCTAATTAAAAAAAAATTTGCTATTTCACAATATTGTGCAATTAGATATTTCTTGCCATTGCGCAATACTGTGCAATTGAAAAGACTTGCTATTGCACAATACTTAATATAATAATTTTAGATCCTGATTTGGACCAACTTGAAAACTGGGCCCATAATAAAAAAATCTAAGTACATTTTTGGATTCAGCATATCAAAGAACCCCAAGATTTCAATTTTTGTTAAAATCAGACTAAGTTTAATTTTGGACCCTTTGGACTTTAGTGTAGACCAATTTGAAAACAGGACCAAAAATGAAGAATCTACATACACAGTTAGATTTGGTATATCAAAGAACCCCATTTATTCAATTTTTGATGAAATCAAACAAAGTTTAATTTTGGACCCCGATTTGGACCAACTTGAAAACTGGGCCAATAATCAAGAATCTAAGTACATTTTTAGATTCAGCATATCAAAGAACCTAACTGATTCATTTTTTGTCAAAATCAAACTAAGTTTAATTTTAGACCCTTTGGACCTTAATGTAGACCAATTTGAAAACGGGACCAAAAGTTAAGAATCTACATACACAGTCATGACAGTTAGATTCGGCATATCAAAGAACCCCAATTATTCAATTTTGATGAAATCAAACAAAGTTTAATTTTGGACCCTTTGGGCCCCTTATTATGTTGGGACCAAAACTCCCAAAATCAATACCAACCTTCCTTTTATGGTCATAAACCTTGTGTTTAAATTTCATAGATTTCTATTTACTTATACTAACGTTATGGTGCGAAAACCAAGAAAAATGCTTATTTGGGTCCCTTTTTGGCCCCTAATTCCTAAACTGTTGGGACCTAAACTCCCAAAATCAATACCAACCTTCCTTTTGTAGTCATTAACATTGTGTTTAAATTTCATTGATTTCTATTTACTTAAACTAAAGTTATTGTGCGAAAACCAAGAATAATGCTTATTTGGGCCCTTTTTTGGCCCCTAATTCCTAAACTGTTGAAACCAAAACTCCCAAAATCAATCCCAACCGTTCTTTTGTGGTCATTAACCTTGTGTCAAAATTTCATAGATTTCTATTAACTTAAACTAAAGTTATAGTGCGAAAACCAAGAAAATGCTTATTTGGGCCCTTTTTGGCCCCTAATTCCTAAAATGTTGGGACCAAAACTCCCAAAATCAATACCAACCTTCCTTTTGTGGTCATAAACCTTGTGTTAAAATTTCATAGATTTCCATTCACTTTTACTAAAGTTAGAGTGTGAAAACTAAAAGTATTCGGACGACGACGATGACGACACAGACGACGAAGCAGACGACGACGCAGACGACGACGCCAACTTGATAGCAATATACGACGAAAATTTTTTCAAATTTTGCGGTCGTATAAAAAGCAAAAATATGCTAAATTAAATACAACTTTCCATGTTAAACTGCTGTAGTTTGAACAATTCTCGTCCGTTTTTCAAGTTTTTTACACCATTCGATTTCTTTCTAAAGGTAGATATTCTATGTGATACAGCGCTACCTTGTTATTAATAAACTAGGGATTTCCCACAGGTGCGCTATAATTACCGGACTCGATAAAACCACGTGACTGATAAGAAATTCCAAATGCCTTTTACAACCGCGGTAACGCAGATAGTAACCAAAGGCGTCTTACCGCTGAGACTATAATTGGATGAAATCGTATGACTTTAGTACAGAGCTCAGCATGCTATAAATACATGCTAATTAGTCGTTGTTATTCCTTCTAAATATTACTTCCATGGTTAAACAAAGTGAAAGTCAAAATTGACAATATCATATTGGTGTCGTTTGCTTGGAAAATTAAAACAAATCCTTTGAAAAGAAAGTTAGCATGTATCTGTTCATTTTTATTTTGTGTTGTCACTGAATTTTCTTAATATATTTCTTCTGTAGGTCATCTAGTCCCAAAAACTGGCAAGTTTGTCTGACCTGACCATTTCTTTTTACCTCAGACCCTAAATAATTCTGTTTATTAACAATAAATTTCAATATCTACTTTATAATATAATATTTTAAGATAAGATACCACTCATATTATCACACAAACCTTAAATGCGGAAACTGAAACTGCCATTCTTGACATTCTTTTTTGATATATGTTGGACCGTCTGTGTTTTGTTCAAATAGAACTGAGTCTATTTGCTCAAAGAATGATTGCACCTGTTTTGCAGCTTGCTTATCAAATTCCTATAAAAAAAACCATAATACATGTAGTTAGATAATAGATATTTAAATGGTTGTATGTGTGGGATCAACCATACAGCAAACTCTAATGAAAAATAAAATTTCAACAAGTGAAAATATTATTATCTAGCATATTTTGGAGATTTTTATTGAAACAGTTTTTGCTAGAATCAATAAAATACAGTTTATATAGTTTTTCAAATTATGAGACTGTGGAAATAAAGATCTGTCAACTAGACAAAATTTATAAGGTTGTAATCAAGAGTCTGCAGATTGATGGCAAACACGAGACAAAGAGGAAACAAATACCAGCTTCTACACTGGAAAACACAACACTGAAAGTCAAATAAAACAAGTGAAACTGTGAGCTACTGCTCACTGATGATACCCCCGCCTGCCCAGAAAGTTCCTCAGTGATGAATCTGAAAACGCATCACACAGTATAGATGACTTATATTAACCCTGAAACTAAATTTCACAAATCCTTATGATGTAGTTCCTGAGAAAGATGTGACAAAAAATATTCATGGGACGGACAGACAGACAGATGTAAAACAGTATACCAGCACTTTTTAAAGCAGGATATAATGAGTTTTTATTTCCAGTCACAGCACAAAGTTATACAAAAGTGCAGCTGCACCACATTTTTTTTTATTTATTCCTTTATGCAAACCCTGCATTGCAAAGCAAAGATTATTATAAAATCAATGACAGCAGCATACCGAATAACAATACTGTGACATTCATTAAAACAACAATAACAGGATGAAATTAAGATGGATGCCATGATTAGGACAAAATCATCATGATATAGCAGAATTTAAACTAGTACTGTGGGTCTATTGTATCAGGTATCGATATGAAATTTGATTCTTATATTATCTAAGTTTTGATAAATGATAATAGTAATTGACAATTGGACTGGATTAATAAGACAACATTGTTTCTTACAACGCAATACACACATTTATTATTTATAGAATCTGATGACTAAACTATTTTTCTTTCTCAAAATTAAATAGAGTGAAAATATTCAGATGAGTACCACTTATCGTCACCTATGAGCTGAAATGTTTTTCCATGTGTTCTAATAAATTGTGGCTTCTAGATCAACAAGGGGCATAAAGCGTTAATGAGAAAAGAGTGGATTCCTCTTGGAAAAGCAATGTTTTCACGACCTACTTATTTGTCCTCAGGCCATACAGTGTGATAGAAGGTACATTTTTCGGTATCCTGCATAGATAAAAGTCATTGGAGAGCAGCAATCTATAGATATAGGAAGATGTGGTGTGAGTGCCAATGAGACAACTCTCCATACAAATAACAATTTAAAAAGTAAACCATTATAGGTTAAAGTACGGCCTTCAACACGGAGCCTAGTCTATGAAAGGCTATTCTAAACAAAATTGGCATATTTAAATCATAAATATTTCTATTTTTTTATTGAATGTGGTCCATAACCAAATGAAGTCATTTTCTGAAAACACTTATTACTGAGCAGATTTATTTCTGGATGTTTAGAACCTTTTTGAACTTTTTTTTTAAGTAGTCTTGTAGGATTTTTAATTTTAGTTCATTTATATGTTTTGGAGTTTAGTATGACGTCCATTATCACTGAAAAAGTACACATCGCTGTGGTGAAGACCCATTAGTGGCCATCAGCTCTATACTGCTCTTTGGTCGGGTTTTTGTCTCTTTGACACCTTCCCCATTTCCATACTCAATTTCATATATTACTTACATCCCATGAATAGGTAGAATCTGTGCTGCTACGTTCTGTCGTGTTCCCTGTCCATCCTATCTGAGCTGATGATGCTGTACTCTCTGTTTCATTATCTGTTACCGTGGGAGACGACCTTCCACTACTTGATGGACTTTGGTAACTGTAATGTACAAAAGATATAAATAGATTATTATTTGACTGACCAACTTCATCAATTTTATTCTGAACAAGTTTTTTTTTTATTATTTCAGCATCTATATAAAATCAAGACCATATGATTGTCAATAAGACAACTGGCTACCAGAGACCACATGACATAGAACAACTGTAGGTCACCAAACAACCTTCAACAATGATCAAAATCCATACCGCATACCACCTAAAAAGCTCTTATCCTTTATTCACAATGTAAAACATTCTGTGATTAGTATTATGTATATAATGTTCAGTGGCAGATTTTCCTCTCCAAAAGTGAATGACATGGATACATGGATAAGTAGATTAAAATGACATTATTTCCTTTCATATACAGAGAAAGAAAAGAAACTACCGGTATATCATATTCAAAATAAGAATACAAACTAAAAGGCATTGAGAAATAACCTTTAAGCTTTGTATTGTTTAACTAATGGTCAACTTTTTACCGACTATAATACTTATAAAGAGTCATGTATAGGACAGCATTCACAACAGCCTTCAGACTGATAGGCATTAATGGACATACAAAAAAACCTAATCAATTGAATTAAAATAAACTCATATAATACTTATTTTGACATAACTATAATTAGAAAGGTTAAATTGATGTGACACTAGATTGAAAATCTCAAGTAACGCATGCATTGGAAATCAACTTAATGTCAAAATAATTGTTATTTGTACATAATTATCCCGATAAAAAGTTCTGATAAGACAAAAAAAAAATAATCCACAAGGATTTTCACTCATATTATACAAGTATTTTAAAGGGCATTACAAACAGGAAAAGAACTTCGACCAAATAGAGAAAAAAATATTCCTATAGATATATTTTACATCAAAATTTGAAGTGGAAATTGTTTTTCCTGATAAATGTGTTCCATGTCTCAGCATTGATTTCTGAATACTATTAAAACAACAGGTACAAATCATTTGTTTTTCACTTTTTTGAGAGATAACTGAATTGATTTTGTCCCAACTTACAGGGCTAAACCATATCATCAGGGTGGATACTATAAATATCTAATCTATATATAATCATGGAAGTAATATTGAAAGGAATAACATCGTCGTCACTTCAAAGGTTTCATCTGCGTTACCGCCCATCTTTCAATAACTTGTTAATTGGTTCAATATCTGGCATGGAAGTTGATTCTCCGCATGTGATCGATCAAATCACTGACACTTATCGGTCATTTTTGTGTTTACAGAGAACTACGAACAGACAAGTTTTTGTCGTTTATACGTGCGAAGTAACCCGAATAGTCCATTCGTTACATTCCGTTGATGTACGCTGCTGAAAAGAGTCATTCGTTCAATTTTTATTTTAGTCCAATTTTTCCCTATTTTTGGTTAGTTTGATCATAATAGTTTAAACCGACAGCTATCACATACAAAATTGGAGAACAAGATTGTGTCATTTCAATTTTAATATTTACAGACAGTTAAAAAAACATTTCCGTAAGTTAAGAAGATGATTGTAAAAAAAATACGTTTGGACCCCCTTTATTAAATACGAAATCTAAATCCTTTGTGTATTTATAGTCAATTAAAATATTCACAATTCTAAACGGTTCTATCCTTCAATTTAAGTTCTTGATACATAAACTAATTTGTGTAAAAATGAATTTACTGTAAGACAGATAGATTCAAGCCCAGTTCGTCGGTTTGTTATAATTTTTGCTGTATAGCTTATTATATTAATACAAGCATTCCACAATAATATATATTTACAAAAATATTATCCCCATTTTAGTTGTCCAGTTTCAATAATGCAATCAATGACATTTATGACATACACATAAATTTAGAATACTTGAAAGTAAATATTCTTTTATTCAATCTCGATTAACTTTGCACATTTCAACAGTAAAAAATCTATGCCTACATTTGCCTACATTATTTTGTTAAACATCATGTGAAACCTGATCGATTCATCGGTATTTATCTGTTTAACTCGGGATCCACTTTTAACCGGAAAATACTTTTAGAACAGTTTAAAACAAACGGTTTAAAAGCAAAAATATGCTAAATTAAATACAATTTTCCATGTTAAACTGCTGTAGTTTGAACAATTCTCGTCCGTTTTTCAAGTTTTCAAGAGGTTTTATATGATACAGCGCCACCTTCTTATTAATAAACCTCGGATTTCACACAGGTACTTTAAAATTACCAGACTCGATAAAATCACATGACTGATAAGAAATTGCAGATGCCATTTTACAACCACGGTATCACAGATAGTAACCAAAGGGTCTTACCGCTGAGACTATAATTGGATAAAATCATATGACTTTAGTACAGGGCTCTACAGGCCGTTAATACATGCTAATTACTCGATGTTATTCCTTTTAAATATTACTTGCATGATATAATGAACGTAGTTTTCAATTTAGACTTGTTTATATATAATATATATATATATTTCACAATTGTCAGTTAATAGAATACTGAAAATGGAAACACAGAATGTGTCAGAGACAACAACATAACTAAAGAGAAGAAAACAATCAAAAGCTTCAACATAGCTAGAAAATCCCACACCAAGAGGGGCTTCAGCTTGCTCATAAATGCAAACCAGTTCAGCAAAATAGAAGTATATTTTAACAAATTAAGACAGTAAACAATTTACAAACAGCTAGGGGAAACAAATGTTTTGAAGATCTCAAGAACAAAATCCTGGACCATGACCAAAAAGAGAGAAAATATTCCCCAAAAAACATGCAAGTAGAAAAATGCATTAACTGTATATTCAAAAAACTATAACTATCTCAATTTTCTGTGCCATTAAAAAGTAAATACAATCTAATTTATAGAATGCAGATTGTGTGCAATCATTTTGTTCTGTCACTCAGGATAACATCTTTTAAAATTATTAAAAGCTTCATAGTCATTTGTGAAATATGAAGGCTATATACACAATAGCTAAAATTCAACCTGTAATAAGTTTTTTTTCCAGCTCTGATAATGTATTTGATAGAATCCACTACTTAATTCAATTAAGAAAGAGAGAAAGTAAAAATAATACACCTTCTCTTCTAGTTCAGTATCTTTGCTCTATGACAGGTGTAATGCAAATTCACAGACAATTAAGTACTAAATTACTGACTTTTCTTCAGCATAAATAAAAATATGTATATTATAAATTTGGGAAAGATCATATTGTATACAGAAAAATTATTGAACATTAAATCTATAAAGTATGTCCTTTAAGATGTCATATTTTCTAAAGGATTTTCCTTCAAATAAAATTTTAATGTCAATTATCAACAGTACATTAAGGTTTAAATTATCTAAAAAA
Organism: Mytilus edulis; assembly: GCA_019925275.1. NCBI lineage: Eukaryota > Metazoa > Mollusca > Bivalvia > Mytilida > Mytilidae > Mytilus > Mytilus edulis. The sequence continues at coordinate 89,036,183 of CM034356.1, read as the reverse complement.
AATATGAAAACTAACGTGACCCTGAGATTTGGTAAAAGTTAAAGATAAACATTAGTAAACACATGGGATTAATTAAACCTTTGTCATCCATACAAAGTATTTCTTAGAATCATAAGTAAAAAAATTACATAACACACCCTTGAAAAACTCCCAAAATCTATTTAAAAAAGGAATACAATTATCAATTATAGATATATTTACACTATTAAATGAATGTTTACTTTAATCAACATTAAAAAAAATCTTATTTTGGAAAGTATATCAAATTTATTGGTATTTCAGTTTCCAATGAAAGTTCTTTGTAAATGCATTTAAACCTACATTTAAATATATGTAGCATTTTTTATTTGATCTTATTCAAGTAAGGGAGGTCATTCTGTATGCACATCAGGCCTTTAGTTATCTTGTTTGAATTGTTTTACATTTGGAATTTCGAGGGGTTAAAAGCTAGCTATGTGGTATGGGTGTTGATCATTGTTGAAGGATATATGGTGACCTATAGTTGCTAACTTATAGGTTATTTGGTCTCTGATTGAGAGTAGTCTGATTGGTTGATCATTGTTGAAGGATATATGGTGACTATAGTTGCTAACTTATAGGTTATTTGGTCTCTGATTGAGAGTAGTCTGATTGGCAATCATAACACCTCTTCTCAATATTATATTGAATGATGATTATCATGAAAACTGACTATATTATATAGGTCCTTGACAGTCTGAGGAGAAATGACCTACCAGGGGCAAAGACAGGGTTAAGAGGAAAAGGGGTGCATACTGACAAAAAGGTAAAAATATCCTCAAGGGTAGAGAGGCAAAATTTTACATTTATGATTTTATGCAAAGAGAGTATATTTTTTCCAGTCAAAGGGTACATTTTCCATACCTCCTCCCTGAATAATTGGGTGAATCTGCCTAAACTTACTAACCATCCAATTAAAGTTGAAGTTTATTTTCTAGAAAGAAATTGGTTACAAAAGGTCAAATTCTAGGAGACTATTTAATAAATCAATAACTTTGATCCTTTATAAGCTGGTTTGATAGGACTATCTGTACTTCCTGACATATTCTAAATAAGATCCAATACTAAAACTTGCCAAAAAATTATTATTGGATTTTTATTTAACCTTCTTAACTGATATTAATAGATTTTGACAGTCAATCAGGTTTAACCTTTGTTTATGTGTACTTTTCATTTTTCAGAGTTTGTACTTTAAATGTTCATCTGCCCCATTTTTAAGTAAATAATTTTCAATTTTCATAAAAAATTCAGTTTCATAATCATTCTAATGGTTTCTGATTGATTATATATAAATTTTGCTTATTATTTTCTTTGATGTAAATATCAGTATTACTTCATATAGTACAGGCATAGAACTGAAAAGACACATCAATGAATAAAGTAACGATGAAATATATATTTAAAAAAATCTCATTTGATGAAAAACTTCTTAAACGTCATGAAAAAGCAATTTTAACCTTAAAAATTCTATGCTATTGCAAAGGAGGAATAGAAACGTAGTTATCATTCAACTGACTGAAAAATGAAGAATATTTATTCTGGTTTATATAAATGTATTTCTTATTGATGCAGCCAAGTGAAAGATTTTGTTCAATTATTTTCTTGTTCTATAACTTGCGCTCGGATGGATAAGGTATCATGTACAATGCTAATTCCCGTCAAATGAGTTGTAGTCACAGAGAACCAGCTAGTTAATGTCTTCTCTATGTATAATTCTTTCATTCTAAGTTAAAATCTATTAGCTTCCAATAAGGTATTATATTTCTACTTAGGTTTTGTAGATATAATCATTTCACCCATTTCAATGCAGTAAACATTCATATTTTTACATTCCAATGGGAGAAATTGTGATAGGATTAACCAAGAAAGCCATCATAAGTCAAATATGATTTTTATAGATAAATAAAACTAAGTGTTTCTACAGGGCGTGTATGTTGGCACTACTTATCCATCTTTAAATAGTACATAAAAACCATTGTTATTATTTCTCTTCACTCATAACAAGCAGTCATCATTAAAAGGAATTCAAATAAGGTTAAAAAGTCAGACAGCTATAAACAAGAAATTTTGTCATGGAATACATAGAGCAAGTGGAAATCCTCAATAAAACATGTTTGGAATCTTACATGTTCTTGGACATCTAACTTTTTAATTTCTTTGCCAAAAAAATATTAAAGTCATCCAATCAGTTGTCTTTAGTGTACTTTATTCAAAGGCTGGTTTACTCTGGTACCTAGCCAACTAAGTAACATTAATATTGGTCCAATGGTTACTAAGCAGAAACTGCATTTACTAGTCAACCAGGTGACAACTATCGGATACTGAGCAGAAACAACATTTACTGGTCAACCAGGTGGCACCTATTGGATACTGAGCAGAAACAACATTTACTAGTCAACCAGGTGACAACTATTGGATACTGAGCAGAAACAACATTTACTAGTCAACCAGGTGACACCTATTGGATACTGAGCAGAAACAACATTTACTAGTCAACCAGGTGAAACCTATTGGATAATAAGCAGAAACAACATTTACTAGTCAACCAGGTGACAACTATTGGATACTGAGCAGAAACAACATTTACTAGTCAACCAGGTGACACCTATTGGATACTGAGCAGAAACAACATTTACTAGTCAACCAGGTGACACCTATTGGATACTGAGCAAAACAACATTTACTAGTCAACCAGGTAACAATTATCGGATACTGAGCAGAAACAATTTTAGTTACTGGTCAACCAGGTGGCAACTATCGGATACTGAGAAGAAACTGCATTTACTAGTCAACCAGGTAACAATTATCAGATACTGAGCAGAAACAATTTTAGTTACTGGTCAACCAGGTGACAACTATCGGATCTGAGCAGAAACTGCATTTACTAGCCAACCAGGTAACAACTATCGGATACTGAGCAGAAACAACTTTAGTTACTGGTCAACCATGTGACAACTATCAAATACTGAGCAGAAACTGCATTTACTAGCCAACCAGGTAACAACTAGCGGATACTGAGCAGAAACAACTTTAGTTGCTGGTCAACCAGGTGACAACTATCCGATACTGAGCAGAAACTGCATTTACTAGCCAACCAGGTGACAACTATAAAATACTGAGCAGAAACTGCATTTACTAGTTAACCAGGTAACAACTTTCGGATACTGAGCAGAAACAACTTTAGTTACTGGTCAACCAGGTGACAACTATCCGATACTGAGCAGAAACTGCATTTCCTAGTCAACCAGGTGACAACTATCGGATACTGAGTAGAAAAAACATTTACTAGTCAACCAGGTGACAACTATCGGATACTGAGCAGAAACAACTTTAGTTAATGGTCATCCAGGTGACAACTATCAGATACTGAGCAGAAACTGCATTTACTAGCCAACCAGGTAACAATTTTTGGATACTGAGCAAAAATTTTATTTATTAGTCAACCAGGCAACAACTATCAGATACTGAGCAGAAACAATTACATTTGTCTAGCCAACCAAGTAACAACTGTTGCATACAGAGCAGAAACAAAACAAAACAACTTCTGTTACTAATCAACCAGGTAACAACTGTTGCATACAGAGCAGAAACAAAACAAAACAACTTCTGTTACTAATCAACCAGGTAACAACTGTTGGATACTGAGCAGAAACAAAACAAAACAACTTCTGTTACTAATCAACCAGGTAACAACTGTTGCATACAGAGCAGAAACAAAACAAAACAACTTCTGTTACTAATCAACCAGGTAACAACTGTTGCATACAGAGCAGAAACAAAACAAAACAACTTCTGTTACTAATCAACCAGGTAACAACTGTTGGATACTGAGCAGAAACAAAACAAAACAACTTCTGTTACTAATCAACCAGGTAACAACTGTTGCATACAGAGCAGAAACAAAACAAAACAACTTCTGTTACTAATCAACCAGGTAACAACTGTTGCATACAGAGCAGAAACAAAACAAAACAACTTCTGTTACTAATCAACCAGGTAACAACTGTTGCATACAGAGCAGAAACAAAACAAAACAACTTCTGTTACTAATCAACCAGGTAACAACTGTTGGATACTGAGCAGAAACAAAACAAAACAACTTCTGTTACTAATCAACCAGGTAACAACTGTTGGATACTGAGCAGAAACAAAACAAAACAACTTCTGTTACTAATCAACCAGGTAACAACTGTTGGATACTGAGCAGAAACAAAACAAAACAACTTCTGTTACTAATCAACCAGGTAACAACTGTTGCATACAGAGCAGAAACAAAACAAAACAACTTCTGTTACTAATCAACCAGATAACAACTGTTGCATACAGAGCAGAAACAAAACAAAACAACTTCTGTTACTAATCAACCAGGTAACAACTGTTGCATACAGAGCAGAAACAAAACAAAACAACTTCTGTTACTAATCAACCAGGTAACAACTGTTGGATACTGAGCAGAAACAAAACAAAACAACTTCTGTTACTAATCAACCAGGTAACAACTGTTGCATACAGAGCAGAAACAAAACAAAACAACTTCTGTTACTAATCAACCAGGTAACAACTGTTTGCATACAGAGCAGAAACAAAACAAAACAACTTCTGTTACTAATCAACCAGGTAACAACTGTTGCATACAGAGCAGAAACAAAACAAAACAACTTCTGTTACTAATCAACCAGGTAACAACTGTTGGATACTGAGCAGAAAACAAAACAAAACAACTTCTGTTACTAATCAACCAGGTAACAACTGTTGGATACTGAGCAGAAACAAAACAAAACAACTTCTGTTACTAATCAACCAGGTAACAACTGTTGCATACAGAGCAGAAACAAAACAAAACAACTTCTGTTACTAATCAACCAGATAACAACTGTTGCATACAGAGCAGAAACAAAACAAAACAACTTCTGTTACTAATCAACCAGGTAACAACTGTTGCATACAGAGCAGAAACAAAACAAAACAACTTCTGTTACTAATCAACCAGGTAACAACTGTTGGATACTGAGCAGAAACAAAACAAAACAACTTCTGTTACTAATCAACCAGGTAACAACTGTTGCATACAGAGCAGAAACAAAACAAAACAACTTCTGTTACTAATCAACCAGGTAACAACTGTTGCATACAGAGCAGAAACAAAACAAAACAACTTCTGTTACTAATCAACCAGGTAACAACTATTGGATACTGAACAGAAACTACTAACTTAAAGAGACAACTATCCACTAAAGTTTAAATGACATGGATAGAAGCAATTAAAGGTCACCTTATCAAATAATGACAATGGAATGCAAGGCAGAAACAATATACAATTATGGCCCGTTGAAGAGGTGAATATCCAAAATTGTCAACACGAGAAGGTTATTTCATTGAGGGCGCAGCCCGAAGTGAAATAACTTTTAAGGGTTGACAATTTTGGATATTCATCGACTCTAAGGGGCCACAATTGTTTTATTATACCGAACTAACATTGGAAAGGCCTTTCGAACACTTCTTTGGACTTTACACAACAGTCAACACAAACACACAAGCTGAAAATACCTTTAACGGCTTTGTGTTCTAGAATTTCTCGAATGTACAACAAAGGTAGAATCTTTTTGTAAAATATTGATGGCCCTGAAAAGGACCGTTTATAAGAGACACGGCTGCTGGCACTCTTTTCATGACCACTGCCTTATTTCCATTTCTCTCGGTGGGCTTCCAGTGTAACGTGAACGCTGCCATTTTGTTTATTTACGTCTGTGACGTCATTTTCATTGGAGGTAACTCAAGTACAAATCAACAAACTGAAAAGGTTATTCACCGGTGAATAATAGGGTTATTCACCGCTGGTGCAAATTTTTAGGGTTATTCGTCCTTCCTTGCAACTGAATGAAAAACAACTGAATTATTCCATGTCACGTGATAACGTTTCACCCAATAGAATTGTTTAAAATATATGTAAGGTATAATAATATACAATTATGGCCCGTTGAAGAGGTGAATATCCAAAATTGTCAACACGAGAAGGTAATTTCATTGAGGGCGCAGCCCGAAGTGAAATAACTTTTCAGGGTTGACAATTTTGGATATTCATCGATTCTAAGGGGCCACAATTGTTTTATTATACCGAACTAACAGTGGAAATGCATTTCGAACACAGACTGACATTTGAAAATACATTTGTGTTCGATTTTCTCGAATATACAACAAAAGTAGAATCTTTTTGTAAAATATTGATGGCCCTGAAAAGGACCGTTTATAAGAGACATCATCGGCTGCTGCCACTCTCAGCTCTATTTATGTCCAATGCTGTATTTCCTCGTCTCTGGATGGGCTTCCAGTGTAACGTGAACGCTGCTATTTTGTTTATTTACGTTTGTGACGTAATTTTTATGGGAGGTAACTCAAGTACAAATAAACAAACTCAAAAGGTTATTCACCGGTGAATAATAGGGTTATTCACCGCTGGTGTAAATTCTTTAGGGTTATTCGTCCTTCCTTCAATTGAATGAAAATTAACTGAATTATTCCATGTCACGTGATTACGTTTCACCCAATAGAATTGTTTGAAATATACGTAAGGTATAATAATATACAATAATGGCCCGTAGAAAAGGTGAATATCCAAAATTGTCAACATGAAAAGGTTAATACATGTATCACTGATGGCAAAGCCCGAAGTGAAATAATTTTTAAGGGTTGACAATTTTGGATATTCATCGATTCGAGGAGCCACAATTGTTTTATTGTACCGAACTAACAGTGGAATTAAGGGCCTTTTGAATCATTGAAAAAGCACCTACTGTATTCTTTAATAACAAACAGTGCAACACAGGTCAGTGACGTTTGAAAATACATTTGTGTCCTAGAATTTCTCGTATGTACAACAAAGGTAGAATCTTATTGTAAAATATTGATGGCCCCGAAAAGGACCGTTTATAAGAGATATCATCGGCACTAGATGCATGTCCAAAGCCTTATTCCCTCGTCTCTCGCTGGGCTTCCTGTAACGTTCCTGTTCCTGCCATTTTATTTATTTACGTCTGTGACGTCATTTTCATGGGAGATAACTCGTGTTCAAATCAAGAAACTCAAAAGGTTATTCGCCAGTGAATAATAGGGTTATTCACCGTGGGTGTAAATTTTTAGGGTTATTCGTCCTTCCTTGCAATTAAATGAAAATTAACTGAATTATTCAATGTCACGTGATAACGTATTACCCAATAGAATTGTTTGTTATATATGTAAGGTATAATAATAATGTTTATTGTTGGATTCATAAACTTAAATTTCTACTTTTACATGCCAAATATTTTAACTAGCTCAAACAGTTACATCAACTTCACCTGTACAGTCATGTTAACCACTATATAACCATACGTAATGGAGTGTGACTACCATACACATTCATGATCGAGTGTAAATAAAATACAACAATAAATATCTTTTATTGTAGAGAAAACTCAGATTTTAACAATCACAAGGTGTATTGAGGAGGATTAAATAGATGGTGCAATGGCTGTCCCTTCTTCACAAGAAATCCACCAATAAAAAACACAATTAATTGTCCTTCATTTTATGATGCTCTATATTTATAGTCTTAAAAAGACCATTAAATTTTATACACCTGCAAATATTTGCTGGAAACATATGGTTGTTACCCTTATGTTAAATATCAGCTTCAAATGATAATATGCAAATTAAATCTTTCTAATTTTTATTTTTATAGTTTATATGACAGCAATAAATATTATTATGACAGAACTGGACATGTATTTCAAGGTTGTTATAAAACTAGAACAGAATTTCAACTTAGTGAAGCTACTGAGAAGACAAGTCGTTACATGCATGGTTGGAGGTTATTTATAAATAAACTTTAAATGCAACTTTTTTGTCCAAAAACAGCTATCTGAACAGACACTTATGTCATACTCTTCAGAACTAGTATGTGTCTCAATGTGACTATGTATAGAAAGTCTAAACATGAATATGCATTACCTTGTGAGTGCTTCATTGACTGTACGTAAATATTCTGCTGGCAAGAATTGTGCATTAGATGTCTCGGATGACTTCACAAAAGCTGATGTACCATCATCTTGGCGAAAACCACGTCTGAAAATGGAAATATATAAATATAATAATATTATAATATCAATACATGAACTTAAAGAGGAAAACACTCCTCCTCAAAAGAGAAGGGCTTTTGGCAGTATCTTTTATAGTTCTTTTGTAAGGTGGATAGTCCTCAATTTGCAATTATGATTTTTTTCAATGCCTTATAAGATGTTATTGTAAGTCTTTATGGCAATTAAGATATCTTTCAAGGTAGAATCTGCAGGTATTCATTTTATTCTTGTGGAGTGAAATTGACTTAATGACCTAAGCCCTAAGAAATGACTGGATGAGATTTCCACCAGACTGACTGCAGATTTAAAGCCATGACAATGAACTTATGTGACAGATTACTGTTATACTGTGTCTTGACATGATCAAGGACAAAGTTCAAGTTTGGTCACTGCTCACTCAGAAAATACTTATTGTTTTGTTATCCTTTTCAGGTTAATACAAATGCTTAATTGAGAAAAGCAGTGACCTTTACAAGTACCAAAATTCGGTACAATAATTACACCCAAAATTTTTATGAAAATAATTTCTTTCTTACAAAGAAAATATTTTCTTGTGAAACAAAATCAGATTTAAAAATTAATTTGAGATTGGTTGATTTTTACAAGCATTTTGCAAAGTAGACAGTCATATGGACATAAAATATTTTGTAGAAATAGGGTTTAAAAATACAATACAGCAACTATCAACATGGCGTGGATCAGTTTAAAAATAAACTGATGCAGTTACTTAATTAAATGACATAAATGCCTAAGAATGTATCTTTAACATGCCAATGAATTATATATATATATATATTGGTATTAATTTCAACTAGAGCAGTAAAATATCTAAGATACCCTTTAATGTGATGTAAGGTATTTGAAGAAACAAGTGTAATCACGTCACATGTGGTCTAACCACAAAAAGACACCATAATTTACAACTGTAATGCACATTTAAATCAGTTTCTCAATAAATAGAAGGATGTTACTAATATAAAATCCATTCATTGTCACAAAAAAAGTCCTATCAACAAAAAATCTGACAATAAAATGCTCATAATAGGTAGTGTTACTGTATAGCAACAAAACGGATGACATCCCCAACAATTAATTTATTCATTTAGTAAAACTGTGGGACATTTTAAAACCAACCTACTTGATGTATAATGATGTATAAAGATGTATAATGCGTTATGTGATCATTTGATATATATGCTCTTTTCTCTATTTGTACTCAACAGCATTCAATTTGGAAAAGGACCATCTTGCAGGTGAAAAAAAATATAATGAAATATTAAAAAGATCTTTAGTAATTTTGTTACATTATAGCAGTAAATAAATAAGTGTGAAAGTACAATCACTTTTTTCTGTACATTTATAGCAAAGTCAGGAATATTTCATTCAATTTTAAAAAATAAACTGCTTTTTCTTTTTCATTAAATCTAGAAGAACTTGTGACAGCTCAACCTTATTGGAGCCAAATATTCAACACTAAAATTCTACTGACTTCATATAACTACATGAAAATAAAATATGGTAAAAACATAATTACAACTTCACCAATGACAGTGAAGTTCATTGGTAAGGCTGAATGTATTAACAATACAGCTTTAATCAAAATTATTAGTTCATTATATACTGGATAATTAAAATAATGAAAGGGTAATTCTTCTTCACTCTCATGTGTTTAGAACTCTGGGTAAAATGCATAATTTTTACAATAGAATATTTCTTCCAAAAGGAAAGAGTACACTCCTACTACTGTAACATAAGCAGAATGATTGACAGTGAGACATACTATGACTAAAGACCAATGGGCAAGGAGTAGAATAACTCTTGGTCAAAGTCAAATATTTTAAAACTGCAAAGACAATTTTATCTAAATATCTCTCATAATGTTTCAGTCTCCCAAAAAATCTAATGATCAAACAACAATACTAAATATTTTTCTAATGGAATAAAACATTAACAAAGTAAATTTAAATTTTTCAAATTAAGTGACATCCTGGTTTATATATGCTTAGCAATAAGTTGTGTAACAGGAAACATAGCTCTCAAGTAACATTTGTTTGTTTAAACTGATTTAAACTTGAATAAAGTAAGCACTAAAGTTACGATGACATTATTTACAATACATAATAGAAATTCAAAACATTGAATCAATTAGTTCATTTATATAAACTTTCGAACCCTCTACAATTTTGTATTTAATTTACCAAAGTAAAAAGTAATGTCCACGGAAAGACTGTTAAAAAATAAATCCAGAAATAGTAATGAATTTGAAGATAAACATAATCAAGGTTGTTTTGGGTGATATCCTCCTTTAACTACAGATTAGGGATATCTATGCATAACAAACAAACACAAGTATCAACATTCAAAATATTTGAAAGAAGATTGTTGACCATCCCTTTCACAGCTCTTCCCCCTACTCAGACACCAGATTACTTATCATTTCTTAGTACTTTTTTCAAAAGGACTTATGTCAAATTTCAAGATTTAATTAGCAGGCTTTGAAACATTGAGTAAGAAACAGGAATTCTAACAAATTCCTAACAAGCTTTCAATATCAGTAAAACATTTTCCTTTAAAAACATATCTCTACGATTTGTTTTATGTTTTTGTAGCATTATGGGAATCAACAATATTCAAGTTTGGTAAAATCCATTCGCCGATAAAATCGCTGCTAGTACTAAAGGTCTTATAACAATCAATCAACAGTTAGACAAGGTATATAATGACAACAAAGGCTGGTATTTGTACGGTCTTTGTTCAATGGTGCTTTTATACATGACCGCTCAACGTCTTAAGTCAACAAGCCTTCTTCACAATAACTAGGAAGCAAAGTTAGTCAATATCAAAGGTCAATAACTACCATATCTTATCATTGTTACCAACTGACCAACACTAATCTAAAACAAATTCCATTATCTAACATTAACCCATGTCACTAAACTTTTATTAAGTTTACAACATTGTACCACTGTATCTTAGTAAATAAAACTAAAAATAATCAAATATTTCATGTTAGAGTGATACAGTTCTAAAATTTTCTAAGACAAACAATTTACTGTTGGGATTTTCATTTCCTAGACATAGTACATAACAAAAATGATTGTGTGTTTATGATTCTTCCTTTAAAACAATAAGGTCGAATTTTCTCCATATAGCCCTTCTTCAGATTACTTCTATTTGGTTATTTTGTATAAGTTTGAATATTGTGAACTATGAACAATACTTCTAAAAAAACATTTGTTGACACCTTGTAGTATATTTTTTTGGCCCAGACACCCCACAAAACTTTAGATAATGTGCAGGACCCATTCATTGACAAAGCCATCATTTCATCTGTCTTTTATATAACGCAACAGTTTCTACATTTGAATTCCATTGTCAATAATGATTAATAAAGTTTTGACAGTTTGATGAAAGTGTTCAAAACAATTAACCACAACAATACATATCTTGAATATCACAATGAAAACATCAAGTAACACCCATTTCTCTCTTCATGTCCAAAGATCCTGTCTCAGCATATAACGGATTTAAATACACTTTATTTTCACCTGCATCTTTCTTTACTTATTTTACTTTGATCTTTTTACTAGGTGGGCTAAAAACTTGGTCCAATATTTCAATTTAGAACTTTTCTTTAAAAAGAGATATGCAAAGAATTGCTACAAACATATACCCTCCTTATGCAAAATCTTTTTTGTTGTTGCTCTTTTCTTAAATTATCTAGCATGTTTAATGGCACTATGAAGAGTTATCACAAATATTGGTTTAGTATACTTGAAAGCTAAGTACGCTAAAACTAAAATTAAAAATATCGGAATCAATTTAATCACAATTCTTTCCATATATGGTTTTTTTTTCTAAAGTTATTTTGAAAAAAAAACCCATAAAAAATGAATTTAACTTCTTGAAATTAAAATTTTAAAATCCTGGGCAAAATGAGATTTTCTCAGGAATACTTGAATGTTTATTGATAGGAAAAAAGACATAAACTTAAATTTATTTAGTGGTAAAATCATTAAAAAAAAAAAAGAAAAAGAAAAATTTTGCTCATTATTTTTTAACAATTTCATGCACAGTTCTGACTTGGGAGAGAAAAAGAGTACAAGAGCATCATGCTGGAGGTTCATGCTGAGAACCTTCTCAAACTTCATATAGTGGATCATTTCTATATGATAGTATCCTAAATTATATAAAACAAAGAGGTGACAGACACCAAGAGGTTATACTACAAAACCAATAGGTCAAAGGTAAACTGTCAATGTCATGGTAAAAGACAATTAGGACAAAACACTACATAGAAGACTAAAGACTGAACAACCCAAACAAACTACACTAAACTCAAATAAATAAATTCATGCAAATTTCAAAATTGTTTTAATATTATCTTTACTTGACTTTAGAGCACTGTTGATAAATAGCAACCACAACATAAACACATGGATGTATATATATATAGACATTAAATTCAAAACATTGTACAGCTTTATCTGATTCAAATTTCATTGAAAAATATTTAATAAAAATCATCATAAATTATTTCAACATTTTAAATACAGATAAAAATCTTTATTTTTTCATACATCACAAATAACAAAATTTATATATTTGTTTGTTAAAATTGAATTGAAAACCATGTAAAGAATGCCTTCAATATTTCTGGAGCATAAAATATTTAATATTCACCAAAGTTCCTATCTTTATAATCTTAGTATATAAACTCTTTGAAGACAATGCACCGGAACGCAAATTTGTCTTTTTTTATTAACGTATGAAGCCCAAACATGTGCATAGATCATGGCCTTTTTGGAGTCTTTTGGTACATTTTTTCTTCATGTGACACATACCATGAAGTGAACAACAAAATGCGTACAGTATTAATTAACAATTTAATGACCTAATGTCACAAAAAATCATTGTTGTAGGCCAGTTTACCACTGGATAAGGTTTCAACACTTATAAATATATAAAAAAATCTCATTAGAAATAATAAATTACAACTGTCAGCTACGGGTGACAATACCGTCCTAAACTACACCTTAACTACCACATACATTTAACTTAATTAACACATGTATGGGGAAAAAAGACTAATACATGCACATATTTCCTTACTTTGACAATAACGATTCAAATTTTTTTTTATAGAAGAATATGTCTTTTAAAGATATACTTTTCAACATTTTGATATTTAGGATCTGGGTTAAAATTTGAATTGGTCTTGCTTCAATGCAGCATTGTTTGATTTGGACGTATTGAAAGAAAATAAATTTAGGATCTTTCACAATCTGCTATTTTAATATTGAAATTACATTTGTTTACTTTTTTTGTATACTCAAAAGTTCCAAAACAGATGGAACAGAATTATGTAATGTATTTATTTTTAAAACCTTAATTTCGTGTTACTGTTATTTATTTTCATATTAGAAAAATTAAGAATTTTTTATCAATTTTATTTACAAAATGCATAAAAAAAATGCCTTTGTCTAACAGTTTTGTTAATGCTTTTAACAAGGAGGTATATTTCTATTAAAAATAAATGATACTGTGTACTCAAATTAATTTAATTTCTATAGTAAGAAAATTATAATTATTAAACTTGATTCAAATTACAGGAAAAGTGAAAATAAAAGTAATTCTAATTTTGAATAAATTGATAATAATAAACAAAATTAGATTTCAAAAGATTTAGAAGACAAATAATTTTCTCCTCACCTTCTGTTGTGTATTTTGGCACTAACACAAACCATTGCTGTTGAAAGCCCATAGTTATGAGAGTAAATCGGAAGACCAAACTGCTTAGAAAGAACACTAGAATTTGTACTTGACCCTCGAGATGATGGTTTTATATCCAATTTAGTCCACGGAAAACTATGATTCGACATCCCATATCTAACAGTCACTTCAGTTTCCATACTTAAGAAATCACATCCTTAAATCAGTTTATATCTCCATTTCCTCCACATCTCAATTAAATGGTAAAATATCAACAAAGAGACAGTTTGTCCACTAACTTTCTCACACAATTATCACCTGTTTACAGGTGAACATGAAAGACTTTAAACGTTCATTGTCTCTAAATAACTTCTCTTGACCATGTAATTAACCTGCGTAACGGTGACAAGATGAAGGTAAACAATCTTAGTCGACTTTTAACTTTTAGTTTCTCAACAAGTCTATACAATGTAGCCTATTGGACAACACAACGACAGGTAAAATTTTTATGTGTTGAAATATGTAATAAAATTTGGAGTCTTAATCTAAGTACGGTCATAGTTTTCATATTTATCAGCAGTACAAAGCTTTTATACCCTTATTGAAACGCTGTTCCTCGGACAATAAACTATATCTCCGTTGAAATGAAGGATAGGGAGGGGCTTACTACCTCATTATCATACAAAACTAATTCAAGATTTATTGAACATCTAATGAGGAACTTTGTGTGATGTTATCAATGACAGTGAAATGGTGTAAAGCATCAAATGTCCACTGACTGATTTTTCAGGTATTTTCAGGTGATAATGAATTGATTTTTTATTTATGGCAACCAAACATACAGCACAGAGACTTGTGATAAATCTACTGGAATTCTCTAATACAATCAGATGAACTATACTGACTTAACCAAACATACAGCACAGAGACTTGTGATAAATCTACTGGAATTCTCTAATACAATCAGATGAACTATACTGACTTAACCAACATACAGCACAGAGACTTGTGATAAATCTACTGGAATTCTCTAATACAATCAGATGAACTATACTGACTTAACCAAACATACAGCACAGAGACTTGTGATAAATCTACTGGAATTCTCTAATACAATCAGATGAACTATACTGACTTAACCAAACATACAGCACAGAGACTTGTGATAAATCTACTGGAATTCTCTAATACAATCAGATGAACTATACTGACTTAACCAAACATACAGCACAGAGACTTGTGATAAATCTACTGGAATTCTCTAATACAATCAGATGAACTATACTGACTTAACCAAACATACAGCACAGAGACTTGTGATAAATCTACTGGAATTCTCTAATACAATCAGATGAACTATACTGACTTAACCAAACATACAGCACAGAAACTTGTGATAAATCTACTGGAATTCTCTAATACAATCAGAAGAACAGTACTAACTTAAGCCATTTCCTTACAAGTACTTTAACTAAATTGCAAAAATGTCACTCATGGTGTTAGAACAAGGGCTGTCTGTAATCTATAAATATAGATTTAATATTAAAAAACGATAGATGAAAAAATGCCAAGCTGGCCTATCATCCACTGGATAAACTAATATTACATTCACAGCTGGAAATTCTCCATCCATTTAATATCAGAAGGTCAACAAACTGGTATTTGATATTTTGTCATGGGTACTATCAGGGTATGGATGCTGGGGATAATAATCAAAATGAATATAGACTTTTATATCATGGACGGAGTACTTCTTGTTCATATATAGATTAATGGGGTCTGCTGAGGAAATTTTTCAATTTTCATTTTTATATATTCCTCATTGATCTCATTGTTGCAGAAAGGCAACTATCAAAATAGCCTACCAAATTATTTGGACTAGTAGTAACTTCTATATGTAACCATGAAAGTCAATCATTTGCAGATCTAGGGGGAGGGTTTTGGGGGTTGGAACCCCCCCATTTTTTTGGACGATCAATGCATTTGAATGGGGACATATAATTGGAACCCCCTCTTTGTCCTGGGTTGGGACCCCCCCCCTTTTTTCAAATGGCTGGATCTGCCACTGTCAATGTAATACTTCCATGGTAATATATTACCAATAAGGAGAAAACACTTGGTGAACAATATTGATGACACATTTGTATTCTTTCTATGAAAATACCAAGCATCTAGTCAGACAAAGGAAGGAACCTGTATCTCAACAATTCTACTAGAAGAAAATGCATGTCTGTCAGACAATTCCAAAGGAACCTGTATCTCTACAATTCTACTAGAGGAAAATGCATGTCTGTCAACAATTCCAAAGGAAGAACAAAGTACATATACATATATTTCCTAACCATAAAGAAGTACTCATTTGTTCAAACAATCCAACATGATCTGCCTTCACAAGTGTCAACATTTGTGGTTAAATCCAATACTGTGTTAGGAGATGTTGACTTGTACGAGATGTTGACTGTGTACGGAGATGTTGACTGTGTACGGAGATGTTGACTGTGTACGGAGATGTTGACTGTGTACGGAGATGTTGACTGTGTACGGAGATGTTGACTGTGTACGGAGATGTTGACTGTGTACGGAGATGTTGACTGTGTTAGGAGATGTTGACTGTGTACGGAGATGTTGACCGATTTAATCATCAATATTGACTTGGTACTGGTATTCCAAATATGTTTAAATGACAACAACCACTTGATCAAAAAATCCTGATAAAACCTATCAGTGTAACATCTTATAGTATAGTGTTTCTTAACAATTTTATAATGAATACAACTGTTTTAAGAAATAAACAGTTTATTGATGGTGGCCACCTACGGTAGAAGAATAGACATTTGTACATAAAAGTAGAAGAAACATTAGTTATATGTTCAAAAGGTAGTTTCTAGTAAGATATGACAGTGGGCAATTCAGACACATCTAAGTTTATTTTAAAACAAGACTAACTACATGTAAGCTTGATATCTATTTGAATGCAATGGTATATTCTGCATTTATATTTACAAAATTTGCAAAATTAACACTGTATAACAATAGTAACTGATTCCAGATTTATAACACGTTTGGTCCTAGACAACAATTATCACCCTTTGATTTCTGTTGTCTACACAGTCCGTGTGTGGGCAATGTAATAATTTTTGTAATACATCTTTAAAATTATTTTTTTCATGTTTTCTGCATGCAATAGCAGGATGGAGGATGAAATTACAGTGTAAACAAAAAAATTATGTCACGAACCTATAGCTGATGTAGTGACTTGATCTAGTGGAAGAAATTTAAATTTGAGTATTTCTGAAGCTGTCAAATGAAAGACCCCTTTAAAACATATAATTGATCTGTTTTGAGTTAGATTTGATGAAATTTTCTATAGTTTGTCCCGAAAATAGTACACTATACTGTAAAAATCCTTTTGCATTGTTCTATAGAAATGCATTACAAAATTAATTGTGGTTTCAGGTCATTTATATCTCTCATTATAATTCATATTTATAGAAATTTCTCCATGCACTTAAAAAATTCAAGTAATTGTATAAACATTTCTGTAAAAGAGAAGGGCTCATGTAAATACTAGGAGACAAATACATCAAAGAATGTATACAACATTTCATTGTCACTACTGACAAGTTGCATCAGGTTCACAAATACATGTTTCTAATATTGCCTCTTTATCATGCCTCAAGTTCAAACATTTTATTGCCACACTGCTATATGACAGGTTCACAAATACTAATGCCACACTATGATCATCAACAGGTTCAAACATTTAATTGCCACACTACTATATACTGACAGGTTCACAAATATTAATGCCACAATATGATCATCAACAGGTTCATACATTTTATTGTCACAAAACTATGTAGCAACAGCCTGAACAGGTTCTCAAATACTTTTGCAATAGTACTATGTATTGACAGGTTCTATGATCTACTGCCAAAATGATCTGTTTTAGAAGGTTCACAAATACATTGCCACAATACTTTTACAAATGTACTGACAGGTTCACGAATTATATTGCATCAATACAACATATTTACAAGGTTCACAGATCCTATTGCCACAACAGGTTCACAAATAGTATGTACTACAGTTTAAATGGTTCACAAACACAATGTTTTGACACTAACTGATTTAGAAACACTATTCTTTGACTGGCTCAGAGATACTATGTATTGACAGGTTCAGAGATATTATGTATTGACAGGTTCAGAGACACTATGCATTGACAGGTTCAGAGACACTATGCATTAAAGGTTCAGAAACACTATGTATTGACAGGTTCAGAGACACTATGTGTTGACAGGTTCAGAGACACTATGTTTGACAGGTTCAGAGACACTATGCATTGACAGGTTCAGAGACACTATGAGTTGACATGTTCAGAGACAATATGTATTGACAGGTTCAAAGACAATATGCATTTAAAGGTTCAGAAATACTATGTTTTGACAGGTTCAGAGACACTATGCATTGACAGGTTCAAAGACAATATGCATTGACAGGTTAAGAAACACCTTTTATTGATAGGTTGAGAGACACTATGCATTGACAGATTCAAGACAATATGCATTGACAGGTTCACAACACTGAGCATTGACAGGTTCACAAACACTTTGTATTGATAGGTTCAGAAACAATATGCATTGACATATTCATAAACACTATGTTTTGATAGGTTCAAAAAGGCCGTCACCATGTATTGAAAGGTTCAAAAACACTATGCATAGTCTCATTGGCAATCATACCACATCTTCTATTTTATATTCGTATTGATAGTTTCAGAAACACTATGAATTTACATGTTTAAAACACTATATGTATTGATAGGTTCCAGAAACACCATGTATTGACAGGTTCAAAAACACTATGCATACACAGATTCAGAAACATCTTTGTATTGATAGATTCAGAAACACCATGTATTGAAAGGTTAAGAAACACTAGTGACTATGCATTGACAGGTTCACAGATGACAATATGCATTGGCAAGTTCATAAACACTATGCATTGACAGATTGGCAGGTTCACAAATATTGTGTATAATAGAGGTTCACAAACACTATGTTTGACAAATTCCTACCCCACATTACTATGTACCAACAGGTGTACAAATTTTATTGAAAAAAAAGAAGTGATTTTTCAATACTATATGTTTCTTCAATTGGAGTTATTAGTACCTTTTAAGTAATGCATGTTTTTACAAATCGAGTCGACAGGGAAACTTCTGTATGCTCCATGTCTGTGTTTTATGCATTTAAAATTGTTTGCAATCTCACAACTTAAGAATAAAATTATCAGAAAAATAAAACACATGAAGATTTTTTGTAATACAATAAATTCTTGAGAAAAATTTGCAATAAATCTTCCTTTTGTGGGCAAAAAGCGATTTTTGAATGGATAATTAGCTTTACATCAGCATTATAGGTAATAACTTAAACAAATTGTTATGTAATCTGCACTGGCTCTTGAGTTATGTGGAAGAAGCAAATAAGGAAGAATGTCAAACAAGTGCATCAATAGAGTTAATATTAAGTTTTACCCTATCTGTAAGAGCAGAAAAAAAGCCACTTCAGTACCATCAGCATACAACATATTTTAAAAGCTACTGATACAAAATAAATGTCCAGTATAAAAAAAAAAATACTTAGCAAATCAGATGAAGAAAATGGTGAAGTTAAAACAAGGATTGGTATAGTCATACTATCCTTGGTCAAAACAAGTCATACACACATGTCATGCATGTATATATCTACATGTACACTCCAAATACATCATCCAATGATAAAAACTTGGCAAAAAAAACCACTGTGAATCCTATATGGAACAAAACCCAGCATTCAATCTTCCATAACCATAATTCATACAACTGCAATAGGTCACCAGCTTTTCAACTCTAGCCAAGAAAATAGGAGACAAAAAAATATAATGACTTTTTTTCATGATTTAATTTATACTTAAAATTTTCTGATATTATCATGATTATGGCTCTTGATCAGCCTTTTATAATGTAAGAACCTTAGTGAGCGCTCTCACATACCCCACGTCCCCACATTGTCATTGGAGAAATAAAATATGTGACAGTGTAAGAAAAAAAATTGTATAAGAAAAAAAAATTGAATCATAATTTCCTGTCAATATGCACATCTACATAGTAGGTCCTTATTACCTACAAAGTTTCATGAAATTCTGTTGTGTGGTTTCAGAAGAGTTGCGATGACAAACTGTTGCAGGAGTACATTGAAACAAATAAGTTCAAAGGGGCGTAACTCCTAGAAATTTTTTTTTATCATAATTTCCTGTCGATATGCACATCTACGTAGTATGTCCTTATTATCTGAAAAGGTTTCATGAAATTCTGTTGTGTGGTTTGAGAGGAGTTGCGATGACAAAAGGTTGCAGTAGTATATTGGGCAAATAAGTTCAAAGGGGCATAACTCCTGGAAAAAAAATTCAATCGTAATTTCCTGTCGATATGCACATCTACGTAGTATGTCCTTATTATCTGAAAAGGTTTTATGAAATTCTGTTGTGTGGTTTGAGAGGAGTTGCAATGAGAAACTGTTGCAGTAGTACATTAAAGTAAATAAGTTCAAAGGCGAGTAACTCCTAGAAAAAAAATTGAATCGCAATTTCCTGTCGATATGCACAACTACATAGTATGTCCTTATTATCTAAAAAGGTTTTGTGAAATTCTGTTGTGTGGTTTGAGAGGAGTTATGAGAACAAGAAACAGGACTGACGGATGGAGGGACGGACGGACGGACGGGTCAAAAAACATTATACCCTCCGCAACCCGTTGAGTGGGGTATAATAATTAATATCACTATGTATTGTATAGAATGTATTTGACCCGCTATTCAAGGTGAACATTCATTACATGATGCAAAATTCTGATCATTAATGATAAAACATAATATTTTTTTTATGTTTGGACATCATGCTTTTGTTCAACAATAAAAGTACAAAACTAATTATGTAATAAATATCATGGGTTATTTATTAGCTACAAACATTCAGGTTTTCTAAGAACTGACTTAGAGGAAAGAAGCTTTTGGGTTACAACTTAAAATAAGGTCTCATATTACTTCTTTTTTTAAAGTGAAACACATAATAATAGAAGCACTGATAATAAAGTCATACATCATAGACAATGCTTGTCTTTAAAGACTTTTATGTACCTTTTCAGAAAAAAATTACTGCATGTACTTCACTTGGTTAATTATGTCTCTCTAACTTCATTGACAGATAAGTAAAAGAATAAAAACAACAATAGAATTTAAAATAGAGATACAATACTTCAGAACTAATTACATGAATGAATGATCTTTGAATGTACAAGTCTGTATACAAATCTTATAATTATAGTTTATATTACACATATTCATTAAAGATAGTGAATAGAATGTAACATTAAATGTAAATGTTAAAATAAATAGTCCATTAATCTTGATTTGTAATGTACATTTAATTTCACACATTATTAGTTTCCATACTTCTATCCTTAATGTTCTGATGATGATATTGCACATTTATATTACCATATACATATTATTGATAGTTATGATGTGTTTTTTTATGCAGCTGGAACTTATATTGTGCATATTTATACCTATTCAGAAAACAAGACAATAAATTCTCTCAAGCTTCGCTGACTCTTTGAAATGCAAGACTGAACTGAGTATTTTAAAAGTTATTATCAGAAAGACAAATTTAAAATCAACTTGTTATAGATTTTGAAAAGTATGTTAACACAGAAACACGAACGCACACATTTTTGTGCTCAAAATACCCAACTCATAATTCAAAGTATCAGAAAACAGGAAGTAGGGGTTAAAATATCAGGTCAAAAATGGTTCAAACATTATAAATGTCAAGCAACTGACCAAATATGAAGTTATTTTGTTCAGTAGTACATGATGTACTGGAAAAAATGTGTGATTATTGAAAAATAAAAAATATTGGCTCACAGGAAGTAGATTGGTAAAAAAAACTGGTGACCAAACATTGTCACTCTGTTCAGTAGTGATGACAAAATTATTTAGGTATATTAAAGAAGTATCATCAACTGGGCCTGATTGTGACACATTGCAACTCATCACTGACCAAATATGAAGTCATTCCATACAGATACAGATCGTCATTGGCTGCATCATCTGATTTTTTTTTTATAATGTTTCCAATTTATGAATTCACAACTGAAGCACAGAATTATCATCTCTGTATAATTAATTGGCATTATTTTAACACAATGTTAGTGAACATGTAACAAAGGATTAAATTTGCAAATTTCGTTTCATAGAAAACATACTTAACATCATATATTGCACACAAGAGAATAGAAATATGAAACGATAAAACAATATCCTGTAATATATAATAATTGAAATTTAATAAATATTTCATGGCTTATATATTTAGCATTCATCGTTATGATGGGCAATTAACTGCCGATGAGATTATTCTGCTTTCTGATGAAATTTTGTGATCAAAGACTTTAACTGTTACATAACAGAAATATTTTATTTCAAAGAAATGAATGTTTTTTGAAAGTTTATTGGAAATGAAAACAAGAAGCTCTTCCCAATGCCTCCATGCAAAATTCATTTGTTATAAGCTTTCATTTAAGGTCAAGTTACAGTAAATGGGCTATGTCACAGATTTCAGTAAAATTTTGCATACAACTCTGGCTCGATGAACTTCAACTGAAAATCGAAAAAATTATGCATTGATTTCATTTATCATTTAAAATATTACTGATTGAATTCTTACAAAATTGGTGAGCATTTGTATAGAAAGCACATAAAATCGGCATAAAACCTTCTAAAATTTGTCTTAAAATCGCCTAATCTCTAATTCTACTCCATAGATTTTTCTTAAAAAACTATATGTTGTTGATACATAAATTACCGTTATAATGATGTAAAATAAAGATAGGGTCACTGACTTCGTTTTAAGGGTATACATCATTCAATGTTGTGTTCTTTGTGAAAAAATCCTATAAAACGTCGAAATAATCGTAACGTCGCCGTGTTGCAGGCCGTAAAACGTTGATTTTTGTCGTTTTTCACTACCAACAAGGTGAAAAAATGATTATTAGACAACAAACGAAGTCGGTGACCCTATCTTTATTTTGCATCATTATAACGGAATTTTATGTGTCAACAATATACAGTTTTTAAAGAAAAATCTATGGAGTAGAATAAAAGATTTGGCGATTTTAAGACAAATTGTGTATGTTTTTTCGTTGATTGTATGTGCTTTCTATACAAATATTCACCCATATTAAAAGAAATCAATCTGCAATATTTCAGATAATAAAAGAGATAAATGCATTATTTTTTCGATTGTCAGTTGTAGTTCACCGAGCCAAGATTGTGTGCAAAATTTGCGCAAAATCTGCGACATAACCCATTTACTGTTCCTTGACCTTAAAATAAATTACGAAAAAAACAACAGAAACAACTTCTGAGACTTATGTCATAGAGACAGAAACTAAAGGGTAGAAAACTTTATACACTTGTCTTAAAAAAACAAGCAAGCTAAAAAAAATAGTTCATGTAAACAAAACGTGGATAACTCAAAACAATCATATACATTTGTTACAGAACATGTGAACAAGCAGAGACATTTATGAGTACTTTATAAGTCTTGTTTTGCACATAACATGTGAACAAGCAGAGACATTTATGAGTACTTTATAAATCCCGTGTACAAATATACAAGAATGTTTCCTAATTGTCCATTTCAACTGGACACTCATTTCTTAATGAAGTAAAACTATTTGAACATATCACTTATAAGACAAAATCTTTATGAACAGAAACATCATCATTTGTCATGCCAGATTTATCTCCCCTTAATACATTGAAACTGTAGAAAGAGAGATAACTATCGAGAGTAAAAAGAAACTGATTTAAAATAAAAACAAATCTTTTGTAACAGAAATCCAATGAAAACATATTTACCTGTCATCAGAATACAAAAAGCGATTAAATCTTTCTGCAAGATGTTTTTTTCCGAGAAGATAGACCATATCTGTGTGATTACTTCCTCCCCATCACTATGGCACAGAACAAACAACAACAATTATCACCTTACCTGGTATTCACAATATTTTTGTATATAATTATCATAACTACTTGCTTTAAAATTATTCATAAATCATGAATGAGTCTATTTTTAAATTTAACTAGCATTTAAACTCTGAAATCATTTCATTAAGCCAATACATTGTACCACAAACTATTCGATTATATATTGTGGTTTATGTAATTATATTTTTAAAAAAAATTCTTTAGTACAAGGCAAAAAAAACCAAGATACATTGAGTTTAAAAATATTCCATGTTATGGAGCTGAGATATATAATATATAAGTAAGACAGCTTAGAGCAAACATCACCATATCATCAAAATCCGAGTTGTAAATAAAAAAAAGTCATACCATATATAGAAATTGGAAGATGTGGCATGAGAGCCAATCATACCTCCATCCAAATCACAATGTGTAAAAAGTAAACCATTATAGGTCAAAGTACGATCTTCATCACAGAGCCTTGTAGCTATGTCTACACAAGTCATAATTAACTATTTTTTAAAAGACAAGCAAATTCTTAATCCTATATGAAAGATACAAAAATGTACTTTACAATACAATTTTGTGTTTGATTTTGACATTAAAAGTTGAGTTACATGTAATTGTAAATGAGTATCATCATAAGCTGTCAGTTTTAAAATGTTGATACTTTTTATAAGTGCTGCGAATGCGTTGATTATTGATTCCTACTTTTGACTATTGTATTGTTCTTATACTGTAATTTGTTCAGGATTCAAATTTGAAAGTATCAGTCAATTCGGTGGCCGTGAATTTGTCAGCTAATGCCCCTTTAAATAGAAACATAATTATGTCAAACCACTAAGACAAGTTTCCTCTTAATTTTTATAAAAATTTGTATCCACTAAAATAAATCCAAGTAAACATACATTATTGACAAACAAAATGATATTAAATCATTATTTCTAACCTTATGGTATACTCGTAATTTATATGAATAAAGATATGTATAATATGTATATCCTTGATGCTCAACTATTTGTGCGTTCACAAAAGACTTTTAAAACAAGGTTTCATCCTTTTAGAAAGGTTCAGTTGCATGAATCAAATAAATTATTTTTTCAGAGAGAAAAGGATGAGTAGTGGCAAGTGCTTGTGGATGAGTTCTCAAGAATTTATTTAGAGATGCATTATTAATTCTCATGGTTATGGGTTTCTTATTCTTTCTCTCACTGATACGTAAAATACATCCAGTTTTTTTAGACTCGTTAAAGTCTTTAAGTACATTCCTACAAGATCTCCATGTTGATTAATTCTTAAATGAGAACCAGGATATAAATCTTTATTATATATATATTTTTAAATACATTTAATGGTTATCATTCAATGATGAGCCATAATTATAAATTCTGATGAATTGCACAGGGTATTCTGGGAGCATAATTTTGTATGTCTATATTTGTAACACCCTGATAACTCCACTGATGTCAATTAAAGGATATGGCGAGGCAGCAAACTTCCAATAACAAAAAATTAAAGACTTGTAATATCTAGAACTGATAATGTGTTGGATTTTTAATAATTAATTATTCTTTTGAATGTATACTCTATTAAAGTTAAATTTCAGAACTAAAATTCATTTATAATTGGTATGCTTTTGTTCCAATCATAAATATTTAAAACAATAATTTCTGTGGTATCTAATTTACACACAAAAAAATCATTCTTTGATCTTTATTCTGTTACACAACAGTTCTTACATGAGTTGAAATAATTACCCAGAATTCATTATGTTTGTAACATTTAGATACAGATCCAAATGGAATAATGTGCAAGTCATGTAACAAATTGATACCAAATAAGGCTTCTGAGAAGATAGCAATGACAGTAACATGCAAATTATCTCTCATGCAAAAACTAATCTAATATAGATTTGTAAGAACCAAAGCCTAATTAGACTATGCCATACATATAAATATAATTAGAGACAATTTCAATTAGAAATCCAACGAATCATCATGACTTTACAATCTATAACAAGATAAATAAAAAGGTAAAGGAAAAAAGGATCTTTGATCATAGACCCAGAAAATATCTTCCCAGTGCAGAAGTCATGTATTGATGTATGTCACAATCAGAATTGCCCTATCTCAGAATTTATAGAGTGAAGTATGCACAATAAAACTTCTGCAACATGAACATCAAAAACAAAATCCAATATTATGCATTTATTCAGTTGTAAACAAATACACTATCTTATTACAAAAAAAACTACACTAAATTGACTAATAGTTTTCTAAGGCTAGATTACTGAATGTTCAAATAAAGAAATGCTAAACTTCTTTCCACGCTTGCCTATACTTTAATTCAATCACCACACCCTATACATTGCTCTTTATGTCAATCAGCACAGAATTAAGAAAGACACTGACAATTTCTAATAGATATTCTGGACTTATGGCACCACACTAGGTTATTTCATGATTTTGAAACACTATGAAGATTTAGCTATGAACGGCTCCCAGTGAGATTCCACACTATGGTGTCAATGTGTACAAGCTTCTGTACAGATAGATATCAATTGGGATCAAAGCTGTTAATGCATTCAAATCATTTAAAAACACAAAAGCATTGCTTTTATAAATATAACCTGAAGAATCATTAAATAGAGAAAACCGGACCATATTTTCATTACAACTAAATCGTTACGATTACCAACAACAAAGCTTTCTGGGAGAAAAGATAATGAAGTGATATCAAGTCAACAATCCATTTAAAAAATTGACAAACAAAATATGGAGCTTTTGTTGAAACTAAGTAAGTAGGTCTGAGAAGTACAAACAGCGCTCCTGTACAAATAATTAACAAATATATTGATTTGTACCTTGTATAATACAGGATCAATATTTTCTATTACTTCATATTAAACTGTCATCAATACAATATACAATGAGGGCCTATACCATTTACTATTTAACTATCACCGTAATGTTGTGACACAGTAACCAAACAACGTCACATTTAAATTTGTGTTGTATCAAGTCATCATTTCTATCTTTTAATTAGACATTACTGCCAATTAAAATAAATATTTGCAATTCTTTTCAAATGACAAGTAGTTATAGGATAAAAAATGAATCAATAAATTTGATATTTTATCCTACTACTCAGTCAGGGTACTAATGTCAGCCATTTATAAAGATGTAAATTTGATAAATTAATTCTGAATTTGATTATATTATGTATTTACACTCTTGTGATTATTTAACAATATTTTTTTCTTTTGCCAGTTCTGATTTTGTACAGTTGGTTGTTGGTTTGACTTGAAACCCCAGTTTGACTCTGTTTACAAACCTTTCTCAAAGATTCAAACAACTCAATTCATTTCAACATAAGTAACAGAGTCATAATAACTCAACAACAACAAAATCTATTTTCAATAAAAAAAACCTAACACCCCTAAATCAGTACACGAGTATCACATACAATATTTATTATTTATAATATTATAAATAATAGATATTGTAATTTAAAAAAAAAAATCGTACAAAACACCTCAAACGTGGATAAATGAGTTAATAATATAATCAAAATATTCAGTGTTTGGTCATGATACCATAAGCAGCATCATACCTTATGACAGAAATAAAAATATTATTTATATCAGTGTTTATATGATCACAAAAATGAGAGAAAAACCTATGTTCAATTATATCAAAGACCCAACTGAGAACAGGTTGTCCCTGTTAATTCTCTGCACTACATCGGAATAAAAAATCATCAAACAGTTGAGTAAAGACCAAATAAACAAGCAGAAGGTCTTCTCTTCCTACTCAAAGTTAATATACAATTACAAATCAATATTCACTCAAATATAGAGAAAAATGTTCAAATCAAACTTTAAATTGCAGTCTTTGTAGTTTTCTTAAATGGTTCAGAAAGAAAAGACAGTATAATCTCTATATTCCATGCAGAGGTGTTGAGAATTGACAACTGAAGGACAAATGTAGTGTCAAAGTGTACAACATTTATTTTCAATGCAATCTACATGACATAATATCGTTTATACAACAACATGCATTGAAAAATTGAGTGCAGCACTGATACCATTAAAGTGTCAATTTTATCTCTGGGTAAATTGAATTTCTTTAAGGAAATTGAACAAAACAATCACTTTTGTTTAAGTGAATTAGTTTACAGATCTTTTGTTTTCTATTGCACAATCTGCACTTCTTGATGACAAACAATGACAAAACAAGTGCCAATAAAATCAATGTGTTTTACACTGAAAAAATGCCTGTCAATCAGATCAATTTCTTACTGA
The DNA here is from genome assembly GCA_019925275.1 of Mytilus edulis. Classification (NCBI taxonomy): domain Eukaryota; kingdom Metazoa; phylum Mollusca; class Bivalvia; order Mytilida; family Mytilidae; genus Mytilus; species Mytilus edulis. The sequence continues at coordinate 89,007,963 of CM034356.1, read as the reverse complement.
CAATGGATATGTATTGACATCAAAACCCTACACATGATTAACACAACCATAATCAAAGCAAATGCTCTTTTACTGTTCCTCATCTCAAGAACACACTAGAGACAGAAACTCTTATGTGGCTTGTTAGGATGAGAGTGGGGAAAGTGGGGGGTTAAGAGAAAGGTATATAGCAATCTATATTGTCAGACTCAGTGAAAGTGCATTATCACAACTCATGCAGTGGAGACAGAACCTGCTGTTAATGATGTTGCTTCAGAAAGAAACATTTCATATATCAGTGAACATAGGCATACGTTATTTTAAAAGAATATTGTAAAACAGCCATTTTTGGAGAAATTGACTTCTTAATGTAACTTTAAGTCTTGTTTATGTCTAAATGGATCCTCTACATATATCAAAAGAAATTTAAAAATAAAAAAAAGATCATTGTAAAGTCAGCTAGAAAAGAATATAAGTAAAGGTAAAACTAACAAGCACGGACCACAGATAGCCACTTTACATACTAACAACCAAGTAGGTAGACCCTTGGATAAACATCTTATCAACAAAAACTATGCCCAAATTGTTCTAATTATCTCTAACATCACAATTGACGGTTGACAAAGCCCATTATACCTTACAAGTAAACCACCTATTAAATGAAAATCAATAAAGTAAACTTCAAATTATGTAAGACATGAAAGGGAACGTTGAGTTTACATGTATGGTTTATTTGGTTGTACATTAAGATGCCATTCAAACTGACACTCACTAATATCCCGGTACAACACGATTCTGTCAGCTACTTTTAATCCTACTTCAGATTATTTTGTCATTAAGATTTATAATGTTCAGTCTACTCAACAGTAGCTGTTACATAAGAAAATAGTAGACAAACAAAAGGTAATGCTGACCACACAAAAACTGAGCCTTTTTTAATGAATGTTTGCTTCTACATACATGTATAGTGTACATAATATCAGCATGGTGTGAATGCATTCCCTACTTTAGAAATTGGAGATGACAGACAGGCCATTTGATGTGTAGAAACCTGTATGAGAAAACAGCATTTAATCTAAGATTTGTAGTACATGAAACCATTAATCTATTCCCTATGGTAAAATGATGATGATGTTCATTGCATTCTTCAAGAAGACTTTTTCTTTAAAGTAAGACTGATCATCTGCAATGAAAGAAGATGGTGAAAGATATGAAGAAAGCAATATTTTAAAGTTAAGTATACAGTAAGAGAACAATACACATAAAAGTACTATATGTAGTTACAGCAAGAGAACAATACAAATAAAAGTACTATGTGTAGTGTACAGCAAGAGAAAAATACACAAAAAAGTACTATATGTAGTGTACAACAAGAGAACAATACACATAAAAGTACTATATGTAGTGTACAGAAAGAGAACAATACACATAAAAGTACTATATGTAGTGTTCAACAAGAGAACAATACACATAAAAGTACTATATGTAGTGTACAGCAAGAGAACAATACACAAAAAAGTATTATATGTAGTGTACAACAAGAGAACAATACACATAAAAGTACTATATGTAGTGTACAACAAGAGAACAATACACATAAAAGTACTATATGTAGTGAACAGAAAGAGAACAATACACATAAAAGTACTATATGTAGTGTACAGAAAGAGAACAATACACATAAAAGTACTATATGTAGTTACAGCAAGAGAACAATACACAAAAAAGTATTATATGTAGTGTACAACAAGAGAACAATACACATAAAAGTACTATATGTAGTGTACAGAAAGAGAACAATACACATAAAAGTACTATATGTAGTGTACAGAAAGAGAACAATACACATAAAAGTACTATATGTAGTTACAGCAAGAGAACAATACACAAAAAAGTATTATATGTAGTGTACAACAAGAGAACAATACACATAAAAGTACTATATGTAGTGTACAGAAAGAGAACAATACACATAAAAGTACTATATGTAGTGTACAGAAAGAGAACAATACACATAAAAGTACTATATGTAGTTACAGCAAGAGAACAATACACAAAAAAGTATTATATGTAGTGTACAACAAGAGAACAATACACATAAAAGTACTATATGTAGTGTACAGAAAGAGAACAATACACATAAAAGTACTATATGTAGTTACAGCAAGAGAACAATACACAAAAAAGTATTATATGTAGTGTACAACAAGAGAACAATACACATAAAAGTACTATATGGTATATACAGCAAGAGAACAATACACATAAAAGTACTATATGTAGTTACAGCAAGAGAACAATACACAAAAAAGTATTATATGTAGTGTACAACAAGAGAACAATACACATAAAAGTACTATATGTAGTGTACAGAAAGAGAACAATACACATAAAAGTACTATATGTAGTTACAGCAAGAGAACAATACACAAAAAAGTATTATATGTAGTGTACAACAAGAGAACAATACACATAAAAGTACTATATGTAGTGTACAGAAAGAGAAACAATACACATAAAAGTGTTATATGTAGTGTACAACAAGAGAACAATACACATAAAAGTACTATATGTAGTGTACAGAAAGAGAACAATACACATAAAAGTACTATATGTAGTGTACAGAAGAGAAACAATACACATCAAAGTACTATATGTAGTGTACAACAAGAGAACAATACACATAAAAGTACTATATGTAGTGTACAGAAAGAGAACAATACACATAAAAGTACTATATGTAGTGTACAACAAGAGAACAATACACATCAAAGTACTATATGTAGTGTACAACAAGAGAACAATACACATAAAAGTACTATATGTAGTGTACAGAAAGAGAACAATACACATCAAAGTACTATATGTAGTGTACAACAAGAGAACAATACACATAAAGTACTATATGTAGTGTACAGAAAGAGAACAATACACATAAAAGTACTATATGTAGTTACAGCAAGAGAACAATACACATCAAAGTACTATATGTAGTGTACAGCAAGAGAACAATACACATAAAAGTACTATATGTAGTGTACAGAAAGAGAACAATACACATAAAAGTACTATATGTAGTTACAGCAAGAGAACAATACACATAAAAGTACTATATGTAGTGTACAGAAAGAGAACAATACACATCAAAGTACTATATGTAGTTACAGCAAGAGAACAATACACAAAAAAGTATTATGTGTAGTGTACAACAAGAGAACAATACACATAAAAGTACTATATGTAATATACAGCAAGAGAACAATACACATCAAAGTACTATATGTAGTTACAGCAAATGAACAATACACAAAAAATTTGTAAGGGTTCCGCGGAACCCAGTGTCTCGCCTACTTTTGCTGTTAATCACACTCATCAAAAATGATGAAAAAAAATCAATAAAATTATTCCTCTCAATACTATCTTTTGATTGTCAGAAGCTTCTGTCCAAGTTTGGTAAAAATTCAGGCTAGTTTAAGAATCTTAAAAATGTTTTAAATACTTTAACTGCAGACTGTATGTAATGTTAACTGGAAGAAAAATTAAGTCCATTTATAAGTATAATACGGGAAAAATGGAATTTTATTTTTACAAAATTTACTTCTGGATACTATCTTCTGATCATAAACAAGCTTCTGGCCAAGTTTCTTACAATTCCAGGATAGTTTAAGAAAGTTATTAAAATTTAAAAAACTTTAACCACAGAGTGAATGTAATGTTTCCTGGAAGAAAAAACTAAGTCCATTTATAAGTAAAATACGGAAAAAATGGAATTTTATTTTTATAAAATTTACTTCTGGATACTATCTTATGAACATAAACAAACTAAAGTCGAAGGCTCGACAAAAAGTACTATATTTAGTGTACAGCAAGAGAACAATACACATCAAATTACTATATGTAGTTACAGCAAGAGAACAATACACAAACCAGATGTCCGCAGGGCACAGCTTTATACGACTGCAGAGGTTGAACCCTGAACGGTTGGGGCAAGTATGGACACAACATTCAAGCTGGATTCAGCTCTAAATTTGGATTGTGATTAAATAGTTCCCCTTTTCCCTTATACCAAAACTGATCTCAATTCAAATCTCTAATGGAGTTTGCAACAATAAGTTGACAATATTGTCAATAACTACTCATTTAAATACATCATAAAATATCAAAGTGTAAAAAAAGTGCTTGTTATCACTGAATGGTAAAGATTGTTTTAATTTATCAGTTGGTAGTAAAAGTGAATATACATTGTATATTGTATAAAACAATGATTTAAGTTGATTCAACTACTATTCTGGACAAAGAAAGATAACTCCAATTGAAAATTTCTTGCTATTGCACAATACTGTGCAATTGAAGATTTCTTGCTATTGCTGAATACTGTGCAATTGAAAATTTCTTGCTATTGCACAATACTTAATATAATAATTTTGGATCCTGATTTGGACCAACTTGAAAACTGGGCCCATAATCAAAAATCTAAGTACATGTTTAGATTCAGCATATCAAAGAAGCCCAAGAATTCATTTTTTGTTAAAATCAAACTTAGTTTAATTTTGGACCCTTTGGACTTAATGAAGACCAATTTGAAAAACGGTATTTCAACTACCAAAATCAATCCCAACCTTCCTTTTGTGTTCATAAACCTTGTGTTAAAATTTCATTGATTTCTATTTACTTATATTAAAGTTATTGTGCGAAAACCAAGAATTATGCTTATTTTGGCCCTTTTTTGGCCCCTAATTCCTTAACAGATGGAACCAAAACTCCCAAAATCAATCCCAACCTTCCTTTTGTGGTCATAAACCTTGTGTCAAAATTTCATAGATTTCTTTTTACTTAAACTAAAGTTATAGTGCGAAAACCAAGAATAATGCTTATTTGGGCCCTTTTTTGGCCCCTAATTCCTTAACAGATGGAACGAAAACTCCCAAAATCAATCCCAACCTTCCTTTAATGGTCATAAACCTTGTGTTTAAGTTTCATAGACTTCTATTTACTTAAACTAAAGTTATAGTGCAAAAACCAAAAGTATTCAGACGATGATGACGACGATGGTGACGACGCCAACATGATACCAATATACGACCAAAAAATTTTCAATTTTTGCGGTCGTATAAAAAGTACTATATGTAGTGTACAGCAAGAGAACAATACACATCAAAGTACTATATGTAGTTACAGCAAGAGAACAATACACATCAAAATACTATATGTAGTGTACAGCAAGAGAACAATACACATTAAAGTACTATATCAGGGTTCTCACTAGGAATTTTTCATGGTGAGTCCTGGGACTCATCACTTTTAGAAATGGTGAGTCCCAAAAGATATTGATGAGTCCAGGATGCATTTAATTTTTTGTCATACTATAATGAAATACGCGTCTTAACAAGACCCCTGCTATATGTAGATAAATCTAGTGTACAGCAAGAGAACAATACTCATACAAGTACAATCTGAAGTGTACAGCATGAAAACAACAGGGGCGGATCCAGCCATTTATAAAAGGGGGTACTTAACCCAGGATAAAGGGGGGAGGTTCCAACTATATGTCCCACACAAATGCATTGATCACCAAAAACAGAGGGGGTCCCAATGCCGGAAACACCCCTACACCCCCCCCCCCCTCCCTGGATCTGCTACTGGACAATTGACATAAAAGTACAATGTGCAGTGTACCAAAAGGAGAGAATATACAAAAATACTATCTATAGTGAGCAGATAGCAGACAATATACATGAAAATACATTTTATATGTACATTCAGTAAGAACATTTCTGGTTTTGTATTAGTATATATGTAACTGTATAATGTATATTAAGATAGACATTTGCAGTTCATAATAAAACAACAAAATAAATGATGTACAGTAAATTATTTCTTCCAGACATAAGTATATAAATTACCAATACATGTGTGAGTGAAATAATCTTATAAATTATTTCATGGCATCACTAAGATAATTATAAGTTACAAGAAGAAAAGAAAAAAACACAATTTCAAAGCATTGCATTGTGTTTACTGAGGATTTTTTTTGCCTTTTCTAAAATATCAATGGATTTAATAGCAGAAATGATAAAAACATTGAATTTCCATTTATTCTAAAGGTTAACATCAGTTCTACCAACAATATTGAACTTTTAAAGGTCCTAAACATTTTAACATTTTAACTGTTATTTGTTACTTTAAAACTTTCATGTTTAAATTTCAGCATGAATTGTGAAGAAACATGTCTTCAATAACATGACCTTATTGCTACCTAGAATTACTTAAATAAACATACTAAAAAAGAAGACATTTGTTTTTATGAAAAACTTAAGCTGAATGTTTGTAATTTAATCCTTACAGCAAATCGTACAGTTCTGAATTATTGATAAAGGATATCATATTTATCTATAGGATTTATTTTACAGGTATTGATCTGCGACCTTAAGACAAGACAACTACCTGACCAAGTCTATGGAACAAGAAACTTTTAGACTTGTTTTTAATATAGCCTAAAATGTAGCTATCATAAATATTGAAATCAAAGTTATTAAATCCCATGTTTCACAAAGTAGAGTTTACCACTTCATATTTTTATACTGACCCATATGACTTTTCATGGGATTTGGATAGACCTCAATTTTATAATCCCTATATTTTATGTTTAGTATCAAATAACAAACAATAATAATTTATGCATGTCTTGTTTTTTTTTAAAGAAATAGATACATTTCTGTGAGAATTCCATATTTCAATGTAATCAAATGAGACAAAAACTAAAAATCCAGAACATTTCCTTCAATCTCAATGAATAGTTACAAAATTAACCTTCAATGGAAATACTTGAAGTACTGTCACACAAGTCAACATTCCACCAAGGGCAATTCCCCACAACATGAAACACTATTCCAACAGTCAATATTTAAAGCAAATAATACAGATTCAATGAACTATGTACATGTAATGTCTGACACCAGTCAACAGTTTATAGAAATTATACAATTTGAATCACAACACATGTAAACAGTCAAAGGGCATTAAGCAATAAAAAGCACAAACACCACCAGTAAACAGTCAAAGGACATTATACAATATTAAGCACAACACCACCAGTAAACAGTCAAAGGACATTATACAATATGAAGCACAACGCCACCAATTAACAGTCAAAGAACATTATACAATATGAAGCAAACCACCAGTAAACAGTCAAAGGACATTATACAATATGAAGCATATCACCAGTTAACAGTCAAAGAACATTAACAATATAAAGCATACCACCAGTTAACAGTCAAAGAGCATTATACAATATGAAAGCAAATACCACCAGTAAACAGTCAAAGACATTATGCAATTTGAACAAACACCAGAAATCAGTCAAAGGGCATTATACAATATGAATCACACAACACATGTAAACAGCCAAAAGACATTATACAATATGAAGCACACAGCCACCAGTACACAATCAGACATTATACAATATGAAGCACAATACAAGTAAGCAGTCAAAAAACATTATACAATATAAAGCACCCCGCCAGTAAACAGTCAGAGGACATTATACAATATGAAGTCACAACACAACCAGTAAACAGTCAAAGGAAATTATACAATATGAATCACAACACACTAGTAAACAGTCAAAGGACATTATACAATTTGAATCACAACACCACCAGTAACAATCAAAGGACTTATACAATATGAATCACAACACAACATAAACAGTCAAAGGACATTATACAATATGAATCACAATACACCCAGTAAAGTCAAAGGACATTATAAATATAATCACAACACAACCAGTAAACAGTCAAAGGACATTATACAATATGAATCACAACACCACCAGTAAAGTCAAGACATTATACAATATGAATCACAACACACCAGTAAACAGTCAAAGGACATTATACAATATGAATCACAACACCACCAGTAAAGTCAAAGGACATTATACAAATAAACACACCACCATCAATAAACAAAATTATACAGTATGAAGCTCTATTTAACCATCAGACAAAAGTCAAGTTATTACACAATATGAAGCTCTATACCACCAGACAACAGTCGAAGGTTATTATAATACAATATAAAGCACTTTATCACTTAGCATAAACAGTCTAAGTAATTATACAAAGTGACCCACATCATCAAAAAACAAAAATTAAATACAGTTATGTCATTATAAAACCAGGCAAACAACAGTCAAATAAAATTACACATTAGCACTTTCTAATGTATCAGGTGTAAAAAAATCAGCACAATCTGAACCATTGGCATTGCCAGATTTTCATTTTTCTGGCAAATTTCATGCTGTTTTGACAACAAAAAATATGCTTTCAAGTAAAAAATCCATAAACAGTATACCTTTAGACATTTCTATCAAATAGTATTAAATGCTTTGCCCAAGTTATATATATAGTATCATACATTTTAAGTCATTGAACTAAGTAAAAAGTAATGTAAAATCATAAAGATTAATAATATTGCTGAACATCTATAGCATGCTGAGAATTTAAATTAAATCAACCTTTTACAAAGAAAGAAATTGAAGGAAATTGGTTTATATTAAACTTCCTTGCATTGATTATACAAGCTGGATGGAGGAAATTTATGAAGGAAATTGGTTTATATTAACCTTCCTTTGCATTGATTATACAAGCTGGATGGAGGGAAATTTATGAAGGAAAATCTGGTTTATATTAAACCTTCCTTGCATTGATTATACAAGCTGGATGGAGGGAAATTTATGAAGGAAATCTGGTTTATATTAAACCTTCCTTTGCATTGATTATACAAGCTGGATGGAGGAAATTTATGAAGGAAATCTGGTTTATATTAAACCTTCCTTTGCATTGATTATACAGCTGGATGGAGGGAAATTTATGTAGGAACAGTTATGTACTAGTGCTTACTATTTTCATCAGTAAGGTCATTTTAATGGTTTATACATTTAAATTTTATACACAGAATTCAATGGTAATCATATTTAATAAATTCTAAAATAAAACAATAAAACATTCAGAAGCTATTTCTGACTCATATACACTGCACTATCCTACTACACAATAGAAGCGTCCTTGTAATAACTACGTTTTTAGGAAATGAGTTTCCTGTATTCTCATTTTATTCTGCAGAAAATAGCAAATAAAAGCCGATATTGAATTTAATCATAGCGTCAGAAAGGTAATATAGACTGAATGTTCCAACCATTCATTTAATGTTTAAGTATAACTCAGAACTGTTTTTATCAAATCTATCCACAACTATCCCAATGAAACTACCAGTATTCAAAATTAAATTGACAACCAATAAGAGAGCTTGGTAGCTCTAGGGAAAAAGATGACACTTTTAACTTTGATATCAGTAGTGTTGTCTTTATAACAAATAAAACATATTCCTTATTTGGTATGGCTGAGTTGCATGTTTACAGTTTCTAGTTACCTACATGTATGAACAATTTTGCATAGTTTCATGTGACCTTTTTCATCTGTTTTCCCTTTTCTATAAGTATTTGTTTTCCTAACATAAAAGTACCTGTATTACTGTAGGATTCGTCAGAGTACAAAATGTACATGTACTTTGCCATAATATAGGTCAAACATTCATATCTTGACTGTCAAGACAAGTGCTGTTATCAAGTTTGAATGATTTCAATATAAAATGGAAGAGGTATTAGAACACAAAAAATATAAAATGTAAATAAGACCTAACTATCTTGACTTCCAAAACAAGTGTTTTTATTTAGACTAAAGACCAAATTTAACATTTAATACCTTTATAATAAAATATGAAGGAACTATTTAAAATGAAGATTTAATTTGTAAAGAAGTAAATTGTATGGTTGTTATAGATCTGCTATGACCTTCCCACCATGAGAGAACACCAATTTTTTTCTTATTGAACTAACTTGTTGATTCAGCTACATATTTTGATATATGTCTGTTTTTGACATATAGAGATAGCATTGAAATTCATCCAACCTAAATCAACAATCAATCAAATTTATCATAAAAAGATATATAGCTCAATACACAGCACAAATCCTTTATAGTGGTGATTTGGTGGTAAATGGCCAGTTCATTTTATGGTACTGTAAATGTTCACTGACAGACAAACAATAAGAATATGTTGACATAACTCCTTGCTTGTTGATTTATAGAGGTTTTAATTGACCACTATATTGTACTGGTCATACATTACAGTATTTAATTAAAAAAAAAATTATGACAAAGGAGTAGGTCCGGTAAGACCCCTTTTTGGCCCCAAAATATAACAGTTTTACAAAATTGTTAAAATGCAAACTTTTAGTTATTTATTGGACAGTTGAATGCTTCTGCTACATAAATATGGGCTGCTTTTGACAATACAATGCACATATATCGGGTTGTAGCACCATTAAGTCATACTAAATTACTGAAATCTTCAAAATTCTATCATTTTAGTTAAATTTTAGACGTTTTCCTTTTTTTTAAATGAAAATGGCCGCATTCGTGTTCATCCTTAATATTGAAATGTAAGTTGTATTTTATGATAATACATAACATATATAAAGGTTGTGGATGAACACGGATGCGGCCACTTTTATTTTTGACAAAAACCATCTGAAAAGTGACGTTTTTTGGCATATTTGAGAGATTTTTCATATTTGAGCTTGAATCGGATCGTTTTTAATGACTAAATCAGTTAAAATCTTTCACTTATACTAATTAAATCAAGTGAAATAGACACTTAAGTCTATAAAAAGTGGTCAAAATCTTTCGTCAGATGAAACTGAAATTTGAGGCCAAAATGAGTCATTACCGGACCTTTCCAAAATGTATTCCCAACTTTTATCTCCAAACATTAATCATATTACTAATGTTATACTATAAGACAACTTTTTTGTAAGATTTTTTTTCTAGAATGTATTACAAATCAACAGGTTTTCTTTTACTTCTTTTTAAAAAAAAAAAAAACTTTTTCTGCCTCCATGTAAATTCATATTTCTTTTATGTAGAAATAAAAGCAGGTGTCTGTTTATAAATTCTCACCAAGTCATTGTGACTTTTTAACAACTTTTTTTCTTAAAGTTAAGTTCATGAGAAACTTCAAGTTATAAATTATTTCATATATATTTTAACTGTACCTGTATTTAATGTAAACATATATCGATAATTTTATGAGACTTTAAAATATCAATTATTCTCAAGTTCTGTCCATAAATCTTTAGAATTTGATAATGTATATATTTATTTTTGTGCTATAAATTATAGTTTTGGTTCAATACTTTGATGAATTTATTCCAATAATTACATCATTTGTGTGGTGCCAGCTATTACTCCATCAATAATTAACAAATAACGCATTAACATAGAAGCTCTTTCAACTTTCATTACGTAATTTAGTTTTTATGTGCACCATTGCAGAAGATCAATGCATGGATGATCGTTTTGACTGCAAGAAAGCCATTTTATAATGTATCAGAAAGAAATCAAATTATTACATTTGATTAATGCAAGAAAGAGACACGAACATTGAATGATAGCTGGAATATCAGTCGGAGTTAAAATGTATCAGACATGTAACCCTTCTTTGATAAATAAATAAAAGGAAAGGCACAATATACATCAATGAGAAGGCAACAAAACTGGTTTTCTAAACTATAACATAAAAAATTACATTAAGATGGTAACCAAACCAGTTCTAACCAATAAACAAGAGGAAATAACACGTCAAGTTTTTAATTTCTCTGTCTTGACAACTGTCAGAGATATGCCATCCATATAAACAACTGTTAATTGTTACAACTATCAATAAGGAAACAGTACAGTAATTGTAAAATTGTTGCGGTCCAAAATTGTTCAGGTCTTAAGTGACAATTCCACAACTGTTTCCCATTTCTATGTTTTACAGAAGAGGAAAAAAAATCATAGATAGATATAAATTAGAAGATGTGGTATGAGTGCCAATGAGACAACTCTCCATCCGAGTCTCAATTTGTAAAGGAAAAACCATTATGGGTATAGAGCGTTGTAGAATGATTTAAATTCAAATAATAAATTATGTGAACTCCTGAGAAGGCCTTTACTGTATATAATTCACATCATGGCATTACATGGCATAATATTCGTAAAATATAATTCGCACAGAGTGCTAATTTCTATACAAAAAAAATAGAAAAGAGAATACTATGACCTCTATAACTTTTTTTTAAGTTGATGCCATGATGGTACTTTTAATCATAATGATACTGTAACAACTGATCATTTTGAGTATCAGAGCTTTAATAAAACTGCATACTTTGATATAAAACTCTTTATGGGTGAAATTAGAGCTAAAAACGTAAATGTCAACTGTAGATTTGATAGGAAACAGTAGCAAAGAATTTGTTATATAACAATTTATCAATGTTTGAGAAAAAACATTATTAATGCAAGACATCATACATTTTCTACATCAATACAGGACATCATACATTTTCAACATCAATGCAGGACTTTGTTCTGTTTTAAAAATCAATCCATAAACATTAAAGTTTAAACCAAGTAAACTTTAGAAAGGGGATTCAATGAAAGTCTAAATGTTTGTAAGATAAATTCAAAGTAACCCAACAAACTGTCAAACTGAATTACCAGTTGTTGAATTATGAGTTTGAAAGTTCCATTGGTATCTTTGGCCCCTCTTTTAATAATAAGCTATTATATATTTATTAGTCCATAGACAGGTGAGAAAGAAAATGTTTGTAAGACAAAATACATGAAAAGTGACTCAATAAATGAATGTATATGTATAACAGACTCAATAACCACTAGATTGACTTGATGCTTGTAAGACAGACTCCATAATTGAAGATTCAGTAAGAACTCAATAAACATGTATGTGTTGTAGCAAAGACTTGCTAAGACTGTAGAAACAACAGATTGAGTTTAAATTGTTAAACAGACTCAATGAAAACAAGACCAAGTAATCAGAATTAATGTACAGATTTGATAAGACTGGACAACTGATCGAGTAAAGTTTGTAAGATCCATTGAACACAATACCTAAATACTAGTAAGCGTTATAAAGACTTGACAAGACTCAGCAAACCGATCCATTCACATTGAACACAATACCTAAATACTAGTAAGCGTTATAAAGACTTGACAAGACTCAGGACACCGATCCATTGAACACAATACCTAAATACTAGTAAGCGTTATAAAGACTTGACAAGACTCAGGACACCGATCCATTGAACACAATACCTAAATACTAGTAAGCGTTATAAAGACTTGACAAGACTCAGGACACCGATCCATTCACATTGAACACAATACCTAAATACTAGTAAGCGTTATAAAGACTTGACAAGACTCAGGACACCGATCCATTGAACACAATATCTAAATACTAGTAAGCTTTATAAAGACTTGACAAGACTTAGGAAACCGATCCATTGAACACAATACCTAAATACTAGTAAGCGTTATAAAGACTTGACAAGACTCAGCAAACCGATACATTCACATTGAACACAATACCTAAATACTAGTATGCGTTATAAAGACTTGACAAGACTAAGCAAACCGATACAGTGAACACAATACCTAAATACTAGTAAGCGTTATAAAGACTTGACAAGACTCAGCAAACCGATCCATTGAACATAATACCTAAATACTAGTAAGCGTTATAAAGACTTGACAAGACTCAGCAAACCAATCCATTGAACACAATACCTAAATACTAGTAAGCGTTATAAAGACTTGACAAGACTCAGCAAACCGATCCATTGAACACAATACCTAAATACTTGTAAGCGTTATAAAGACTTGACAAGACTCAGCAAACCGATACATTGAACACAATACCTAAATACTAGTAAGCGTTATAAAGACTTGACAAGACTCAGCAAACTGAAACATTGAACACAATACCTAAATACTAGTAAGCGTTATAAAGACTTGACAAGACTCAGCAAACTGATACATTGAACACAATACCTAAATACTAGTAAGCGTTATAAAGACTTGACAAGACTCAGCAAACCGATCCATTGAACACAATACCTAAATACTAGTAAGCGTTATAAAGACTTGACAAGACTCAGCAAACCGATACATTGAACACAATACCTAAATACTAGTAAGCGTTATAAAGACTTGACAAGACTCAGCAAACCGATACATTGAACACAATATCTAAATACTAGTAAGCGTTATAAAGACTTGACAAGACTCAGCAAACCGATCCATTGAACACAATACCTAAATACTAGTAAGCGTTATAAAGACTTGACAAGACTCAGGAAACCAGATTGAGTAAACTTTATTTCACTCAATGAAACACATACAGTATTTTGATTGGTAATGATTTCCAAGTCAGAGTTCCATAATAGTTTAATGGCAGGTAAATGTCAGTGTTACAAGGACTTCATCAGACTTAACACCAGAGAGGGTTAAATTTGTGTAACAGACTCAATGATACCAAACACTGCAGAATCATGATTGAATGTTTATTATTCAAGATTTTTATTAATTCATAAACTTTAGATTGACACTACTAGCCTACTGAGTAGCACCAGACTGACAAACTGTTAGAACAAACACAATCAACAGACAGATAAAATGATTGTTTGTGTTGCCGAGGAGCAAGAGTCATGAGGGATTTTCTTGAAGAGTTTCTCTTATGTGGAATGAATAGATTTTTTTTTACATTATTGCCTTCTCACCTAAACATGGAGATCTAAAAGCCATTATGTGGTCCTAGAAATTGCAAAACTTAACCTCTTCAATCCATTCAAAATGATGTTCATTGTATTGATAAAAGACAAATTAATATCATCTGGCCACTTCAATGCAGAAACAACATTTGGGTTGTCACTAGGATATCATTTACATATGAAAGTCGACTTATTTGACCTAGAAGAACAATTTTATACCTGGTTTTTGCTGAATTAAATACGAACCTTATCAACAATTTGTTTACCTACATCAACCTTTTTGGATAAGACATTGTATCAAAATATCGAAATATCTTTTTGGTTAAGACTGTGGTTCATATCTTAATATTAATGATTAGATAAAAATCAACTTTTTGCAATTCTTCATTCAATGAGAGATGAAGTCCTGCAGCAAATATGTCAGACAAAATACACAAAGTAAATACTGATGATGATTTTATTTTGTAGATTTAAAATTTTAGATTTTTTTTCTCAAATTCAAGAAGGATCTTATCATTCCATTTCATTTATTAGGTAATACAAAAAACCACCTTTTTATGGATGTACACATGACAAGAAGCTGTATTTTGTAGCTCTTTTAAGGCATATCCAATAGGCTTTGTGAATGAAAGGTACATGTAGCAATATTGTCAGGATTGAAGATCATTTCTATCAGATTTACCTTTGGCATTCTTTCTTTTTTGGGCCCATTTAAGGAACTATAGTGCTATTTCAACTATGTATTTAATATCCCTTTTCTATATTGGATTCTAAATATATGTATTAAGTATTTAAGTATTTCAACTTTCCACATTTTCTTACAAATAAAAAAACAGTATTCTGTAAAATTTAATTATGCAATTTAAATTGTTTAAAGATTGTAATCACAAATTGCATGTTTTTACAAGTATTTACAAAGAGATGTATTTTTATTTTTCATGTTAAACAGGAATAAGGTTACAAATTGCATTATAAAATTTGTTATTTTTTTTCTGCAAAACAAAACCGACTTTATGTGAGTACCTTGAACCACCCCTATAATGAAACACTGTTATGTAATTTATTAAGTACCTTTAGGTATATATTTTCATAATCCAAATGGTAAATTTAGTTGGGATAAAGAAATTAATACTTTAATCTGTGCTTGAGATTTTTCTATTTGAAGGTTTGTTACAAAGAGCTAGTGAATAAATCATGGTCTAGGTTGACTGATCTATACTGTTATAATACGGGTTATACAATCTTAGAGAAAGGGACTGATTTGTAGTAACAACAAACTTCTTCTTAAATACATATATAAATAAATAAAATTTACACGGTTGTTATAGTCCATGCCAACTTTTTACTTAACTAAAAAATAAATGTAAAATCTTTTATTGAGCAATATATTTTTGAATATTCTTTTTCCAAAAGAAGATAACACATAAGTATATATGTTAGCGTGTATGTTATAATTTATTTAAAAAAAATAATACTACATAAAATACTTGTTTACATAATCTATTAGAAATTTAATAAGAACAAAATCTCTTCTAAACTAGAAAAATAGTCCAAAATACACTCAACAATAAAATTTCCATGAAATAAAGAAATTGGTTAAATATATATCAATCCAAAACATATCTCATATATCTGAAATGGTTAGTTTCAATGATTATAACAAAAATATACATGTAGGTTGAAAGGTTCAACTATTACCTACTGGATCAAACATTAGATTTATGAAAATAAAGATATGTAAGGCTTAATTTGTTTTTCTACAGATATAAATTTCCACAACTCAATTTTTCCGGAATTTAGGAAAAGTAAATAAATATATATATATGTTCAAATAGTTTTTTAAGCAACTAAGTGTCAAAATTCCTATATTCCCTTACTCTGGTAACACAAATATATATATAAGTACATATACTTTGCATGTTAATTATGAGTCTAACAATTTCTTTACCCCATACTCTAGGAGAGTTATCAATATTTTTATTTTTTTTCTTAAATTACAACTTTGTATTTTACTTTTTTTTATACGTTTTTCTAAATTTGGCTTATTATGAAACTTGTACAGAAAATATGGCAATATATTTTTTTATTTCTTGTTGTTGAAAATATTTGGCCCTACCTTGGAGTAACAGGTAGTAGGGTTGCCCTACTACGAGGTGTTGGAGTGACACTGGCTGAACGTTCTGTATATCCTATTCTGCCTTGCCCATAAGGCCTCGGGTTAGATCCAACTATTTCCAAATGTAACATGACAAAATTGTCCCTTACTACCTGTCAATCACTTTCATTGTTTCTCTCGAAGTCGAGAAAATTAATTCAAATATATCCTCAACCGCGTCAGAAGAGTTTTCAAACATGTAAATTTCACTATCATCACAAATTAGTTCTTCCAATACAATCCAATTTTACTTCAGCATTTATTCCTTCATGATTAAAATCCAATCAAAAATACATACAGTTCTCTGAGAAAGACACGATTTAAATTCCACTATCTAGAAATTTTGATAAAATATCGCTAGTCTACTACTGACATTTATCCCCAAACAGATACATATTTGAAACTTTTAAAAATAAATTTAAGTTGTATTAGTAAAATGATTTGTAGAATATTGCCACTAATCTGTAGGTTATAGGTAACTATTGTTCTTCTTTCTACCTGATTAATTCAACAAATTCCTACTGAATGGAACCAAGGCTCCTTAAAGGTAAACACACAGGTAAACATAGATCTGTCAGGGCTGGCAGCACCTCTCTATGTTAAGCTATTTAACTGGAAAAAATCCTATCTGATTGTCACATGGCAATATATAGTCCCGTCCTCATATGGTCTAAACTCCCGTATTAAAGATACAGTGTTAATCAATTGAGAGCTGCTTCTCCTGTGCAATAACTTTGTATAATGACTTATAAACCAATAAAATGTGAAATAAAAGTAAAAGTGTCAGCTATAAACTATATCTCTTTGCATAAGAAAAGCTATGTATAGAAATGTTTGGTTAGTAGCCAGTCGCTTTGATGTTTAACTTCTTTTCATTTCACTGAAAATGTTGTAAAGAAACTTATCAATTTTTCTACATACATAAATTAGACAATAAATTCTACAAAAAGTTTGTTAACATAAGATTTTTAAAAATTCAATTGAAGTGTAAAAGGCATATCATTAAGTTTTTCTTTTTATTCTAATAAGTTACCTTTTCATTAATCTTTTGTAAATGTATTTGTTTGACTGATAAAAGCTAAAGGATTGCCTATTGAAAAAAAGTTTTAATATTTTTCATCAATTTTCCACTTCAGATGAAACTAAGCTTTGGATTTCAGAAGCACTCAACATGCTCAACATGTACATGTATATATTTATGAAAGATTTTCAAATTTAAGAAGTATGTCCAACTATTTCATTGAAAACATTTCAATTTGTGTAGAAAATAACCATAAAACAGAGAATAAAAACAGGGAATATGCCAAAGAGACAACAACCCAATCAAAGGGCAGAAAACAACCGAAGGTCACCATTTTTAATGTGTATAGTAATGAACTACGGTATAGTGATTTCAAATTCAAGACAACTTATACTATTATACCTATAGACAGGGTCATATATGGTGATGACATGTATGATGTGTTTCTCTAGTGTGACAAGAATATCTGAAGCTTACTAAACATGCTAAAGTCTTAAATACAAATTTTTCATAAGTTTACCCAGGCCAGAAATAGAAAACATGTAATAGGGGAAGCAGCATTCTGCAAATTCTAATGAAATAGATTTAATTGGTTTTCAACACAATTTTAACAGATTATGTCTAATTTCATAATTACAAACAAAACTTCTAATGTACCCTTGTAAAACCAAGTTACTGAGAAGAAAATCATTTTTCTTATGACTGATTTAATATACCATAGTATCCCAATGATGCCATAAAAATTTATCCAATAGAAAATTATTGTTCAATCCCTACTCATATTAGCAACAAGCAAAATAAACCACAATATCATAAAATATGGATGCTAAAATTAATGCCAATCCCAAAGGCTTTAAATATCTTAGATGATCCATATAAATAAGCCACTTATATGGTAATAATATTAAAATTGAGAATGGAAATGGGGAATGCGTCAATGAGACAAAAACCTGACCATAGCTGTCTGTCTGTATCACATGTAACTTTAATGGTAATGTCCAGTGGCGGATCCAGAAATTTTCATAAGTGGGGGCCCACTGACTGACCTAAGAGGGGGCCCGCTCCAGTCACGCGTCAGTGATTCCAGACAAATTTTTTTCCCAAAAAGGCCCCCCCCCCCCTAAATCCGCTTATGATGTCTGTATCATATGTAACTTTAATGGTAATGTCTGTATCATATGTAACTTTAATACAAATGTCTGTATCATATGTAACTTTTTGCTAATGTCTGTATCATATGTAACTTTAATGCTAATGTCTGTATCATATGTAACTTTAATGTTAATGTCTGTATCATATGTAACTTTAATGGTAATGTCTGTATCATGTGTAACTTTAATGGTAATGGTAATGTCGGTATCATATGTAACTTTAATGCTAATGTCTGTATCATATGTAACTTTAATGCTAATGTCTGTATCATATGTAACTTTAATGGTAATGTCTGTATCATATGTAACTTTAATGGTAATGTCTGTATCATATGTAACTTTAATGGTAATGTCTATATCATATATGTAACTTTAATGCTAATGTCTGTATCATATGTAACTTAAATGGTAATGTCTGTATCATATGTAACTTTAATGGTAATGTCTATATCATATGTAACTTTAATGCTAATGTCTGTATCATATGTAACTTAAATGGTAATGTCTGTATCATATGTAACTTTAATGGTAATGTCTGTATCATATATGTAACTTTAATGCTAATGTCTGTATCATATGTAACTTTATTGGTAATGTCTGTATCATATGTAACTTTAATGCTAATGTCTGTATCATATGTAACTTAAATGGTAATGTCTGTATCATATGTAACTTTAATGGTAATGTCTGTATCATATATGTAACTTTAATGCTAATGTCTGTATCATATGTAACTTTATTGGTAATGTCTGTATCATATGTAACTTTAATGGTAATGTCTGTATCATATGTAACTTTAATGGTAATGTCTATATCATATATGTAACTTTAATGCTGATGTCTGTATCATATGTAACTTTAATGGTAATGTCTGTATCATATGTAACTTTAATGGTAATGTCTATATCATATATGTAACTGTAATGCTAATGTCTGTATCATATGTAACTTTAATGGTAATGTCTATATCATATATGTAACTTTAATGCTGATGTCTGTATCATATGTAACTTTAATGCTAATGTCTGTATCATATCATTATGTAACTTCAATGCTAATGTCTGTATCATATGTAACTTTAATGGTAATGTCTGTATCATATGTAACTTTAATGGTAATGTTTGTATCATATGTAACTTTAATGGTAATGTCTGTATCATATGTAACTTTAATGGTAATGTCTGTATCATATGTAACTTTAATGCTGATGTCTGTTACATATGTAACTTTTATGCTAATGTCTGTATCATATGTAAGTTTAATGGTAATGTCTGTATCATATGTAACTTTAATGGTAATGTCTGTATCATATGTAACTTTAATGGTAATGTCTGTTACATATGTAACTTTTATGCTAATGTCTGTATCATATGTAAGTTTAATGGTAATGTCTGTATCATATGTAAGTTTAATGGTAATGTCTGTATCATATGTAACTTTAATGGTAATGTCTGTTACATATGTAACTTTTATGCTAATGTCTGTATCATTGTAACTTTCATGGTAATGTCTGTATCATATGTAACTTTATTGGTAATGTCTGTATCATATGTAACTTTAATGCTAATGTCTGTATCATATGTAACTTTAATGGTAATGTCTATATCATATATGTAACTTTAATGCTGATGTCTGTATCATATGTAACTTTAATGGTAATGTCTGTATCATATGTAACTTTAATGGTAATGTCTGTATCATATGTAACTTTATTGGTAATGTCTGTATCATATGTAACTTTAATGGTAATGTCTGTACCATGTGTAACTTTAATGGTAATGTCTGTATCATATTTAACTTTAATGCTAATTTCTGTATCATATGTAAGTTTAATCTATTCAAAGGACTGGGAAAATGTCTTAAAACCAGTGGAGGATCTAGAAATTTTCATAAGTGGAGGCCCACTGGCTGCCTAAGAGGGGGCCCGTTTCTGTCACGATAATCAACCAAATTTTTTTCTCAAAAGAGGGGAGCCCGATCCTCCTGCCCCCCCTTAATCCGCCTCTGAAAACCTTAAATACATGTAGTATACAATGTAAAATTTCAGTAACAGGATATATATATATGCATGTATATATAAATATATATAGACATGAACCTGAAGATAAAACTCCCTATCAAATAGTTCATGATCACCAGTCATCATGGATTTTCAAAATTAAACATACAATTTGGAAGAATCAATCTATTTCAATAAAGAAATTCTAGAATATATAACAGGCTATTATTTAAACTTGGAATTATTTTTAATTATGGAATTTGCTTGATTTCTTGTTATTGAAATTTTCAATAAATTCCACGTTTATTCTGTACTGAAATGTTCTGTGCTGCGCACAACACTTTCTATTACAAAGAAAATAGTATTTTTCAATAGAATGTTCTGTGCCGCGCACAACACTATCTAACCAAAATACATTGTATGGAAAGTGTTATTAACCGCTCAAAAGATCATAATACCAAATATTACATGGAATTTATCAAAAATTTTAAACACAAGAAATTATGCAAATTCCATAATTAAAAATAATTCCAAGTTCAAATAATAGCCTGTTATATCTAAAATGCAAGTTTTAATCATATCTTCAGAAATCTCAACCAAACACCTAACTCTCTTGCTGAAAAATATTAATCTAATGTTAAGAAAAGAGATTTTTTCCACATGAGACTAAGGGCAAAATATCCAACCTATGGGCTTACTGAAGAAGTGTACATATAATACACACTTTCTTTTAAAATAGTATGTTTCTCCTATGCTGGCCATGGCGCACATGATTATGTCAAAATATTAGTCTCTTTTGGGATCAACTAATTAAATTTATTGTCTGCATACAATATGGTCAATGTCACTTGACTAAACCTTTCATCAAGGAAGATGAAACAATACAGAAAAGTGGTGGACAAATTTAATTCTGATTCATTGTTCAGAAAGACCGATCTCTAGAAGATCTAATATGATACGACTTCTAAAACCTCCAGTTTGAAAGAGAGACTATCTTGGAAATCTCATATCCCTATAAAAAATCTAATGTTAGCGAAAAAAACATCAGAACTTAAATGCATGCATTACCTAACAAGATTCTTTTTATAGGAACAAAATTAACGTAGGCTATCATACATAGTCATCTGGTGCAAATTAATTAAAATAAATAAACAAAAAAGGTTTATTTAAGGCAGTTTGAAGATTACTTGATAACACTGTGGGCCCTTGGTAAGTCTGACAATACTGTTTTTGTGTCAGTATTGATATAAACAGTTATGATAATGATTTTTAAATTGATAGTATATTGACAGGGAAATATCTCACATGCACATCTACATAAAGCTTCATTGTGTATGTTGTTATGACAATGTGGTGATATTTGTGTATCCTTAAATTGATTTTCTTACCAATTTACCCACATTTTTTAATCAGTATGTTCTATATACTATTCAGATATTAGAATTAAATTCTAAACACATATAATCAAGAGGAAAAGTACATATTAAAAGTTCAATTAACGCTAAATAAGTTAGAACTCTATTCAAAACCAAATCTTATACCTTTTTATGTTCCATGTTCAATATCTTACATTTTTCTTATAACTGAAAGTAATTATAAGTTTCAGTAGTCATTGAATTGACCATAACTGACCATATGATTATAAAGACTTAAATGTTTTATACATTTCTTAAAAAAGTTGTACTATAGTACATTGTACATGTATACCAAAGAACAGAAGAAATATTACCACAAGTACTTTTTACATGTTTTATGACAATTTTTTAGTAAATTTGAGTTGATTTCATTTATAATTGAACGTGACCAATTCAGATTTAAACAAATAGTATAAACACTTGTCAATAATCTATATGTTTATTTTGTTTATTGTGCTGCTGGATGTCTGTCCCAAACATTTTTTTCTTAAAAGGTGACAGTCAGACTTCAAAAAAATTAAAAAGATAATGGAAGACACTTGAAGATAACTAAACTTAAGAAGTGACTACAATGACACTCAGTTACAATTACAAGTATATTTGGTAAAATATATATTGATACTCATACAAATATCAAGTGATATATAAAATGTAAGATACATGTGCAAATAAAAAAAAAAAAACAGTAAAACATTTGTCATTTACAAGGAAGATATTTGCTGTGTACTGATCCTTACAAAACATTTGAAAGTGACATTTAAGGAGTGAAAATGTTGGTAAAATGTTGGCAAACTGTCATATTGCTTGAATACTTTGACTGAAGAAGGAAAATCTTTTTTTAACTTTATTGTACTCATATACATACTAAAAAATAAACACCTTGCAGTTTTCATTTTCATTGATTATCAAACTTATAATATAAGAAGTGACTTTAAATTTCTATCTGCCTAATTTAAAAAAATTTGGTTTATATATCTGCACACTGTAATTTGTATACGAAATACTTGATATTTGCTGACTATAAACCTGTAACGGCATGTAAATACCCTTTTTAAAGAACAGCTATAACAAGGAATATAATCCTTGTTTAAATTTGTTAGCACAATAATGTAAACCAGAGGGTCCTAGATGTCATAACATGTTTTAATTAGCTTTATTTACCAATCATCATTTACAAATAACTAGTCTGAATAACTTGTTATGAATTGGTGTGATCATACCCATGATAAAATGTATTTTATTATTGAGATTTCTTTAAATGGTCGCAACCTTTAACCTCCAAATTAAAGATCAGATATCACCTACAACATTATTATGCGTGTATTGCTTATTGTCCTTGTAAAACCCTAGATATCTCCCAAACAATACTTAAGTCACTAATGTTCTTAATTAACCCTTTGATGTAGAAAAAAATATAATAGATCAGTCTCGGTCAATTAATTTCTAAACAAACCAACAAGATTTTAAAACAAATGAATATATACTGACATATGAGAATATGTTTTATACAATACCTATTTACCTATCCTTACCAACAATGTTTTATAAAAAAAACTCATGGTATCTTACCATTCAAGCATTTAGTAGAACAAGTAGTCAAAGGTAAATGAAACAAGGGAGATAACTCTAACACAATTTGTATCTTAGTATTACTTTCTGGGCTTCATAATTAAAAATTTCAAATATATATTAGAGAAAAAATAATCTGAAAGTCTGTTAACATTTTAAAATCAAACATGTCATTGGAAACCTCTTCAAAATTACATGTTGTACACATGGAATATAAAATAAAATTTATCTAACAAATTATTGGTTAGGTAAATATTTGCATCACTATAAAATACTTTATGACCCAACATCTTAAATAGATCGACCAAATTTTTAACATTATACCCTTTTTCAGCATGATCAAAAATATTGGGAAATTTCATAAACAGCAGTATACTGTCCAACTTTTGAAGCAACTGAAACTAGCTCCAAAGGATCATAATGTGTCATGGTAATTAATGTAAATTGACAACAGCTTTCAGTAACCTCTTAACAAAAGGACAGATTTTATACATGTAAGTAACTGAGATTGTGATTTTGAATATTATAAAATAAAAAAAATAAATATATATCTAAATTAATTGAGGATATAAATGTTGTGCTACATGTATTTGTATTTCATGCTTGTTATAAAATTAATATGTTCATGAAACCCAATAATGTTTTCAGATAACAAAGTTACAATAATATTAGAACTGGAAACTTTAATTGTGTTCAATTTTTGTTCCATCTTTTTGAATTTGAACAGATAAATCTTTTCCTACAACTTAGAAATCTACTAATTACATAGTTGTGAGCAACTTTCAACTTTGCAATAAAAAATTTCAAGAAAAAGATAAATACATGTCTCAATTGTCTTTATGGGAAACTGAACTTGTTCTAAATCAATTAATAATACAATGTAGGTATTTTTTTCAAAGCAAAAGACGAATCTATTTCAAGCATTTTGGTAATCTACATTTGTAGTTATTAAATAAACAGATTTGCCATACCATAAAAGCAATTGCTTACAAATTGGGTTGAAATTGTTATTAAGGGGAAACAACTCCTGTTGGGTGTTGATAGACAATTTCATTCATTTGACTAAATTTGTAGATCTTCTTTGCTGATATTTTTGTTTTTCTGTTCAAACTTTAAGCTGTCTATTAACTATGATTTCAAAAATACATTTTTTAAACACAGTTGAGTTCCCTATCTGATAAAGTTTAAAACAAAATGCAAAAAAGTGGAAATTTTCATTATATATAGGAGTCCACTGATTGCACATTCATATACTGAAATTCTGACATTAGTCTTTTCAATATCAAAGTTTCAAATGATTTAATTAAAGAATTTGAGTTATTTCTCTAAATTGTCATGATGTTTAAGGTGTACTGGTTGATTTTCTTGTTTGACAAACCAAATTAAAACATATGGTACAAATAAGACTGATAAGAGATTCATACAAAATTGTAATGATGGCAAGGCTTTAGGAAATAAAATTGTTCAGAAAACAACCGTTTTTAAAGGTTAGCAGCCAGTTTAGCAAGTAACATTTGGTTGATCTAAGAAGGGATTTGTGCACATGGATTTGACAACAAATCATATAATCAGAAATGGCTAATCTAACAGAACACATAACATGAACAATAAAAAAATATAAGGGATGAATTTATGCTTAAAATTATTCATTTTACAATGCTTCAACAAGCATATACAATTTTGGTATTTAGCTGAATTTGTCTCCAAATGACATTAAATCCACTAAGAATCACCTTTTGACATCAAGCAACAATAATAATCCTTTTTTCATTATGACGTCAAATTTCTTAGATTGTGATTTTACGGGAAGTCCCGGAAGTTGGCTGGAACATGTGTATTTTTAAGTAATTGCAGACAAACTTGCATATAAGAGTATCTGTATTTGTTTGTAATGTTGAAAATACTAATTTTGGCTTTTATCCAACAGGCTGTGTACATGTAACTACGTCTATTAAAGGGGGTACATGCCTTCAAGTTCTACCCCCCCCCCCCTTTATTTTAATTTGCTACTGAAAATTATATACAATATGTTGATTTCTTTCCGGATGACAAAATTGATAATACATGATCCAACTTCATTTAAATATAGGCATGGTACTTACACAGACACTTCCAAGGGAACTTGTTTCCTAACATATCGCCCTGTCATGATCATGACTGCCTCAGTTACATTTTAGTTTACAGATGAATACATCTAGTTCATAGAATACATTTCTTATAGCAAATTCGAATGAAATGGTGATGTTTATCCCATCTAATCAAATGACAAGTGTTGTCTTTACAGGTGGAGTAGTCTGTTAGCTGGTTGGTATGCCCTAGTTCACGTTCACCAGTTCAACAGTCAATGACAAGACGTTCCAATGGCTTATTTTACAGTTTCTATGCTATTTTATAATGTTGTTTGTGCATGCAGTTACTGGGAAGTTGTTTTTTGCTAGTAAGCAGAAAATGGTTTCATAAATTAAAGAATTTGGTAAAACTTCAGTCTGTCCTTGCACTTTTTTCCCGTATCGAATAAAAACAAATAAAATGGCCGATAAATTACCCATAATTCTTTTCAGCGTTAATGGTCTATCTATTTACCAACTTCACTCCATTTAAAGACATTCTTGGCCATTCTCAATATATTCTGCTTGTGACGATTCATAATTAAAGTGTTTATTAATATTTGGTAAATCAGTGGCGTAACTGGGTCATTTTTACGTGTACGCCCGAATCTTGGCGAGGGATATGAGGGGTGCCAACCGCTCAATGTCAAAGCACCTGTTGGTAGTGGGTTCGAAAGGGACGAAGCCCCGAAAGCTATCGAGAATGAGATCATACCATAATGATTCCTGTCTGTAAAAAATCATTGATAACAACATACTTTTGAATCTAAATGGTTTATTTTTTTTTTGGGGTTAAATTTCGTATATGTTAACTTATTCATCGTGTTAAACTGGAAGGCCGAAGCTAACCTAATGATCATTGGTTTTAGAGAAAACGTCCAAACCAATATTACTTTTAAATAAGTTTAAAGGGTACCATGCGTGAGCATACAATCAACAAAAGCATCTTTTAATGAACACGGAAAAAAATATATTTCTAAGAGGTTCAATATAAAAAAAAATCTGGAACACCTAGGATTTCTTCCCAAAAAGTGAATCAATTTATCATTCCTTTAAAGGAATTTAAAAAAAAATATAAAATTTTCTTTGATATTTTTTTTCTTGATCTGGAATATTTCACGACAATCTATGAAGGTTTATAATATAAAACAATTAAGTTGCGTAAAGAAGAGTCCGGCTATCTGTATATCAGAAAGAAACGAAAAATGAACGTAAACCTGTCTGTAAAAAATCATTGATAACAACATACTTTTGAATCTAAATGGTTTATTTTTTTTTTGGGGTTAAATTTCGTATATGTTAACTTATTCATCGTGTTAAACTGGAAGGCCGAAGCTAACCTAATGATCATTGGTTTTAGAGAAAACGTCCAAACCAATATTACTTTTAAATAAGTTTAAAGGGTACCATGCGTGAGCATACAATCAACAAAAGCATCTTTTAATGAACACGGAAAAAAATATATTTCTAAGAGGTTCAATATAAAAAAAATTCTGGAACACCTAGGATTCTTCCCACAAAAAGTGAATCAATTTATCATTCCTTTAAAGGAATTTAAAAAAAAATATAAAATTTTCTTTGATATTTTTTTTCTTGATCTGGAATATTCACGACAATCTATGAAGGTTTATAATATAAAACAATTAAGTTGCGTAAAGAAGAGTCCGGCTATCCGTATATCAGAAAAGAAACGAAAAATGAACGTAAACAATTGCTTTTAAAATTTTAGCTTTAGACAATAGTCATAGAAAAGGCTTCTTCGGCATTTTCATAAATTTCGATGACAGTTCGATAAGTAGTTAGTGTAATAGAGAAATAACAAAATTCAAAATGTAAGCCCAACTTGCGACCACTTATTAATTTATTAGAAATACACTTTGTCCTTATAATGCGGGAAAATTAAAGATGTAAGTGCAAATTGTTATATTGCTCTGAATACTCTTTTGATCATAAACAGTTTCTGTACAACTTTTGTAAAATTTCACGGAGTGTCATTCAAAAGACTTTATCCACATTCGGAACCTAAATATTGACGCCGCTTTGTCTCGCTTTTGGGACATAAATCACTTTAATAATTCATAGTCGGGATTCAGACTTTTACAAAATGATTCGAACAAATATATTAAATGATCTATTTGAGTAAATTTAGTCTCTTTTTATTCAAAATTACAATCCATTAAAAAAAGAAGCACAAGGCTGATGTGCTTTTGACCAGTTTTTCTTATTCTATGTCGCTTATTTGTTTTATTTTCAAAATTCAAGTGTACGCCCGGGCGTTTTGACGTTAAAGTAGCTACGAGCATGGTTTAACCTTATAGCATCTACATATTTTTACTATGGTACGGTTTTGAAAATTGTATTCATTGTGTTCCAACTATCCTACACGTCTTGATTCATTCACATTATAGATCACATTTCAAAAGCACACTATCGTTTTGCGTTCTCAAAACTTCCGGATAAAATGTCAATTCGAATTCAACTATTATATTAAGATATGTGATGACGCAAATGCGTATTCTTTTCCTGAGTATCTGTGAGATGCTTTCTATTTACTATTTTGGGCGCTAAAATACTACTCGCATGCAATACTGTTAAAGTCACTCGTGAAAGCTTATTTTCTTTTTTGTTATCTAAATTCAGGATACGACAGAAAGAGATTTACATGTGACTTTCAAGCATGGTCATCATTACTAACGGTATTTTGACCTCGAGTTGTTTCTCTTTTGTTTCTTTTTTGAGTCACTGTCCTATTATAAACTTTGACCTTTTCGAAAAGCTAAGGATTGTCTGCCTAAGGAATAGATTCCTTAACTTTGTTATGTATTTAGCCTTTTAACTTTTTTCATTCGAGCGTCACTGATGCTTTTTTTTTGTATTAACTCGTGTCTTGCGTACATCATTTTAATTCTGGTATCTTTTTATATCTACATACCTTTTTATATAAATTGGTTATTTTAAAAGTGTATACAGGTATTTATAAACTTCTGAATTAAGAAATTCTTCGGCAAAACTAAGTTACCCTGTATAATGTTTGAATTGATTTAAGTAAAATCAGGAAATCCTTAAAATTTGAGATGTTTTATGAGACCAAAATAAGTCTCTTCATAAGAGGTCCGAATCAATTGCATGCCACAGGTTTCACCCCATAAAACATCTACCACGAGTAAAGACAGCTTCAAATACGAGTTGGGTATAAAGGCATTCATGTAGGAAACAAAATATAAAGATATGATAGATAAAATAAATGCATCCAGAATTCCAGATTATAAAGCAAGCTGAGTGCATAAATTTATATTGCGATAGGTTTATGTAATTTGCATAAGACATCCGGTTAGTAGAAATGAGAATTTGCTAAAGGGTTATAATTGGAAAAATTATATACATTCCCAAGTAATAAATAGAATAGTCGTGCTTTAAAATGACTATTCAAATCGGTCCATTCAAATAGAAGCTGCAAATATATACTTTCAACTGGCTTCTTCTATTCACAGTCAATTATTTCAATACAAAAGCAAACACAAATTCAGCAACATTCTTTTGGTGACCTGGCAATCAGCGGTCTTAGGTTCATGTATTGCTTTTCTTTTTTTAAAGAAAGCAACTTGTTTTTCATATAATAAAAAAGATATAAGGACTTTTTTCAGTTAAAGAACGGAAACAGGGCTTGTGTGTGGTCTATTCCTTATTATTGTTTATCTATGACATATCGGTTACACAGTTGTGATAGTCTGTAAAAATTTTGACTTTGATATTTACTTACTATTGTGAATTTAATGCATTAAAACACATCATTCTTACACAGGTTTAAGGATGATTGCTGTTTAAGATCCAGCGGCAAGTATTTCATTGATATATTGGACGAATTTTAGAATGGCACGGTAAAACATTTTACCCAACAAATGAACATGTGCATCACTTGGTATATGTTGTCACAAACATGTGCATCATTTGTTTTTTGTTGTCTATTTCTAGGTATAAAAATTTTGTCGTCTCAAACATGTGCATTATTTGGCATTTGGTTTCGTTAGTTTTTTGTCGTTTCAAACAAGGAATCGATGGGGTAAATTCGTTACATAGTCGTTTACTGACCGGGTACGGAATAGTATCAAACCTACTGACCAGGGTAAATTCCGTACCCGGGCATGCAGTAAATGACTATGTAACTATAATATTACTGTGCAAAAGTTCAGTTACGGACCACTCAAAAGGTTATTGCAAGTGCACGCCTGGTAAACCATCTAATCTCAACCAAATGTTGAGACGGAAAAAAGTATTCTGGCACTTCCTGTTGAGCTTTTCTGGTTCAAAATATTCAAAATAAACACAGGGTAGGTCGACTTTTCGTCAATTTACTGAAAATCAATGACTTTTTTGTAAAATCGAAGAATGTCATGCCATAGATATTGGAATTACGGTTTATCTCGTGTATAACACAAATGAATATGATTTAAAATGACATCGTAATGACTTTTCTCCAGCAGGTAAATGTGGCCAGCGCAGTCAGCTATTGACAAAATGACAGTGATATCATTGATAAACTAGCATATATATCAGTAAATTAGTATTTTTCTAAAACATTATAAACATAAAATTACAGTTTGTTCTTTTTCTTTACTAATATAATTGCATTAAGTTAAATATGTTATAAAGTATATCATGTTGAGATTTTCTGGTATCGGTTGAGATATTCTGGAACAATGTTGAGATCTTCTGGTGAATGAAATTTTCAACTATAAAAAAGAAGATGTGGTATGACTGCCAATGGGACAACTGTCCACAAGAGACCAACATGACACAGTCACCGTACGGCCTTCAACAATGAACAAAGCCCATACCGCATAGTCAGCTATAAAAGGCCCCGAGATGACAATGTAAAACAATTTAAACGAGAAAACTAAAGGCCTTATTTATATATAAAAAAAATTAACGAAAAACAAATATGATTTAATATGTAACGCATAAACAAACGACAACCACTGAATTACAGGCTCCTGACTTGGGACAGGCACATACATAAATAATGTGGAGGGGTTAAACATGTTAGCGGGATCCCAACTCTCCCCCTAACCTGGGACAGTGGTATATATAACAGTACAACATAAGAACGAACTATAAAAATCAGTTGAAAAAGGTTTAACTCATCAGATGGACAAAAATACAATTGGACGTGGCCGAGTTCTTGAACATCCCGACAACAAAAAGACAGCTAGTTCAAAGCCACTAACAACTAATAAAAAAAATCATGCATCTAAGACTAAACTATCAATCCGTACACATCCAACATCCAATGAATTTAGTGTAAAGACGTCATAAACAGTCAGAGAAAAACATGACCTTGTGTAGCTTAGTGTCAATTACATATACAACTGTCAAAATTCATAAACTTGCCGTATATAATTTGTTTGACATTTCAAGTCATTTTAATCTTGTCTGTAGTTATCACAGCAGCTTCTAAAGAGGCATTTGAGGTTGTAATAGAGTCTAAATAGTAAATAGCTGTGTTTTTTTTAAGTACTGGTATTAAAGTTCTAACGCTGGAGATTAAGTATAGCGTTTGAGATGCAGTTTTGCACAGAAGCTTTAACGTCAATAATGTTGTAATTGACATCTCCAGGGCTAGAATTTATTTATTTATTTATGTGTAACATATTTGTTTTTCGTTCATTTTTTTTTATATATTAATAAGGCCGTTAGTTTTCTCGTTACAATTGTTTTACATTGTCATTTCGGGGCCTTTTATAGCTGTCTATGCAGTATGGGCTTTGCTTATATTTGAAGGCCGTACGGCGACCTCTAGTTGTTACTTTGTGTGTCATTTTGGTCTCTTGTGGAGAGTTGTATCATTGGCAATCGTACCACAGAAAGAACATTGATAATAACACGGATACATACAAATTGAAAACAAATCGCGTAAGAAAAAGCAATTATTGGTATGTTAGTTTTCTTTAGTATCATGAATATTTTTGGCTCAACTTCTTAATCATAATCAGGCAAAATTATTGGCTTTTTATTCTGACATTTTTTTTTTTATTCCTCTTCCATCCCATTTTTCGGCATATTACACGTCCGTTTTATTTGGTCATTCCATCGCGGACTCCTAACAGATGCAAATTTTGTAAATGAAAAACTTTTGTTTATCCTTTCGGCGTTCGTTCGAGCTATCTGGTAAGGTGTGACCACAGTTTTTAGCAGATATCGCATGCTTAGCATAGACACACACATTTTTTTTTAGAATTTAAGTTGACCAGGCTAGAGTTCAAACTAACTATCTTCCACAATTTAGCTACGTCGAATCCAGTTTTAAAATATTTAAAAAGAAAACTGAATTAATATTCAGAAATGGATAATCATTAAATTCATTCATTTCATCAAAAGTTATTTTCATTTGAAATAGATAATTGCAAAGGAGATGTACAGCCTACATACAATGGAGATTACCTCTAACTGTCATATAAATCTGAAGGAGAACTGTTCTAGCGGACAAATGTGGAACTATCTCCTGACACTTTTAAGACAGTTCTAGCTAGAACAGTTCTAACCAAGAACTGATTTGGTCATTGGTAAGTTCTACCTAGAACTGATTTACACAGTTCAACCTGGAACTGATCCTGACAGTTCCACGGCTCAAAAGATCTACGACTAGAACAGAACTGCAACCTGATTTCGCCACGAACGCATCACGATTGTTTTGAACATGTTTAAAGTTTGCTACTCTCAACACAATCACCAAGACCTCATCAAGACCGTAACACGACCATACTGCACTACGATCGTCAACAGCATTATTTATTTAGAGATCGTAGTGCGATCACGGCCTAGTGTGACGGGGCCCGGGTTATAATATAAATGTTGCTGAATACTACCAAATATTAAGGATGTGCCCTGAATGCAGTTGTGAACAAACATCTAAGTTTTAATTATTTCAATACAACACCTGTGATTACACTATTAAGTTGAACGTCACTTATAATACTTACAAAGCAATTTTAAAATCGAATCATATTTTTTTTGTGGTAAGTATTATAATGACAAAAATGACATCTTTTACTCACATTTAAATGATCACCACCTGAAATAATGTGTACGAAAAAATAAACCTAGAAAAGGGGTCCTGTTCGATTGTTTAGTTTTTAACTATTTTATTTCTTTATAAATGTACGCATTTTCGGCATTAAATAATGTCTTAGGAATCGAATTCATCCAAGTCATATTAATAAATAACCATTGTAAAATAATCTTATTTATATTTGTAAGGCATGCATTTTTCTATCGGCAATGCTTAAAATTGCATCTGTATTTAGATTTTATGTTACCACAGACAGAAAACATGAATCAGGTTAACCGTAATAAAAGGTAAACTCGAATAGTACAACGCAACCAGAAAGTCTCAACATTGTGACAGAAAGACTCAACCACTACCTTTATATCTCAACCATTTATATTTTTTTATTTTTCTGCTCAGAGTAGGCTTGACAAACAAATATTTGTGCTATTTACAGACGTGGTTATCGTAAAGCCTAAAAAACCCACAAATAATTGACATATTTTCTTGCTAAGTCATTAATATCATAGCAGTTCTATCGGATTTAAAGAATGTACACATTATAATCCGTAGGAGAAAAGTGATTGTGACTTCAATTGAAAATATATTAAACCCAGAAGAGACATATAAGTTACAATTATTATTTATCTATGGCATGACATTCTCCGATTTTACAAAAAAGTCATTGATTTTCAGCAAATCGACGAAAATTCGACCTACCCTGTGTTTATTTTGAATATTTTGAACCAGAAAAGCTCAACAGGAAGTGCCAGAATACTTTTTTCCGTCTCAACCATTTGGTTGAGATTAGATGGTTTACCAGGCGTGAAGTGACAAAAGATGAGAGTGTGACATTATCTTTCCACGAGATTGAGAATTTGAAGCCCTTCTCATTCCGAATGCACGTAAATTTATTAACAATGGTGAGTCCAGGGGTATCATTTTTATTGAGGATAACACATACATTAAGTAAATTTTTTTCGAATTAAGATATTAGCTGTCAAATTCAAGTTTACCGATTTGACTCAAATTCTCGTATTTGATTTATATATAACATACTAAAACGTATTTCCAATTATAAAAAGATTACAATAAACAATTTACAAGTCATGGGATCAATCATATGTATAAGCATTTCGTGTGTATTTTAGTGTAGACGCTATCTACTTAACTAGCGAGGTTACCTCGGAAGACTACCAATAGTTGTAGCACAACCCGATATAAACATGAATAGATAGCGAAATCAGAGACATATAATGTATTATATGTCTCTGGCGAAATTAATAAATCTCGTAGCTAATGTCCCTTTAAAGTTTAACGGTTATATATGCCTTGTAACTGCATACTCATAATAGATTATAACTCAATCATATAAATTAATGTAACAACATTTTGTTGAAAGAGCACTATTGCGGGTTCCCATGGAATGCCAAATTTCTGTTGAAAAAAAAAATGCTTCAGATACATTCATCATCGATATGTCTTACGATGTCCAATATAAACTGCTTGTTTGTTTATTTTTCCAGTCAGCTGGATTCCAGAATCCTACCATTATTAAATTAAATTTGAAATTTTAACTAAAATTATTAAAGTTTGCATGATTGATCATTCCTGACAGTTCTAGGTTTATTCATTTATTTATGTATTTTCTATTTGAAAAACGAATAATACATTAAATATATTAAAAAAATATATATTACCAATATTTTTAGTACACACAAATTATTGACTTCGTCACGTGAAAATAGTAAGAAACATAAAGCGTACGTCCAAAAGAACTTAACTCATAAGATGATACACATAGAAATATATCCAACAAAAACACAGAGTACTTGTATATCCCAACAACAAAAAGACACTTATAACTGATCTGAGAGTACTTGCAGTTACTGACAGCTAGTTCAAAGCCCGTTACAAACTAATAAACATAGCATGCATCTTAGACTAAAGTCGATTCTAGGATATACAACAGGTTTATATCCCAACAACAAAAAGACACTTATAACTGACCTGAGAGTACTCGCAGTTACTGACAGCTAGTTCAAAGCCCGTTACAAACTAATAAACATAGCATGCATCTTAGACTAAAGTCGATTCTAGGATATACAACAGGTTTATATCCAACAACAAAAAGACACTTATAACTGATCTGAGAGTACTCGCAGTTACTGACAGCTAGTTCAAAGTCCGTTACAAACTAATAAATATAGCATGCATCTTAGACTAAGGGAGCTACCATTTGATTTTTATGGGGGGGCTAGGATGAAAAAGTTTGTCCTGCATTTTTTTTAGCTGTAATCTCTGTCCTGCCTTTTTATTTTTCTTTCTGTTTGGTCCTGCTTTTTTTTTTTAGTTTATCCTGACTTTTTTTACCTAAATTGTCGTCCTGACTTTTTTTTTTGGCAATTGTCTCATCCTGCCTTTTTTTTTTACTCAAAACTCCTGTCCTGCCTATTTTTTTCAAATTTCATCGTGTCCCCCCCCCCCCCCCCCCATAAAAATCAAATGGTAGCTCCCTAAAGTCGATTCTAGGATATACAACAGGTTTATATCCCAACAACAAAAAGACACTTATAACTGATCTGAGAGTACTTGCAGTTACTGACAGCTAGTTCAAAGCCCGTTACAAACTAATAAACATAGCATGCATCTTAGACTAAAGTCGATTCTAGGATATACAACAGGTCAACTAGAATTGATGTATAGAATATCTCAGAATGTTTTTCATACCGAGAAGAAGCTTAAACAGTTTGATATACCGCTCCTTAATCGGCACGTCTATTCAGTCAGATACTATAAGTAATAGGGACACAATATTGGGTGTACATGTCTATCGGGCAGGATTCGTCAAACTTTAAGCTAATTTTCATTGTCCATTGGCCCATCATGATAAGTAAAGCAGCCGAGCCATTTCAGCGTTCGTAATCGTGGAATACTTTTGTATTGAAGCTGGAACAAATAGGTTTCAAAAATACGATGCGCAATTGGTCATCCATATTTGAAGTAAAGAATTGTTATCATTGTCAGCTTGGTATGAGGCTCATCTGACCTTGATCCGTCTGATTTGCATGGTTTATTGGTCAACGTTTATGTAAGCTTTTAGTTTAAACAGTATTTATCAAATTGACAATGAAAATTTACAAGAATAAAATATTACAATGTTACCTGAAGTTCAAATATGGGATTCGGACTCAAGTTTGGAAAAACGTATATGACCCTTATATAAATCCGTCTCCCAAGCTTTTCGTGGTTAGGTCTGGGTTTCAGATACGAAGTCTTTTAGATTAGGGACTTTCCATTTTAAATTTTCCTCGGAGATCAGTATTTGTGTTATTTTACATTTTAGCAATATGTCAACTATTTTGAAATCATAAAGTGGTTTTAAGGTGTACATGTTCACCTGACAGGGTAAATCTGATATTCGCGCTTCTAGCACAAGTAGTTCCTACAAATTAACTTAAGCAATTTAAAACATACTAAGTACCAACTTGAATTGATGACACAGGCAACCAGTTCACGACGCCGAAAAAGCAACACAATTGACTTTTTCGTTCATTTTTTTTTTACATAAACAAGTGTGGACACAGATGAGTGTGGATAGTATGTTTGGATGTTTGGCAGTGTTTTATGATAAATGTAGTTCTATGATTTTCCTATATGTGTTATTAACTGTGTTGCACGATGACAACCAACCTGAGCATTAGGAGTGTTGTTTATTTTATATTTAGTTTATTTTTTATGTTCAAGACGGGCATGGAAGAGACACTAATTGCATTAGTTACCAAATGATTTTGATAGAATATGTTTCACATCTTTGATTTTGGATACATTTTATAGTTAGGAGAGCAACACATAATAGGTTCAATTTTTCGTGATTTTTTTTTAAATTGGGAGATGATATCTGAGAACATGATATAAGGAGCCTGTAATTCAGTGGTTGTCGTTTGTTAATGTGTTACATATTCGTTTTTTCTTTATTTTTTGTACATAAGTAAGCCTGTTATTTTTCTCCTTTGAATTGTTTTACATTGTCATTTCGAGACCTTTATATAGCTGACCATGCTGCATTAGCTTTGCTCATTGTTGAAGGTTGTGCGATGACCTGTAATTGTTAATTTCTATGTCATTTTGGTCTGTTGTGGAGAATTGTCTCATTTGCAATCATATCACATCTTTTTTTATATGTATTTGCTAACTATTTGTATGGTTCTATTTATATATCTTTGTGGTGGCTTGTCAGTATCATTAGTAAAACACTTTAAAATGTTGAATTGATCCTCAGATTAGAAGACACTTTTTGGTTTTTAGTAATGACAATGCCTAACATGATGCTTGGGCCTGATGAGCTAGAAAGTAAGCTTCTGTGCTGTTTTCTATCAATTCTTTGATAATATCTCCTTCAAAGCTGGTGAAAGCAAAACAAATTTGGTCAATGGACAAATAATGTTTGGTTCAAACATAAAATAAAATGCGTTTATCTCCCTGTTACTTACATTGTACATAGAAATGATAATACTTTGAGACATCCTTGTACATGAGAGTTGTCTGTAAAATCTTTATTTCACAAAGAATGAATTGCATAACAATGAACCGAGCTCAAAGCAAAGCACTTTAATAATACACTTAGACAGAGAGCTCAATCCAGTGATATACTTTGTACTACAGGTCCTTCATGAACATCCATCAACCAGAACCATATCTCAATAACATGCCATACTACATGGTTGGATCAGAAGTCCTGAAAAAGACATGATTTTTTTTTATCGTATTTAAAGTGCATAGGTTAAAACTTTCACAAATTTGGTATAATCATTCAGTGTCTGGCAACTATCAATCGCTTCATGCACAAATTGATATAGGTTGAGCATGAGTGCCCCTCTGTTGGAAATAATATATACCTCCACCTAATTTTAGTCAACTGATGAAGAAACATTCAAAACTATAAAATGTTATCTAAGACTTGTCAGTGTCTATATATAGCTACTCACCATCGCCACTGAATCAGTGATATATGTACACATAAATACATGTAAGACTAAAATTAAAGTACATTTATAAGACTAAAACTGACATTCGGTCTTTAGCTTCATTCCCCAAGACGTGTTCAAATCTGATTCATGATAAAATAAAAATTACAACCAATGAAAAAATCAAAGGCGAATTAAGAGCCTCGCCCCCCCCCCTTTTCTGGAAAAATATGGTTGATTATTTAGAGAACCACTGGAGCATGATAGGAGTGGGTCCTCTCTTAGGCAGTCAGTGGGCCCCCACTTATGAAAATTTTTGGATTCGCCACTGGGAAATATTCCTCTAATAGACTAGCGTTTAAATCCCAGTTTTCTAATCCCAGCTAGGTGAAACCTAAAACTAACAAATTTGAAAAAAATATTTTAAATATTTCAAATGCATGTACATGTGATAATATAAATTCTCCAAATACAGCCAGTTTGGTGTGGGTTGATGTTTGATTGTTGTACATGTTATATATCGACATGAGATTTGTTTATATAAATAATACTTATTTCCCTAAATTCAAATAAAATAGATGTGAGAAATTAAAGGAAACCATATGCAAATATTAAAAAAAATTATTTGCATTTGTTCTGTTGATTGATAGTGGTACACATATGAAGAAATGGTGAAATCACTTATATATAGTTCTGATCAAAAGTTTCATGATAAACATGCATGGTAAATAAGTAGTAGGTTGTTTGAAGTTTGCAGCATATTCAACTTTGAACATCTTTTTCAGGTCTACAATCCATATAAAAATCTGTATATATGTGGTATAATTTCCAATGAGACAGCTTTCCAGAGGTTAAAATAACAAAGTAATTATAGGCAACCATACAGCCTTAAAAAGTGAGAAAGAAACAGTCTAGACATGTTAAGTAAGCAACAATTAAATTAAGAAAAGTAATGGCCTGATTTGCAACTTATAAACAACAGGTTTGGAACCCTCCCCCCAAAAAAAGTCAAAGAGCAGATTGCTCTGAGGGATACGATTGCCGTTGTTTCATTGACACATGTATACATGTAGCTGGATAATATTTTTTTTCAAAACTAATTCAACTGCACATGTAAAATAGTTACAAAAATAGCCAATCCCGGATAAAAGTGTATGAACAATGTAATTAGACATATTGTGTTTTATTTTTGTACTATCAATTCCAAGTTTACTTTCCACAACAGTCACTGAATCTCAGAGTGAGAGAAGGTATTTCCCTTCGTATCTTATCACCTATTTTCCTACGTTAATTCTAGGAGGAACCCCATTCCTAACTCTTTAAATATTTAATTTCCTTTGGGTCAGTGATCATGACTCCTTTCCGTACACATTTTTTTTACATAAATAAGGCCGTTAGTTTTCTCGTTTGAATTGTTTTACATTGTCTTATCGGGGCCTTTTATAGCTGACTATGTGGTACGGTGACCTATAGTTGTTAATGTCTGTGTCATTTTGGTCTTTTGTGGATAGTTGTCTCATTGGCAATCATACCACATCTTCTTTTTTATATTGCCTTCCTCGATTTTCTTTGCAGGCGAGACGAGAATCTAAATTTCGTAAACATTCCTTTGTAAATATTTTTGTAAAAGAGTTATGACCCCTTATATGATTAAGTTGAAAAAAATTAATCGAACATACAATTTGTTTTTTGTTCAAGCAGTCTAAAGGAATAGTACAATCACTCATTTTCCCTTTTAACGATAAAACAATCTTATCCGTGTCTTATCCATAGATTTCAATTATGTTTCAAAATTTGCAGACTTAAGCATAGATCTAGACCGATTTTGTACAGCTATTTTGCAATCAAAGATGGTGATATACATTTAATCTGATTTTATAATAAAAGAAAGACATTGAATGTTTAGGTTTTAGTTATGTTATAAACTATATGGCCAGTGTTTTTGTTACGCTCGTGTTTTCTGGGGGAAGTGAGGACGTTGTAAATGATTTTTAGTATTTTGAAGACGTTACGTTTGTGGACTCAGCTTTGTGCACGCCGTCTATATATATTCACAGTTGCGAAGTGATTGTTACCCTACTATTATTTCATTTTAATGGCAAATCGATTTAAACTGCAATTTTGATTTCTTTACATGACATGAGCACATCTGTTGCAGGAACTTTTTAATTCTCTGAACCACGGTAGGTTTCCTTGGTTTTATAAAGTGACCTTGTGTGTGTTGTTTAATTTTACTGCTTCTGTTAGTTATCCTGTGTAGATTTTTGCACACTTTTTTATATAAAGTATAAGAGATGTGGTAAGATTGCCGATGAGACCAAGTTCAAATGAAGTAAATGTAAGCAATTATATTCAACAGTGCACTTCTTTTGTCCATGATATATACTATGTAACACTGCTTGAATATATGGTCAAATATAATGAGAGGAGGCTCATAATGGTCTTATGTCAATGTCATAGTTACTTCAAGAATGCATGATTGAATTTGTGTTGAAATTATCTAATGTGAAGATTTTACTACAAGTATCACATAAACTTATTATAACCAATGACCCAACGCAATGAGGTCACAGTCAACAATGTCAGACATATAAACCTTACAATCATTCCGTACACCACACATAGTGGTCTTGTGACTACTAG
The DNA here is from genome assembly GCA_019925275.1 of Mytilus edulis. Taxonomy (NCBI): domain Eukaryota; kingdom Metazoa; phylum Mollusca; class Bivalvia; order Mytilida; family Mytilidae; genus Mytilus; species Mytilus edulis. The sequence goes on along the minus strand of CM034356.1, from coordinate 88,967,231 downwards.
AGAAACATATAAAGCCACAAAGTCTTACAGTGACTTGACTGTTAGTGTTGCTATTCAGCAATTGCAACTCATTCAAAACTTTGACAAAATTGCAATTTGTTATATTAAACCAAATTGTTCAACTGGTCAAAATATTGAACAAATTGTTCAGCCAAAATGTGAAAGTGCAAGGTGATAAAATAAAACATACTTACAATCCTATAAGGGTCCGTGTAACACTTATCAATTCAAAATTTTAAAAAGTTTTGAAATTTTAGATTTTTGGAATTTTGATCAAAGTTTTAAAATATCAAAATTTCAAATTGTGTAAAAGTTTTGAAATTTTGAAATTTTAACCAAATAATTAAAATATTAAAATTCTAAATATCGTTTTTAAATTTGATAACTTGATCAAACTTTTTTTTTGTTGATAATTTCACTTTTTGAATGTTTGATTTTTTAAACTTTTGATTAAAATATCAAAAATAGAAAAGGGGCAAAAAGAGGGGTACCTGTAAACTGCGAAACGAAATAAAAGCGAAACTAAACGAAAAAGAATGAAATTAACACATGCTGATACATAAAAGTTAATGTATAAAATAAAGTACGGACAGTTCTATGAGGTGAAAAATAGGATGACAAAATAAATATTTCTCAAAAGAAGATAATTCATTTTGAAACAAGACACATGGCTCTGATAATGACCATTTTACACGATGGTTTACCCAGCACCCATATTTTAGGAGTAACAGTAAAAACTGACCAACTCGCAGTAGGTCAAATAGTATGGTTAGGTTGAGTATATATGTGTTTTCTGCTGGACTTTAAGCAATAAAATTGTTCAATACACGTTGTATTATCTCATTTGATTTCAACTTTTTTTGTTTTTCTCTACGATTTCTTACTTTCTGCAATCATGTCGGTAGATGAATAAATCTTTAGCGATCATCTTTAACGTTTTAATCAACAACAAATTCCTAAAATCTTTATTAATTGTTGACCTTAGATATTCATCTTTCAGCGTTCCTGATCCAGAAAAGCGCTTCGGTCGTAACTTTTAACGTTTTGTTTTCATTTTTTTATCGTTTGCATGACGATCGTATATTACCTTGTATCAATGATTTCAGTTTTAAGTATTGGTACGGTAGGAAAACTGAATTCATGGTGTCCCAATGAACGTTGTGCTAGTCTGGAATGGGGGAGGTTTCGATATCTCTTTCAGCCGAAATTAAGAGTAAGGTCAATTATTGGTAGCCTGGAGTCAGGAAATTTTTATAAGGTATCTACATAAACTCTTCATAGATAGTTAGTTACCCGGTTGTAATTTTGGCATTTGCGCCTGACGCGCGTTTCGTCTACAAAAGACTTATCAAAGACGCTCGAATCAAATTAAGTTTAAAAAAGCCAATAAAGTCAAATTAAATTAAAAAGGCAAAAAAAAAAAAAAAAAAATAAGAACGTTAACATCCAACTTATCGTTCTGGTTTTGTAAAAGCTGAACACATCCATCATATTTATTATAAACGTTTACCATAAACATTACTTCCAGCCTTCATATTTATGTAAAAGTTGCCGCTGTACATTATGCCCCCATCTATCCATTTGTAGGCGTCGGCATTTTGAAAATTAAAAGAATATTTTGAATAGTTCATACAAGGACGTATATTAGAGTCCTTGGTTTATATCAGCGATAAATGGTTATCTTATTTGGGAATCTACTATATAAATATTGTCACCAAGGTGACACTTTTTTTTTAATTTTACTTGGATACTTCCACGAGGGGCTTCAATGGTGGTACATAAAAATATTCTGAACCCCAGTTTGATGGGAAAACAATCTGTGCAACCAGAGGACAAAACAAATATCTGAATCCCGATTTCCCCCATACCTTATAGTGTTAAATTTTGAACCAAATAATTTGATCAATAGCGATAAAAAACTTAATAAATTAAATTTTAAGCGCTTAGTGCGATTTTTTTTCTTCACTTCAATAAAACAATTTTTGAAGTTAAATGGTTGCTCCCTTAGACAACGTTTGGACTGATGCTTGTAAAAAGTATATGCATTTATCATATATGTAGCTCCATTTGGGCTCTAAATCAACCTCTGTTTTTAAATAGCAAATAAAAGGAAAAGGTTTTTATTTTTTTGTATCAAGGGATATCATTTTTCCGTATTTGTTATTTATGCATTTTTAAGTTATCGTACGATAATCAACTTTGATCAAAGTAAAAGAACACAGGTACGTCAAATCAGAATGGGACGTGTAAAGAGAGGCCACGCTGTCAGTTGCATGATGGATTTTTCCATTTTTGGCCATACACCAATGTTGCTCTCGAAAAACCAGTAAATTGTAAAATGCTGAATTTCAAGTAAAGCATTCACCTACAGAACGCTGAAAACTAAATATTTGAAGGTGAAGAACCGAATCAATTGAAGAGGTGTTTCGCCAAAATGAAGTTGATCTGATATACAGTGGTTGTCGTCTGTTGATGTAGTTCATACGTGTTTCTCGTTTATCGTTTTGATATATATAAGACCGTTGGTTTTTCCGTTTGAATGGTTTAAACTAGTTATTTTTGGGGCCCTTTATAGCTTGCTGTTCGGTGTGAGCCAACGCTCCGTGTTGAAGGCCTTACCTTAACCTATAATGGTTTACTTATATAAATTGTTATTTGGATGTCGAGTGTCTCATTGGCACTCATACCACATCTTCTTATATCTATTAAACATATAAAAATTCATCTATAAGGGCTACTTTGCCCTAGCAAGCTGAATCCTAAGTTTCTTTGAAATTTGTATGTAAAGAACCTATTTTGAATTATCGATGTTTGGTTGCCAGTGACAAATATTTCTTGAATCATAGCAATAAATACAACAGGGAGGATTTGTGCTTGTTATTCATATGATGAAGACATTACCTTTCAATTAGTTTAATTGAGGTCTAGAGCTGGCTTTATATATATATATATGTATGGTAGTCCTTTGCTATCGTTGTCATTTTGATTAGTTTCTTTTGTTTCCTATTCTGACATAGGACTTGGATTTCTTTTAAAGTGAGTATAACTGTGTGAATGTTGGTTCATTCTACATTTGCTAGAGGTAGAGGGGGGAGGGTTGTGATCTCACGAAACATGTTTAACCCTGTCGCATTTGTGGGCCAGCATCTGTCCCAATTCAGGAGCCTCTGGCCTTTTTGATGCCGGTTTAAATAGGTTTGAATATGCACAATCTTATAATTCCAATACTGTTATTCCATGTGATGTTTAAAATGTTAAATTAAAAAAAAAACGACTTCTTCTTTTAATTTTAATTTGTATTTAAAAATGATTTGATATATTTCGTGCTATTTATTCCTAACTAAGAATCAGTGCCGTGTTTATATGTTTCCCTCTTTTCGCCCCTTTTCTATTTTTGATATTTTAATCAAAAATTCAAAATATCAAACTTTCAAAAAGTGAAATAATCAAAATTGCACGTTCATTTCAGTATTTTAAAAGCTTGATCAAATTTCTAAACTATCAAATTTAAAAACAATATTTAGAATTTTAATATTTTAATTATTTGGTTGAAATTTCAAAATTTCAAAACTTTTACACAATTTGGAATTTTGATATTTTAAAACTTTGATCAAAATTCCAAAAGTCTAAAATTTAAAAACTTTTTAAAACTTTGAATTGATAAGTGTTAAACGGAGATATAAGACTTTAACTCCACTTTAATGATGTTGTGACAAAATGAGTCTATCAGTTTGTATAGGTATATTATAGTCATTTCCATGGTGAAGGAACTGTCATTATTTTGAATTGCTACAAAAATGTCCAAACTAAGCTTTCATATAGTTTTTTTCTAAAAGTATTCTATATTCATAAGAATATTAGTTAAAGTCTTATAGGATTGTAGAATAAAGATAAAAAATAAAGTCTTATAGGATTGTAAGTATGTTTTATGTTATCACCTTGCACTTTCACTACTTGACTGGTTTTCTACTGCAGTTAGTTCAAATTTCTGACCAGTTGACCAATTTGATTTTATAAAACAAATTGCAATTTGGTCAGAATTTTGGATAAGTTGAAATTAGTGGATAGCAACACTTACAGTCAAGTCACTGTAACAATAATCAATGAACTTGTAGTCAAGGTCATATTAATGCTGCCTGAAAGTACACCTAACAATCATTCAATTTACCAAAATATAATCGACCTATTGCTTATAGTATCCGATAAACTGATTATACCACCAAAACTTAACATTGGCCAATGAACCCTGCAAACAAGGACAAGGTCGTATGCAACCTGCCAGGCGGGAAAATATACCTTAAAATCATGCCATACACTAAATATAGCGGAGAAATTGTTTATAGTATATGAGACAAGGACTTGAACATGAAAACTAAACCTTGATCACTGATCACGAGACAAGGACTTGAAGATGAAAACTTAACCTCGATCACTGATCACGAGACAAGGACTTGAACATGAAAACTTAACCTTGATCACTGATCATGAGACAAGGACATGGACATGATAACTTAACCTTGATCACAAATCACGAGACAAGGACTTGAACATGAAAACTTATCCTGGATCACTGATCACGAGACATTAATTTAGGACTTGAACATGAAAACTTAACCTTGATCACTGATCAATGAAATGAGTCATGGTCAGTACCCCTGTCTGACAGACATATGTAGACCATGCAAAAACCCTATATACCAAACATGGTTATATTATTACTCGTGATAAGAGAGTACCATATTTCACAGAACAAAAAAATGTTTTCAGTAGTCACTGAACCAGGAAAATGAGGTAAAGGACAATGGATCAGATAACTGCTCTAGTAATATCTACACTTTTCTCATGATGGAATATTTTTTGTAAAGTACAAAATTCTATTTTTGGAAATAATAAACAGATTAAGCAAATATGAATCTAAGAAACATGATGTATGTGGGATTATACAGGGATATCCATCCATGACACAAAATCAGTTCATGCACAGCAGATTACACAAAAACAAAAGAGCAGTGCTTTTATTGCTGTTCTTGGTAGCACTAGCTGGCCATCTCAAAGTCACAGAGAGGACTTAAACACTTAACTTCTTAGAAATTGTTGTCCTTAAAGATGATTTTTTACTATTGAAAAATTCATTATCATTTATTGGATACTAAATTTCTGTGGATTTTGGTGAGTATATGGTAAATGTGATACTCTATTGGAATGTATGCAGACTTGGGCAAAACTACAAAATCAAATATCCACAAAAGTGCAAGTTTTCCTCAATCCGCAAAAAAATAGGAATAAACAAAAATAAATTAAAGAAATTTTCCTTTTAATACTGCACTTAATTTCAATCAAACTTTAGGGGAATCATTTTAGGATGTATAGAACAAAAAAGTTTTTATTCAAGTCAGTCAAAAAATATGGCTGTTATAGCTAAATATAGAACAAATGAATAAATTACATTGATTAATATCTTGAAAACTGTAATAGATTAAAAAACTTGAACAAAAATGCTCAGTAAGAGCTACTTTTTATTTTCCCTTGAATTATCAAATGACTCCTCAAAGACTATTTGACTATGTTTTAAGTCTTTCATCTCAAGAACAATAGTTTAATTTTGACAAATCTTGCTTATTGTCTATCTCCAAAAACTGTAATAGATCCTTAGAAATTGTTAACAGCAAAAATGATAAGCAAGCGAAGATCTACAGAAAAACCAATATGACAGGTAAACCAGTAGAAGAATCTTGATAGGAGTTATTGCCCAGTAATTATATCAAGTTATTTCATTAAGACAACTAACAGCTATCATTGCTTTGTCCTGTTTTTGACTATACTGATTAAACGGTTTTGAAAAAGAAAGTAACATGAACATTGATAATAAATATATTTATACAAAGATCACAGTCATTTATAACAACATCTAACAATAAATTATGTCTGTTGTGAAGGAGATTTAACAGTTATCGGAGCATTGCCTTCTTCTTTATTTAATTGGTCTTCAGATGCATTAGGTGTTGGTGTGTCCCATCCTGGCATTTTCTTATCCCAGAATTGGCTAACTTTATCCTGTATACCACCAGTTTCCTCCCGCCATTCTCTCTGCCACTGTCGTAATTCCTGAACTTCAGGATCTTTTCGTACCTGTAATTATAAAATATTAACCTGTAGACATAACCTATACTAGCTACCAAAAATAAATATTAAAAGATGATGCTCCAAAGTTTGCATCAATATAGTTCAGTAATCTTTAGATTAAGTAAACAGTTTTGTTGAAGTACAACTTGAAATGGTTGTGTTTTTAGACCCCCACTATAGTTATGACTTAATCCATTTTGATGGACAATTTATTGATGTCTTTTCTTTTAAACTTAAAAAAATTAAGCATTAATAAAACAAACTGTACATAGTTAAGTATAATATCCCAATGACAGCTGTTCTAGGTTAATGTGGGGCAGATGAAAAATTCTATTACTAAAAAATTGTTCAATGTATTCAGATGAAAATACAGATCATGAACACATTTTACACCATTGTTTAATAATGACAAAGGAAAGACTACTACACTTTTGATCATGAGGTAAGGGTAGTAAAAATGAATATTTTACATGAATTACTCCATTTTCAGTACATAACTGAAGACAACTGCCATTGTCTTTTCAATACAGAATAAAACAATTTTAACATAATCTGGATTTAAACTTTATATTATACAACTACAAAGTACGAAAAACTTGAACAATTTTAAACTAATTTATTTTTCATTGAATTCCGATATTTATAAATAATCCTTATGCAACTACATTTCAAATGTTGACCAGCTAGCAAGCTTTTAAAAAAAATATATATCTGTTTTTGGAAGACTTGAGAATTGTAAGTGAACTCACAAAAGCATTATACATAGGCATGTCACCACAGAACAATTTTGATTATCTCCCCTTAAACATATTCTTTCAGAATAAAAGTATACACATTTTACAACTTTGTAAAGCTTCATCATTTTAAATCAAGAATGACAGAAGTAGTGTAAATAAGAAACATTCAGGGTGATTCTATATACAACCAAACATTTGTCTGAGGAAGTAAAAATAATAAAACAAGTGAAACTGCGAGCTACTGCTCACTGATGATACCCCCGCCGCAAGTGGATAATTTTAATAGTGTAAAAATATCCAAGTGTTCGGTAAACAGGAAGTTGGTGAGTGATGAATCTGAAAACGCATTACACGGTATAGCTGACTTGTATAAATCCTGAAACCAAATTTCAGAAATCCTGGTAGTGCAGTTCCTGAGAAAAATGTGACGAAAAATTTTCAACTTGGCTATCAGGTGTAAAATGATACAAGTGTTCGGTAAACAGGAAGTTGTCGAGTGATGAATCTGAAAACGCATCACACAGTATAGCTGACTTATATCAAGCCTGAAACCAAATTTCAGAAATCCTGGTAGTGTAGTTCCCTGAGAAAAATGTGACAAAAATATTCATGGGACGGACGGACTGACTGACAGACTGACTGATGGACTGACGGAAGGACAGACAGAGGTAAAACAGTATACCCCTTTTTTTTCAAAGCGGGGGTATAATGAGTAACCAACAAAACAAACAAGATGGTTGAAGCCTTCTTTCTTACTATTTACATGTATTCTATTAAACATAAAGAAAAAACTACATACCAGGAAACCTCTCCAGTAATTCTGTATTATTTGTGTTGCCTCATCCTCTGTCCAGATCAGGGACAATGGTAATGGTGGTCTAGGACTGAAAATACAAACATTTTACATTTTATTTCTGCCAGTGTGATAATATAATTATCTATAAATGTTTTTTTACGATAAAAAAATTAAGCTAGAAAAAAAACCCTAAAAAAACACAGCCTATCCATGAATCACCTGTCATAAATACCCAAAACATATGTGTGCTTGGTTCCTTATCCAAAAATTTAACTTTTGTTGGCATGGAATTTGCTTTTTATCAATAGATATTCATATTTAGTGGGTTTGATACCATTTTCACTAAATAACTATATAAACAAGGCTTATTAGAAAAAAATGACTTTTCTATGTAATAACATATGAAAGCATTTTATTTCAAGCTTTTGGTAAAGTCACAGAAAAAAATAAATATTATGAAAATAGCAGCCAACCATTAAAATAACGCCAACAGATAATATTGACATCGGATGTGATTTGAAAAGGTATATTATACTCTTAAATATCAATATTCATTGAAATCCTATTTGCCATTCTAACTAGAGGCTCTTAAGAGCCTGTGTCGCTCACCTTGGTCTATGTGCATATTAAACAAAGGACACAGATGGATTCATGACAAAATTGTGTTTTGGTTATGGTGATGTGTTTGTAGATCTTTCTTTACTGAATGTTCTTGCTACTTCCAATTTTCTTTATCTATAATGAACTTAGCCCTTTAGTCAGAGAGGAAAATATTTTGTAAAAATTTACAAAAATTAAATTGTTAAAAATTTATTATAAACATGATAAAGGGCAATAACTCCTTAAGGGGTCAACTGACCATTTTGGTCATGTTGACTTATTTGTAGATCCTACTTTGCTTAATATTATTGCTCTTTAAAGTTTATCTCTATCTATAATAGTATTGAAGATAAAATCAAAAGCTGCAAAATTTCCTTAAAAATTACCAAATGGGGGCAGCAACCCCACAATTGGTTGTCCAATTCATCTGAAAATTTCAGGGTAGATAAATATAGACTTGATAAACAATTTAACACCTTGTCAGATTTGCTCTAAATGTTTTGGTTTCAGAGTTATAAGCCAAAATCTACATTTCACCCCTATGTTCTATTTTTAGCCATGGTAGCCATCTTGGCTGGGTTACCACAAACATTTTTTTAACTAGATACCCTAATAATAATTGTCGCAAAGTTTGGTTAAATTTGGCCCGGTAGTTTCAGAGAAAAAGATTTTTTAAAAGATTACAAAAATTGATAAAAAATGACTATAAAGGGCAATGACTCCTTAAGAGGTCAGCTGACCATTTTGGTCATGTTGACTTATTTGTAGATCTTACTTTGCTGAACATTATTTCTGTTCACAGTTTATCTCTATCTATAATAATATTCAAGATAATAACCAAAAAAGGCAATATTTCCTTAAAATTACTTATGCAGGGGCAGCAACCCAACAACCGGTTGTCCGATTCATCTGAAAATTTCAGGGCAGATAGATTTTGACCTGATAAACAATTTGACCACATGTCAGATTTGTCTAAATGCTTTGGTTTCAGAGTTATAAGCCAAAATCTACATTTTACCCCTATGTTCTATTTTTAGCCATAGCAGCCATCTTGGTTGGTTGGCCGGGTCACCAGACACCTTTTCAAACTAGATACCCCAATGCTGATTGTGGCCAAGTTTGGTAAAAATTGGCCCAGTAGTTTCAGAGGAGAAGATTTTTGTAAAAGTTAACGAGGACGGACGCCAAGTGATGAGAAAAGCTCACTTGGCCCTTTGGGCTAGGTGAGCTAAAAATGTAGTTTTAATCACAGTTATTCTCCAATTTTTGTTATTAAGCATGGCAAAATTTATACAAACTAAGAACTTACTGATCCTTCAACCATTCCTTGACAAATGGGATTTCTTCTAATGTTACATTTTCTCTGTCTTTGTGTAAAGGATTTTTTCTACAAAATAAAATAAACAAACTAAATTACAAGGAAAGAGATATAAAAATTTACAACAAACTTAATTTGAAGTAATTTAAAAGGTGCTTTCTGGCTTTTTTGACCCGTCACATTCTATGTCTATTCGAAACTCTCCAGGAGCAAAATAATATAATTGAAAACCATTGGAAGCAGGGTATGTTTTCAAACAGAAACAACATAAAATGCCTTTTTCCAATGTATCAAGGGCCATAACTCTTGAACACTAAATTAAAAATTGTCAAAATCTTACTAACTTCCATTTAGTCATTTGAATCAATATATTCAAATTTGAAATGCATTGGTTAAATAGTTTATAGTAAGTGTACAGAAACTGTTAGCAGCTGTCGACTGTTCTTCATAAATTTAATAAATGAGTCTCAGAAAAATCAGATAATATGTGATTTTTCACCATTACAATGATGGGTTTAAACCCAAATTAAATCATTTAAACTGTTACAGAGTACATTTTTAAAGATTACTTGCATCATTGCTAACCAGTTATGTTTATGACTGCATGAAGGTCACTTGGTATCTTACAACTAAACTTCTGCATTAAACTAAATAAAATTTGACAAAAAATTATTTGTACAAATTTCTTCCATCAAGGGAGGAATTTCACAACAAGTTTATTAAATGCAATGTAACATTATAAGATGAAGAAGTGTGTGTGTGAAAATATCTATTTATCCACAAAATAATACTTTATAATACCTACTTATACAATGTTTCTGTGAGATAATCTAATGCATTGAATTTTGTTCTTTTTCTCTGAAAAAATAAAAAATGCATTGAAAATATTGTAGTAAACAACAGTTTAATTTTTTCTACAAATTAAAATTGGACACATAGTAATGTCTTTTTGTATGCAACTAAATGCTACAAAATCATGTATTTTAAATTTTCATGAGTCATAAATCAAGTATTAAAATTACAAAGGGGGTATTCATATTATATTCTAGTTTATAGATATTAAATCTAATTTTTAAAGAAAATCATATTTAAAAAAACCTCTGCAGCAAATTAACCAGGTGCTCCACAGGGCGCACCTTATACGACCGCAGAAGTCAAACCCAGAACAGTTCAGGCAATAATGGACACAACAATCAAGCTTGATACAGCTCTGAATTTGGATTTCGATCAAATTTTTGACATAATATGAGTTTCTGACACAAAACAAATGTCAAGATCTTACAAATCTATTGCGCAATATTGTGCAATTAAAGATTTCTTCTTTTAACTTTTCAAAAATTTGGAATTTGAGAAATTTGAAGAATAAAAATTTGAAAACAATTACCACCCCCCTTTGTTTTGCAATTAGCCCAAAACCTGACATTTCTTTATACATAATATACAAGTAGTGTAAGGGATGTAAATCCGAACATACCCAACATTGTGTGTTAAAAGTTTTAGAATTACTTCCCTTACACTATTTTTAAATTGCCCATTGACCAAAAATTACAAGTTTTTCCCCTTTTTTGCCCCTAATTCCGAAACATTTTGAGCCATAACCCGCAAAGTCTATACTTACCATCCCTTCATGGTATTGAAACTTGTGGTTCAATTTCAGAGAGATTCATACACTTAAACATAAGTTATTGTTTGAAAACTACAAAAATTATTATTTTGGGCCCCCTTTTTGGCCCCTAATTCCTAAACTATTGGGACCATAACCCTTAAAATCAATCCCAAACTTCCTTTAATGGTATTGAACCTTCTTGTAAAAAAATATAGAGATCCATACACTTAAACACAAGTTATTGTCTGTACACTATAAAAATGCTTCTTTTTGGCCCTTTATTCCTACATATCTGGGAAAATTGACCCCAACCTAAATCCCAGCCTTTCCTGTGTTATATGGAAACTTGTGGTACAATGTCAGAGAGATCCATAAAGTTACACACAAGTAATTGTCTTGAAACTAGAAAAATGCTTGTTTTGGTCCCTTTTTGGCCCTTAATTCCTGGACTGTTTGCCCAATAATCCCTTAAACAATATCCCAACCTTCTACTTATGGTATTAAACATTGTGGTATAATTGCAGAACAATTGAAATACTAATACACTACTTTTTGTCCTGAAACTAGATAAATGCTGTTTTTGGCCCCTTTGGGCCCCTAATTCCTAAACCTTGGGGACCATAACCCCCAAAATCAATCCCAAGCTTCCTTTTGTGGTTATAAACATTGATTTAAATTTTATTGATTTCTTTTTACTTATTCAAAAGTTTTTATCCGGAAATATTCGTCTTCAGACAACGCTGACGATGACGTGATACCAATATAAGACCAAATTTTTTTTAATTTTTGCGGTCGTATAAAAACTGAATCCATAAAATTGAGTAATGTTAATAGGAACACACTCACAGACTGAGATGCAAATGCATGGTATTTGGAATGGATGATGCAGTAGCTGTCACCCAATGAACTATACAAACATGTTTGTATATCTGACTACAAGCAAGACAAAAATTGTAATTATACAAATCTTAACTATTTAAATGCTAATCTTTACTCCTCTATTAGTCTGGGTATTTTTTAAATGTATATACTGTATCAAGAAATGAATGATACTGTATCCATAATATTAATGTGTAGGCCGATAGAAGTATTACACACATGTGAATGCACACTTTTATTGTTTTTCACTGACTGATACATAAAAAGATATGTATAATAAAAAAAAACCTAATTACTGTTAATCCATTCATTATGTATAAAAATACAAACCTCAAGACATTTTTCTTTTTTGGCTTGTCTTAGCATATCTTCTATGGCAGGTAATAACCATGGAAATATATAATGTTCTAAATATTCACGAGGACTACCTGTAATTCAACAAAAATAGATCAGGTCTAGGAGTAGTAAATTCACTCTACTTAACTTATAGAAAAACCAAAAACATTCTAGTTTGATTAGAAAATTAACAGACAGCATTATTCCAACTTCAGCATGTTTTTCCTGTAATGTTTTATGATTTGGTATAATAACTGATTTTCATTAGTCTGCAACTTGAAAAACACAGTGTTCTCCCCAGAATTTTAATTTTCAAATAGCACGGGTTACCATGGAAATTAACAAAGCCCTTGTTTTCCAAAATCTATAGCACAATATTCATATACTTCATAATCTTTATTTTGTGTCAAACTTGTGTTGTCAGACCTCCAGATTTCTCTTCGTTATTTGTGTACATTGTAAATCCACATACATACATACATGGCTAGTACATATCTATCATTTTCTGTTAGTCATAAAGCATACATGGATCCTGCTAACATGTTTAACCCTGCCACATTCTGTATTTATGTGCCTGTCACAAGTCAGGAGCCTGTAATTAAGTGGTTGCCGTTTGTTGATGTGTTACATATTTGTTTTTCATTTATTTTTGTACAATAGTTAGGCAGTTAGTTTTCTAGTTTGAATTGTTTTACATTTGTGATTCCTTTTATAGCTGACTATGTGGTGTGGGATTTATTCATTGTTGAAGGCTGTACAGTGACCTATAGTTGTTAATTTCTGTGTCATTTAGTCTCTTGCAATGAGAATCATACTTCATCTTCTTTTTTATATGTATAAATAAATAATACTTACACAGACACACCGTATTATTAAGTACTTACATTTATCCTTATTTGGTGCATCTGGAGGAGGAGGGGGAGGGGAAGCTGGAGGTTTTTCTGTAAAGGCAAATCCTGCACAAGCTGGATGAGAAGTAGCTGGATCTATGTCCAGAACAGGGTCAGCATCAGCCAAAACTTTTTCATGCATTTTCCCATAGAACACAGGATTGTGTTTGGATGGATCAAAATCAACATATTCTGTTCTTACGGACTGTTCATCATCATCTCGAAATGGTGGCCGTCTTGAATCAAAATCTAAATATTTCCATAAGTTAAGATTATGAATTAAGTTATAACAATATAGCCAATTGAAAATTAAAAGGACATAAATTATATGTAAATACCAATGAATTATGTGAATACATGCATATGTAAATGCATATATAGTTGGCTGATAATAAATTGTGCATTGGCTTTGCATATTCAAATAATATATATTATTTTCGTTCTGGAGACTGTAATTTCCTAGATTATTCCAGTAACATACCATGAAAATCGGTCTTGTTTGTATGAAATTTGAGTAAAATATATATTTATCAGTATAACATACCATGAAAATCGGTCTCGTTTGTATGAAATTTGAGTAAAATATATATTTATCAGTCAAGTATAAAATAGGAAGGAACGCAATACCAATTTCATTTTTAATAATTCCTTGATGTATATTATAAGATTTACACTACAATTAATCACAAAACGCAGAAGTAATCTGATGGCGTCAAATCTATAGAGAGATGGACCATTACGACAGTGTGGTCAAATACATAGGTATTTCCATTTTTATCAAAAATGGACATAGAATAAAATAAATTATGTAAAAAATTATAAGACTAGCATAACGAATTGTTAGATAAATTTAATTTAGGATTTTTCCTTTCAACAAAAATTTTTCAGTCAGTGAGAAATAACAAAAACACATTTTTATATGCTTTGTACTCTATTTTTGACGTAATTTGCGTATCACCTTTGCATATTTCTGACCACAAATTTTTTTCTGGGACTTTCACGATGACAGCCATGTTGTTTACATTAATTTTCTACTTATATTTATAATGTAACGCCACTAAATAGTTCATATAAAATATTGATAGATTTAAAAAAATCCTTGTCTTAGTTCCATAGGATTACTCTAAATGTTTTTAATATAATACTTGTGTTTAGAATAAGTTTTTCTTTAGTTTTTAAATGGTAAAATTTTTATTTTCAATGTAAACGCGCAGTGATTTCGTTGCTAGACATTAAATTTGGTTTCTCTTGATTTATCTACCTAAATGCGTAAAAACCAGAAACTAATTTCAAATTCCACTCTGTGTGGTTTAAACGTTTATAATAACCTAGTTTTAACCTCTGTTTATATCCATTTATGGTACTTGAACAAAATAAAAGGTTAAAATTAAGCACGTTCCAGTGTCTATTTCCGCAGTGTAACTTATGATATAGTAAGTTATTAAAATGTTATTTCCATAAATCTTTTGCCATTTTTATACGACCGCTTGGTCGTATAGAATAGAATAGAATAGAATATTTTTATTTACCAAATTAGGGCCCCAGGAGGGCATATGATACAGACAATATTATACACCTTATCGCTAATCCCGGCTGACCATGCCGCTTGAACTTTTGACGTCAACAACAATCACTTTTCCATTGTTGCGTCAGATATTTTGTTTTATGACGTCAACATTTTACGGGAACCTGTGTGATTTCCAGCAATGGGGGACAAATAGCGATAAGGTGTATTATAAACAATAACATATGCAATACACACACAGTAAAAGATATGTAACAAGTGTTATAAAAATAATAAAATAAAATAATATAACACAGAAAATACATTCAACAAAATAGTAGCAATGTATTATTATTCAATGAATACTATATTGAAAATGACTCAAGTGCACCCGGTAAGTGTATCTTCACTTTGAGAAGACAAACATGAGGCATTAGTAGTTTGTGCGGAGAAATGTCAATATATAAAAAAAAAAAATACAAAAAATACAAAAAAAATACAAAAAAATACAAAAAGAACCCAATAAAAAACAAAGCAATTAAGCACTCCCACATTTGACTATGAGGTATACTGCAAATAACAAAGTTTATTTAATAAAGGATATTTAATATGACTTATCTGCAGAAAGCACCAAGAGTCGGTGCTTAAAGGGGAGTCCCTACTTGTACTTAATGCAGATGAGTCGAGCTCCTTAATTATTGAAAATATATTTTAAAAACATATTTTTAAGATTATAGATTCTGTGTCCAGCCAGCAAAGATCATCAAGGGACGGTGCCAAAGAATTTGAAATTCTTCTTATGATCTGTGCAGGCTTAACAGGGTATCCAAATTCATATTAAAGAGTTATAATGAATTAGTTATTGCAGATTAAGTTGTACTTTAATTCTTAGTATCTTCTATATATTTGTAAAATGCAAATAGTACATTAGGATCCGCATTATTCATTATCCAAATTAATTTGTTATCAATACTTAAATTTTGAAAGTTTGGACATGATTTTAATATATTTTGCATCATTTCCTCTCTTTTTAATAAATGAGTGTCACATTTAAATAAAAAATGAACTTCATCCTCAACCTCACCTGAGGTGCACCTGAGACAAATTCGGTTTTGTCGAAGAGTACCCTGGTATTCTACCAGATTCAATTTGCAATTTGTGAGCATATTGGTATCACGTCTGCGTCGTCTTCGTCGTCGTCGTCGTCGTCCGAGGACATTTGGTTTTTACTCTAACTTTAGTAAAAGTAAATAGAAATCTTTGAAATTTAACATAAGGTTTATGACATAATAAAGGTTGGGATTGATTTGTGTAGTTTTTTTGTAGTACCAACAGTTTAGGAATAAGGAGCCAAAACAGGTCCCAAATAAGCATTTTTCTTTGTTTTTGCACAATAACTTTAGTATAGGTTAATAGAAACCTATGAAATTTTAACACAAGGTTTATGACCACAAAAGGAATGTTTGGATTGATTTTGGGAGTTTTGGTCCCAATGAATTAGGGGCCAAAAGGGTCCAAAATTAAACTTTGTTTGATTTCATCAAAAAATGAATTATTGGGGTTCTTTGATATGCCAAATCGAACCGTGTATTCAGATTCTTAATTTTTGGTCCTGTTTTCAAATTGGTCTACATTTAGGTCCAAAGGCTCCAAAATTAAACTTAGCTTTGATTTTAACAAAAATTGAATTCTTGGGGTTTTTGATATGCTGAATCTAAACATGTACTTAGATTTTTGATTATGGGCCCAGTTTTCAAGTTGGTCCAAATCGGGGTCCAAAATTTTTATAATATGAGGCAGGCATTACCTGTGAATTGGGACGAAGTCTGTATTAATTTTTTTTTTTCTATTCAAACATGTTGATAAAAGAAACGGAAATACCGTAACGTTTCCGATATTGGTTCTGTTGTTAGGGATTTAGTTGTGACGTTATTTAAGTTATGACGTCATATTCAATGTAAAAAAAGAAACTCTGTTATCAGGTAACGTTTTTTTCATATCAAACAATTATTAAAAATGATTGGGTGTTGAACTCCTTCCTATATTTGTTGATCTGTTGATAAATATACATTTTATTCAAAGTCTCATGCAAACAAGACCGGAACAGGAAGCAACACAACCGGAACAGAAAGTAGATCTAAAAAAAAAGTTAACGATTTTGAGTTCATTAGTAGAATGAAAAATTCCGGAAAATTTTCACGATTTTAAAATTTTTTTTTTTTATTGATTTTTCTACAGTAATTGGGGACTTCGTCCCCATATTAAATATTGTGCAAAAGCAAGAAATAAAACGACGACATATAAAGAATCGAGGAGCGAGTGACGTGAACTTATTTTAATAAGATCGAATGTATCATAGTTTGTATTTGTTTATGCTTTATGTGGTATTCCTCCTTGTTTCCTGTTAACTCATGGCATTTTAGTCATACTACAATGAAAGGTAGACAACTTTCAAGTCAGCTGCAATAACCATATTATTCCAGCTCAATATTGTGTTAAATACTTGGGACTTAACATAGAAAAACTGATACAAAGTTAGATTATCAAAATCAGGTGTTTGCAAAGGCTATTCCGTACAATTTAATTCAAATCATCACTTTATGAAACTAACAGTACATATCAAAAACATACATAATGATACAAAAATAGAATAACTTAAAGTGTGGTGGACAATCATACAACAAAAAATGATCAAAAGTTCTCAAGGTAGAAAGCATGTGTTATATTGATTAAGGGAGATAATCACATAAAAAGTATCTTTGAAAAGCATGTAAAAATGTGCCCGAACACTGCATTATAATTGGTGTCTGAAACTTTTTATTCAAATCAATTTAACAAAATAATTGATTTAACAAACAATAATACATAATATAATAATCAGAATCAAATGTACCATTATTATGCATTTTTGTTTTCTTTCAGAAAGAATCATGATTAAAAGCTGCATGAAACCAAAATAAAAGCTGTGTTTGATCAAAATGTTAAAAAACCTAGTTGATGGATTCAAAGGTCTGGTTGAAGTAGCAGGAGCCAGCATCAATCCCTATACTGTTAACAGTGTCAAGCTTGAGAACTACAAAGAGTAAGCAATTAGTTGAATCATATATAGGATAGGGTTGTCTTTTCTTAACAACATAATGAGGTATTTGTTGACTTTTACACATGTGACATTTGTGGCTTTACTTTCAATATTTAATTTCTAATTTAGTACTTGACTAAGTACATATTCCTAAGTTTTTCATTTTTTTGTAAACATCAAGATAAAGCAGTTATTGGTCATAGTTATTGTAACATACATTTCTATAAGAGAAGCCAGAAGCTCTACAAGGAATTAAATCGTAAGATAAATATACATATTTAGTACGATATCAATTAAATTTATATGTAAAATAAGTCTTCTGTTGATAGTTTTATTGTATTACTCTAACCAAATATTGTACAATATGTTTCAGTTATTCTAAGCGTGCTGAAGAAGGCCACCTGATACTGTATAAGAAATATAGCTCCTACGATTGTATTGTTGTCAGTACTACTACTCCTAGATCAGTATGGAGGTATTTTATAGTTTTTACCTGCCCTTATAAGTCAGTCCCAGTCCTTAAGAAATATAGCTCCTACGATTGTATTGTTGTCAGTACTACTACTCCTAGATCAGTATGGAGGTATTCATAGTTTTGCCTGCCGTTATAAAAGAGGGACGAAAGATACCAGAGGGGCAGTCAAACTCATAAATCGAAAATAAACTGACAATGCCATGGCTAAAAATGAAAAAAGACAAACAGACAAACAATAGTACATACATGTATGACACAACATAGAAAAACTAAAGAATAAGCAACACGAACTCCACAAAAAAATAGGGGTGATCTCAGGTGCTCTGGAAGGGTAAGCAGATCCTGCTCCACATGTGGCACCAGTCGTGTTGCTTATGTGATAACAAATCCAGTAAATAGTCCTAATTCGGTAGGTCACATTCATGAAGAGAAGGGGATTGTAGTTACGACATAAGGAACATATCAGATATCATTTGTGAAACGGTTATTCCATAAAGGTCAACCAACTCGTGATGGCGTCCGTAAAATTTACAAAGGGATGATTTCAACTTCACCATTTGGAACTCTTGGTTTAATAGCTTCCTTGTGAGCAGCAACCCTCTTTCAAGAAAATCATGATAGGAAATGCAAGCACGGGAATATCGTATCAATTGGGAGATATATACCCTGTATGCAGGTGCTGCTGGAATGTTGCTACTTAGAAATGGAAAGTTCACAATTAGAAAGCTGAAATCATCTCTTTTGTCGTAAATTTTTGTTTTCAACCAACCCTCATTGTCAATTTCTAGATGTAAGAGGCTGACTTAAATGTATCTGTAGTATCCTTTATCTCTAGTTCGATGGGATAGATGAGTTCAACATAGTCACCAAATTTTGAATTATTTAGTGAAAGAACATCATCTATATAGTGGAAAGTAGAGTTAAAGGATATTGCTAACTTCTTGTCCTTCTTCCTAAGAAGTTCCTGTATTCAACATTTTTGATTTTCCTCAGTAACACTAATTCATCCTTTGTACTGGAATCTGTGTGTTTCATCAAGATGTGCTTTTGGTCTATATACTTAATTATATTAGCGCTTTTTAACTTAAGCTTATTCTAATCACTAATCACTTAGTGTTATTTTACAACAGTTCTTCAGCCTTTGAAATCACCAAATTATATTTCATTGACTATAGAACATGACAGTTAATTATGAAACTTGTAATTTGAAACATATATCAAAGTGATTCAAATGTGAATATTGAATTTAGCCATGAGCTTACAAAGGTAAATTTAAGCATATCATTATTATTTTTGTATCTGTTAAAGATCATTTTGGACAGATTAAAAAAAAAGCTAGTGGTTTAAAATTGAAATTGACCTGGAAAATAATAAGAACATTACCAAAGATTTACCTAAGGTTCCTACCTAGACATGTAATTGCTTTGCTAAATAATGTAAGAGTTTGAGTTAATCAAAATTTAATAAGGATTAGAACTCAGCTTATGATAACATTTCTTTTTTGGCAGCATATTTAGGTTAACCAATGACGGGGAAGCTTTTGCCCAGTTTGGTTTATTTGCATCCAAACTCAATGTTTTGATTGGTCAGAGCAGCTCTGTGTTTGTAGGTGACAATCTTCAGAAAATCACTGATGTGATTAAAGAACATTCATCATGGTCACCTATACATATAGCAGCATACCTAGGATTCTATGAATTCATTAGGCAGCCGGATATAATAAGGTATAAATAAATGTGGTAAATACATGTATTTCAGATTATAAATTCATTAGGCAGCCGGATATAATAAGGTATAAATAAATGTGGTAAATACATGTATTTCAGATTATAAATTCATTAGCCAGCCGGATATAATAAGGTATAAATAAATGTGGTAAATACATGTATTTCAGATTATAAATTCATTAGGCAGCCGGATATAATAAGGTATAAATAAATGTGGTAAATATAAATTTTTCAGATTATAAATTCATTGGGCAGCCTGGATTTATTTAAGGTATAAATAAATGTGGCAAATACATGTATTTCAGATTATAAATTCATTAGGCAGCCGGATATAATAAAGTATAAATAAATGTGGTAAATACAAATATTTCAGATTATGAATTCATTGGGCAGCCTGGATTTATTTAAGGTATAAATAAATGTGGTAAATACATGTATTTCAGATTATAAATTCATTAGGCAGCCGGATATAATAAGGTATAAATAAATGTGGTAAATACATATATTTCAGATTATAAATTCATTAGGCAGCCAGATATAATAAGGTATAAATAAATGTGGTAAATACATATATTTCAGATTATAAATTCATTAGGCAGCCGATATAATAAGGTATAAATAAATGTGGTAAATACAAATATTTCAGATTATGAATTCATTGGGCAGCCTGGATTTATTTAAGGTATAAATAAATGTGGCAAATACATGTATTTCAGATTATAAATTCATTAGCACCGGATATAATAAGGTATAAATAAATGTGGTAAATACATGTATTTTAGATTATAAATTCATTAGGCAGCCGGATATAATAAGGTATAAATAAATGTGGTAAATAATAATTTTCAGATTATAAATTCATTGTGGTAAATATATCCAACTATTATTTTGAATACTGTTTGTATTATTAGCATTAACAACAACCTAATATCACTTTGAATTGTTTGGCACACAGCATTTATGGTATTTTGATCATTAAGTGAAAAACATTTAAGTTATGCAATCTGTCCAAAATTTGAAATCTTTATATTTGTAATATCTGGAAGACCTTACAGTTTAATTTGAATACAGCATGTACTTATTATGTTAAAAAAAACACATGGTTTTGCAACACTCAATTTTTTGTTGTCAAACAAGGTTGTTAACACACTTCATGCTTAAATCAATATGCAATTATTGCAAAAATTATATTAATTTGCGGAAAATTCATTAATTTCTTACTCAAAATTTCAGAAAAATAAATGATAAGACGTCAACTTCGAGGCCACACCTTTAATGACAGCAGTAATGGGTAAACAGTTCCAGTGCATAAAACAGTTATTGCAATCTGGGGCAACTCTACATAGACAGGACAACAGTGGTGACAGTGCCTATCACTATGCCGTTAGATTTGAACCTAAGTGTATACCTGTAAGTCTAAATGGGAGGAGTTAAACACTTATATAACTGTGGATTCTTTATTTGTGGGTTACTGCTTTTGAATTATTTGTTAGTAATGTGAACCACAAGTTTAAGTGTTCAATTTGTTGGAAATAGTGCTTCAATAAATTCTTACTATTTTGCCTTTTAATTTGTTGAAATGCCATGTGAAGAGATTAAAATTTATAGCACATTACTGGTATTAAAATTTTTGCATATTTATTACTGTGATTTTTCCATAATAACAAAACATGCATATTTGATTTTTGCAATATTGAGAAAAAACCTGTTTAATTCATATAGAAAAATTCAATTTTTGCAATTATTACACTGTCGCATTTTCTAATAATAAAAACATCGCAATAATTACTGAATTAACAGTATATTTCACAATATCTGTACTATTGAATCACACATGACATAGAAATAATACAGGACACAATTATAATCCAAAAAGATTTTCATGAGAAATATAATTGGTTAATTATCATTATCGCTATTTTACCAAATTTTCCTTTCCTCTCTCAGCTATCAGTAGAGTGATATGAAAAAATATCGCTAGAAACTAAGGGCACATGTGCTGTTGTCAATGAAATTAAGGGCATACGATACAGTATTGATCCCATATTGACAGTTTGTTGACAATTTGCCCTATCAGGCTAATTTTTGCCTGATTAAATCAAATAAGTATGTAATAAAAATTATACTATTTTTTTGAGTAAAATGAGGTCGAAAATTTATATATTTGCTCAAAATTTTGATTTGTGGACATATTTTTTCCTTTTGATAGAGATACATAACTTTTTTGTTTTTAAAAGATAAACACAAGCTGCTTTTTGTAAATTTGTATTTGATTAAATGTGGTTTAAATTTGTGCAATTTTGTTTTTTCAAATAACTCTCATTATCAAATGTTCACAAATGTAAATAAAAACATAATTTTTAGCTGTATATTTATCGAATTAAAAAAATTGCACTATTTCCGTTTTCATGAAAATCTGCACACATTATCGTCTTACGTAATCAAACCAAATGACATTTAAAAAAAGAGGGGTCCAAGAACTTTTTCAAGTTAAATAAGTTTGAATGATAAAAATCAATTGAAAACTAAATGTTTTCCCAATAAGTCGTAGTTTGACGTCGGAAAATAAAAATTTACATTAGCAACGTCATTACTTCCCCTGTAACTGTATCGTATGCCTTAACCAGGTCAGTCATAGGGATAAACAGCAAAAAACAGATTATGTTGGTCATCTAAACTAGTTTACTTTTCTCACTTTGCAGTACCAGCTCAAGTGAGAAAACTAATCTGAGATGACCAACGATAATCTATAAATATTTGTAAACCATTTTATACAATATTTTTATTTGATTTTTGTTATAGATCCTTTCCCAGTTTGATAAGATGGTGTTAAAGACTTCTACAATAACAAGGGACAAACAGCACTATACTTGGCATGTGAAAAGGGCTTGCCTGATGCTGTTCGAGGAACTTCTTAAGGCAGGGGTTAGGCCAGATATATCAGCTTGTGACATGTTGCCTATACATGTAGCTATGAAAACAAATAACATTAGGTAGTTAATTTGAATATGGTCTTTACATGTAATTTTGCTTATAAATGAATCCATTTGATTGGTTTTAATCTTGCATATGAATGAAATATCAAGGTCAATGTACATACATATTACTTTTCTTGCAAATTGTTCATAACAATTTGAAACATAATCTCCATATTTTGACTTTCAACTAGAACATGTATAACCAAATTTTGTATGGTGTCGTTTATGATGAGACTTTTCTTTTTGTATAGAAATTTAGAGCTTATATGTGAGAAGCATGTGGACCAATTATTTGCTAAAGATCATAAATATGGAGGGACACCTGCTCATTGGGTGAGAAAGAGAGAGGTAAGTAACATATATCTACCTTAATTCATGCAATTGGTACATGATGACTGATCATAGACTTGATTTACTTAAGCAGTTCAATGTTCAAGAGCTAGGCCACTGAAATGGTACAAAATAAAAAAGCTAATTTCAAAACTAATATCTTTTGATGGAATTCAATGTATTTTATATATGCTATCAAAAATTTTGTAGTTCATAAAGTACTACATATGCATCATGTGTCTTGTCACTCTTTTAGAAGATTGAATACGAGGGGTGAATTGTAATTTGCACTAAATTTTTTCTTACATTGTGAAGAGGTCTCATACTTTTCAAAACCATAGATAATCTATAACCATGCCTGAATCTGAATCTTTAGAAAATATATAATTTGTAGGTTGCAGAAAGGTTGCTTAAACTAGGATGTGATGTGAACTTTATTAGTGACACAGGACATACTCCTTTACATGTAATGTTGAAAAAAGATAGGAGAGATTGTATCATGGAACTATTGGTCCATGGGGCTGACACAAGAGCTGGAGATGTGTACGGGAATACACCATTACATGTAGCTATTCAGGTAATGAATCATAGATACAGATGAGTAGACTAGACAAAAAGCTGGAGATATGTATGGGATTACATTATTACACTGGAGCCTTGAACTGATTCAAATCCTTGGTTAATGAATATGGATACAAATGTTTAGGCATTATAGAGTGAATAGTGAGTTGACCTGATTCACAGGCTCGATATAGTAATTCATATCTACATAAAAACAGGTTGGTCATGTAATGCTCGTACATATAGCAGTTAAGGAAATGAACCCAGGTGAGAGTTTATAACTTTAATGTAATTGATCTTTTAACTAGCATTCATTAATCGTGAGTACTCCTAGATTAGCATGTTGTGGCTTTTTGTAATTATTTATTTTGTCATTTGTACTGATTTGACAAGTCAGGCCCTTTCCAACTGATTTTTACTGTTTGTTCTTATTTCCAGATTTTGGTGATTGTTCAGGGCAAGGGTTAAACCCTCACAAATATGTTGAACATTCTTTACCTGCCTGTCCCAAGCCAGGCTAATCCTGTAATCTATTGGTTGTCCTATGTGCTGCCTGTCTAATTTGCTTTTTATGCATTGTTGTATTATATATCAGGCTGGTAGTTTTATCTTTTGATTTAATTCATATTTTTAATACCGTAATCTTTTACACCTTATATTTATAACCATATGGTATGGGTTTTACTAAACCGTGATCTGTAACAGTTCACATCTTTGTTAATTTGCCAGTATAGAATTTTTCTCATAGGTAAGCATACCACATCTAATTTTATTTATTTGGGTTTACTAATATATGACTGATACAAAAAAATTGCTTTAAAAAGGCCTGGTCTTTTTAAACTGTAAGATATTTTTATGGGATTCATTTGAATGGGGATGGTGTCTTGAATTAGCACATACATCAGTATCTATAAAAGTTTATTTAGATGTGAACTATTTGGTGTAGACTGCTTAAATACTATAAATACTATGATTGCATGTAATGGTCATATTTACATTTAACCATTCTGATTTAGTGAATCTTTTATCAACTTTTGTGGGTGATAGTTAATTTAATGGTATATGTTTGTTCTTGCAGAATGATGATGTAGAATTTTTCGGCTGTTTATAGTGTTTGGAGCTGATGTCAACATGAAAAACAAGGCAGGCCATACACCAAGACATTTAGCTTCTACTTCAAATGAAAAGAATAAGTAAGCTATCAGTAATACAGAAACAAATGATATGGTGCATTCCCTTAGAATCTAGGTTTTTACTGTGCCTAACCGATCACCTTTGGGGTATTATAATACCTACAGTGTTACCTGGATAAAAAATTGTCAACACAATTTGTCCATTTAAACTGTACAATAGGTTTTGTGAGAGATTATCAATAGGTGGTCATTTAACTACCTGTAGATTTTACCTGGTTGTTTTTTGCCCTAAATTTTTTTTTCAGGTAGTTAAATGACCACCTATTGATAATCTCTCACAAAACCTATTGTACAGTTTAAATGGACAAATTGTGTTGACAATTTTTTATCCAGGTAACACTGTAGGTATTATAATACCCCAAAGGTGATCGGTTAGGCACAGTAAAATGTTTATCTTATTCACATCAAGCAGATACATTGTTGGTCAAGGATGCAAAGTTGCATTCAAATGATTTATGTGTAATTTTCAGGAGCACTCTTTTTATGCCCCACCTACGATAGTAGAGGGCATTATGTTTTCTGGTCTGTGCGTCCGTTCGTCCGTCCGTCCGTCCGTCCGTCTGTCCGTTCGTCTGTCCGTTCGTCCGTCTGTCCCGCTCCAGGTTAAAGTTTTTGGTCAAGGTAGTTTTTGATGAAGTTGAAGTCTAATCGACTTCAAACTTAGTACACATGTTCCCTATGATATGATCTTTCTAATTTTAATGCCAAGTTAGAGTTTTTACCCCAATTTCACGGTCCACTGAACATGGAAAATGATAGTGCGAGTGGGGCATTCGTGTACTGAGGACACATTCTTGTTAATTAAAGTAATGTTTTTTTTTTACTGAAAACCAGTAAAAAAATCTTATTGATTCTTGGAAATGACAAATATGGATGGAATTGATATTGTTAAGTATTATTTAATACACATGGGCTATGGACAAAGAATGAGTTGAAAGATCAGGTTCACCTTCCAGTTATTTGATATAATCTATATGGTGTGCAGGAATAAGATGAAATAATATTAAAACAAATACTTAGTATCTAAAGATAAAACATGAAACTCTTCATCCTGAAAACATATAGTAAATCTTCCATATTTTTGTACAATTTTGATGGAGATTTTTTAATTAATAATTGTTTTATTGTCTTGCTTTCAAAGTAGTCTCAGAATGCAAAAACAAAGGGAAGCTAATCCAGTGGCATTGTCATAAACAATTTGTATAATACTTTATATTTCAGGAGTAGAAGACGGTAATGTGTAATGGGCAATCAATGGATCTGTACCTGAATTAATCAGGATTTCAAGTGTTAAACTCAATTTTGTACCACAGCCAGTTGTCCTTTTTAAATCAATTAATACACTCTTAAATACATTCACAATGCAAAGTTTTCACCCAACACAATGCACATAAATCAAAAAGCAAGGTGAAGAACTTCATTCACAATGCATTGTCACGTACTTAGTGTAGTGACTTATAGGTTTCGTACCAGAGTTTACCCCTGGATATTGGAGGATGCACTATTTCCTATATATCTATCTTTAACTTGTTAACTTGGTCTTTGTCACCAATAGCAATGTGTGGGACGTGTTGTTGTCTTTGCACAGACCTTATGTGTCCAGCAGCAATCAGTGCTAACCTTTGCACTATCCAAAACTTTGCTGTATTCTACCTATGCGCTGCTATTCCAGTGCATAGCTATCCTGTTCTGCCTGTGCACCGCTTAACCAGTACACTCTCTGGTTTATCTATTTAATCTTTTATAAACTTATACCTTTTTGCTTCTTCTAGACGTCTTGACTATTCATTAATAATTAATTAATAGAGCTAATATGTAATAAAATTCATTTCTGGATAGCTGAAGATTAAAATAGCCGTTAAAGTGGGTTTATAGGAACACCAAGATTATGTAATGTATGAAATATGGGCGGTTTTCTGTATGGCAGTCTGTATTTTCATATCCATACCAAAAATTGGTCCGTCAATTATTGTTATTTTTTTCCCAATTATTTGTCACACAAACTTTGTCAAAGGCACTCATTTTTTAGATATTTAAAAGTAATAGAGTAAAAGGTCAATTTGTTTGGTGTATGAAAGGATTATAAGGTGTACATGTCTGTAAGGGTCCATTTGACCTTGATTAGGTCATTTTCTCAGATACTATATGCAGTAGGTAAACTATATTGGGCTAATGTAATATTTGTAAATTGTACTTGTTTATCTTAAAAGGTTCATCTGACCTCACAGTTCTTTAGTCAATGTTAATTTTTTTAGTTAATATGTCAATTTCTCATATAATATAACCAAAAGGTCAACTATAGTTGGCATATGTATTGAATGCAAGGTGTACATGGGTATCTGGCTGGGTTCATTTGGAAATATAACTTAAATATAACAGATTATACCTGCTAAAAAGATTAAAATGATACTTACCTCGCAAAGGTCTTACCTTTTTTTATAATAGTTATATATTACCAATAATTGATTATTGTTGCACCATATGGGGTTTTACCGCAAATTGCAACATTGAGCGGATTCATAAATTACAAAAGCGCACAGCAAGATTAATTTTGAATAAGCCTTTTGATTATCCATCAATATCAATGTTTAAAGAACTTAATTGGATGACCATTTTTACTCGGATAAAATATTTTCAAGCCATTTTACAGTGACTTGACTGTTAGTGTTGCTATTCACCAATAGCAACTCATTCAAAATTTTGCCCCAATTGCAATTTGTTTTATTAAATCAAATTGTTCAACTGGTCAAAAATTTGAACAAACTGTTCAGCCAAAATGTGAAAGTGCAAAGTGATGAAGTAAATCATACTTACAATCCTATAAGTCTGTAACTCCACTGTATTGATGTAATTTCTAAATCAGTCTATCAATCTGAATAGTTATATTACAGCCATTACCATACTAAAGGTGAACTGTTTTATTTTGAATTGCTATAAAAATGTCAAAACTAAGCTTTTATAGAGTTTTTCTTTCGAAAAGTATTCTATATTTATAAGAATCACACATTATGTGAATAAAAACATTTCATATTCAGTAAAATATTTGAAATTGCAATATGTTTGTAGGAAGGGGAGATAATCGCTTTTTGGTTTCAAAAAGTCTTTATTCAAAAGAATAGTATTTTAGGTTATCTCCCCAAGGAAGCATATTGTTATTTCATACATATTTTACTGAATATGAAATGTTTTTATTCACATAATGTGTGATTCTTATAAATATAGAATACTTTTCGAAAGAAAAACTCTATAAAAGCTTAGTTTTGACATTTTTATAGCAATTCAAAATAAAACAGTTCACCTTTAGTATGGTAATGGCTGTAATATAACTATTCAGATTGATAGACTGATTTAGGAATTACATCAATACAGTAGAGTTACAGACTTATAGGATTGTAAGTATGATTTACTTCATCACTTTGCACTTTCACATTTTGGCTGAACAGTTTGTTCAAATTTTTGACCAGTTGAACAATTTGATTTAATAAAACAAATTGCAATTGGGTCAAAATTTTGAATGAGTTGCAATTGGTGAATAGCAACACTAACAGTCAAGTCACTGTAATGTTTAAATGTATGAATGGACTAGCACCAGATTATCTTACAAGTAAATTTACTGCATGCAGTGATCTATATAGTTATTCTCTTAGGTCAACAACATCTGGAAATCTTCATATACCAAGGCCAAAGTCTGAATACTTCAAAAAGACTTTTCAATATTCTGGTCTAATCATTTGGAATAATCATTTGGAATAATTTGCCAAATGATATAAAGGATTTAAGACATATAGAAAGCTTTAAGATGAAATGTGCTAATCTCTTTATCATAAAACAAAATGAGTAGACAAACTTTTTTTAGGACATTCTTGCCATGCTAGTTCTACAGTCTGTTTTCATGCTTGTGTATATACAATGTATATATTTTTGTAATTGTGTACATATCATTTGATTATTGTTCTATATGCATTGATTGTTATATGAATTATTCATTTAAATGTGTGAAGGCCTTGTGTGAGATTAACAATTGTATGTTAAATGAGTTACCTTCGTTAAATAAAGAATTTATTATTATTATTATTATGTGATACCCTTAGAAAACCTGTTTTCCTGAAGACTTTCGATTGTTGTGTAAAAACAGTTACAGAATGATTTATCTAACATTTAGAAGGGGCATTAAGTAAAGACCTACCCTTTAACCATATATTTTCTTTTTTGGCATATCAATAGATCTCCTACCCCTGCCATTTGAGAGTTTCCAAAATTTTGTATTTTAGATTTCTACTTCTAAGTTCTAAGCCATACATTTTATTGTTACTTATATCAAGATGAAGTCCCCAGAGGTCATCCATAACCCCCTGCCATTTAGCACTGGTCAAAACCTTGAAATTGGTTGAGACTTTCACCTCTGAACTATAACTATGTTTTTTCTTGTTTTTCATATTAAGGTTTCTCTGGCCTGTTCGAAGTTTGTATCAGAAGAGCTGTATTTGTTTGTTATTTTAATCTTAATAGAGAGTGAATCAAATTGGTCGAAAAAAAAATAGGGGGTCCTGGACCATTTAAGCTCAAAATATTACTTTTAAAGAGGTATGTAAAAGGGACTGTTGTTCAATGAAATGATAGGGAAAATAAAGGTGTTGTCATATTTTTATCGGAATATCAAAAAAACATTCTTTGACACTTAGTCCAAAACTAATATAAAAAGCTGAAATATTGCTTCAAACAATGAGCAAATAAAAAACATAGGTCACCGATAAGGAAAAAAAAATATTTGGCCGTATACCCAAAATTTTGGCAGGAAAATGGTGAAATGTCATTTTGAGTCTTTTACAGATACACATAATAATGATAATAATTTGTTAGTGACAAAAGTACAATAATATAACAATTTTAATCAATCAAAATATTTAAAAAAAATAATAGTGAATTTACAACACAAACTTTTCGTGTGCATGGTAATTCATGCGTGAAATTATGCGCAGTCGAATAGTCACTAGCCACCTTAAAGTTACAGTTCCCACAGGTCATCCATATCCCTATCATTGAAGAATATTCAAATGTGTAGCAAGTTGTTAAGATTCCTATCCCTAAATTATATTTAAACATAAAAATATATTTTCTTGTTGGACATGTACATGTGAAAATGAATTGAATGATAAAAAGGAGTCCCCATGGGTATATATAGTAATGGCTACTTTGTAACAGCATCCTTTAATATACAATCTGTACTATATTAGCATCTTTTTGAGGTACTTTCTTGAGATGATAACTATATACTTTATTTCAGGGACACAATACTATACATGTTACACATATGTGGTGCCAAACGATGTGGTCACACAACTAAAGGTTGTTGTAAAGGTTGTGTAATGGAAGGCAACTATGACGGCACTGTTGATGATGCAATGAAAACTGTGTTGACTATTGACAGGGAAGGTAAGTTCACAAACTCAATCAGTTGGATCGGATGAAACAGGTCTTCTGATTGGCCTACGTTATGTTTATCAGCTCATAGACATAATTTTGTCATGACGTCATCAACGTTTTTTCATGGTTTTCTCCGGTTTAAAATGGAATTTAGAATTAAATTATAAGAAATAACTATAATTTTATTTCTGTCTATGAACCAGGGTTATTTAAAGTGTGCACCACATTTTTTATGTTATTTCGAAAATTAAATTATTGTTGTATATATCTAACATTTTGTTTTATTTAAACTTTCTCTAATAAGGTACATTTTCAACAAATATTGAGGAAACATATGTGATTTTTATACGCTCGTCAAAATTTTGATGGGACGTATTATGGTTTACAAATGTCAGGTGTCCGTCCGTCTGTCGTACGGTCTGTCTGTCCGGCGTAAACATGTTGCACTGTAACTTGAGAACGACTTATCTAAATTTCATGAAACTTAATATTGTTG
Source organism: Mytilus edulis (assembly GCA_019925275.1). Lineage (NCBI taxonomy): Eukaryota > Metazoa > Mollusca > Bivalvia > Mytilida > Mytilidae > Mytilus > Mytilus edulis. The sequence continues at coordinate 88,936,179 of CM034356.1, read as the reverse complement.
TTTTTTATGATGGTCAAATGATCTGTATACTTTTTGGTGAAAATAAGATTTAAACTTTTCGAGTTACGGCACTTTGTAACTAAAACAGGGGTGTGGTTTTTTTTTCACATGTCGCACCATATCTGAAAAACGATTCTTGATTATTGCTTAAAACTTTACACATTTCTTAGTTATATTAATCTTAATATCTGTATATTTTTTAGTGATGATTCAAAATTTCATTTTTGAGTTATTGAGTATTTTGTAAAAAAGGGGGAGGGTTTTTTACATGTTGCGCCATATCTCAAAAACGATTTATGACTAATGCTTAAAACTTTACACACTTCTTTGTTATATTAATCTAAAGATCTGTATACTTTTTGGTGATGATCAAAATTTCATTTTTGAGTTATTGAGTATTTTGTAAAAAAGGGGGAGGGGGTTTTTACATGTTGTGCCGTATCTCAAAAACGATTTATGATTATTGCTTAAAACTTTACACACTTCTTTGTTATATTAATCTAAAGATCTGTATACTTTTTGGTGATGACTAAAAATTTATTTTTGAGTTATTGAGTATTTTGTAAAAAAGGGGAGGTTTTTTTTTACATGTCGCGACGTATCTCAAAAACAATATATGATTATTGCTTGAAACTGTACACACTTCTTTGTTATATTAATCTAAAGATCTGTATACTTTTTGGTTTGATTCAAAATTTTATTTTAGTGATATTTGTCAAAAAAAAACAGGGTGGGGGGTTTCACATGTCCCGCCGTGTCTCAAAAGCAATAAATGGTAATTGCTTAAAACTTTCTCAGAAACTATTTATGATTATTGCATAAAACTTCCACACAAGACGTCGGGCGTATCATGAACTCATGGCGCAGCTGTTTATTTACTTCTTAGGACATTTATTAGAAATATTGCAGTAGAAATTAAGATTCATAGATATCTAATACATGTAGTAACATTTTTAAACAAAGAAAATAAATCATGGTAGAAAGAAATTTATATGGATAAATGTTTTGTAGCTATTGTAAGACTGTTAATATTTTGTACAAATGTTTTGTAGCTATTGTAGACTGTTAATATTTTGTTCGCATGTTTTGTAGCTATTGTAGATGAAATGATGTCATCATTTAGAGATCCTGACCAAGATGATGACACCACAAGTAGTTTAGATAAACACAGGGTAGGTTTAAGACACCACAAGTATTTTAGATAAACACAGGACAGGTTTAAGACACTACAAGTAGTTAATATGAACACATGGTAGGTTTTTAGCCACCAGATTTAGTTAAGATAAACACAGGGTAGGTTTAAGACACCACACATAGTTTAGATAAACACAGGATAGTTTTAAGACACCACAAGTAGTTTAGATAAACATAGGATAGGTTTAAGACACCACAAGTACATGTAGTTTAGATAAAAAAACAGGGCAGGTTTAAGACACCACATGTAGATAAGATTAACACAGGGTAGTATTTAAGACACCACACATTGTTTTGATAACACAGGATAGGTTTAAGACACCACAAGTAGTTAAGATTAACATAGGATAGGTTTAAGATACCACGAGTACATGTAGTTTAGATAAACACAGGGTAGTTGTAAGACACCACACATAGTTTAGATAAACATAGGATAGTTTTAAGACACCACAAATAGTTTAGATTAACATAGGATAGGTTTAAGACACCACAAGTACATGTAGTTTAGATAAACTCAGGATAGGTTTAAAACACCATAAGTAGTTAAGATAAACACAGGGTAGGTTTAAGGCACAACAAGTACATGTAGTTTAGATAAATATGGGATAGGTTTAAGACACCACAAATAGTTTAGATAAACATAGGATAGGTTTAAGACACCACAAGTAGTTTAGATAAACATAGCATATGTTTAAGACACCACATGTAGATTAGATAAACACAGGGTAGGTTTAAGACACCACATGTAGTTAAGGTAAACACAGGGTAGTATTTAAGACACCATGTGTGGTTTAGATAAACACAGGGTAGTATTTAAGACACCACGTGTAGTTAAGATAAACACAGGGTAGTATTTAAGACACCACATGTAGTTTAGATAAACACAGGGTAGTATTTAAGACACCACAAGTAGTTAAGATAAACACAGGGTAGTATTTAAGACACCACAAGAAGTTTAGATAAACACAGGGTAGGTTTAATACACCTAAGAACAGCAATAGAAGCACTGTTTCCTTGTTTTGGATTGTTTTGTGTAAGGATTTTGTTTGTGCCATGAATTAGTACACAATACGCCTACTTTTCCATTTTAAATAAATTGCTTCCATTTGTAGGTATTGTGTCTAGATGGAGGAGGAATAAGGGGAATAATATTAATACAGCTATTAATAGCTATTGAGGATGCGGCAGGGATTCCTATAAAGGAATGTTTTGATTGGATATCAGGAACAAGTACTGGTGCTTTACTGGCTTTAGGGATAGCAACAGGTTTGTGTAGTAATTTATATATCAACCAATTATAATATGTATTTCTAAAATGTTTGCCCTCTAAAAACAAAATTAGTAGGAATAAAGATGATATTTGTCTTTACACGAAACCTAACAGGTACTTACTGTTGTTTTTATATCTGTTACGAAATCAGCTGTAATAGGTGTAATGACAGCTTGATGTTTTCTTTTTCAGTTGTTTAAAAGGAATTTTTGTTTAACTGTTAATTTATTTGTTATTGAGGACTTGTGATTATATATCATATTTCTTATTCATAGGTTTTTGGGACCTATGTGTCATGCTATAAATATTTTCATTTTTACACAGCCCATGGTCATGTTCTGGGACAATAGGTCCCAAAACATGACCATGTGCTGTATGAATATGGAAATATTCCAAGCTTGACACAAAAGGTCCAAAAACATGACCATGGGCTGTATGAATATGGACATATTGCATGGTTGACACAAAAGGTCTGAAAACATGACCATGGGCTGTATGAATATGGACATATTGCAAGGCTGACACAAAAGGTCTGAAAACATGACCATGGGCTGTATGAATATGGACATATTGCAAGGTTGACACAAAAGGTCTGAAAACATGACCATGGGCTGTATGAATATGGACATATTGCAAGGTTGACACAAAAGGTCTGAAAACATGACCATGGGCTGTATGAATATGGACATATTGCAAGTTTGACACAAAAGGTCTGAAAACATGACCATGGGCTGTATGAATATGGAAATAAGGCAAGCTTGACACAATAGGTCAAAAAACATGACCATGGGCTGTGTGAATATAGAAAGAAGGCAAGCTTGACAAAGGTGTCAAGCTTGTCATATTACAATATTCACACAGCCCATGGTCATGTTTTTGGACCTATTGTGTCAAGATTAGAATCATAATGTTGAACTGTGACATCAAACACATGCTACTTTCATAATTATAAAAAAAAACAATAGCCCATTTTATACAAAGCAAAAGCAGCACTTCACATTATTATTTTTTCAATTTTCTTTTTCAACCTCTTAGAAATACATATACTTGATTTATATTCAGGTAAACCACTGCCTTACATGAAAGGGTTATATGTCAGACTAAAGGATGAAGTATTTAAAGGTTCCAGACCGTATCCTGCTGAAGCCTTTGAGGAAATGTTGAAGCAAGAACTGGGAGAAACTAAAGTTATGACAGATATTAAAGGACCAAAGTAAATTTATAATATGCTAAGCCACGTTACCCCATGAATTCTGTAGGAGTTCTACATCTATTTTTATTCGTTTTCTTAAGCATAATGTTTTCTCTGTTCAAATGGATCAGCATCTTTCTTTTTATTTGAACAGAGAATACAGAGAATATGCATGTATTTTTTTTTCAGACTAAATACATATGGATGAACCAACCAATTAAACAGCCTATCTCATATATTTCTGGCATTGGACAGGTCTGAGTACTCACACGAAACTTATCACTTTATTCAAATCATGGTCAGTTGCAGGAAACACATGTTTAAATTTGTAGTAAAGGTAAAAAGCAGTTTTTATATGTTAAAACAGAAAAAGCAGAAAGGCTAAAGTTTGCTTTCTTGTATCCAATGAAAGTTTTATAATCAAAAATCAAAACATTTTCCAACATTATATTCTTACAGGGTGCTAGTTACTGGAGTTTTAGCAGACAGACATCCTTCACAGTTTCATTTCTTCAGATCGTACCATCCTACTCTTCAGACATATGAAGATGACACACATCCTAAAGGAGTACTGAGACCACCACCTCCTCATGGTAAGAACAAATACTTACACAGATAATGTAAGACCACACACCCTCATGGTAAGAACAAATACTTGCCCAGATAAGGTAAGACCACACACCCCTCATGGTAAGAACAAATACTTACACAGATAATGTAAGACCACACCCCCTCATGGTAAGAACAAATACTTACACAGATAAGGTAAAACCACCACTCCCTCATGGTTGGAAAAAGTATATTTTTTGGAACAGACTTTGACAGTGGTGTTTGATAACACAAGCAAATGTCAGACTATTAAAGGGAAAATTCACGATTTTTTACTTATGGTTTAAATATGTTCATTATGACATAATATATATATTCACAAAGTTTTATCGCTATATGTGCAGTAATAAAGGAGAAATTCAATAATTAATGAAAAAATATCAACTACTTCCTGTAGGTCGTGACGTTTTCTCCTGATTTTTGCATGCCGGGATTTAAAATACAATCATTAAAAGTCTTGGTTTTTAATCATATTTTACGTAATCGTAAGCGCGCCGATGACGTATGCTTTATCTAATAACCATCCGATAATAAGAAGATAAAACGCACAGACGTTCAATTGTACTCATTCGTGAGATAAATTATCTATGTTAAACGTATATATTCGAATTATTTTTGTAGACAACACAAAAAGTTATAAATTTATTTTTAATAAATGCATTTTCGGACTGATAAGGTGAACAAATTAAAGTACAATAATCTGTAAAGACAATATGTTGGTGTACTATTATTGACCTTTTACTATCTCTGCTATGGCTAGGTTTATACGATGTGTGTATTCACGGTTCTGTGGCAATACTCGTAGATGGCTTGTTGAAAGGTAAATTGTTATTTGCACTTCGGTATTTAACCACGCCTCTAGGGCACACCTTGCCAGGTGTGACTGTCTATTCGGATCAGTGATAGCATTTAATACACACATTAAAAATACATATTCAAGTTGGTGACAAATAAAAATTGCTCGCCGTGGAATTATTTAATTATATTTGGTGCTATTATTTATTTGAATTCAAATAAGTTAATTTACTAAGAAATACACAATTTTCGGTTAAAGACGGGAAACTTAATTCATATGTCAGAATGAAATGATATACAAGTCTTGTCCTTGATTTATGTCTCATAAAAAAGGGGGACTTAGAAATTAGAAATAGCTTTACTAAATCATTTTTATTTGTCTTTATTAGGCGAAAAAATGTACGAGAACACTTACATTTAGACTTTTGAAAGCCATGTATTAATTAATATATGAAACTATCTGAAGATAACTCTACCGAAGCGGAATATAATATGTACGAATAAAGAAAAAAATATTTTTGTAATGGAATCGAAAAATTACGAATAGATATTCTTTTCAAGTGTGATAAACGTCAACCAAATTTATTCATAATCGGGAACGTCCTTATTAAAATCTGAGACAACTATAATAATCGTCGTCTCCCAACGTATATATATACTTAAATAACTATTTGATCAACGATGTTTAAAATTAAAAGACAACGAATTTAATGTTATCTTTCCCTATTTTTGAATGTTATTATAAGTCTGTTCAACTTGCAAGAATACCCCTAAAGCGGACAAATATCCGACAAGCAGTTTATTCTTTAAATTGCTGTCATTGAATATCAAGAAAGAAAATAAATCCCGAAATTGATACTCAATAGTTTTCCTAGAAAATATTCACATTCCTTGGGGATTATTAGTGTACGTCCAGTTGCATATATTTTACATGAATGTTGGAACAATTGTGATGATGACGAATTTCGTCCTTTATTCGAGAACAATTTAATTGATATATTAATCTGTGAGTTTACTATGTTCTTAACTTCGATGAACCAAAGCAAGTTATAAATTGACCTGTATTTAAATCAAATTGTTTCTTTTTTTTCTTCTCCTTCTTTTGGTATACAATAGTCTATCGAATTCGTTGATTACATACTGTTGGCATACGTGGACTAGTCTATTTACAAAACTTTTACCACAATTTACACAAAATGTATGTTTCTTTCTTATGTTCAATGTATACATGTATACATATTTTAAATAGCGCTACTGGCTATAGTTCCGTAACTTTCTACCAGGCGTATGTATACACAAATCGTCGACAAGTGCGCACATTTTTTTAGATCAATAATTCTGGTATGTTCCAATCTGTCCTAAACTATTGACAACGAGTATATATTACATTTTCCCAAATTAACCCTTGGAAAAATATGTAAATAGATTTGTATTTCTTCAATTATTTTTTTTGTATTATTTTTTTTTTATAAATAATATTCTTTACACCAGAAATGTTATTTATAAACAAGCGTATGAGTTCAGTAATGACTAGTATATTATATCACTTTCGGACACGCAAGACAAAAATGTATATTATACATGCACCTGATAGTTCAAAATGGAAAGTTATAAGTAACGGTCGTGTACACTGATCAATACCTACAGAAGTGAAACGATGCATGAACTTGCAAGCCCGCCGGACAGGAAATCGATTGAATACCTGGACGTGTCACCTTACACCCCTTCCAATACCTTTGGGAGTAATACCTTTAGCCATGCTGGTGATCAGATGAGGGAAGATCCGAATTTATTTAAATAAAGTTTATTACTTGAAAGAATTATGAACGAATTAGATTTTCGAAAACAATTTCCACAGAACACTTATTTATCATTTTATGATTTGAACTTTGACTTTTTAACTAATTACAATATTATCAGTTTAAAAATAACAGACTATATGGTTATTTAAAAATATAAGACCATTTTCCGTATCAAGTTAGTCAGTCAGATAAAACAACCGTACGATTGACAAGATATCGACACGCAATTACGACTACATCGTTTACTGTAGTTTTGTTCCTTTGTGGTTTATTGACATATCGTGATTTTTCATCGGAGAAGGTGACAAGATGGCGGAGAGTAGAGAACTGATACTCAAAATTTAAAATCGATGGTGATCTCTTATTTAGCGGAATAAAACTTTAATATCTATAAATTTGAGCATTTTTATACAGAATGGACATAATATCAATTTTTGATTTTTTTGCGAAGTTTCCCTTTAATCAAAATGATTGTTAAAAGTTTCCCATAGCAAAACTAAAACAGAAACATTCTAAATATGGAAAAGATAGTGAGAATAAAATCTCCTTCAGTTCCCATTGGATAAATACACAAGCTGTTGTTTTCTGTTGTGTTCCTTCAATGGGACTTTCTCCTTGAAAAAAGAAATCATTCATTGATTGATTTGGCTGTACAAAAAAATAAAATCTCTAGAAATGAAAATACACAGACCAATACACTGCATTTTCATTGGTTGATGAATAGACTGTAGAACAGCGTGTTGTCACGTTGTTGTACGCAAAGCAAGAACAGATGAGCTGTGTACAAATCCAATTGAAAATGTAGAAAAATTCACACTTATTGCATATAAATGTTTTCATTGTTTAGATAATCATATTGTCTTGGGGTGTGAATTATTTGAATTTCCACTTAGATTTATGTTGTATGATGTAATAAACCATGCTATGTTTTAGTATTCAGACTCTTTCTGCATTGTTTCAAATTGCATTCATGAATTGCATGCTAAGTATTGATTTACTTTTTTTTTGTACTGGTAATGGCAATTCTAATGCAATTGTTTTGTATCAATGGTGATATCTGATTGGATGACAGTAAGCGTAAAACTCTCCATCTCCTTGTCTTTCACTAAAGAAGCCGACATTTTGAATTGCAGAATGTATAGACATGTATTTTCTACAATAATAAGCAAAAAATTCACTTGTTGCAACTAGAAATCTTCTTTTTTAAATTTTATTACATTCTGAAGCGACCAAGAGGCCAGAAAATGCAGTTTTTTTACATTTGATGCTGGAAGCATACTTATGCATCACCAAGTTTAGGGGCCAAAGAATATAACATATCTTTTCGCAGAATTTTGGTTAAAATTTTACACTGACATAATGATTGAAATTAAAGAATGTACTTGTTTTGCATTAGAATAGAGATAATTTTAGTTTATTTGAAGCTTTACAGACGTCCATTGGTAGTTTTATTGTCGCGAATCCCCTACACGTGGACAGGTAAACTAGATTTGCTACAGTTATCTCTTAAATACCTATAAACTGAATCACATGAAGTTAACATCACATGTTGATAAAATGGTTATATTTTTCAGAGCAGTTAGTATGGGAGGCAGCTAGATCTAGTGGTGCAGCTCCAACCTACTTCAAAAGTGCAAGAGCATTTGTTGATGGTGGTATGATAGCAAATAATCCAACACTGGACACACTAACAGAGATCCATGAGTATAACTTTGGTCTCAAACTAAGAGTAAGTTATCTAATAATCGAACACTTGACACACTTACAGAGAACCATGAGTATAACTTTGGTCTAAAACTAAGAGTAAGTTATCAAATAATCCAACACTAGACACATTTACAGGGATCAATGAGTATAACTTTGGTCTCAAACTAAGAATAAGTTATCAAATAATCCAACACTTGACACACTTACAGAGATCCATGAGTATAACTTTGGTCTCAAACTAAGAGTAAGTTATCAAATAATCCAATACTTGACACACTTACAGAGATCCATGAGTATAACTTTGGTCTCAAACTAAGAGTAAGTTATCTAATAATCCAACACGTGACACACTTACAGAGATCCATGAGTATAACTTTGGTCTCAAACTAAGAGTAAGTTATCAAATAATCCAAAACTTGACACACTTTCAGAGATCCATGAGTATAACTTTGGTCTCAAACTAAGAGTAAGTTATCAAATAATCCAACACTTGACACATTTACAGAGATCCATGAGTATAACTTTGGTCTCAAACTAAGAGTAAGTTATCAAATAATCCAACACTTGACACACTTTACAGAGATCCATGAGTATAACTTTGGTCTCAAACTAAGAGTAAGTTATCAAATAATCCAACACTTGACACATTTACAGAGATCCATGAGTATAACTTTGGTCTCAAACTAAGAGTAAGTTATCTAATACATGTAATCCAACACTGGACACACTTACAGAGATCCATGAGTATAACTTTGGTCTCAAACTAAGAGTAAGTTATCAAATAATCCAACACTTGACACACTTTACAGAGATCCATGAGTATAACTTTGGTCTCAAACTAAGAGTAAGTTATCAAATAATCCAACACTTGACACATTTACAGAGATCCATGAGTATAACTTTGGTCTCAAACTAAGAGTAAGTTATCTAATAATCCAACACGTGACACACTTACAGAGATCCATGAGTATAACTTTGGTCTCAAACTAAGAGTAAGTTATCAAATAATCCAAAACTTGACACACTTTCAGAGATCCATGAGTATAACTTTGGTCTCAAACTAAGAGTAAGTTATCTAATAATCCAACACTTGACACACTTTCAGAGATCCATGAGTATAACTTTGGTCTCAAACTAAGAGTAAGTTATCAAATAATCCAACACTGGACACACTTACAGAGATCCATGAGTATAACTTTGGTCTCAAACTAAGAGTAAGTTATCTAATAATCCAACACTTGAAACACTTACAGAGATCCATGAGTATAACTTTGGTCTCAAACTAAGAGTAAGTTATCAAATAATCCAATACTTGACACACTTACAGAGATCCATGAGTATAACTTTAGTCTCAAACTAAGAGTAAGTTATCAAATAATCCAACACTTGACACATTTACAGGGATCCATGAGTATAACTTTGGGCTCAAACTAAGAGTAAGTTTTCTAATAATCCAACACTTGACACACGTACAGAGATCCATGAGTATAACTTTGGTCTCAAACTAAGAGTAAGTTATCTAATAATCCAACACTTGACACACTTACAGAGATCCATGAGTATAACTTTGGTCTCAAACTGAAAGTAAGTTATCAAATAATCCAACACTTGACACACTTACAGGGATCCATGAGTATAACTTTGGTCTCAAACTAAGAATAAGTTATCAAATAATCCAACACTTGACACACTTACAGAGATCCATGAGTATAACTTTGGTCTCAAACTAAGAGTAAGTTATCTTATAATCCAACACTTGACACACTTACAGGGATCCATGAGTATAACTTTGGTCTCAAACTAAGAATAAGTTATCAAATAATCCAACACTTGACACACTTACAGGGATCCATGAGTATAACTTTGGTCTCAAACTAAGAGTTAGTTATCTAATAATCCAGCACTTGACACACTTACAGAGATCCATGAGTATAACTTTGGTCTCAAACTAAGAGTAAGTTATCTAATAATATCCTGATTCAAGAAAGTTTTAATTTAAAAATATGAGTTAATAGTTTTTGGGCTAGTAGAATTTGATCAGTACTGAGTACTTGTACCTTTTCTTCTTTGGTAGCAGGGGAACACAGCTTAAGCGGTTTAAGTGATAGGTCATGAAAATGCTTTATAGAAGGGATAATTTTCATTACGATGGGATGATGATTTTATAAGTTCAAGGGGCAACTGTAAAACATTAATAGAAAAGGGGAGTAGTGGGCAATAGAAACCCTGATCAATGGTATATTTTGACATCACAATACATCTAAAAATACTCATGGTTTTCAGGTGACCTGATTTCTTTTATCTTTAAAGTAGTAAGCATGCAAATATGATATATGAAAAAAACCTCTGTGTTATAAATTATTTTTGCATTTGAGCACAATTTTTTAATTCTCAGCATAAACTATCAGTTTGTTTCAATTTTGTTCAGTACTACTTAAAAAGAATTAGGACTTAAAATCAAAATTTCTTGAGTGGAATAAGAGTTGATTTAAGGTTAAATCATCAGATCCAATCTGTTTCAACTTAGCATTATTTTGTTTTCAATACTGTAGATTCAGAAATTATTGTGTGCATTTATTATTGCGATTTTGTCATTTTAGACTGAAATGCGATTTTAATTTTTATAATTTTGAGAAAAGTCCTGTTTAATTCATATAAAATATTTCAAAATGCAAGTTTAAATTATTGCGTTCACAAGTTTCTCGCATTTTTAGCAATAATAAAAACCTTGCAATAATTTCTGAATTTACAGTACTTAAAACAATATCTTAAAAATCTAGTGAAACTGACCAACTGTAGTTGAAAGTTGTTGAATACCGTACTGCTGTCAAATCAGAATCTTACAAACAGATATTGTTTGTTTATTATAGAATGAAGGCCATCTTATCAAACCAATTGGATGTGTTGTATCCTTAGGCACAGGCAGGATACCAGTTATACCAGTAGAAAGTGTAGATGTTTTTAGACCTGAAGGGATATTTGATGTAAAACGGGTTGTTACTGGATTTACTGGTCTGGTTAATATGATGGTTGATCAGGTAGAGTACAAATCTTTTAGTTAATTTAAAAAAAAATTCTTTTTAATTGAAAGATTTATTCTGTCTCTGATATAAATTTATTAAAGCTTTATAGTTGTAATTGTGAATTGTAGATGTTGGAAAATTAATTATAGATTATCAATGGTATTTCAAACATGAAGGTACAATCTCATTGAAGGGAAACCAGCTTGAAGTTAGATGTAGCCGAGAAAAATTCTCAACTTTGTTATTTGACTAGGCAAACTCAATGTGAAAGGCTCATGACGTTGACATTTTCTATAGGACAGTTCTATAGGACTGAGAGAAAAAAACATCACTTGAGTAGCATGATATGAAGTTATGAGCAATTATCACAAAAAAAGATGAAAGCAAAATCTGAGATAGAAATCTGCAATTTACAGAACAAGTATTTCCATTTAACCTGATAAGAAATCATATTCATCCCCTACTTTTAAACTGGTAGGCTAGTGATACTTATATATAACACATATGACAAGAACACTGTATTTTAAAAGTGACTTTGTGACAATATTATTTAAAGAATTGATTTTCTGAGCTGTAACGAATATGTAACAGTATTTTGATATATATGTATTACTAAATTATTCATTTGATGAAAACTTATTTTTCAGGCGACATTATCAGAGGGACCACCTGTCAATAGATCTCGAGCCTGGTGTAGCATGTTAAACATTCCATTTTACCGATTTAGTCCCAGAATAAGTGAGGACTTTCCGTTAGACTGCCATGACAACAAGTCTATTATAACAATGATGTGGGATACACAATGTTATATTGTAGCAAATAGGGAAAAGATTCGAAAGTTGGGAATCTTACTAAAAAACATACATGATGCCAAACAAAAATCTGGAAAGTAATTTGTAATTCTTGCACAGTATTAAACAAACGGGTATAACTTTTCCTTCTTTTCTACCTCTTTTTCATTAACCCCTATATATACACCAACCTGATGACATAAATCATATAGGAAGTAAATATTGGCCCTTCTTATAAAATCACCTTAAGATTTGTAGATACATTTGTACATCAAAACTGTGAAAAAAATTCCATTGGATACAGATTTCTACAGAAGGTAACATTCATCTCCTATAAAATAAAACCTTCATAAAACCAACTTTATGAACAAAATCTTTCAAAAGGAAGCGAACTTTTCTATTCCACTTTATATATTTTGATCATGACAACTTATGGTCTCACATTGGCCAACCTCAATCAGGTGTATCAAATTTAGCTGTTCATGCTTTACTAAATTTGCAAGCTCTAAAAGTGTTTCACTGTATTGGGAATCAATGATTGAATTCTTATTTCTTATCTGCCACATTTGTAATCAAAGAACATTTTTATAATCAAAATTCCATGTGGATAAATGTTAAAAACTACTAAAGAGCAAAGAAAATCACATGCGATATTTTTCACAGTTATTGTTAATTTTTTCATAATTATTTTTAAGCTTCCCAAACAGCATAGGGATTATTTCAGTTACTGGAATTTAAATTCTATGTTATATGAAAACTGTTTTTAAGATGTTCAGATGCCACTGGCATCTTTTATTTCATCTGTTATTTTTTTTTATAACTACACGGTAAATAATTCCCCTTTTGCATCTAAATGCTTTGTAAAAGAAGACTGATCTGCCATGTAGTCAAGATAGAAAACAGAAGAACTGAAGAATGCTATTCACTGAAACTTTTTAGAAACTATTTTTGATTAGTACAGCATTATTAATTCTCACTGAAGTTGTGGTTAAGAAGTAGAATACAGAATAAAGATCCAGAAATCTACTAAAGGATTTGAATAATTATTACTGTATTACTGTATTACTGTATAATTATTACTGTATTACTGTATTCTTTCACAACCAATATTAAATAGCTGCTGTGAAGTAAGGTAACTGCTGCAGAAAAGAATGAGTTACAAAAAGGATAAATACACCTTATCGCTATTTGTCCGCCATTACTGGATATCACACAGGTTCCCGTAAAATTTTGACGTCATAAAACAAAGTATCTGACACCACAATGGAAAAGTAATTGTTGTATGTGTCAAAAGTTCAAGCGGACGGGTTAGCCAGGATTAGCGATAAGGTGTATGGCTGCAGATAAAACAAAGATTTGATCAAACATTATTTTTTTTAGGAAAACATTTTGAAATTTGTTTACATTCAAATAAATTGCAAGCATATGTAGTATATGGTTTTGTGATTCGATGCTTTTTGTACCCATAGCTTTAATTGATCCTTCCGTCCTTATGATTTACAGATCAAGTTAGTGTTTTGTTCTAGGGGACATTATTGCCCTTGAACAATTCAACATAGAAAGTTTCATTAGTATTGTTAGTGCTTCACTTTATTGTAATATTTCCAGAATTTTGGTATGTTATTGTTTTATTTACAGATTATTTTGTGCTTTGTTTTGATTGGATGAAGTTTAATGGGCATTTGTGTTTGAATTTTACATCTGTTGACTGATATTTTTACACTGGTTGACTAACTAGTGGGTCTCATTGGGGTCTAAACGTGATGAGGGATTTCTGATTTTTTGTAAGCGTGACAAGTGAAAGTCAAATAATTATGCGGGGAAAACAGGAAATGAAGTCTAGTAGGACACAGGAAATTACAAAAAAATGAGAATTGATTTCGTACATTGTGTAATCGGGATACAGGATTCTGACAAAACAGTAAGTGGGGTCAGGGATCAGAACCCCCAGTGAGACCCCCTAGCTATTAACTGTAAAAAAAAATGTGTTGAATTTCTCAGTTTTGCCTAAAAACCAAACTATAAACCAATCTTTTTAATGCACAAAAATGTATTCAATTTTTGGTACCAGATATTTAGATACAGGGTAAAAAAAATACACACTTAAGAATTGAGGAAAAAACCCTAAAAACAGACAACACAATATATATATATATTTTTAATTTAAGTACCGTTATTAGTTTAAGTGGTTTATTTCATTCTTATTATTTGCAATTAATTAATATTTTTATTCAATTGTACTGAATTGTTTTATTTTGTTAAAAGATTAGAAGTTTTCAGTTAGTTTTCTTTTATGCACCTTATATTGATATTTTGTTGGACAAACATATATAGAATAGAATCATAGATTTAAGAAATTGAAACTATTCTTATGTACATGCATAATATTAATCTCTAAGTGCAATATTATGTAGTTATTTGATATAGGTTGTTCTTTCACAATTATAAGATTAACTTGCAATATTAAGTATGTTTATTAAATGGATTTTAATTGGTGCATCCATGAACTTAGAATAGAAAGTAAATAATCTTTGATTTTTTCTTATGAATTTTATGTAAATGGATAAATTTTCAAAACATATTTTGAGGTTTTTCACAATATTGTCCCAAAAATAGTTGTTGTTGAAATTATGAATTATGGAAAATAAAACAAACCTATGAACATTCATAAGTTTGATGATAAAAATTTCATAAAAATTTGTTGAGAGACAGTCAAAAGTATTTCTTTTAAAAATTTACAAATTTGTATAAATGAGGAAGGGAATTATTGACAAGGGAATGATTTGTTTAAATACTGTATATATGCTTGTACAAGACAATATTTATGAGTCTGACATAATTGATTGGTCTGATTTTTAGTTTTATCCTAATACTCCATAATTTGGCAATTGGTATGACTTAACAACTAAATTATGATTTCCCAATAGCAAAGTTACCAAGTTTTTGTTTTTTAAATGTTTGACCACCCAAGACAGACATAGAGATGAAAACATTGTTTTAAGAAAAGTCATTAAATTGTTGCAATCATTCAATAGGCTATTATAAAAACTTTTTGCAATATATTCTACCATTAAAATTTACTTCATATTAAAAATACTAATGTTGCATATAGTTTAAACACTATAATCAAATGTATTTTGTAATCTTGCTTCTTAAATTATCATGTATTGCCAAAATATATTAACACTACTTATGTATTTTTTTTGTTTCTAATGACTTGTTACATATTTAAATTGTTGAATAGTGAATAAAATTAGTTTTTTACAGAAGTTGATTTTATCTTACTATCCTCCAAGTTCTCATTCAGATGTTCTATGAGTCCTTTGGACTAACAATTTCAAAACAGATTCAATGAGTTAATTTATATATAAATGTAAGAAATTTATTATGATTGCCAATAAGACAACTATCCACCAAAGTTCAAATGAAGTAGATGTAAGCATTTATAGTATAATGGCCTTCGATAATTAAAAAAAACATACCGTATAGTCACCTATAAAAGGCACTGTCATAAAAAAAAAATGAAACCTTTCAATTAAGAAAACAAAAGGCCTAATTTATAACAAAACAATTTACAAAAATAAAAAAAATATGCCAGACAATGAACCAAAGACCTCCGCTGAACAAACATCATTATAGTACAAAACAAGAACATGTGTCAATAGAACACCATTCCCTTCACACTTTATCACTCTAAAGTTCTAAAGCCATTAGAAACAAAACTTTCACAAATAATTTCTACTCAACTGCAGCTGAGCAGAAAAAGAAGTATCCTAGACTGTTATAACCCCCTCAGTGGTCTCATATGTGTTCTGGAATGTGGAGGTTGTGGGTTAGAATCTATGACAGGTCAAAATAAAGACTTCAAAGTGGGTATTTGCAGCTTGTCTGCTTAGCAAATAGCATTTTAAATACTAAAAGTAGTAAAGAGCAAAGACTGGTCATCATGGAGTCAGAATAATGTGCAAAGTAGGGTGTCATGTCTTTATGCAGCCATAACAACCATTGTGTTAGCCTAATACAAAGCAGGGTTAAAATTCATATTACATTACTATGTTTATGTCCAGATTATGCTTTAATTTGCCACTCATCATTAGCATTATAGTTTGTTAGCCAGAAAAGAGCAACTCTAATTGACCAAGTCAAAGAAGATCTCCAATTGAGTTCGATATCCTTTAAACTACTATTTATACAACAACTTCCCCTTTTTCTTTTCCGTGCATCCTATACAATTACCGACCTTTGTTGGCTGTTTCAGAAGTAGTTGCTTGCCCATTATAAGAATTCATGACGAGGACTGGCCTGATTAAAAATTCAACATTGAGACCTAAGGGATTGCTCTAATGGACTAAAAAGAAAAATCACAAAAATACTGAACACCGAGGAAAATTCAAAACGAAAAGTCCCTAATCAAATGGCAAAATCAAAAGCTCAAACAAATCAAATGAATGGATAACAACATTGATATTCCTGACTTGGAACAGGCATTTTCTTATGTAAAGAAGATTCTACTTATAATTCAACAAAAACATGTTAGGCACCCTTTTATACCTTCACAAGTATACAACACTTGACTTGGAAACCTTTAAAGTTTATTAAAATCAACAGTTGAACTACATAAATATGCAAAGAACTGGTAACTGGTATACATTAAACAATTCATTAAATATTTCTAATTTGTGCAAAAATTGCTTAAAAAAATTTCACAACTGCACTTTTTTGGTTACACTGATTGTCACATCAAGAGGGAATAACTCTAACTGTTTCTACTTAGAGTTATCTCCCATAGAAAATGGCAGCCTCCATGAACAGAATTTGTTCAGAGTAAAAATATGGTTTTAAGCAGTTTATAGACGTTTTTCAGAAGTAATACACACTAAAATTTGAGGAAACGACGAATGTTTTGCTGTAAATTGAGTTGTTCATGTTACTTTATTATGACAATGTTTAGAATTAGTGTAAATTGACGATTTTCGGCCTTCTTTTACTGTTATATTTATGTACTTGTACTACATGTCTCTATGTGAATCTAAAATGATCTGAAATTCTTTTATATAAAGAAAAATATTCTTTTTTGGCACCTTCAAAGGTTTCAAAATTTGTCTAATCTAAATCCCCAGACTAATCATTGCTAATCATGCTAATGATTGAAGATTTAGATTTCAATATATCCTGTTGGTCATTTATTTTAGTACAAAAAGTATTGTTTACTATTTAAAAGAAACAATGTTTTCATTAGGCATAAATGTTATATATATCTATCCGTATTTTCAACTGTATTGTCTTAACCATGATTGTTGTGATGATTACATGTATCAGCCTCTTTTGGCGTTTGAATCCAAAGTAAAAGGATCATAAATTGAAAGCTCTACGTTCTATTTACAATATATACATACTTGTCTTTAGTCCCCCAAACCTAAGTCCGGTATATCACATGGTTGAGAACCCTTAAATCGGACAATTGATACCTGATATATACAAAATATACAAAATGAACATATGAAACATTAAAATGAAGATAATTGTCAACAGTGCAAAACACGTGGTTTGACATTACATGAGGGCAGAAATGGCCGACGATGTGTACTTAGGAGAAAAGACCCCAGAGGGACAGGACAGAAGTTTAAACAAGCAGGGCCGTATATTATTCACTGCATACACAGTCGTCATCTTTATTTTTAAAAGGCACCAGAAAACAAACAAAATTATTCCAGAACCAGTTCTCATTAATTGTTTACATCCACAAAACGCAATCTGGATCCAAGGAAATCAGTTAGCACCACAGATATTCGTGTGCATTATTGAAGTCCAGACCACCTCCATTTGTACCGTAGGTTCATGTCTGAGATTTATCTCATGACAACGCAACATGAGAAGGATGTGTATAAAAAAATATTGCTTTGGGATTTATCTCATGCATGCCAAAAGGATCCAGAAGTTACAACACATTATTTACTATCATTGACCATCCAAAGTAAAAGGATCATAAATTGAAAGCTCTTCGTTTTATTTAAAAAATATATATATACTTGTCTTTAGTCCCCCAAACCTAATCAGGTATATCACACAAAGGACAAACAGTATTGGAGATTTAGAGATTTATTTCTCTGGCTTGATACACTAACAATGGCTAACTGAACAAGTTTTTTAGTGAGACTTTAGGGTAAGACAGTGTATGTTCGGATATCTCAGTATCTTCAGACAGTTGGTTTTCCATTATCTTTTAATGTTAATAATCATCCTATAAAAGATGTCAAACGTTTTTTAGCTCACCTGGCCCAAAGGGCCAAGTGAGCTTTTCTCATCACTTGGCGTCCGGCGTCCGTCGTCCGGCGTCCGTTGTCGTCTCCGTCCGTCGTTAGCTTTTACAAAATTAAAAATTGTGTCCGGTGACCCGGCCAACCAAAATGGCCGCCATGGCTAAAAATAGAACATAGGGGGAAAATGCAGTTTTTGGCTTATAACTCAAAAACCAAAGCATTTAGAGCAAATCTGACATGGGGGTAATATTGTTCATCAGGTCAAGATCTATCTGCCCTGAAATTTTCAGATGAATCGGACATTCCGTTGTTGGGTTACTGCCCCTGAAATGGTAATTTTAAGGACATTTTGCTGTTTTTGGTTATGATCTTGAATATTATTATAGATAGAGATAAACTGTAAACAGCAAAAATGTTCAGCAAAGTAAGATCTACAAATAAGTCAACAGGACCAAAATGGTCTGTTGATTTCTTTAGGAGTTATTGCCCTTTATAGTCAATTTTTAACCATTTTGTAAATCTTAGTTATCTTTTACAAAAACCTTCTCCTCTGAAACTACTGAGTCAAATTAAACCAAACTTGGCCACAATCATCATTGGGGTAATTGGTTTAAACGGAAATGGTCAATTGACCCCTAAAGAGTTATTGTCCTTTATAGTCAATTTTTAACAATTTTCATAAAATTTGTAAATTTTAACTAACATTTTCCACTGAAACTACTGGGCCAAGTTCATTATAGATAGAGATAATTGTAAGTAGCAAGAATGTTCAGTAAAGTAAGATGTACAAACACATCACCATCACCAAAACACAATTTTGTCATGAATCTATCTGCTTCCTTTGTTTAATATTCACATAGACCAAGGTGAGCGACACAGGCTCTTTAGAGCCTCTAGTTTTATAGCTAATTAAAAGAGGAGTATTTTCCCGAAAACAATTGTTTATAAAACGACTTAAATTATTGTGTCGAAATAGTACATGTGATCTGTCATGTGACATAAACACCATTTTTCAAAATCTTAGAACATAAAACTTCCGATAAAGATCTTCAGATTTATCCAAAATACTAACTGAACCTAAGAAGCCATTATTATCATGATTATAAACAGTATCCTTTTCTAATGTCAATTAGTAATTTAGCATTTTCTAGCATTAAAGTAAAAAAATTGACTTTTTCAGTTTCCAAATATACCCTGCTTTAGATACATAAAGGGTTGGGTATATTCAGTATCTTCGTTTTTTGGTATTAAAACACAGCATTTGTACCCTAGAAAAGAGTGAAAATAAAAATTATGGCTTTAAGTTATTTGTTTTCCAATGTATCACTGATATAAAGAAATATTTTTTGTTCTTGGGCATACTTTTCAAATGTTGTCCGTGCATTAACTCATGAACCGTTTAACCAAAGCTTTTAAAATTTTAATATGTTGTTACTGACAACTAAATGAAGGTCAAGTTCAATAATGGCGATTTTTACTTTTACCGTTCAGGAGTTATGGTTCTTGAAAGATTGAAAAATGGAGTTTCCAGTCGTGTTCGTGCATTTACGCATGAACTGTTCTACCAAAGCTTCCCAAATTTTAATATGTTGTTACTAATGACAAAATGGAGGTCAAGTTTAATAATGACGATTTTGACTTTTACGGTTCAGGAGTTATGGTTCTTGAAAGATTGAAAAATGGAGTTTCCAGTCGTGTCCGTGCATTTATGCATGAACTGTTCTACCAAAGCTTCCCAAATTTTAATATATTGTTACTGATGACAAAATGGAGGTCAAGTTCAATAATGATGATTTTGACTTTTACCGTTCAGGAGTTATGGTTCTTGAAAGATTGAAAAATGGTGTTTCCAGTCGTGTCCGTGCATTTTCTCATAAACCATTCAACCAAAGCTTTTGAAATTTTTATATGTTGTTACTGATGACAAAATAGAGGTCAAGTTCAATAATGACAATTTTGACTTTTACCGTTCAGGAGTTATGGTTCTTGAAAGATCGTAAAATGGTGTTTCCATTCACGTTGTTGCATTTACTAATGAACCATTCAATCTAAGCTTTTCAAATTTTAATATGTTGATACTGACTACAAAATGGAGGTCAAATTTGTTATTGACGATTTCACTTTCAGCATTCATCAGTTATGGTTCTTGTGATATTGCCAGGACACAAATAAATGTTAATAAATCCGGTTTGCTGTCGTTGTGACAGCCTCTTGTTAATGTATGATAATAGCATTAAATTAACGTAAATTTCATATTTTTCGAATTGGTGCTTAGCGGGTTGATATGAAAAGTTTATCACATGCTTCAACTGTTATCACATGCCTTTCCGTAACGTTATCCCATGGCATTCCGGTGATACTTGGCAAATTCCGGAAATTACACCTCAATGCTACGTTTTCAGTGAAAATCCTTACAAAGTAGTGTACAAAACAATTATTTGGATACTGGAATGTATATTGTGTAAAATACATGTAATACACAAAAAAAGCAAAAAAAAACCAAACAAATTATTAAATAGATGCATTTTTTAAAAGTTTCAAACATAATTTAGAAAGTTACTTTAAAAAAAAGCTTACTTTTCCAACCAGTGTTCATTATGTATGTTGTTGAATTATTTATTTTGTCGATTCGTCCATATTAAAATGTTTTTCTTCTCTGTTGAGGCATATGATAGAAAGATTTCATATCGAATGTACTTAATTTGGGGTCCGACGTCCGTGAACTTTTCACTCTTTGAACTTCTATTTGGGATCCACGTAAAAGGATCAATATATGAATCTGTTATTTTTCTCCATTGTTGAAGCATATGATAAAAAGATCATAACATGTCATTTTTCACATCGCATGTATTATCAGCCCTCGGTCAATATCAACCCTCGAGCCATGCGGCTCTTGGGCTGATATTGAACCTAGGGCTGATAATACATGCTATATGAAAAATGCCATGTAATAATCTGATATTATCAACCCAAGAGATATGACATTCACTGAGGCCAACGGCCCAGGTTGAATTTTATATCTCTGGGGTTGATAAAACATAGTTTCAACTGAAATAAAAATTCAACAATTGTTTTATTATATGACTTTTTATCCTTCACCAGTTTTCTAGTATTTGCTCAGATAATCACTACATTTAAAACTGATCCTTGATTTTTTACTAAATAATTATAGTAAATATATCATCTGCTTTAGCCAATTTTCTTAAGTTGAATATTTGATAAAATTACTAAAAAAATACATGAAATGATTATAATGTCGTAATCTAATTTCCTGCAGTAATAAAAAAAAATATAAGTATTTATATCAATACAAAACACCATATACACGAGAAACCTAATAATAAAATACTTGGTGGACACATTCTCTAATATTTTGTATTTAGATGTTTAAAAAATTTGTGGGTAAACTCTACAAAAGAGAGATAGGAATGTCAAATTTAACACAGTTGAGAATTCTCAAAGTTGAAATTAATGAACTTTTTCAGAGGGAATGGTACTTTGAATAAGATCTTGATTATCTGTGTTTGTTAATTATCCAGCTAATTAACACAAATTCATATTCATTCCACCAGTTATATGGCAATATCTTGATGAGAAAAGTAAAGAAACATGTATCTAAAGTTTGGTGTTTCTTTCAAAAAGAATCAGCTGTTTAGTGTCAGACTCAGACAGAGAATACATAATAAAATTGAATGACCAAATAGTCCAATAAAACAAGTTACTTAGAATTTACAATTTATTTAAATACTTATACAATCAACCATTCATATAGAGGACTCATATAGACACGACATCGAGTTATCTAACCTATATACTATAGTATATATATATATGTATATTTATATATATATAGATTCCACCACTGCATCGAGTGTAATACGATATTTATCCACTCGAGACAGTTAAATTTTCAATTTTAAAGTCCGAGCCGCCTCGGCGAGGACTTTAAAATTGATAATTTAACTGTCGAGAGTGGATAAATATCGTATTACACGAGATTTGGTGGTGGAATCTGTTTCTCTAATGATTTTCTAACATTATGCAGGCAAACTTATTCCTTCTTTTCGAATGATCTGCAAAAAGATGTGTTCTTTCTATGTGACGTCGTCAGGCATGGTCGCCTTTTTTCATGTCGTCACAATAGGAAATTCAGAGGACAGCAAGAAAATTCGACGTCACAATCGGATTTTAACCAATGAAGTACTGAGATCAAACGAACCACACGTTGATTAAATTTTTTTATACAATGGGTGCAGAAAGGGATAAATTGACGAAGAATTAGAGAAATATATATATATAATCCCTGCGAGGGAAGAACCAAAAATTTGCGAAGGCAAATTTACAGATCTAACATTGTTGGGTTGATGTTTAGACGAGTTGTGTATATATATATATATATAAGTTACAAATGGCTGAACTGGGTCCCTGTCAGAATCTTTAAATCCTTTGTCCCGTGCAGAAATTTTGTATCCCATGAAAGCAATAACTCTGTTTGCTATGACACTGTACATTAAATAACCCTCCATCATGTCCATCATTATGATCATATATTTATACTGACTGTTTTGATGCTAACATGGACAATATTTTGGTTTTATGTCACTAAATTGGGTAAGAATAACACTGTCCATGAATTAATAATTTAATTTTGGATGTAACGCGTCTTCTGATTGGCTGACATTATTTTGTTTTGAGCCCATAGACATAATTCAGTCTTGTGACCATGACGTCATCAACATGTTTTCATGGTTTTCTACGATTTAAAATGGAATTTAGAATTAAATCATATCACATCAAATTTTTAGCAACTGTAGGTCATGGTACAGTCTTCAACAATGAACAAAACCCATACAGTTATAAAAAGCCCTGAATTGGCAAATGTAAAACAATTCAAACAAGAAACTAAAACCATGGATTTTTTAACAAAACGATAAATGAAAGACAAACAGGAAAACCAATGGTCTATTCTACATTAAAACAAGAAACACTTCAGTGTCCCCATTGTACCTTTGATTTCTACATATATATGATTTATTCTTACAGATTAAGATACAATGGATATTGACTCGGACAAAGTTTTGCCATATTTAACACAAGTAGAACAGGTTGCAGAAGAAATTATAGCTGACAAACATCAGATGGTTGATTTAGATAGGAGACGACAAAAAACAAGGGAGGCTATTAGGTATTTAATTCAAAAACTTTTATGACATTTTCAGGAGTTATAACTAGTGTCACGGTATGAAAATTCATCATTTTAATAACTTCCTTTTAACTTTTTAGTGATTTTTCAAACATTTTTAGCACACACAAACTTTGTTTAGTTTATATATCCAGCCTACAATAGTATGAGGGAATAAGCTTTCTGGTCAGGACACCCATCTGTCTGTTCCTCCATCTGCTGGTCCATCCTGTATCAAGTTCAAGTTTTGTAAAGGTAGTTTACCCAGAAGCTGTGGTGACATCAAATTGTGAGTAACTGCACATGTTCATTATAAATTTATACAATATAGGCCAAATTAGGGTATTGACCTATACTGAAGGGTTCACTGATCATAAAAATGTCATGGCACAAGTGGGCATGTTTTCCTAAATTTCATTGCTGAAAAAAGAATATAAAGTCTTGTTTAAATAAAAATTTGAGTAAGAATTGACTGAATTTCATTTTTTGTATAAAGGTTACAATTATGAATATCTTTCATGATTACTTTGATAGATCAATTTACACTGACTAATTTTGGATTTTTTTTATAAGAAATGTTATTTTGAGATTTAAATCATGATTGATATAGTGATAAGTCTGATAATTAATTACCTCAAGGTCATTTTTTCTCTGATGGATAGTTGTCTCATTTGCAATCATACCATTTCTTGTTTTTTTTATACGACTACAAATGTAGTTTCATGTAATTTGGAGAAAGTGATGTTGATATAAACAGATTTTGTTAGTTTTTGCCTCAGCGCTCTACAGCTTCACATACACTATAGACACGAGCTGTCTATTGTTGAAGACTGTTATGTCAACTTCATCGTGTTCAAAATTTTGTGACTAAGGCCTGTAACTAGATATCTTTTGACTTTTTTATGGTTTGCTGTCCCATTTATGTTTTTCACACCTACCCTTGTTTTTACATTTGTTTTACATTTTACATTGAGAATGCATTGTATTTTTATTTTTGCAGGGTTCTACAGAAAGACAAAACCACAGAAAAGAATTGGGTTTGTTTTGGGAACCAGTTTATAAAGCTGCCAAAGAAAGATACAAAGAAGCTTTTAGATCAAGGTTGGTAAATTTAGTTTGCTTCCTTAATGTTGATGTACAGTTCCATCATTTACTCAGAATTTGGTATTTTTGAAAAAAAATCATTTAAAACATTTAACTTATCTTAGTATTTATAGGTCAGAATAAAAGATCAAACCACTATGTTCTGTCTTTGTGACAGAAGTAACCACATTTCAAATTTTTGAATCACAATATGAGTTGAATCGAACAGTCATTATATTATTTAAAATGTTTTGTTAATTTTTTAGATCTCTTTTAATATGCATTGCAGGAAAGCCTTTGAAAAATTGTTTAAACTTTATTATACTGGGTGAATTTATTGATATTGTTGTTAAAAATGTATTTTTACCATTCATAATTAATTAGTATCATTTCTTTAATGTTCAAATATTTTTATCCTTCATATTTAATTAATATTAAGTTTTTAAATGGTAAATACGTTTTGCTCAATCATTTCAAATCCAGTGATGTGTAATGCTTTCATGATTTTATTGTCAAGAATTTAAATTAAAGAAATGTAAACCAAACAGGCTTCAGAGATTTTTTTGTACATTAATTCACAACAGGACAGACCTAAATATCCTTGTTAGTATTGAAGTTAGCAAATCCTTCAATGAAAACAGAATTACAAACCATTACTTTAGTGTTGTGTGGTTGTCTTTACAATGCAAATAATTTTGCTTCATATGCAATCAAAATATTTTAGCTTGTTTGAAACACCCAGGGGTAACATGACATGGAGCCAGGATGTTTTTATACTGCAATGGGCATACAACTCATATTATTAACATCTTAGATTGAACTCTGTTAAAGTGGTCTGTTTGTATCAACACAATATCTGTTTTTAACATTTGTATGGGTCCATGGAGGAGTAAGATCTCCCTTTAGTAAAGAATTAGAATCTATTTACAGGAGGATGACAAGATGACATTTGAAGAAGTTATTTATTATTTCTATTTTCATATTGATTTTTATGGAGCTACTAATAATATTGTAATATAACTAAAAAGAGGGCAGAATCAATTCGCACCAATAACAGTTTTGAAAAGGTATTAATTGCGTCACTCTATATTTTTCTGGGGGTATAAATTTGGGCTAATAAATGGAATCAAACTGTGCCACATCTACCTGTATATTTTTACCTATATCATACATGTAACATGTACTATAAGTGACCTACTTTAGATTGAACTGAACACTGTCTCATCAATATTAAGACAATTGTTCAGTAACAAAATAGTTTTTCAGATGTGAAGATGTCTTATGTATTGTTTGAGAAAATATAAAATGATAAAGGAAAACCTGTCATTATTATCAAAGAGCGCACATTTCATCAGTCATTTGTTAGAAAATAGAGAAATAAGATAGAGATGAATAGTTAGGTCATTTGTTAGAAAACATAGAAATAAGATGGGAGATGAACAGTTAGGTCGAGTTGTACTAGGTGATAAGATTATTTACATGAAACTACATTGTAATAAAAAAAAATAGAAAGACTGATTTTGAGTACAGTATGCAAATGAAAAGCAACTGATACCGGTATATTATCTGAGCGACCTTCCAATAATGAATTAAGAGCTCTTCAAAATTTACGAAGAACGTTTAGATAAGAAAGTAAGGAAAGATTTAGAGCGAGGAGAGAGGTCAATCATTTAGTTGATATACATAAGTAAAAATAAATTTATTCCTATTTTTTTTAAAGGCACAAATAATACCTATTCTTTTTAAATTAAAGTGGCCCTATATAGTAGCATTGGCGCATATAAATTTTCACGCAAATGAGTTCATTTTTGGCGCAATGAGTTAAAACAACATGCCATGTCAGTTACTATGTGGAGAAATTCAACCTCCCTTGAATCATACATATCTTGTATAGGGATATTGATATAGTTCAAAGGTGAGAGTCTACCAACTTATGGGTAGGAGAAAAAAGTAGTTCCCCACTTTATTAATAATATGGTATCCAGTTTTGATCAAATTAATGTCTTTATCAATATATAAATCAAACCAATAGTTCATCCTAACTCACTTTGCTTTGATGGATTTTAATAAAACTAGTAACTGTATTATGAAGTTTTTATTTAAATAAAGTTGTTCTGATCAGATAAGTTTAAATGCAGTTAATTGACACAGCTGAAAACTGCTTTTAAGAGGGAAAAAACGAATGAAATTCAAAGTTAATTTTTCATTGTTTAACTTGGCAGCAGAGGAAAAAAATAAGATGAAATCTGACTGCTGATTCTGTAAAGAAATATTTTTCCATGTTTGAAACTCATCTCTTAATGATAAGCCTATCTGGTGTGCCATTAACCAAGAAAGTTATACATCATATTCTAAAGTACTTGTGAATAAAACATATTATTTGTTCTCTATTTATATAATCTCATTTAGCATATAGTTTTGAATATTGATAATGTTTGCTGGAAATAATAAACCATGGAGATATAATTTTCTTGATGTCTTTAAGCAGACAATAAATACAATTGGGACATGTTACATGATAGCTTATGTGTTAACTTTATAGTTCTAACAAGACTAATTCTGAACATGGGAATCATGATATTACTCAAAGTTAATGTCATAAGTCAAAAAATGTACTGATGATAATGAAAAGTAAATTAAAATAAAGAATTCCAAAGAAACCCATGAGGAAAATGATAGGACATTTCTAAATGAAATTCTTAAGAGCTTGTATGTTGTTCACTGTACCAAGTTGCAATTAATATCTTATACCACTGAAATTCTATTGCAATAACGAATATTATATGTTCAAATAGTCTCAATGAAGTTAATGACATTTTCTTATACTTGGTAATAAAAAAATGGAGATGACATTTCTCTAAAAAATGAATTAACAATGAATGGTGTTCAGTCTTTTCCTTTTGCTTAATCTGTATCTGTATCTGTATTTCCCACTTCTGTAATTAGGATGGGTACGTCACAGATTCCTTTCGGCTATTATGTGACGGGTTGGTCTGCGCACAATTAGTCGCGCTTGCTGAGGAGTGCTGATTTAAACTCCTCGGTAGTAGTGGCGCACACTACTGAGTCCTCCAGATGGTTCCAGTTTATTGCAGTGCGCACAAAAATAGAGTTCTTGTACTGTTCTGTCTTACTAGTTGGAACTATGACCGCACGTTTGTTGTTACGGACTTGGTGGTCTATAATGTTTTTTGTTACAAAGTTATTATATGATGTTGCTTTGATTTGTCTCTTTGGTCTATGAAATTGGATTAAATCGTCGGGAGGAAGCGCTGGTATCTTCCCCTCAACCACTTTGAAAAAGAAGATCAGTCGTTGTTGTTGGCGTCTTGATTGTAATGACGGGAGCTGAAGTTCTTTTAGCATTTTTGTCATACATCCTTCCTCTCTTGATTTGTAGTCTTTGGTAATGAATCTAGCACCTCTCTTTTGTATGGATTCTAGTTTGTCAATGTCTTTTTGGGTATATGGGTCCCAAATAATTGATCCATACTCCATTATTGATCGTATGAGAGCTATATATGCAGTTTTACGGCATTCCATAGGACAGTGTTGTAGGTTCCTTCTAAGGAAGCCTAGGGTAGAACTGGCTTTGTTACACGTGTTTGTTATTTGTTCTTTCCATTTAAGATCTTCTTGTATTTGGAGTCCTAAGTATGGGTTGGATGACACTTGTTCAAGCGTGTGGTTGTTAAGGTTGTAAAAACGCTGACTTTTACTTTTCAGGCTAAGCATATAACATTTTTTGGCGTTGAAGCGCATACCCCAGTCGTCGGCCCATTTTTCTAGTGATTTGAGATCCTCTTGTAGTTTGTTATGGTCATTTTGGTTTTTGATTTCCCGGTAGAGCAAACAGTCGTCTGCAAATAGTCGTACTGATGAGTTTACTGCATCTGGGAGATCATTTATATGACACAGGAAGAGGATGGGTCCTAGTACTGTTCCTTGGGGGACTCCGGATTCAACTGAAGCATTTCTCGAGTTTTCTCCATCAAGTTGTACTCGCATTTTTCTTTCGGTTAGGAATGAAGTTAGCCATTTGTGGATATTTCCTCTAATTCCATATTGGTCTATTTTGTGCAAGAGTCTATCATGAGGTACTGTGTCGAACGCTTTTGAAAAATCCAGAATCGCAATATCTACTTGGTTTCCTTTATCGTAGGATTGTAGCATATCATGGATTGTAATGGCAAGTTGGGTCTCACAGGAGTATCCAGATCTAAAGCCGTGGTTTAATGATGTTAATACATTATGCTTTTCCAGATGTTTGAGTATATGACGGCATATGATGTGCTCAAGGAGTTTACATGGTACTGATGTCAATGAGACTGGCCTGTAGTTTTCGGCCGCGTGTCGGTCTCCTTTCTTAAATATGCTAGAGATGTTTGCATTTCTCCAATCCTCTGGTAGTGTACCACTGTCTAGTGAGAGCTGGAATATGAGTGTTATTATTGGTGCCAGATGTTCGGCGCATTGTTTTAGTACTCTGTTTGGTATGTTGTCAGGACCAGATGCTTTGGATGGGTTTACTCTCTGTAGCAGCTTTTTAACTCCTTCTGATCTGATGGTAATTTGATGTATGGAGTCTTTTACCCTGATGTTTGTTTTGGGTAGTGTTTTAGTTGTTCCTTTTGTGAAGACAGACGCAAATTGCTCCAGTAGAATTTGCGCCTTCTCCTTACTGTCGTTTATGAGCTGTCCATGTTTCTTTAGTGGTGCAACCCCTATATTGTCCTGTTTCCTTGACTTAACATACTTCCAGAAGGGTTTTGTGTTGTTCTTATTCATTCCTTCAATTATAGCGTTGTTAATATAATTGTTTTCTGCTTTCCTAATTTCTCTTTTGCATGTTTTTTGGAAATGGCGGTAGTTTGTCCATGATTTTGTTCTTTTGGCCTGGTTATACAAGTTTTGTTTTTTCTTCAGCATCTTTTTGATCTTTTGTGTTATCCATGGTAGTCTGTTGTTGGACTTGACTATTTTTGATGGTATGTTTTTATCAAGGCTGGCAAATAGGTGTTTCTTGAACATCAGCCATGCTTCGTTGACATTTTGGTTGTTTTGGATGCTGTTACTTATCTGTGATAATAGTGAATCTAGATCTTTATTCACTTCATCCCAGTTGGCTCTTGCCCAGGTGTAGACTTTCCGAGGATTAGATTTGTAGTAGAAAGGTTTGATGTCCGTATCAGTTATGATGATTGCATGGTCAGAAATACCTGGTATGTTTGTTGATGTTTTCATAAGTGACGGGTTTGATGTGAATACAAGGTCCAGTAGGTTGTTTTCCCTTGTTGGTTCTTCGTGGAATTGTGTAAGGCCAAATTGAGTTGTGATGTTTACGAGCTGTTTTTGAACTTCTGGATCTTGAGCATCTTTCCTAATGGTGAGGTTGTCCCACATTATGTCTGGGCAGTTGAAATCGCCTGCAAGTATGATGTTACTGTTTTTGTTCTCCTCTGTGATTTTTTCCAGAGATTTTTCTAGTTCTTCTAGTTGGGCTTTGTTTCTATGTGGCATGTAGAATGAGCCGATGATTAGGTCTTGGGCTGTTTTTAGTTTGAGCTTTACCCATTCAATTTCACATTTTGTTATGTATTGTGGTTGTTCGGTACTAATCATGCTGTTGTGGACTAGTATGAATACTCCTCCTCCTAAGGTACCCCTGTCATTCCTGAATGATGTGTAATTATCAGGGAATACTTCAGCTGATTTTATAGCATCTTTAGTCGGATTCTTTCCGGGTTTTACCCCTTTTAGCCAAGATTCTGTGCCAATAATAATATCTGGCTTTGTGTATTGTAATGTTGTTTTGAATTCTGAGGTTTTATCTTTGATGCTTCTACAGTTTACCGTCATGATTCTGAGGTTTCTTTTATTGGTGATGTTAAAGGGTGGTGGTGTTGTGTCCTTTATGCTGTTTCTTGTACTGTTTGCAACTGACCGATTTTTGGTAATTGATTTGTCTTTTGGACTACTTGTTACAAGTGGACTAAATGATGAAGAAAAGGTGTCCATAAAGCTGAGATCTGTTGTTAGAGGTTCGTAATAGCTTATGTTTTCAATCTCGTATGCATGGTAAGTGAATGAGGATACATTTAGGCTGTCACATTTGCAGCACATCCATTGCACGTTTGATCTTTGTAGAAGTTCGTAATCTGTCGTGCACAGTTCGATGCATGAGCGGTGGTGCCATATGCTGCAACAATCGCAACATACTCCCTCTGTTGACCATGTAACGGGTCTTTCACACAAACCACATGGGAAGACGTTTGCTGTTTTTGGACCTGGATTTGATTCAATGTCACCTGATAGTAGTATGATGAGCAGTGCTGTTGTTAAATTTTGCCTTGCATGTATTGGTAATGATATTGGCCTTCTTCCGCTATGATGTAATTTCGGGTTTAGCAAGTTGACTAGATTTTGTTTTGTTGACCCTGTATGTGCATTTATGATATGCAGGGCTAATGAGCTGGCTAGGAAAAGTAACAGTGTATACTTCATGTTGTAACTAATATAGCAAGGGAGATCCTTACTGATTGTTGTTGTTATGAGGTTTTATCAGTATGTACAATGTAGCAAGGGAAATCCTTACTGATTGTTTCTGTTGTGTTGGTCCAATGTAGCAAGGGAGATCCTTACTGATCGGTTAAGTTGCATGTAAAATGTAGCAAGGGAAATCCTTACTGATTTTGTCTTGAAGTGGCGGTCCAATGTAGCAAGGGATATCCTTACTGATTGGATTGTTTAAAGTTTATGTTTAATAGATATAGCAAGGGTAATCCTTACTGATCTTGTTTCCAACAGTTGATTAATGCATGTTTTGTTATTTTCATTAGCCAGACTTTAGCTAGAAGTGGTCCTGGGTGTATCCCGTCAGCGTATAGCCAGAAGCTGAATGTTTTTCTTGTAGTTGATGTCCTAGTTCTTTTATTTTTGATTGTTTTTGAGTTATGGATGATGTCGGTTGTGAATAACGGCGAGTATGTTAATTCATCCTTGTTGAGGGTTCTGATCTTCTCATTCAACTTGTATATTTGTGCCTCAAGTTTTTTGTCTTGATCCTTGAATATTTCAGGTGTTTTATGGTCTTTGTTTTTGTTGTATTCTGATATTGAGTAGACCGGTATTTCAAGGAAGGTGACTCTACAGTTAGGATATTGTTTGACAAGTTCCTTTATTTTACCAAGGTATTCAGCGGCTTTATCTATTGCGCTGTCTGTTTCTGATGTAAGAGCTATATACTTTTTGTTTTTTGATGTAAGGTCGCAGGTACCATACCAAATGTACAGCCAGATTTGACCGTGTTTCTTCGTTTTGCGTTTGATATTGTTTTTTAACCAGTTGTAACCTTTCTCTGTAATTTCACCTGATTTTGTCCACCATTTTATGTTTGATTCTAGGGGGTTGGTGGTTTTCCTCTCTAGCCACTTTCCTTTACTGTCGGAAAGTACGGCGAGTGAGTATCTTTATATTGGTGAATAAAGAATAAATCTATGAGTATCTTTATATTGGTGAATAAAGAATAATGAAGCAAAGTATTTCTGTTTGATATTTAGATAAAATTTACGGATTAAAAATTATTTCTAAATCACAATTGTACATTTTTGGAAAATCTTCTCCCCCCCCCCTTTTTTTTTTTTAAAACTATTTTATTTTTATTATACAAATTGCAAATGCATATAATAACTTTCATAATTGCAGTAGAAGCTTGACACATGTATATTTCAAAAATACTTATCTATAATTTTATGAAAAAAAATGAAAAATAATTAATGTACAAAATCTAATGCTTTTTCCATACACTTGTGTCACTAGTTAACCTGCTAAACTCAAATTTAAGTTGGTTAAATCTAATTTTAATAAAAGTGTTTCGGCGTTTT
Source organism: Mytilus edulis (assembly GCA_019925275.1). Lineage (NCBI taxonomy): Eukaryota > Metazoa > Mollusca > Bivalvia > Mytilida > Mytilidae > Mytilus > Mytilus edulis. The sequence continues at coordinate 88,903,388 of CM034356.1, read as the reverse complement.
ACGTTTCTGCAAATTGGCATTACTTTTCCGGAAAAAAAAGTTTCATTTCCGCAAATAAATATCTTTCTTTTCCGGAAAAAAAAGTAACTATTCCGAAAAAAATAAACTATTGCTTTTCCACAAATAATTGAGGAAACCTGTTGATCGAAAGCAAAGCCATAATATAAAATAAATATTAAGTAAGTCCAAGGTCATCATAACATGCAAGTAAAATTCATCATTTAAATCTATGAAAACGTATGTTCAAAAGTCAGCACTTATCAGAAATATCTTGATATGAGTTCATAAGTCAGTTCTGGCAGAATATTTGTAGCCAACACGCCACACAAAGTCCAAAGTAGTACATTCACCGTTTACAAGTTTTGTATTTTGTTCAAGAAGGAAGTCCATCTTCTCCTTTTCACTTTTCCAAACGGGTGCTTTTAGAGTTCTCATCTTTATGTAAGATGTTGTTTTCAGTTTCAATAACACATCGATAAAAACAAAAATGTTAGGATGGCTAGCGTAAAACTGCTCGTTCAAGTGGGCATGAAAAGACTCGGCACTATTCGTGTTTTCGTAACAGCAGTATGCATTACACATTCAAAGTCATTATGAACTACCTCGGGCTGGAGAGTTATTCTTCGGGCAGTGCACACATCAATAAGCAGATCCAACAGTTTCGTGTAACATTCCTCGGATTTAAGTGGAAGTAACGCAAATACAAGACGAATGTACTTACCATTTTTACATCCATGTATCGAATAAACTGAGTTGGTAGAAGAATTTTGGACAGGATTTAAATGTGCCATCTATGAAAATATCAGTCATTTCATTACATAGACATACCAAGTTGGTAAAACATGAAAGTATAACGATTCCTGAATCAAAATCATTGACTAATTAAAAGTGAAAATAAATTTCAGTTTGTTAGTGTTCAAATCTATTCGTCTTAATGTCTCGTGAATTTCTAATCTACATTTAGGTAATTTTGGAAACTGCTTTCGCCTGTCTCTGTATAAGGACATAGCAACATTTTTCAAGTCAATATATATTCAAATATTTATAATTTACCAGGTAAATTTCCGGAAAAGTAATAAATACAAATTGCGGAAATGTAGCATTGGGACTTTGAAAAATTAGCGGAAATGCAATACGCCCAAGTGTTTAATTTAAAAAGATTGGAGGTTTAATTTTTTTTATCTGTTCGAAATTCATCAGATTATAAAACAAATCAAGGGCATGTTTGTCAGTTTTACTGATTTTATTTGCAGAATTAAATGTTTTTAATGTTTTTTTAGGGGCCAGTTGAAGGACGCCTCCGGGTGCGGGAATTTCTCGCTACATTGAAGACCTGTTGGTGACCTTCTGCTGTTGTTTTTTTCTATGGTCGGGTTGTTGTCTCTTTGGCACATTCCCCATTTCCATTCTCAATTTTATTTTGTTTTGTTTTAATGCAGATTTTACTAGACGCTTTTTATTTGATCTTTTTCTAAATGAATGTCAATGCTTTAAGGAAAGGTTTCACTCAAAGGGGTTGAAATTCTAGTTCTTGACCTTAATTGGGTGACAAATGTTATATTATCATGATCCCTTCTTTCATATTCTATTGCAACTAAATGCCAAATGTTGCCTAGTGCATACACAAAAAAGAAAGAGAAACTATTGGAAATAATATCACAGAAATATATTGGTTACTCACATGTCCATATTTACAACACTTAAAATAGTTGAGCCTAAATAGAAAACCAGTAATAGTGGGAAGTAAAGGTCAATTTAAATGCTATTTCCTAACTATCGAGAGTGCTACCTAGTGGTCTCCTGTGTCAAATGAAATACTAAGTATTTATACTCCAACATGTTCAAGCTCATTAGATTTGTACAAATACCTTAATGTAGATGTATTGATGGAGATTTCAATTTCATAACCACCATAATATTTATGGAGTTCTCTGGTGATTTAATTAACAAGTTTCATCGTCAATGGTGGATAATTCACGCTGAAGTCAGAATATTTTATTTCTTTTTCATGAACTTTTCAAGAATCTGTCATAGAATGTTAACTTTGCACAATACATTAATTTCAAATTAGAATTATCAGAGCAACATGCATGTTTTCTATAAATAAACAGTAATAGAACCAATCCTTGAAAGTACATTTTGAGTAAAATAGTGAATCTAAAGGTACATTTTCAGACAATGAAAAACCTTCCTTTTCTGCTTTTAACTGGACATAGTGGGATGAGACTAATTATAATTATTAAATTATTTAATGTACATTAATGTAAGTAAGGTATCCACTTTAGTTAAAATCAGTTAAACATACTCCCCAGTTAATATCGGAGAGTACATCCTTAAATTCATCCAAGTTCAGTCATGGTGAAGGTTCATCCAAACCCATGAAAGGAAAAAATCAGAAGAAATTTTTTCTTGTGGAATTTCAGGCATGTCAGTAAAAGTTTTCCTAAGGCATGTCAGTAGAAGTTGTCCTAAGACATGTCAGTAGAGGTTTTCCTAAGGCTGTTAGTAGAGGTTGTCCTAAGGCATGTCAGTAGAGGTTGTCTTAAGGCATGTCAGTAGAAGTTGTCATAAGGCATGTCAGTAGAAGTTGTCCTAAGACATGTCAGTAGAAGTTGTCCTAAGACATGTCAGTAGAAGTTGTCTTAAGGCATGTTAGTAGAGGTTGTCCTAAGGCATGTCAGTAGAAGTTGTCCTAAGACATGTCAGTAGAGGTTTTCCTAATGCATGTCAGTAGAAGTTGTCATAAGGCATGTCAGTAGAAGTTGTCCTAAGGCATGTTAGTAGAAGTTGTCATAAGGTATGTCAGTAGAAGTTGTCATAAGGTATGTCAGTAGAAGATGTCATAAGAAATGTCAATAGAGGTTGTCCTAAGGCATTCTAGTAGAAGTTGTTCTAAGGCATGTCAATAGAAGTTGTCATAAGGCATGTTAGTGGAGTTGTCCTAATGTATGTCAGTAGAAGTTGTCATTAGGCATGTCAGTAGAAGTTGTCTTAAGGCATGTCAGTAGAAGTAGTCCTTGGGCATATTATATGAAGTTGTCCTAAGGCATGTCAGTTGAAGTTGTCATAAGGTATGTCAGTAGAAGTTGTCATAAGGCATGTCAATAGAGGTTGTCCTAAGGCATGCTAGTAGAAGTTGTTCTAAGGCATGTCAATAGAAGTTGTCATAAGGCATGTTAGTGGAAGTTGTCCTAATGTATGTCAGTAGAAGTTGTCATTAGGCATGTCAGTAGAAGTTGTCTTAAGGCATGTCAGTAGAAGTTGTCCTTGGGCATGTTTTATGAAGTTGTCCTAAGGCATGTCAGTTGAAGTTGTCATAAGGTATGTCAATAGAGTTTGTCCTAATGTATGTCAGTTGAAGTTGTCCTAAGGCATGTCAATAGAGGTTGTCCTAATATATGTCAGTAGAAGTTGTCATTATGCGTGTCAGTAGAGTTTGTCCTAAGGTATGTCAGTAGATGTTGTCCTAAGGTATGTTAGTAAAAGTTGTCCTAAGGTATGCTAGTAGAAGCTGTCATAAGGCATGTTAGTGGAAGTTGTCCTAAGGCATGTTAGGAGAAGTTGTCCTAAGGCATGTCAGTAGAAGTTGTCATTATGCATGTCAGTAGGAGTTGTCATGAGGCATGTTAGTTGAAGTTGTCCTAAGGCATGTCAGTAGAAGTTGTCCTAAGGTAATGCTAGTAAGAAGTTTGTCATAAGGCATGTTAGTTGAAGTTGTCCTAAGGCATGTCAGTAGAATTTGTCCTAAGGTATGTCAGTAGAGGTTGTCTTAAGATATGTCAGTAGAAGTTGTTCTTAGGCATGTCAGTAAAAGTTGTCATAAGGTATGTCAGTAGAAGTTGTCCTAAGGCATCTAAGTTGAAGTAGTCTTAAGGCATGTCAGTAGAAGTTGTCATAAGGCATGTCAGTAGAGCTTGTCATAAGGCATGTCAGTAGAAGATGTCTTAAGGCATGTCAGTAGAGGTTGTCCTAATGTATGTCAGTAGAAGTTGTCATAAGGCATGTCAGTAGAGGTCCTAAGGTGTGTCAGTAGAAGTTGTCCTTATGTATGTCAGTAGAAGTTGTCATAAGGCATGTCAGTAGAGGTTCTTAGGTATGTCAGTAGAAGTTGTCCTTATGTATATCAGTAGAAGTTGTCATAAGGCATGTCAGTGGAAGTTGTCATAAGGCATGTCAGTAGAAGATGTCTTAAGGCATGTCAGTAGAATTTGTCCTTGGGCATGTTTTATGAAGTTATCCTAATGCATGTCAGTTGAAGTTGTCATAAGGTATGTCAGTAGAGGTTGTCTTAAGGCATCTAAGTTGAAGTAGTCTTCAGGCATGTCAGTAAAACTTGTCATAAGGCATGTCAGTAGAAGATGTCTTAAGGCATGTCAATAGAGGTCCTAAGGTATGTCAGTAGAAGTTGTCCTTATGCATATCAGTAGAAGTTGTCATAAGGCATGTCAGAAGAGGTCCTAAGGCATGTCAATAGAAGTTGTCACAAGGCATGTCAGTAGAAGTTGTCCTAAGGTATGTCAATAGAGGTCCTAAGGTATGTCAGTAGAAGTTGTCCTTATGTATGTCAGTAGAAGTTGTCATAAGTCATGTCAGTAGAAGATGTCTTAAGGCATGTCAGTAGAATTTGTCCTTGGGCATGTTTTATGAAGTTGTCCTACGGCATGTCAGTTGAAGTTGTCATAAGGTATGTCAGTAGAGGTTGTTGAAGGCATGTCAGTAGAGGTTGTCGTAAGGCATCTAAGTTGAAGTAGTCTTTAGGCATGTCAGTAGAAGTTGTCATTATGCATTACAGTAGAGGTTGTCCTAATGCATGTCAATAGAAGTTGTCATTATGCATTACAGTAGAGGTTGTCCTAATGCATGTCAATAGAAGTTGTTCTAAGGAATGTTAGTGGAAGTTGTCCTAAGGTATGCTAGTAGAAGTTGTCATAAGGCATGTCAGTAGAAGTTGTCACAAGGCATGTCAGTAGAGGTTGTCACAAGGCATGTCAGTAGAGGTTGTCCTAAGGCATGTCAGTAGAGGTTGTCCAAAGGCATGTCAGTAGAAGTTGTCCTAAGGCATGTTAGTAGAGGTCATTTTAAGGCATGTTAGTAGAGGTCATTTTAAGGCATTTCAGTAGATGTTGTTCTTAGGCATGTCAGTAGAAATTGTCATAAAGAGTGTTAGAAAAAGTTGTCATAAGCCATATCAGAAAAGATATCGAAAGGCATGTTTGTGAAAGTTATTCTTAAAGAAATCAGAAAAAGTTGTCATTATACATGCCAGTAGGACATGTCATTTAATGCATATCTGCAGAAGTTGTTCTGAGCCATGTCAGTAGAAGTTGTTGTAAGGCATGTAAGTAGTTGTCATTAAACACATAAGGAGAAACTGTTTTAAGTCATGTCAGTAGTTGTTTCAATCAATATTAGTAGAAGTTGTTGTAAGGCATGTAAGTAGTTGTCATTAAACACGTAAGGAGAAACTGTTCTAAGTCATGTCAGTAGTTGTTTCAATCAAACTCAGTAGAATGTTGTTGTAAGGCATGTAAGTAGTTGGCATTAAACACGTCAGGAGAAACTGTTCTAAGTCATGTCAGTAGTTGTTTCAATCAATGTCAGTAGAAGTTGTTGTAAGGCATGTAAGTAGTTGTTTCAATCAATGTCAGTAGTTGTCATTAAACACGTCAGGAGAAACTGTTCTAAGTTATGTCAGTAGTTGTTTCAATCAATATCAGTAGAAGTTGTTGTAAGGCATGTAAGTAGTTGTCATTAAACACGTCAGGAGAAACTGTTCTAAGTCATGTCAGTAGTTGTTTCAATCAATATCAGTAGAAGTTGTTGTAAGGCATGTAAGTAGTTGTCATTAAACACGTCAGGAGAAACTGTTCTAAGTCATGTCAGTAGTTGTTTCAATCAATATCAGTAGAAGTTGTTGTAAGGCATGTAAGTAGTTGTCATTAAACATGTCAGGAGAAACTGTTCTAAGTCATGTCAGTAGTTGTTTCAATCAATATCAGTAGAAGTTGTTGTAAGGCATGTAAGTAGTTGTCATTAAACACGTAAGGAGAAACTGTTCTAAGTCATGTCAGTAGTTGTTTCAATCAATATCAGTAGAAGTTGTCCTACGTCAGTAGTTGTTCTTAGCAATATAAGTAGTACAAATGTAGTTGTTCTCAGCGATGTCAGTAAAAGTTATCCTAAGGCATCTTATTTATCGCATTGTCATTCAGTTGAAAATTAAGTTAGTCAGTCAGTTGAATGTTTTATTGTGTGTGTTTTTTTATATATAAATTTAGATTGATTATTTCTTAGTTTGATCAAACTGTTTTATTTCATCAGAAGTTGCCCTTGTGAAGAACAAAATTAATATATATTGTTGAATTTGCAGAAAATGTGACATCAGCACAATTAAAACTTGATATCATTCATCAAACTTTTGTTTTCCAGTTGGAAAATGATTCCCTGTTGTCAGATAAATCATTTTGACAAGACTTGAATTTAATAGAGATGTTCATATTAATGACATTGATTTATTTAATTATTCAATTGTTGAACTTAATCAGACATATATTTGTTTAACTGGTATACTTGAATAACATTGATACAACAAAAATTACTTTTATTTCAAATGAGTTTCTGGAATTATTTCCCATGGTATCTCTATGCATTGAAAACATGTAATTTGACATTCATATTTGATCTGTCATTATTTGGTCTGAGGCACATGCTTCTTGTAATCAATATATGCACACAGACATGGCATTTATTAATTAGACTGTAGTTCTTTATAAAAAAAACCAAAGCAAAACAAACCTGAGTGTGTGAAAAATAAGTTCAATTTCTATTTCATATTTCAATGTAACACATTAGGAATTCCCATATTTGTGGTGTCCGTCGTCCATCGTGGTTGACGTCTGTCATCCTCCATCTTTGTTGTTATCTTATTACATTTTGAACTTCCTTCTAGAGAACCACTGAATGAAATGAAATCAAACATGTTATGAATGTTCCTTATGAGGTGCTGACAAAGTGTTGTTACTTTGTATAGGTGATCCATCATCCAAGATGGCCGCCAGCTGGGGCCTTCGTTTATTATAGGAGCCTATGGACAATACATACAATTATGTTTCATTCTCAATTTTATATGTTTTCTTTTAGAGAACTACTAAATGGATTAAAATAAAACATGGCAGGAATGTTCCTTATAAGGTGCTGACCAAGTTTTAATACTTTAAAGCCGATTCCGCATCATCCAAGAGTGGGGCCAGCTGGAGGACTTAATAGTTTAGCATAAGACCCTATGGACAAAACATACAAATGTCTTCTTTTAGAGAACCACAGAATTGAATGAAACCAAACATGTTATGTTACGTTCCTTATGAGGTGCTGACCAAGCATTAATACTTTGTATAGGTGATCCATTATCCAAGATGGTCACCAGAGAGGGACTTAGTTTGATAAAGGACGTCACATACAAATGTCTTCTTTTAGGGAACCTCTAAATGGAAGAATTGTTATTGGTGTTATCCCATTGAGATTTACACTATATCTTGTTATGTACATGTATTTATGAGTGAGTATTAAGTTGGTCTTTGTTACTGATGCATAGAAAAGAAAAAAAACTAGCATGGGCAGTGGCATACCCAGGGGGTTTGGGGGTTGGACACCCCCTTTTTTTTTGACGAGGACAAATAGTTGAAACCTCCCCATTAAAAATGGCTGGATTACACTCCACCCCTGTTTGAGTGCATTGAAGACAACTAGGGCTTGTCAATTAACTTTTTTTTAAATCAAATAACAAACACCTTGGGAAAATTATTTGGAATCAACATTTTCATTTGAAATATACAAATATACAGTAGAGTTTTATAATACCAGTATATATTTGAAGGACATCTATATACCTTATTTTGTTGGCTTTAATTACATTTGTCATCTGACAGCAGTATGTGTTGAAACCGATTCTGTGTACTTTGATTCAATTTGATGTAATTTTGTTTGCCAATATTAAACAAAACTGAGCTATTATGAAAAGTGTCAGATAATGAATTAGATATCAATTTCAGTTTTATATTGTGTACACATTTACATGTTATTTATTATTACAATCAGTAGTGCCACAAAGGGAGACATACTCAGTACAATCTGCTATCCCAGGTTCTGGCTAACATGCATGAGTAAACTCTCTGACAAATAATTAGTTATTGGGGGATAATAAAGGAGTACTTTTGACTTTTGAAATGTATGATGACAATATCTTTGACTAATCTTCTGTTTGCTAAAATTGAGAGAATCGGTTTGTTTCGTTTTGAAATTTTGGAAAACTTTGTTTTTCATTCGATTCTCGTGAATTTTGCTTTTGTAAGATTTAACCTTACCTGCACATACTCTTCATATCTAACAAACTCATTAACAACTTTTTTGACATTCATGTGAGGCAGAATGAAAAAGCAAACAGACATTATGTGAAGTGAAAATTACAAATTTGACAATTAATAGAATATTGAATTATTTTGTTTGTATAGTTTAATACCATTCAGGTGTTGATTGAATCGTTTGGTAAAAACAGATTAAACTTTTTACTTTAATTCTAGTTATTTCTAGACTATAATTTATTGCTCTGTTCAAAGAGTTTGAAGAGATTAAATTTCTCATTAAAAGTAAAACAATTAAATGTAGCGGGAAAACTAGGTTATAATAAAAAATATTGTAGATTATTTCCAATATTCTGCTTCAGGAATGGAGTAATGGTATTGCTTAATCAAAACTTTAATGCCAAATTACGAGGCTGATGATGCTAAGCAACATATCTTCTGAGGCTAAAAGGTGAATGGTGGATAGTTGTCTGACAATCATACCATGTCTGTCTATTTTATATTATATGTTTTTCTTAAAGTGATATGAAACTTCAAATTATAAAAATATGATGCATATGTTTTTTACAACTAAATGGCTAGTATTATAAAACTTTTGTACATATATTTTTTTCTCAAGAAAATTCTATAATTTGTATAAATTTAGAAGAAATTGACTTTTTATTAAGCGTTTGCTTCCAGTAAACAATTTGCCGATAGGTTTTCCGCATTCCATGAACTCAGCTTGACCCTTCTCCTAAAAATCGGGTGATCATAATACCCATGAATCTATCACTGAAGTAAACTATTATCTGATTGTACATGTTATACACATTGTCAATGTCCATGCTTCTTTGTTGATTGTTTACTATAAAGGTGACAATCAGTAAACTAATGGCTTCAAAACACGACAATTAATTAGCTGCCATATTTTCACGTCATAACAGACCAAAAGAATATTTTTTTGACAATTATACGATATGGATGCGTAAAAAATTATAAAATTGTGCACAGAAGACAAGTTTATGATATATACATGCATCTGTTTGAGAATTGGATAAACATTATTTTTCACCAGACACTCGTTTCATATGACTTTAACATTATCATACATCCTACTAAATACCTTGTTACTTTGTTATTCCACTGAGTATTTTGAAAAAGAAGGGGGAGGGGGGGGGGGGGAGATTTAAGTGTTCGATAATATCTGATGTCAAAGTGGATGTCAAGTTCAATATTGACGATTTTCGTGTTGTCTGAATGAACTAAAAGCACTGCAAAGTATCACTCAAATGTTTGTCAGCCACTAGAAAACAATTTTTTATTGAAATCTTGGGAATATGTTTTTAGATGATGGTTGTTTTTAAAATTTGCATGTCACAATATTTTACTGACAAGATATTACAAATTTTCTTCATCCTTTTTAATTTTTGACAGTTTGACAAGTTTCAGATATGTTCATTTGTTTTTTATGCAATATCTGTCTGAAAGGCTTCAAGTTATCATAAATAGTTAAAGACTTCAATCAAAAGACCTTTTTAAATTTTGTGTGAATTTATGCATCAATTTGATTGATTTAAGAATTGTGACATATATGTATTGAATTTGTTAATTAGCTTCTATATTTGGTAGGTTTAATTGTTTTTATGTTTTTGCAGATGTAATATAATTGATTTCAGTATTGACAAAGTCTTCAGGGTATCCTCAGCCCTCGAATCTTTGTTCATAATTATACTATCTGTCAAAAAAAAATGATTGATTTTCATTGTATAGACTTATGCAATTTGTTGACTATTCAAACTTTACTTTTCATATATTCGAGGGGGGGGGGGAATAGTTTGAGATATTTTGAGAATAATATTTGTGATCAGAAATCGACAATTATTTTCCAAAGTTTCTTATATTATGACAACTTTTATATTACTTCTAAAAACTTATCACTTTGAAAGAGATTTTTTTTCACAATCCAAAAATGATATATAAATAGGTTTTGTCAAGCTTGTGACAAATGTCACAGAATGCAAGATATTGTGGTAAAGGCTGTTCTCTGACACTATTATTAGTAAATCAACTGAATTAGGTGTATGGAATGATTGTAAGGTGTTCATGTTCAAATTTAACCTTATTTTAAAGTTCATTGATCTGATTAACTTTTATTTAGATTTCCTAGGGGTAGGTACTGCGGGCAGGAATCTAGACTCAGACAGGCTGGTGGCTGCCAAACAGTGTTCGTGCATTTACTCATGAACAATTTTTAAATTTTGATATGTTGTGACTGATGACAAAATGGAGGTTAAGTTCAGTATTGATGATTTTCACTTTCACAGTTCATGAGTTATGGTTCTTGAAAGATTGAAAAATTGATACACAATTTCCTTTCTCTTCCATCATGTAGATTCACTGCAACAATTATATGTCTGTCTGGCATAGTATGGACATCACATTACTCAAGCCAATCAATGACAGGCATTGTCTTTTAATGTCTTTGTTTTATTGTGTTGTAGGGTTGCTTTGGCAGATATATCTTTTGGTAGAGGTCAAAATTAACTATAAAAATATGAAGATGTGGTTTGATTGCCAATGAAACAACTGTCCACAAGAGACCAAATGACATAGAACTAATCAACTGAGGGTAACCTTTAGGCCTTCTACAATGAGCAAAACCCATGCCACATTGTCTATAAAAGGCCCCAAAATGACAATTGTAAAACAATTCAAACAAGAAAACTAATTCTTGATTTCTATAGGAACTATAACAGGATCTGCTTACCCCTTCCGGAGCACCTGAGTTCACCCCCAGTTTTTGGTGGGGTTCGTGTTGCTTATTCTTTAGTTTTCTATGTTGTGTATTGTGTTCTATTATTTGTCTGCTTATCTTTTATTTTTTAGCCATGGCGTTGTCAGTTTATTTTCGATCTATGAGTTTGACTGTCCCTTTGGCATCTTTCTACTTGAAATGTACAAATTGTATTTTGTGTTGTCTCTGATTTTTGAACAATAAATATTATGACACTTACACATTTATTATTTAGAATATATCATTTATTACTTTAGCAGGTGCTCTAACTCTAACACATCAACAGACATGATAAAAGTACCATGATTAAACTTAAAATTGTCTAGTGATGTTTATTTTGGGAAATCAGACAAAATCTACTAGGAATAGTATGTTAACACAATATCTACCAAAAAAGGAATTACTATTACGCAGTTTCCATAAATATGTGGTCTTTGTATATCGTAGTTGTATTGTAATCAGCATTAAAATTGATATCAGATCACATAGAGATATTTCCATTGCTATCAATATACCCTGTTGGATTACAATAATTTAATTTACAAAAATACAATTAGTCTCCATCTTAATGAACTTGTCTCGTTTTTCTTCCTCCTGTGATTTCCAGTCATGTTATGTATAGTAGCCAGTGCCTTTGTACTCACACCATTTTCATGAATAACATACTTTTCATAGTATACATCTGTTGAAGAATTAAGAAATTATTCAGAAATTAATTTTACAACTCCCTGAGACAAAGTTGAGCTCTGATGGATTTGACTACTTTTTGGTTCCTTTTGGTCTTATATTTCTTCAAGTATTTGTAGTCCATAGTCTTAGATTTTGGGTTTTGTAGTGTTCCTGATAATGGTAAATCCAGAATAATACTTCAGACAAACCACATTTATAGTTTTATTTACATTAACGATTACTTGTAAAAATCAATGTGTTTTCTGTCTTCTTGGATTATAAAATGGCAAATAAAAAATTGGTCTATGTCTTTAAAGAAATAGGCAAAAATAGGCAACATGGGTATTTAGTGTTACCATTGACCTTTTGTCTCATTGTCCTTCTGTCCATGTATGTCTGTCAGGTCTTTGTTAGTGCACTCACATGTACAATTCTTGATAAATTATAATTTAGGTAATATAGGTGTATATCAGCATAATCTTGCCCAAGATTGAAAATCAATTCCAATCAACAATTTTAAAGAGTTATGTCCCTTGGAAATATGATGTATATGGAAATTTGCATTTCAAGCGCTCTCAAATATACAATTTTTGTAAGATTTTTGTAAAGTTAACATCAGCAATATCTAGGACAATTTAAAAAAATATTGCTTTCGAATGTTTTTAAACAGCTATGCCCCTTGCAAATAAAACTTTAACTCAAAATTGCACTGCGTTAGCTCTCAATGGTTCAGTTCTCCAAGATAATTAAATTATTTAAAATATTACTAAGTTTTTTTTAATTAATGCCTTTGCATAGATAAATATGTGCTGCACTGGGGACATTGGAACTCTGTTCTTTTATTCATTTGGGGTCTTTTATAACTTACTACCTGTATAAGGTATGGATTTTTCTTATTGTTTAAGGCTATATGGTAATCTTACATTTACAGATTCAAGATTCAATATTTTATTAAAGTCTCACCACATACAATTACATATATTTACACAATAAAATATTCATACAGGTACATAAAACATACATGTATAACAACTAACTTTAAATTCAAATTGTATGTGCCAATCTTAAAAGATTAATGAGAGACTGTATAGTCAATATTATTAAAAAACAATAAAATATTGTACATATTATATATAATATATATTTGCTTATGAATATCATTAAAATACAGCATAATCAATTATATAAAAAACCATTCCTTCTGATTAAAATGCTATAGCAGGTTCTGGCGACACTTTCAAAAACTTTATCATTATTGAATAAAAAAAATAACTTTTCATTATCTGATAAAATGTTAAAATCCACATTAAAATTTGAAACTTCATAAAACAATATATGTCTGAGATCTTCATATAGTGGACATTTCAATAAAACATGTAGTTCATCTTCAATACTATCATTACAATAAAGACATGTTCTTTCGTGTATTTCTTTTCTTTCATATCTACCCGTTTCTATTCTAAGGGGGAGCAACTCCACATCTAAACTTAGCAAAAGAACTTCTAAATTTAAGTGGCATTTTATATTTTAAGTAAGGTTCAGTACAATAATCATGTTTAAATAACTAATAAGTTCTTAATTTATTACCTTGAGCATATGCAGATATTCTATTACTCCATTCTATTTTATATTTATCAAACATTATTGTTTCTAATTGTACAGTAATACTCTTATTTAATACATTAGTTTCATAATTACAATAATTATCAAAATTATGATTTTTTAAACATTTCTATGATGAGTCATATTTGAACATCTTTTCCAGTGTCTAAATACACTTGTCCATTGTTTTACAGATGGTGGTTTCCAACCCATATCTCCGTGTATGGGATCATTTGGGGTTTATTTACCGACACCCATAAAAAATCTTATGGCTCTATTTTGGACATCATTTGGAATCGGGTAGATAGTTGTCTCATTGGCAGTAATATTCCACATCTCCTGGTTTTTACAATAGTTATAATTCCACAGTCCCTATGAGTAATAGGTCAGCTATATTAGGTTTTTGGAAGCATTGTAAGCCAGGTTTGTCATTGTCAATATGTTATTAATTAATAATCAATTTAAAGTCGGTGAGCAGCATGTGCACTCTGTCATAATTACATGATCTATGAGTAATAACTTTATTTGGTCTGTAGAAATATTGTATGGTGTACGTGTTCTCAGAACAGGCACATATTACCTTGACTTCTGGATATTTACCTTTTTAATTGGTAGATAAAATTAATAAGGAATCCTAGTAATGTTAATCCTCATATTTCTATAGTTCACTTTTTCCATATAGAGTTATCTCAATGGTATTCATACCACATTTCATTATTTCTATTCATAAGATTTATCATTCAATTAGATATATACCGTCTTATAATAAACATTATTCTTACTGATTTTTTTAGTAAACAAATACAATTAATGCAATTTGAAATGTACCATCTTTCATCTGAAAAGCCATGAAGAAACCAACATCTCTAATGAAATCATATTGATATCAAAACAATACCACTAAAGTTCAGAGATTGTGTTTTATAAATATCAAGGAATGTTGATTGTGTTCATTGATGCTGTATTGTTTGTTTCCCCGCTATAATCATTGTCCCGAGGCAGATTACTGTTGTTTCATCAGTAGATTGTCTTTATTTTTAGAAGGATAAAATATTAACAAACAAATTAAATGATAAACTGATGAAAACCCTATATAGATATTGGTGTTATGATATTATATAATGTTGTTGATTGTTTGAAGCTAATGTTATTATCAATAATGAAATAGTCAGTTCAAATGGAGCCAAAATGTCTTTCTTTTTTCTATTTTTGGATTTAATCATACAGTTTTAGCAAATAAAGGAATTTGGGAATCACCATGTCTATTTCTGTTTTTATGTGATAAATGTTACTTTAAGATAAATACAATGTCTGATTAGAGTCAAGTACTTGAACTTTATACAATTTTACTTATAATTGAAAATCATGAGTCAAAGTTAAAGTTCAGACACTAAGGTGTTTAATCAGAAGGCTTTGTTCTTTCAAGTTCAATAACTAATCCTAAAAAGTTTACCAAATTGCAATTTGAAAAACCCTGTACAGAATGAACCTTCAGCTCACTGCTTCAGTACAGTACTACAGTGTGAAAGGTTGTTAGTGTGCAGTGAAACAAAAAATGCCTAGTGACAACCCAAATTCACTTGTTTTATTCTGTGATATTTATATGAAACTGATCTAAAAAAAAAACACCAAATATATCATAAGTATTGCTGTTTTAAAAAGGTTTGACTTTGATATGAAAACATTCTATCCGAAAGAAATTTTTAATAGTAGATCTAAACTTTGTTTTGTTGGTCAATAAGTTCTTGCTTTGGTTTTTAATAGGATGTTATTGTGTAATTTTAATTTGGATATTGTATGTATAGCAGTTATTGATCTGCTAATATTTACGTTACATAATTTACGTATTTATAATCAGCAAAATTTTTAGTTCTGTCCTTTTATCAATTTCCTTCATATTGTCATTTTATAAATAATTTGTTCTAATTTAACATTGTTTCCCTGATTATTTGACTATTATAGAACACTGAAATTTCTTTGTTAGATGAGAGAAATTTTGGAAAAACTGTAGTAGAACATGATATTAAAAGGACATAATTAGAGTTGTTAAGTCATAAAGATTCTTCTGAACATAAAATGAAATGACTAATGTAAATTATTTTACTTTAATGCCAGCTGACATCAGTAATTGCTATAGAAAAATTATCTAAATTAAAATTACACATAAGTCCTAGCATTCTAGATATTAATCTTTCATAATAACTCTTTCTAATTTTCTAAAACCAGACCTCAATTTGTTTCTATGAAATATTGAATGAACATGATTCCACTAATACATCTCCACATGGATTTTTTACATACAGATTCGTGGATTTTTTCATAATAAAAAAATCATAGTTTAAAGTATTGATGCATGTGAAACAATCATCAGAAATTCATTCAGATTCTCATGAATCCTTCATATGGATACATTTTTCTAAGTCTGATCCAGACTTTGTAGTAGAGCATTCAATAGTAACAGGTCAAAGGGCATTGAGTAAGTGGCTTCAAACTCATTATGAAAAGGGTTAATCAAGAAAATGTGACAATAAATGTGTTTGTACACAAAGAAGGATGTGCAATTCTGTTTAAGCTATCATCTTGGAAAATTAAGTTTTACTTTGTTTTTTTTATTTGTACAATAGCAAATATCACCTTTTGGTAATAGCATTCAAACTGAATAATCTGTTAAGAATATCAAATAGTAGGTCTTGATCCATTATAACATTAACTATATACGTACCGAGTCAGCTGAATTTTTATTTCATTTACATATATTTTTAATGGAAACCTTTATCACGATAGAAATTACTTTCATGTTATTGAATTGCAATCTTGTTCATTTGGATGAAACAAAATTAATAATGTGTTTCAAACTGATCAGACGTAGCAATCACTTAAATATACAATATTTGATCAATGTCAGAAATATGTCATCCTTTTGTATTGTACATGTAATTAAGGTTTATATAAACTTTCAATGAGCAAGATTTACTGAGCCCTTGAACAGAAGTGCACATCAAATCTAAAAGGAGACAACCACCGCTCTTCTTAGTTCTGCTACTGAAATTTCTGGTGGACCAAATAAACATTCTTATAATAAAGTACTAAGATAAACGAAATAAGAGTTTTGAACAAACACAAAAACATTTCTCTACAATATTTTTGTTGCATATCATTTCAATAACAAGAAAAACTCTTTTATTGTTTGCTGATTTTGGACTTTATTTGAATGTTTTATGGGCAAACTAGATCCCTGCAGCTTGAGTTCATTGTTTACTCTTAACATTTTGAATGCATCCCTCTGTATTCCAATAAACACTATTCAACTCTACCGACAGAAATGTATTACTTATTTTATGTATCAGATTTATCTAAGCCCTGATATAGAAATAATTCCTATTCAAATATTCTTCCCTTTCCGTTGAAATTTTGACATAGATTTAACATCAAGCAAACGCATGTAAATGGTGTAATATAATATTGTCTGAAATCAAAGACTCTGACAAAAGATAACGACTGGAAACGAGCCTATTAATATAACATTTGCATTAATAGATTCTGGAATTGCTTGATTTGTGGTTCATAAATGTGAGAATGATTGTATTTAGCATTGCTAAAGTTACATCTATAAAGGATATGGTAAACAGAGATCTGGTGGTGAAATTAAAAACTAATGATTTGTATACTGGAAATGGCTTTAATTTCTGTTTGTTTAATTGTTGTTTTCTGTGATATAGTGTCAGCTCTAAAGAACCATGTAAGCTTGTTATCACTTTATCAAGAAGTCATTATGGTATCAGACTCAATTATAAGCATATTTTCCAATAAAACATTATTATATGGAACCAATTTTAAGATGAAACTTGATTCCATGGTAGCCAGCTACATTTGTAGATCTAGTGAAAACTGAGATTTGTTGGTGGTGCTTAGCTTTTGGGTTTCAACAAGTTTTGATACTTTTTATGGTGTTAATTAGTCTAAATTTTGATTGTGTAAATGTAACCCGAATAATCCAGTCGTATCTGGGGGACAATGAGTGTAAGGGGGCGCTGTAATTATTCGAGTTAGTGTAAATGATAATAATTGTATTTGCAAAATACACCCATATGGGTCAGGCAAACACAAACACTAATACTAACATATATAATACAGAAAGTGAAGAACTACAAATATAAACATTTATCATATGTTTTGTAGTAAATACAGTAGTTTTGAATATTTGATATGAATCCATATCGCACAACTTTGATGCGCACCCTTTATGGCATACCCTTTATCACACCCCTACTTTTTTTTTTTTTTTTTTTTTTTTTTACATAGTCAGTTTTTATTTAAGTATTAGCTTTAGAAATATTTTTCCTCAAAATAGGTACGGTCATGCGTGCGTGAAACAATTTATTGAATGTCGTCATTGTTTGGTATGTACATGTAACGTCACGAACGTCAAGTTTTCATATTTTTTGGCACACTAAATTCAACTATAAAAAATACAAAACACACAAAAAAATACAATTATAAACAAAATATTTTTAAAACAACAGCACACAAATTGTAAGGTAACCCAGGTGCTTTGGATAAGTAATTGAGCAGTTCTTTTAAGGCTTTTAAAACAAGACAAAAGTAGAACTGAAGGTAACCCAGTGAACAGTTCATATAATATAAATCTCCTGTTGAAATATATGATAAAGCATATAAAACATGGCAAAATCCGTATCACATGCCATATCACCCTAGACCAATATCATCCCTAGGGCCTAAAGGCCTTTGGGCTGATATTGGTGTCTCAGGATGATACGACATATGATATGGATTTCGCCATGTATTATTCTCTATAAAAAACATTGTTATAAATGGTAATGTAACCTTTGAAAGACAAGGACCTCATTTTCGCAACCCTGAAGATTTTCAATCAGTAGCTGTATGAAATATGTTTGGGAAAACTGTTTTACTAGTAACAAACATTATAAAAGAGTAAATGTGATAAATTGATTGTTGATAAATAAACTTATTTCCCTTCTCCTCAGTAAGGAAAATCTGTATTGGACAAAATCATACCAAACTGCTTACATCCACATCATTTGAACATTCGTGGATACTGGAAAGTTTTGCGGTCGTATATAGGTATCACGTCGTCGTCTTCATCCCAAGACATTTGGCACAATTTTTCGCACAATAACTATAGTATAAGTAAATAGAAATCTATAAAATTTAAACACTGGGTTTATGACCACAAAAGGAAAATTGGGATTGATTTTGGGGGTTATGGTCCCAACCATTTAGGAATTAAGGGCCAAAAATGGGCCCAAATAAGCATGTTTCTAGTTTCCAGACAATATCTTGTTGAATGGTGTATGGATCTCTCTGAAATTATACCAAAAGTTTCCATACCACTAAGGGATGGTAAAAATTAGCTTTGGGGGTTATTGACTCAAATCGTTTAGGAATTTGGGGCAAAAAAGGGGGAAAAACAAGGGTATCCTTGTTAAAGGACAATTACATTAGTACAAAACATAATTTAAAAGCAGTGTAAGGGAAGTGATTCAAGCACAACATTTTGAACTACCTCCCTTACACTGCTTTAAATCATGTATAAAGAAATGCTGTATTGTCTTGAGGTAATTAGCTGTCAATTTATTTTTAGAAGTTACTTTTTTAAAAATGCTGATGAAAGTAATTTGATTTTAGCCATGATTATGTGTCATTTTCTATTTTAAGACTTTTATGATGTATTTAAATGGGTTATCATGGTTGCAAACTTCATTGGAAATTTAAAATGTTATTATTTTTTTTTGAAAAAGGGGGGAGGGTAAAAAAGAAATTGTGGGGGCTAGGGACAATATTTTCTCAAGATTTCAGAAATTAAAAAGTTGGTTTTTTTTATTGGGGGGAAAGGGGGTTGTCAAATGTTAACAGCATTGTGTATTGCACATAAGCAAAACATTGAATATAATCATATATCATATAACCAATTTTAAGTTCTTTGACTACAGTTATTCTGTGTCAGAAACCTATTATGTGTCAAATATTTAATTACAGTCAAAATTCAGACCTGTATCAAGCACAAATATTGTGTCCATTTTTGTCCCAACTGTTCAGGGTTAGAACTCCTCATTGGCAATACATACTTAATATCCCAATTTTTATTTTCATGAAGTTATATTGTTGATCCTTTTTGAGAGGCTTTTTATGTGACCTTGAAATAGAAAATTTTCTAAAGAAATTGATATTATTTCCTATAAAATAATGAAAAGTTAAAACTTAGACCAAACTTCAGTTGAATAATGCATTATGTAATCCTGTTTAGTAGTAATAGTTGATTACTCCAAGCCAATTTCCAACATGGCTGTTATTACTGGTGGAAAACTCATGCCAATGATTAAATGATACCTAAATTATTGCTAAAATTGCCATCATTAAAAAAAATCCATAAAATTCTAATACAAATAATGAAACTGCCATCACAAAATGGCTATCAGTATTACTATAAAGAACCTAAAAAAATCCTGATACAAAAAGATCCCAAAGATTTAAATTTGAGTACATCCTCTGGGGCAGAAATAAATCTTCCTTGTCAGAATTTTTAGGAGTTACTTCCCTTTGGTTACGTACAATATAATTTTTAGCAGCAAACTATTAAAATATTTATTCAATTAAATGCTTTTCATTTTATCTGTGGAAGTTTTATTGTCTCGCCTTGACGGAGTCAGAAAGTGAGACAAAGGTATGCTGTTTCAGGCAGCGGCAGCGATGGCGTCAACAATGTATTAGTTTGTGATTAGGTCTAGTTAATGGTGAACCACAAGTGGTAGGTCAATCATATTTGGTATGCAGTTGTATAAGCATTGGCGCATCTCATTTCCATGGAGATTATTTGGCCCTGCCCCTTCAGTCATGGTCTATTGACTTCAAAACTTTTGCTTATTTTACATGTATTAGTTTGTGATTAGGTCAGTTTATGGTGAACCACAAGTGGTAGGTCAATCATATTTGGTATGCAGTTGTATAAGCATTGGCACATCTCATTTCCATGGAGATTATTTGGCCCTGCCCCTTCAGTCATGGTCTATTGACTTCAAAACTTTTGCTTATTTTACATGTATTAGTTTGTGATTAGGTCAGTTTATGTGGAACCACAAGTGGTAGGTCAATGATATTTGATATGCAGTTGTATAAGCATTTGCACATCTCATTTCCATGGAGATTATTTGGCCCTGCCCCTTCAGTCATGGTCTATTGACCTCGAAACATTTGCTCATTTAACATGTATTAGTTAGTGGTTAGGTCAGTTTATGTGGAACCACTAGTGGTAGGTCAAATATATTTGGTATGCAGTTGTATAAGCATTAGCATATCTCATTTCCATGGAGAAAATTTGGCTCCACCCCCTTAGTCATGGTCTATTGACTTTGAAATTTTTTCAAAGTTATCAGTCTTAGTTTGTGATTAGGTCATTTCAAAGGAAACCATTAGTGGAAGGCCAATGTTAATTGGTATTCAGTTGTATAAGCATTGGCACATCTCATTTCCATGGAGATTATTTGGCCTGGCCCCTTAGTCTGAGTCTATTGACTTTGAAACTTATCTTAGTTTACATGTATTAGTTTGTGATTAGATCAGTTTAAGATGAACTGCTAATGTTAAGTCAATGATATTTGGTATGCATATTTATTGGCATCTGCAAGTATCGTTTCCATAGATTATTTAGCCCCAGCCCCTCTTCATAGTTCATTGCCTTTGAAACTTTTTCATAGTTTACAAGTTAATGTTTGTATTAAGGTTTAGAAACGACTTATAATAAGTCAATGGTATTTGGTATGCAGTTGTATTAGCATTGGCACATCTCAGTCATGGTTCATTGCATTTGAATATTTGCACAACTTGTGTAAGATGTTGAAGTATTGCTATTTTGATTTCAACATTTGCATAATCAAAATTACGAAAAGGCGAGACATATCTCTGTGATAACAGTTTATTGAAATAACTGTGCCCTATAAAAAAAGAAGGAAAACGCAAACTTCCTTGACATTTTTTGCAAGTTATTAGGAATCTTTTGATTAGTTTTCTTAAAGAAAAAATACTGTTAAACTATCAAACTCTTTGTTTGATTTAGGTTTGATCAGAACTTTTGATATGATATATTATAATGACATTTAAGACTAACTTGTTTTAGTCTTTTCCCAGTACAATGAGAAGGAGACATAATTATTTATTCAAATAGAAAATATTTTATTGATTAAACAGTTCATTTTCTATTCATACTATTATTGTCATCAAATTCTGATTTTTCACATGTATTTGTATATTTTCAGAAAGTATGATGTAATTATTAAGATTCTGGAATCTATAGACCTATTGAATTACATAATTAACTAATTCAGTCCTTAATACAATTTTATGATTTCCCTGAAGATGTAAAAACTATGAGACATTATGTAACTAGTCTTATTTATAATGGATGATGGGTTAGTATCTTGTCTCCTGTGTAATAACATATGATTGTGAACTAATATCTGTTTCACTAAAAAATACCTAATCTTTAATTTTCTCTCATTTCATTATTATATATTCATCTTTATTTATCTTATGGATTTTGTCCGTCCGTTAGTCCCGTTTCAGGTTAAAATTTTTGGTAGTTTTTGATGAAGTTGAAGTCCAATCAACTTGAAACTTAGTATACATGTTCCCTATGATATAATCTTTCTACTTTTAATGCCAAATAAGAGTTTTTAACCCAATTTCACGGTCCACTAAACATAGAAAATGATAGTGCGAGTGGGGGATCCGTGTACTATGGACACATTTTTGTTTTCTCCTTTTTATGCCCCACCTACGATAGTAGAGGGGCATTATGTTTTTTGGTCTGTGGCTCCGTTCGTGCGTTCGTTCGTCCGTCCGTTCGTCTGTGCATCCTTTCAGGTTAAAGTTTTTGGTCAAGGTAGTTTTTGATGAAGCTGAAGTCCAATCAACTTGAAACTTAGAACACTTGTTGCTTATGATATGATCTTTCTAATTTTAAAGCCAAATTAGACTTTTGACCCCAATTTCACGGTCCACTGAACATAGAAAATGAAAGTGGGAGTTT
Organism: Mytilus edulis; assembly: GCA_019925275.1. Classification (NCBI taxonomy): domain Eukaryota; kingdom Metazoa; phylum Mollusca; class Bivalvia; order Mytilida; family Mytilidae; genus Mytilus; species Mytilus edulis. The sequence goes on along the minus strand of CM034356.1, from coordinate 88,880,920 downwards.
CAGGTTAAAGTTTTTGGTCAAGGTAGTTTTTGATGAAGCTGAAGTCCAATCCACTTGAAACTTAGTACACATGTTCCCTATAGTATAATCCTTCTAATTTTAATGCCAAATTAGATTATTACCCAATTTCACGGTCCATGGAACATGGAAAAGGATAGTGCGAGTGGGGCATCCATGTACTTTGGACACATTCTTGTTTAATATACAATTGAAACTCTTGATCTGTAAACAATAAATAATTTATAGGCAGAACCCTTGTAACAACTCGTTGAGGGGTCTGGTCTGTCTGTGATTTTTGCAAGGCAAAATTTCTGTTGTCATTCAATATACCTTCATTTTTCTGGTCAAAATTCATTTATTTGTTCCTGTCCTGAACATGAATGAAATAATTACCACTGGGTGTTCAAGGATTATTGTAAAATAAACATGCATGAAATATTTGCCACTGGGTGTTTAAGGATTATTGTTAAATATTAATTATGTTTTTTTAGAGATAAAAGGTATATTTAAAACTCTAGATAATTGAAACCATGCATTGTTTTTTGAAATTCACTACAGTTTTAACTTATCTCTTGATGTACATCCCTGGTAACTGGATTCACTGTAAATACCTGTGGGACATGATATAAACAGTAGAAACACTGAAATATGAGTACTCTCAGTTACTGACAGCTTAAGTGAAAAGCCAATGACAGTTAATTAATTTTCCAGTTTTCAGTTAAATCTTGACAATTTTGATGAATATTCCCTTGGTTTTTGATTAAACTTCTGTTAGTATCTATTAGGAACACATGATAAAAACCTGGAACCTTTTGTAAGGGGAATTGGCCAAGTGCTCTAACTTGTTCATATGAAGTTATCACTACCTATAAACTCTATCATTGGATGCTTAATCTCTGATTTGTCAATGTGTAAAAATTGAGAATGGAAATGGGGAATGTGTTTGACTCAGATCTGAATTGTAAAGGATTGCCAGTTGATGCTAGAGATTCCCTGTAGGCATTCTGGCTTCCTCTTACAATGGAAACTGGCTGGTATGATAAAACCAAGGGCTCTGAAAGTAAAAAGTAGATTGAGGGGTCTAAACTAGAAAACAATAGAATTGTTCGTAACTTTGCCAAAATGAAGTTTATAACATGCTACTTTCAAAAATATAGTAAAAAGTATTTGTGAAGCGATCAAGGTTAAAGCTACATGATAAGGTCTGTCTCACAGATACTATTCGCAGAAGGTCAACTTTATGTGGTGTATGGAATGATTGTAAGGGGTACATGTCAGTCTGGTAGGTGTCATATGACCTTGACCTCATTTTCATGGTTCATAGGTCAATGTTAAGTTTTTGTGTTTTAGTCTGTTTTTCAAGTACTGTAAGCAATAGGTGAACTGTATTTAGTGTTTGAGACAATTGTAAGGTATACATGTCTGTCTAACATGTATTATCTGACATTGACCTCATTTACATGGTTCATTGGTCAATGATATGTTTTTGTTATTTTGTCAGGTAATCAAGCAACAGGTCAACTATATTTGGTGTATGGAATGATAATGTTGAATTTATGTTCTACTTGTATTAAACCCTCATGTTAGAGTTGACTTTCAACATAAATTTCATAAGTAGACAGGCGAGACACATTTCAACATGCACACTGTTTATTTCATATAGTATATGGTGACCTCTACATGTTTCTGTTTATTCATTTGTTTTGTTTGGTTGCTGTCTCATTGATATTTTTACTTTTATTCTCATCTTTAATAGATTTCTCATTTACATTAAAGCAGTATTTCTACATTAAGCAATCAACAATTTAATCAATTTTTTTATGTAAATTAGAACTAGATTTCCTTTGTTAACATTATTTAATTAAAACCTTGCTTTGCTTGTGTAATATTTTGATTATGCACAACACTATATGTGTTGTGACCTAATAAAGAGATGAATGATTGATTGTGGTAAAGATTTTAAATAATTTGGTATTTATACTCCAAATCAATACCAAATTTGTCTTCTTATACAAATATTGTGAAAAACAATTTGTGCAGTTTATCCATATAAATAGCAACAGAGTTCATGTGTTACTAGATGTAGTCCTGCATTTAGTCCGATGCAACAGTCAATATTTGTTAATGAAATTATGTCAGAGCTTTCTTTTGGCTGAAATAGAGCATACTTTCCAACAGTATAGATACTTGTTTAGTAATGAATTTTGTAAAACATTCATTGTTAACTATATCTTCAAAATTGTGAAGTAGAGGCTTATTGGAGCTAGTAGGGAAAACGGTAGTATTTAATTTTCCCAGCATCAGGTTGGCCTTTTGTGTACCCAAGACAGGGCGTAAGAAGTCAACTTAAGAACGCTGTGATTGGATGTAAGGGTACAATATATTTTTTATTTATCTATGAATAACTGCAGTGTGTATATTTACAATATAAATTTTGAAACCTATTGAAATATTTTCTAGAGAATTATTCGAAAAGACTTGCAAAATTTCATAAATTTGGTGCAAAATGACAGTGGGCATGGATAACATAAACAAACTCCGTTGGAAGTTGGTCATGATACTATTTTGCTTTAATTTTTAAAACACAATAATAAAGTACTAACAATACATATAACTGTTTTATCCAGGTTTTTATCTTAAAAAGTGGTAAATTTAGAAAATGTTAATATTGTCGCCTATGGCAGAATAAATAGTACCGTTTTCCCAGTAACTATCATCATGCAGCCATGTTTATTTCAGTTTAGGAATATCCTTACTATTAAGTTAACTGCAGAAAAAGTCTTTTCCTATAGTACTGATTTTATTATTTAATATGTGCCACGTGTGGAGCAGGATCTTAGTGACTTACCATAGACCAAGTAAGCTTTTCTCATCACTTGGTGTCTGTCATTGTCATCCATTAACAGAGTGTCACAGAAACTGCAGTGACAAATTTAATAAAACTTGGCCACAATCATCTTTGCTGTATCTATTTTAAAAAATGTGTCCAATAACCCTGTCAGCCACCATCAAGGTCAACATGACTAAAATATAACATAAGGGTAAGATACAAGATTTTGTCAATTATTTTGAAAACCTCTACCAAAACACAAAAGCCGACAGGGCCAAATTGTTAAAAAAGTTGAGATCACTGGCTCTTTAGAGACTCTAGTTATGGCAGATTCTGTGGATAAAGATATTGAAACTTGAATGACTTTGTCAAACCTCCATGCAATTTTACAAACTTTGGGAAGTGCTTGTTTTATAATCAAGAGATTATTTTACTTATCTTTTATTCTATATTTTACTGATTAAAAGACTTTTCAGCATAACCCTATATGTGTTTTCCATAGGCTCCCATGGTCCTGAAAATGCATGAAATATTTGCCACTGGACGCTGAGCAATAAACAATCAATCAATCTAATGTAGGAGTATCTACCTTATGTGCAATTAATTTATTTGTAGATGTGCACCATCATATAATACAAAGTACCATTCAAAATAATCTTTCTTTGGTTTCAATTGAGTATGTGCAATGAATTAAGCTGTTCTGGAGAGAAAAAAATGACAGTAGACTCATATCTGTTTTTAGATCAGAACTAGAGTAATGATTTTTGGTTTAACCATCCTTAGGAATTTTGTTTGCCAAATCTCATTTACATTAGCAGTTTGTGTAAAAAGTTCCAACACTTGATGAGAGACAATGAATGCTAAGTTATTATGAAAAATGACTTAATAATTACAGTATAGATAGTTTTAAAAAGATAAACTGCACGGTATAATATTTGCACTTCATTAAAAGAGGAAATAGTGCAGGAAATTCCAAATACACCTTTTTTATTGGGTATTATAAGCAAATATCACAAACTAGTCAAAACATTTACTAAATTTTATCATCGGTATAAAGACATCATTCGTAAATATAGCTCAACATGCAGACTTCTAATACGTTCAGGTATTTCACATCCAATTTTTTATGGAAATATTCTTTATAAAGCACAAAGGTGTCAGTATTCACCTCAGAAACTGACAAAACCTTTGAATAGACTTATTAAGAAGGGATATAATTACGATACTGTTGTCAAGTCATTAAAGATTGCAGATTTTGGCGTTAATATTGAGTCACTGATAAGGTCTTTGCATCGGAACTAAAACATTTATTCTAAAAACAGTTGTTGGCATGACACAGGTTATGTTCTTCTCATATATGTTATGATGGTATGATACTAAACCCCTAACGGGAAGGATTGTGCCTGATGTTCATATGATGAAATCAGAATTTTTCAGTCAGTTTAATTGAAGTCTGGAGCTGGCATGTCAGTTAACTGCTAGTAGTCTGTTGTTATTTATGTATTATTGTCATTTTGTTTATTTTCTTTGGTTACATCTTCTGACATCAGACTCGGACTTTTCTTGAACTGAATTTTAATGTGCGTATTGTTATGCGTTTACTTTTCTACATTGGTTAGAGGTATAGGGGGAGGGTTGAGATCTCACAAACATGTTTAACCCCGCCACATTTTTGCGCCTGTCCCAAGTCAGGAGCCTCTGGCCTTTGTTAGTCTTGTATTTTTTTAATTTTAGTTTCTTGTGTACAATTTGGAAATTAGTATGGCGTTCATTATCACTGGACTAGTATATATTTGTTTAGGGGCCAGCTGAAGGACGCCTCGGGGTGCGGGAATTTCTCGCTACATTGAAGACCTGTTGGTGACCCTCTGCTGTTGTTTTTTATTTGGTCGGGTTGTTGTCTCTTTGACACATTCCCCATTTCCATTCTCAATTTTAAATTCCAGTGTTAGTTTCACTGTTTCTTTTATCTATACTTATTGTAGAGGAAACTCCATAATGACATCTTTTATCTATACTTATTGTAGAGGAAACTCCATAATGACATTGTAGTATCATATTTGAAGAATTAAATGTATCAACATCCTGAGTTAATTTCCATGTAAGATAATCTGTCTGAGGATGCTTGTACAAGAGAATTATTTGGACAACTCAACAGCAATACAAAACATTTATTGGTCAAAAACAACAAAAATGAGATCAAAACAAAAATATCACAAATATTCATTACAGAATAATATCAACAAAATCCATTACTTAACTCAGAAAAATATCAAAAATACTTAGATTCATAAAAATGAGGAGATAGTCATTACAAATTGTCTTATGACTAGTAACTTTCTTTATTAGAATATTCAATGTTGTAAAAACAGAAATTCTTATCTCAGTTAAAATATATAAGATGGCTGCATTATGGTCATTCATATTGAAAACTGACCCAAATCAGCCACATAGTACTCGATCAATCAATATTAATTAATTGAGGAGGAGTTTTGAAGAGATTAACTACTGTGGAGTTATTTATTTTCATCTGTACCCATTTGAGTGGTTACAGAAAAAAAGGTATTTTTATGGAATTTGATTTCATAGTTTTGCCAGAGCCTATTACAAGCATTTAGAAAGTTTGTACTTTGCTGAACTTTTAAATTGGTTACCTTTTTCTCAATAATTCCACTAAAATTGGTATCCCCAGAAAAAGAATTATTCCACAGAAGTTAATTTTGTATGGAATCTTATATGAGTGAATTTTTTTTTAAAACTTTTTTGTAATATAAGATGTTAATTGTCACATGGCTGTACAATTTGTAAGAGTTATTCATTTCTGATTAAGCGTACAAAAAGATTTATCTCTTAGAAAACCACTCAATCCTGAAAAAATTCCATAAACCATTTTGGAATATATTTCTATTTGATAAAAAAGTTTAAAAAGTATGTGAATTTTATGAAAATAATTGGAGTAGAAATGTTGATTTTGTTATGCAAACTTTTAAGAGTTAATCATTTATCGGTGTTTAATTTTAAAGAATAATCATATTCCTTAGCATAAGAAAACTTTTAAGTTTTATTCAACTAAGGATAGTCATTTAAAAGAATGTGTAAAAGTAAATAGATGTAGTGGTTTTTAGAGATAAGAAAAGAGTTGTACCACATTTATACAGCTGTCATCCAGGTAAAATATTACCTGCATAAAATATGATAAAAACTTATATAAAAACAAAGTTGTCAATCCTACAGAATGCACTTTTCAAAATCACAGTCTTATAAGTCCTTTAGCACCTGGTATTTTCAGCCCATGGCTTGAATATTTACACTGTTGACAAGCTTTGATAGAATTAAAAGTTTAATATATAAATAATGACATTAAAAACTGATTATCCGAGTGACATGATTTCTGTGGAATCAATTTGTAATTCCTTATGAAGTTTCTTACGACAAATTATACTTATTACAATTTGCAGTAACTTTTTACAATGTCTTCTAAATCTAGCATCTCCAACATAATATACAAATATGTTAACAACATTATTAACAAAATAAGATCTGAACAAAAGGGGTAATGTTCCAAGTACGATAGGACTAGGTGGGAAAATGTCTCCACGGATAAATGTTGTGATAGCATTTAATGTTAAATGTGGAATGTAACTAATAACATATGCAACAGTTATCGATAAGAAAATCTTTGTCACTGTATGTTTAGTTCTTTTCTTACCATTATTACCATTCTCAATTTTTAGAAGACGATTCATTCTGAAATGGTCCCGTAATTCCCAAATTATTTTCGCATACAGGTATATTAGAATTCCAAAAATCAGCACAAAAATAAAAAATAATAATGTTGCTTGAATGAACGGATATTTGGTGTTTCTAACATCATCATCTGTAGAACAGTCGTAACCTGTTATATTTCCTGGAAAATTTTTGACCTTTTGTCCTTGGATTATTGCAGTAGGCCATGATAGCAGTATTGAAAATGAGATTGCAAGGAAACAACACATTTTTGCCATTTTAAGAGACATTTCTTCACTGAATGGAAAACAAATCCTCCTATATCTCCCAGCAGCCATCACTGTCAGAACAAACGCTGATCCTAATTTAGCAACATCTCCAGTGAAACGAGAAAATTTACAAAATCCTTCACTATAGTACATGTATGGGAAAGCATTGTCAACTATTTCTGACGGGATAGAAATACAACATGCTGTTAAATCTAATACAGCCAAACACAGTATATAACATCTAAAGTTTGTAGGTTTGTATCTACATCCATAAACTAATAAAATGATACTGTTACCCAGTATACCAACGGTTACCAGTATAGATAGGTATATCACTGTTGGTAATCTTTGTTTAGCTTCAGCATCATTCAGTTCTTGCAAAGTTCTTAAAAAAGTCTCATTTGAATTGTTAACATTGATCATAATGAATAGTACTGCACCTATAAACACAACATGGATGTCCTTGTTATTTATTCCTGACGTAAGTTAAGTCTGTAAAAAACGATTTCCTCTTGTTCAGTAGTTACATGTATGTGAACCTGACCTTGTACATTTTGGTGCGCCAGGTTATCAGGATAAAATCACTCTGGTGAGATAAAGTACTATTAGGTTGACTCTTTTATCAGATAACACATGTTTAATCTACTGTAAAGAAAACACAATTCGCAATTTCACAATTATATTTTTTATCAAATTATGATACACTTTGTGATTCCACTTTTATGGTAAAATTTTATAGTAAGTTAATTATTATTCTAATTGAAAAGTATTTACGGGGTTATTTATCCATATAAGTCAAATAACGATATAACCTTTAACACTCTCTTGTCTTATTCTAGTTAACCACTTCATACTTCAATAAGTTCTATGTGCTATTGTTCCTCACTATTATAAAATGAATGAATGAATAATTTCAGAACATGTCGCAGGTAGTCGTCACAGTATCTAATTACATATAACTTATTCCAGTCTTATAGCGTTAGTACTACATGTATATGGAGCCACTGATCGTAATGTCGCAGGTAATAGTCACAGTATCTAATTACATATAACTTATTCCACTCTTATAGCATTAGGACTATATAGATCCACCGATAATATTACATATAACTTATCCACTGTTATAGCATTAGGAGTATATAGATCCACTGATTGTAGTATCGGAGTATAGTATTTTATCAATAATACCTAGTGGTATGATAAATTATCTCCCACACGGCTATCATAACAGTAAACAGGACTCTTATAATAGGTACACAGGATCACTGTCATAACAAGGTGGGCAGGATGTTTGTTAACAAGTATAGAAAATAGGGAGTCTTTTGTTGTGAAGTATCAACCTTTATTTAAATAAAATATCAGTCTGCAAATATGATTTTAAGTCTGATTATTTTCATGCAGACCTTATAATTTAATTATTAGCAGCTTAAGTATTTCCAGATGCTATTTGATTATTTTTTGAATATTTTTAGAGAGATTAGCATTTGATTACAATTATAAATATTTTATGATTACACATTTACATGTATGAGACCAATGCAGTATTGTTAGTTTCCGAAACAAAATCGCAGACAAAGTATAAGGTTTAAAGTGAACAGGAGAAAATTTTATAAAAACAGAATTATTAGTATTAGAATGATGGGCGGATGCAGGAGTATAATTTAACCTGTTGCTTTGTGGGGTTTATTTGGTGCACACCAAGTATTTTTCTCTCACTTTTTACAAAATCATTTCTTGCATTTTTGTTAGACAATTTAATTATTGTATCCTGGGTTGGGTGACTCTTGTACAAATTTTTTTTTATATTTCAGTTTGTACCAGACAGAATATCTGGTTTGTAAAATATTTTCTTGAAAGAAACATAAAGAATATCATGATAAAATTTTGCACCTGATTCTGTTTACAAATAATATAAAAGCTCCAAGTAATGTTTAGATTGATTCATTTGTCTGAAGGGTTTGCACATGTGTCGTCACATAAAACACATGTGTTATGCATTTTGTTGAAATTGTTAACCTAAAGGATTGTTGGGAAAATAATAGTAAACTGTTTTCTAGAAGCAGGCTGCATTATATTAGATATTATAAAGCATTGAAATCTAATGCATCTCTGACAATTATAGTTTGGTTCGAAAATCCTTAGCATTTTGCTGCAATTTATGTTTTCAATTTTGTTGACATTACATAAAAATAACAGAAGAGACAAAGTAGAAAATTACAAGATATAACTACATAAGTAAAACATTCATGATTGAAAAGAAAACAACTGAGGATGGTCAGTAATATATAATTTTAGACTGGAAAAATAATTATGCATATATAGTTTAATAGTTTTGCAAATGCTTCTGAGATCGAGGTTGAATTGATATCAATATTTTTAGCATTAGAGAAACACTAGATGTTAAGATGCATAGAAGTGCCTTAGAATTCAACATCTTAAGAGTACACAATAAAGTCCTTCAATGACACAATCTCAATGTCTTAAATCAGGCCAATAGCCGTTATTATAACTTATAGGGGGTTGTTGGTCGGTCAGGATAATCTGACTTGAATACTGCAGTCAAACATCAATCTAAATCTAGACTTTACAGCAAAATAGCTTGAGTGTGTAGGCAAAGATAATATCTCTGGTTGGCTTGCTTGCTAGCTGTGCTTAAAATCATTATATGGTTAGACAGGCTACCCTCATTTCGGAGTAGTCTAGTCCTACAAACAGATAGATGACTTCACAGTCTAAATAGCAAGAAAGCTTACCAAAGATTTTACCTTTACCTGCACATTCAAGGCATTTTGCTGTAATAAGATTTTTTTCATAAAGAGACCACAAACCCCCTGAACCTCCATCCCAGGCTACAGGCGTGAATACTGAAGTGCTTGAAAAGTGATGCACTCCCAATGTCGTAACATGTAGAGAAATATTTAAAAGTCAGACAAAGTTGCTTAGTTAGATTGGTTATAGCCACATAAAAATTGTACAGAAATTCATTTGTGTGAAACAATTTAAATATCTACAGCTAGAAACCTAGATAATTGATACTGTTTGTATTAACTTTTAATGCATATGACAATCGTGCTCACGTCAATCAGTTCATGAAAAATTCATTTCTAAGTATCAATTATCTAATTATCTACAACTAAAAAACTAAAGGTAAAATTATATCTTTGATATAAATAGAACATAAGTCTATACTAGCTCAGTACATTGTTCAATTTTTAAATGGTAACTTGATCAAGTTTTAAGTGACCAAGGTTTTTTAAATTATTGAACAACCTTAAAATCTTTTATATAGATCGAATAATTCTGACAAAGGCCAAAAATATTGAGAATGATGTGATGTACCAAATGTTGTTAAGAGAACTAATCCAGGCACGGATCCAGGGGAGGGGGGTCTGGGGGTTGGAACCCTCCTTTTTTGGACAATCAATGTATTTGAATGGGGACATGTAGTTGGAACCCCCCTTTTTGTCCTGGGTTAGGAACCCCCTTTCTTAAATGGCTGGATCCACCCCTGTAATAAGTCATTTTCCTGAGAATAGCAATTTTACAAAATTGTTTGTGATTTTGGCCATTTGTGATAAAATTATAAATATATCAAATATATCAAGAGAACCTATATAAAGCAAAAATGATTAGCAAGACAAGATTTGATAATAATGAGTCAACTTGACAGAAATAGGCAGGTGACTCCTTGTAGAAGTTATTGCCCTAGAAACATATTTTTTTACCCTTTTTTAATTTTACTGTTGTAAAAAGTTATTACAGAAAAAGTGCTAGTAGCAATGATCTTCAGGACAAGGTCTGTGAATAAGTCATCATGGTTTGAAATAGTCAGTTGACTCATTATAGAAGTTATTGCCTTTGAATTACAATTTTATCAATGTTTAAGTTTAGTTTTTTGCAGAAAAGATTGCTTGATGGTACTAGAACTGGTAAATAATCAAACTATCTACAAAAAAAATCTACAAATAAGTCAAGCAGTCAAAGAAATTGCCGGTTAATAACACCTTTTATGAATTGTTCCCTGAAATTAACAGTTTTTTTACCTTCTCTTTTTTTGTGTTTCTCCAGAAACTAAAGGAGATAGGCAGAAACTTTAAAAAAAAAAAAATGTTCAAATAGAAAAGATCTTCAAATAAGTCATGTTCCAACCCCTGGACCCCCTGGATCTGCCACTGAACCCCTACAATACCAGACAGATTATCAAACCATTAACAAATTTCACTGAACATTTTTTGAAATACTCACTTTATGTAACATCATTGCTTTATTGACAGTATCGGTACATAAGAAAAATGATAAGATATATACTGATCTATAATTGGATCTTTAGTTTTATTTTCATAGAGAATTTGACTATAATGAACATATATAAAATCATGTTAATTTTATAATGTTATTATGACATAAAAAAAACATATCTAGTGGTAACAGATGTTATTATGAATCAATGGGCTTTTAGATATTATTTACCTATTATCTTAGGTGTTCAAATAAGGTTAGAATTGGTACCTGAGGTTCTTTGACAACGGAATTGTGAAAACTGCCATGAGTTATATATCTATCATATTTTTGTACTTTTATAACAACTAACATTTGACTTTGTTTTGACTGATTTCATTATGAAAATTGATTTTTTTACCAGTCATTGTGTATGTATATATAAATTTCTGTGGGAAATTGTGATTGAAATATGATCATGATTAATGTCAATTTGACAAGAACATTTTCAATTGAGGTCCTTCGAACAGGTCTTCAGTTATGTTAAAATTTATTGCAATATGTCATAGGCAATATAAAATAATTTTGGTAGGCAGATGTATCGTTTTATGATATACTATTTTATTATTATCATACCAGGCACTGCATTGATTTAATAATGTAAATCACTATATTAGAAAATCATTTCATAATTTTTAGAAAATAAATTAGCTTATGGTGATTGATGCTCTTGTTTTTATCGACTTTATTGTGATGATGGTGCTAGAAAATATTAATCATAAAATCTATATCATGAAATATAAATTAAAAAATAAAAAGATAACATGTCTGAAATTGAAAATATTGAACCTGCCATTTTGTCATTGCTGTGAAATGGCTTATCTGAAATGGGGAGTGGGAAAAAAAGCATCTTTAACAAAAAATCCTATTAAATTTATTTTTTAGAAACACAGTAAAAAGTCAGTTTTTAATTGTACTTTTTATCTTTACTGATGTTCAAGATCAAATGAGACATAAATAACTAATTAATTAGTAATTAATGTTCAGTTTATCATTTGATTGTCAATGCATAAAGAGTGCTTTAATAATATTTGTCAATATATTAAGATGGGTTCTATCTAGAAAATTGTTAAGGCATGTCCATAACGGCATACTGTAAAACATGGTATGGTACGATGGTATGGTATGTGTTATGGTATAATGGTATGGTACGAATACCATCATACCATGGTATGCATGAATGGTACCATGGTATGGTATGATGGTATGGTACAAATTACTATACCATGGTACAAATTATTATACCGTGGTATAAAGCATGGTATGGTTTTTCAAAAGAGGATATTTTGAAAAGTTAATAAACCTATTCTTAAACAGGATTTTATCAATTATCTGTTTTCTTTTCTTTTTCTTTTTTTTTACCTATTCCAAAACAAACTTTTTTTGCAAATTGAAATGGTACTTTATTTTTCACAACTACATTCAGGTGCTCTGGTCAATGTAACTTATCAAAATTTCTATATCTACAGTTAAATGTTTTTATCTTGGGACTGACCATGAATTTAGCTGGTTGAGGGGTGGCCACTCCTGTTAACTTTGGGATAAACTATAAATAGAAGACAGAAATGAACTACATTGGTTAGAGGTATAGGGCGAGGGTTGAGATCTCACAAAACATGCTTAACACTGTCACATGTGTTGCACCTGTACCAAGTCTGGAACCTCTGCTCTAGTCTTTTTTTTTCTTTTTTTTTTTTGGTTCATTTACATGTTTCGGAGTTTATTGGCACGTTTATTTTATATAAACTAGTACACATTTTTGTTCAGAAAACGGCCATACAAATTCTACCCCCCCCCCCCCCTTTTTGAAGTTAAATTATTGCTCCCTTTGGAGTCAGCTTCAGCTCGCTTCCTGGTGCAAGATTTTTTCGCTGTGTAAAAGACTTTTTTGTTTTGCCTTTGGCTGTTTTCTACTCTTTAGTCGGGTTGTTGTTTCATTGACACATTCCCCGTTTCCATTCTAAATTTTATGAAGGATTTACTATACTCAAAGACAGTTACATATATGCTGTTTATGTTTCTCCTTTGAGAAAGCACCGTAAAGAAAGAAATGGACAGCAACTGCATTCAATGTGATTAGTGTGAATCTTAAGATTCTTGTAAACTACAGGTACATGTAAGATCAGTTCTCAGAGACAAATTATGTCCAAAAACACTTTAAGTGTCTAGTAACAGATTACAGGAATCCCATTTTCATAAAAACAGTTAACAACATTACAAATTTTAACAGAACAGATAACAGCCAGTGGGTTGAAAACAGTTAACAGTTTAATTTTGTCTAAAATAACAGTTGAAACACAAAGGCAAAAACAGGTTAACACAAAAAGGTATTGCCCCCCCCCCCCCCCCCCCCCCCCCCCCCCTCTCCTTGTAGGTCAGTATGTTGATCATTTTCTTATACTTATAGTTCAAAATCAGTCTAACATATAAAGGATACTACATCATTAATTAATATTATTGAGAAATTAGAACCTAATTAGCCTTTTGGTTTCGTATAATATAACAAAGATGTTTACAAATCTTCCTTAAACGTCCTGTTAAACGAGCCCAGGACAGTTTTGACAAATCAAGCTCCGCCGTCAGTGTATTAATACATTTGTTGAGAATCATTTTAGAAAACAATACATTTGAATTTGATGGAAAAATTTATAAACAAATAATTTATAAATAGTTGCGGCAATTGGTGCAGTCCCTTTAAGGGAAATCTGTGATATACTTAATCATGTTAAAATATTCGAAATAATGAATCAAATACTTTCTGCATTACATAATATTCTATCATGGCAGAGTATTCATAATATTCGATGGAACATCAGATGAAATAATAGATTTGTTTCGTCTAGCAAATTATTATAACCCTTTATTAAAGCTCAAACGAAAAAATGTCGTTTTTAGATGTTGATGTAATTAAAGTTCAAATATTTACAACACATGGCAATTATAATTGACCTTGAAATCCATTTTAAAGAAACCTATTCTTATCTCTATCTGCACAGAAATAGCTGTCACTCTCAGCATGTATTAAAAAAATGAAATAAAGTTGTTTCATAAAATCACACATAATAAAAAAAAAGAATCATTCGTTGGTTGATATTGTGTATTAACTTCCATAATGCACATTGTTTTTACATATAAATGAAGAAAACAAAATACACTCTACAACATGTGGTATCTATCAACTAACATAGTATTATATTAGTAACAGTTTAATTTGAAAGTATGGTGTTTTCTAATCCACACAGGAGATGCATTCACCTTTTATTCACATTTTTAGTGGAATTTCGTGGCCATAGATGTAGACAGAATATGCAACTGTTTAAAGTGTCATATTTCAAAACAATATAAAAGTTGACCATTGACAAAAGGTTATGCAATAAAACTTTAACTACATTATCTAGATTATAATCTAAAGATATGTAGTACTTCCCAAAATTTCAAAGAATAATTGACAGCCATTTACAATGTGTTAGAACAGGACATTATATCTATCTTATCTTAACTTAATAGTTATCTGAGATGTTTAAATTGAATTTTCTCTTGTTTTCTGTTCACAGCTTTATACATGTAAGTGATAGTCTATCTGGTTTGTCTACATCTATTTTGTAAAATATTATTTTCATACCTAAAACCGATACATAATGTCAACAAATTAAAAAAAAAATCATATTTCATATTACCTAAATTAATTTAAAAAAATTTCCCACTTCCATGCTTCATACCATCAAGTTATACCATGGTATAATAATTTGTACCATGATATAGGAATTCGTACCATGGTATACGAATTTGTACCATACCATCATACCATACCATGGTACCAGTCATGCATACCATGGTATGATGGTATTGGTACCATACCATCATACCATAACACATACCATACCATCATACCATACCATGTTTTACAGTATGCCGTCCATAACTATTTAAAGATTGTTTGTCAGTGGAAAAAAACACCTGAATAAGATAATTTCAGATTATAGATTCTTTTGCTAAGAGGAGAAGAATAAAGTGTATCCCTAGCAGTAAACTTATGAATAAAGAAAACAGAAATATATTATTTTTATGGAATATTTTTTTTACAGAATTATCCATTAAAAAAAAATACTTCACTGTTAACTATAATTTTGTTGGAATCTGATGTCAATTTTACCATAAGTGTAGAATTACTTAAACATAAAACTACCTGAAGAGCTTTATAAAGGTTAAAAAAACATTGAATAATTACATTCCATGTCTTTGAGATAGAAGTTCTCAGTAATTTATTTTATCCACAAAAAGGAAATGAAAATGCTGAAAGTAACAGAGTCGAAAGTTGACCATGATTGGGTTTAAATGGATTTATCAATAACAGACGTATTAATTAAGATTGATTGACTTGCACTTTTAATTAGATTGTACGCAGAATTGGGGTTATATAGAAAATAACAAAACACTGTTGTGAAGTAGAATTGTGGGTGTCTCTGATATTATCTGTTTTGTAATTAGAGGTGTTATATCCTTTATCTTGTCGGTTAATATCGTCATCAGTTCGTTAACTCATTTTCAGTGTCTTCCACAAAAGGTTAATGAACTTTTTTTTTCAAGATTTAAAAGAATTTTTAAAGGGTTTTGAAGTGCAGTTAATTTGTTACATTCAGTTTGCTGCACCCTCATGACTGTATATCAGAAATTATATCAGAGAGCATTAACAACATCTACTATAGTCTAAAAGAATAGTTTCAGGAATTTGGGTTTCAGCAATTTCTGGTAAAAAAGGAAGACTCTGACTCTTTATGCTCACACTAAAATAGTTGGAGGCATATAGTTTCAGGACTGTATGTCCATCTGTCTGTTCCTTGGTTCAGTATCAGGTTAAAGTTTTGGCTATGGGTACCTGTAGATACAAAGCAGTTGTGCTCTCTTCAAATTCACATGCTCTTAATGATGCAATGTTTTCTAAATATATGCCAAATTAGGGTATGAGCCCTTATAAAACATGTAATTGGAAACTGAAAAATTATTATACATTCTAAGGTAAAAGTTTTGGTGAAAATTAGGTTACCATGCAGTATTGGTCATAACAACTTGAAACAAAGAGTGCATGAAACATTCTCAAATATTTATGCCAAATAAGGTTTTGAGTCTTTTGATCCAGTTGGATATTGGTGTCCACATATTCTTGTTGTTTATGCAACATTTATTTTAGGGGTGCTTTCCCCCTTAAAAAAGAAAAAAAGTGTAATAAAGGTACAGCCAGTTTTGTGTCAAAATAAGGTCTTCTAATTCCTACATCTCAAAAAGAATATACCACCCCAACCCCTCACATTCTTTATTTGTGCCTGTTGTTTGGAAGTTGTTGCGTCTGGCATACTAAATTATAATCCTGGTACTTTTGATAACATTTTACACCACTGGGTCGATGCCACTGCTGGTGGAAGTTTCGTCCCCGAGTGTATCACCAGCCCCGTAGTCAACACTCCGGTGTTGACATGAATATCAATAACATGGTCATTTTTATAAATTTCCTGTTAACAAAACTTTGAATTTTTCGAAAAACTAAGAATTTTCTTATCCCAGGCATAGATTACCTTAGCCATATTTGGCACCACATTTTGGAATTTTTGGTCTTCAATGCTCTTCAACTTTGTACTTGTTTGGCTTTATAAATATTTTGATATGAGCGTCACTGATGAGTCTTATGTAGATGAAACGCGCGTCTGGCGTACTAAATTATAATCCTGGTACTTTTGATAACTTTTTGGAACCATAAATAATGAAAAAAACATTAAAAAATTCTGTTAACAACATTAAACAATCAATCATACATACATACATACATACAGCTAGTTAATGTATTAAAAAGTATTTTACATTCCCTCTCATGGAGTTGTTTACTGTAAAAAAACAATGTTTAAAATATTGATGATGCAAAGCTGCATGTTGTTTTAATGAACTTGATACATTTTCAGCATATTTGGTTTCAAGTAATTAACTACCCAGAATCGTACGATGTTCAATTAATTCATGATTAGAAAGTTGAGAATAATTCGTAAAACCCATTTGGTCCTATCTGGAAACAGCATGCACAAAATTTATAGTCATTGAAAATCCTTTCTGGTTGTTAGGATCACTCCTGAGTAAACTTCTCACACATAATGGAAATCTAATGCTATTATGACCAAAAGGGAAATCTCTCGTTGTTAAATGTCATGATCGCTGCTCAGAAACAGGGAAGTTACAGCATGTATGTCATTAATCAACAGTACCAGGAGTAATACCTTTTGTTTTAAGTAGTTTTATATTGAAGTTAATTCCATGAAATATTTCTATTTTTTATCATCAGGATTAGTTCCATATGATATTGGGTTTTAAGTTAATAAGAATTGATTGTGAAGTTTTATAAGAATAACTTTCATTCAGTTACATCATGTAATAGGATAGAACAGTGAAATAGAGCAGGAAATGATTTCATTATTAAAAGTCTAAACACCTGGAAATTTCTGTCTCTGGATACAATATTACATTTTATTCAGAGGTGAATTAAGTATGCTATCAAAAGTGGTATGCATTTGGCAGACTGATATTGGGGCAATATATTTGATTCCCCTATAAAATCTTTGAAATCATTTGTCAAACATTCACAAAACTAAGCTTGAAAATGCCCCTTAGGAAAACTTTGGCGTCTGAGTGTACATTTTTTCCGCTAGGGACATTTTGTCAAGACATAAACAAGATCTTTACCAATCTTTGGTCAAATATCTTAAAGACCCATTATTGACTTTTGCTTACTTAAAGATCTTAGGGTTAATATGTCCTGAAGATACTTGCCACATATGCCACTGGACTTTAAGATCTTGGGGTTAATATGTCCTGAAGATGCTTGCCATATATGCCACTGGACTTTAAGATCTTAGGGTTAATATGTCCTGAAGATGCTTGCCATATATGTCTCTGGACTTTAAGATCTTAGGGTTAATATGTCCTGAAGATGCTTGCCATATATGCCCCTGGACTTTAAGATCTTAGGGTTAATATGTCCTGAAGATGCTTGCCATATATGCCCCTGGACTTTAAGATCTTAGGGTTAATATGTCCTGAAGATGCTTGCCATATATGCCCCTGGACTTTAAGATCTTAGGGTTAATATGTCCTGAAGATGCTTGTCATATATGCCACTGGACTTTAAGATATTAGGGTTAATATGTCCTGAAGATGCTTGTCATATATGCCACTGGACTTTAAGATCTTAGGGTTAATATGTCCTGAAGATGCTTGTCATATATGCCACTGGACTTTAAGATCTTAGGGTTAATATGTCCTGAAGATGCTTGTCATATATGCCACTGCATGACTTTAAGATCTTAGGGTTAATATGTCCTGAAGATGGTTGCCATATATGCCACTGGACTTTAAGATCTTAGGGTTAATATGTCCTGAAGATGTTTGTCATATATGTCACTGGACTTTAAGATCTTAGGGTTAATATGTCCTGAAGATGTTTGTCATATATGCCACTGCATGACTTTAAGATCTTAGGGTTAATATGTCCTGAAGATGGTTGTCATATATGCCACTGGACTTTAAGATCTTAGGGTTAATATGTCCTGAAGATGTTTGTCATATATGCCACTGGACTTTAAGATCTTAGGGTTAATATGTCCTGAAGATGTTTGTCATATATGCCACTGGACTTTAAGATCTTAGGGTTAATATGTCCTGAAGATGCATGCCATATATGCCCCTGGACTTTAAGATCTTAGGGTTAATATGTCCTGAAGATGGTTGTCATATATGCCACTGGACTTTAAGATCTTAGGGTTAATATGTCCTGAAGATGTTTGTCATATATGCCACTGGACTTTAAGATCTTAGGGTTAATATGTCCTGAAGATGTTTGTCATATATGCCACTGCATGACTTTAAGATCTTAGGGTTAATATGTCCTGAAGATGGTTGTCATATATGCCACTGGACTTTAAGATCTTAGGGTTAATATGTCCTGAAGATGTTTGTCATATATGCCACTGCATGACTTTAAGATCTTAGGGTTAATATGTCCTGAAGATGGTTGTCATATATGCCACTGGACTTTAAGATCTTAGGGTTAATATGTCCTGAAGATGTTTGTCATATATGCCACTGGACTTTAAGATCTTAGGGTTAATATGTCCTGAAGATGTTTGTCATATATGCCACTGCATGACTTTAAGATCTTAGGGTTAATATGTCCTGAAGATGGTTGTCATATATGCCACTGGACTTTAAGATCTTAGGGTTAATATGTCCTGAAGATGTTTGTCATATATGCCACTGGACTTTAAGATCTTAGGGTTAATCTGTCCTGAAGATGCTTGCCATATATGCCACTGGACTTTAAGATCTTAGGGTTAATATGTCCTGAAGATGCTTGCCATATATGCCACTGGACTTTAAGATCTTAGGGTTAATATGTCCTGAAGATGTTTGTCATATATGCCACTGCATGACTTTAAGATCTTAGGGTTAATATGTCCTGAAGATGGTTGTCATATATGCCACTGGACTTTAAGATCTTAGGGTTAATATGTCCTGAAGATGTTTGTCATATATGCCACTGGACTTTAAGATCTTAGGGTTAATCTATCCTGAAGATGCTTGCCATATATGCCACTGGACTTTAAGATCTTAGGGTTAATATGTCCTGAAGATGCTTGCCATATATGCCACTGGACTTTAAGATCTTAGGGTTAATATGTCCTGAAGATGCTTGCCATATATGCCACTGGACTTTAAGATCTTAGGGTTAATCTGTCCTGAAGATGCTTGCCATATATGCCACTGGACTTTAAGATCTTAGGGTTAATATGTCCTGAAGATGCATGCCATATATGCCACTGGACTTTAAGATCTTAGGGTTAATATGTCCTGAAGATGCTTGCCATATATGCCACTGGACTTTAAGATCTTAGGGTTAATATGTCCTGAAGATGTTTGTCATATATGCCACTGGACTTTAAGATCTTAGGGTTAATATGTCCTGAAGATGTTTGTCATATATGCCACTGCATGACTTTAAGATCTTAGGGTTAATATGTCCTGAAGATGGTTGTCATATATGCCACTGGACTTTAAGATCTTAGGGTTAATATGTCCTGAAGATGTTTGTCATATATGCCACTGGACTTTAAGATCTTAGGGTTAATCTGTCCTGAAGATGCTTGCCATATATGCCACTGGACTTTAAGATCTTAGGGTTAATATGTCCTGAAGATGCTTGCCATATATGCCACTGGACTTTAAGATCTTAGGGTTAATATGTCCTGAAGATGTTTGTCATATATGCCACTGCATGACTTTAAGATCTTAGGGTTAATATGTCCTGAAGATGGTTGTCATATATGCCACTGGACTTTAAGATCTTAGGGTTAATATGTCCTGAAGATGTTTGTCATATATGCCACTGGACTTTAAGATCTTAGGGTTAATCTATCCTGAAGATGCTTGCCATATATGCCACTGGACTTTAAGATCTTAGGGTTAATATGTCCTGAAGATGCTTGCCATATATGCCACTGGACTTTAAGATCTTAGGGTTAATATGTCCTGAAGATGCTTGCCATATATGCCACTGGACTTTAAGATCTTAGGGTTAATCTGTCCTGAAGATGCTTGCCATATATGCCACTGGACTTTAAGATCTTAGGGTTAATATGTCCTGAAGATGCATGCCATATATGCCACTGGACTTTAAGATCTTAGGGTTAATATGTCCTGAAGATGCTTGCCATATATGCCACTGGACTTTAAGATCTTAGGGTTAATCTGTCCTGAAGATGCTTGCCATATATGCCACTGGACTTTAAGATCTTAGGGTTAATATGTCCTGAAGATGCATGCCATATATGCCACTGGACTTTAAGATCTTAGGGTTAATATGTCCTGAAGATGCATGCCATATATGCCTCTGGACGTTAAGCAACCAACAATCATCAATGTTAAGATTTATCAGCAGCAGAAATTCCCAATGAAAAAGTAAAGATAATGGGCACTCCCTATTACTCTTTGTTTGGGAACAATTTGCAAGAATTAAGGTTTCTTAAATGTATTTGAAGCCTTATAATTGACCTATGTTACCAGTTTCCCTCACCAATTATATGAAATGCTTTCATGTAAATTGTTGTGATTGAAAAAAAGCTGTCATAGTTATTATATAGTTATGTTCTAGTATAGCAGTGCTCATAATTCAATGTCAAAAGCAGACAAAAACAGTAATCACCATATTCTGTTCATTATCATAGACATTGAATATTTAAAAACCAATCCAGAGAAGTTGGAAAACAAACAAAAAGCTTAAACACAACTGAAACTATATATAATATATAAGCCTCAGTGTATTATAATTTGATTTAATATGGTAGTTATCAGCCAGATGATGTACATATTTTCCTAAATCTTATGCAAGATTGATGGTTATATATATATAGGAGTATATTTATGTAAAATTTCTTAATTTTCCCATCACATGCTGGCAGACAATTTCCATCACAAATTTCCAATTATCGTGGCCATTAGCTATGTTTAGCAAACTGTAACACACAGTTTTAGTGTAAGAATCAGTCCACTTTTATAAAAGATAAAAGCTGACCATATACTTAATTGTATTTTATAAGGAACAATGACAGCCAAATTCTATAACATTTCTGATCAGCTGTATATATTCAGACATCTAATATTTCAAAGTAAAAGCAATAAAACAAAGACAGATAACAATTTTGTTTCTCTTTTCAGATTTTGAAGAACTTGACAATCAAATAAATGATTTAAGAAGAGAATTGAAGCCTAAAGTCAGTAAATTACGTGATATGGAGAAAAAGGAGGATATAAAAGGATTTAACCTAAATCCATTGTCAAAGGAGGAAATGAGAGCAGTAGAAGAACTTATTTGATCAATTGGAATAGAGCATGTGTACTAATTCTTAGGAAAGTTGAAGTTACAAGTTAATGGCAATTTCAAAAAGAGGTGGACAGAGTAAACAAAAACATGTAGGGTTCAATGATTGGTGCTCCATCAAATGATAATTACTCACTCGGAAACAAATCTGTCTTGTCTTACAGCCATAATCAGTTATATATCTTTTTTTCCAATTTTTTCCTGTCAATTGATGGGTTGTAAAGGGACATGTTTAGCTAAATACAATTCCATATATACCATTTATCTGATAGATTTCCAACATTCATTGAAATTGATTAAACTACTGAACTGACTAGGCCATCTTCATTGTGATATGGGATTACCAGTAATTAAATGATAATGGTAGCCCGTTGAACTGTGACAAAAATTGATGAATGTTTGTTATTTTATTTCATTATTTATTGGTTTGTTAGGAAAATTAAAGATAATGAAAAGCTATTTTATGTGTTTATGTTCTGCTTAGTGTTAATGAAAAGCAAACAAAAAGTGACTTTCTATTGGTAAGTCAACATTTTATCAATCAAAGCTCAATACAAAACTTTATAAACCCTAAAATATAACAAAAACCAAATCAAAGGATTTTTTCTGGACAAGAGAAAAAGATAAAACAAATTTCTTATACAGGTCTAGGCAAAGTGAAATAAATACTGTAAACCAACTTATTTTCACGTAAACTTTACTAAATATTTCGCGTTTTCCCCTTTCTAGAACACTTCGCGGCTATTTAATTTCGCAATTCTCTAAATTACTTGATGAAGTTAAATAAGGAATAAGCCAGGTTTTACATATTTGTGACAATTTAAATTCGCATTATTTTTCTACTTGTGAAAGTTAATTTTAAAGAAACAGTCTTCTTGTTTGGGTTACATTCTATAACATCATAAATGACATGATCTGATTTGGAATTACTAGGACTAGAAAATGTCATAAAACAACATCTTACATGACCACATTTCGAAATCACTAGGATAAAAAAACAAAATTTAACAGACTAGATTTTGAAATCACTAGTTCATGATCAGTTTATATAAACCTGACCAAGAACATAAACCAATAAAACAAGATGTAGCACAAAGTGAAAATCAATACAAAATGTAGCACAAAGTACAAAGCAATACAAGATGTAGCACAAAGTACAAAGCAATACAAGATGTATCACAAAGTACAAAGCAATACAAGATGTATCACAAAGTACAAAGCAATACAAGATGTATCACAAAGTACAAAGCAATACAAGATGTATCACAAAGTACAAAGCAATACAAAATGTAGCACAAAGTACAAAGCAATACAAGATGTATCACAAAGTACAAAGCAATACAAGATGTATCACAAAGTACAAAGCAATACAAGATGTTGCACAAAGTACAAAGCAATACAAGATGTAGCACAAAGTACAAAGCATACAAGATGTATCACAAAGTACAAAGCAATACAAATGTAGCACAAAGTACAAAGCAATACAAGATGTATCACAAAGTACAAAGCAATACAAGATGTATCACAAAGTACAAAGCATACAAGATGTTGCACAAATACAAAGCAATACAAGATGTTGCTAAAAGTACAAAGCAATACAAGATGTAGCAGAAAGTCAAAGCAATACAAATGGTAGCACAAAGTGCAAAGCAATACAAGATGTAGCATAAAGTACAAGCAATACAGATGTAACATAAAGTACAAAGCATACAAGATGTTGCACAAAGTACAAAACAATAAAGATGTAGCACAAAGTACAAAGCAATACAAGATGTAGCACAAAGTTCAAAGCAATACAAATGGTAGCACAAAGTGCAAAGCAATACAGATGTAACACAAAGTACAAAGCAATACAAGATGTAGCACAAAGTACAAAGCAATACAAGATGTATCACAAAGTACAAAGCAATACAAGATGTATCACAAGTACAAACAATACAAGATGTAGCACAAAGTACAAAGCAATACAAGATGTATCACAAAGTACAAAGCAATACAAGATGTATCACAAAGTACAAAACATACAAGATGTATCACAAAGTGCAAAGCAATACAAGATGTAGCATAAAGTACAAAGCATACAAGATGTAACATAAGTACAAAGCAATACAAGATGTTGCACAAAGTACAAAGCAATGCAAGATGTATCATAAAGTTCGAAGCAATACAAGATGTTGCACAAAGTACAAAGCAATACAAGATGTAGCACAAAGTACAAAGCAATACAAGATGTATCACAAAGTACAAAGCAATACAAGATGTATCACAAAGTACAAAGCAATACAAGATGTATCACAAAGTACAAAGCATTACAAGATGTAGCACAAAGTGCAAAGCAATACAAGATGTATCACAAAGTACAAAGCAATACAAGATGTAGCACAAAGTACAAAGCAATACAAGATGTAGCACAAAGTACAAAGCAATACAAGATGTAGCACAAAGTACAAAGCAATACAAGATGTAGCATAAAGTACAAAGCAATACAAGATGTATCACAAAGTGCAAAGCAATACAAGATGTAGCACAAAGTTCGAAACAATACAAGATGTAGCACAAAGTTCGAAGCAATACAAGATGTAACATAAAGTACAAAGCAATACAAGATGTTGCACAAAGTACAAAGCAATACAAGATGTAGCTAAAAGTACAAAGCAATACAAGATGTAGCACAAAGTACAAAGCAATACAAGATGTAGCACAAAGTACAAAATGTAGCACAAAGTACAAAGCAATACAAGATGTATCACAAAGTACAAAGCAATACATGATGTAGCACAAAGTACAAAGCAATACAAGATGTAGCACAAAGTACAAAGCAATACAAGATGTATCACAAAATGCAAAACAATACAAAATGTAGCACTAAATACAAAGCAATACAAGATGTAGCACAAAGTACAAAGCAATACAAGATGTTGCACAAAGTACAAACCAATACAAGATGTAGCACAAAGTACAAAACAATACAAGATGTATCAAAGTACAAAGAAATACAAGATGTTGCACAAATACAAAGCAATACAAGATGTAGCTAAAGTACAAAGCAATACAAGATGTAGCAAAAGTACAAAGCAATACAAGATATAGCACAAAGAACAAACAATACAAGATGTAGCACAAAGTACAAAGCAATACAAGATGTATACAAAGTACAAAGTAATACAAGATGTAGTACAAAATACAAAGCAATACAAGATGTAGCACAAAGTACAAAGCAATACAAGATGTAGCAAAAGTACAAAGCAATACAAGATGTTGCACAAAGTACAAAGCAATACAAGATGTAGCACAAAGTACAAAGCAATACAAGATGTATCATAAAGTACAAAGCAATACAAGATGTACACAAAGTACAAAACAATACAAGATGTATCACAAAGTACAAAACAATACAAGATGTTGCACTAAATACAAAGCAATACAAGATGTAGCACAAAGAACAAAGAAATACAAGATGTAGCACAAAGTACAAAGCAATACAAGATGTAACACATAAAGTACAAAGCAATACAAGATGTTGCACAAAGTACAAAGCAATACAAGATGTACTAAAAGTACAAAGCAATACAAGATCCAAATACAAGATACGATGTAGCACAAAGTCGAAAGCAATACAAGATGTTGCACAAAGTACAAAGCAATACAAGATGTTCACAAAGTACAAAGCAATACAAAATGTAGCACAAAGTACAAAGCAATACAAGATGTACACAAAGTACAAAGCAATACAAGATGTAGCACAAAGTACAAAGCAATACAAGATGTAGCACAAAGTCAAAGCAATACAAGATGTATCACAAAGTACAAAGCAATACAAGATGTAGCACAAAGTACAAAGCAATACAAGATGTAGCACAAAGTACAAAGCAATACAAGATGTAGCACAAAGTACAAAGCAATACAAGATGTAGCATAAAGTACAAAGCAATACAAGATGTATCACAAAGTACAAAGCAATACAAGATGTAGCACAAAGTTCGAAACAATACAAGATGTAGCACAAAGTTCGAAGCAATACAAGATGTAACATAAAGTACAAAGCAATACAAGATGTTGCACAAAGTACAAAGCAATACAAGATGTAGCTAAAAGTACAAAGCAATACAAGATGTAGCACAAAGTACAAAGCAATACAAGATGTAGCACAAAGTACAAAATGTAGCACAAAGTACAAAGCAATACAAGATGTATCACAAAGTACAAAGCAATACATGATGTAGCACAAAGTACAAAGCAATACAAGATGTAGCACAAAGTACAAAGCAATACAAGATGTATCACAAAATGCAAAACAATACAAAATGTAGCACTAAATACAAAGCAATACAAGATGTAGCACAAAGTACAAAGCAATACAAGATGTTGCACAAAGTACAAACCAATACAAGATGTAGCACAAAGTACAAAACAATACAAGATGTATCACAAAGTACAAAGAAATACAAGATGTTGCACTAAATACAAAGCAATACAAGATGTAGCTAAAAGTACAAAGCAATACAAGATGTAGCACAAAGTACAAAGCAATACAAGATATTTGCACAAAGAACAAAGCAATACAAGATGTAGCACAAAGTACAAAGCAATACAAGATGTATCACAAAGTACAAAGTAATACAAGATGTAGTACAAAGTACAAAGCAATACAAGATGTAGCACAAAGTACAAAGCAATACAGATGTAGCAGAAAGTACAAAGCAATACAAGATGTTGCACAAAGTACAAAGCAATACAAGATGTAGCACAAAGTACAAAGCAATACAAGATGTATCATAAAGTACAAAGCAATACAAGATGTAGCACAAAGTACAAAACAATACAAGATGTATCACAAGTACAAAACAATACAAGATGTTGCACTAAATACAAAGCAATACAAGATGTAGCAAAGAACAAAGAAATACAAGATGTAGCACAAAGTACAAAGCAATACAAGATGTAGCACAAAGTACAAAGCAATACAAGATGTTGCATAAAGTACAAAGCAATACAAGATGTAACACAAAGTACAAAGCAATACAAGATCAATACAAGATGTAGCACAAAGTTCGAAGCAATACAAGATGTTGCACAAAGTACAAAGCAATACAAGATGTTGCACAAAGTACAAAGAAATACAAAATGTAGCACAAAGTACAAAGCAATACAAGATGTATCACAAAGTACAAAGCAATACAAGATGTAGCACAAAGTACAAAGCAATACAAGATGTAGCACAAAGTGCAAAGCAATACAAGATGTATCACAAAGTACAAAGCAATACAAGATGTGCACAAAGTACAAAGCAATACAAGATGTAGCACAAAGTACAAAGCAATACAAGATGTAGCACAAAGTACAAAGCAATACAAGATGTAGCACAAAGTACAAAGCAATACAAGATGTTGCACAAAGTACAAAGCAATACAAGATGTAGCACAAAGTACAAAGCAATACAAGATGTAGCACAAAGTACAAAGCAATACAAGATGTAGCACAAAGTACAAAGCAATACAAGATGTAGCACAAAGTACAAAGCAATACAAGATGTAGCACAAAGTACAAAGCAATACAAGATGTAGCACAAAGTACAAAGCAATACAAGATGTATCACAAAGTACAAAGCAATACAAGATGTAGCACAAAGTACAAAGCATTACAAGATGTTGCACTAAATACAAAGCAATACAAGATGTAGCACAAAGTACAAAGCAATACAAGATGTAGCACAAAGAACAAAGCAATACAAGATGTAACACAAAGTACAAAGCAATACAAGATGTAACATAAAGTACAAAGCAATACAAGATGTAGCACTAAATACAAAGCAATACAAGATGTAACACAAAGTACAAAGCAATACAAGATGTAACATAAAATACAAAGCAATACAAGATGTTGCACAAAGTACAAAGCAATGCAAGATGTATCATAAAGTTCGAAGCAATTCAAGATGTTGCACAAAGTACAAAGCAATACAAGATGTTGCACAAAGTACAAAGCAATACAAGATGTAACACAAAGTACAAAGCAATACAAGATGTATCACAAAGTACAAAGCAATACAAGATGTAGCACAAAGTACAAAGCAATACAAGATGTTGCACAAAGTACAAAGCAATACAAAATGTAGCACAAAGTACAAAGCAATACAAAATGTAGCACAAAGTACAAAGCAATACAAGATGTAGCACAAAGTACAAAGCAATACAAAATGTAGCACAAAGTACAAAGCAATACAAGATGTAGCACAAAGTGCAAAGCAATACAAGATGTTGCACTAAATACAAAGCAATACAAGATGTATCACAAAGTACAAAGCAATACAAGATGTAGCACAAAGTACAAAGAAATACAAGATGTAGCACAAAGTACAAAGCAATACAAGATGTTGCACAAAGTACAAAGAAATACAAGATGTATCACAAAGTACAAAGCAATACAAGATGTATCACAAAGTACAAAGCAATACAAGATGTAGCATAAAGTACAAAGCAATACAAGATGTTGCATAAAGTACAAAGCAATACAAGATGTATCACAAAGTACAAAGCAATACAAGATGTATCACAAAGTACAAAACAATACAAGATGTAGCACAAAGTACAAAGCAATACAAGATGTAGCACAAAGTACAAAGCAATACAAGATGTAGCACAAAGTACAAAGCAATACAAGATGTTGCATAAAGTACAAAGCAATACAAGATGTTGCATAAAGTACAAAGCAATACAAGATGTTGCATAAAGTACAAAGCAATACAAATGGTAGCACAAAGTACAAAGCAATACAAAATGTAGCAAAAGGAAAAAGCAATACAAGATGTATCACAAAGTACAAAGCTATACAAGATGTAGCACAAAGTACAAACCAATACAAGATGTTGCACAAAGTACAAAGCAATACAAGATGTATCACAAAGTACAAAGCAATACAAGATGTATCACAAAGTACAAAGCAATGCAAGATGTAGCACAAAGTACAAAGCAATACAAGATGTATCACAAAGTACAAAGCAATACAAGATGTAGCACAAAGTACAAAGCAATACAAGATGTAGCACAAAGTGCAAAGCAATACAAAATGTATCACAAAGTACAAAGCAATACAAGATGTATCACAAAGTACAAAGCAATACAAGATGTTGCACAAAGTGCAAAGCAATACAAGATGTTGCACAAAGTGCAAAGCAATACAAGATGTAGCACAAAGGGCAAAACAATACAAAATGTTGCACAAAGTACAAAGAAAAACAAAATGTAGAACAAAGTGTAAATTTATACAAAATGTAACACAAGGTGCAAAGCACTACAAGATGTAGCATACAGTGCAAAGCTATACAAGATGTAAAATAAAGTGCAAATCAATACAATATGTAAAATATAGTTGGTTCTTGAAGTGAAATATATTTTTTCTCCATTAATGTCAACATTCGGTATGGTCATGAAATGTAAAAATCTGGTTCTGTAGTCGGCCATTAACAAGGACAGAATAACATGATTGTCGCAATAACCATATAGTAAAGCACTGTATCAAGTCATGATAATGCAATTGTCGAATATAGTGCAAGACAATACATTGGATGGAGAGTTGTGTCAGTGGCACTCATACCACATCTTCCTATATCTATGTACACATGTATCACTTGTATATTAATATTTCTCATTTAATAGTATATTCTAGATTTTCAGTTTCCTAATATCAATTATGTAATTGACGTTTCTAAAAAGAAAGTTTTTGGTCAAGGTTCTATATATTTTGCAGATTATTGTGTTTGTCATAGCCTTGATGATGTCTGTCCCACGATTGCGACTTGTAAACCCACTTGGGGGTGTCTGTTTTCATAATACATATGATGTGTATCAATTTAATTAATTTGGAATTTAAAAATCAAGAATGAAATCGTGTATTTTGTATGCCATGTATGCAAATGAATTGCTTAAAATAGGACAACAATACAACTGTATTGACATTTACAGGTTTGTCCAGTCCATCACATCAATTTAAAAGTTTCTTTTTTATATATTGCATTTGAAATAATTATATTTACTCGGAAGCTATAATGCCCACCAGCGTTGCCACAAGCATTCTCTACCATTATAACAAACCTTTGACTTATAACAGAGCCATTATGAAAACACCCATGAAGTAATCCTATGATATTAAACGTACACTAAGCCAGGTGTCAGATGTGGACTTTGTAAATACCGCTTGGTCTCTATTGAATGGATTAAATGAACTTGCCTAAAGTCTTAATTGAAACAAAACATGTGTGCATTATCAATAATGACCTGCTTATTCAAATACAATTGATTAAATAGCAATTTTTTACAAAAACAAAAACAAAATCCATATTTTATGCTCCTAATCACAATTAGAATGCTGTTTCAACGAATAACATCTGCGTTGAGGGAACATGCAGTAATTACGGTCAGAGAACTAATAAACCATGCCCACATCTTATTTGTTAGCTATCAGAACATTTACTACAGAGACTTGTAATGTCGCTGACGGAATCAACAAATCTGAACTTAATGAGTACTAAGTAGTTAAATGCATCTAGAACATTTTCCACCTACACTTTTGATTTACGCATCTCATCTGCGTATTTAAAGTTAGAAATGACATTTGCTCCGAGTCTTTTACAAGGACATCAGCTGTCAAATTCATGATCACCAATTTGACTCAAATTCTCTTATTTGAAATATAACATACTAAAACGTATATATCCAAAATACAAAAAAAGTTCAAAAAGAAAAAGAACTTACAATATATGAACTCGTTATACAGTATAAGCATTTCATGTGACTTTTCAAATAGATGCCATCTAATTAACCATGGATACGGCATCGAAGAATGTTTCATTTGTAACTGACATAACATGTTCTACGTCCAGTTTGTAACGGTTAAATATCAATTCAGGTGAATTTTTCCTCAAATACATTTTAAAATCTAGACAAGTTTTACAAAGCAAATTATATCTTTATGATAAGTTCAAATGAAGTGGAAATGAGCAATTATAGGCAACCGTATTAAACTGCTATATGTAAAGCTCTTAAATCGCCTCAAGTCTTAAACAAATTTCGAATAAATGAAACAAAAATTATTAAAGATACGTCATCTCACTAATTCTTCAAATAACAAAAACATTCAGATATGACATAGGTTTATAACTGACGAGATTTATGCCTTGGTAAATGCACATGCATTGTGACAGGGTTAAACCTGGTGTATTTTAAGAGCTCAACTCACCCCCTTTTCATATCGATCAGCGGACTAAAATAAGGTACATAACTAACAATGAGAATCAAGGATATTAAAAAAAAACAAAAGCTGAATTGTCCCTTTATTGTTTGCTGTTTTCTGTAAAACTGGTTTAACATAAATAACTTACATCAAGAAAGGGGGGGGGGGGGGGGGGCAAAATATATATACAATAACTGGAACAGGCGAAGAGCTGCATTATAAAAAAGGACCTTAAAATAGCCAATATCTATCTAAAGTCAATTTTGCCTGAGATATTTGTAACCTTAGTTTCTTTATGATTTCAAAATTTATTAATTTTAGAAAGGTTAGGCATAAATTATATCAATACCGAAGTGCTGAAATTGATCTTCACTGAATATTGAACTCTCGATACGTTTGACAACGCAAGTGTATTTCAAATCTAAGACTAGTTATTTAAAAAAAGTCATACTTCTAGCAATAGTTATCAAAGGTACCAGGATTATAATTTAGTACGCCAGACGCGCGTTTCGTCTACATAAGACTCATCAGTGACGCTCATATCAAAATATTTATAAAGCCAAACAATTACAAAGTTGAAGAGCATTGAGGATTCAAAATTCCAAAAAGTTGTGCCAAATACGGCTAAGGAAATCTATCCCTGGAATAAGAAAATCCTTAGTTTTTCGAAAAATTTAAACTTTTGTTTACAGGAAATTTATAAAAAAAAAAAAAAAATGACAACATTATTGATATTCATGTCAACACCGAAGTGTTGACTACTGGGCTGGTGATACCCTCGGGGACGAAACGTCCACCAGCAGTGGCATCGACCCAGTGGTGTAAATAGTTATCAAAGGTACCAGGATTATAATTTAGTACGCCAGACGCGCGTTTCGTCTACATAAGACTCATCAGTGACGCTCATATCAAAATATTTATAAAGCCAAACAATTAGCAAACCATGCCATAATGGTAATTTCTACACGGCAATCTTTCTGACATATTTATCAATTATAATTGATGTTTGTGGATGAGAAATTACAAACTTTAAAAAAAAATAGCTTATAAAGTTTTGATCGAACTTCTGATATTGATCACACATATTCAGATAGACTAGTTATTGGTCAAATAAAGTTTATGTATAAAGAACAATCTCTCACACTTAATTAACCTTTACTTTAGCCATTTCCATAATTCATAATTTCTATTGACCATTTGGTGCATACTGAACGTACGCTGCAAAAAGTCACTTATATTTTGATGCGAAGAATATTGTATGAACTGAGATGAAGACAAATGGTCTGTGTAACACCCCAAAAAATAATGAAAAAAATACATTGAAGAAATTATATAGTTATGTAATATGTCAAGCTCCTAATCGCCTCAAGTCGTAAACAAGTTTCGAATAAATGAAACAAAAATCATTAAAGATCTGTCATCTCATTAGTTCTTCAAATAACAAAAACATTCAGATATGACATAGGTTAACAACTGACGTGATTCCCCCTTGGTAAATGCACATGCATTGAGACAGGGTTAAGCAAGTTGTATTTTAAGATATCAACCCTTTTCCTTGTAATCTCGACCAGCAGACTAACATAAGGTACATAACTTTATTTAAAATCAGATTATTACTAAAAAAAAAAACCCAGCTGAATTAGCCCTGGTTTGTGCTGTTATCTGTAAAAATTGTATAACAAAAAAGCCAAAATATTTGAAAGCCAAAGAGGTGAAATAACTGAAACAGGCAAAGAGCTTCATTTTCCAAAAAGAACCTTAAAATAGCCAAATCAATCTAAGGCCAATTTTGCCTGAGAGATTTGTTACCTTAGTTTCTTTTTGATTTCAAAAATTAACGGATAATATTAGAAATGTTAGACAACGCAAGTTTTATTTCAAATCTAACACCAATTCTTGAAAAATTAGTCATACTTCTAGCGATCTATGCCATAATGGTACATTAGGCACGACAATAATTTGGAAATATTTTATCAATTACAAATGATGTATGTGGATGATGAATAACAAACTTAATGGCTTAGGGGTAATCCATAATTATCAACCATTTTCCAAAGTGTACAAAACGTACACTTGGGTGGAGGGGGTTAAAAAATCAACATTTTTACAGTACGCTTTTTTTTCATCAAATGAAATAAAACAGTCAGATATGTTTCAGTTTCTTTTCAAAGCAAATTTCTATATTAAACTAAACTTTAATAGACAGGATCTTCTTTTTTTTAAGAATTATTGATTCTTGTCTTGAAATCTGAAAATGGTTGATGTACACTTTCTGAGAGAGGGTGGGGGGTCTGAAAAAGTGTACGTTTTGTACATTTTGGAAAATGGTTGACAATTATGGATGACCCCTTAACAAGTTTTCATCGAACTTCCCAGGAACAATTGTGTCGAAATTTTATAAGAAATGGGTTATCGTATCCTAATTTTTATGGTATTGTTGATGAAGAGTTTTTCAATTAAGATACGATCCTTTTAGATTTATCATTCCTTTAAATATAATCATTCTTAAAGATGTTCAAATTTGCTTTGCTTTTTTTTTAAATATTACCTAACAAAATATTCTATACTATACAAGAATTTCAGAAATCAAGAGTAATGTACCTTATCAACAGTGGTGATTAGTATGATAGTATGACGAAATGGATTCATTGCTTGCATGTAAAATTTGGCTTTGCCATCGTATATCATATCTTTGATATCGGCATATCATACAAATCTCTCAATATTTAACCAAACTAACAGTTGGAAATTAATTTTCTCATCAAGAGGAGATAGAAGGACGGTAAAATGATCATACAAAACAAGTCATCTATATTTAAAGCACAAAGTAAAAGGACTTATTTGAAATTGCGACGATTTAAGATTGTAATGGTGAAGATTATCTGATAATTATGTTAATACATTTCATTACACATATTCAGTTATCGGTAAAAAAAAAGTTTATGTCTAAAGAGCAATCTCCCCCACTTAATTGACCTATACTTCAGGCAAGTTCTATTGACCATTTGGTTGCACTAATATTTTGATCTGAAAATTTTTGTATGAACTGAGATATGGTCAATACGTCAGTGTAATACCACAAAGTCACGAATAATGAAAATTCCTTTAGGGAATGATACAGCTTTGATCTTGGGTTCGCTGGTGGGTCATATGTAGACGAAGCGCGCGTATGGTGTTCTACATAGTAGGACTAGTACCTTTGATGAAAATTAGCACGTCGAAATGTCATATTGTTATACTTATTTGTGTATTTCTCTGTCCGTAATGTTCTCGCATTTATTTGTACTGTAGTCCTCTCATGTAATTTTATCATTTTAGTGTTTTATTTAACAATGCCATAAAAGTGGGAGGTTTGGCCAGCCGCAAAACCAGGTTCAACCCACCATTTTTTTTTTTTTATTAAAATGTCCTGTACCAAGTCAGGAAAATGGCTATTGTTATTTGTTTCGTTTGTTTAGTGTGTGCTGCATTGTCGTTTTGGTTTTTTGTTGCACTTCGGTGTTCTGTTGTTTCGTTGTTTTCCTCTTATAGTTCATATGCTTATCTCAGTTTTAATTTGTAACCAGGATTTGTTTTCTCTCAGTCGATTCGTGACTATCGAATATCGGTATACTTCTGCCTTTAATTATGTAATATGCCAAGCTTTTAATTGTCTCAAGTCGTAAACAAGTTTCGAAAAAATTAACAAAAATCATTAAAGATATGTCATCTCATTAATTCTTAAAAAAACAAAAACAATAAGATATGACATAGGTTAACAACTGACGAGATCCCCGCCTTAATGTTGTACATGCATTGCGACTGGGTTAAACAAGTTGAAATTTAAGATCTCATCCCTAATCTCGATCAGCGGACTAATATAAGTACAACTTTGAAAAAGAATTGGAGATATCACTTAAAAACCCAGCTGAATTGTCCCTTTTTTGTTTGCTTAATACCGAACTCCAAGGGGAAGTCCACAAAAGTTGGCGCATAGATAATCATTAATCATTTTTAACCCCATTGATGTAGGTGCAATCTTATATGATTGTTTATACTCTAAACAACAAGGATATTGCAGAGAAAAAATGTTACAATGTCTTGTCTGCTCAATTTAGTGTCCATATATATTTTACCCATTGTATATTATAGGGTTATTGCATGAATATTGGGAATATTGTCCGAGTAGAATTTTATATTGCACGAGCTTGCGAGTGCAGCATATGTTCTACGAGGATAATATTCCCCAATATTCATGCAATAACCCTTTTATTGTATAGCAATATAATATTTGAAAGTAAAGATTAGTTTAAACTACTATTTTGTCATTGACGACGTCATGAATTTTGAAGATTTATTGGTTACTTTCTGTTGGAAATCTTATATACTATACAATAAATCACTATATTTAATCAAACAATTAAAACAGCATAATTTTTACCAAGATAAATCATCGCGAAATGTAAGAAATATACGTGAAAGGAAACAAATGTCTGTCATAAGCGTGAAGAATTCATCACAGACTGCTTTTTCGGATTAAGGACTGGATTAAGGTGTCACAATTTCCAGTCAGGTATTTTATTTCCACATATCTTCAGTTTATCCTATCTCAAAGTCAAACATTTAGTGAATCACTAAAAGGGGCACTAACAGTCAAATTATGTTCACCGATGTGACTAAAACTCTCATATTTGATTATAACAATGTAAAACATTTATCCAAATTATCAAAAGTCTAAAATAAACAATAAACAGGACATTAGGTCGGTAATATGTAGCTTCGTTTTGTGTGTTATTAAGTCTAAACACAATATAATTAACTGCCCAATTGACCTCCGATGTCCATATAAGGGATATACACATAAATATAGATATAAATTCACCATTTGGAACTCTTGGCTAATAGCTTCCTTGTTACCGGCAAACCCCTAAGAAGGAAATCGTGATCGAAATACAAGTCTGGGAATTTCGTATTAGTTGGGCGATATATACTCCGTACGCAGTCGCTGCTGCAATTTTGCTTCACAGAAATGGAAAGTTCACAATTGGGAAGCTGAAATCATCTCTTTTGTCCTAGAGTTTTGTTTTCAACCGACCCTTATTGTCAATTTTTAGATTTAGTCAAGATATGAGTCAGACTTAACTGTATCTGTAGTATCCTTTATCTCTAGTTCAAACAGATATATTCGTTTAACATAGTCACCAAATGTTAAATTATTTAGTGAGAGAACATTATCTATATAATGGAAAGTATAAAGTTTTCCTTGAATTTCCTAGGAATAATTGTGTCGAAATCTCAAGAAATAGGTTACCGCATACTAATTTTTATGGTGATGTTGTTTTAGAGCTCTTAAATTAAGATATGATGCTTTACATATACACATTCTTGACTCATTCTTGAAGATGTTAAAATCTGCATGAACATTTTTTAATATTACCTCTGACAAAGTATTTTATAATACACAAGAATTTTAAAAATTGATTCTGCCATCTTATGGCATATCTGCGATATCTTTGATATCGGCATATCATAATATTTGTATTCAAATCAATTTGATGAAATCTCTGAATATTTAACCAAACTAACAGTTGAAAATGTATTATCTCATTAAGACGAGATAGGAGGACAGTAAAATGGTCATGCAAACAAGTCATTTATATTTAAAGCACATATAGTAAAAGAACTTATATCAAATTGCGACAATGCTGAAGATTAACTGATAATTTTGTTAATACATTTCATCACACACATTCAGATACACTAGTTATCGGTCACATAAAGTTTATGTCTGGAGAACAATCCCTTGCACTTAATTAACATATACTCCAGCCTATATCTAGTGACCATACAAGTTACTGATATTTTGATCTGAAGAATATTGTATGAACTGATTAATTAATTAACCTTTACTCCAGCCAATTTCTATTGACCATTTAGTGCATACTGAAATACGGTGCAATTCACTGATATTTCGATCTGAAGAATATTGTATGGACTGAGATCTAGCGAATGCGTTTGTGTAACAACCAAAAACACAAACAATGAAAAATACATTTAGGGAATGATACTTACTTTACTTACTTAGGCCCTTGTCTCCTCCGTGGAGCATAGGCCATTGACAAACTCCCTCCATCTAACTCGATTTATCGCCAGCTTTTCTAGAGGGAATGATACAGTTATGTTATATGTCAAGCTCCTAATTGCCTCAAGTCCTAAACAAGTTTTGAATAAATGAAACAAAAATTATTACAGATATGTCATCTCATTAATTCTTCAAAAAACAAAAACAATAAGATATGACATAGGTTAACAACTGACGAGATCCGCGCCTTAATGTTGTACATGCCTTACGACTGGGTTAAACAAGTTGTATTTTAAGATTTGAACCACCCCCTTTAAATCTCGATCAGCGGTCTAAAACAAGGTATACGACAAAAAATGAGAACCTAGGATATTACCAAAAAAACAACTGTATTGTCCCATTTTTTTGTTGCTGTTATCTGTAAAATTGTATGACAAAAATACCGAACATTAAGGGGGAAGCCAAAATATTTGAACGCCAAGGAGGTAAAATATCTGATACAGGCGGAGAGCTTCATTATCAAAAAGGGCCTTAAAATAGTCAAATCAATTTTGCCTGAGAGATTTGTAACCTTAGTTTCTTTATGATTTAAACATTTATTTTAGAAAAAGGTTTAAAATAAATCATTGTAGTACCGAAGTACTGAAATTGATCTTCACTGAATATTGAACTCCCGTTAATTTTGACAACGCATGTTTTATTTCAAATCTATCACCAGCTCTTAAAAAAAGTCATACTTCTAGCGAACATTGCCATACTAATAATTTGTGCACAGCAACCTTTCGGGCATATTTATCCATTACAAATGATGTGGATGAGAAATTACAAAATTTTAAAAGCTTATAAAGTT
The DNA here is from genome assembly GCA_019925275.1 of Mytilus edulis. Taxonomy (NCBI): domain Eukaryota; kingdom Metazoa; phylum Mollusca; class Bivalvia; order Mytilida; family Mytilidae; genus Mytilus; species Mytilus edulis. The sequence goes on along the minus strand of CM034356.1, from coordinate 88,842,766 downwards.
TTCATCGAACTTCGCAGGAATAATTGTGTCGAAATCTTATGAAATGGGTTACCGTATCGTAATTCTTACGATGCTGTTGTTTTAGATCTCTTAAACTAAGATACGATTCTTTTAAATTTATCCTTTCTTCAAAGGAGCACTATCTACGAGATATATAAAATATCTTATTCTTTTTTTGTTCAATCATTAATGAAATGCAAATAGTGAAATAATAATTCGTTTTTAGCAGCCAGTATGGTTCAATTTTGTCAAAATAAGCTAAAAAGACATTGACAATGGATTATTCACTTGCAAGTGAATAATTCGACATCATTGAATCTGTATTCATGTGAACTTCAATTTAACCCCTTAAGTTGAAATGAATAACACGTGAATTGTATGTGTAAAGTTATTTAAAGAAAAAGAATGTCAGCATTGCAAGTGAAACAAAGGTAATTAATTTGATTGACTGATTCGATCCACAAACAATCATTCTAATACATGTAAAAACGACGACAAACAATTTTTTTCATCTATAAAACGAAATTTAATAAACCTAGAAAAATCTAACAGCACGAGTTTGCTTAATCTATTTATATCTATATTTATGTTTGCATCGTTTATATAGTCATCGGAGGACTTTAGAGGTCAACTCGATAGTTAATAAGTTGGCGTCTAGATTGATTTACAAACGAAACTAAGCTACGTTTTGTCATGCCTGTGCCCTTTTAATTGTTTATTTTAGACTTTTAATAGTTGGGAAAAATGTTTTGCATTGTTATACTCACATTTGATTAAAATTGGTGAACATGAATTTGACAGCTAGTGCCCCTTTAGATATACTCATTCTTGAAGTCTTCAAATTTGCATGAATATTTTTGAATATTACCAGACAAAGTATTCTATCATGTACAATAATTGCAGAATTTAAAAGTAAGAAAATACCCAAGGGGAATCTTAGTTGTACATGTATCTTACCAGCAGTGGTGATTAGTATGAAAGCATGACTGAATGGATGGATTCACTACTAGCTTGTAAAAATTGTCTTTGCCATCGTACGGTATATCTTTGATATATGAATATCATGATATTTTTATTCAAACAATTTGATCAAATCACTGAATATATAACCAAACTAACAGTTGAAAATGAATTTTCCCATCAAGACGAGTTAGAAGGACGGTAAAATGGTCATGCAAACAAGTCATTTATATTAAAAGCAAAACTTATTTCAAATTTGTGATGATGAAGATTATCTTATAATTCTGTTAATACATTTATTCGCACATATTTGTCGGTCAACAAAAAGTTAATGTTAACAGCACAATCTCTCGCACTTAATTCGAATATGCAGTGTCAATACGTGACTCTTACTACTCTTACTAACGTAAATCTCCACAACTCATTATTCTTATTAACCATTTAGTGCACACTGTACTATAATCACTGATATGTTGAATAATTGACTGATCTAAACAATATTGTATAAACTGAGATGTATACAATATATCCGTGTAACAACCCAAAGACACGAAATATAACAAAAACACAGTTATGCAAATCGTAAACAAGTTTCGAATAAATGAAACTAAATCATTAAAGATATGTCATCTCATTAATTCTTCAGATTACAAAAAACATTCAGATATGACATAGGTTAACTTCTCACGAGATCCCCGCCTTAGTAAATGCACGTGCATTAATCCTGTCGCATTTGAAGATATCAACTCTCCCTTTTTTTTCGATCAGCGGACTAAAATAAGGTATATAACTAAAAATGAGAATGAAAGATATTACTTAAAAACAACAACCGCATTGTCCCTTTTTGGATGCTGTTATCTGTAAAAAGTGTATTACAAAAATACCGACACCTACCGAAGTCCATAAAAACTGGCACACTAACCATTTTTAGCCCCATTGATGTACGTGTGCTCTTATATAATTCTTTATAATCTAAAAACAGGATGTTTCAGAGAGGAAAATGTTACAATGTCTTGTCTGCTCAATTTATTGTCCATATACATTTTAACCATTTTTTTCTTTTTAGTTGCACTTGTGTTGTTTTTTGTGTTTGTTTTCCTCTAGTAAGTGATGTGTTTCCCAGTCGGTTATAGTTTGTTACCCGGATTTGTTTTCTCTTTATTTTATGACTTATGAAAGCGATATATATTTCCACATATCTTCAGTAAGTTTATCCTATCTCAAATTCAAACAATCAGTGAATAGATTGACCAGATTCCGTTGAAGTCCATTTTTTTGTACGAAGGGGTTTGATTGTATATGTGAGTCGTTAATAACAGTCACTTTTGTAGGCAGTTCTGTTCACACATTAAAGACATCTTGTATTTTTTCCATGTGTCTTTTGGAAAAGCAGTTTATTTCATTTGATTTTTCAGATTAAGTCAGTGACTTACCATTACTATTAGTTTTATAAATGATTCTTCTTTTCCAAACTAATTTTAATCCTTTAATATATTGTTTGAAGTTTCATTTTAAGTTCTTCTAATTCATATATTTGAAAAATTGTTCTCTTTTGATGATGCCATTTTACCATCCCCCAAAAAAGTAAACAACTTATTAACAAAATTTGTTAAGTAACCCATTATTTGGATTTGATTATGTTAAAAATATGTGATTCAGCTTGGGTTATAGTTATTTTTCATCTAAAGATTTTGTTTAAACATCTCAAGTATTAAGTGTGGTTTCATCAGAATATTTTCAGTCTTCACTGGCAATACCTTTACTGTCTTCCTGTTTTTCTCTGAAGTGTAAAGAATAAATCTGAAAGATAATAATTCTCTGTTGTGGCTAATTTGATATTTGTACAGAAAGTTAACATCCTGTGTTTAACGGAATTTCTAAAGTTTAACAAAACTGTCCCATAAAAATCAAAAAGATGAAATCAAAAGCTTTTTTCAAATTCAGTGAGGATAAAAAAAAATCAGTTTATTGAGTAAATAATATACCATTCTACTTTTCACGAATAAATCTACCAAGTATAAATCCTGTCTGGTCATTATTGATTAAATTGATAAAACAGGTCTCATTCTTTATGCAATGCAACTAGATGTAGATTTATAAAGAGTGTTTAAAAATGTTCATTTGGCTTAAATTTGTCAATCCAGGAGTGCATGTAGTAATACCTTGTTTTTGTGTAAAAGAGGGACGAAATATATACCAGAGGGACAGTCAAACTCATAAATCGAGTATATTGCCATGGCTAAAAATGAAAAGGACAAACAGACAAACAATAGTACACATGACACAACTAAACTAGAAAACTAAAGAATAAACAACACGAACCCCACCAAAAACTAGGGGTGATCTTATTTCTTGATGAAGCAACAAAATCTGTCAAGAAAATTCGATATTTTCTCGTGTTTCTTAAAATGAATACCGTAATAGAAATTTCTTTGAAAGATGTAACTGGTCAAATGATTCGATATGTTAATGTTACTTAGAAACTTTCGCACTTCTCAGTATAACTTGATTCATCGATATATAAAACTTGTCATACATATCGTCTATTTGTCACATTCTTCCTCTCTCTTAGTTCATGACTTATCGCAATATAAAAACTGTCATATTGTGGAATATCAAGGGATCATCCTTCAGGAAAACCTCCGTTCTCTCAGGTTTTAATTGAGTCCTCGTATTCAAGTCTTTTGAATTTTTGAAATATCTCGAAACTATATTGTCTGTTTCTTTTCCAAAATTTTACCTGCTCATGAAGTTATGTGTCCATCGATTAGACTTTATTATCTGACTTAATATCTTACTACTTTTCTTTTCAAATTTGTAGTCAGATATAAACATAATACGTGCAATATGTACACACAGTAAGTTTGGTTTTTAGATGTTGGTTTTGCAAAGGATCTTATTACTAAAGTCTATAAGATTAATTTGTTACCGTTGTTTTAAAATAAAATGGAAACAAAACGGGTAAGTATATCAATTATTTCACCATATAAGATGGTTTAATAGGAAATTTATACAAAAAAAAAAGAAAAAAAAAAGCCTTATTTTATGGCTATATTTACGAGAATAGAAGGCTCACGTATAGAGAAACTGCAATATTACAGATTCTTAAGATAACCAAATGATTTATAAGATAATAAAGTGTTCCCACCTGTCATTTGTTAGATTTAACATACTAGTAATTGCTCCAAAACTTGTCATTGCTTCATTTGGATTGATTTGCTTAAACAAAAACTGCACAAAAGAGTTATGTGGAAGAACGACTGAAATCGACACGGTTATTTTACATATAGTTCATATTTCTAATAGTGGCATTTAGACAAAGTGTGGATTCGAATAGTGTATTAATATAAAAGAGAAGATGTGGTATTATTGACAATTAGACAACTCTCCACAATGACACAGACATCAACAACTCAAGGTCATTGTACGGCATTTATCAACGAGCGAAGCCAATAAAGCATACATAGCAAGAGGCGATAACCTGGTCTCGCTTCTTTCGGAATTCGTTCGATTTCCTTAGTTTTGTCTTTTACCTTGATGCTTTCTTAATCCATTTATTTGTTTCATATGTTTAATTGTTTAATAGTGATTCAGATTATTACACAAAATTGACCCCTTTACCACCATTTTTGACATTTTTACCTGATATGTCTGTTTTTTGTTCACAAATTGTAGTTAATATAATGCAATTTTATGCGACTGTCATACAAGTGAGAGGTTAACCTAGCTATAAAACCAAGTTGAATACCCCATTTACTACATAAGAAAACGCCTGTATCAGGAATATGACACGTTTGGTGTGTTCGATGTGTTTGATGTGTTTGAGCTTTTTGGTTTCGCCATTTGATTAAGGACTTTTCGTTTTGAATATTCCTTAGAATTCGGTATTTTTGTGATTTTACTTTTTTTTATGTTTTATGTTTCTTTAAAAGATGGTATTTGCGTCTTCTTTAACCATCGACAGTCATCAGCATTTTAAATACATAATTCAAATTTATGGTTATTATGTCATGATAGTCGGACCATTGATTAACACATTTCGAAGAGAAGTATAGTTGACAAGTGGTTCAGCTTTATGTCGTCAAAACTGAAATCCTGCAATACATTTTTGCTGGTAAAAAAATTAGTTGCTTCTAAGATTTTTCTTGAATCTGACATTCATTTTAGGTAATTTTGTATCAGATAAATTTACTTCTTTTCATTTAAGTTTTATTCACGTAATTTTTACCTCCCTGTTTTCTTTTTTTTTTTTTCAATTTGACTTGACAGAATCCCTGCCGATTAAAAGTAAACATTTAATTTTTTTTGTGTTAAAAATTGTTAACTGTAGAGAAGATGTACGGCTGTTTGTGGTCTTGTCTTATAGCACTGAAATTATCTCAGTATTGTAATGACAACTTCAATTTGTGAACATAAATTTTGAAACATCTAATGCCTTATATAAGACCGACTATATGAGAAATAGTGATGAACATAGCGTACACGTACAAGAAATTGGCCGTGGATAGCCACGCTGTCGAAAGGTAGAATATAAACAAAATCTGAACATGTAATAGCCTTCCATCACAAAACATCAAACATGCTTAAGATGAAGGGTTTAAATATTACAAGACAATAAACAGTAAATGCCAAAGATAATCAGTTGTTTAAGATACAGTCGTAGGATGAAGTAGTATAGTTTGATTAGATTGACATAACCTCTAAAAATGACAATCAGGACCTGTACAAATGTATTGGTAATCTATTTATTCATCTGTACTGTGATTTTATTACCAGAGAAATTAATCAGAAACCGAATATATAACCTTTATTAATAGTATTTTCATTAGAAACAAAAAGAGGTCACTATTTCAGATTCTACAAATGTGTCTAGAATCTCATTATAGACCCGGTCATGATTTATCTGCAATTAGTATAAAGTCAGTCAATAACATGAACAAGTACTTTGACTAGACTGTATACTTTACATTGCAGTTCATATAGTTTCTGTTTCAAAAGCAGTTTGTATATCAATCATCAACATTGATCAATTAGTCAGATTTGTTTGTGTTCAAAAGAACTCTAGGACTGAAACAAAATTCACCAATATAATCATTTATAGGTTCATGGCCATTGCTATATATCTAGACATTTTTATAGTCGTTTGATGTGAAAATATATCTCTCTTTATATTTGACAGTCTTGTTTCATGGTGTGACTCAATGTAGAGTTCATGGGATAACATTTACTGTTGTTAGCATCATGAATAAAGAAAAAACAATATTTACTACCCAGAGGTGTATTGTCCACGTTTTGTTAAATATCTTAGAGAGACGAAATATACAAAATTCATAAGTCAAAAACAAACCAACAACACAAAGCCATACAGTAGCAAAAAAACAACAACAACAACACAAAAAAACGTAAAATGACAAAAAGACAAACACCTGTAAACAAAACACAACAGTAATTAAAGACTGAGCAACACGAACCCTAGCGAAAATCGGGATTGATATCAGGTGCTGCAGAAAAGTAAACAGATCCTGTTCCACATGTGACACCATCGTATTGCTCATGTAAGTACAACCCTGGCAAAGTCTTATTCGATAGGTCACATTCGAGGAAAAATGGCGAGATTTTGGTTATGAATATTGGAATACATGTATTACCTGTTGTCATCTGTGAAACAGATATTCCATAACAGTTGAACAACTCGTGATGGCGTGCAAACGTTTTTAATTTCACCACTTTGAAATCGTCGTTCAATAGCTTCCTGGTTAGTAGCAATCCCTTTATCAACACAAAATCATGATAAAAAAGAAAGCTCTGAAATATCGTACCATCTGGGAGATATATACTTCATATGCAGGCACTCTGTTGACGTAAAGTTTTGTTCTCAAACGTCAATCATTATAAAATTCAAGATTTTAGCCCAGATATGAAGCAGACTTCATTGTGTCTGTTGAATCTCTATTTTTAAGTTTGATAGGATATATGCGTTCATCATAATGACCGAACTTTAAATTAATTAGCGAAAGAATATCTTATTTATACTTGTAGTGGACGTGAAGATAAAGGATACTAGTACGCTGTGTTTTTTGAATGCATTCTTCAAAGGAAGCTCCATTATGAAGTTCCATCCTTATTAAAATAAAGGAAACAAGTCGACATGTCAACCACGTTAGTTCCATGGAAATGTGATTTGGTTTGGTTGTAAATTACACGTCATCCAAACGTAACAAAAAAGTTCTTCAATCGAAGAAAATCAAAGCATCTTGATAATGTCAGTTTCAGAGAATGTTTTGTTTAAATCAAGAGTTATTTTGTTCAAAGTACTATTTATCCCTACTTTGGATAACAGACTTGTGCCATTCCTTTTAGAAACATATCAGAAGCAATATTTTAACTTTTTTTTATTAGTTTGGCTTAGCAAATACTTTTGACAACTATTTGTAAAATGTAAAACTAGAGGGTCTCAAGAGCCTGTGTCGCTCACCTGTATTTACTGATGCTTTGAAAATCTTGTAAAATAAGGTTAAATCATAATTAATAGTGTTAGATATGAGATATTATAAGATACTATAACGATATCTAAGATAATAAAAAAAACTGCAAAATTTCCGTAAAATCACAACTCAGGGGACACAACCCAACAACAGGTTGTAGGACTCGTCTGAAAATTCCAGGGCAGATAAATCTAATCTAATGAACATGTTTGCAACCAGTCAGATTTGATCTTAATACATAAGTTTCAGAGATATAAACCAAAAACTGCATTTTATCCCCATGTTGTTTTTTTATCCATGTCTTCCATGTTGGTTGTATAGCAGGGTCATCGGACAAAATTTTTAAAACTATATACCCTAATGATAATTATGGCCAAGTTTGGTTAAATTTGTCTCAGTAGATTCAGAGAAGATATTTTTGTAGAGATTACCAATTTTTTGAAAAATTGTTAAAAAATGACTATAAAGGGCAATAACTCCCTAAGGTGTCGACTGACAATTTTGGTCATTTGTCATGCCTAACATAATCCTCGACTTAATCCATCATTTTTGGAAATTGTGTTTCCAAAACTTAGATTTATGTTAATGGTTAACAAATTTCGCAAAGAGGCGTTATTGACAATGGTCATGGTCGCCAGTAAATTGACAAATGATGTATTCAATCATTGGTAATTCACTTTTTTTTTTTGTGACAAGATAAAACACATAGAAACGATAATGAAAACTGAATCTAGCTAATTGTTTGCCAATGAATAAGTGCATACAGATTTTATTTCTCTCCAAAACAGTTTTGTAAAATTATGATTAATTAAAGTCCGGATTGATGATACCATAGGGTCATTTTTTGTTTATGAATTACAAGAGAACAGAGAGAGTTAAACGCATAAAGTCAAAGTAGGAGCTAAGTAGGTATTTGACCAGTTCCTATTTCCGTCTATCAACATCTAAATATAGTTATAATATGTAAATCCTGGATTTTCTAATTTAAACGTACTTTCTTTGTAAAATGGTTTGTTTGCAAGATCAAAGCCACTTAGTGGGAATGCAATGAGTTCATACAGCAACATGTCTGTGATGAAATCAACATGTATATTTACTTAAAAACGTTACAGATAAAATGTGTTGCATACTGTGTGTGTCTTCCTGTATTTCCATGGTTGTCAGTTTACTTTCGACTTATGATTTGAATGTCATTCTGGTATCTTTTGCCTCTCTCTTATCAAATGATCAGAACATGTCACGGGCTTGTCTCTATTACGACACTGGTTTTTATTAAAATGATCAGGCAAATACTTTGCTTTTTAATTTAGTAAATATTATCAAAGGTACCAGGATTATAATTTAATACGCAAGACGCGCGTTTCCCTCTACACAAGACTCATCAGCGACGCTCATATCAAAATTTTTATAAAGCCTAACAAGTAAAAAGTTGAAGAGCATTGGGGACCCAAAATTTCCCGAAATTGTGCCAAATACGGCTACGGTAATCTCTGTCTGGGATAAAAAAAGTCCTTAGTTTTTCGAACAATTCAATGTATTGTAAACAGGAAATAAAGTAACGAGTCTGACTGTCAACAAGGCAATACTAATTTTAAACCTTGAAAACTTAACTGATGGTTCAAAAACTGTTTTCAACTAGTCTTTTGTAGTAGGAATATAAATACAGCTTTATCATAATATCAAACAAATCTCATTGAAAATTAATATATTTTTATTTAATAAGAAGAGGCTCTCAAGAGCCCGAATCGCTCACCTTGATTTCTTGGCATTTATCTTTTATTTAAATCGTAAGTGTCCAATTTCATCGTAGTTTGTTTTATCATCTGAAAATTCAGGGCTGATAGAACTTGACCAATGAACACATTTATCCCATGTCAGATTTGCTCTAAATGCTTTGGTTTTTGAGATATAAGCCAAAAACTGAATTTTACCCCTATGTTCTTTTTTTAGGCATGGTGGCCATGTTTTTGAACAAAACAGACAATAAAACACAAACTTAATTCTAGATACCACAAGGATCATTCAGCTTAAATTTGGTTGGAATTGTTTCAGTAGTTTTAGAGGAAAAGATTTTTTAAAGTTAGAAAACATGATCAACAAATTATGTAAAATTGTCCTTAAAGGGTTATAACTCTTGAAGGGATCAACTGACAATATTGGTCATATGAACTTATTTGTAGATCTTACTTTCTGACACATATTTCTGTTTAACAAGCTTTAGTCTTTGATCATTAATTTCTATTAAGTTAATAACCAGTCAATTTTTAATTGCTATTTTGCAGAAATTAACAAAACTGAAATTTCACTGATAGTTCCTATACTTTTAACTCATGCAGATGATTTGTTCGAACGATGTTAAATATAACCAAAATGAAACTTTTCTATTTTTACCCTACAGCATGTTTTACGAAGTATTGTAATAGGAATAATGTTCAGTATTTAGAGAAAGAATTTTTTGAATAGTTTAGCAATGATCGACAGAGGATTGATTGTACGACAGACGCCTAAGAGGTAAAAATCATTTCCCAGGCGTCATTATTCTATCAACAGGATTGGACACTTTTGTTGAACTACTTTTTTCAGAACTTGGGTCTGCCATCTTCATCTTTTTTTGTATCTGGTTCCTCTTCTGGTAAATTGGTGGTGTACCAGTCTGGTAAAAACTGATATTCTCCTGAATTAGTAGGCTGTTTTTGAAGTTGTACATCACTTCCAGGTTGCCAGCTCATAAGGTATACCAACCTATAAAAAAAAGTATTTCTAATTAGAAACCATGACATGACATGACTGTTAAAGAACCATTCAAACTATTGCAATTCATTAAAATTGAACACAATTGGTTTTGTTTCATTGAATAAAATTGTAAATACCGAACTTCTCTAGGAAACCCATAGTCATGTCACCTTTGTTAACAAATCATATCAGATTGAATTCAATTCATCTTTACAATTGCTGTACAGCTGAATTTCCTTTGAAATCTTTTGAAGGATACGGTTTTAATTTATGAGTAGCTACAACAGTGTCAAAATTGATCTTTAATGATATTTCTTCTAAATGTGTTTTTCTTTACAATTTGGCGAGTGCTCTATAATCTTTAAATGTAAAATTCCATTGGAAAGTTTTTATCATCAATATGATTTCATATTCAATTAAAGTGTACATCAGCCTTAGTGATTCCCCGTATAATAAACAAAATATTTCCCACGAATGGAGGAGGGAGGCGGGGCGGGGCGGGCACCAGGGCCCCCACTTTAAATCCGCCTCACAAAATACGACAGTAAAACAAAATACAAACAAGTTTACAAAACATTGTAAAGAAAACTAGAGATAAAGCAACACCGGCACCATGAAATTACTGTGGTGCTCCACTTTTCATATCAAAACACCCGTTGTGTTACTCGTACAAGAACAAATTCGGTGGAGAGTCATTTCGTGACGTCACAATCGAGGAAAACAGGACAGACTTGAGGTTCTAACTAGAACATTCTCGTGGTCATTCGTAATAAAAATATTCCATAACGGTCAACCGACTCGTGATGGCGTCCGTAAAACTATCGAAGGGATAATTTCACTGACGAAATATTGAAATATTTAAACTATCAAACAACAAGAAGTAGCTATCTGACAGATCCCAAAATGTTCTTAAGTAATAAAACTCATTACTCTTTATTATGTTGTAAATGACCTTAAATGATAATCTTAAACGTAGCGTCTGGCCAAATTAGGCCTAACCCTAAACTATTAACTAACACAAAAGAGGTTTGAAGCCCATACTTAAATCTGTAACACTCTATTAATAAATAGAATTTATACTGAAATCTGATCAACTATATAAAAGAGGGACGAAAGATACCGAAGGGACAGTCAAACTCATAAATTTAAAACAAACTGACAACGCCATGGCTAAAAATGAAAAAGACAAACAAACAACAGCACATATGACACAACATAGAAATCTAAAGAATAAACCACACGAACCCACCAAAAAACTAGGGGTGATCTCAGATGCTCCGGAACGGTAAGCAGATCCTGCTCCACATGTGGCACCCGTCGTGTTGCTTATGTGATAACAAATCCGGTAAATAGTCTAATTCGGTAGGTCACATTCATGAAAGGGAAGGGGATTGAAGTTACGACGTAAGGAACATATCCAATATCATTAGTGAAACGGTTATTCCATAACGGTCAACAAACTCGTAATGGCGTCCGTAAAATTTACGAAGGGATGATTTCAACTTCACCATTCGGAACTCTTGGTTTAATAGCTTCCTTGTGAGCAGCAACCCTCTATCAAGAATATCATGATAGGAAATGCAAGCACGGGAATACCGTATCAATTGGGAGATATATACCCCGTATGCAGGTGCTGCTGGAATGTTGCTACTTAGAAATGGAAAGTTCACAATTGGAAAGGTGAAATCATCTCTTTTATATATAAATATCTTGTTAAAACATAAATATCTTGTTAAAACATAAATATCTTGTTAAAACATAAATATCTTGTTAAAACATAAATATCTTGTTAAAACATAAATATCTTGTTAAAACATAAATATCTTGTTAAAACATAAATATCTTGTTAAAATATAAAGCATGATAGTATATGGTTTGATGATGTTCCTTTTTTATTTTTGAATTCAAAGGACCATGGACCAAGGACCAAAAAAAGTGGCCTTATTATACCTTCTTCGTAATCTGTTGGCATTCCGTTAAAATACAAATTTGCAAGCATCAACTATTCAGTTTCAGTTGTCAAACACAAAGAGAAAAGGTTTAATTACATTTGATGTATACATTTTTAAAATTAAGCAGTAATATATAATATGGTTTAAACGAAACTTAATTCGTAATATGTCTATTAGATAAACTATTATATTTATTGCATTTTTTGCATGGCATTAAAGATTCTTAATGCAACAACAGTCTAACTAATTTGAGGACAAAATAATGATCAATGAAAATTAATGGAATAAAGTATCACTCACATTAACTAATATAACACAAAGCTTTTTGGTTAAGTGACAATCCAAAGTTTACTGGGGTGTTTTGAAAGTTATTGGAGTCAATGACAACATAAACTAGAATGTTATCTTATTAATGGGCCATTAAGCATAATTGACATCAAAGGTCAGTTCTAGGACACTAGAGGCAAAAACAGGATATTGTTACACGATATCGGTATTTTGTTTTTATCAAAATGTTAGCTTTTTCATTATCAATGCACAACTTAAAAGCCTGCAGAATTATTTACAATATATGAATGTACAATTCAAAACTGTTCACTTACATGCATAATGTGAATCAATCAAATGCTTTTCTCTTTTCCAATTCATGAACATAGTTTTAGTCATCAGCTGTGTTTTCCCCTTTGATGTATATACTACTTTAGTATTATTATTTTTTTTAGTTTTGAGCGTTCCTTCTGTATGAAGAGCTTCGGACATTGTCGTACGTTTTTTGGTTGCACATCAGTGTTTTTGTTGTTTCGTTCTTTTCCCCTTGTAGTTGACGTGTTTACCTCAGTTTTAGTTTGTAACCCTGATTTGTTTTTTTCTCAATTGATTTATGACTATCAAACAGCGGTATTCTTCTGTTGCCTTTATTTATAGTTTCATTTTCATTTGAAATTACTGAGTCAATGCTTTCTTTTTTTCAAATTTGTTTCATATATTAAAAAATATGTAAGAAACTAATGTATTAAAACTATTTGTATGTACTTTTTGTTAGCTTTTTAGCTCCTCAGATTATCTAAGTATCAAATAAAAAAATGATTGTAATTTTCTTAAAGCTATAGATTCATATTTTTTGCCCTGTTTATTTACAAACAAATCTCGTTATAAATAATAGGTGATTATCATGTTTAATGAGTGTATTGTACTGATACAATAATTCTAAATTAATGTTTGATTTCCATATTACAAAATTAATATTTCAGTGCTTTGATCTTTTGCTTTAATGATGTTAACTGCCTTCTATTGTTTGTAGGTCAGACTGTTCAGATATTAGGTTATAAATCATACACATTCTGGATATTAGTATCTGATAGCAAGTGGTTCAATAATTCTATTAAGAGGTAGAATGACAATTTCTGTTGTTTTACTCACATGTAGATCGTGTAATGCAGATTATTCTTGCTGTTGAAGGTTTCTAACTATCTATTCGAGATTTTAAGGGGGAAAAAATAGTAGAGAGTTGTCATCTTAAGGCAACTCCTCGACATTTTTACGTTTTATGTTCATTTGTTTTGTTCAAACATCGTTGTCAATATAATGGAAATGTATGCGACTGTGGTACTAGTGAAAGGTTTGGAGCAATGAAACAAGATTTAATCCACTAATTTCTACAAAGAAAACGCAAGTAACAAATCAGGAATATGACAGTTGTTATCCATTAAATTGATATGTTTGAGCTTTTGATTTTGCCATTTGCTTAGGGACTTTCTGTTTAGTATTTTCCACAGATTTTTTATGTTATTTTACGTTTTTTTCGTAAAAAGTGTAAATTGACAGTTCTACATGGCAGTGTTTTTCAGCTCTTTAACGTTTGCAATAATATTCTTATACTTCTAAAAAATAACTGAATTATTTGTCGAAATATTTGTGCATATGGTGCAATGCATTTGGTACTGTTAATCTTGAACAATCATATTGATTAATTTGTAGCGATAGTAATGCTGATAATCATTATATTCTTACTCTATAGTGCGGGCTATATTGTAATCAACATTTCAGTATGTTCGTTTGTCCTTTTGTCAAACAAATATTTTTCTTCGAATCTCTCCCTTGTAATGCTCAACAGAATTGCCTCATATCTAGTCATCATTTTAAAAGATGAGTTATAACGTATTACTATTTTTCTGATCTTTAAAATCTATTTAGTACTGGCATACATTTTTGAATATTTTTGAAACATGGAATGAACTTATTTTTTTGTCAAACAAACGTCATATAACTTAATAATGCATAGTTTGGTGACAATGTTGAACGCAGCAATCACATCAAATTTAAAATCTATTGTACGTTAGATACAGTTATGAAAATCTCATATCTTAGCTTATAATTTGAAATTAACGATGTCCGTCAATTGAGAACAAAATTTTGTGACAAAAGACATTTCAAATCATAAAGATTGCAACATTCCAGCAACACCTGGATATTGAGTATATATCTTCCAGTTGATACAATATTCCAGAGCTTGCATTCCTTATAAAGATATCCTTGATAGAGGTCTGCTCCTTACAAAGAAAATTTAAAAACAAGGCTTCAAACTGGTGAAGTTAAAGTAACATGTGCGAAAAATACACAGACTCTATTCATCATAAGTTATGAAATATTAATTTTGTTTCACAGATGACGACAGAAATGCTTCAATTTAAGTAGCCGCAATCATGTCCTCAAATGTGACATCACCGAAATTAGACTTATCACTGTGGTTATTCTAACATCGGCAACGTGATGGGTGACACTATAAAGCAGAATCTGCTTCTCAGTTTTTATATCAGACCATGGCATTGCAAATGTTAGTAATTCGAGTCAGCAGTCTAGACTGGGAACACCTGGATATGGCCTTTTAATATGTTGGTTGATAGTCTGTCAGAAGCCATTAAAGGGAATATAAGAACATGGCATTGAAATAGCTTGTGAACAAACGTTCAGTAGTCCAATCATTGTACGCTATAATATTTCCTTGCAATAATCTAGAAGACAGAGCAAGCAGACACCAAAAACATTACCTGGCAAAAAGCTATTTGACTGGCTGTCAAAAGTCCAGAAAACCACAGAACATGACAGTGTAATAGATTTAAACTAGAGGCTCTAAAGAGCCTGTGTCGCTCACCTTGGTCTATGTGAATATTAAACAAAGGACACCGATGAATTCATGACAAAATTGTGTTTTGGTGATGGTGATGTGTTTTAGATCTTACTTTAATAAACATTTGCTTGCAATTATCTCTATCTATAATGAACTTGGCCCAGTAGTTTCAGTGGAAAATGTTAGTGAAAATATACAAATTTTATGAAAATTGTTAATAAATGACTATGAAGGGCAATAACTCATTAGAGGGTCAATTGAACATTTTGGTCATGTTGACTTATTTTTAGGTCTTACTTTGCTGTACATTATTGCTGTTTACAGTTTATCTCTTTCTATAATAATATTCAAGATAATAACCAAAAAGACAACATTTACCAATTCAGGGGCAGCAACCTAACAAAGGGTTGTTGGATTCATCTGAAAATTTCAGGGTAGATAGATCTTGGCCTGATTAATAATTTTACCCTGTCAGATTTGCTCTATATGCCAAAAACTGCATTTTACCCCTATGTTCTATTTTAGCCATGGCAGCCATCTTGGTTGGTTGGCCGGGTCACTAGACACATTTTTTAACTAGATTCACCACTGATAATTGTGGCCAAGTTTGATTTAATTTGGCCTAGCAGAGGAGAAGATTTTTGTAAAAGTTAACGACGACGGACGACGACGGACTTCGACGACAATGACAACCTTCGGGCCAGGTGAACTAAAAAAGACATAATAAGGCATTCACCCTTTCCTGACATGGGTTGTAACATATTATTCATTATCACTAAACTAGTATATATATTTGTTAAGCGGCCAGCTGAAGGACGCCTCTGGGTGCGGGAATTTCTCACTGCATTGAAGACCTGTTGATAACCTTCAGCTGATGTCTGTTCTATGTTCGGTTGTTGTCTCTTTGACACATTCCCCATTTTCATTCTCAATTTTATTAGCTGATAATCTTAACTTATCATGGTATCATAAGAATAAAGCCTGGTCATAGTCCGTCATAGGCAAACTTCTACTATGTAACTCATGAAACATATTGATTGATAACAAGACGCTCCTTCTAGATTAGCTATACGATATCCTTGGTTTCCTTGGCATAGATCTTTCATCCCTTTTTTCTAGTAATAAGCTAGTTGACAGACAGTCAAAGGACAAAACACAGACCATAATACCACATCCTGGTATAAAAGATGTGAATAGTCAAAATTATTAGGAGGTGGTAGCAGAGAAGCTATAGACTGAGCGAGCAGCAGAATATGAAACGTAGATATAGGTCAAGAAAAGCAGTAAACGAATATGGCCTGGTAATAGAATCAATGACAGTAAGTCAGAGGTCTATTAAAAGTTCCATTTCAGAAAAGTATATTTTTTTTAATTATAATTTATGCTTGATAAGGTTCGATCACCAATAGCAACATGTGATAATATTAGCAATGGGTGCTAATGCCTAAAATTAACACTCTCTGACCCAGAAATTGGTCGATCATTAACGATAAACAACCACTCCGGGCGAGTTTTATCGATCATTATTTCTACAACACTTTCACCGTTTATTGTTGTTATCAGCAAACTATCTTAATTTATGGCTTTGACTACATCTTCGGTAACATTTTTTGCACTAGTGTGTGTATCTTAATTTATGGCTTTGACTACATCTACTGTAATATTTTTTGCCTTAGTGTGTGTATCTTAATTTATGGCTTCGACTACATCTTCGGTAATATTTTTTGCCCTAGTGTGTGTATCTTAATTTATGGCTTCGACTTCATCTTCAGTGATATTTTTTCCTAATCTTAATCTACCCTAACACATTCATCAAGGGGCAGTATATGTTATCATATTCTGTTTATCTTACCATAATGCTTAATAAAGAATTGTGAACTGATTAAAACACTTGTTCTCAAATTAAGATGTGGTTATTTTCCTCTAGTTCTAACTTTTATTTTTCCCCTTTTGTCTACTTATTATAAATACTAGGTAATTATTACGTTTAACAGTTGTATTGTATTGTAAATCAACATAATACAATAAAACAAAACTAATGTTTGATTTCCATCTTCCAAAATTGATTCTTTTGGGATTTCTTTGTTAGCTTGAATGATGTAAATTGCTTTCTAGTGTTCGTAGGTCAAAACGTTATAGTATAAGGTTATAAATCATTTCATTACTGGATATTAAACTCTATACAATAATCAAATAGGTCAATAACTCCTATGAAGAGTCCATTGACGATTTTTAATCAAATTGACTTATTTGTAGATTGTTTAATGTCGATCAATTTAATCCTTAGGAGTCATCAAACACCCTGTATCAGCATCAGAAGATAATTCAATTGTTAGCTAGTTGATAGAATGACAAAGGACTAACTTACCAACATCAAAACACATGCTTGTAAAAGACATGTTGACGAATAGTCAAAACTGAAACTATGTAGCATCACCAAATCAGGCAAAGCCTTTCAATAGACTATTCTACATAAGAAGTTAAAAGTCAAACTAGGATCAGCAAAAATACCAAAGACACAGGCTAAATGGTTAACAATCAGGACACATAACATTGTGTTCATTATGATGGCAGAACCAACACAACATTAGAACAGTACCTTGTAATATGATAGTTGACAATTACACATCTACTTATAGAGCATCAAAACAGTGCCCATCAAAACAGTGCCCATCAAAAAAATACTTTTCATACAGTCAAAAAAACCAGAATGTATCAGCAAAAAGTCTGGATTAGCTTACAGACAGGAGTATACCCAAGAAGCAATAGTTCAGTTAAACGACTATTTGATGGCTATAGATAGGTCTACTCAGGAATAATAATTATATTGTTTGGTAAGAGGATTATTAATTTACCTTTAATATATAGACATGTCTTCTAGAAGTCATGTAATGCTCTCTGATGGAAGGCTGGTTCATAGACAGTGTCAGAGGTATACATAGGGGACTTCAGAAATAACCTGGCAATGACCTAACTAATAAACAATATGAACAAGTTGATGTGCTTCCAATGGTTTTAGTTGATAACCCAGATTTGTGTTCTCTCAATACATTTATGACTTTTGAACAACAGTAAACTACTCTTGCCTTTATTCAAAATAAGACAAAATCATAAAATGTTTAGATCATATTCATAAACAAAACTTTATAAATTTCATGTACCAAAGTGCTTTTTCTGGATTTATCTTCATCAGGAACATTCAGAGCTGAATACTGAAAGCCAAGGATGTATTAGAACCGAGACAGTTGAAAGCTATAAGATCAAGGCTATACATGAGGAATGATTTGATTGATATTCCAACACTTGTTTGTTGTAAACATTCACCAGTGTCACTTCAATACTTGTTTGTGTTACTAAACCTTCACCAGCTACCAGACATGGGGTAATCGTAATCAGTAATCGTAATCAGCTGTAATCGATTACATTTTGCAGTGTAATCCTATGTAATCAGTAATCATGCCATTTCTGATTACAAGTAATCGTAATGTAATCGATTACATAGCAAAAAACAGGTGTAATCATGATTACATTTAGATTACTTTAAGATTACATTCATATGATTACTTGCTGATTACAAATCTTGTATATATATGAAAATAGTTTTTGATAGACAAGATGAAAATAAGAAAATGTAAAGCTTGAATGAAAATCATAAAACTAGTATTCACAACGATGGAACCTTGTTTAATGTGATAAATTGTAGCATCTAAGTATATATTGTTAATGTCTGTGTCATTTTGGTCTCTTGTGGTCATTTGTCTTATTGGCAATCATTTCACGTCTTCTTTTTATGCCCCACCTACGAAAGTAGAGGGGCATTATGTTTTCTGGTCTGTGGCTCCGTTCGTCCGTCCGTCCGTCTGTGGTTCCATTCGTCCGTCCAGGTTAAAGTTTTTGGTCAAGGTAGTTTTTGATGAAGCTGAAGTCCAATCAACTTGAAACTTAGTACACTTGTTGCTTATGAGATGATCTTTCTAATTTTTAAGCCAAATTAGACTTTTGACCCCAATTTCACGGTCCACTGAACATAGAAAATGAAAGTGGGAATTTCAGGTTAAAGTTTTTGGTCAAGGTAGTTTTTGATGAAGCTGAAGTCCAATCAACTTGAAACTTAGTACACTTGTTGCTTATGAGATGATCTTTCTAATTTTTAAGCCAAATTAGACTTTTGACCCCAATTTCACGGTCCACTGAACATAGAAAATGAAAGTGGGAATTTCAGGTTAAAGTTTTTGGTCAAGGTAGTTTTTGATGAAGCTGAAGTCCAATCAACTTGAAACTTAGTACACTTGTTGCTTATGAGATGATCTTTCTAATTTTTAAGCCAAATTAGACTTTTGACCCCAATTTCACGGTCCACTGAACATAGAAAATGAAAGTGGGAATTTCAGGTTAAAGTTTTTGGTCAAGGTAGTTTTTGATGAAGCTGAAGTCCAATCAACTTGAAACTTAGTACACTTGTTGCTTATGAGATGATCTTTCTAATTTTTAAGCCAAATTAGACTTTTGACCCCAATTTCACGGTCCACTGAACATAGAAAATGAAAGTGGGAATTTCAGGTTAAAGTTTTTGGTCAAGGTAGTTTTTGATGAAGCTAAAGTCCAATCAACTTGAAACTAAGTACACTTGTTGCTTATGATATGATCTTTCTAATTTTAATGCCAAATTAGATAATTACCAAATTTCACGGTCCATGGAACATGGAAAAGGATAGTGCGAGTGGGGCATCCGTGTACTTTGGACACATTCTTGTTTATATATAAAAAATTTGTTAACTTAAGGAAATTGCCTCTCCAATATTTTGTTGAGATTGAGCTCTTAATTATGATGCCTTGAAAGCATTTTTTTCCTTGTTTTAAAACTTCTGATATTAACTCCAATTTCATATAAGTTTATCCAATATTTTAACATAACTACATTGAAATTCAAATGCAGAAAACATTTAGTTCCAATTTGACTTTAATGGTCGACATAAATACATATATAATATTTGAGTCCACTTTATTCAAAATGGAAGTTAAAACCAGATTTCATTTATTGACAAATTGAATTAATTTTGTTTTGCCATAAATTCGTGTATAATATGTGCTTTCTAGTTTTTTATTCTTTATTAACTTTGAGCCTTGTGGCTCATCAGTATAAACAAGTACATGTACAGTATATACATATGGCATAATATTACAAACAAAAGGTGACGTCAGAAGTTTCATGAATACAAAATACCTTTTATTACAATAAACTGTTTCTTGATTTAAAGAGAAATGTATATACTTTCCTAAGTTACAAAGCTGTTTTGTGCTTTCACCTGACAATAATTCTAGTAATTATTAATTAGATCAAAATTTTCAAACAAATAATGACAATCAACCACTTTTAACTTTATTGATATCGTTATTAAGAAAATAAAATGTTAATACCCAAGCCCACCTATTGTTTGTTAAAAAAATGCAAGAAGGGATTAACACCTGTAAAAACATTAATGGATGTGTCAATTATGTCCCAACAGACAATAAAACTATACTTAATTCATTTTTCCTTATTTCTTCAGGTTTTTTGTTAATTAGGCTGTTGGTTAAAATTTGTAGAATAAAATAAAGTTATATCTTTTACATGGAGAAAGGACACTTGTCTTAGCTATTTTATCAAATTAGACATGTTACACTGTACTTGTCTATAAATTCTTTTAAATAAGATGAATAAGTTAAGGCTTTTCAAAAAATCACCAAAAGTAGCTTTTTTGTGAGGAAATAAAGTTATAAAAAAACTTTGATATTGCAATATACAATGTAATCATAAGTAATCTTAAGTAATCATGATTACTTCAAAGAAAAGTAATCTAATGTAGTCGATTACATATGAAATAGGGTGTAATTGTAATGTAATCGATTACATTTTATTAGCAAAGTAATTGTAATTTAATCGATTACATTTTAAAGTAATCAACCCCATCCCTGCCAGCTACACTCATGACCAAAGGCTTGGAAGCCAAAAATGCTAAATATGTGAGAGCAATAAAACCAAATAGTCTTCAACAGAACAGTCAAAACTTTGTCAGGTCAACTTTGGCAATTGTCTTTGCACCCTTAGATTAGGCACAATGAGATAATTTCATAAGTTGTAAATGTATCATTAAAATCGTGCGTATTGGAGCAATTGCTACTGAACTAATGGTACCCTCAAAGGTTAGTATTTAACAAGCAGCTGTACTAAACAAACGGTATGAAAAAACAAATGATCCTTCTTTCATGCACATAACATGTGTCTTCAATGACCTAAATATAGGTATTCTCCAGACCTAAACTTCTTAATGCCAAAGATGAAAAAAATGTAAGAGCATTCAAAACAAAAGGGTTAAATACCTAATTGGCATATAGCCAGAAGTCTATTCACTTTGAAACTTGGTTATTTAGTAAAATAAGCTAGCATTAAATAAAATTCCTTTGTCATTCTTCTGAAAACATGAGTTTGAAACTTAATCTTACTCATCTCACTGTCTTCTTACTGTCATAATTTGTGGGTTGCTCTCATAAATAAGTCAATATCCTAATATTAAACTGATAAAGAATATATCATATAAAAAACTTTTTCCTGCATGCATGTTAAAATAATGTATTACATCATAATTATATCTCCAGCTGATGGGAGTTTCTCATATTCAGTTTCTAAAACTATTAACTATTGATGTCGTGGAATGAAGAGTATCACATGGTAATAAATTGAATGGCTTCTATACCTTATCCTAATTAAAACATATTCAACTTTGGGGAGGGGAATTGAAGTATCACTGATAAATAAAAAGATGTAGGTTTTACTCTGTACTTCATGTTGATTACTTTAATCATGAGATTTCTAGATAAATAATACCATTGAACATTGTGTAAAATATCTGACATTTGTATTCTTTTAAGTTTCCAGATTTCAGGAACAAAAGTTGATCAAATCTCTTTTCTAAATGTTAGATATTTTAATCATGTGTATATTAGAGATATTCTGAACCTACATAATTTTTACCTTTTAATCTTGTGTAAGATGTCAAAAATTTATAGTCTCTGAATTTTCCAGATGTCATGTACATAAGTTGATCAAATATCTTTAAATCATTTGTTATATGTCATTCATTTGACCCTTCTGATATAAAGGAAAGTATGATTATCATTTACACTGAAATTTTCAGTACATTATAGTTTTATAATTTATAATTTATAATTCATGTATTAACCCTTAAAACCTACAATACCATTGCATTATGGTAGTATAAAAACAATGTGAGTAACCCTTTGACCAACTATTTTTAAAAGTGTGTTTTCTAAAAACTTTTATATTGTAAATAAGATTACAGAAATATGTGGTAAGCAATGTCAATTAGACAGTAAACCAACAAAACAAATTTTTGCCCAATTAGATAACAATGGACCAACATAAAAACCGTCAAACAAGCTCAAATGAGTGATTATTATAACAAGTTGATTCCATGTGTGTAATGATCTCTATTTTTAATATCATAATGTTTTTATTATCTCACCTAGGATTATCTTCAGTTACATTGGCCTTGATGAATGCAAGAAGCTGGTCTAAGAAGTTCAAGGACACATTTGGTTTCCATGGATCTCTCATTTCCTGTATAAAATAGTATAATTGACACTATATTCAACTTAATACTCAAGTTACCAATAAACATAGGAATCCCAAACCCTCCTTACTGACAATAAATATGAACAAT
This sequence comes from Mytilus edulis, assembly GCA_019925275.1. Lineage (NCBI taxonomy): Eukaryota > Metazoa > Mollusca > Bivalvia > Mytilida > Mytilidae > Mytilus > Mytilus edulis. The sequence continues at coordinate 88,819,788 of CM034356.1, read as the reverse complement.
ACATGTATTAAGCTCTCCATAACAGTAGTAAAGAAAAGCCCTATCTGCAATAGATTATTAAATACAGTGAGGCATATATTTTGCTAGTAACTGGATTAAGATTCATCTCAATTCAGTTTAACATTTTGAAAGGGGTCAATAGACTCATTGAAGATGAGGGAGGGGATATCCCAATACTTAATTGGTATACTGTGTTGGGATATTCTAACCGATTATGATTTGATTGGCTGGTGTCCACAATCAGTTTTGATGTTGCAAGCCAGAGTGATTGGATACAATGTTGTGCAATCACTGTACTGTTTCAAGGAGAATTCAAATGATTTATTTTGAGCACTTGCAAGTATTAGAATGGGAATTACAGTATTATGTTTGAAGTTTTGCAATTGTCAATTCAGTACTGAGTTTGTAGTGCAGTTATAGATACTCTTTAGAATAGTATTGCCAACATTCAGTCTATATAGATGGACCAACTGACCTATTATGTATGATCCTGTACCATAAGCATCTCACTTTTTAACACATAAGAGACCAACAGCTATGAAATGGAAACAAACACAGAATTTCAAATGTTCAAATGCTGAAGATGGCATTACATCATTACCCCAAAACCTCAACTGATCCTTTTTTTATTCTGACTTGTATTTATTTGAAAGTATTAGTATACAATGTTATAACATATAGACTGATAGCTACTTTTATCTATATAATGGAAATTGATCTAAATCTCGAAAAAAAAAAACACACTATGCATTAAAAGGAGGTTTTAGTTGTCTTAATATTTGTATAGATTATCACATATAAGATATACACACTGACAAAATATAATGTTTTCGAACTTGATTATCTTGTTTGGAAAAGTTTATACCCAGTAAGTCCCCAATTGTATTTGGATGTATTTGTAAGTTTTCTAATAGAACAGTACACTTGTTAAATCTTTCTTATCAATAGGGAGACACCCTTATTTGATTGAAACGCCCTCCTATGATATCTCCTTATCAAAATCACTGGAAGAAAAACTTCTGTTATGTCTGATTAGAACAAATACAAATTTATCTCATAAAACTATGCAATTTTTTAATCATCTAAATATTTGAGGCATATTGAATAGTATTTTTGTGCTGGGTAAAGAAACATCTCATTAGATATCATTTTAGCATAGATAAGTAATTTTAAATATAAATAACTATTAAATAATTTGAAATAAAATTGAGAATGGAAATGGGGAATGTGTCAAAGAGACAACAATCTGACCAAAGAGCTGAAAACAGCTGAGGTCCACCAATGGGTATTCAATACAGCAAGAAAATCTCGCACCCAGAGGCATTCTTCAGCTGGACCTTAAACAAAAATATGTACTAGTTCAGTGATGATGAACTTCATACTCAACTCAGAAATATATAAAAGAAATGAAATGCCATTCTTTCCCCTCAAAGTTCTAACCTGTAACTGATTAGGTATATCCAGTGTATTGATTCTTTCAAGTCTGTGAACAATGCCATCGTCGTCTCTGTAACCACAAACTATCTTAGGTATACCAACTAGGTAACTCTGAGCCCACCACTTTATCAACTTAAACCTAAAAAATAAAGTTCATTTTAAGGTTGTAACCTGTACTTCTGATGATCAATTTTCAAGCAGGTCTAATATTAGTTAGATATCTTTTGAAATGCTTAATGAATACCATATATACTTTTATGTAATATGTGTTTTGTAGCTTAAAAGTTCATCTTCTTGTACATCAAAATAAGAATTTTGTATAGGATGTTTTTCTCAATTTTTTGGAGGGTAACTTTTAATGTCATTTTTAAATCCTATACTTCTTTTATTTAACTTATATGTCATCTGTTATATTCTAATGAAAAAAGCCTACACACACTAACATCTCATATAAAGGGGAAAAGTTTACAGTTATAGGATGGCATGATTCCTTTAGGATGCTTTTGGACATCATTGTCTTATACAAAACTGTATTGTAACTTTGACCTTGTCCTTAGATGTGAATAGAGATCTTCCTCTTATTGTATTTAACCATAAATCTGAGTAAGGTGTCAATCCAATATGAAATAATGATTTAGCATCTGGAAATCACTTTTTGTTTGCACAAAGAGTGATTTATTTAGCTAGCTTATACCTTGACTGTTGACATGTTGATCTCAAAATCACTAAGGGATTTTCTATTATTATAAGTGACCATAAGTCATAAGTTTAAAAAACTATCAACCTGATTCTAAGTATTTAAGATAGAATCCTGAAATTCGAATGGCTGACTTGCCAATTGACTGATATATATTTATAGATCAAATTTTTGTACCCTGTGGTTTTTTCATTCCCTTGGGTAAAAAACCCAACAAAACAGGCTCTCAATCCAAGACTTTTGTAGTATTGTATATAGTTCTATTTGTGTTTTTTTTGTTACTGATTGAGTGCAGTTGTACCTTTGAAAGTTTTGTCTTTGTCTATTGTATTCTATTTCTCTGTTTGTTTTGAATTCCACATATTTACAGCCTTCATAACCAGATGTTGTGTCCATGGCATCCACTTCTCCTGAGAAAACTGAAACAGAAACACTATGAAAACATGGAAATGCATAATAAATAACAAAATAATTTGTAAATAGGAACCAAAATATAGGTTTAACTTCAAATGTTGGTAAAGGCCTTTTCAAAATCAAATTGTCTCAGATTAACTAAAAAGAACTTAATGTGTCAGTTTTTAAATTTATATACTTAGAAATAGCCAGACTGTTAGTCATGGTTGAACATTGGAGGACATCTGAAGTAATTTCTCAATCATAGGAGCAATTAAAGTTTTGTAGAAGTAGGGGATGAGTTGCATACTGGTATTTTTTATTACATGGTAAAGATACAGTTCTTGAAGGACACTAAATTTCCCTATATGAGTTATTTGGTCAACAAAGGTCATGGCATAAGAGCTACATGTAACCAGGTAATACTCATAAAGTATTAAACATATATACTTATGGTGTGCATTGTAATAAATCATTTATGATCTGTAAGTCTAAATCACCAAAAGTAAAGTGATTTTAATAGAGAAGATTGTAGCTGAATGTTTAATAAAGACAGCCTGTACTGCTTATTTTCATATGGATGTTTTACCTAAGGAATGTGATTCCAATCTACTTCTAACAACTGTAGAATATTCTTCATTGTTGTTAACAGGTTCTGTTGTAACTGGAGAGCCATCTGGTTTATCTGCAAATTATATAACATTTATATTAGTAGACATGTTTTAAATATTAGATCAGAAATTAGAAATTAGCAAGACAAAAGTGCTTACCCAGTGCCTCTTGAAAAGACATATTATATGCATGTATTTTGGAATGCAAAAAAAAATAGACTTAAGGTCGTACCCAACACTTTCACTAAAATCAATTTGGCTCGTTTAATTTTCATAAAATTTTAAAAAGTATTAACTTTGACCCTTTGACAAAAATATAAAAATTTCAAATTATTTAAACCAACCAATTTATCAGAAAAATTACACTGGTTATATAGCAGTTTGAAAAACATTAATTTGGATCATTGAGAAGCTTAATATTCCCTTCACAACACAACGTAATTTAAACGTTTAGCTGATTTTACAGAGTTATTTCCCTGTAGTGTTAGGTACCACCTTAAAAGATGCTTAATGGTTTGAATGTATGCTTAACGTATGCTAGATGTCCATGACCTTGAACTACTCTTCATTTCATTAAACTACATCAGTATAATTATTGTCATATATCTATATTGTTATATTTTTTCTTATGAACCATTGCCAAAAGGACTTGTTCTCTTGTAATGCATTGTTTCATGACAATCATAAAGTTTTTTTGATAAGGTTCTTTCCAGCTTCTATATGTAATTTACTTAATTGTATCCAGTCTACCAAGTAGTGTATGATGATCATCATTTCTTATTTTTATGGTTCATATTAATTGGATATATTTGCTACATACCATCATTATAAGGTTTAACAAGAGACTTATTGTCATGGTCCATATTACCTTGTAAATTGTTCCTAAATAGCTATATGTTGTTCACTCATAGTCATATATAATTGTTAACCCTTTTAAAACTGTTGATATATTGTGTATGTTCTACAGTCCTTAAATCTAGTTATACCTGCTGTGAGATATTGTTCAAATTTCCATCCCCAACAACTCATTTCATCCTGTCTTTCTGTCATTTCTGCTTTATTTTTCTTCCTGTGTTCAGTCTCAAACTCACACATATATATTGTATTGTTATACTTAGTGATTGCTATCAACCAATCATCTCTGTTTTCATAAGGAGTACACAGCAATTTGGTTAACAATCCTCTCCAACATATAAAATCTGTATGTAAATCTCTGGAATAATAATAGAAATGTTCAGTTAACATGTAAAATCATATTTTGAATTTATTATAACCAGGAATGCACTTTGCAGTGCTGCTGCTTAGAACAGGGTAAAAACCTGCACTCCAAATATTAAAATATAACAATGACAAGTCAGTATATAAAAAGCAGAAGATCCAAAATATGTACAGCCACAAATGTTAGATCAAAATTTGAGATTACAACACAAATAAAATTAAGAGGTCATTACTTTGACATATACAATGTATAATGTAATGTGCCAAAAGAGGTTACTTTTACATATGATTATAAATATTTGGGCATCACTTTTATACCCAGTGGAAAATTTATTTAATGTATTTAAAAGTAAAATACGGAAAAAAAAGATTTATTTTTTTACAAAGTTTACTTCTGGATATTATCTTATGAACATAATTAAGCTTCTGTCCAAGTTTGGTACAAACCCAGGATAGTTTAAGAAAGTTATTAAATTTAAAAAAACTTTAGGATCATCAACAAGCTTCTGTCCAAATTTGGTAGAAATCCAGTATAATATAAGAAAGTTATTAAAATTTCAAAAACTTTAACCACAGAGTGAATATTTGTGGACGCTGCCAATGACGATGACCCATGAGGACGACAGAATGTAGGATCGCTTAGTCTCGCAATTTTGACTTAAGTCAAAGGCTCGACAAAAATGATCAATATATTTTAGAAAAGGTGTTTTCAAATCATACATCTGAAAAATCACATACCAAAGGAGTAGGTTCAGTAAGACCCCTTTTTGGCCCCAAAATATAGCAGTTTTACAAAATTGTTAAAATGTAAACCTTTAGTTATTTATTGGACAGTAGAATGCTTCTGCTACATAAATATGGGCTGTTTTTGACAATACAATGCACAAATATCGAGTACTAGCACCATTAAGTCATGCTAAATTACTGAAATCCTCATAATTCTAGCATTTTAGTTAAATTTTAGACGGTTTTCGTGTAAAACGAAAGTGGCCGCATTCGTGTTCATCCTTAATATTGAAATGTAAGTTGTATTTTATGATAATACATAACATATATAAAGGTTGAGGATGAACACGGATGCGGCCACTTTCATTTTTACCAAAAACCATCTGAAAAGTGATATTTTTTGGCATATTAGGTAGATTTTTCATATTTGAGCTTGAATCGGATCGTTTTTAATGACTAAATCTGTTAAAATCTTTCACATAAACTAATTAATTCAAATACAATAGACACTTAAGTGTTAAAAAAGTGGTCAAAATCTTTCGTCAGATGAACCTGAAATTTGAGGCCAAAATCGGTCCTTACCGGACCTACTCCTTTATGAAATATGTTCTAGGTGTAAATAAGATTGATTGATTGTTGGTTGCTTAACGTCCAGTGGCAAATATTTCATGCATATTCAGGACGAGAACAAGTTAACAATAAATACAATAGGTAGGTTGTTGTAATAGAGGTCATCTAGGATGATGGTCGGGGAAATTTGGACTTCCACCGGAAAATGAGGGTTCATGGATAGGGACAGAAATTTTGCCTTGCAACAGACCCCTCAAAGAGTTGTTGCAAGGGTTCTTAACGTGCAAAGACCGTGGCACTCTCTTTACACGAGGGATCAGATTTAACGTCCCCCTTCTGACCGGATGTGACTGCAAACTTGATACATCCAGCACAGCCAAACGGATGCCCCTACTTCGGCAAGTGTTTTACTGCCCGTCGGGAGAAGACCAAGTGACCATATTTCTATACCCCAGTCACCCTTGGGGTAAGGTGTAAATAAGAAATCCAGTAATCTTGCTGTGACTTCTGAACTAGGGAGATACCCAATGTATTTTTATATTATATAAGCAATGTTGAAATAATATCATTGACTCGATAATTCTAAGAACATGTTATTATGTGGTGCATATTTATGTAGTAAAGAACTTCACAATAATAAAGTGAATACATGGTTTTCAAGTATAGACTATATTTTAAAAAAGCTGGGCATATAAACATGTAATTTAACAAGAGTGCACACACTGAAATGTCTCGCCTTCTTTACTTATCATTGATATTATGTTGATAGTCCTAAGTAAAAAGCTTTATTACAACTGCCATATAAATTTAACATTAACCAAGATAGCTAAACAAAGACCAATGAACAAAGAAAAAGAGACCAAGGTCAGATGAACTATGCCAGGCAGACATGTACAGCTAACAATGCTTCCATACAACAAATATAGTTGTCCTATTACTTATAGTTTAAGAAAAACAGACCAAAACACAAAAACTTAACACTGTGCAATGAACCGTGAAATTGAGGTCATGGTCAAATAAAACCTGCGGGACTTACATATAGATTATAAAATATTTCCATACACCAAATATAGTTGACCTTTGGCATATAATATAAGATAAAAAGGCCAAAACTCAAAAACTTAACTTTGACCGCTGAACCATGAAAATGAGGTCAAGGTCAGATGACATCTGCTCACTAGCTATGTACACCTTACAATCATTCCATACAACAAATATATTAGACTTATTGCATAAAGTATGAGAAAAACAGACCAAAACACAAAAACTTAACTATAACCACTTAACCATGAAAATGAGGTCAAGGTCAGTTGACACCTGCCAGTTGGACATGTACACCTTACAGTCCTTCCATTCACTGAATATACTAGCCCTATTGCTTATAGTATCTGAGATATGGACTTGACCACCAAAACTTAACCTTGTTCAGGGTTGAGGTCAAGTGAAAACTGTCTGATGGGCATAAGGACCTTGCAAGGTATGCACATACCAAATATGGTTATCCTATTACTTATAATAAGAGAGAATTCATCATTACAAAAATTCTGAACTTTTTTTTCAAGTGGTCACTGAACCATGAAAATGAGGTCAAGGACATTGGACATGTGACTGACAGAAACTTCGTAACATGAGGCATCTATATACAAAGTATGAAGCATCCAGGTCTTCCACCTTCTAAAATATAAAGCTTTTAAGAAGTTAGCTAACGCCGTCGCTGCCGTCGTAGCCGTAGCTGCCGCCGCCGGATCACTATCCCTATGTCAAGCTTTCTGCAACAAAAGTTGCAGGCTCGACAAAAACCAGTATCTACTCTTTCACAAAATTCATCAAAGATAAGCTATATAAAAACTATCACCATTTCTGGAAGGAAAATAGAAATAAAGTTTTACAATCAGATCAAGTTAAACTTACTACACGTACCTATTATCCTTTAAAACTCTATTTTGTTTTGAAAAATATTTGGATCTAAAAGATTTTAGATTAAGACAATCAATCTGTAATACTAGAATAAGCACTCATCCATTAAGGAATGAGACTAATAGATATGCCAAACTTTATGTGAATAGAACACTGAGAAAATGTTTATACTGTACTTTAAATAAAGTTGAAGATGAGATATACTTTGTAACTGAATGTCCACTATATATTGATAACAGAAATGAGTTTTTTACTGAAATTTCTCTAAATTGTAATAATTTTCAATCTTTAGATAATTTTTCAAAGTTTTTATGGCTATCTACACCAGAAAATTTAAATGTGTATAAATGTTTAGGAAAGTATTTATCTAAAAATCTAGAGATAAGGAGAAGTCCAAAAATAATAAATGCAAATTAGCCACAAATAGACATATTTTGAGTGGTATATATGATTTTAAATGGTATATTTTAAAGATGTAAATTGTATTTTCTGGTTCTGTCCTGGCCTTTTATAGCATTTTTAATAGTATTAAACAATGTTGTTTTCTTATATGTCTCTAATTTATGCCTAATCTTATGTACTTGTATGTAATGTCATGAAAGCTCTTTATAGGGCTCTTTCATTGGCAATAAAATATTCTTATTCTTCTTATTCTTATAAGAAATCATATTGCAGCTTAATTTCTAAATCAAACAAACATGAACCTGAGTAATGAGTATAAGTATTTCATCATAAACAATAAAGTTCATTTGTTAATATTTATGAATTGGTGTTGGAGTATCTTTACACAGAGCTCTTCAGTTTATTGATTCATAATGAACAAGAATCCAAATTGGCAATATCCACAAACTGGTGTACATTATAGGTGTAAGAACTTTACATTTATTTCAGTGCTTAAATAATCAAATTTATTTTTAACATTTGCATCAAATATAAACCATTTATCCACAAGCATTTGATTACACAGGACTCAGAACATTTGGGCCAATTAAGCATTTGGGATTAGAAAGAGAAGTAGTGTTGCATGAACCTCTAAGCTCTCCATCTGGGGAACTATAGTACTTTTACTTTTAACTGATTGGGGTAGTCTGCATATTGTGGAACAAGAAAATAAAAGCATCATTTTTTAAGTCAGAATCTGTCATTCTATAACTACCTTTTGTTCTGATTAATTCCATCTTTTGTTTGTAGTTGAAATTTAGACTTGTTACATAAAATCCAACAGAGAATGAAATCCAAATATTCTTTTTTACTTTCATCTTTGCGTATCATTTCTTTGTATCCTATGGTTAAGTCAAAGTTTACAGTATTTGGATTTCTAGGAGGTATAAAATATTTCATGTTTGATCTGTTATGGTTGAAGAGTCTATTTTTGTCAATTGAATAATTTCCAATCTCGTTTGGTTTTCTGAAAACGGGAGGTTGTCTGTCAAATCTATAAGTAGGATGTGTCCTAAATGATATGCTTTCATTTTCGGTTTCTGTGTTTGATTGTAACTTTTCTCTTTCCCTATAGTCAACTGTTCGTTCCATTGTGGCTGTTTGTAAATCAAATCGAAAGTGAAAATTCAAAAATAGAACAGGAAACAATATTTTATCCAATCAGAGCTAGTTTAATGAAATCTGACAGCCAATAAAATCCATTGTTTCATTCCAACCGAAAGAAAAAAATGTCAGCTCCCATGTAAATTTCCTCCAGTAAAGAAACGACAAAAGGAAATAAGATATCTTAGTATGTTTGAGGTTTTTGAGTTAACTAATGGGATATTTTTTACAATGCCCGTTGAATGGATTTCAGCATAGACTTTATATTGTGAAGAAAAGTATTCACAGATTATGATTTATTTTTCTTTCTTTGAAACTGAAAGATGATCTGTCAGCCGGCGCCTTGTATAAGGCTTAACACATCCGTATTTATTCATATCCTGTGAGATTTGAAATAACAAAACCTTCTTATTACGACATAAACCAGTTGAAGCTATCTGGAGCGATGTTTTTAACCCTATATCCACTAAATCCATGTCAGTGTATATTGACATTGTTCATGATAATTTCTTTACCTTTTTGACATAAAAAAATCTTTTTAGTGCTAGATATTTAAAAGTTGGTAGTTTCCCACAAGAACCTTAACTTAATCAACTTTGAAATTGAACTATTACTTTAATTGTATACTCAGATATGAATAAAACATTATAAAAAAGAACATTATTTACATATGACAATTTACCATTTATACTATAGTAAAAATCCGGTGCAGAAAAATCCAAACATTGTAGTGCAGCACACGAAGGAGCACTTTTCTTTCAAATCTCACCTCTTCTCCCTATCAGTTTCAAAAAGAGAAGTCACTTCTGTCTATTATTCTGAAGTACATGTAGCGTGAGCCCGGTGTCATATGGTATTTTGAACCCCCTAAAAAGTGAACCCGGGGTCAAAATACCATGCGGTAAAATGACCCCGGGGTCATTATACCGCATGGTATTTTGACCCAGGGGTCATTTTTCACATATGGTATTTTGAACCCCCATGCGGTATATTGAACCCCCCTGTTTCTGATAAATAGTATTGCAGATGAATATTAGAACATTTTACATTATTCTAAAGCTTATCATAGATTAAAAAATCATTCATACAAGAAGGGGAGGTGTTTGATGTCATTTTGGGTTTGATTTTAAGCAACTTGGTACCAATAGAAGCAGAATTGTCACAGGTTTATTTGGTTATATTTTTTATGTGGATCATTTTTATTTTTTCACAAGATAAACACAAATATTATTTTCTGATCAAAAAATCTATATATATACCATGTATACAACCAAATTAAATTATAAAGTTTTATTGTATGTGTTCACATCACAAAAACACCTGATTCTGAAGACAAAACTATGACCAAATATACAAACATACTTAAGACAATTCTAAGGCCTTGTTAAGAAAGAACCAACCATAAATGCCTTCAAAATATTTTCAAAAAAATGTGTTTTTATATGAAATATATAGCAAAAAAATGCAATACTTTTGGCCAGGTACTGTATATCTACAAAATGGAAGTAAAGCTAATTTATTTAGTTACTAAAAAGAATTAAAAAACTAAACATTTATGCACTTTTAAAAAAAGAAGATGTGGTATGATTGCCAATGAGACAACTCCCCACAAGAGACAACTCCCCACAAGAGACACAGAAATTAACAGCTATAGGTCACTGTATGTCATTCAACAATGAGCAAAGCCCATACTGATAGTCATCTATAAAAGGCCCCCAAATGACAATGTAAAACAATTCAAACAAAAAACTAATGGCCTTATTTATGTACAAAAAATGAACCAATAACAAATGTGTAACATATAAACAAACGACAACCATTGAATTACAGGCTTTCAAAGTCATTTGTGTTTTACAATTCTCTTTGCTCTCTGTGACCATGCTTCAAAGGAGACCACTACTGAGTGGTTTGATATAATGATATAAAATGTGAAAAGGGTGAAACTTGATATGATTAGTGTATAAACATTTTATACTTGTGTATTTCAGCTCAAGATGAGTAGAAAAAGGACACTGATGCCTGAATTCTACAAAAAGAAGAAAGTATGTACAGAATCCCGTAGCAAAGTACCTATAACTGATGCTGAAAGAGAAGAAGGTATATGTAAAATGTTGAATGAGTTCAAATAAGACATATAGATTCCACAACTGCAACAAGTGTATTACGATATTTCTCCACTCAAGACAGTTAAATTTTAATATTTAAAGTGTGATGCTTGCCGAACTTTTTAAATAATTAAAATTTAACTGTCATGACTGTTGAGAATCTGGTAGAATCTGTTTCTCTTATGACTTTTATCCTTCCTTTTCAAAGATTTGAGGAACTTTGTGTACTTTTGTGTCGTCATCAGGCATGGTCACCTTTTATCATGACGTCACAATAAGAAAATTCAGAAGAAAACAAGAAAATTTAAAGTCACAATTAAATTTCAACCAATCATTTGGTGAGAACAGATTTTCACCAGTGAGGAGAAATATTTTTCTCACACCGGTCAGGAAATGTGAAAATAGCACAAAAATTAGAGAAATATAAATCCAGTATTCCATGGCCATTTCATTCCCTTTGATGTTATAAAGAATGAAAAACATAAATGTATAATATATTTACTATATGAAAAAAAGATGTGGTATGATTGCGAATGAGACAACTCTCCATGAGAGACCAAATGACACAGAACTAACGGCCTATTTTATATTTCAGTATCCAGAGTACCAACTGATACAGAGGTGTATTTGCTGTATTTTAAAAACTTATTTCCATTAGATAAATTTGAACACCGACTCCCACCAATGGTACTGAAACATCAGTTATACAGTTTAAACAAAAACAGAACTGTTGTGGACAAAGAGCTGGTAAGTTTAAACAGTATCACACAAAATTTAAACAGAATTTGCATGTTAAATACTTGAAGAAGCAAATATTCCATACATTTAATTTTATAGTGTAATGGAAAACCTTTTATTATCACTGCTGTTGGTAAGGTATATAAAATAAATATATAGTTACTGCAATGTTACATTTTTGTACATACATTTGTCCTATATTTAGTAGTAAAACAGTAGTTTTGAATATTTGATAAATAGCCTGCTGTTTAATCCATATCGTGCAACGTTGATGCGCACCCTTTACCACACCCCTACTAATTTTTTTTCATTTTATACATAAAGTCCGTTTTAATATATGCAAGCTTCTCAAGAAATATTTTTCCTCAAAATGGGTCCTAAATGAGCGGTCATTTGGGCATGAAACAATTAATTGAATGATGTCATTGTTTTGCATGTGATGTCACAAACGTCGTGTTTTCATATCTCCTGGCACAAGAAATGCAACTATAAAAAAGAACTCAATAAAATACCATACAAAACACACAAAAAAATACAATTAACAAAATATTTTTAAAACGACAGCATGCAAATTGTAAGGTAACCCAGGTGCTTCGGATGAATAATTGAGCAGTTCTTTTGAAGCTTTTAAATTAAGACAAAAGCAGAACTGCAAGTAACCCAGGTGCTAGGGATCAGAATGCAGTTCATCTATACTCTCCTGTTGAAATATATGATAAAGCGTATAAAACACGACAAAATCCGTATCACATGCCTTATCACCCTCGACCAAAATCATTCCTCGGGATGATAAGGCATATGATACGGATTTTGCCATGTATTATTCTCTATGTATTGAATGGAAATTAAATGTTATATTACACATTTATAGAAAACATTTAATACTAGAATAATAGATTAATTTTTAAAAGATTTTATTCTTAAAGACACTTTCTCAGCAGATTACCATGTCAAATTCTTATGGAAATTTTTTTTTAATTTTCAGAATGATCTGAAAAATAAAGGTTTGATAAAGATATTTAAGATAGGATCTGAGTTTGATGAATATGCAGTTGTGTTTACAGAGGATTACAGATGTCATGTGACCAGAGTTATGGCTGAAGTCTCTGTGCCAAAAAGTATAGCAGGTAAAATAAAATTAAGGAAACAATATGAGTATGAACAATAAGGATTTGGGATACATGTGAAAATAAGATAAACCCAACAATTATGACTAGCCTGTCAACACTGAAGTAGTGAGTCTTAATGGTTTTTATAGAGAAATGATTTTGATTTTAATCTTAACTAAAACAAAGATTGAGTTTTCTGGCTGAATGTCACAGCTTTCTCTGGGTAATCCATAAAAAAACTTCACTATCACAATATAGTCAGAATTCAAATAAGCACGAACAAACGAACAACAATAATTGTGACTAAACTAAATTATTCAATAATATAATCTTTATATAAAGTATGAAAAGTAGGATTGCAAAGACTTTTATCCAGTTTGGATCTAAGATCAAGGAAACAAAGAAAATTTGTTAGAGCTCACTATGTTGTAATTATATAAGCAGAATTTAATTCAGATAAATGCTTTACTTTACAGCACTTTTCTCTCATATGAAAAATGGATTTATGATGTCTTCTAATTTATGATATTTATTGGTTTTCAGATAAATTTGTGAACACTATTGTGAAGAGATGTAATGATGTATATGTAAATAAAGATACGCTAATAAAAGAATATAGCTTTAAAGATGATGATATTACGTAAGTATGGAACAGAGAACCTTAACAATTATAAAACATAAGTATTTCTGTATTGTCCTTGTTATTGGTCTGAGGCTTGCTGTATTGGGCTGAGGCGAAGCCAAAGGCCAACACAGCTGGCCAAGGACCAATAACAAGGCCATTACAGAAATACACGTAATAGTATCTTAATTAATTAACTACAGTGTTACAATGTTTTTTTTATTTCATTTCACAAGAGATAAACATTTTTTACCTTGAAGTGGAACAATCCAAATCTCAGTTTCTTTTTTATAAGATGAGATATCAAATGATCTGGTGCTGTTTCCAGGTGTCTTCAGCATTTGCTCATCTGATTAACTTTTCTACCCTTTCCAGTCACTATAAAGTGTTACAACTTAAATTTAGATGCAACACATAAATAGTAATTGGAAAGGTACTGCCATTGCATGTATTATGCAGAAACAAATTGAATATAATTTAAAAAAAATAATGTAGAAGTTGAAAATGATAAAACTATCAACAATCCAATTATCCAAATGACCAAAAAACAAATATTTTGGACAATTACAGAATGCATATGCCTGGTTCGGGTTTAAAAATAAATGAGTTTACTAAACATTAATTTTAGAAGCGAAAGCAAACAGTAAATCAATTTGTACCATCGTGAATTGAGGTCATCAAGAAATGAACTTTGTGATAACCTACTCGTTCCCCAAACTTGAAATAATTATATTGTCTGCTTTCAAAATGCCTTTTAAATGAATGTGACCGTCTTTAACATGAAATATATTCCATACTGAATGTTACAGCATGTTTATGGCGAGTATATATACAGTGAAAAGTTAAAAGCAACTTTGATATATCTTGCATTATGATGTCTCATTAACTGTACTGTTACTTGTAAGTAAAAGAAGATTAATATTTCTTACCTGTTTTGTTATATAACAGTAATTATTTTACTGGGATTTGTAAATCATTTGTCAAGTATGTGCAGGGGTTTTGTGTATCATGAATTAATACAAGACATCTCTTATTTTTCTATTAGATTAAGCAGTCTCATAACCCTCTTTTTAAAAAAAACCTGTTGTGGGTCTGACAATATTGCCAAATGTTTAAAGCATAAAAAAGATCGATTATTTATAGGTAAAGCATTCATATTTGCTACACTAGGACCACAGTATATATATACTACTTCTAGTGTACATTGTATATCAATATATGTGTATTTGTGTTTTATTATAGGCAACTTCTGAAAGCCACAGTATTAACAAACAGAACCGTTGGAAGTTGGTGGTTAGCTGTACCCAATACTGGAATGTTTATGAAAAGTTTACTGCGTGGGAGGAAAGCCATATTAACTATGATTAAAAAAAGCAAATACAAAGAAATACTCAAAAACGTAAGTTTTACGTTTGCATGTTCTGCTTGATCACTGAACAGGGCCTCTGTGGCCAAGTGGTCTGAGTAGTTGAACTACTGTATCACATACCTGACAACAGTGAGGTTGTGAGCTCCAACGCACATGAAGCAGGTGCCCTCTACTCCAATCGTTATTGACTAGGGTTGAAAATTTTCTTACTGATTTGTCAGGTACTGCAGCTTCATACACCATTAAAAACTGTCCACAATGAAATAGAACAATAATGCTGAAAGACCCATTCAACACCAATCAATCAATAAATTCCCCACTGAAACATTATTCTAGACATAAAAAAATATTTTGTTTTTATTTGGTTCACATTTTCCAATGGAACCTGCAGTCATTGGTGGGGATGGTAGTTTTATTACCTGTTTCACATTTACTTTCACAGATTATTTCATAGATGAACAAAATAGCCTGGCTTAGATGAAGGAAGCCGTAAAATTAAATGGTCTATGCTTACATATTAAGGTCAATACAAGTAGATATATTCAAATTGTTGATTGCCATTGAAGAGATTATTGGGATGAAAACCTAGGTAATTTCATATCTTCTAATTTATTTTTTTACTTATAGGATTTAGAACAGCGAAAACTACCCAAAATGTGTCGTCTAGGATTAACATACCATCTACAAGATATTATTGGTGCTGATCTGATACTCAGGTAAAGTATATTAAATTGAGAAAAAAAAATATTTCATCTCCATAAATATGAATAAAAGATTTTTTTTAAAGTAACATCAAGGAGACAGCAACCCAATGAATAAAAAGACACATGGTATTGACCTACAAATGACAGCATAATGTCAAGCAGATTCTAATAGTATTAAGTAGATTCAGATAGGTAAAATGTGTCATATGCTACTTTAACCCCTAGACTGCTACGCGCGACTATTGTCGTTCCGATAAAGCAGTTCGCTACTGCTACGCGCGACTATAGTCGTTTTCCGTAACTCGTTTGTTTACACAGTTACCATGGAATGGGCGGAGTCAATATTCATGAGATTGCGGCAGTTTCGACTTGTATGGATTCTGATTGGTTAAAAATCTGCGTTCTTTCGAGTGTCTCTTGACTTTAAATCAGGTGTAAGCGATAAAACCAAAAGTGAAAATTTTTGATGAAAAAAGTGACAAAATGGCGGATATTATTTGGAGAAATGGCCAACACGTTCAGAAGTATTTCATTGATAACGATTTAACAGCGGCGGCCGATAAAAAGAATTTGGACGAGAACAGAAGATATAATAGATGGAAATAGAAATATTCTATCAAAACTGCGAACAGAAGACTTTTAAAGCGAGAACCACTGGGATTCCCAGACCTTGTCCAAAATGGATGACATGAAACAGGATTTGCGATGTTTATCATTTCGCCTTTCAAATGTGAATCAATATTGACTGACATCGATAGATCCGAACTTTAAGTTTCTCAAGATTATTTATTGATGAAAGCTATAACAATGAACTTGCAGTATAAATATATTTGTACATGGAAGTAAAAGTCGGCGCAGTGAAAGTCGGAGGAAAATACCGGAAAATATTTGCATCAAAAAGGCTGTTGGTTCTAGAAGAAACTTTTTTTTTGATAATCACAATGGAACTAGTTCTTAAAAGAGATTTTTATATATTGGTTCAATTCTGAAGTCATGGATACTTTTACATTGATGGATACGTTAATAAAACATGAAAAAAATAAGTTTACCTTTGTTTACCTCTATTTGCACCTGTACAGGTAAAAAATGACCAGAGACTCACACAAAAATAAAATAAATAAAAAATACAGAACCTAACAATACCTTTTTATATAACTTTTATTGATGAATATTCAATATTTACAAAGATACAGCAATTGTAAGTGAACATGTTTATTTCATCAGTGATTAAAATTTTATTCAGCAATACACAAAAGTACAATAGAAATGAATGCAGCAGTCTAAGGGTTAAGAGATAAAAGGGGTTAAAATTTTGGACATTAATTTTACTCAAAATTTTAGTTTTTGGACATTTCTATTTTTATCCTTTGGACACACTTAACTTTTTTATTTAAACAGATAAACACAAGCAGATTTTTGCAGAAACATTATGAAAAAATTCTTTAAATATATATGCTCTTTATTTGTCAAACAGTTCTTCAAAAATTAATAATTTTTAACAAAGTTTCTGGATTGTAGGAAAATAACGACACTTTTTGTGCTATATTTATCAAATTTAAAAAAAAATTAAATGTTGACTTTTTCATGAAATTGGTACAAATAATATTCAAACGTAATCAAACCAAATGTCATTTTAAAAAAAGGGCTCCATCAATCCAATTTCAAGTTAAATCAGTTTGAATGATAAAAATCAGTCAAAAAATGCATCTTTTCCCGATATGTCACAGTTTGACATGAAAATAACATTTTACGTTAGCAAGTCATTACCTCCCCTGTAACTGTATGGTATTCACTTAAGCCAGTGTCTATAACTATAGACAAGCAGAAGTGATAATAAATTTTAAAAATAGATTTCTGATGTTAAATATCATTTATCCATATGTATTCCAAAGTTTTATTTAATATATTTTTATTTTTTCAGTATACAAACCACCTCAGGACAGCTGCTAAGATTGAAAGATTGATGATAACTATGACTAGAATGTGATAAATGATGACTGGGATGTTATTAATGATACTGCTGTGTGTTTGTACTGTTCTTTATAAAACACATGTATTTATTAGGCTGAATGTGATAGGGAGTTGTTTATGAGTGCAGTATTTATTAAACTTGCATAGTACCTGTTAAAACATGGCCATGTAGAAAAAATAGTTCTTCATCAGAGTAGGAATTCTAAAAAATTATGAATTAATTCTTTTTATTTTGTTTTACAGTTGTTTGTATAGAACACAAAGTGTTGCATTGGTTAAAACATGCTAAAGATTTTAAAAACAGAATCTACAAGTCTTTAATTTTCTTGGAGCGATTAGTTTAAATCTGAAACATAGAAACTTGCTATTGGAATTATTTTTAATGAAGAACAGATATATCAAGGAATGGCAGACCTAAAGCAAACAAAGTAACAAGAATCATTGTAAAATGTCAAGTAACATTGTAAAGTATCTGTCTAGAACTAACAGAAATATTTAAAAATAACTGCTAAATAAGTGATGAGGTAGCTATTTGTATATGTGAAAAAAATGTTATTAGAAATAATGATCTATGTGATAGTTATTTTTGTATAATACCAAAGTTATTTATAATTGATAGTATATCAGCTGTTTATTTGAATTAATTTATTATAATATATGAATTTTAGATAATGTCTTATGACTACTTGTTTCCAGTTATTCAAAATAACCATGAGGTTTTCTAGTTCTCTGATAAGGAAAGGCAATATGATTGGATGTTATTCTCCGAAGTAATGCTAAATATCTGAGTTATAACCAGGCAATACTAATGCATCGTATTAAGTGTTATGAGGTTTAAGAAATAACCATGATACTTGGGGTTACCTTTGGGTCATAGGTAGTGGGCTAGGGACGAGTGACAGGAAGCTTTAGGGATTGAGTGGTGCTGGAGGAAAATCAAAACAGAAGCCAAGAAAAAAAGTTCAAATGGGTTAACCTACATGTATTTTACCCATTTTGATATACCATTTGTGTCAGAGGATTTGTATAAATCCCTGTTAAATATTACCATGAAAAAAAATCATATTGAAGATAAGCTCATGCAAAGCAATATTTGTTGACAACATTTTTTTTGGTAAGGATATTTAATGTAGCTTCTTGTAATGCCAATATGCTGAGTTTCAAATCCATCTCCTTTCCCCTCTCCCTAAATGTTTTACCTGAATGCTGACCTCAAAGGAATTAAAAAAAAAACCAAAAAACTCTTTAAACAATAATTGGTATATTTTGTACTTGGGTGTACACTAGTAAGTCACCGTCTTTGAAACAAACATAAAATGACTGACAACATCTTAGGGAGAGAACAGTATATAGGTTGCCAGAATCAAACCATCTCATTGTTGCTTAAAGTTTTAATGATGAATATATTTTTGGATCCAGGGAGACTCTGTTTTGTGTTATATGTAGAATGTACAAATGCATGAATTATTTATTCGAACAATTTAAAAAATTGTAGTACAGACGATTTTTGAGATGTTAAGCTCAAATATTCAGTCATGAGTTAATTAAGAACAATTAAGAAACATCATTTTATTGTAAATAAATGTAAGTATGGAATATTCAAAGGAATTGACTCATTAGAAATATCAAATTTTTAACATTAATCTGTAAAAAATATAAAGTTGTACACACATTACTTTTATATTTTTTTTGATGTAACCTAAATGTGATAATATGTTCTTATCTCTCCCAAATTTGGTTTTCTGAAGAAAAATCACCTTCACTAACATTGCTCCATTTAATACGCTTTGGAAAGTTACTAATATCAATTATTTTTATTTTAACTAAATATATACATGTAATTACTTAGTTCTACCTTTAAACAACTTACTAATTGAGAAAAAATAGCGAAATATTATACAATAATGAACCGTTTTTTAGAGTTAAATTTCATATCATTATACTGAAAGCATATTTTATGACAATTTTATTGTCTTTCATTCATTTGCTATTTCAAGGTGTATACAATATCCCTTCTTGAAAGTTCAGTAATATACTGCTACTGGAGTATTTATATGTTATTCTATTGCACATCATTTGATCATAAGTAGAACTGTACTTTACATTATAAACATAAGTTTTTGTAAACTTTTAAGACATATTTGCTCTTTCATAAATTTTACTATGCAGATCAATTAAGTATTACATCAAAGAATCATTTTGATTGATAGTTTTTAGGGTTGTTTGAATATTTTTGTAATCCTAACAGTGTTATCAGTTCAAATAGTCATTGATTTGTAACATATGTGAGGTATAGATATTTGTTTTAAGAAGTAACATGTATGTCATTCATACAAATATTGGAATGTGTTTGCACTTAAAATTGACCATGTTTGTTATTGATAGATGGGTATTGATTATTTAAATGTATTAATGAAATGATTTGTGATTTGTTAATGGAGAGATTTTTATGATCAGAATTAGGTTTCTGGTAGATAAGATTGAGATGAAACATATTTGTCATAAATTAACTGATTTGATATGTTTATGATAAACAAAATTTGTTACAAAGTATTTTTAATCCTCGTCAAGGCAGTTATGATAAGATTTATACTACTATATTAACCCTATAATGTAGGTAAATGTATTTTACGGATTACTGCTAGGTACTTATACTGTTTTAGACAGTGTTATATGATTTCAAAAGGGATTACCTTTCAAAGTGAGACTATATTCTATGGTTTCACAATAATTAATGATTGAAGATAGACAATATTCACACATGGAATATGATTTTTCCAGAATCGACTTTTTGGATAACTTTTTCTGATGTCAAACAATGTAAAATCAAATTTTCCTACATAAATACTTCTTTCAAGGTTTTGATGAAACTAAAGCCTTAAAATGAATACATTTTGTTTTAGATTAAACTAAGAACTACAATTTAAAATTTGTCATCTATTGCTGCTTGTCTACCATTTGTAGAAAAAAGAAAGTTACATTCACTACAAAAATAATTGAAATCCATTGCTACAAGTTTCTTTAGTATAAGGTTAACTTAGAATATAATCACAATTCAATGATTGTTTTTTTTTTTTAACTTATTTAAAGAGTTCTATGTTGAATTCAGAATTACTGGTGCATGTTTTTGTTATAAAAACCATATACAATGTAAAAGAGAATACTACATTTTGTACTTTGTTGTGTTACAATGTTTTAGTGTTTTAATACATTATTGGTAATAAATCTTGTTTTCTATGATAGATATTATTTTTCAATTCAAAACCAAATAAAAGTAAATATTCCCTTTTCACAAATATGACCTACCGAATTAGACTATTTACTGTTTTTTAATAATATGAGAATATGTGGAGCAGATCTGCTTACCCTTCTGAATCCCCCAGTTTTTGGTAGGGTTCGTGTTGTCTTCTAGTTTTGTATGTCGGTTTCTTTTGTACTATTATTTGTCCGTTAGTCTTTTTTGTTTAGATGGCGTTTCAGTTTGTTTTCGATCTATGGTTTAAATGTCCCTATGGTATCTTTATATAAGTTACAAGTGCGAGCAAATGAATCTTAAGACTTATTAATTTTGTTTGAATCTAATTATACCTTCCATTCAGTTGCACAGTTGCCAGTGTAATATTGTTTTTCTATGAAGGAATTATCTCCCTATGCTATACTGAAGTATCCAATCTAATGACTGTCGAAATAATACAAAAACTCACTTTAGATCGTTACTGCTTAGCGTAACTTTGGGATTAAGTGGCTTAAGTATGCTTTGATCACGTATTTTAAACTTTATACTAAATTGTACAGTGGTAGTAATCAGGGTCTTTATACCTTTTCAAATTTTACTTTTGTAGTTAAATACAAATACCAACTCCAGTGAATTTTGAAAGGATAGTCTCTTTTCTAGAAAAATCAAAATCTCAAACACACAACGATGAAAGCACTGTCCTATTCTACTTGTGTGAGGCATTTGCTTATGTATAAAACAATGGATTTAACTGGTTTCATAGCTAGTTAAACTTCTCACTTGTATGACAGTCACAAAGCAATGCATTATCAATATAAACAGACATAAAAGGTAAAAATTTCAAAAATTTGGGTACTGCCAATGAGGTATAATCTTAATCACCACAAAACGAAACAATTATGTCAAATAAGAACAACAAAGTGGTATATAGACAAGAGTAAAATCACAAAAATACTGAACTTAGAGGAAAATCAATTCGGAAAGTCCATAATCACATTGACAAAATCAAATAACAAAACGCATCAAAAACGAATGGACAAGAACTGTCATATCTCTGACTTGGTACAGGCATTTTCAAATTTAGAAAATGTTGGATTAAACCTGGTTTTAAAGGACATAAACAAAAAAGACAAGAATACAGAGGATGACCATATCGCAATAACACACTGACGGGAAGTAGTTTTCATCATCAGATAGTTCACCAGTGATATCACTAGTTTACTAAGTATGGTCACACAAAGAAATAATAGGATACCATAGTTATTCTCACAATGTTTACGAAGTATGGTCACATAAAGAAATAACAGGATACCATAGTAATTCTCACAATGTTTACTAAGTATGGTCACATAAAGAAATAACAGGATACCATAGTAATTCTCATACAAACAAATAATAGGATACCATAGTAGTTCTCATAATGTTTCAAAGATTTGTGATAAAGCCGGGCTTCATATTTTAAGATTCTTACAACTTAAAATGTCAGATTATTTTTCAGACAATTTCCTGTTTCAATAAGTTCACAGAAATCTCTCTTATTTAAATTTTTCCTAAGTTCAAAACTTTTTATTTCTTCTCCAGACTGAGTTCAAACAATATCTGTTTGTTTAATATGACGTATTTCTACACTTAAATTAAATGGATTTTTACATTTTGGTAGATACTGTGACCTAAAGTTGTTAATTTTTGTGTCATTTCGTCTCATGTGAAGAGTTGCCTAACTGATAATCATATCACATCTCCCTTTTATACGACCGCAAAAAAAAATTTTGTGTTGTATAATGGAATCATGTTGTTGTCTGCATCGTCTTCGTCCGAAGACACATTTAGTTTCTGGACAAAAGCATTTGTTTTAGTGAATGTATCTCTATAGATTTTGACCAGAAGGTTCAATACTACTAAAGGAAGTTTGGGATTGATTCTGGGGGTTATGGTCCCAGTAGTTTAGGAATTAGGGGCCAAAAAGGGGGCCCAAAATAAGCATTTTTGTAGTTTTCAAACAATAACTTGTGTTTAAGTGTATGAATATCTCTTAAATTATACCACAAGTTTCCATACCATGAAGGGATTGTTTAGTATTGACTTAGGGGGGTTATTGCTCAAAATGTTTTGGAATTAGGGGCAAAAGAGCCAAAAAAGGTGAAAAACTAGGTTTTTCTGGTCAATGGACAATTAAAACAATTTAAAAGCAGTGTAAGGGAGGTAATTCAAAATCATTTAACATACAACGTTGGGTATGTTCAGATTACACTACTTGTAAATTATGTATAAAGAAATGTCAGATTTTGGACTAATTGCAAAAAAAGGGGGGATGGAAGTAGTTTTCAATTTTTTTTTCCAAATTTCTCAAATTCCAAATCTTTTAAAAGTTTGAAGAAGAAATCTTTAATTGCACAATATTGCGCAATATATTTGTCAGATCTTGACATTTGTTTTGTGTCAAAAACTAATATTTATATGTCAAAAATTTGATCACAACCCAAATTCAGAGCTGTATCAAGGTTGAATGTTGTGTCCATACTTGCACCAACTGTTCAGGGTTCAACCTCTGCGGTCGTATAAAGCTGCGCCATGCGGAGCAACTGGTCTATACATGTTAAATAAGGCGAAGGTACTGGTCCTTTCCATTATTGATCAAGTCATAACACATCTCATTACACCAATCATCTGGCTAAATAAGTAGATCTTAATCTATATGAAGGATGCTAGGATTTGTATTAGTAATTCTAGCATTTAATTTAATGAATAAAAGAAAATGGTTATTGATTTGTATATTATTAGAAATGATAAATGTACATATTACAATAAAAAACCTAATTTGTCAAACGAAAATGTTAAGGATTTCTTCTGCCAGACATAAATTGCAGAACTATCTTCCGTATTCTTGATTTCAAATCATAGATATCGTCCTGAAGAAAATACCAAAATGCGTAATACCATAAACATCATAATCTGTTACTGAACCATAATCTGAACCAATGTAAACTAAATGCACAGGTAGACAGCTACCCCTCTCTATTGTTGCCCGTATGTTCTGGTATTGACCACCTAAGGTTGTGTTGTATGTGTCAATAACAGTCTCTTGTCCAACAAATCAGAGACAAACTCAACCTTGCAAATGTTTAGATGATGTATATGAGAAGATGCTTAACCTCTCCTTGTACAATGTCTCGCTCCGTTTAGTGGTCATGTGATTCTCTCAGGTTCCATTGTCCTATTAATTTATATATATCAATTTATTAATATTAATTTATCTTAATGTACTGAGCTACTGTTGCCTATATAATTAGATGTGTATCTCAGCTTGCAGATTATTGTTTCTCCTTAATTTGAAGCTGTGTTCTTGGATTATTTATATTGTTCGCTCAACGTCCATTGTTCTTGTGAAACCAAATGAACTTTTATTTACAAAATATGAAATGTAAAAAAAAGAAGACAGAATATCTTTTTTTCTGTAAAGTTTCAAGTAAATCAGTCACAAAAATGGTAACTTTAAAGGAAACTTTGCTGAAATTTTCATAATTAAAGTTCCGAATGTCTGAAATAAATAAGACAAATTATTTAAACTTTTCAATTATAGCAGATAAAAAAAAACTCTGATATGAATGCACAATGTTTCTGTGAAGTTCCAAAGGATGATATGGTTTGAAAGCGGAAGGAGGGGTGATTTAACAATTTACATACATACTTTTCCTCGCCAAATTAATTGCAGTTACAAATTGTTTGGTTATTATCCGATACGCAGATCATACTTCATTGTATGGCTTTTTTTCAAAATACCTATACCAGTCAGATTACAATTACAGGTTAGATACAAGTCCTTAACTATTTCCAACTTCATATGTCTGTCTGTATTCAGAGTTATTTTGTAGGTGCAAACACAGGCATAATTATTGTCTTCTTCTTCTTTGTATAAGCTTCCTATAGACAGGAACACCTCTAATGATATTAGAGTATATATGACGGTAATTTTGTGGATATTTTTTTTTGTTTCTTTACAACTATGTACAGCACATTATGTGTATGTTTGTTATTATACAGTGTATATGTACTTTTTGGTTTTGTTGTTGTGTCTTTTAAAGTTATATATACAGATATTGCTTTTTAACTTGTTTATTATCATATGCTTATCTTATTTACATGTGACGATGATGTGTGTTTCTTATTCATGCCAGTGACAATAAAATTACCTACATAATAGATGCTTACATGGGTGTAATTTACATAGGGAGTTTATGATGTTAAAAAAAAAAAAGAAAACTTGTTAAAATATCAAAATAGTAGCCAATGCTTAAAATCTAAAACATATCTTTCATTTCATCTAGATATGATATCCAACTTTGCTCAGTATGATAAAACAAAATTCCTATTAAAAATACATTATGATTTTAATATAATTATTTTGTGCTTTATTTTAAGATGTTTGTATCATTTAAAATTTCAATGGTTTATTCTGTAAAAACAAAATCCTATTTAGATTACCTTAAAAAAAAAATAGGAAATTAAAATGGACAAAAGGATTAACAACGTAATATTGACTGAAGGAAATTAAAAAAAAACAAACAAAAAAAACAAATAAAATTATTAAAAAAGATTAAAAGCCATGATGGTGATATTAATAGTTAAGACTTTATCTGATTCACTTGTTGTTTTAAAATTACTTTCACAATATCATGATCATTATATATGGTTGTTGTGCTTGCAAACGGGTGATTTTCACCTTCATGTTGATATTATTATCAGAATATATCCTTCAATGTCCTTTTTCACTTTAAATATAGGCTTTTGTTTCAAACCTCTACACACGTATAACTGTCACTACATGTATATATTCATTGGCATATATTATTTGTTGTTTAATGCATCCAGTACTTCTATTCTCTTTGCGTGAAGTTGGAATAATAGATTTCTACATTTTTCTTCTATCTTGGTCATGAGTTCACTACTTATGTTCAGTGTTTCTTTGAAATTATTACAATCCAGTATCAATTGTGTTATTTCCATCTTATTGCAGCAGAAAGTATTCCATTTAATTGGATCAATATTATCCAATATTTCCATTTTCATCTCTACATAGTATTTCTCTCTTATAGTACTTAACACTGGACAAGAGGTAACCATATGAATAATGTCTTCATTTTCTGTATTGCACAGCTGACATAACGGTTCTGCTACATAGTGTGTGAACTTGTGTTTGTCTGACTGTAAGATATATGCTCCCGTCATCATTCTGGCTTTTATAATGGCTTTTCTTAATTCAAGTCGTGGTTGATTTTGTAGATTCCATACTTGAGCTGTTTTTCCAATTTCTAAATTTTCTATATTCATATTTTTTTAGACTGGTTTTATTACGAGCTTCAGATTTTAATTGAGCATTCCAATATTGGTTTACTTTTTTCTTTATTTCTTCTTTCCATATATCTCTTTTGGAAGGTTTTTCTGCAAATAGTTGATGGAAGGAAGATCATACATCTCAAGTATATTCAGTATCCTGCTGAAAAAACTTTTCTTGTTGTCATAGTTAGTGGCAATTTGTCTAATCATAACATCTTTAATTTTGCTGTTGTCACATGATAATATAGAGTATAAAAGTGATAAATGTCTTTTATGTATTTCAGCTTCTATAGGCAATGCTCCAAGTAGTAGTAGTACCACAGCATTTGATGTTCTTTCTGGTAGTGACTGTAGGTGCCTCAAGTTTTTCCTATGGAATATCTCTAGTTCCTCTATATTTGATTTTGTTAAAGGTAGTACTTCTAGACCATATGTTAATCTTGGTATTACATAGGTTTTATATATTTGGTATGAGATTGCAGGGTTAAGCCCATTTGTACCGTGCACACCAGAACCCATAAGTGCATACTTTGTTCTTCTAGCTGTTTGTATTCTTTCTTTGATGTTGAAGTTATGTTCTTTTCCATCTGTTCTCTTTATTCCTAGATGCTCACTACAATCAGATGTTTTTACAACTTTGCCTCCCATTGTCCAGCTATAGCTAGATTTACGCTTTGAACAGTCGATTATTTCTGTTTTGGTAGGATGTATTTTGTAATGATGCTCTTTAGCATATCTGTCTATTACATTCAGCATTATTTGTAGCTCATACTCATTGTTTGAGATAAAGGCTATATCATCTGCACAAGTTGGTGCCCCTACATATATGTCTCCCAAATGATAACCCAAAGAGTTCTGTTCTAGCTCTACTAAGGCAGCCACCTGGGGGGGGGGGGGGGGGGCTATGGTTTTTTTTGGAAAAAAAGTTTGTTTCCAGTTTTTGGAGAAAAAAAAAATTTGTTTTTGATTCTGAGAAAAAAAAATTGTTTGTTTCACCCTCAGCTGCCACTATATGTAATGCTAAAATTGAAAGAAAAAAATTGTTTTCGACTTGTCGCGAAAAAAATATTTTGTCCAGAAAAAAAACCATAGCCCCCCCCCCCCCGAAAATCAAATGGTTGCTGCCTAATAGGTCTTGTACAAATATTTTGTATAAGTGTGTTGAGAGAATACCACCTTGCCTTACACCTTGCTTGATTTTAAATGGTTCACTAAGTCCATCCATCCATTTTACTTTGGAAGTAAGCCCTTCATATAGTTCTGTTAGTATTTTCCAATAAGTTGGATGTATATTTTGGTCAATAGCCTTATCCATTAAGATGATATGCTGTACGACATCAAATGCTGATTGTACGTCAAGAACAGATATAAAGAAGTTTTCAGTTGATTTTTTTTATTTCATATCGAGATTCTGATATGAGCAGGCTTGACATGATTGGTGACAGTCCTTCTGTAAATCCAAACTGTAGGAGTGTTTCTGATTTTAGATTAAGCTTTTCCAGAAAGGCATATTCAAAAGTTTTTCCAATAGTAGGTGTTACTGTTATTCCCCGGTAATTGCCCATAACAGTTGGATCTTTTTGTTTTTTCAATACTGGTGTAAGTATGCCACATTTAAATGATACGGGTACTGTTCTTTTCAATATTATGTTGTTAAATATTGAGGTTAGCACAGGAGAGACGGTTGATTTTGAATTTTGTAGATGCTCAGCTGTTATTCCAGATTCATCTGCACTTTTTTTAGTTTTGAGCTTGCCAATTGCCTTCATGACTTCAGACTCTGTAAACTGTTCTGGGTCTTCAGCTTTGTCTATTGCCTGTTCGTACAGTTGCTGCCTAATTTTGCAGAGATTAAGATAGCCATTTTCATAAATATTCTCTTTTGGTACACTAAGATCTTCATAGTATTTGGCAAAACTTTTCCTTTGTTCTTCAGGGACATAATTATAATTTTCATCAATTTTCAAGCAATTTGTTGAGGTTTGTCGATTGCTGCGATTCCTATTTATGAGTCTGTAGAAAAGTTGAGAATTTGGGTTGTCCATTATCTGCTGGTAGAGATTTTGCCGACTAAGAGCTTGTTCCATTCTTACTTTACTACGCAATTTTCTTTTCTCATTTCTTAACATTGTAGCCATAGGATGATCTTTCTGTTTACCAACTTCTTGCCATTGCTTATATAAATCTCTGCATGATCTTAGCAGTATTTGTACCTCTGGAGATGCTTTCCATTTTGGTCCCTTCAGCTGTAGTAATTTGTCAATTTGTTATGATTAAGATTAAAAGAATATCAGCTCTTATTTTAAATATTTATAACTATATATATATATATATGTATATAATTAAAAACATTTTTAATTTGGTTTTAGTATGAAGAGAGTGTAATAACAAGCTGGACGATAGTATTTTCTTATTGCAATACATTAATACCATGTAATATAAAATGTAATTAAAAAAAAAAAAAAAACCTCACATATTTTGAACAAGTAGTTTGAGATGCAAACACCATTTAAATTTAAGTAAAAGTCAAAATATTAAGTGCTTTTGTACTTTTAATATACAATATCACAATCACAATATAGTGACCTTAATTGGAGGCAAGGTAAATGACATGAACCCAACTTTATCAAATCTGATTGAAGAATGGGATAAACTGACCTTTCCCATTTCAAGGCTACATATCTCTTTTCTGAAAGAGGGACGAAAGATACCAAAGGGACAGTCAAACTCATAAATCTAAAACAAACTGACAACGCCATGGCTAAAAATGAAAAAGACAAACAGAAAAACAATAGTACACATGACACAACATAGAAAACTAAAGAATAAACAACACAAAACCCAACCAAAAACTAGGGGTGATCTCAGGTGCTCCGGAAGGGTAAGCAGATCCTGCTCCACATGTGGCACCCGTCGTGTTGCTTATGTGATTACAAATCCGGTAAATAGTCTAATTCGGTAGGTCACATTCATGAAAGGGAAGGGGATTGTAGTTACGACGTAAGGAACATTTCCGATATCATTTGTGAAACGATTATTCCATAACGGTCAACCAACTCGTGATGGCGTCCGTAACGAAGGGATGATTTCAACTTCACCATTTGGAACTCTTGGTTTAATATCTTCCTTGTGAGCAGTAACCCTCTATCAAGAAAATCATGATAGGAAATGCAAGCACGGGAATATCGTATCAATTGGGAGATATATACCCCGTATGAATCTATTAATTCTACAAATTCAAGTTGATTTTATGGTTGTTAGTGTTAATTATATTGTCCTTCCAATATGGTTTGTAACTTCTGCTGACCTTATTTCGGATCATCATTCTTAGATGACTCTTTGAGTTACGAATATTCATACCTTGGACACATTGCTTAGTCATATTAAAATCGATCCATGCTTTCTGAATTATATATATTACATCATTTTATTATACAGCCACAAGCGTTATACATAAGGTTGATTCATAACTGTTGAAATACAGTTCGTTTTCGTTCCATATCTGGTTAGGGAACTATTTAATTTTCTGTTTATTGTTAAGAAGAAATAAACAACTATCTTGAAGAAAATCATCTTTTATTTATGAATTATAACTAGGCAAGAAAGTTTATATCCAAACACTCTCTCCTTCCCGACCCTAAGATAAAGGGCCATCCTCACAACTTATCTTATGAAAAAGTAAAATTACAAAGATACCAAACTTCGAGGAAAATTCCAAACGGAAAGTCCCTAAGCAAATGTAAAAACCAAAAGCTGAAACACATCAATCGAATGGATAACATTTGTCATATTCCTGACTTTGGTATATGCATTTTATTGTGTCGAAAATGCGGGTTAAGCATAGTTTATAGCTAGCTAAACCCCTCAAGAGTATGACAGTCGCATAAAATTCCATTATATTGACAACGATGTGTGAACAAAACAAACAGGCACAATAGGTAAAAATGTCAATAGGGGTACAGCAGTCAACATTGTGTTATAATTTGAATCACCATAAAAACAAACAAACATATCAAGATAAACAAAAAGGCACAACGACAAAGTACATTAGCAAAAACGAAAGACAAGAACACAAAAATAAATCTAAGTACAATAACACATTTACAGAATCTATAAGTAACGATCTCTTAATTTTTTATTTTTTTTTCCAATATTTTGGCTTCAAGCAAAACTGAAAAGACATGTATTTCCAAAATGCGCATCTCGCACCGTTTATGTTATGACTACCACTGTGTCGATACCTCTGCTGGTGGACTGATAAACTGTCTATGAGTATATCACCAGCTTCGTACCCAGTACTGGCTAAAGTACAGACACGAAAATACGAATATTGTTTATTGCACAATTTTGGAAATTATTTTCAATTAAAGAATTTATCTTACTCTTGCACAGTTCTGATTGTTTGCCCGAATTTTTGGGAGTTGTCCGTTGTTATTCTGCTATTTGCATGTTGTAATGTACTTTTATATAATTTATTTGCGTATTTCACTGTGCCGAGTGTTCTTGTGTATGTTTGAATTGTATTCCTGTCACGCAGTGTTGTCATTTTAAATGTTTTTCTACACATTGCCATATAAGCGGGAGGTTTTGCTAGCCATAAAACAAGGTTCAACCAAACATTTTTTTTGAAATTGTCATGTATCAAGTCAGGAATATCGCAGTTGTTATCTACAGTTGTTTTCTTCTATGTATAATGGCATTTTCTTGTGTTGTAATTCAGCGTTTCTGTTTTTCCGTTCTCTTCCTTTCATAGTTGAGGTGTTACCTCCAGTATTTGTTTGTTACCTCGATTTGTTTTTGTTAAATCGAGTTATGAATATTGAACAATGGTAAACGCCTGTTGCCTTTATTTGAAAATACTTTTTTTCCTTTTGGTTTATAGGCTCTAAATTGGGTTGCTTATATAGGGAATCACTGAAGCGTGACTGGAGCGGGCCCCTCTCAGGCAGTCAGTGGGCCCCCACTTATGAAAATTTCTAGATCCGCCAGTGTTTATGAAGGCTCTAGAGTTTGTGAAATCGTAGGCAACATCCGCAGAACTATTCATATGTATGTAGTAAAAGATCTGTGAATCGTCGATATACACGCGACCTTCCCATTGATCTGGACTACAACATACAGGATCTAATTCCAATCCAATCCCAATTCTTAAAATTATAACCATTAATAGTACCACTATTAATCGTGGTGTGTACATTTTGACTGGTTCACAGAAAGTATGACACGATAATAACACATACTTTAAACATATCTTTATCGTATGATCATGGAGATAATCTGAAGTATATACGCACTGATTATTGAGAGAGAAGCTTGGTTTACTGGTTAAAGTGCACAGACACTTGTCTCTGAGACGTGTTGATCATATTGTAGTTTTCTAAGTTGTGTTTTGTGTACTGTTGTTTTTTTGTAATCTAAATCGTGTTTTGGCATTGTCAATTTGTTATCGACTTAATGTTTGAATTTCTTTTTGGTTTCTTTCGCTTCTGTTTATATCATTATTTATATCATTACAGAACACTGGCACATGTCTCTGAAACAAAATATACCTAATATATATATACTTGAATATTTTTTTTAAAGACAAGTGCATGAGTTTAAGATTCTAGATTTCTGGTAACACTCGTCCTGTTTCTAGTTGTAACTCGGAATTTGATGATAGTTTGGATTGGTTAATCTTACAATCCAACAAAATTGGATAGAATTAAGTCTATTTAGTGGTCATCTATGAAATGTATATTCCGTTACGATCAACAAATTAAGATGGTCTCTCTAACCTTTGGAAGGTTTGACCTCAACACCACTATAAAGAGCTTTTGGTTTTTGCTTTTTTAAGCAGCAAATATCTATCAAGAAGATTGTGATACTTTGAAGACCAGACAATCGGATCAAAAGGGGGAATGTGATCAAAAGGTGTCGCTTGAATGTTTCCACTGGGATGTAGAAAGTTCAAAATTGAAATATTTAAAATCATTCTTTTGTCGTATAAAATCCAGATGTAATTCGACTCTTATTGTTAATTTTTATATTTAAGTCAAGATATTAAGCAGGAGTAACTGCTGTGAAGTCATATATTTAAAAAAAAAACACAATCGAATAGATGCGTCAGCATAGTCCCTAAAGTATTTATGAATTGTTTAGCGGAAGGACATAATAGATACATATAACACAATTTATTGTATTATAAGTCTCTGTATATGAAAAAAATTCATGCGACAGAACTGTTTCAAGTTATTTTAATGTTTTAACTGCGTTAATATTTTTCTTTTGAGCAGACGACACATGTAAGTTCTCTTCCATTGACATACGGTGGACATTTCAAACTACCACACACAGCTTCTACAGGGTAAACAACAGATTCACTGCGATTACCGTCACCACCAGGAACGGACTCCAACTTCTCATCTACGCAGATATATTGCGACGGCGTGCGGGATTTAGTGTGGTATTCTGACATCAAATAACCCGAGAATACTTTATGCCAACCTTCATGGCAATTTATTTTCCCTGGAACCATCAGAACAGTAGATCTAGCTGTTAAACATACTGCACATGGCATGTCTTTATCATTGAAACTTTTTGAATAGGGTTTACTGGTTTGAATTTCATATTCAACACCATATAAACGACCTGTTCCTTCATTTTGTCCGCTTGTATAGTCTTTCCATTCCGGATTTTTCGGTAGACAAAGAAAGTTTGAACCTGATCCTCCTTCGTTATAATGGTTACCGGCAGCATATCCTAATTATTAATATAGTGTATGCGTTACATAGATACAATGGGATAATTTGAATTTTGACTTGACAAATCTATAAGAATAATAACTCTATTAATAAAAAGTATTATTGCATAAGGTTAAAGTCAGACAAACACAAGTTAGTATGGTGTATGAGCCATTTAGACAGCAACAAAACGACACAAGCAACCAAAAGAAATCTAGAGATTAACATACGGTCTCAAACAATAGACGAGCATAATTTGACAATCTGTAAATCGTTTAGCGTATTGAAGGGATTTTTATGAATTAAACTACTAGCAAAGATCTGTCCCAACACCATTCCCTGCGCCCCGCCTCCAATGATAAAAAAACCCTGAAGATTTATCTAAATACAACACCAAAAGGTACATAAAATGAACGTACGTATTTTTGACAAACTCATTAAAATGCCGGTTTCATAGATAACAAAAGCACAAGTATGAGTAAACTATACAGTATCATAGAATATATTCTCTGTTTTGGAACGCAAATTCGAAGCTCTTTATGTGCTTATATAAATGCTTGCCGCCCTACATTCTATTATCGTGGATGGAATAGCATAAAGAGTACAGAAGGACAACAACGTACGTTCTACATACATTTTGAAGCGTAGATCCGAGAAAAGCAACGTAGGAAAAATATATATTTAATGTCTTATTTCACTGTATAAATGATCGAATGCACTTCATCCCACAAACGAATAACAGAAAAACAGTGTTATTATAACCAACCATTGGAAATAATTCTTTATAAAAATTTAAAGACGATTTCCAAACTTGCTGGCTTTATAAATAAAAGTACCGTAGAAAGATGAGTACGAACTACAACTATTTATTAAATTTCTTAAAAATTTTTTAAATTAAAAAACTTTAAAGTTATTTGAACAATTGATGATATATGTGCGTATTTTAAGGTTTTTTACAGTAATGATACTATCATGTTTTTTTTAAAATCTGAAACGTCTAGTGCTGCAAATACGATGACATCTAACCAACTATACAAGCAGGTGTGAAAGGAACGCTTTCGCCAATGAATATGCAATATAAACTTTTAGAGCTAAAGAAAAAAAATATGCATTTAAAACTGAATCACTATTGAATATACAATTACCGTCATAAACAAGTGTTGAATCCTGTGGGCAGCTGGACTTTCCCCATCTGATATACGTTGCAGCGTTATGTCCTAAAAACAAAAGAAAATACGGCAACCATTTTTATGAACTGAGAGCAACAAAAAAAAAGAATGTTAATTAAGCATACATCAAAAATACACATACATAAGAAAATACATTTATTTTTGCTTTCTCTTTCTCCCCGTGTCTTGGCGAATACAAATTCAGTACATAATTATTGTCTCCAAATAATAACAAAACATTACTTAGATTTGTATTTCGTGTTTTCAAAGGTCTTACTCCGACATTCGGATGCATGAAAATGTAGATCCTTTAGTTCCACCAAGTTCCTTTCCATCTGTTTGATTAGGTAGTCCTTCAAAAAGCAAGACTTTTTGGACTTGCCATGACAATGTGCACTGAACATGAGAAGACCCAATACGGTTAATAATATATTTGTCATGTTTCTGTGTATCTTTGAAAGGTGAAGTCTGGCACTGTTTTTGGTCATTTATAATTACAAAAATAATACAAATGAAAAAAATCGATGCATCAAATTTCTAAAAGTGAAATATGAAACAATAATTACTTTCTGGCATGAGATTTCCTGCTAAATTACAAGGTTTTTCTGAGAAGAGATGTATGATTCCTGGTGGAGGTAAATTTAGAAAAGCTCTTTGGACACATCAAATTTATTAATTGTTCGTTTTATTTTCTAGCACTGAGTTGTTTCCGCGCCTTAAGGAACTGTTTGTCCGGGAGGGTCCAGTAATTAGTAATCCCAACTGACACTAATACTAATATAATTTTCTGCTGATAAATTCAGAAACTTTAAAGTACCGAAGGTTCCATCACTGTCAAGAAAGGTTGACCTTTGATGATTTTGGCTATTCTTTTAAGTGTTCGTTTTGTTAAAAAGCTCATGTAGTGTTTGAACATTATACAAATAAGGAGGAAACAAGAGTTTTTGCGATGTGATTATTTTAGGTGATCTTTCCGGAGCACCTGAGATCACCCCTAGTTTTTTGGTGGGGTTCGTGTTGTTTATTCTTTGGTTTTCTATGTTGTGTTATGTGTGCTGTTGTTTGCTTGTCTTTTTCCCTTTTTGACTGTCCCTTTGGTATTTTTCGTCCCACGCACACGTTAACGGAAAAAATACGGAAAATTTCCGGAAACTATACTCAAAAGTCATTTATTGCTAGATGATATATATAGTATTCTTTTCTATTAATATATATATAGGTAATCAAATAAGTCTCGCTGATATTTACTTGTTTATTATTTCATGCTGATAATTCTACAACTTAACTGTTAGATTATAAGACTAATGTTGATTTAAGATATTAATGCTTACCTGAAAACAACCCTGGATTTCTGGTATTAACAAACAGGGACTCTTCACTTGTATGCTGGACTAGTGAGGTATATTGTTAACAGCAGAAAGTGCAATTTGTTGTTGAATAAAAATTAAAAAAAAAGGTATTTTTCGTCCCTCTTTTGTTAGTTCTTTTTATTCAGCATGTGTGTCGCATTTTACAAACTTGAAATAAAATATCATTTTAGACCATATCCAAAAAAGAAAAACAGATCTAGTTATTTCTTTATATTGATCATAAATCTCAATATAAATAAATCATAAATTAAAAGAGAAAAAGGAGAACAATCATGTTTTGGAAATAATTGTTTAAAATAACTTGAATTCGTTAACCTGCTATCAATATTGAAAAAATGATGTAAATAAAAAGTTGAAACTTTTGTTCATGTGTTGCATATCCATCTGAAACAAGGTGTAGTTAGTTTTAAAATTTGATGAATAGTAAATGCAAAATTATCAGTTATTTGTTCATCAAATCTCCTGATAATGACATGTTCACACATTTATGGAATTATTTTGTTGCATATCTTTGTGATGTAATAATTTTTCATTTCAATTGTTGTGTTTGGAATAGAAATGCAAACTAAAAATGGTAATACAGTTAAATGTGTAAAAACAGTTGTTCCTTTGAAGTTCTTAATCATCATTACATCTAAATGAAAAGTTTCATCAAGTCTTCACATGAGATTAATATTATGGATTACCTTTTAATTTTAGGTTTTCAATGTTTTCATTGTGTAAAAAAACCCACTCCTGTGAAAGTTAGTGCTTACGTGAAAATGAATCTTTTTATACAACTGAGAGGTTTAGCTAACTATAAAACCAGGTTTAATCCACCATTTTCTACATAAGAAAATGACGATACCAAGTCAGGAATATGACAGTTGTTATCCATTCGTTTAATGTGTTTGAGCTTTTGATTTTGCCTTTTGATTACGGACTTTCTGTTTCGAATTTTCCTCTGAGTTCGGTATTTTTGTTACTTTTCTTTTAATAAAAAATCATATCTACCACCTCCCTACTGTTACAACAAAACCAAAATTGTGTGATTTTTTTATATGTATTATTGTTAATGAATCATTATCATGTTTGTGTACTGTAAATATTATAGGATACAAAATTATAATCCTGGTACCTTTGATAACTATTTACACCACTGGGTCGATGCCACTGCTGGTGGACGTTTCGTCCCCGAGAGTATTGTTTGGCTTTATAAATATTTTGATATGAGCGTCACTAATGAGTCTTATGTAGACGAAACGCGTGTCTGGCGTACAAAATTATAATCCTGGTACCGTTGATAACTATTATTGATATGGAATCATTAATATAGGCAACAGTAGTATACCAGTATTAAAAAGTCATAAATCGATTGAGAGAAAATAAATCCGGGTTACAAATTAAAACCAAGAGAAACACATTAACTATAAGAGGAAACAAAGGAACAACAGAAACACTTAAGTGCAACAATAACAAACGTCAACATACATAGAAAAGAACTATTTGATAACAACTGCCATATTCCTGACTTGGTACGAGACATTTTAAGACAAAACGGCGGGTTGAACCTGGTTTAATGGCTAGTCAAATCTCCCGCTTTATGACAATGTTAAAAAATGTCGCTAAATTGACAACCATATGTGACAGAAATACAACACAAACACATGCAAGAACATTCATCACAGATAATCTTTACAGTGTTTCCTGATGTTATTTCTTATAAACTACTCATACCTGTTTTTATAAATTAAATGTTCTATTTTCTCTCAATGTTAGTCTTTAAGCTATGCGATTTAATAATGGTTTAAATGAGTATTTTTTAGTTATTTTTTAAAGGAGATTTCAGTTTTAGAAGCAACATTCTTGTTATTGATGATTTTGTGAGAATAGATGTTGACAAAGATAATTTGTAATTGATAACGTTGTGATCTTTAAGTGCTAGGAAGAAAAACAATCAGTGTTTTATTTCTAGACATTACCTGGTGCCCTTTCAAATGCAAAATACCAGGATCGTTTTGAAACTAGGAAACATAATCAGTTTTTGCATGGTGTGCGATGCTTGGAGCGTTTTTTTTTAACAAAAAAAAAAAAAAAAACTTGTCTTTAATGTACTCTGCTGAAGTGTTGCGTTTTGGCTAACGTACGTTTTTTTAAAATTTTTATTGTAGGCATGTTTGTTAATGTTGCCTTTTTTTAAAGCTAATTCACAAATTGTAAAAAAAAAATGAATGGATTCATCAGAGGCAAGATGTTACCACCCATTATGATACTTGAAGTATGTTTTACATGTAAAATGTTGGATTCTTTACCACTCTGTAATGTTCTTGATATTTTCATGTAATTTTGAAGACATTATTGTCAACAGTCCGTATTGGTATTTTGCATTCTGTAACACTTTCGTCCCTTTCTATGTATATTGCATTAGTTATTTTGAAACCACAATTTAAAGAAGGAAATCGGAATTAACCTTGAATAGTTCTAGTAAAAGTTATCGACAGCGAGTAAAAACTATCATGTCATTGAGTCCAAGTTATAAGGCAGGTCAAATAATACATTTGGCATCACAAACCTTCATAATGTTTGATTGATTGGTGTTTGCTTTACGCCGCTCAGCACAAAAACAATATATCGCGGCGAACCTTTAAAATGGAATATCAACGTCTAATCATACACCATGATGTCGAGAATGAGTAGGTTCAAGGTTATGTCAAGTTTAACAGCGGATAAATATCGGATACCTTGATGAACATTATATATTTTTAGTTATAAAGTAGAACATCTTATTTCATTGTAATTTTAGTCACCTTGGAGGTCACCAAGTAAACAAAATAAATATGAAAACGGGATAATTGACAGAAGTTCAACGTTAAATAAAGGCAACAGTAGTATACCGCTGTTCAAAACAAAACAATAACAAAATTACTAGGTTTTTTTTGTATTCTATTTTTTTCTTCTAAAAACTGGCTTTCTTAATGAAGAGGTCTTAGTGCCTTATACCATGGCGGACCATTTTTTTAAACGAAAATATTGAAGCGTAGAGAGCGTTGGTGCTTTGACATTTTGACTTTATACACAATGTGCGGTAAGGTGGATTTTGATCACAGATTTAATACATAATATATTTACAGTTCTTAAATCAACATTAATTGTTGGCTTTAGATAACAAATGTCCTCAACTTCAAGGTCTATCAATGTGAATGTCAATAGATATATACAAATCTCTTCAAACGATTATCACTAGTTGACTATTGACTATCATTGTCATGACTTCGACATGCACTTTCAAATGAAAATACCACAATGGTTAACTGCAGTGTAGAAGGCAATTAACTGGACTTTCGCCTTCCGGCTGTAAAACACGTGCTAAAAGTGACATTCTTTTAACTGTTTTGGATCTATGCATACGCAGCAATGTTTGGACATTATTGGGACTTTAAATTCGAAACCTCATGTTATTTTTCTCCTCACGTTACGAAACTCTTCAAACAACTTTCTGAGGATCGGAAGGTAGCACAGTGGCGGATCCAGAACTTTGCCTAAAGGGGGGGTTGGGCGCTGACAGACCTAAGGGGGGGGGGAGCCGCTCCAGTCATGCTTCAGTGATTCCCTATATAATCAACCAAATTTTTCCCACAAAAGGGGGGGGGGCGGGCCCCCTAGGCCCCCCTGGATCCGCCTATGTAGCATGTAACATTTTAAATTCTAGTCACTATCCAACATACCCAATTTTACAAATTTCCCATTGGATTTATTGTGAATTTGTTCAATTCCTGAATATGCATGCAATATTAACATCAGGACGTAAACCAAACAACAAAAGTGTGTTTATGTGTCTAAAATATGCAAGATAAAAGGTTTAACAAAATACCGAACTCCAAGGCACATGCAATAAAACAGACAAAATGAAACGCTATAAATCAACGGAACAAGTGAAAAACAATTATCATTTTACTGACTTGGTAAAGACATTTTCCAAATAAAACGTTGGATTGAACCTGGTTTAATAGCTAGCTACTAGCAACCCTTGGATAAATTTGAGTTGTAATTTTCTTTTTTTTTCGAAACTTAAAATGACCTATATTTGGGTTTAAAAAGATACACAGGGTGTCCACAACATTTTAAGCCACTTTCTTGGCTTAGCAAATAAAGAACTCAATCTTTGTGATGAAATCAACATTCATGCAAAATGAAGTGCATTTAAAATCGGTTTGATTTATTTTTATAATTCAAATAAATTAGTTGTCCAAATCATTTTTATACGTGTTTTTTGTCCAGTTTAATCTACCTGATCTTTTCATCTCTTTCTCTCTCCAAACAAAACCTGCTGAAGTGTTTCTCGTATGTTCAATTTGAAAACATACATACCTTCCTGAAATGAGACATCATATGTATATTTTACACAACCTTAAATCTTTGTTACTAAGTATAACACCCAAAATATCTGATATCTTGACTTACATCTTGAAATAATGACAATGAGAGTCGTTTTAGAACTAAACTGTACGACAACAGAGATGATTTTTACTTCTCAATTGTGAAATTTTCATTTCTATGTAGCATCATTCCAGCAGCGCATGCATATGGAGTATATATCTCTCCGGTGGTAAAAATTTCAGAGCATATCATATCATGATTTCCTTGGTAAAAAAGTTGCTGCTTACATGGAAGCTTTTAAACCAAGAGTCTCAAGGGGTGATGATGAAATCATCCTTTCGAAAATTTAAACCGATGCCATCACAAGTTGGTTGACCTTCATGGTATATCTGGTTCACATATGACGACAGATATGTTCCAATTGTCGTTATCACAATCCCGTATTTTCGTGTTCACCTGGATTCCAATTTATTTTAAAAGATTCGACTGAGATCTCGTTTATCAGATGTTTATGCTAAGTAGTGGGGAGATGGGTCTTATTTTTTCTGGTTGTATCCTTCCTCAATAATCTCAACATTTACTTATTTGAAAAAAGATGGTTTAACGTGAATGAAATGAGTTCCTAATAGAACAAGTTAACAAAAGAATGCAATCAGGGGTCATCGTATGGTCATCGACGGTAGACGTATGACGAGCTCTAAATGGACCCGGTTGTAACAAGCCCGTACAGCGTATGGAAAGCTCTAATTTTCTACGGGTTTAGACAAGCACCCACAGCGTAATATAACAAGCAATTCACATCATATGACAAGCTCAAAATCGACAAATACAGACAACAACCCACAGCTTAGGACTAGTTTTCAATCGAACCCGGTATAGACGAGCATACATAACGAAGGACAAGTTCTTAAACGACCCGGGTAAAGACAAGAGTATGCCTAGTAATTAATCAACCCGCCGGTATAGACAAATACCAATAGCTCTATAAGGGACGACCATGTATCTTACATTTTCATTAAATTCTATAGAAAAAAAAAACAAAGAGTGAAAGCGTCGACCCATAACCTGATTCTGGATATGAGACAGTCATCTATGATGAGTCTATTTATTCACACCAACATGTGACTTAGCTAAGTTACTTATTCTATTCTTTTATTGTACATTACAGTGAATGTCGTCCTCCCTATCTATTTGATTAGTTTTTGAGTATAGATGTATCGTGGCTTGTTTACTGAAAATTCACTATATGGTTTTAAGCTTT
This sequence comes from Mytilus edulis, assembly GCA_019925275.1. Taxonomy (NCBI): domain Eukaryota; kingdom Metazoa; phylum Mollusca; class Bivalvia; order Mytilida; family Mytilidae; genus Mytilus; species Mytilus edulis. Next base: position 88,778,609 of record CM034356.1, on the reverse strand, counting down.
ATATCCAACAACAGATAAAAAAGAGGCGGAAGAAAAACAAGACCACAAAACACTACATAAAAAACATGCATGTCTATAAAATCATCTTGATTTTTTACTAGTTGCTCTCGTAAAATTATTAATCATTCCACATGTTTCAAGATTTTATTTCTTACCATCGTCCATCTGTGTTTTGGACTAGCATGTTTACACTGAGGAGGATGTCAAATATCTTTGTGTTTTTAATACCCGGTGTCATATTATAACATTCACATTTGTCACAACTACTTTATGAGTGATATAAATGTACAGGAACACAGCTTCCTAAAATAAAAAATCTTAAATGAATATATTAATGTCAACCGGTTAAACAGAGTCTATATTAGGACTGATATTAACCATTAAAAAGAATGAAAACAAAAACAAAAAAACAACACGTTAAATAATTTCATGCGTAAAATATACAATTTCTGAAAAGAGTGATTCTTTATACTTTTGGTGTTGTTCAAGTAGAAAAAAAAAATAGATTAAAAACCAACACCAAATATTACCAAATACATTTAAAATGATTTATTGGCAAATAAGGAACTAATATTAGACACTAAGCATGTCTAGCGCAGCAAAGTTGAAATATAGATAACATAAAAAAAGTGAAGAGCTACGCCACACAAAACCAAGTACGAATTGATGAAGCCAGCTATTACCAGCGAAGATCTACACGTTTACCAGTGAATAAGTACAAAACCAAATGTGAATTGATCAAGCCCATATTAACTGTTCTGAGCTACGATTCACAAAATCCGGTATGAATAAATGAAAACCACATGTACTAATGAAAAGCTTCTCGGCACAAAACCAAGTAAGAATATATGACGTCAACATGTACTAGTGAAGAACTACGAGACACAAAACCAAGTATGAATTGATGAAGTCAACCTGTACTAGTGAAAAGCTTCACGACATGAAACAAGTATGAATTGATGATGTCAACATGTACTAGTGAAAAGTTCACGACACGAAACAAGTATGAATTGACGAAGTCAACATGTACTGTTGAGGAGCTTCACGACACAAAACAACTATGAATTGCTGAAGTCAACATGTACTAGTGAAAAGCTTCACGACATGAAACAAGTATGAATTGATGAAGTCAACATGTACTGTTGAGGAGCATCACGACACAAAACAACTATGAAATGCTGAAGTCAACATGTACTAGTGAAAAGCTTCACGACACGAAACAAGTATGAATTGCTAAAGTAAGCATGCACTAGTGAAAACCTTCACGACACAAAACAAGTATGAATTGCAGAAGTAAACATGCACTAGTGAAGCGCTATGCGACACAAAACCACGAATGAGGTGATGTAGGCAAAGTTTACAAGTAAACAGCTATGTGACAAAAAACCATGATAAATTAATGGAGTCCACATATACTAGTGAAAAGCTTTGCAAAACAAAACCCAGTATTCGTCAACATAATAGTAAAGACCCATTCAACACAAAACCAAGTTTGAATTGATGAAGTTCGCACGAACTACTAAAAAAGTAAGCGAAACAAAACAAAGTATGAATTGATGAAGCCCACATGTACTTGTTAGGATCTAGAAGTCACACACCTAAGTATTTTCTATCTATTAAGGAACCGATGTAGATCAAATGTACACGCATTTTTCTTGTAGTTTTAACTTCAATCTACTGTGCTTTAATCATAATAGATTGTAAGCCATACCCATACATACCTCTCTCTATTGATGCTCTAATGTTTGGGACACTCTTATCAAAAGTTATATTGTATGTGTCAGTGATAATGTGTTCTCCAACTACACCACTATACAACAAATTGTCTCCACCTTCAATATAAAAAAGTAAATGAAAAGAAAAAAATATTGACAACACGTCACGCAGTGGTTCCGGATATCTGGAACTCTTATTTTTTATTTTATAAATATTATGACTTATATTTACAATTATTTTTTTCTATAACTTTGACACATGTCAAAGATGAAAAATGCAGAGATTTCTAATTCACTTAACGAATCTTATTCTACCTTGCATAATGTTCATATTTTATATCCGTTGTCTATGCATTCCGTATTTATTTGTATTTCAATTTAGTGATACTCTTTATGTAACATGTGTAAAGCGTATTCGTTGTCTAGACATCCAATATTTATTTGTATTCCAATTTAGTGATACTCTTTATATAAAGTGTATTCGTTGTATAGACGTCCCATATTTATTAGTTTTCTAATTAAGTGAAATTCTGTTTTTAAAGTGTATTATTTGTCTAGACACCATATTTTTGTGTTTTCCAATTTAGGGAAATTCTGTAAAAAAGTTCTTCGTTGTCTAGACATACCATATTTATCAGTATTCAAATTCAGTGATACTCTGTATATAAAGTGTATTCGTTGTCTAGACTTACACGTGTACTTTTATGTATCGTCTTGGCAAACACTGTTTTCCATAACCGAAATCAACGAGACAGTAGTTTACCGGTTTTCAAATCTAGTAAATCGAACAAGAGACAAATCAAAATGACAAACAATAAATGACCCAATCGTATGAACTTCAAAAGGGGTAAGTTTCTCCTGCTATGCATGTATCACATACCATGCGGATTCACTCAGTCAAAATGTCAGAATCGGGATAGGAAACAATATATAGAATCAAAGATCAGACAAGAATACTGTTTTTTAAAGATCTAAGACCGCGGAAACATGTCGTGTGAGTTGAGACAACGACACATCGCATCGGTCAACTAATTCGTGATGGTGACCGTAAAAGTCTGTTGGAGCAGTTTTTGTGTAAGCTAGGGGCACACCCCGGTTAAAGAATTTATATAGTGTGAACATGCACCAGCGTAAAGAAATAGCTGCGATATGTAAACCTCGTACGATGGAGCAGAGGGTTTGTTATTTCTGAGAAATGGAAGTTGACAATTGGAAAGTTTAAATCATCACGTTTGTCATAGAATCTAGTTTAAAGTGGTCAAACTGTGTCATTTTAAGGAGATATGAGGTAGACCTTTTACTTTTAGTAGTATTCGTAATGTAAAGTTCATTAGGATTTATATGACATTTTAGCACTCATTGAAATGAGGGTTATAGAGTGGCAGAACATCATCAACATATCTGAAAGTGAAATTAAAGAACTTTGCAAGATTGTTTCTCTTTTTGTTTTTAAGAAGGTTCTGTTTGAGTTCTACTTAATATGAGTATAAAACAAGTCGGCCTGTAGTGTTGCACAATTAGTGTCTGGTGAAATATCTATCCAACAAACTCAACAAATATGTTATCGATAAAAAAAAGTACAGTATTTTGGTGATATCATCTTCAGTGTATTTATTGTGGGAATCAGTGTGGTTCTTCACAAAGTAACATTTTTCATCAAGTTACCAAAAATAATGATTTTTTATCTACAATTTCCTTTTTGGTAGAAAAAGATATGTTAAACGAAACGATGCAGTCTACCTTGTCGTTTTAGTGGATGTAGTCGATCTTGATCATCAAACGGATGGTAATAAATGTACATTTAGTTGTGGTCTGTAGATACTGTGTTTATTTATGACCTAGACATGCATATTTTATTTACGGTCTATGTATACTCTTTTCTGTATGCTCTAGATTTAGTTTAGAATATGGCAGTTGTTATCAAATAGTCCGTTCCTATGTATGTTGGCGTTTGTTTTTGTTGCGGTTCAATGTTTCTGTTGTTCCGTTAATTTCCCCTTATAGTCGATGTGTTTTCCTGGGGTTTGGTTTGTGACCCGGATTTGTTTTCGCTTAATCGATTTATGACTATTTTACAGCGGTATACTACTGTTGCCTTTATTTACAAACAAATCGGGATAACGTAAACAATAACCGGGATAACAAACAAACAAATCTAAATACTAAATCAAGAAACAGAACAAATAAATCGTGATAACAGAAATATATAAGATTGAAGTGTGTTCCTTTATGGGTTCCGTCAGATTTTTATTCTAATTCATTAATCAAGTTAAAATATGTTTGATTTTCAACACTCTGTGTATTCGCCGAGTTAATTTTAATCAAATAATCATATCCCCTATAGTTTGGTTTGGCTTAATTAAGGGGGCTCGCGGGTCTAAATCATTTTTTTTAATTTAATATAGGATTTCGCTATATTTTTCTGTAAATGAACTTCATCTTATACTTGATAGAAAAATGAAATAAAAAAATGGGGTCACCGTTCATTTACGTTCACAATCTGCCTTCGAAAGAAGCATCCATTTGTGTTAATGTCCTTTTTTTCTGTTGAACTAATTAATAGGAGAAAAAGCATAATATCGGAATAAAAAAAAAAGAACTAAATTACAGAAATCACTTAAATTTTACAATTATTTATTTCATGTACAGCTTATTCGAAAACAACAATAAAAAATATAGGTCACCGATGAGTTAAAAAAATAAATTTCAATTTTAATGCCAAAAAAATGATATCTACATTTTAAAAGTCACCTGGAGCCAACACGAATTGATTTTTTGGAATGATTTTTGTTTAATAAAATTTGTAATGAAAAATAAATGTTTGATTCTTTTTCTGAAAATCTTATACCCGCGAGCCTCCTTAAGCAAGATTTAGTTCATACCTTTGACACATTGTTTAGTCATATTAACATCCAACCTGGTTTTCTGGCAATATACCCCGTTGTCTAATTCATATTCATAATTCTGAAAACACAAATATCGTTTTATAATAAATGATAAAAAAAATCTTCTTTGCCAAACTGCCATACAAAGAAACCTATGTCATGTCGCAGAACTTGAATAATATGTAAGATGAATAATTCATTTAAGTAAAAATGACACTATATAACACAAAAAATGAATGTTTGCAAGTAATTCATCCATCACAACACATTATGCTGTTGTCGACGAATTTTACGTTTTACCATTATGACAGATCGGTATTTTAATCAGATTAGCTAAATTTAAGGAAATATCAGTCAAAAATTGGCCATAAAAGCAGATCGTATTTGCAAAAAATATCCAGACGAAAAACCTCTCAAATTCACATACTTAAAAGAGAGACAAAAGATACCAAACGGAAAATCAAACTCATGAATCGAAAAAGAACTGACAATGACATGGCAAAAAACTACAAAAAGACAAACAACAGTATACAACACACAACAAAAAAACATGAAACTGAATAACACGAATCCCATCAAAGAGCGGGGTGGTATCAGGTGATCTGGAAGGGTAAGCAGATCCTGCTTCACATGTGGCACCCGTCTTCATTTTTAGCCATGGCGTTGTCAGTTTATTTTTTACTTAGGAGTTTGAATGCCCCTTTGGTACCTTTCGCCTCTCATTTGGAATATATCTGTCGTCATCTGTGAAACAGATATTCAAAAAATGTCAACCAAATCGTGATGGCGTCCGTAAATGTTTCGAAGGAGTCTTTTACTTCACCACATTTGAGCTCTTGGTTTAAAAGTTTCCTTGTAAGCGGCAACCATCTATCAAGGAAATCGTGATATTAAATGTAAGCCATGGAATATCGTATTAACTAACTGGGAGATATATTCCATATGCAGATGCTGCTGGAATGTTGTTACATTAAAATGGAAAATCACAATTGAGAAACTTAAATCATTTCTGTTGTCGTAAAGTTTTGTTTTCAACCGACCTCATTGTCAATTTCTAGATGTAAGTCAGATATGAGATAGAATTAACTGTATCCATAGCAGTCTTTATTTCAAGTTCGATGGGATAGATGCGTTTAACATAATCATCAAACTTTTAATTATTTAGTAATAGAACATCATCTATATAGCGGAAAGAGAAGATAAAGGACATGCTAACTTCTTTTCTTTCTTCCTAAGAAATTAATGTATGAAGCCAGAGTCTTAGATTGTGTGTACTATAAAAGATCTTCGAATTTTTCAGTATCCACATCTGATTCTCGCCACCTCTAAAATAGGTAGTTTCACAATAACTTTGAAGCACGGCTTTGATTGCTGATAAGATTGATGATAATACATTAGAAAGAGGTTTCGTCGAGCACTTGGAAGAGCCAGCAATATAACGTTGTTTGTAAGGACACGTATGTTGTTTAGGTATTAATGCAGTGAAGGAACATCCAGTTCTTCATCTTTGGTTGAAATTACAAAGGAACATTGAACAGACCTATGATTATCAAGGATTTCCTCCTTAGTAAGTGTCGTGGGGGAACATGTTGAGTTTCAATACATAATTCGTTTACCAAGCAGTTAATGTAATGTAATTTACATACAAAAACGATGTTGTTTGGGGCTTTATCTGCGGGGACATATGTGTCATGGAGGAGAAGATGTTTTGCACATTTGGGTCTTTAAAGATTGATTAAAGAAAGATTGAATGAATATTAAAGGTCAATATCAAACGACATTGGTAAGTAGTCTTATTGTACCCCTCAATATAAACTTAGACAAAATACCTTGACATGGCAAGTGCGATCCAAAGCTTCTGATAAACAGACCTCAGCCAGATAAATTAACCAAAGCACTTTTAATGAAAAGATCTCTGATCAGCTAGACCAAAATGATGATCATCGGAGTAAATTACAAAGTATTATGTATCCGCCACTCATAGCTATTTAGAGTTAGACATCAAAGATACCAGGATTATAATTTGGTATGCCTGATGCGCAGTTCGTCTACGTAAGACTCATTCCGAAATGTCGTGCCAAATATGGCTAAGGAAATCTATACCTCGGAGTAGACAAACTTTAGTCTTTCAAATAATTCAACATTTTATGAACAGAAAAATTAACCGATCTCCAACAAATATCTAATCTGACTAAATGAGGTTGAAATTCTTCTTACATTTGACTCTTTTTGGCTTTAAATTCAGTGGCAAATATTTCATGCTAATTAGAAAGAGATCATATAAACCAAATAAGTAGGGAGGGAAAAAGAGGGTGAAAGGAGTAAAAAGGGTACATGTAGGATAGGACAGAAACTTACTCAGTTACTTAAAACCATCGTAAGGTGTAAATGTTCACTTTCATTTGATCTATTTTTTCTATGGTTTTTTGATAAACAAATAGTATTCTTGAGGCATCTAATAACACCTGACCTGTATCTCAAAAACTGTCAACATTTGATTCAGTGATAATCAATTAAGCGGACGAGACAGTATCTAATAAACATATTTTTAATGAATTTTTTATACTTCATTTATTTGTCTATGATTTATAACTATTGATCAAAAGGTGTGGTTATATACGGACGAATGAACATATGCTCAAAATCATACTTACATTGTTATAGTCTTCGAGATATAATGCTGAATACTGCTTCATTTTCGGATCCACAAAGGGACTCTCATCGACAAGTGTTGCGTTTATTAAAGCTCTAGAATTTGTGAAATCGTAAGCAACATCAGCCGTACCATAGGTATGAATGGCATATGGAAACAAAAAACTGTCTATATACAGGTGTCCTTCCCATTGGTCAGGAGCACAACATACAGGAGTCGATGTCATAGCACATATCCTTGTTAACACTACAATTAGAATTAACCACATTCCTCTTGCTGCATTCATGTTTTTGGCTCACTGAAAGTGTGACACACTGACAAGTATATGTTAAAAGTATCTATAACTCATCATAGTGAAGATAAATTATGTAACAGTTATACAATCACGTACTGATGTCGTTCGGGTCAAGTATATAGGGTTATTCATTTGCGTGTGAAGTATTTTAACTCATCGTAAATACCAAGATTAGAATTGCATACGCCAGACGCGCGTTTCGTCAACACAAGACTCATCAGTGACCCTCGAATTACAAAAAATAAAAAGGTACCTAACAAAGGTTTTAAGATATGACGCCTTCAGCTTACTTGTGCGTGTTTTTTTGAGATAATTTATTTCACGCAAATATATTTCATATGCGAAAAATCAAACAAATACAATAAGTATAAAGAAAAGCACAACATGTTAATTTCAAAGCCAAACAAACGCCACTCTTAGCAAGAATAGTTGTAACAATAATCGACATCTGACAATGTAGATAGGAATATGTATATAAATACTATGCATGTATATATACTAAACTAAGTCTTCTATGCACGTGTTTTAAATTTATCATGAATCTAGAACGTATAATCGACAAATAATATTTCATTCAGTGACTGTTTGATCTTTCAAGTTTGATGTCGAAGTTTACCGGATGGATCGTGACATTGATAAACAATCAACATAGAAGCAGGTGGGGCATGTCAAAAATAAGTGATAGAGCGATGTTAATTTTTTATATTTTCCATCCGTTCCAATTTGTTTATTAAACTTTTCCATAACGGTCGTTTAATGATTTTGTGAATTTAATTTGTTCTATTAAAATCAATTATTACTGTTTACCTTCCAGTGCACGTTTGTTTACATTCTTTCTTCACGGGTTTTCCCTCTCACTTGCGCTTTGTGGTGGCCAAAGTTCTAACGAAAGGTTTCGTAGTTAAGGTCACCACATACGGAAAAGTGTCGGCGAATTAGAGTACGGGAAGACAATAATTCAAAAGCAGTACATTTATGAAGATTTTGATAAGATAAAGGATTTTCTTTTACAAGAAATTCCACATAAACTTGTTTTGTCGTATAACTTAGCCATTCAAGTATATAAAATATATTCAACTTTATTTTAGATTTGAAGTATCATATGACTTTAATGTAAAACATAAAACGGTTCACGTGAGAGATTCGGAAAGTAGAAATAATTAAACGTCTAGCCAATGGTAGCAAGGTCAATTTATTCATTTTCAAAATCATCTCCCCAGAAAATCAATTGGTCGTCCATGTATAAACAGGTACGCATGGCTATTGACAAGCTCTTAATAGGAACGAGTATTGACACAATCATCCACTGCATGCTTTTGAAAAGCTCTTAATTGCTAAAAGGACCAACAATGCATAATGTGATATATTATTTCGACAATATAAAACCATATGAGTTATACATATATACAGCTTCTGAGAAAACATCTAAAGCATTTTAACCAAATTATGCAAACATAAACCTAGGGCATTCCTCTAGTTTACAATAGAATCATGTTGGAAATCGATTAATATAGTTTCCTTTCCCAAAAACAATCCTGAACATTATAACCAAATATTGAATGACTGAAAATATGTTAATATACAGCTTTTGCTACTTATCTGAAATCCATGTTGGTTCTAATTACAGTTTTTGGACACAGTTTAACATAAGAACCCTATAAGAAAGACTTGAAAAATGTTCAGAAAATATCTGGCAGGGGGCACTAACATATATAGATTGCCGGAGAAAAGTTTGTTAAACGATGGAAGTATATATATTACAAAACAATACTTGTAAGGTGAACATACTAACAGTTATCAAACACGTACTATCCACACTGATCTGTGTCCACACTTGGTTTGGTAAAGACAAATAATACTATGTAAATATTTCTTGATAAAAAAAGTTTACAGGAAACTAGGACTACTCAAACGTTCAGGTAAAAGCTAATTGGGACAGGTTCAAACCCTACGCTTATACAGGATAAATGCAGGGGAAACAATGTTAAACAGAATATCTGAACAAATTCATATGTAGATAGCTGACGAAATAAGTGATTTTGATCTCCTGTTTTGCTAATGAAAAGACTTGATTATGAACCGATTTTGCAAGTTGATAGTTACGTCGTTTCAACTATAAAAGGTGACATCCTCAGTTAAATAACTGCATTTCACAAAACTATGAACGAATTGATGTCTACATGTAGCAGGGAATAGCTAGATGGCGCAAAACGAGGTATCAGGAATATAGGAGATTCATGTATTGATAGATGCATATTGATTATTGTATTGTATTAATGAAATGATTTGTGATTTGTTAATGGAGAGATTTTTTATGATCAGAATTTCGGTTTCTGGTAGCTTTAAGATTGAGATGAAACATATTTGTCATAAATTAGATGATTTGATATGTTTAGTGATAAACAAAATTGTGTATATCAAAGTTAGTTATAATCCCACTTTCAAAGGTCAGTTAATGAATAAGATTTATACTACTGTTATTAACCCTATGATGTAGGTACTGGGTTTTTTTTACGGGTTACTGCTAGGTATTATATACTGTTTGAGGCCTCCTTCAGTGTTCAATTATTACAGAGGGTTGCATTTTCATTACCATTTTACTGAACATATTTCTGCAAGATATCTAGAACATATCATATCCTATTGTTTACAGAATAATTACATTTTCAGCAGGTGCAAACAAAACAAGCAAGAGAAAAGTTCCATACATAAATGTATCTTTCAAGATTTTTGATGAAGCAAAGGCATTGGAATGGATACATTTTGTTTTAGATTAAATTAAGAACCTACAATGGTTTTGTGCTGGTTTGATTTAACATTTTGTAGAAAAGTTACATTCACTACAAAAATAATTGAAATCCATTATTACAAGTTTCTTTTGTCTAACTTTAACTGGAATTAAACTCAAGTTCAATATTTTTTTTTTTTTTTTTTTTTTTTTTAACTTATTTAAAGAGTTCTATGTTTAATTTCAGAATTACATGTATTGTGTATGTGTATTTGTTAATTAAAAACATATACAATGTAAAGGAGAATAATACATTTTCTACTTTGTTATGTACAATGTTTTAGTGCCGTTTAATAACATTATTTGTAATAAAATCTTGTTTTCTATGATAGATATTACTTCTCATTCACCAAATAAAAGTGAATGTACCCTTTTCATGAATATGACATACCGATTAAGACTATTTACCTTTTTTTATATGAGCAACATGATGAGCAAGATCTACTTACCCTTCTGGAGCACATGAGATCACCCGCAGTTTTTGATGGGGTTTGTGTTGTCTTCATTTTTCTATGTTGTGTCTTGTGTACTATTATTTGTCTGTTAGTCTTTTGCTTTTTTAGACATGTCGTTCTCCGTTTTGAATCTATGAGTTTGAATGTCCCTTTGGTATCATTCGCCCTTCTTCTTATGTTATCAAGTGCAGCATAATGAATCTAAGACTTCATGTAAAGTTTTGTTTGATCTTGGCATACCTTGCAGTTCAGTGGCAGTTCAGTGGCAAGGTGTAATTTTGTTTTTATTACGAACGAATTATTCCATATGTATATACTATACAATCATAAAATGATAGGTAAATCCATAAAACTGTGAAATAACACAAAAACTTCATCTGTTAGATCGGTACATGCTTAGCAATAATGTTTGAGGCTAAGTTGGCTCAAGTATACTTTGAATCATGTATTTTAAACTTTATACAAAGTCAGTAAATCGTGGGTCTTTATATCGTTTCAAAAATTTTCACTTTTGTAGTTAAAATAACAAAAATACCAACCCCCAATGAAAATTCGGAAAGGATAGTCTCTTTTAAAATGGCAAAATCAGAATGTCTCAAAACACATCAAACGAATGGAGAGCAATTGTTATATTCCTGACTTTGTGCAGACATTTACCTATGTAGAAAATGGTGGAGAAAATCTGGTTTTATAACTAATTTAACCTCTCAATACTTGTATGATAGTCAAATAGAATTCTGTTGACAGCAACGTGTTGGCAAAATAAACAGACAAACTAGTTCAAAATGTCAAAAATTTGGATACAGCCATTGTGTTATAATCTTCATGACCATAAAAAAAACCAATTATGTCAACTAAGAACAACACAATGTTATATAGACAAACCACATAATTTAATGACAAGAGTACAAAGGATGACCATAGGACAATAACACACTAACGGGAAGTAGTTTGCATCATCAGATAGTTAACCAGATATATCACTAATTTACTAAGTATGGTCACACAAAGAAATACTAGGATACCATAGTACTTCTCATAATGTTACAAAGATTTGTGATAAAGCCGGGTTTTATATTTTAATACTCTTCCAACTTAAAATTTTAGAATATTTTTCAGACAATTTCCTGTTTCAATAATCTCTCTTATTTAAATTTTTCCTTTGTTCAAAACTTTTTATTTCTTCTCCAGACTGAGTTCATACAATTTCTGTTTGGTTTAATACGCCGTATTTCTACACTTTCAAAAGTTTAGTGGAGAGATTTTTTCATTCATTCAAAATGATATATGTACATATTACAACACAAAAACACAATTTGTCGAACAAAAATGTCAAGGATTTCTTCTGCCAGACATAAATTGCAGAACTATCTTCCGTATTCTTGATTTCAAATCATGCATATCGTCCTGAAAAAATATCAAATCACCCAATGTATGATATAGGTTATCACTGGGTCCGAATTTACATAAGCAATAGAAAGGATGTCACGTGTAGACAAGATCAGCTTTACATTCCAAGTTGACTATGTTGTGTTTTGTATACTGTTGTTAGTTGTTTGCTTGCTTTTTTTGTTGTCATGACATTGTCAATTTGTTTTTCGACTAATGAGTTGGGTTATACCTTCAGTATCTTAGCCACACATAGTAATAGAATTAAGAATGGAAATGGGGAATGTGTCAAAGAGACAACAACCCGACCATAGAACAGACATTCTAATGCAACAACGTTTGTAACGTTCATTTTGATTGGATAATGTCCCTTTTTTACATGGCATCAATTGACAATTGATGCTATGGGACGTACGCGCATGCGCAGACGACATATTGCAGATTTTAATTACATGTTTTAACGTTGTTTTCTGTCAGTTTCATTAGAATGGAGATAACAATATTGTATTTTAAGCTCCGACGGCATCAATTGGGGATTTGATGGTCGCAAATACCCGTTTACTGTCTCCGTTAACACGTCGCCAGTAAACTTAATTTGCGACCATCAAATCCCCAATTGATGCCGTCGAAGCTTAAAATACAATACAATTATCTCCTAAACAGCAGCTATAAATTAATCATTTTCTGCAAGTGTGTGAACCATGAGGATAGTTTTGAAATTTGTATTGCCTCTGTAAAATAAGGGCATGTCAAGCATTTCAGATAGTTTGAAAATATGCTTTACATATGCTTTTGTTACATTCAGTCCTCTCTCTCGATGCCTCTGCTGGTGAACTATTAGTCCCCGCGGGTATCACCAGCCCAGTAGCCAGTACTTCGGTACTGGCATGAAAATACAGATTTTTTGTGTTATCAAAATTTGCTGTTACAAAATGATAGAAATTTTTATAAATTAAGGAATGTATCTCCCCCATGCAAAGCTCTGATTCCTTCCACGGATTTGGCTATACTTTTTGGACCTTTTGAACTATAGTTCTTCGTCTTTTATATAAGCTTTGGTTTTCAAATATTTTGGTCACGAGCATCACTGAAGAGACATGTATTGTCGAAATGCGCATCTGGTGCAAGAAAATTGGTACCGTTAATTGTATTAACTGTTGCTGAAATAGTTGAAAAGCTGCTGTTAGCATGGGTTTTCTCCAGTATGGGGCAATGACTATATAGTGAAAGCAACCGTACAAAGGATAATATTTGTAAGTATTTGACACTCTTATTTAGGTTCTTATTACACCTAAACTCAATGAGAGTCGTCTATATATATTTTGCAGAATATGATCTATATTTGTCTTTTGAATATTCACGTGATTCTAAATGTTAAAACGCGGATTGCTTATGATGAATCCACCTCTAATTTACCTTTGCCTTATTTCTTCGTCCTTCTCATACATTTTTAGCTAGCTTTAAAAAAGATGTAATGGTATAATCTGAAGGATGAATGTGTTTTCACGGAAGAGAAGTTCCTTCATAATATAAGTTCCAAAAGGAAATACTATTCTGGAATATTATTTCCACAGGAATAAATATTACAGTATAAGTTCCTAATGGAATAAATGATATAGAATATTTTATTTGTTCCAACAGGAATAGATATTAAGACCATGTTTTTAACAAAGTTTCCATTGGAACTTTCGTTAGACGGAACAAATATTCGTTGACAGTGTAACACTGGAATATTTTACTGGATTTAAATCACTGACACCTTTTCAAAGGTGTTTACATGAGGGAATGTCAATATTCAATTGTTTCTCGGAAACTAATGAGTAAAAACTATTGAAATTGTACGAACATTACTCTGGACATGAATGCCTATTTTGTTTTTAAAGTTGCACACACCTCCAGTTTTTGGTGGGGTTCGTTTTGCTTAGTCTTTGTGATTTTCTATGTTGTGTCTTTTGTACTATTATTTGTCTGTTCGTCTTTATATTTTAGCCATGGAGTTGTCAGTTTATCCATTAATGAGTTTGACTGTCCCTCTTGTATCTTTCGCCCCTCTTCTACAATGAATCTGTGGAAAATATCATTTTCTTTAATGTTATGCTCACATCAGTAACAGTGGTTTACTTAATATCTCTTCGTTTATAGAAATCCACTGTACATAAGTAGTGTAAGTAATATCCTTAACACAGACAAATCCTTATGTGTGTAAAAATCTGACATACCTGATTCTTTCTGTATATGGGACTAACATGTTTACATTGAGGCGGTATGTCAAAAATCTTTGTGTCTTTAATACCCGGCGTTATACCATAAACATCACAACTTGTTACAGAACCATAATCTGAATCAATGTAAACTAAATGCACAGGTAGACAGCTACCTCTCTCTATTGTTGCCCGTATGTTCTGGTATTGATCACCTAAAGTTGTATTGTATGTTTCGATATTAGTTCCTTGTCCAACAACTCCACTCTGTAACAACTTTGCCCCCCCTATAAATATATAAAAAAAGTATAGCAAACAAACACATTGATTCTGTGTTGTTTTATTGGCAATATCTTGACATGATCGTTTATAAAAGGTTAACTTGTATCACTCAGTTGCCTAACGGATTATTAGAGACAAACTCATCCTTGCAAATGTTTCAATGATGTATACCAGAAGATGCTTACCCTCTCGACGTACAATGTCTTTCTCCGTTTCGTGATCATGTGATTCTCTTAGGTTTTATTGTCTTATTTTTATTAATTTATTTTAATGTACTGAACGACTGTTTCCTATATAGTTATATGTGTATCTCAGCTTACAGATTATTGTTTCTCCTTAATTTGCATCTGTGTTCTTGAATTATATATTGCTGTTCGACCAACGTCCATTGTAGAGTTCTTGTGAAACCATGTGTACTTTTATTTACAAAATGTAAAAAAAGGAAGGTAGAAATCGTTTTTTTTTCTGCAAAGGTTTAAGGATTAGAGTCACAAAAATGTTCACTTTAAAGAAAATTTTGCTGAAATTTTTATAGTTAAAGTTCCGAATGTCTGAAAAAAAAATAACACAAATTATTCAAACTCTTCAATTATAGCAGGTAAAAACTTCAATATGCAAGCGCAATCTTTCTGTGAAGTTCCATGTGGTTGAACGCGGTAGGAAGGATGTGAAAGATTGGAGCAAGACTTGATGGTTCAGATAGTAATTTAATAATGGCTACAAAATATACAATTGGTATCGCCGTAGCGACGTTACGTAATAAGTAAATGTCCCGAAGGTTTGTGCGTGACATTCCCGGAATAATCGCAAATATTACATTCCTCCTTAACTTTGAATTAGAAAATGACTATATAAATGTAAATTAAAATGTGTAAAATAAAGTTTGTTTACATTAATTAAATTATCGCAGTCTCTGTAATGTTCACTAATGTTTTTGTGATGAAGATAAAATATAGATGTTCACTTTCGCAATTTGTATAAATTATAATAGTCTCTATAATGTTCACTAAATTGCATCGGTCTCCTTTTTTGGTTTATCATCTGGTTCTTCTGCTTTATGTTTCCTGACTTTTGTCTCTGTTTTCTAAAGTTCTCTTTATCCGCCCCCTCCTACCCCTGTCTTGCGGGTGGGGGGTGCATAATTCTGTATATCCACTGCCCCCTCCAGCGCATGTCTTGCGGGGGCCCATCTTCTTCTTCTTCTGGTTTCTGTTTTCAGCATACCCTTTGATTTTCTCCTTGCATTGTCTGTCTCTTTCATTTATCTCCTCATATAAGTTTGAGTGATATCTTCTATGAATCTCCTGTTTAGCTGTTTTAGTGTTTTTCTTTTTTAACTTTGTTATTTGCTCTGTTTTGTTGATGGGTTTCTTAAATAAATTAACTTCTGTATTTGCTATTTGGCGTCCTGGTGTGATTTGGTAGTGTTTAAATCCCTTATCAGTAGCTAGTTTCTTAGAGCTGTAAGGTGGTCCACTGTCTGGTATTCTCAACTGGTTTGTCTTTACAAGAGAACCATCAGTTCTAATCTCTATCATCCCTAGCTCAATCAGAGTGGATTTGCTCAGTAAAGGTGGAGAATTTATTTTCCCCTTCACAACAATAAATCTTTTTCTGTGTCACATGTTTTATTTCTTATTATAGTCTTGAATTCTCCCCTTATTGGTAATGCATTTTGCAATGTACTTAATTTGATCTTACTCTTGTTTACCGTATGTTTTTCTCTGAAATTTCTGAAATTGATTTTCATCCATCAAATTCACATCTGCTCCACTATCAGGTTCAACCTTCACATCTACATCATCAATTCTAACTGTCACTGTCTTTTCAATGTCTCTTGTTTCTTGTATGGTTTTTTACTATTCGTATTTTCTTGTTTGATAGTTTATTCAAAATAATCTTCATCCTCTTTGTTGTCTGATTTGTCTGTATTTGAATCTGTTTTATATGCCTCTTCTATTGTTTTCTTTACATTTCTTTTGTTGGTCTGTTGCTGACTATCATAGCTTTCTGTGTTTCTCTTTTCTGCTCTGCAGACTGATGCGAAATGGTTATATCTTTCACAATTTCTACATTGTTTCCCATATGCTGGGCATCTTCTCCCATGCTCATGATCAAATCCACAATAACCACAATTAGACTTGGTTGTATTTCTACCATTTTGTTTAAATCTATCTTCTTCAAAATCATGTGCCCTATAGCTTGACCTGTTGCTTTGGATTTTATTTGCTGAAAACGTCCCGATGTCTCTGGGATCTCCTTTCATATGGGACAACATCCCTAATGCGCCTTGAAATGAGGAACTCAAAAGTCACGTGTAAAGAAAAAATCTCTGTGTAGTGATATTGGACATATTTCTATTTTTAGCAAATGACTGAACTTAATTATTTGTGGTGATTAGGAAAGTAGAGGAACATAGAATAAATGTGTAAAAACTATGGAGCTATTGAATGTGTTCAAAGTATTAAATTTTCAAAGAACTTATTGTGTTAAAAAGGGGATATTTTACCACCAGGAGCCGCATCACAACAGGATGTTCGGGGTTTGCTAATTTACGGAAAAAGTAATCTCACTTCGTACCCCGAAAATTTAACCACATATGTGAAAATGTCACAGCTTCGAAACAAGCTATCATACATATCCAAGTTAACGATATGGACTGAGCTACAGGAAAAAACGTTACCATTACCGCCTATGTAAAAACAATTAAAGATTTTGACCCAAATTAGAAGCTTAATTCCAGAAGTTGTCAGACTGATTTATGGATGATTTCACCTTGTACACCACCGAAAATGATGGTAAGTAGTTTTTTATTTATACCTAGATATCATAAATTGTTTAAGATAAATGTTTTTGATAAAGATCAGCAAAAACTCGAGGAAATTTTCGCTTTTAAAATGCATAACTGGCACGGGGCTGAACACTTGTTTTAGGCACAATCATAAATTTGTTTACTTCCGAGAGATCCGAAAGGAATTTGTTTACTACATTAAAAAGGCAAGAAATAACTTTTAAATATTATTAAATTGTAAGTAAACATGACACAATATAGTCTTTGTTATGTAATTATCATTCTGGTCTACAGGAATACCTGATAATCAAGGGAGATAACACACTTCATACGAGTAATATGAGATTCATCATCGCATGTGCTTTTATCCAATGATTTGACCCCTGGTCAGTAGATATCATATGCACAAAAAAACAGACAAACACATTTACATGTTTTAAGAAAATCATGAATTATTATTTTTAATGCACATGAGCAAAACAAAAGATATTGTCATTTCTCAGTGAAAAAGGGGGAGGGTCAAACCTTCTTGACAACAATATTTCTGCACCTATTCAACTATTAAGCTAGTTAGCTACTACCCATGGTTCTAATACAAAAGGTTTAAATGAAGGTGGCTAAGCCACAAGGAGAAGCATTTGTCTTTCTTTGTGATTAAACTTTCAAGAATACATTTTTCTCTCTCAATAATACTTATGCATTTAAATCAAATGATAACACAGCCTGAGTATTTTTTTTGTCTTATTTCAGTTCCAGACATATCATTATTTTTCAACCTGAGATGGCAAACTAGAGGTTTTAAAAAGTCCTGAATAACTGGTAAGCATTTTGTTTTATTAGGCAAGCTCTAAATTGTTTATTTCTGGTATTTATGCAATAGAAATTACAGTCAGTATGTTAAAAATATGCTAATATGAAAACTGTTGCTATGGTCTTGGTATTAAATGAAAAGGCTTAGTTACAGATCGTTTGGACTCAATATTTCGAGTAAAATCTTGCGGCAACTGTTTCTCACGTAACACTGCAAACTATTTTTAGCGCTATTTTGATCTGTCGTTATTTAATGACGCCATAATACATGTGATGTCACAATGTTTCCGTTAAGACCTCATGTGGATTTCTCACTGATAAAAGGTTTTCACTGAAAAACATGTAAAAAACATTTTTTCTCAAATAGAATTATGTGAAAGGACAAGTTTTGAAAATTTGCACTATATTGCACTCTAATTATATGATATGGATGACTTTCCCAGTAGTTTAGAGTGGTTTCAACAGTATTAAATACAAGATTTCCACTAGTAAGAATAATTATTTTGGTGTTGTTTTTTTTATAAAACCTTCAGTTTTGCATAATTTCTCTGTCAAAATGCACTTTAAGGCACAAGAAAATTTTATAGAATGCTTTATCAGGGTCTGTATTGTAATTAAAGGTTATAATCAGAAGTTTTGTCCTTGTTTTGACTATGGAGGTAATCTGGAAGAAATTACTTATACATACTCATTGTATTCAAAATAAATGAATATAGCGACGAAAGTGTCATTGCCTTATAGTGCTAAAACAACTTTATTTTTTTTCAGAAATGGACAAAAATACAAAGATTTATTCAGAATATTATACCGATGAAGATCACATAAAAATATTTGGAAAAATCAGAAGTATGGATTTCAATATGGGACAACATCCCTAATGCGCCTTGAAATGAGGAACTCAAAAGTCACGTGTAAAGAAAAAATCTCTGTGTAGTGATATTGGACATATTTCTATTTTAGCAAATGACTGAACTTAATTATTTGTGGTGATTAGGAAAGTAGAGGAACATAGAATAAATGTGTAAAAACTATGGAGCTATTGAATGTGTTCAAAGTATTAAATTTTCAAAGAACTTATTGTGTTAAAAAGGGGATATTTTACCACCAGGAGCCGCATCACAACAGGATGTTCGGGTTTGCTAATTTACGGAAAAAGTAATCTCACTTCGTACCCCGAAAATTTAACCACATATGTGAAAATGTCACAGCTTCGAAACAAGCTATCATACATATCCAAGTTAACGATATGGACTGAGCTACAGGAAAAAACGTTACCATTACCGCCTATGTAAAAACAATTAAAGATTTTGACCCATATCCTTCATCTGTAAACATGTATCTTCCATCTGTCCTGCTTCTTCCACAAATTTATCTAAATTCCATCCTTTTCTTATAGCCCTCTTTATCAAATCCTGATTGGTTATGTTCAAATATTCTTTCGTCGCATGTAGCTTCAAACTCACACTCATGTGCCTTTTCTCTCAGTCTCATTACATATGTTACTGTGTATTCATCTCTAAATGGCTTCATTTTTTGAAAATAAATACCTGGCATGATGTTTGTTCTTCTTTGGCAAGTAATATTTATTTAATGTGTTCTTTAATACTTTATACTCATCTTCTCCTTCTTCATCTCTTATGCTTCTTTCCAATCTTGATATATCTTTTCCTCCATAAATGATTAATGCATCCTTTTTATCTGCAGGTTCAGTTATCCTGAAATATCGTAAGTCCCTCTCTATACTTTCAATCCATTCTTCCCAATGTTTTCCTGTAGATATCTGATCATCTGACTGTATAAACGGTTGGGATCGTAAATTTCTGGTTTCCATTATTAACGTCATCTGCTGTGACTCTCCTCGGTCCACAATCTTTATTTAAGCAGTATCTTCTTTAAATGTCCTGTTTTAGCCCTATTTTCTTTAAATTCTGTGTTCCGGTAAACTTTCTCAATATTTACGCCGCTAAACTCTGCTGCTTTCTTTGTTTTTAATCCTCGTCGCCATTGAAAGTTCGGAGCAAGACTTGATGGTTCAGAAAGTCATTTAATAATGGCTATAAAATATACAATTGGTATCGCCGTAGCGACGTTACGTAATAAGTAAATGTCCCGAAGGTTTGTGCGTGACGTTCCCGGAGATATTATAAGTTATCTACGGATATGAACGTAGATAACGAATTTATCCCCGGTCTTAGTCCGAATCGGGCGAGTTTTATGAAAATTCGGGTACAAAGTGTAACGTGAAAACAACGTTTTTATCATTATCTAAAAAAGTTTTATTGAAATTTGGAAATTTTACATATTTTTTACGGGTGTAGGGTACTACCTTTGGTAGAACCATACAGGTAGTTAAATATAAGACGTTTTTAATACGGAGATAGAGAAACTGGATTGAGTCAAATTTGGCGCTCAATGTTGTGAGCGTTACGCCATAGATGGTGTGACGTCAACGTTGGTAATTTGCATAGCTAGGTCACTATCCCATTCCTTGAAAATGTGGCAGTCAACTGATGCATTTAATGAAATGATTGTAATTTAAATGATGGGCATAATACCTAGACAAAATCGTTAATGAATTAAATATTTAATTACAAACATCATGAATAATCTACAGAATTCAATATTTCACAAGGAGCAATCATGGAACTGAGGAAAACTTGCGTGAAGTTCCCTGGGATAATGGTTAGCAACGTCCGGGATATGGGTTAGCAACAACCAGGGGCTATGGATTTTGTAACGACGTGCGTTAACCAATCAAAATCCTAGATATATAATAAGCCGGGGATAATACAGGATGATACTTATCCTCGGCAACATAATTACAGTTACAAATTGTTTGGTTATGATCTGGTCTATTCTACGATACGCAAGCCATTCTTCATTGTATGTTTTTTTTGGTTTTTTTTTTAAATACTAGTACCTGTACCAGTCAAATTACAATGCTAATGCAATTAATTTTGTATCAATGCTTCTGATCGGATGACAGTAAGCGTAAAATTCTCTATCTCCTTGTCTGTAACTAAGGAAGCCGACATTTTGAATTGCTGAATGTATTGACATGTAGTTTTCTACAACAATAAGCCAAAAAACAAATCACATGTTGCACCTAAAAATCTTCTTTTTATCAAATTGTATTACATTGTGAAGCGGAACAGAATCCAGAAAACGCCCGGTGTTTATGTTTGATGCCGGAAGCATACCTATGACGTCACCTAGTGTAGTGACCAAAGAAGATAACATCTTTTCGCGGAATTTTCTTTAATAAAGATTTAAGACTGAAATATTGATTGAAATTTAATTATGAACTCGATTTGCATTAGAATAGAGATAACTGTATTGTATTTGAAGCTTTGTGGGCGTCCATCGGTAGTTTTTACTGTTGCAAATACCTGTTTACCTTTCTCCGCTCCGCGTCGCCAGGTAAACTAAATTTGCGACAGTAAAACTAACGATAGACGTCCTGAAAGCTTCAAATACAATAGTTATCTCTTAATTACAGGTTAGATGCAAGGCCTTAACTATTTCCAACTTCATATGTCTTACTGTATTCAGAGTTATTTTGTAGGTGCAAACACAGGCATTTTAGTTGTCCATTTGTTATGATAAACTCTAATATTAAGAGAATATCAGCTCTTATTAAATTTTTTTTTGCAACTTTTAATTAATTTTGGTATGACGAAGAGAATGTAATAACAGCCTGACTATATATTTCTTATTACAATAAATAACTACCAATTAATATAAAATGTAATTAAAAAAACAAACAAAACTCAGATATTTTGAATAAGTAGTTCGAAAGGCAAACACCTTTGAGATTTAGTATTAGTCAGAATATTTGGTACTTTTGTACTTTTATTATACAATATCACAATTACAATATACTGACCTTTTATTGAAGACAAGGTAAATGATATGAAGCCAATGTTATCAAATCTGATTGAAGAATGGGATAAACTGACCTTTCCAATTTCAAGGCTACATATATCTGTTCTAATCTATTATACAAATGGAGTTAATGATTCTTAGTGTTTATTGTAATGTCCTTGCAATATGTTAAGTGACCTTATTGCATATTATCATTCTAAGATGACTCCTTGAGTTACGAATATTCATACCTTGGATACATTGCTTAGTCATATTAAAATCCATCCATGCTTTCTGACAAGTCTTCCCATCGTCTAATTCATATTCAACATTCTAAAATCATTCAATAAATTATAGAAATTGCATCAATTTATGCAACAGCCAGAAGCGTTATACATAAGGTTGATTCATAACTGTTGAAATGCAGTTCGTTTTCTTTCCATATCTTGTAAGGTAACTATTTAATTTTCTGTTTATTGTTTAGATGAAATAAACAACTTCATTCTACCTTTAGGAAGATCATCTTTTTTATGATTTATAACTATGCAAGGATATTTATTTTCAAACCCCACTCCTTCCCGACCCTAAAATAAAGGGTCATCCCCACAACTTATCTTATGAACATGTAAAATTACAAAAATACCAAACTCCGAGGAAAATTCAAAACGGAAAGTCCATAAACAAATGTAAAAAACAAAAGCTGAAACACATCAAACGATTGGATAACAATTGTCATATTCCTTACTTGGTACATGCGTTTTATTGTGTCGAAAATGGCGGGTTACACCTAGTTTTATAGCTAACCAAACCCTAGCTAGGATATATGACAGTTGCATAAAATTCTATTATATTGACAACGATGTGTGGACAAATAAACAGGCATAATAGATAAAAATGTCAAAATTAGGGGAACAGCAGTCAACATTGTGTTATAATCTTAATCCCTATGAAAACAAGCAAACATGTCAACAAAGATAAACAAAAAGGCACAAAGACAAAGTTCATTAGCAAAAACTAAATACAAGAAAACAAAAATACAAAAATACAAAAAACACAATAACACAATGATAGGATGTATAAGTACCGATCTCTTAATTTTCAATTTTTTTTTCAAATATTTTGGCCTCGAGCATCAATGAAAAAACATGTACTTCCAAAATGCGCATCTCGTACCGTTTGTGTTATTACTACCACTGAGTCGATACCTCTGCTAGTGGACTAATAAATCACCAGTTTCGTACCCAGTACTGGCTTAAGTACAGGCACAAACGTTCGAATACGAATAAGTATATTGTTATTACAATTCCCTGTTATACAATTTTGAAAATTATTTTTAATTTAGGAACTTATCTTACTCTTGCACAGTTCTGATTATTTGCCCGAATTCGTGGGAGGTGTCCGTAGTTATTCTGCTATTTGCATGTTGTAATGTACTTTAAGAAAATTTATTTACGTATTTCACTGTGCCGAGTGTTCTTGCGTTTGTTTGAAATGCATTCCTGTTGCGTATTGTTGTCATTTTAACTGTATTAAAAATAAGATTCCCATATAGGCCGGAGGTTTTGTTAGCCATAGGTTTAACCCACCATTTTTTCCTAAAAATGTCATGTATCAAGTAAGGAATATCGCAGTTGTTATCTACTGTCCGTTTCTATGTATAATGGCATTTGCTTGTGTTGTAGTTAAGCGTTTCTGTTGTTCCGTTCTTTTGTTATTTTCGCGACGTCAAATTGTGATATATCGGGAAAAGATGCATTTTCGACTGATTTATATCAATCACACTGATTTAATTTGAAAACGAGTTCATGAACACCTCTTTTTTAAAATGACATTCGGTTTGATTACGTATGAAGATTATTTGTACCAATTTTCAAGAAAGTGTTAATACTGCAATTTCTTTTACATTTGATAAATATACAGTAAAAAATTACGTTTTTATTTTACACTCATGAATATTTAATAAATATAGGTCATTTGTAAAAATTAAATGCATAAATTCAAAGAACATTTTTACAAAACAGAAATTACAGATAATTTAACAAAAAACAGTTTGTATTTATCTTTAAAAAAATAAAAAAAGTTATGTATTTTTTACGAAAAGAAAAATACGTCCGCAAATTCGAATTTTGTGCAAATATCTAAAATTGTACCTCATTTTACTCAAAAAGTATCAATGAAGGTATATTTTTTATAACATATTTGATTTGATCAGGTAAAAAAATAGCCTATATGCAAATTTTCATCAAAATTTCAATATGGGATCAAAACTGTATCGTATGCCCTTAATAGTTGATGTGTTACCTCCAGTATTAGTTTGTTACTGTTTTTGCTTAACCGAGTTATGGTAAACAATGGTAAACACCTGTTGCCCTTATTTGAAAATATTTTGTTTTCCTTTTGGATTTTAGACTCTACATTCTTTTGATTAGATTTGGATTTTCAAATATGTTTGCCTCGATTATCACTCTCGATTATCACTGAAGAGACATGTATCGTCGAAATTCGCATCTGTTGTTGGAAAAATAGTACCATTAATGTTATTTCATTAATAGATCATTGTAAATATATAAACATAATACCTACATTTTTGTAGTCTTCGATATACAGTACGGAATAATGTTGTATTTCTGGTTTCAATACAAGACTCTTTTGGACAACAGTTGCATTTATGAAGGCTCTAGAGTTAGTGAAATCGTAGGCAACTTCCGCAGAACCATTCATATGTATGTAGTAAAATATCTGTGCATCGTCGATATACAAGCGTCCTTCCCACTGATCTGGAGTACAACACACAGGATCCAATTCCAATCCAATCCCAATTCTTAAAATTATAGCCATTAATAGTACCACTGTTAATCGCGGTGTATACATTTTGACTGGTTCACAGAAAGTATGACACGATGATAACACATACTTTAAACATATCTTTATCGTATGATTATGAAGATAATTTGAAGTATATACGTACTGATCATTAAGAGAAATGCTTTGTTTACTGGTTAAAGTTCACCGGCACTTGTCTCGGAGAGGTGTTGATCATACTGTGGTTTTTTTTAAAAGGGACGAAAGATACCAGAGGAATAGTCAAACTCATAGATTGAAACAAAAACTGACAACGCCATGGACAACAGTGTTTTGTGTACTGTTGTTTGTTATTTTGTCGTCTAATTCGTGTTTTGTAATGGCATTGTCAATTTGTTATCGACTTAAAGTTCGAATTTCTCTTTGGTTTCTTTCGCCTCTGTTTATATCCAAACACTGCCACGTGTATTATCTACAAAAACATATATACCTAATACATATACTTAAATGTTTTTATTTTCACAGACAAGCACGTGTGTTTAAGATGCTAGATTTTTCTGCGAATGCTGGATCATGACTTAAACCTTTAGCTTGCTAGTTTATTTCCTCCTTTTATGCTATGATGAACCACATGTATACAGACAACCATAACTCACTACTTTTTTAATAACGAACTTAAAGATATCTAAGTTAAAACAAACAAAAGTCTTTTTTTGATGTAACTAAACTAAACAATCATAATGATTAAGTGTATGTCTTGTAAATCAATTATATCTGCTGCTTGATTTCCCAGCATAGAAATGCTTCTATTTTAAAAAATTATTATGCAACATGCGCTGAATAGTTAAGCAAAGGCAACATGACTCCTTCAAAACAAAATTAAAGCGGAAGCTAAGAAGTTTAAAAAGGGATGACAGTTTCTGCTTAAATAGTTGCACTCGTCCTGTTTCTCTTTGTAAATCGGAATTTGTTGATTTGCTAATCTTACAATCCAACAAAATTGAACAGAATTATGTCTAATTAGTGGGAGCTATCCATGGTCATCTATGAAATATATATTCCGTTACTATCAACAAATTAATATGATGTCTGTAATATTTGGAAGGTTTGACTTCAAAACCACTATTAGAAGCATTTGGTTTTGCTTTTTAATGCAGAAAATATCTATCAAGACAATTGTTTGCACCTGTTCTAAGTCAGGAATCTGATGTTCATTGGTTGTCGTTTGTTTAAGTGGTTCATAAATGTTTCTCGTTTCTCGTTTTTATATAGATTAGACCGTTTGTTTTACCGTTTGAATGGTTTTACGCTAGCAATTTTTTGGGGCCTTTATAGCTTGCTGTTCGGTGTGAGTCTAGGCTCCGTGTTGAAGACCCGACTTTGACCTATAATGGTTTACTTTCATAAATTGTGACTTGGATGGAGAGTTGTCTCATTGCCACTCATACCACATCTTCCTTATATCTAATTGTGATACAAATCTGAAGACCAAAATCGGATTAAAAGGGGGTTTATGATCAACTGGTGTCGCTGGAATGTTTCTACTGTGATATACTGGGAATATTGAAATATTTAAATCATTTCTGTTGTCGTATACAGTCCAGATGTAATTCGACTCTTAATGTCAATTCTTAATACCGGCGTCACACATCTCAGCGTTTAGCTCTGACGTACTCCGGACGTGTTAAAAAATCATGTACGCTGCCAATACGTTAGTAATTTTGGATGCATTTAACCTGTCAATCATATCTGTAACGTGTGTACAACGAGCTTTAAATGTGTATTTGGCGTACGAGAAGCGTACCTAAGCGTTTATCAGGCGATCTAGACACGTATGTTGGCGTATGTCTGGCGTTTGTCTAACGTAGATGGAATGCACGCTACGAAGGAAAAGGGTTTCTTGAACGTATTTGAGACGCGTCCCGGTGATGTCTCGAACGTTCTATTATGGGTTGTTTTCATTTTTTTCTGTACGTTTCGTGAACGCCGGTCTATACGCCAATGTGTGACGCCGGCATATCTTAAGTCAAGATATTAAGCAGGAGTAACTGTATCTGTGATATCTGATAGATACGTCAGCATAGTTCCTAACGTTAGCTGGAATTGTTTAGCTGAAGGACACGATAGAGACATATAATACAATTTATTGTATTATAAGTCTTTGTACATATGAGAAAAAAATCATGAGACAGACAAAAGTAAAATCACAAAAATACTGAATTTAGAGGAAAATCAATTCGGAAAGTCCATAATCACATGGCAAAATCAAATAACAAAACGCATCAAAAACGAATGGACAAGAACTGTCATATTCCTGACTTGGTACAGGCATTTTCAAATGTAGAGATTAAACCTGGTTCTATAGCGCTAACCCTCTCACTTTGATGACAGTCTCATCAAATTCCGTTATATTTACATTGATGCGTTAACTAAACAGACACAATAAATAAAATAGTAAAAATATGGGTACATCAGTCATCATCGTATAACAATTTTAACAGGAACAATTTAACAGAATACAAAAACATCTATCTACAAACAGACTCATTGATTTGTGTGTCTGACGTCAGAGAATGTTTAACGTCACATAAATTTGTCGTTCAATGTGCATACAGACAATTTTAAAATTTACATAGGCAATGTTAGCATATAGGGTTAAAAATTCAAAAGTATGTAGGAATAAATTTCAGAAATAGACCGAGATTGAAAATAGTCCAAAAGTTATATATAGAATTTATAAGAATCCACAAATAGTTAATTCCACTACGCGATTGAATGATTTTGACGTTTCTGGTTCAACGTATTTTGAAATTCATAATAGAAATATATAATGATGACATAAACAAGAACAATATCATACTGACGGGATCTTCTAAAGTACAGAGTCACGTTTTAAGAACCGAAGAAATACAAAAAGTCGCATATAAAAAGCACGCCACCAAAAAATGAAAGACAATACAAACACATGTTTGGAGTAACTTTAATGTTTTAATTGCGTTAATTTATTTCTTTGAGCAGACGGCACATGTTGTTCTCAGCCGTTTACGTATGGTGGACATTTCAAACTACCACACACAGCTTCTACTGGGTAAAAAGTAAAATCACAAAAATACTGAACTCAGATGATACATAAATACAGTCACGTAAAATAGATATAACAAAAACAGACTTAACAGTAAAAGTAATAATAATAAATAAAATAATAGTGTGGTTCAAAGTATGATGAGATACATAAGTACAGAGTCACGACAAATGTGTATCACAGAAAACAGACATAACAGTAAAAGAAATATTAATAAATATACAAGATACATAGGTACAGAGTCACATCATAAAATAATTTTGTCGTTCAAAGTATGGTGGGATACATAAGCACAAAGTTACGTCAAAAGAATAAAACAAAAAAAACAGACTTAACAGTAAAAGTAATATTAATAAAGACAAATTAAAAAATAGAACAAGGACAAATGAAAGATCTATAAAACACGTAGTTAAGACAACAGCTTTATTACGAATACTGTCACCACCAGAAACAGAATCCAATTTCTCGTCTACGCAGATATATTCCGACGGCGAGCAGCTTTTCGTGTGGTATTCTGACATCAAATAACCCGAGAATTCTTTATGCCAACCTTCATTGCAATTTGTTTTGCCTGGAACCATTAAAATAATTCTAGCTGTTAAACATACTGCACATGGCATGTCTTTATCATTGAAACTTTTTGAAAAGGGTAGACAAAGAAAGTTTGAACCTGACCCTCCATCATTAAAATGATTACTGGCAGCATATCATTAACATACAAAAAATATTGACACATTTAAAGAGATTAACTGTTACATTAGACTAATATTATTTCACAATCTCTAAATAGTTATGCGTACGGAAGAGATTTGTATTAACTGATTCCCTATCAAAATCTATTTCCAACACCATTTTCCTCCAACGATGAAAAACCTGGAGATTTATCTAAATACAACCACAAAAGGTTAATAAAATATACGTTTTTTGAACTCATATAAATGTCTGCCGTCTTATATAATTGGGTCACATTGGGAATATTAAAATAGCCAATAGCATAACGAGTGGATAAGGACAATACCTTATGTTATACATACATTTTGAAGCGTAGATCCGAGAAAGGCAAGAAAGGAAACATATATGTAATGTCCTGTTTCTACTGTATAAATGATTGAATTCACTTCATTCGACAAAAACAGTGTTATCATAACCAGTTATTGGTAATAACTATATGTCAAAATATAAAGACGATTTCCATATTTGATGACTTTATAAATAAAAGAGGGACAAAAGATACCAATTGGACAGTCAAACTCATAAATCTAAAACAAACTGACAACGCCATGGCTAAAAATGAAAAAGACAAACAAACAACAGCACACATGACACAACATAGAAAACTAAAGAATAAACAACACGAACCCCACCACAAAACTAGGGGTGGTCTCAGGTGCTCCGGAAGGGTAAGCAGATCCTGCTCCACATGTGGCACCGTCGTGTTGCTTATGTGATAACAAATCCGGTAAATGGGAATATCGTATCAATTTGGAGATATATACCCCGTATGCAGGTGCTGTTGGAATGTTGCTACTTAGAAATGGAAAGTTCACAATTGGAAAGCTGAAATCATCTTTTTTGTCGTAAAGTTTTGTTTTCAACCGACCCTCATTGTCAATTTCTAGATGTAAGTCAAGATATAAGGCCGACTTAACTGTATCTGTAGTATCCTTTATCTCTAGCTCGATGGGATAGATGCGTTTGACATAGTCACCACATTTTGAATTATTTAGTGAAAGAACATCATCTATATAGCAGAAAGTAGAGTTAAAGGATATTGCAAACTTCTTATATTTCTTCCTAAGAAGTTCCGGCAAAAAGTCAGCCTCATAAAAGTTACGTAGAATGATTAGTACGAACTACAACTATATATTTAATTTCTCAAAGTACAATCATGCTGACAAACCAAATCCAAGGTCAAACTTTATAATTATTTGAATGAGTGATTCTATATCTGTGTGTTCAGTTTGTTTTACAGTATTGACGCTTTTATGCGAGTTTTTTTTTTTGACGTTATGAATTTTAAACCTGATGCCTTTTGTAATCTGTTGTTCGTGTGTTTCTTTGCCTAATACGTTCTCCTATTTGTTTGTATTGTGGTCCTGTATTATTATGTTGTCATTTTGATGTTATATTTAACAATACCATCAAAGTGCGAGGTTTGGCATGCCACAAAACCAGGTTCAACCCACCATTTTTTTTTTCTTTAAAAATGTCCTGTACCAAGTCAGGAAAATGGCCATTGTTATATCATAGTTCGTTTCTGTGTGTGTGACATTTTTGCTTTGTGTTTCCGTTGTGTCGTTTGTTTTCTCCTATATTTGAGTGTACTCTAAGACGTGTCACGGTACTTTTCTATCCCAAATTCTTGTATTTGGTTTTGATGTTATATTGATTATTCTCATCAGATTTTTTCTTATGCTTAGTCCGTTGCTGTGTGTGTTACATTTTAATGTTGTGTCGTTGTTCTCCTCTAATATTTAATGCGTTTCCCTCAGTTTTAGTTTGTTACCCCGATTTTGGTTTTTGTCCATAGATTTATGAGTTTTGAACAGCGGTATACTACTATTGCCTTTATTTATGTTTATTTAAATCTGAAAGGTCTTGTGCTATAAGCACGATGATGCTGTGCAAGAAGGTGTGAAATGAACGCTTCGCCAAACTATATACGTCAATCAATATAAATTTAAAAAGACGTTATACATATAAAACTGAATCACTTATTGAATACTAGTATACAATTACCGTCATTAACAAGTGTTGAATCCTGTGGGCAGCTGGACTTTCCCCATCTGATATACGTTGCAGCGTTATGTCCTGAAAACAAAAGAAAATACGGCAATAAATTTTGTGAATTGAGAGCAACGATAAAAACATGTTAAGCATATATAAAATACTCTTTTTTATTACACATATATGTATGCATAAATTTCTACTTTCTCTTTCTGACCCGTGTCTTTGCGAATGAAAATTCAGAATAAAATTATTGTCTCAAAATATTTATAAAACATCACTTAAATTTGAATCTCATATTTTTGAAATATCTTACACCGAAAAGCTGGTGTATTAACACGTAAATTCTTTAGTTCAATAAAGTTTCTTTCCATTTGTTTGATCAGATTTTCGAACCTACCATGACAATTTGCATTGACAACTAGGAGACCAAGTACGGTAACGAATCTATTTATCAAGTTTCTTTCTGTGTATCTCAGAAAGGTGAAGACAAGCACTGTCTCTGGCCTTTTATAATTCCAAAATAATGCAATAACAAATAATCGATGAATCAAATTTCTAAAAGTGAAAAAACTAACAGACAAATAATTATTAAAAAAGAAACAACATAGAAAACTAATGACTAAGCAACACGAACCCAACCAAAAAATGAGGTCAATCTCATGTGCTCCGGAATGGTAGGCAGATCCTGCTCCACATGTAACACCCGTCGTGTTGATCATGTTATTACACACCTAGTAAATAGTTTAATTCGATAGGTCACATTCTTGGTGAAAAGGGGAGTGGATTGTAGGTACGACTTACGGAATTTATCCGACATCATCAGTGAAACGGTAATTCCATAACGGTCAACCAACTAGTGATGGCGTCCGTAAAATTTACGAAGGGATGATTTCAACTTCACCATTTAGAACTTTTTGGTTAAATAGCTTTATTGTGAGCAGCAACCCTCTATTGAGGAAATCATGATAGGAAATATACAAGCCCGGAATATCGTATCTATAGTACATGTGACTAAAATTTCCGTTGAAAATTAAGAAGTTTTAAAGTACCTATCGTTCCATCTCTGTCTGGGAAAAGTTGACCCTAGATGATTTGTTATAGTTTTTTTTGTATTTGACTTTGTTATAGTTATTACTTTACTGTTTATTTATTACAATAGAAGTCAACGAGAGGCGAAATATACCGGAGGGACATTCAAACTCATAAAAGTCGACAATTTACTTACAACGCCACGGCTAAAGAAGTTAAAGGCAAATAGACAAATAATAGTACACAAAAACACGAGTCATACCAAAACATAGGGCGAACTTAGATACTCCGCAATGGTAAGAAGACCATGTTCTACATTTTCCACTGGATTTATTGTTAATTTTTTTAATTCCAGAATATGCATGCAAAATTAATGAAAGGACGTAAAACAAACAATAAACATTAGTATTTGTCAGTTTATTCTCTGACTACTGACAGGTCTCTCTGTCATGATAAAAAATATGACAACAAAACGAACTCCAAGACGCATTCAAAAACTTCTTTAAGTATTAAAACAAGTGAAAAAACAACTTCAATTCTTTCAATAGAAAATGATTGGTTAAACCTGGTTTTATAGCTACCGAACTCTCCCAGACCTTGGATAAATATGAGTTGTATTTCTTTTTCTTTTATCCAAGACTTAAAATGGCCGATGCTAGGGTTTAAGTAAAGACCACAGTGTGTCCACAACATTTTAGTCAACTCCTTGTCTTAAAAAATAAAGAACCTTTGTAATGAAATCAGCATTTATTGAAAATATATAAACGGCAAAATGAATAAATTATCCACATCATTTTACAAATTTTTGTCTAGCTGAATCTATCTGACAATTTCATTCCTTTCTCCCTCCAAACAACACCTGCTGAAGAGTTTCTCGTATTTTCAATTTGAATATATGCATACTCTCCTGAAATGAGATATCAAATATATATTTTACATAACCTTAATTAAGTCTTGTTATTCAGTAAAAAAAACAAAATATCTGTATTTTATCGTTAATTGATTTACTGAATATTTTTTTTCCGAATTAAAGTCTACAATGTTACATAGGTGCATCGAAGGTGATATAATTTTATTCTCCCAAGACTCATAATTAAACTATAGAGAACTGGGAAATTTCGTACGTGGTGTTGAAATAAAATTTCTAAAATTTGAACAAAATATATTAAAAATTTCTAGATAAAAAAATATTCTTTAAGTTTGGAGGATGTGTCTTCTACAAATATTTATAGAAGGGAACCAACAGCTCTCTTTTTTTCTACTTGTTCCTTTACCTTTATGTAGCAGACTTCATACATGATCTTCATCGAAAGACCGAAGAAGAGCTATTTATATCATTTGACGCTACTTTAAACTATGAAGATGATGTCTTCTCACCAAATAATTCAAGGTTAAGTGACTATAAGAACGCATGTATCCTACTTAAATTAAAAAGAAAAAAAGAAAAACAAACAAACAAACAGATACACATATGTCCGTCTTGGCTTCCATCTAGAAATTGACAACGATGGTCGTTTGAGAACAAACTTTGCGACAAGATGATTTTAGCTTTTTCAATTTCTATGTAGCAACATTACAGCAGCGCATGCACATCGAATATATATCTCCAATGTGATACATTATTTCAGAGCCAGCATTTCATATCATGATTTCCTTGGTAGAGATTGCAAGAGTTTCAAGTGGTGAGTTAAAATTATATCTTCGAAAATAAAACAAACACTTGATTGAACGTTATAGTATACTATAAACCGACTAATTTCGCTAGTAATCTATTTTTTGCAGCTTTCACGCGAATAAATCATAACGAATATGTAAGACTTGGATCTTTTCTTATTAAACTATAATAAGCAAATTTGAGAATCACGAAATTAAATCGCTGTGAAATGGGCGAGTAAGTCTAAACTCTAAATAAATGGTGCGCGAAAATAAGTTGGTTTACAGTTTCTGGTTCACAAATGACGACGGATGTGTTTCAATTGTCGTAACCACAATCTTGTCTATTATTGCTTTTCATGTTTACCTAGATCAAATGTGTTACAAGAGTTTATTTTTAAAAAAAGTTGTTATCATGAAATTAATAATCTTGTACACATTGCAAGAATTCATTTCTCACCATCGTCCTTCTATGTTTTGGACTAGTATGTTTACATTGAGGAGGTATGTCAAATATCTTTGTGTCTTTAATACCCGGTGTCACATTATAAACATCAACAGTAGACATGTCTACTTTATGATTGACGTATAAATGTACAGGAACACAGCTACCTAAAATAAAAAAATTCTGAAACGAATATATATTAATGTCAAGGTACTTTAATTAGGACTGATATGAAACATTAAAATTTACAATTTCTGAAGAAAGAGATTCTTTAAACTATTGGTGTTGTTAAAAAAATGAAAACTACTGTACACGTTTAATAATTTCTTGCGTCCGAAGCGCTTTTCTGGATTTAACTCTACCCGGAACGCAAATGTGCATGTTGACAGATCAACAACAAACTAGTCATACTAGTTCCAAAGCCACAACAAAAATTTGACTAAATATATCTATAAACTGATTTTTTTGCGGGGGGAGGTCGTTGACAAGTATGGAAAGAGGGACGAAAGATACCAAAGGGACAGTCAAACTCATAAATCTAAAACAAACTGACAACGCCATGGCTAAAAATGAAAAAGACAAACAGAAAAACAATAGTACACATGACACAACATAGAAAACTAAAGAATAAACAACACGAACCCCACCAAAAACTAGCGGTGATCTCAGGTGCTCCGGAAGGGTAAGCATATCCTGCTCCACATGTGGCACCTGTCGTGTTGCTTATGTGATTACAAATCCGGTAAATAGTCTAATTCGGTAGGTCACATTCATGAAAGGGAAGGGGACTGTAGTTACGACGTAAGGAACATATCCGATATCATTTGTGAAACGGTTATTCCATAACGGTTAACCAACTCGTGATGGCGTCCGTAAAATTTACGAAGGGATGATTTCAACTTCACCATTTGGAACTCTTGGTTTAATAGCTTCCTTGTGAGCAGTAACCCTCTATCAAGAAAATCATGATAGGAAATGCAAGCACGGGAATATCGTATCAATTGGGAGATATATACCCCGTATGCAGGTGCTGCTGGAATGTTGCTACTTAGAAATGGAAAGTTCACAATTGGAAAGCTGAAATCATCTCTTTTGTCGTAAAGTTTTGTTTTCAACCGACCCTCATTGTCAATTTCTAGATGTAAGTCAAGATATGAAGCCGACTTAACTGTATCTGTAGTATCCTTTATCTCCAATTCGATGGAATAGATGCGTTCCACATAGTCCCCAAATTTTGAATTGTTTAGTGAAAGAACGTCATCTATATAGCGGAAAGTAAAGTTAAAGGATATTGCTAACTTCTTATCTTTCTTCCTAAGAAGTTCCTGCAAGAAGTCAGCCTCATAATAATAAAGAAACAAGTCGGCAAGTAGAGGGGCACAGTTTGTTCCCATTGGGATGCCGACAGTCTGTTGAAAAACACGTCCTCCGAACGTTACAAATATGTTGTCAATCAAGAAATCAAGCATCTTGATAATGTCGGTTTCAGAGAATTTTTTGTTTGAATCAGAGTGATTCTTTACAAAGTATGATTTATCCCTCCCTAAGACAAGATACTTGTATCTACGTTGGCCATTCTTTTTTATGAAGCAAAGTAATACCAACTCTTTCAATTTGTTTTTTAGTTTGGAATGTGGAATACTTGTATAAAGAGTAGAAAAGTCAAATGTTTTAATACTGTTACAAGATGAAAGAGAGTTAGATTGTATGTACTCTAAAAGATCTTTGGAATTTTAAAGTATCCACATCTGATTCACGCCACCTCTAAAATAGGCAGTTTCACAATAACTTTGAAGCCCGTCTTTGATTGCTGATAAAATAGATGTTAATAATTTAGAAAGAGGTTTCGTGGAGCACTTGGAAGACCCAGCAATATACCGTTGTTTGTAAGGACACTTATGTAGTTTAGGTATCCAATACAGTGATGGAAGATCCAGTTCTTCATCTTTGGTTGAAATACCAAAGGAACAAAGAACAGACCTATGATTATCCAGGATTTCCTCTTTGGTAAGTGTCGTGAGGGTATATGTTGAGTTTCCAAGTGAATTGTCTATACCTAATTCGTTTATCAAGCAATTAATGTAGTGACTTTTACAGACAAAAACGATGTTATTTGGGGCTTTGTCTGCGGGGACAACAACATATTTATCATGGAGGTCGGATAAGTGTTTAGCAACATTTGGGTCTTTAAAGATTGACGTAGCATGGGCATTGATGGACCCATTCAGTTTCTTGATTCTGATTTGTATTAACGACCTCACTGCCTTAATCCATTCGGATAGAGTGTCTACGTCTTCCTTTTCACGTTTAGCCCATTGCCTGGCATAATCCTCGACTGAGTCCATCAAAATTTTAAAGTTGTATTTCCAATTGATGGATTTAGGCTCACGATATTTCGGACCTTTCGATAACACATTTCGTAGAGAAGTGTTATTAACAATGTTAAGGTCACCGGTAATAACGTGGCCAGCAGGATTATATATGAATTGGGAACTAGCACAAGTGCAATCAGGAGGTTTAGACTTGAAGTCGTCAATATCGAGATTCTGCAAAACGCGTTTGTAATTGAAGATTTTAGTTGCAATAGGTTTGGTATAGGTATAAGAAATTATTGGTACAGACTGGTCTTTGAAATAAGGAGGTATTTTCGATTGAACTAATTTATGATGAAGGATATTGCCTAGGTTGACGCCATCGAGACCTTTGTTGGCAAAGGAAAGATTTAGAAAAGATCTTTTCTCTTTTTCATCTTTTCCAATGCGAACTGGCTTGAAAAGTCTGTGACTTGCAATATCCGAAATTATAGCTTGAAGTTTGTATTGGTTTGAATGAGGGTTTGTAACAGTGGATTCCAAACATAAATTGAACAGAGAATGAAGTTTTGTAAGGGGTAATGAATAAAGTTTCGTGCGAATGTGATGAATACCTAACGGCTTTTGTATGAATGACAGCAAGTCATTAATAGAGACATCATGCAGAGAAGGTGATGTATAATGACGATGACCATGACTGCGTCTACGTCGAGGAGTCGAGTTGAAAATATTCATCACATTCACCGAGTTACACGAAGGACTAGATAGAATACCTATACCATCAATTTTGTCATTGCAGCCATACGGTGTTGCAGTTCCCAATTGGAACTTACATAAGGTACTGAGAAGTGGAGCACGGTAAAGTTGATATTCAGATAACATAAAAAATCAGCTCGGCACATAACCGAGTAAGGAATTAATGAAGTCGACCATAACCAATGAAGATCTATTTGTCACATGACCAAATCGATTAAAAAAGAGGGACGAAAGATTCCAGTGGGACAGTCAAACTCACAAATCGAAAACAAACTGACAACACCATGGCTGAAAATGACAAAAGACAAACAGACAAACAATATAGTACACACGACACAACATAAAAACGAAAGAATAAGCAACACGAACCCCGCCAAAAACTAGGAGTGAATGTACACGGATTGTTTTCTTTTATCGTGTTAGTTTGTAAGCCATACCAATACATACCTCTTTCTATTGTTGCTCTAATGTTTGGGTTACTTTTACCGAGAGTAATGTTGTATGTGTTAGTGATAATGTGTTCTCCGACTATACCACTATACAGTAAATTATCGTCACCTTCAATATAAAATTTCAATGAAAAGAAAAATCGACAACATGTCACATATTGGTTCCGAATATCTGAAACCCTCATTTGTCCTTTTATTAATATAACGACTTATATTTACAAGTTTTTTTTCTATAATGTGCCTGTACCAAGTCAGGTATTTGACAGTCGTTATCCATTCGTTCGTTGTGTTTGAGCTTTTGATTTTGCCATTTGATTACGGACATTACGTTTTGAATTTTCTTCCGAGTTCGATATATTTGTTATTCTTCTTTTTGACACATGTGTCGAAGATGAAAAATGCAGACACTTTTAATTTACTTGTCGAATCTACCTTGTATCAATGTTTACATTTTATATTCGTTTTCTACAAATATTATATTTATAGGTTCAGTTGTTGTCTTGACACCATATTCATTGGGTTTTCAACTTTAGTGTTCAAAAGTTGCATTGAAAGTTTATTTGTTGTCTAAATTGAAATGAACGCGACAATAGTTTACCAGTGTCTAAATCTTGTGAATCGAACAAGAAGAGACAAACCAAAATAACAACCAACAGATTATATAATCGCAACATATCTGAAAGTTAAATTTAAGAACTTGTAGTGGTAGTCTGTGTGGTTTCGGCGAAAGTACGATTTGTCATCACTTAGAAAGTGAATTTTAATCTACAATTCCAATATATTTTATAGAACACTATCTGCTGAATGAGGCGATGTTTTCGACCTTGTCGCGATATATTCGATGTAGTCGGTCTAAACCATAAAACTTTTTGTATTACAAGGTTTACAAGTTCATTTCGTTGTAGTCTGTACATAAAGGGGTTTATTTATGACCTAGACTTACGTATGTACTTAAATACATGCTCAAAATTTAGTTTGGTGAATCATAGCAAGCTTTATTTTGCACGTAAACCATGAAATAACAAGCATCGAGATAACAAACAACAAATCGGGCCAATACGCCAACAAACAAATTTCGAAATCAAGATAATAAATAAACAAATCGGTTTTATATTCTAATTCATTAATCAAGGAGTCATATATATCATTTTCCATACTTTTGAAAAAACAAATTTTTACAGTGGTTTAAATCAAAGATTCATATGCTTTATACTAAACGAGAAAATTATTTCTTACCTTGGATACACTGTTTAGTCATATTGACATCCAACTTTGTTATATCACAGTGTACACCGTTTTCTAATTCATATTCATAATACTGAAATTACAATCATCGTTTTAATTTAAATGATGATATTTACCATTCTGCATTACGATCAAACTTTGATCAAATCGCAGAATTTGAATGATATTAATGATATTTAATATTCATTTACCATAAACTGGCATAAACGAAATGGCAAAAAATGAAAAGACAAACAGACAAATAAGAGTACACAACGAAGACATAACATAGAAAATGAAACAAAGCAACACGAGCACCGCCACTTGAGGTGATCTCAGATGCTCCCAAAGGGTAAACAGATCCCTATTCCATATGTGACAGCCGACAAGAGAGTATATTGTTTTTTTTTCTTTTATCTTTCTTTCTTTCATTCTTTCTTCTTTTTTTCTCTTTTTTCCACAGTATATTGTTGAGATTATTTCATCTACACTTCAGTTTATCAGTAGTTTAAACATTTTCATTTAGAGTGGATTTGGGAACAAGTTATTGCAACTTATATTAATCCCTGTCCACTTTGTGGGTGCGAGTGCTGCCTTGTAGCGCCATTAGCCGTTCGAAATATAAAATTAGTTAAAAAATTGAGTTTAGAGCAGATCTTAATTCATAAAAAATTATCTAGACGAAAAACATCTCAAACACACATACTTACAAAAACAAAAAAAGATACCAAGCGGAAATTCAAACACTATTAATCTAAAGAACTTACAATGCCATGGCAAAAACCGAAAAACGATAAATCGCGAAACCACGGTATACAAAACACATCATAAAAACTATAGGCTCAATAACACGAACAACAACAAACACCGGAGTGGCAGAAGGGCAAGGAGATAATACTGCACATCTAGTAACCCGTCTTGCTGCTCTTGTTAGCACGAGCTCAATGTTGAATCTAAACGGTCGGTCACTATCCTTATTGATGTTACGATAATTGAAACATATCCATCTTCATTTGGGAAACAGATATTCCCTAACTTCAACAAAATCGGGATGGCACCCGTGAATATTCGAAATAAGGATTTCAACTTTTAAAAACCCCTTTTAAACGTTGGCTTATAAGCTTCTTTTTAAGAGGCAACACTCTATCAAAGAAATTGTGATAGGAAATTTAAGCTTTGGAATATAATG
This sequence comes from Mytilus edulis, assembly GCA_019925275.1. Classification (NCBI taxonomy): domain Eukaryota; kingdom Metazoa; phylum Mollusca; class Bivalvia; order Mytilida; family Mytilidae; genus Mytilus; species Mytilus edulis. The sequence goes on along the minus strand of CM034356.1, from coordinate 88,738,810 downwards.
TAATCTGTGAGTTAGATACTACATATGCAAGCGGTTCAAGTATTGCTACATAGATATGGAAATCACAATTAGAAAACTAAAATCATCTCTATTGTGGAAAGGTATTTTTCTCAACAATTCTTCATTGTGAATATCTAGATGTAAGTCAATATGTGAGGCAGGCTTAATTGTATCCGTTTTTTACTTATTTCAGTTTTAGTGGGATCGATACGTTTTACAGAGTAATCAAACTTTGAATGAATTATTTCGTGTGAGTATATCATCTTTATAGCGGAACGTGACGTTAAATAATAATGTTAACTATTTGTCAGTCTGCAAAAGAAGCTGATGTATGAATATAAAATAAAAGGATGTGGTATGATTGTCAATGAGACAACTCTCAACTTCTCCAAAGTTAACAAAATATACACATTAAAAAAACCTTGATCATAGTTTGTGTTTATACTTTGTTTTCTAATGTATGACTTTAAAATAACTTTTCCTAGAAGTTCTGTATTTTTTTCTTATTTAAGGACATTAACTGTGTTACCGGGCAACCAGTTACACTTGTAATTAATGCAAATTTGCATTATTGTAAAATTAATTATAAATAAATTTAGTATTTCAATAGTTATCAAACTTTATAAAGCTACATTTAAAAGATTTTAAACCTCTGTAAACTTGTGTTGATAAATTTTTTTTGAATCATTTCATAAATCTTAACATATTCCACTACTTTGCAATAAATATATACAAAAAAAGTTACAAAAAAAAAATATGTAATGGTTTAAAATTAATGTCAATATTATACGACATTGGTCAATATTTTCCCCTCATTATATTCTTAGACAAAATATCATCGACATGACATGTGCAATTCGCTGCTGCTGATTTACAGACCTAAATCAGAAATTTAACCAAAGCACTACTAATTAAAGGATGACACTCTGATCAGCCAGATAAAAATCCCGATAATCAGACTAACTTACAAAGTATTATGTATTAGTATCTGATACTAATAGTTATTCAGAGTTGTAAAAATCCTCATTACCGGATCACAGTCGAGGTTAGTGTTAACTCCTCAAAGATATCAGGATTATAATTTGATTTGAGAAACGCGCGATTTGTCTACGCAAGACGCGCCAGTTGCGCTCTGGTGAAATAATTAGAATGTCAAATACGTACTTGTGATTTGAATTTTCCTCGGAGTTCTGAATCAGTATTTTTGTACTTTTACCTTTGAATGGTTTAATGATCAACAAATAACATTCTAGATACACATAATAAGACCTAACCCATATCTAAAAAAAACGTATTAACATTTGATTAGGAAATCAATTTAGAAGCGAGACGTTTCAGTATCTACTAATCTTGTAATTACTGATAATCTCATGCGCATATTTTTTTTAATATAATTTATGACTATGATCCAAAGGGATGGTTATATATATACGGACAGATGTACAATTAAACTTATCATATATACCAGGATTAAATCTTGTATTTACGCCAGACGCGCGTTTCCACTACATCAGTGATGTCTATTCAAATTTTTTTAGAAAGACAAAATAAGGTACGAAGTTGAAGAGCATTGACCAGCTTATGTAATCTATATATTCTTGATGTAGAAAAGCCTTGTTATTTGTATGGAGAGTTTCTCATGGCACTCAACCACATCTTCCTATATCTATTTTATTACTACATTATGTATTTCAAATATTCAAACGTTAAATATGCCCATATCAATGATAATTCATGTCAGCACAGAAAATCATACCCCGGAATCATACATTGTACTTACATTCGTATAGTCTTCGAGATATAATGCTGAATACTGCTTCTTTTTTGGATCCGCAAAAGGACTCTCTCCGACTAGTGTTGCATTTATAACAGTTCTAGAATTTATAAAATCGTAAGCAACATCAGCCATACCGTAGGTATGAACTGCATATGGAAAAACAAAAAAGTCTACATACAGACGTCCTTCCCATTGGTCTGGAGCACAACATACAGGAGTCGATATCGATGCCCGTAGACTTGTTAGCACTACAATCAGTATTAATCCCCCTCCTTTTGCTGCATACATATTTTGTGGGTCACAGAAAGTTTAACACAACGATAAATATAGTTATAAAAATATCTATAACTCATCATAATGAAGATAAATTATGTAACAGTTATTGTACAATCAGGTATTGATGTATTTCGGGTCAAGTAGATAGGGCTATCCATTTAGGTGTGCAGTATGAAAACTCATCATAGATAGATACCAGGATACAAATTCAGTCCGCCATACGCGCGTTTCTTCTACACAAGACTCATCAGTGACGCTCGAATGAAAAGAGATCAAATAGTATCCAAGAAAGGTTTTAAGATTTGTCATCAGCGTACTTGCGCATTTTGGGAATTTTCTTTCAAACAAATATATTTCATGCGAAAGATCAAACAAATACAATCAGTATAAAGAAACGCACAACATGTCAAGAATAGTTGTAACGGTAATCCACAACTGACAATATATATGTTGTGTTAAGGTTTTAATTTCGTACAAATTCATTACAAAATATTGAAAACAACACGTTTAATAATTTCATGCCTCCGAAGCGCTTTCTGGGTTTCCTTTCATCAGGAACGCTCAAAGCCAAACATTTGAAATCCTAGGATGTATAAGTACCGAAACAGCTGTAGGCTTTATGTCAAAAAACCTAAAATAGATAGCCAAATGCGTCTAAAGTCAACTTTGCCTGAAGGGAGTTGTAACCTTAGTTTCTTAATAATTTCAAATTTATAAACGGACAATTTAAGATAAGAATGTACAACATTACAGTTTGTACATAACATGTTTAAGTATATGTATAAAATACAATAATTTAATTGGATGTAACGAGTTTCCGATTGGCTGACGTTATTTGTTATCAACCATAGACATCATTTAGTCATTTGACCGTGACGTCATCAACGTTTTTCAAGGTTTCTACGTTTAAAATGGAATTTAGAATTAAATTATAAGAAATGACTGTATATTTTTCTGTCTATTCGAAATAACATACAAAATGTGGTGCACACTGTTAAATAACCCGCTACGCACGTTATTCATGTGCACCACATTTTTTTATGTTATTCTTCAAGACAGAAAAAAATATTACAGTCATTCTTAAATGCATGTATAAATGCTAAACTAAGTCCTCTTGCGCGTTTCAAAAATTCATTATGAGTCTAGAACAAGTAATCGATGAATTATTTCATTTACCGGATCTTTACATTTATAAACAGAATACATTAGCAAATTGGCATGTTTAAAATAAGTCATAAAGCAATGTACATTGATTTTTTTTGTATATTTCCATTTTGTTTAATAAACTTTCCATAACTGTTGTTGAATGGTTTGGTATATATAATTTGTTCTTTTGTAATCAGTTATACTGTTTACCATACAGTGCACGTTTGTTTACATTCTTTCATAAAGGGTTTCTACTCGCACTTGCGCTGTGAGGTGGCTTGATTGGACAGAATGTGAACTAAATACATTTTTTTTTATGAATGGCTGAATTTATTACAGTTGGTTTACGTGACCGTTGTTCTTGATAAAAAGTTTACTAGAAATTGGGACAGGTTCAAATCCTACGCTTATACAGGATAAATACCGAGAAAAAACACAAACGCTAAATGTCAGAACATACACACCCGAATGATATTTTATTTTTTGAATACTAGTATAACATAAAACTTGTATTACTTGATTTTCTCCGTTATTAAAAGGAATGCAAATTTAAAACTTTGTGAATGTGTTGGGGTTTTTTTTATGTTAAAATGAACATATTTTGATGATAAGTAAAACATCGCAGACTTTCCCCACAAATGCATACTTTTAAAAGGTAAGAAAAAGTTCACTTGCTAGAATACAGGACAAAACTCTATAACATGTCCCTTAATTATTAGTTTGTGAAGTTCTTTTGTTGAACAGTAGGTTCAATAGTTTAATATATATGATAACCGTGTTTACCTTACTTAATGCGAATTATTTTCACTTTTATCAGAGAGTTAAATAAAACTATCATGGTAATTGATTATTTAATCAAATATGGTTTTCGTATTCAAATCGAGAATCAAAGTAAACAAACAGTCTTTTCAAAAGAGTTAAAGTTCTTACGCAAATAACACTGCCATAAATCCATTTCAAGGTTACAATATCTTCCATTTTATATGATCAGGTTTTACAGATGTACTCTTAATTTATTTACAATATTATCTTATTTCTTATCCCAGGCATAGATTACTTTCGCCATCTCTGGGACAACTTTTGTGAATTTTTTGTCCTCAATGCTCTTCAAACTTACACGTGTTTGGCTTTCAACTATTTTCATCTGAGCGTAACTGCATAATGAATTAAGACTCTGGCATTGTCAAGACTGATTCATTTGTTGACTGCCCTGCCAAATTTACCTCACTCACAATTAAATGAGCTGAGTGCTATGTTTTTTTAATTTCATTTGGAATGGTAAGACTGATAGAGTAAAGCGTAGTACTCTTATTGCAGATTTTTCACAGGGAGGATTAAATATGGTGCATTTGCAGTCTTTCTGTACATATCTTAAATTATCTTGGGTAAAGAGATTTTTATCAAATTCAGATGGTACTTGGCAGAATTTATTACTAGCAGAACTAAAACAGTTAGGTGGTGACAGAGTCTTTACATTACAAAAGGATAAGATTAAAGAAATTTCTAATTGCTTAAAAAATCCATTTTGGAAAGACATATTTGAATGTCTACACATGGCAAAGCCTTATACAAAGTTATGTGTTCCAGAAATTTTGTCATTGGATATTTTAAACTTTATACCAATATCTGAATACCCTGTTTATATGAAATGGAAGTTATATGGTATACAGTTTATAAGGGACATTGTAGATAGTCAAAGTAAATCACTACTAACATTCCAACAAGTAAGACAAAAACTTAATTTGGAAAATTTTTTGAGATACTATAGTTTATTATCTAACATTCCAAAATATATAAAAAAAAATACATCAAAGATTATTGTGATTTGAACATACAAAATTTTGTTCCTTTTGATGCATTTTCTAAAAGGATCTTGGAAAATAAGAAGTTAAAATTTGTATACAGAGATCTTGTAGATAAAATATGCATACTCCCATATGAGAAATTTTTAAAATGGGAGGATGTAACAAATTCTGAAATCTCAGAATGGTCTAAGTATTTTTCTCTTTTGAAAAGATGCTGTAGGGATACATATTTAAAGAATTTTCAATATAAAATATTACATAGAATTATACCTACTAATACATTTTTATATAGAATTAAGCAAAAAGAAACAAGTCTATGTACCTTCTGTAATGAGGAAGAGGAAACAATAGAACATTTATTTTATGATTGTAATGTTACATACAATTTTTGGTTGTCATTTTTACAGAAAATTAAATTATTTGATGAGCATTTCAACATTAGTAAGACAGAAATTTTATTGGGATTTATTACTAAGAGTTTGTTTATAAATTTGTTAATAATTATAGCTAAAAACTACATCTTCAGATGTAAGTTAAGAAATATAGCTCCTAGTTTTATAGGACTTAAATTCAGAATAAAACAATACCAATCTAATGAATTTTATATTGCAAACAAAAATAATAGAGCAGCATCTTATGAAAGATTCTGGTCCCCATTACAGACAATTTTTTCATGATTTATATTATCATTTATACTTTAAATTATACTATAGTGAGCAGTGGTATTTTTAATTTTTACTTTATATATAGACATGCATGCATACTAATGGTAAGATTGCAGCGACTGTGTGGAAGTAGTGAGAGAAAGTGTGAGTGTGAGCAGCTATATTCTTTTTTTTCTTTAATAACTATATTCTTGTATTATGAAGATAAATTTAAAAAAAAATGGATAGTCTTGTATATAACTTTCAATATTTACCCCAAAAACCATAGTCAGGTGGTGATTGTAGGGGTATTGTAAAATCCTGACTATTGAAAAACAAATAAAAGATAAAAAAAAAAACAAAAAAATTGCATAATGAGTCTTATATAGACAAATTGTCCGTCTTGAGTATCAAATTATAAACCTGGTACCTTTGATAAATATTCACACCACCGGGTCGATGATACTGCTGGTGGACGTTTCGTCCCCGATGGAATCACCAGTCCACTAGTCGGCATTTCGGTGTATACATGAATATCAATTATATGGTCATTTTTATAAATAAACTGTTTGCTAAAGTGTGAATTATTCGAAATACTAAGGATTTTCTTATCCTAAGCATAGATTACCTTAGTCGTATTTTGCATAACTTTTTAGAATTTTGGGCCCTGAATACTGTCAACTTTGGACCTTTTGGATTATAGCTCTTCATCTTTTATATAAGCTTTGGATTTCAAATATTTTGGCCACGAGCATCACTTAAGAGACATGTATTGTCGAAATGCGCATCTGGTGCAACAAAAATGGGACCGTTAATTTTTTTACTACCACTGGGTCGATACCTCTGCTGGTGGACTATTAGTCCCCGAGGGTATCACCACCCCAGTAGCCAGTACTTCGGTACTGGCATGAAAATACGGATTTTTTGTGTTATTAAAATTTATTGTTACAAAATGATAGGAATTATTATAAATTAAGGAATGTATCTCCCTTATGCAAAGCTCTGATTCCTTTCACGGATTTGGTTATACTTTTTGGACCTTTTGGATTATAGCTCTTCATCTTTTATATAAGCTTTGGATTTCAAATATTTTGGCCACGAGCATCACTGAAGAGACATGTATTGTCAAAATACGCATCTGGTGCAACAAAAATGGGACCGTTAATTTTTTTATACTAGTACTTGTTTGGCTTTCTAACTATTTTGATCTGATCGTCACTGATGAGTCTTATGTAGATGAAACGCTCGTCTGACGTATCAAATTATAAGCCTAGTTCCTTTGATAAATATTTGAATTCAACAACTCAAATATTGTTATGATATGATGATGTTGGACGCCTTTAATTTGAATCTTTGACAAATATGACGATTTTTCACTGTAAACTTCCCTTTCTCAGTAATGACGTATTCATTGTAAAGATCTTAAAATGCCAGAATACTAGTAGTTGCATGATCTGATAATTAAACGAGTGTGTCCAATACAGCTATTGAATAATTGTATAATTGTTTATAGATATCCATGGTGGGCCTTGAATGCATATAGGTCATTATAAAAAAAACCATGCAAAACTATGTTATTGTGTCTTTATAAGTCACAGACATGAAAATATATCAAAATAACACTTGTATGTGTAAGATATGAATGTTTTGTGATACATAATAAACAGTTCACAGTACGAAATGTTATAAAAACATCCTTAATGTTTTCTTAAAACCTTGGAGATAGCCAGAATTAACTGTTTTTTTTTCACTTGAAATAGGACTATTATTCATATCATTTGCTATTATGATTTATCACTTTTTATTGCATTTTGATACATACAAACATTCTTTAATGATTAAGAAGGTGTATGTTGGTTTTATAATAAAAATAATGTAACATTTGTTAAGTCAATGGTGTAACCAAAGGACAAATTAGTAGGATAAGAGTTATATTTTCGCAAGATTGGAGCATTTACAACAGTTTCTCCCTTATCAAGGTTACTTGTAAGCATGTTCTGCAAAAGAAAACAAACAATTATGTTGAACATTTAGTGAAAAAATCGTAAAAGTAAGTTAAAGCTATATCATAAATGAAAATAGTGTCCATGGTGTACCCTTGTAAAACTAATTTTTTGAAAACATTTCCTTAACTTTGAATTATGAAATATATTGATTATAGAAACTTGTACCAGTAACAACATATAGACTGAATTTTTTTTTTTTAATGTTTCATTTTAGTTTATAACTATGTTTTTCTGTTACAAATCATGATGTATTGTGTTATGTGTACATGTTATGCTGCCCATCTAGGGCCCTTGGTTGGAATAATAAAATATTCTTATTCTTATTCTATAGAATAGCACGGCCGACACTCGGCTAACCGAGAGATTGGTCGGTTAATCTATATTGAGTATGCGGCTATATCGTCGGTTGGTCTGTTAATTGGGTTGGCTAAAGTCTGTTAATCAGGTGTTATCGAGAAAATCATTGAAAGTTCAGCATGTTTCATTGTATAACTTTCTAAATATACTTTCATCATAAAAGGTATTCATGTCTAACAAAACAATTCAATGTACTGAATTTAGTGGTGTAATTATTATTTTTCTAGCTTCGATGTACGATCTATAAAATGAAAAGGCGGGTTACTCATCATTAAATTAAACACATTTTACACACATAAAATGTACACAAAATGACACATTGGTTAAATTTACTTGCATTCAATATTTTTAACATCGAAAAAAGAAAGGCATTATGTTTGTTAACCATATTGATATCATTGTGTGAAAAATCTACACGAAAATCTGTATTTTGGTGACATAAATCAATCTTTATTTAAAACCTGGTCTGTTAATGGGTCGGATGTATAAAACCCGGTCTGTTAATTGGTCTGTTAAGAGTTATGAATGACAATAAAAGTATAATTTTATTGCTATATGGGGTGTTATCTGATCAAAGACGAGCGGCTAAAATATACGAAAACAACACATGAGCAATGAAACATAACATATACGGAAACAACACATGAAATTGAAAATTGATAAAAATGGTTTCAAAAAGTGTAATATTAAAGTAATATTAATTTCATCCAAGAATGATCGCATATATCATGTTGATTCTGTTTAATTGTCATGAATGACACAAATTTGTCATCTACATTGGTAACCAGTATATAAATCAGAGATAGTAACTAAACATCAGTAAGTAAAATATATTGGGATGACAAAATATGAAAAATAAAGAAAGAATAATGAGTAAGATAAATAAGATGTAGAAAAAAATGACATAACAATTTAAAGAATACAGAAATAAACAATACCCCCCCCAAATCCAGGCCCCTCATGGTATACACAAGAATCTGGATGGAAACGCGGAATAAAGAATAATATATAAGGACAGAAAAGAGAGAAAAATAATACTTGTTTAAGAATACAAACATGAAAAACCGATGGATGTTGAAACAGTAACGGATTGCGATGTACTTATATTGGTGACACATTCTAGAAGTTTACATGCGGACAACTATGGTGGCAGGTTAATGCCATTTTGCGTTTTAGCGCTTTAGCGTTTTCGCCTTACATATTCTATATAATGAAAACGCGAAAACGCGAAACCGTTTTCACGTTTTCGACTTCGCGTTTTTGCCCTATAGAATATGAAAGGGGAAATCGCGAAAACGCGAAATGGACTTCACCGGCCAACATAGACAACTGTATTTCTCCTCTGCACTTATGTAGAAAGGAACTAAACCGAATAAAATTAATTGAAACTTAAAATAACCAAATGTAGCTGCATTCGCCCCTTTCCGTTTACTTCTTTAGAGTGATTTTTAAACAACATATGATTAAGTAATAGAAGAAAAGAACCAATTGGATGATGCTGACGAATTAGGGTTTAACGTCCAGTGACAAATATCATGCTCATATGTGAACGAGACATGTTATGTGTACCCTGTGTTGTATTAGAAAGTGACACTTTCAGTCTGAATTGAGAACGTGCTACTTCGAACAGACACAAAAATTAAGGCTAATTGAAAACGTCAATAAAAAATTCATGCATATTCCAGAGGCCAATCTATATCACGCTATATTGAAGTGACACACCCTTCAATAAAATGCAAAGAAAGTCAAAATAAAAATGCTCTTTCTAGGATACTAGGCACCGTATTGTCATTTTTGTTTACTCAGGAACATCTCATTCTTAAATTTTTCAAGGGGAAAATATAAAGGTAGCAAAGTTATTGTCGTGGCTAAATAACTCTTAACTGACACAATTTCAATTGTCCAACCCATTAACAGACTTTATTCCATAATTTTCACTAAAACGTGGTATTATTCACGTTATTTTACAATTATGAAATATTTACTAATGTCAATTTATTTTTTAGAACCACAGTACTATTTTTTGTCCTTTAAATGATATCTAAATTTGTTTGTTTCGCCTTTTATTAAAAAAATTGCTATGCGTATAAGCATAAATACTACATACTTGCGCGACGCCTTTTAGTTTTACTGAAAACTGCACAGACTAAGAAATGTTTTTACAAGTGCAAAATGTTCTATAATAGATATCATTTTGTCAGACACTTTTTTATTTTTTATTTGTTTCTTGTAACATGCCAAAAATCTGTATATTTAATAGAGTTTGACATTAAATTAAGCGTTTTACTCTTAACAGACGTATAACCAACCCGATTAACAGACCAATCGCCCATATAGCCGCATACTCAATATAGATTAACCGACCAATCTCTCGGTTAGCCGAGTGTCGGCCGTGAATAGGGGAAAGGAGCACTTATTTCGTAACTGAATCTTACAATACACCTTAATTCATTGGTGTTACCGTCACAGACCATTTTGATAAAATAACACCATTGACCAGTTTAGTAACACCACTGAATATATCATGACAATCAGCATTGTTTTGTGTTTCTTTCATGTTTAACAAAAGAAACATCATATTATTAATGAAAAACAATACTTATTTAACAATGTTTTAACAATATCATGTATTACATATACAAAGTTTTCACAAACTGATGTCTGCTGGTAACACCAATGACACTATTTAGTAACACTATTGACATTTTTAGTAATGGATGTTATGTTATATAATTTGAGATTTTTTTATCCTGAGAAGTATTTTTCATCTTTTTCTTTTGCTCGGTGGTCTTGGCTTTGTGTTCAGTACTTAATAAAAGTAAAATTTGAAATGTGATGTCAATGGTGATACTTTTGTGTCACTGGAGTTACTGAAGGGTCAGTGGTGTTGCTATATAAAAATGCGACATTTGTTTTTATTTTTATTCACAAATGAAAGTGTTTTTTATGTCGTATACGAAGGATTAGGTATATTATTATCATTTAATCTTCTACATTATACATATATTCAGTTTAAGTGTATTTTTTTAGTATTTACAACGGTCATAATTAGAACAGCCAACGTTTTTACGACAATGTATTCTGAAATTTATGATTGAATAGAATGCACAGCTATATGAATAATGTCAATAAGTCGTAGTTTAAACTTAAACAACAAATTGAAACAGTTGTTTGATGTTTAACAATAATATTTAGTACCTTAATGTATGTTTTAAATTGGTAACACCATTAACACGATTCTATCAAAGGATGACCTAAAATTGTTAAAATTGAAGGAACTCTTCATTTTCCCCATTGCATACTTCTGAATATCGTTGCCACCATACTATAGAATAGAGGGCCACATTCAAATATTTTAAACAATGACATTATTTTTCAAAATATTACCTCGTCGAAATTTGCACTTTTTTTATAATGACCCATATAGCACGAAACGTTAACTATATCGACACACTAATAACGAATTCAAAAACAAAATCTAAAAAAAAAAAAACCCGAACTCCAAAGAAAATTCTAAACGGAAAGTCCCTTATCTTATGGCAAAATCAAAAGCTAAAACACATTAAATAAATGGATAACAACTGTCATATTGCTGACTTTGAAAAGACATTTTCTTATGTAGAAATGGTATATTAAACCTGGTTTTACAGCTACCTAAACCTCTCACTTGTATGACAGTCGTATAAAATTCCATTATATTGACAACGATTGTGAACTGAACAAACAGACATAAAAGGTAAAACTGTTAAAAATAGGGACACAGCAGTCAACATTATGTTATAATCTTCATGACTGTAAAATTAAACAAATATGTAACAAAGAAGCGCACAAATATATTCCCCCAGATATTGTTTTAACTTTATGAGATTTGAACATCGGTAAACTATGTCGATTCAAAACCAGTAGACTTATCAGGAAGAACAATTGTTATCGACAAAGCATTATAATATAATTAATCTACCAATCATAAACAATATGTAATAAATATTCGCGTTTCATATAGGAGCGAGGTCTTTTTATAAACGAGTTGCGAAAGATATCGAAGGGACATTAAAATTGATAAGTCGAAAATAAACTGAAAAAGTCATGGCTTAAAAAGAAATAGACAAACAGGCAAAAACCAGCACACAATACAAAACATAGAAAACTGAAGACTGAGCAACACGAACAACAGCAAAAACTGGAGGTCATATCAATTGCTCCGCGATAGTATGCAGATCCTGTTCACATGTGGCAGCTGTCGTGTTGCTCATGTTAGTACAAACCTGGTACGAAGTTTAATTCGGTATGGCACAGTTTGGAAAAAAAGAGACTTTTATGTTACGTATCCCGGATTTGCATATAAGCAAAACTTAGTTTCAAACCTTGGATACAATGTTTAGTCCCACTTGTCGCAACCATAATCCCGTCTTGTTCCCATCTTGTTTTCTTTGATCGTTACATACCGATTGTAATTTATTACCGTGATTTTACTTGCAATGGGTAACACGACGGTTTTCAATAGTTAAGTAGGTCGACGAATAAACTCCTTAATGCTGAACGGTGGATGTGAGGTCAAGAGCATACACATATACCAATGTTGACCTAAAATATTGTTAAATAATGAGAAACTGAACAAAATAGAAAACTTAAACCCAAACATTTGAAGCTCCATTCTTATTGATCAATGACAAGAAACATACGGATAATGTCATAGTATACCTCTCAGATGGGTTCGATCAATAAAGCGTACAGATAGAGGTCAGATAAATGCGAGCAATGATTATGAAGCATACAAATAGGGTCATCAGATACTAGACAGACGGATGTGAACAATAAAGAATGCAAATGGGATCATGTTTTACTAGCAGACGGAAATAACCAATGTGCAATCTAAAACAAGTACCTGTCAGACGAATTTTAAAAATAAAGCATACAAAGTGGGCCATTTGATACATGTCAGAGGGATGTGAAAAAAAAACATACAAAGAGAGACATCTAGTACCTATCAGACGAATGTGGAGGGGATGTTATAGAGAGGGTCATAGTATACCTGTCAAACTTATGTGAAAGAAATCTTACAGAGAGAGTCATCTGGCACCTATCGGATGGGTGTGGGGTGGGCAAATAGACGGCTTCAAGAAATAAACCTTACTGAGAGAAATATTTTCTTTCAAGAAAGATCAAAACAATAATACAGACGGATAGAATGATTTGATACCTGTCCAACCAAACGGATCTTTAAAAAAAAGCATACAGAAAGGTCATCTCATACCTGACAAACGAATTTGAAGAAAAGTGCGAGCAAAAAGGGTCATTTGATACTTGTAAGACAGATGCAATAAAAAAAGAGAAGATAATTTAATTACATATTTCTTGTCAGATTGAAACAATGAAGCATACATATATAAATTTCATGACAGACGGATGGGTACAATGTGCAATCTGGTACCTGTTCGACGGATGTGAAAATAAAAGCATAATTACAATATAGGGACATGTGTGAGCACTCATCATAGCAGGGAAGTTTATTGATATGTTCATTTGATACAAGTCAGACATGTTATATATACACTCAGTATATATATATATGATGATGATACTTATATTTTTATAGGCATCGATACATAATACTGCTAGACTTAAGGCTTCAAAAGTGGGCTTTCTTGGATACACAATTGTTGCATTTAGAAAGGCTTTAGTTTGGGAATCGTTATCAACATCATAAGGTCAGCAGTGCACTGTCAAAATACATGTGTTTTCCCATTGTTCCAGGACAAAAAAACGCAGGTGTCAATGCCACTGCACTCACTACTTCTTTATACTACAAACATACCACTTCTCTTGATGTTAACATGTTGTTTGGTTCACAGAAAGTATGACACATAGATGAAATGTATTTCAAAGTACCTTAATAAATGATAGCCACATCGATGTTGTCTCGTGATAATTTATAAAACTTTTGAATTTTTCAAATACTAAGGCTTTTCTACCTCAGGAATAGATCACCTTAGCTATATTTGGCAAAACTTTTAGAAATTTCGGTCCTCAATGCTCAACTTCGTATTTTATTTGACCTTTTTATTTTTTTGGATTCGAGCGTCACTGATGAATCTTTTGTAGATGAAACGCGAGTATGGCGTAAATACAAAATTTAATCCTGGTTACATTTGTTTTCTTTTCAGAGTTGTTTTAATGGCTTTCTTTGTATTGAATTGTGTTTTTGTGAGCATATTGTTATACTGTACGGTTTGCTAACGATTCTGTATTTGGATTATAAACCAAAAGATAATTTGATTTGCTATGATTACTTCATTCGAAACATGGAAAGCATTTAGTTAATCATTTGAAAATGTGGATAGTATAACTGTTGTTTATGATCCAGTTTTATGAATGAATGGAATACAAAAATGCATGTCAAACAAAAATAAATGAAAATCAGGATGGTTATTTATATGTGTATCCCAAACATCCAAACGTACTTGGCTGTATATTTTAAAAACCTCTATGACTTTTTAACAATATTTAAAATACTGACAAGATACTGAACATTGGCCATTGATCTAACGTAATGAGTTACTTTTAAATGTAACCAGATGCTCCACAGGGCGCAGCTTTGTACGACCGCAGAGGTTGAACCCTGAACGGTTGGGGTAAGTATGGACACAACATTTAAGCTTGATTCAGCTCTAAATTTGGATTGTGATTAAATAGTTGACACAGCATAGGTTTCTGACACAGAATGAATGTGGTCTAATGAACTTAATTTTTTTTTGCCTTTGAGCAATTCACTATGCTGTTGAATATTAATCCTCTCAAACAAATGTTTGAAGAAATTTTCTTTTTATTTATGAAATCTGAAATGAGAAAAATTGATTCCCCCCCCCCCAATTTTTTTTTTTCATATCCCCCTTTCCCTTATTCCAAAACTGATTCAAAATTCAAATTTCTAATGGAGTTGGCAACAATAACTACTCATTTAAATACATCATAAAATATTTAAATGTAAAAAAATGCTTGTTATCACTGAATGGTAAAGCTTGTTTTAATTTATCAGTTGGTAGTAAAAGTGAATATACATTGTATATTGCGTAAAACAATGATATAAGTTGATTCAACTACTATTCTGGACAAAGAAAGATAACTCCAATTGAAAATTTCTTGCTATTGCACAATATTGTGCAATTAGATATTTCTTGCTATTGCGCAATACTGTGCAATTGAAAATACTTGCTATTGCACAATACTGTGCAATTGAAGATTTCTTGCTATTGCGCAATACTGTGCAACTGAAAATTTCTTGCTATTGCACAATACTGTGCAATTGAAGATTTCTTGCTATTGTTGAATACTGTGCAATTGAAAATTTCTTGCTATTGCACAATACTTAATATAATAGTTTTGGATCCTGATATGGAGCAACTTGAAAACTGGGCCCATAATAAAAAAATCTAAGTACATGTTTAGATTCAGCATATCAAAAAAGCCCAAGAATTCAATTTTTGTTAAAATCAAACTTAGTTTAATTTTGGACCCTTTGGACTTTAATGTAGACCAATTTAAAAACGAGACCAAAAATTAAGAATCTACATACACAGTTAGATTTGGCATATCAAAGAACCCCAACTATTCAATTTTTGATGAAATCAAACAAAGTTTTATTTTGGACCCCGATTATGACCAACTTGAAAACTGGACCAATAATAAAAAATCTAAGTGCATTTTTAGATTCAGCATATCAAAAAACCCCGATAATTCAATTTTTGTTAAAATCAAACTTAGTTTAATTTTGGACCCTTTGGACCTTAATGTAGACCAATTTGAAAACCGGACCAAAAATTAAGAATCTACATACACAGTTAGATTCGGCATATCAAAGAACCCCAATTATTCAATTTTAGATGAAATCAAACAAAGTTTAATTTTGGACCCTTTGGGCCGCTTATTCCTAAATTGTTGGGACCAAAATCTATCCCAACCTTCCTTTTATGGTAATAAACCTTGTGTTTAAATTTCATAGATTTCTATTTACTTATACTAAAGTTATCGTGCGAAAACTAAGAAAAGTGCTTGTTTGGGCCCCTTTTTGGCCCCTAATTCCTAAACTGTTGGGACCTCAACTCCCAAAATCAATCCCAACCTTCCTTTTGTGGTGATAAACCTTGTGTTTAAATTTCATTGATTTCTATTTTTTTTATACTAAAGTTATTGTGCAAAAACCAAGAAAAATGCTTATTTGGGTCCTTTTTTTGCCCCTAATTCCTAAACAGTTGGAACCAAAACACCCAAAATCAATCCCAACCTTCCTTTTGTGGTCATAAACTTTGTGTCAAAATACGGTGATTTCTATTTACTTAAACTAAAGTTACAGTGCGAAAACCTAGAAAATGCTAATTTGGGCTCTTTTTGGCCCCTAATTCCTAAACTGTTGGGACCAAAACTTCCAAAATCAATCCCAACCTTCCTTTTATGGTCATAAACTTTGTGTTTAAATTTCTTACATTTCTATTTACTTAAACTAAAGTTTTAGTGCGAAAACCAAAAGTATTCGGACGACGACGACGACGACGACGCTGACGCCAACGTGATACCAATATACGACCAAAAATTTTTCAATTTTTGCGGTCGTATAAAAATTGTATCAAAAGTAGTGGTAATCGAAAGTTGCAACTTGACCGAGGCATATATACTACGCCATGACCAAAACGAAAACAAAAGCCCCCGAAGAATGTTAATTCCACATCTGGCAAGGATATAGCATTCTTACATTTATTGTTATCCTTTTCTCAATAAATTAAGTTTCTAAAGGAACAAATAACTTGTTAAATGTACATATTTTTGATAGCATTCAAGTCATCAAAAACGAGGGAGGGGTAAATTCCTTTTTCTTCACATCAGCAATTGACGAAAAAAATCAGGATTACTCTTTTGATAAAATCGTCAAAGCACCAAACCTGCTCGTAATTTAAATGATTCTCCACTAACAGGTCAGCATAACATCAAAGACCAGTTGTTTACCAATTTACTCTTTACTTTCATTCTAACCATAACAGTTTTCAAGATAATACACCCCAAATCAGCAGAAGTGCTTATGTGCAAAAACTTTTATCTGGTCCAATTGTATAACATTATTGTAGATCTTGTACTGCAACTACCATTTTCTTGTATACTACTACGGGTGTATTTAACGACCTTGAATACCCACAAAGATATCATACAGTCGGTCATGTTGTTTACAAATTATGATTATGTGTTATTCTTGTGGAGATAATCAGCAAAAACAGGCAAAAACGGGCACAAACCCTCATTTTAGGGCATTTCTGTATATATTTTCAATGATCATTTTTGTTGTCAACAGTTTCTGTCTATTTTATCATAGTTTTCAAGAGTATTAATCAAAACTCTAAAAATAATTTTAAAATCTTCATTTCAGGGCATTAACCTTAGTTGTCTGACAGTTTCAGTCATACCAGCATTTTTGAAGATCATTTTTTACAGGCACAGTTTTTGTCCATCTAATTTGGTAATTTGAGATAGTAAGCAAATATACGAAAATAAGTCAATATTCGTCACTAATCTATAGTGTAATAACCGGGTTGAGGTCATATAAACAGTTTGTATAGATCGTGTACACTTGTCTGATCAGTTTGCCTGTTCGCAGTTTTTGCCTCAGTGTCTATTGTACTTTTCTTGATGTCCCTACTGTAAGCAGTTTCTAGGCGTGTTGTGTGATGATTTCGGAATCGAGTGATCTGTGCTTAAGATTGGTTGATCATTTAGGTTGATGGAAGTTATTAGGGAAAACGGTACTATTTATTCTGCCATTGACGACAATACTAACATTTTCTAAATTTACCAGTTTTTATAATAAAAACCTGGATAAAATAGTTATGTGTGGTGTTAGTACTTTATTACTCTTTTTTAAAAATTGAAGCCAAATAGTATCATGACCAATTTCCAACGGAGTTGTTTAAGTTATCCATGCCCATCGTCATTTTACACCAAATTTATGAAATTTTGAAAGCCTTTTCGAATAATTCTCTAGAAAATATTTCAATAGGTTTTAAAATTTATATTGTAAATTTACACACTGCATAGATAAATAAGAAAAATATATTGTACCCTTACATCCAATCACAGCCCTCCTAAGTTGACTTCCTTCACCTGTCTTGGGTACACCAAAGGCCAATCTAATGCTGGGAAAATGTATTAGTACCGTTTTCCCTATTATGTTGCGTATCCTCTCAAATAAACTGTCTTTTATCGTACCATATGCCTTTCAAAAGTTTACAAAGAATACTAGCTTATATTTACAACTCCGAGTCCTATGATATTGCTTATTCCGTCGTGTCAATATAATACTTTTCCACTTACTGACCATTACTTATTTTTTATATGAAAACAAATTAAATCAATTCAATCCAAATAATTTTATTGGTGTAAATTCCAATACAGGATTGATACCAGCTCACATTTACAGAAATAAACTAAGACAAATATGATACAGAGACATAATTTCTGAATGATATGAGACACATATTCTATTTTTTCATTGCGTAGAGGTATTATTCATACTATTTTTCAACTTACTAAAATAAGCTTTAATACTACAACAGTTTTAACAACTTTATGTTTGCTTTAAACGAATGTTCGTATCATACATACATGTATATCGCTTATTCAAGCTACACATACAATACACAAGTACTTTTTCAAAATGAAACTAAATCCATCTTGTTCAGTGATGTTGACAACAGAAAACTATATACAACACTTAAATTAAAAAAGAGTATTCATGTATTTCTTTTAAATTTTGTTCAATTCCATCCTTGCAAAGTGGAAAAATTCTATGTTCTAAAGGCATTCTATCATGATTATATCTACTAACTTCTAATAGAAATTTATTACTACTATTTTTTTACCATTTTAGAAATATCACAATTACTATGGCAAGCTTTAATAGAGTCACAAAAAGAGCTTGTTTCCTGGATTTGATTAATTATAAAATGTTTATAGCTTTTTGTTACTTGTAAGCCTACAACCATGATAATTCACAAATATATTAATAAAAATACAAATATTTCACAACATAGTACTTACTAACATTTAAAAAAAAAAGCATTTACACAAAAACTTTCTTATAAGAATAAAGAGTATATAGAATATATAATATTTAAATTATCGGTACTCTAGTGTCAACATAACACTAGCAAATTCAGAAAAAAGGGGGTCCGCATTTCCCAAGCGCCTGTGATTATAGCTGATGTAAAGATCGCAAATCTATTTTTATAAAAATGCAAATATTTCACCTTACATTTCCAAGAAAGACATTTACATCAAATATTTCACCTTACATTTCCAAGAGAGACATTAACATAAAATCTTTCAAAAAAGAATAAAGAGTATATAGAATATATAATATTCAAATAATCATCAATCGATCTAGCAAATTCAGAAAAAAGGGGTCTTTTCAAGGCGCCTGTGATTATATGATTATAGCAATTAGCAATTGGATAGATGTAGGCCTCTTCGTCGCAGATCTATTTTATAAATATACAAATATTTCACAACATATTAATAACTAACATTTCGAAAAGAAACATTTAAATAAAATATTCAAAATAAGAATAGAGAGTAAAAAGAATATATAATATTCAAATTAACGGAATTCGATTGTCAACATTTCACAAGCAAAATCAGAAAAGGGGGGTCCATTCCCACTGAGGACTGTGATAATAGTTGATGAATAGACGAAGGCCTCTACCACGAATAGCTGATATATTAATTGAAAAAAACATACATTTCACAACGATATTAACTTTCATTTTATAACGGAACATTTACATAAAATCTTCCAAATACGAATGGAGAATATACAGAATATATATAATACCCGATTGAGAATGTTGAGTATATTTATACTTGATTGTCAAACTGACACTGGAATTACAAATTACAATTACAATACGGCAATGTTTACTTGATTGTCTACATTACACTGGAATTACAAAATAAAATAACAATACGGCATAGTTCACTTGATTGTTATCATGACACTGGAATAACAAAATCAAATTACAATATTTCATAGTATAGTTGCAGAGAAGGATCCAGCCATTTTAAAAGGAGGTTCCAACTCAAGATTAGGGGGTATCCGACCACATGTCCCCATTCCAAAGCACTGATCGTCAAAAAGGGGGGTTCTAACCCCTGGATCCCGTTGATCCTTCACTGACTTGATTGTCAACATGACACTGGAATTACAATACTACATGTATATCAAATCATCCCAATAAAACGGCTTTTGTTGACCGGTCAATGTGAAGTTCCATGTCAATGTTCTTCCGGCTACAAAACATAGCGGCAGCGCGTTGTTTTAGTCTATAACATTCTTTCCTAAACCTAGAATCTCCCATGTAATACACAATAACGTTCACAACATTATTTATAAAGTACGATCTAAATAAAAGTGGAAATAATCCAAGAACTATAGGACTAGGTGGCAGTACATTGCCTCGCTTTATGGTCCTAACAGCATTCAGAGACAAGTGCGGTATATAACTCACAATATATGCAATAGTTAAACACAAGAATATTTTTGTTACGGTATGTTTTCTTCGTTTCAATCCATTCTCTAACTTCATCAGGCGATTCATCCTGAAGTGATCACGTAACTCCCATATGATTCTTCCATACAAGAAAATCAAGACACAGAAAACTATCGCAAAAGTGACAAGTAAGACAGTAGCTTGGACAAATGGGTACTTTGTCGGTCTGTAATCATCATCGGTTGTACATCCATATCCTGTTATATTTCCGGGAAAATGTTCAATCGATTGTCCTTGGATGAAAGCTGTAGGCCATGAAAGAAGAACAGATAGTGAAATTGCCATTACACACATTATCTTTGCTGTTTTCAGAGACATGTCTTCACTAAAAGGAAAACAGATTTTCCTGTACCTCCCTATTGCCATTACAGTCAACACAAAAGCTGATCCTAGCTTAGAGACGTCTCCTATAAACCTTGAAAACTTACAAAAGCCTTCACTATAGAACATGTGAGGATAGACGTTATCTACGATTTCGGACGGCATCGAAATAAAGCAAGCAGTTAAATCTAAAACCGCTAAACATAAAACATAACATCTCAAGTTAGAAGGATTATACTTAAAACCATAGATAAAAAGAACTAAGCTGTTGCCGATACCTCCAAACGCAAGAAGAAAAGTTAAGTAAATAATAGTCGGTAGTCTCTGCTCCGCCTCGGCATCATTTAAGTCTTGCAATGAATAATAGACAATTTCTTCTGAATAATTCGTGGATATCATTTTCCCAACTACTGTGTCGATACCGGTCTGGCAAATTTATAAGTGTATATCAGTTTGTACTTTAGGTTCACTGAACCAGTAACCTCAAGGCCGGAATCCTCAGTTTTGACAAGCACTTCATAGTACACATGGAAATTGTTATTAAATGCGTATAAATCCTGTTTACTATATTTGAAAGTTAACCAAACGATCGGCAAATAAACACAAGAAATAATTAATTCCTTTAGCGTGTAAACATTTCTTCTGCTCTTTGTTTGATCCAGCGAACGATCACTGGTTTAACATGAAATCGATATGCTAAGAAATCCTTGAACTCTGTGTAACACTTTAACTTTATCATGTGTCACCTTGCACAGATGCGTATGTGTTTAACGGGTATAACTCTGAAGACGGTTGATAAATCGAGTACAAGGTCAAGATCTTTATTATAAATATATTTGTTGAAATAGCTTATATTAATGTTTTAATGTTGGTGTTTAATTGTCCGTGAGCAAACATTAAACCATACATTGGCAGTCTTTTATCTATATAACTTTTACCCGCAGGCTATTTCTATCGTTTTTAATTATATAGGCATAATAATGTCCTCATATCACAGAAACTTATTAAAAAATGTAACGTTCGTGTTCCATCTGCTTCCAGTAGTTTACTTGATTGGAAAAGGTCTGCTACCATTATAGAGGGTCAGGATGGGGTCTGTATATTCTTTTTTTTATGTCATTTTTTTATATACTTTTCCAAGTTAGTCTCTATTCTTTAAATTTTAGCAGGTGGTTATTCTCTATTCTTTATATTTATTTTTGTCCATTATTTTCTTGTCTATAAATCCCCGTCCGTACCCTCATTATAGGCGATTTTGAATAAAAGAGAACAAAGATATTGCGAGAACATGTACCCCCTCTTTTGAATCTCTGTACCAAGTTAGGTCTATGACTTGGTTTTCAGTTGTTCCCTTGAATGGTAGTTTGATTTTGACTGAACATATGATTCAGTATTTTTGTTACACTTTTGTTAAATAAACAATTTAGTGCAAAACGTTAATTGATTAATTGTTGGTTGCTTAACGTCCAGTGGCAAGTATTTCATGCATGTTTAGTGCAAAACAAAGATATATTGTATTTATCCTCAAAATATCCATTATAGAATAGAAGAAGAAGAAGAATTTTATTAATCTAATCAAGAACCCATAAAGGGCATCATTTTACAACACATATTGATTGGAAAAAGCAATATTACAAACAGTACTCAACGACAGGTCAATATACGGTCGGTCTTTAACGATTTAAAGCATATATGCAAATCTTTTATCCTTTCAACTTGGGTGGTTTTAACAATCGTATAATACTATTTAATTTGTTTCTGTAATGCATAAATAACTCAGTATTGCAATGAATCAAACGAGGCACCCCTCTCGTTCAACTAATTCATAAATGTGTGTGATATCTCGTATATAATAAATAGTTTCGAGCCTTCGCAGCTTCTTGCCATTTCGTCTAAGATTAAAGTATATATATCTAATCTGAATAATGTTGTGATCAATAAAAGGCACGTAAAAATGGTATAATAAAAATTAGTACATGAAAACTGAGACTATAACATTTATGTATTGCTCCTAGCTAGATGAAAAGCATTTTTAAAGTATTAGAGAGAGAGAAAAAAACTCGTATACACTGAGGGAGATGTTCAAGCAAAATACAAACAAGAAATGTCTAAAATCGTCAATTCAGGACAGAAACTTTATGGTCTTCAATACTGTTGATCATATTTAGCGATTTACAGTTTCTGTCTACCAAATAAAGTTTTCAAAATGCAATGCGTCTAAAAATCATAATCAATAAATTCCTGAAGTAACTATACTTCATATATATATGTGTCTGCAGATCTTGTATTGTTGATCACTTCTGCTTTAAGCAGTTCGTAACTTTATAAGAGTTTTAAGAGAATGGGAAGAACAGGTAGAAGATGGATTTTTGACATTCTAAGCATTTTTATCTCTGTAAATATTTATCTATGATCGTTTTCAATATAACAGAAAAGTACTTCTACTTTTTACGTTTATGTGATAATTTTAGCTATGGCGGCAATATTGATTCGTGTATTAATTATTCGTGTATATATAATATATTGTTATTTAAAATTAATTTCACAAGAATGCATAAAACTAAGATTGATTCCCAATGGTTTCAGAAAAGATTAAAAACAAAGCTAGAGTCAACAGAACGATGGACATCAAACTGCTAAGTTGGGCCATATGAGCTAAAAACTGCGGAAACTTAAATAAGTGCCGATGTCCATTAGAGGAACTACTTCGACAAAAATCGCAAAACGATAAAAAATTCAAAATTAATTACAAATAATATCTAATCCATAGATTAAAGCATCACAGGCTCAGCAACTATAAAGGCTATGACGCTCACCCGCAGTAAACACAATAAGCGGTAAAGGGAGATAACTAAAAAAATTCAGTCATACTGACATACTGGCAGATCTTACTCAACCTGTTGGTCACTTTTCCTTTAAGCAATCTTAGTTTTTGTTAGGGTAAATGGATGCCCCACTCAGCAAGTTATCATATTCTATGATCTGTTGACCGTGAAATTGGGTTCAGAACTTTAGGCACGTGCCTACACATAATTTTTACAATTTTTTTTTCCAAAAAAAATAATAAACAACGGTACGTTATCTGTTGTCAAATATGGCATTAAAATTAGAAAGATCATATACTAGGGAAATAGGGAACAGGTGTACTAATTTTCAAGTTGATTGGACTTCAACTTCATCAAAAACTACCTTGACCAAAAACTTAAACCTGAAGCGGGAACAGACGGACGGACGCACAGACCGAACACATAATGCCCCTAGGTGGGACATACAAATGCAAACATCGTTATTAAAGGGGGAAAAATACCCCAATGGTGATTGTGGCCAACTTTTTAAATTTTGGCCAGTAGTTTCAGATGAGATGATGTTTCAAGTTAAACAATAGGCTAGGCTAGCAAACGTTCACACTTGACCTTCGTGCAAGACGGTGAGCTAAAACGTACTGAATACTAAAATGGGATGACAAGCGGAAAGCACACCCAAATTCCTAATGTACACATATATACACCAATTGTAATCCAATCTAAAGCTGAAGCATCCAATAAACATGCAATCAATTAGCCCCAGACAACGCCAGGGGAATCCTAAAAGTCTTACTACACAACAATTAAATTTCATTTTTTCTTAGATATTTATTAGATTAGTTACATATTTTTAGATACATATGTGCATCATGCCATGCATATATGATTGAATGCAGTTTACCTTGTGTCCAGTGGCAAATGTTTCAAGTTAATTCAGAATATACTTAGATCTTAGTAGTAGGAATAGTTCTAATACTCGGACAGAGAGATACACAGAGGTAAATGTTGGGCAATAATGACTCACTGGATAGATATAGAATATAAATAAACATTATTTGTATCAAAATAGCCACCACCATTATCTAATCATTAAACTTATCTTTTTTTTCATACAGTAATTTTGTTGCTATTTTGTTTAATTTGTAGATCTAAATTTCAAGATGGATAAATCATTGTATGCTAATCAAATTTGGTTTTTGTTTTCATGATTGATATACATGTTCTAAAATATGAAAATACTCGTTCTGAACTGTCGATTTTTTTAAATCTCCGTTATATTTGCAGGGGTTGGGACCAAATATATGCAGGGACTCGGTTAGCATTGGGAATGTTATCAAAGTTCCTGTTTGGCCAATTATATGATCGTAAAATAAAATTACATAATTATAGAATGGGGCAATATTTTTGTAGATTATAAAAAATAGAACTTATAACTGTGAATGTTTGGCTGGTGTTATTTTAATAAGTTGTCTAGGAGTTATAATTGTGCATACAAATTGTGATAGTTTGTTAAAAACATAAATGTATAGGGGTATATTTTACATATATTGTTAACAAGAGAGAGGTGAAAGATCAAACTGGATACGACCGTAGATGTCCAACCCTAGAAAGTTGGGGCCAAAATGAACACAATATTCATGCTTGATACAGGTCTGAATTTGGATTGTAATTAAATTTTTGACACATAATAGGTTTCTGAAACCAATTAACTGTAGTCAAAGAACTTCAAATTTGTTATGTTTTTAATTTATATTCAATTTTTTGCTTTTGTGCAATACATGATGCTGTTGCGAATTGCCCCCCCCCCCCCAAAAAAAAAAAAAATTATTTGAAGAAATTTTTTTAAATTCTGAGAAATAAGAAAAATTGTCCTCCCCCTTTTCCATTATTCCAAATTTTTTTCCCCTCAAGCTATGGTCAGTATTTCAATTAAAATTTCTAATGGAGTTTGCAATCATAATTACCTATTTCAATACATCATAAAAGTTTTAAGATATAGAATGACATACAAAGTGATGGCTAAAATTAATATTAATTAATAGTAATTGCTAAAAATAAATTGACAGCTAATCACCTCTAAACAATCATCATTACTTAATACATAATTTAATAGCAGAGTAAGGGAGGTAATCATACATTGTTCTTTAAATTGATTTGGATAACCTCCCTTACACTGCTTTTAAATTGTCTCCCTTGTCCTTTAACCAGAAAACCCCTTGTTTTCCCCCTTTTTGGTCCCTAATTCCTTTATGGTTTGAGCCATAACTCCAAAGTTAATCCTAACCATCCCTTTGTAGTATGGAGTCTTGTGGTATAATTTCAGAGAGATTCATGCACTTTAACACAAGTTATTGTCTGGAAACTACAAAAATGCTTATTTGGGCCCCTTATTCCTAAACAGTTGGGACCATAACCCCCAAAATCAATCCCAACCTTCCTTTACTGGTTATAAACCTTGTGTTAAAATTCTATTGATTTCTATTTACTTATAATAAAGTTATTATCTGGAAACCATCTGTCTTCGGACCACGCTGACAAAGACAATGTGATACCAATATACGACCAAATTTTTTTAATTTTTGCGTACTTATAATAACTGCATGAAAGTTAATGCAATGTATATTTCATTTCAATTCAATGGAATGGTTGTCAGATTAAACATCATTACTGTATGTGACAATAGGACTTTTTGAAGGAAAATCACACTCTTGTTGTTAAAATGATGAATGACACTTTATTATTATACATATATAATGAATGAATGTATCACATTTTAATGACTGAGTTTGAAAATCATATCACATAATTCTTTTGACTCATTAATTAATTCTGATTTGGATCAAATTTTAACCACAGCTTCTCAAATTCTGATATAAATGGCTAAACAATATTCTCATTGTTAGTGATGAGTATGTTTTCCTGGTTTCCTGTTATGGCATTCTGTGTCCAGTTGAAGGAACCATTTATGAGGTGCTCTTGGTCAATTATAGCAAACTTGTGATGCATAAAAAAAGAGGAGTTGTCTATCCTGACTGGAATACCTGAAAAAAGACATATGATCAAAATAAAAAATACTTTATGTTTGATCTTTGTAAATGCATGTGAGTGATTAATGATGATAGAGTATCCAGTAAGTGCTGTTTAAAAACTACCAGTCTGTTTGTCTACATTTTGTAAATGTAGAGCCAGTGAAACTAAGCAATGGTACAATTCTAAAATAGTCATTTTGCTTATTTCATGAACTGTAGCTATATACCACATTGGCCACTGAATAAAATTAAAACTGGCAAAATTTGGACTATGAAAAACAAGAGGCTCTTAAGAGCCTGTGTCGCTCACCTTGGTCTATGTGCATGTTAAAACCAGGTGCTCCGCAGGGCACAGATTTATACAACCACAGAAGTCAAACCCTGAACAGTTGGGGCAAGTATGGACACAACATTCAAGCTTGATACAGCTCTGAATTTGGATTGCTATCAAATTTTTGACATAATATGAGTTTCTGACACAAAACAAGTGTCAAGATCTTACAAATCTATTGTGCAATGTTGTGCAATTAAAGATTTCTTCTTTTAATTTTTCAAAAAATTGGAATTTGAGAAACTTGGAAAAAAAATAATTGAAAACTACTACCCCCCCCCCCCCCCCCCCCCCCCCCCCCCCCTTTCCCAATTAGTCTAAAACCTGACATTTTTTAATACATAATATACTAGTACTGTAAGGGATGTAAATTCGTACATACCCAACATTGTATGTTTTAGAATTACCTCCCTTACACTGCTTTTAAATTGTCTTAATTATCCATTGACCAGAAATACCTAGTTTTCCCCTTTTTGTCCCTAATTGCGAAACATTTTGAGCCATAACCCCCCAATGTCAATACTAACCATCCCTTTATGGTATGGAAACTTGTGGTTTAATTTCAGAGAGATTCATACTCTTAACCATAAGTTATTGTTTGAAAACTACAAAAAGGATTATTTTGGGCCCCCTTTATAGGCCCCTAATTCCTAAACTATTGGAACCATAACCCCCAAAATCAATCCCAACCTTCCTTTAGTGGTATTGAACCTTCTAGTAAAATTAATAGAGATCCATATGCTTAAACAAGAGTTATTGTTTGTAAACTTGAAAAATGCTTCTTTTTAGCCCCTTTTTGGCCCTTAATTCCTAGACTGTTTGCCCAATAACCCCCAAAAATATATCCCAACCTTCTTCTTATGGTATTAAACATTGCAGTACAATTTCAGAACCATTGGAATACTAATACACAACTTTTTTGTCCTGAAACAAGATAAATGCTGTTTTTTGCCCCTTTGGGCCCCTAATTCCTAAACCTTTGGGACCATAACCCCCAAAATCAATCCCAAGCTTCCTTTTATGGTTATAAACATTGTGATTGATTTCTTTTTACTTATTCAAAAGTTATTATCCGGAAACAATCTGTCTGCGGACGATGCTGACGACGACGTGATACAAATATACGACCAATTTTTTTTTAATTTTTGCGGTTGTATAAAAAAGACGCAGATGGATTCATGACAAGTTGTGTTTTGGTGATGGTGATGTGTTTGTAGATCTTACTTTACTCATTATTCTTGCTACTTACAATTTTCTCTATCTGTAATTAACTTGGCCCTTTAGTTACAGAGGAAAATATTTGGTAAAACTTACCAAAATGTACCTAAGTAATGAAAATGGTTAAAAATTGACTATAAAGGGCAATAACTCCTTACAGGGTCATTTTGATCATGTTGACTTATTTGTAGAACTTACTTTGATGAACATTATTGCTGTTTACAGATTATCTCTATTAGTCTAGTCAATCTAGCATAAATTTTACCCTAACCTGAAAGTAATTGCAACAGAAGATTTTTAAGTTTTAATCTTTAGCATTATAACCCAAATTTACACAGAAAAAGTCCCATAAAATCTTATTTGAGGAAGACTGAAAAAATAACCATTCAAAATTCCTATTGAGATTTACATTGAAAAGGGAGATAACTCTTGCAAACTAGAGGCTCTTAAGAGCCTGTTTTGCTCACCTTGGTCTATGTGCATATTACACAAAGGACACAGATGGATTCATGACAAAATTGTGTTTTGGTGATGGTGATGTGTTTGTAGATCTTACTTTACTGAACATTCTTGCTTCTTACAATTATCTCAATTTATAATGAACTTGGCCCATTAGTAACAGAGGAAAATATTTTGTTAAAATTTACAAAAATTTACAAAATTTACAAAATTATTAAAATTGACTATAAAGGGCAATAACTTCTTAAGGGGGTCAACTGACCTTTTTGGTCATGTTGACTTTTTGTGCATCTTACTTTGCTGAACATTATTGCTGTTAACAGTTTATCTCTATCTATAATAATATTCAAGATAATAACCAAAAACAGCAAAATTTCCTTAACAATTACCAATTCAGGGGCAGCAACCCAACAACCGGTTGTCGGATTCATCTGAAAATTTCAGGACGGGTAGATCTTGACTTGATAAACAATTTAACCCTGTTAGATTTGCTCTAAATGCTTTGATTTCAGAGTTATAAGCCAAAATATACATTTTACCCCTATGTTCTATTTTTAGCCATGGCGGCTATCTTGGTTGGTTTGGCGGGTCACAGGACACATTTTTAAAACTAGATACCCCAATGATGATTGTGGTCAAGTATGGTTAAATTTGGCCCAGAAGTTTCAGAGAAGATTTTTGTAAAAGTTAACTACGACGGATCAGGGACGACGACGGACGCTAAGTGATGAGAAAAGCTCACTTGGCCCTTTGGGCCAGGGGAGCTAAAAAAGTTCAATGACGATTTTATTTTTACCACTAACCTAATACGCTTTGGTAGAAGCAATCCTGTTTAGTTTTTAAATATTTTTCTTTAAAAATTAATTATTATTATTGATATAATGTAATAATGGAATGTAATATACATGATATAGATATATTTTCAGATGAGAATCACATTAAAAAGGCATTACAAACAATTGAAACTAGAGGCTCTCAAGAGCCTGTGTCGCTCACCTGTTACTGTATTTACTGATGTCGGCCATCTTGGTTGGTAGGTGGGGTCATTAGACACTTTTTTAAAATAGATACTCTAGTAATGATTTTGGCCAAGTTTGGTTAAATTTGGCCCATAGTTTTAGAAAAGAAGATTTGTACAAGTTACAAAAATGACGAAAAGTTGTTCAATATTGACTATAAAGTACAATAACTCCTTAAGGGGTTCTCTTACAATTTTGGTCATGTTGACTTATTTGTAGATCTTACTTTGCTGAACATTATTGCTGTTTACAGTTTATCTCTATCTATAATATTATTCAAGATAATAACCAAAAACTGCAAAATTTCCTTAAAATTACCAATTTTAGGGCAGCAACCAAAAAATGGGTTGTAGGATTCAACTGAAAATTTGTGAGGGGATAGATCTTATTCTGATGGACATTTAAATCTTGAAAGATTTGCCCTAAATTTCTTAGTTTCAAAGATATAAAGCAAAAACTGCATTTTACCACTATGTTCTAATTTTAGCCATGTCGGCCATTTTGTTTGGTAGGTGGGGTCATCAGACACATTTTTTAAACTACATACCACAATTATGATTGTGGCCAAGTTAGTTTAAATTTGGCCCAGTAGTTTCAGAGAAGAATATTTTTGTACAAGTTACAAAAAATGATGAAAAAGTTGTTAAAATTGACTATAAAGGCAATAACTCCTTAAGGGGTTGACTGACAATTTTGGTCATGTTGACTTATTTGTAGGTCTTATTTTGCTGAACGTTATTGCTGTTTACAATTTATCTTTATCTATAATAGTATTCGAAGATAATAACCAAAAACTGCAAAATTTCCTTAAAATTACCAATTCAGGGGCAGCAACCCAACAACAGGTTGTCCGATTTGTCTGAAAATTTCAGGGCAGATAGAATTTGACCTGATCAACAATTTTACCCCCTGTCAGATTTGCTCTAAATGCTTTGGTTTTAAAGATATAAGCCAAAATATACATTTTACCCCTGTGTTTTATTTTTAGCCATGGTGGCCATCTTGGTTTAATGGCCAGGTCATCGGACATATTTTTTAAACTAGATACCCCAAGGATGATTGTGGCCAAGTTTAGTTAAATTTGGCCAAGTAGTTTCAGAGGAGAAGATTTTTGTAAAAGTTTACGGACGCAGGACGACGGACGCCAAGTGATGAGAAAAGCTCACTTGAACTTTAAATTTCAGGTCAGGTGAGCTAAAAAAACAGAAACAATATAAGAACATTTTAAGTTCTTAGGATTAATGAATATTGATCATAAATAAAAAAAAGAGTATCCATTCATATATCTATATATAACACATTATTAATTCAAATAAATTTTTACATCATACAATTACATAACACTTAATTTTCATTTAACCTCTATACACATGTGTGAAGACCCCAAATATTTCAGGTGCAACAGTAGAAGATGCAAACAATAAATCCAGCGTTCTGTATTCTGACTGGATACATAATTATCAAATGCATCTATGATGAGTTTATTTAGACATATGGAATTTTATTTCTATTCAAATTCAGTATAATTTTATTCTTTTAATGTGCATTTATATTTAATTTCTATTTTTGTCAACTAATACATTAAATACAAATTCTAACAAGACGTCCTTCAAACGCTTTGAGTACACACCCGTGGTAAAATATGAATATATTGCCAGTGCTGTTCCGATTGTACTCCCACGTCATACGCTTTTTATGAATGAGATACCCGACGTCATAGAACAATGACGTTAGAATGTAAGCATTTTACAGGAAAATACACGCTTGTGAATCCGAAAATCATCACAAGGAAACATACACAAATGATGCTAAAATGTGGCAAAAGCCCTTTATTGTACATCATATAAGACATATAAATAAATTATCATTCAAATTCATCCAAAACTGTCTAAATACATTATTTTAAATAGTTTAAGCATGTCACTAATGCAGTTTGCTCCGTTCTTTTACGCTAGTTTATTAGTGCGTTTATTTATGGGAACGGCAAATATTTGCCTACACCTAGAGCGCTTCGATCCAAAAGAATTGCCGTATGTGTCCTATCAGAATCGAAATAATTCATGGGGGCTTGAATATATCTAGATTTTACACGGGTTGTCCCTTTATGCCGATATTTTACCCCTCGCTATCGCTCAGGGGTAAAATATTTGTCATAAAGGGCCAACCCGTGGTAAAATCACGATATATTCAAGCCCCCATGAATTATTTCTTAATTAAAACATATTATTTGCCATTATCTTCACTGAATTCACAAAATCAGGAAATAACCGGTAACTTTCTGTATCTTTCACCTTGCATTCCCAATCAAATGACAGTTCATTATAAAATCCGTTGCGGGAACGTGTAGCCTATGAAGGCAAATTTGGCTATGCGTACCTGCATGCGGGTAGGCACAGACACTGCCTATAAATTACCTGTGGTTGTATCTGCATGGTCTGAAAACTATTACTACAAGAGGGTGTTTAATAACAGACTACAGTTAATCATTCAACGCAACATATTCATCAATAAAAGTATTGTGTTAAACATAATGTATTACCTGCTTTTCTCAACTTCCAAATCTGTGATCCAGGCACATCTACTTGTTCATTATCTGTAACGACTCGGACCACAACACCTTTTTTATGTGACTTGATTAGTAACTCAGCAAGATCACTGCATGTTATCACAAAAACACATATTTCAATCGATGTCCTAGCAGACATTAAATACGTAAAAAGTTTGCTTAATGAATTTTCTTCATGGGAGAAACGACAGTTTGGATTTTTACAACCATAATCATCAGTAAAGTATGCTTTACATGCAACTGTTTCATCAGGGAAAAATAAAACTTCTGTCTTTGGAAACTTTCTTCTGTTTATCTTGTTTCTTTTGTTAACTCTTTTATAAATTTGGTAAACGATTTCTGATGCTATGCCAAATGACAAAATCAAAACACCAGATCTCATTTCCCGCGGTTTTTCGATTTACTCTAACTTATTAAAAAGCAAAGAGAGATTCTGTCCATTCGGAAGTTTATTTTCTTTTTCGAACGGTTCCTGTTGACGAATATGAACAAGTTGGCAGATTGAAATTATCCTAGTTAACATTTACTAGAAGCCTGATTACTTTGAACAAAGCCGATATGGATAAAGGCGATGATATTGCCCTCAACTTTGGGGAAGAGGACGAACTAGATAGAAGACAAAAATTCAAGTATATTTGTGTCTTATCGCCGTCAGTCCAATAAAATAATATTCCGTCCGAAAAATAAAATAGCCGCCAACGTCATAATTATTTGGACTAGTCGCGTCATAAAATATTGGCACGTGTTTTGGGTAGTCCGAGATTATTTGAATTCGACTATTTTTGGTTGATATTTTTTTTTTATAGTACATGTAAATGGGGTACCCAAAATAGAAGTAACAATGCTTTTAAATACAAAAAAAAAATCACATGAGAATTTTAAATTTATATCTTGACTTGCATCTAGAAATTGACAATGAGGGTCGGTTAAAAACAAAACTTTATGACAAAAGAGATGATTTCAGCTTCCCAATTGTGAAATTTTCATTTCTATGTAGCAACATTCCAGCAGCTCCTGCATACGGAGTATATATCTACCAATTGATATGAAATCCAGCTTGTATTTTCTATCATGATTTCCTTGATAAGATTGCTACTCACAAGGAGCTATTACCAAGTCCAGATGGTGAAGTTGAATTCATCCTTCGTAAATTTATGGATGCCATCATGAGTTGGTTGACCGTTATGAATAACCTTTTAACAGATGATATCGGATATGTTCCTTATGTGTAATCATACTTCCTTTTCACATGTGACCTACCAATTGGACTATTACCAGATTTGTAATAACATGCAACATGATGGTGCCACATGTGAGCAGGATTATTCCCCTCAATCGACATTGAAGATCAGTATTTGGGTTCGTGTTGCTTAGTCTTTATTTCTATATGTGTCTGCTGTACTATTTTTCTGATTGTCTTATTTTTACCATGGCGTTGTCTTATTCTATTTATGAGTTTACTCTCCTCTGGTATCTTTATCCCTCTTTTGTTATCCAAAAATCAATGACATCATTAATTATTATTTGCTGACAATATTTTTCTTTTTGATTTTTGAAGACCCATTGGCAGAACTTTGAGATAGGCTACAAAGTAGTCCAAATAATTATGACGTCTGTAAGGCTTTTTAAATTTTTTCAGTGACACATAGCCTTGCAAATTGTATAATATTGACAGGTCAAGCAAAATTAAAAAGCCTTCCCAAACTATAATATTATTGACTGCCATTTGGGATAACAAACGATAAATGGTGTTTGGGACAATCGCTCTAATTGGTTTCAATATCCCATTTAGATTATTTACCAACTTCTGGATGCATTGGTGATTAGGCAGAATTAAAGATCTTCCAATTATTTCATCTTTGTCGTGATGACAGGGTA
Organism: Mytilus edulis; assembly: GCA_019925275.1. Classification (NCBI taxonomy): domain Eukaryota; kingdom Metazoa; phylum Mollusca; class Bivalvia; order Mytilida; family Mytilidae; genus Mytilus; species Mytilus edulis. Next base: position 88,704,587 of record CM034356.1, on the reverse strand, counting down.
ATCTCTCTTGTAATTATCCTCTCTTTAAATTATAATCACTTATGTAGTTTCTCCTTTAAGTTTGTACTTCAAAAATTGTAGGTGGTGCTTAAAAATTATAAAGGTAAAATGTTCTAGAAAATAAAATAAAAAAATATTATTGAATCATGTCTTTCACACCTATTACATTTATTTAAAACATTGTGGGAAACTGTATACAAAATGTATAAAGAAGAGAGTTTTTAAAATAGTTTTGCTCATTCAAAGTTCAGTTCAGATTTCCATTAACCTGCATGTACAGATTGAATGAGTCTTGTGCCAAATATAAGGGCAATACATTACAATATAATACAAATACTCGTACCTTTTCCTTAATTTTTTTAATATATTCTGTTTTCTTTTTAGACATGTGTTTTTTATTGTTCTTCAGTTCGAAACCCTTTTTTATTATGTGTGAAATTCTCATCGATAGTTTTCAACAGTTGTTAGATTGTAATTATGTATCAATGGACTTTTGGACTGTAAAAAATGTTACAGGTAATGATTGAGTAATCATGGAATTTCCTAGAGTACAAACGTTAACCGTTAAGGTTGAAAAAAATGATTCTTGGTGGATGATCTGCATTTATAAATTTTTGCAAACATTTATGTAGGTTACAAGTAATTTCTTTATAAACATTGGAAAATTACAGCAGATTTAAATGTAGTAAAAATAAGTAAGGTGTGTAAATGTTCTTATTTTGCATGAATTTTTTTTTTACACCTACTGCTTTTTCCAGTCAACCTTATTGCACCTACTCTGATTCAGACATGGGCAAACACAGGTTTGTGTATCGTGACATATCAGATAAATTGCCATCAGATTATAACTTTTCAATAAAACCTATTTATACTGTTAAGAACACTTACCTTTAAAATGTTGGATTACACCACAGGGACTCGGTAAGCAGATTAAAATCAATCTGTTTTGGTATTTCCTGCCTATTTGTATTTATACATTATTTATTTTGTTTTCTAGCAATGTGCAGTTTACTGTCTATATCTGTGTACTGAAAGATCCTATTAAAGGGATATAAATCGCAATTTTGATTAGCATACCCTTCTCTAAAATAAATACATGTATAATTAAAATATTTCTATGTGACTTTATACCTTACAAAGAAACTCATTTCCTTCCTCAATGATTATTCTATCAGAAGCTTTCATTGGTTTTTGATATCATTTTTTTAAAGAAACTGCTCTTCAGTCGGGTTGTTATCTCTTTGACATATTCCCCATTTCCATTCTCAATTTTATAGAAAGCTCGAATGGAATACTTATGAAAGAGAACAACAAAAATAAGTTTAAATAATGAATTTTTTTTACGTTAGAGTTATTGCTGTTTTATCATGTTTATATGTGCATCTTTTTGAGACATTGGAGCAGTAATCTTTTATTAATTTTCAGAATTATTAGTCCATGTATTTTGATACATGTAATGGGTCATGTATTTCATTCTTTTTTTTTAGGTAGATTACTGGTTGGGCTGAGATGGTGGAATTATGTAGATGACGATGGTAAAAGTAATTGGGTGTATGAAGCAAGAAAGGTACATATATCTGTTGCATATATATAACAAATGTATTATAAAGGAAAATTCATGTTTAATAGTTTTAGTTTCAATTTGTAAAATTGAAATGTCAAAATTGTGCTAAAATTGTATTTTTAGCATCAACTTATGCTTAATGTTTCTTGCTTATTTTTTATTCTTTTATTTTTTTACCATTTATAATTTTTGACCCTTTATTTTCTATTATGTGCACCAACTTCAGACCCTGATATATGACATTGTACCCCGACATTGTGGGTCCTACATGTTATAGATTATAACATGCCCTTTTCCATATTGGTCCTGGTATCTATCATCCCGAGACTCCCATATTAGGCCTCGGGGCTTTAGCCGAGGACCGATATGGGTCGAGGAATGATACCACCTGGGGCCAATATGGAAAGACATGTTATAATCTATTTATCACATATTTAAGTTTTGCAGAAAAGAGAAAAAAAGTTCAATTATAACAATTTAATGAAACATAACAGGTAAATCTTCTTTCTTTTTCCACAAAAGCAATTAAAAAGTCGTTAAGGATGCAATGACATCAAGTCATTTGGAATCAGGGGACAATAACCAATATACTCTTTTTTGCCCCGGGCAATTTTGAGGTTATTACATATGCAAAACCTAACGTATTCCTAACAAATATGTGATTAATAATATTATATATGAAAATACATTGGTGGTGAAAAATCTTTACTGTGATCATCTTCATTATAGAGAGCCACAGTAATTTATTATTAGCATTGTAAATGTAAACAACAAATATTGATGTAACATTGTTATATATTTCAGGGGGCACAAAAGAAAAAGGTTACTGTAGTTGAAGCTAGAATATTTTGGTTGTCATTAGTTGCTAGTGAAATTATATGGATATTCTTAATATTTTCAACATTATTACGACTGCGTTTTGCATGGTTGGTGAGTATTTATAAATAGACTTTTAGTATCTATGTAATGATACATGTATGTCTTTATAGTGGGTATTGTCCATCTCCTGACAAACTTTTTTTATGCCCCACCTACGATAGTAGAGGGGCATTATGTTTTCTGGTCTGTGCGTCCATTCGTCCAAGCGTTTGTTCGTCTGTCTGTTTGTCCCACTTCAGGTTAAATTTTTTGGTCAAGGTTGTTTTTGATGAAGTTGAAGTCCAATCAACTTGAAACTTAGTACACATGTTCCCTATGATATGATCTTTTTAATTTTAATGCCAAATTAAAGTATTGACCCCAATTTCATAGTCCACTGAACATGTAAAATGATAGTGCGAGTGGGACATGAACACATTCTTGTTTTAATAAACATTAAAGTTAAAAATACAGATAGAAATTTGATTGAATCAACTGTGTACTTAGTCTAAATTGTGAGCCTTTTAAAAAAACATTGATTTGGGGAGGGTGTGTTGAAGGGTAACTGGAAATTTGGATCTGGAGTTTATTTTCCAAAAAAAATATGCTAACCAAATTTAAAGTGATTTTTATGTGTTATCCTTGTCCGTATGTCAAAAGATAATTTTCCATTCTCCAACTTCAGTTTGCATCAATCAAATGTTTAAAACTGATACACAAAGCTTAATACTTGTACCACAAAGCACAGATTAGGTTTGAATTTGGGTTGCATTGCTTTTACCATTCTTGAGTTATGTCCCTTTATAACATTACATTGTATATGCAAACATGGGGATCATCTTTGAATCAAAGTACAATCCGAATCCCGTACAAACCTTACTTGATCAAAGAATAAATTACTGTAAATACAGAAACTTTTCTGAGGGTTTTATCATTGCGAATAATGAACCTTGGTGAGTATCTCTATAATAAGAACTCACATTCTTATATCTAATACCTGGTACATATAGATTCCACAACTGCAACAAGTGTATTACGATATTTTTCCACTCTCAACAGTTAAGTTTTAATATTTAAAGCGTGATGCTTACCTAGCTTTTTAAATAATTAAAATTTAACTGTTGAGAGTGGAGAAATATCGTAATACACAAGTTACAGTGGTGGAATCTGTTTCTCTAATGATTTTTGTCCTTCCTTTTCAAAGATTTGAGGAAAGTTGTGTACTTTTGATGTGACGTCATTTAGGCATGGTCCCTTTTTTCATGACGTCACAATAAGAAAATTCAGAAGAAAACAAGAAAATCTAAAGTCACAATTTAATTTCAACCAATCATTTGCCGAGAACAGATTTTTCACTAGTGAGGAGAAATATTTTTCTCACACCGGTCAGGAAATGTAAAAAAGCACAAAAACTAGAGAAATATATCTCTATGAAAATTTTTCCTGAAATCTCTATATCGGTAATAAATATTGACATTTTTGTCCATTCCTCAAAAATCACAATAAATCCTAGATTTACAGTATTTTATTTTCAATGCACATGTATAGTAAGAACCACAAAAAAAAGTCATATAAACCTTATAAATATCTTTTATAGATGATAGTTTTAGTTGGAACAGCAATGAATGGAGCTAATTTATATGGATATATAAAATGTAAATATGGTGCTAATAAAAAATTATCAACAGTAGCCACAGGTTTCTTAGGAAAACAATTATGGACTTCTGTAAGTATTACCAGTATTACTTAATTTTGACCTGTAATTTAAAAAAAAGGAACTGACATAAGAAGATTTAAATGCAAAAAATAATTAACAATCTTGTTTTCTGAAATTGGAACTTATGCTTTCAAGAGGTTGATCCATTCAACTTCAAAGAAAACTTCTACAGATCTGCCAGAGAAAAAAAAATTTCTAAATGAACAAAATGTTTTAATTTCAACATTCACATTTTATGTACAATCAAATCAAATACAGGCAAGATTTATCTTTTTGCCAGTAGTTTACCTATCTGGATCAGTTGGGATAAGGTACAGAAAATATATACTTATAATTGGTTGATATAAAGCCTGGACTGTGGTAGTACAAAAATGTACTATTGGAATAACCCCAATAAATCATGACATTACTAATAGGCTGGTGTAAAATTGAGAATGTAAATGGTGAATATGTCAAAGAGACAACAACCCGACCAATGAGCAGATAACAGCGGAAGGCCACCAATGGGTCTTCAGGGTGAAGAAAATCCTGCACCTGGAGATTGGCCTCAGCTGGCCCTAAATAAAAATGTGTACTGTTCAGTAAAAATGGACGTCATACTTAACTCCAAAACATAAATATGAACTAAAGATATTATACAACATTAATAAAGGCCAGAGGTTCCTAACTAGGGACAGGGCCAAAAATGCAGCAGGGTTAAACATGTATTGTGAGATTTGCAATTTCAGGGACCAAATAATTGCTCTTATCATACATCCTCCTTTTCTGTGAAAACTTTTACCTTTGAGGTAGAGATATAAAAAATCATATCAGGATATTTCAGCAACCTGTAAGAAAACAGACAAAAATGAACTTCTTTGAATTGCCCTTGTCTGCTCAATGGTCGGGGTTGTCTCTTTGACACATTCCCCATTTCCATTCTCAATTTTATGATAGTGTAAACCCTATTTTCTTTGTTTATACATATACAGTGAAACCTGTCCAAACCGAACACCCACAGGACTTTACGTTTTGTTCGGTTTTCACAGGTGTTCGGATTGTAAAGGTAAACGGAAGTCGACATTCAAATAATTTTGGCACTTACTGACAAGGGATAATAAGTGACACAACAGACCACAATTTATTTTTGTGTTGATTTTGATGTAAATGTTAAAATATAAGTAGATGAAGATGGACGTATACGTATTGCTACATTTTTTTTAATATAAATCAAACGCCACTCCGTCAAACATGCGCGTCGTTGTGAAACTATAAATCGTTCAATGATATCCGAATTGGAGCAATTTTGCTTAATTTACTGACCAATTCAGATTCCAAGTCTCTGTCAAATGACAATTCCGAAGTTGAATTGAGGTCGTCATTTTCAATTATCTGTACACACGAGTTTTCAGACTAAACTGGCCCCCTCTGATTGATACTTCGCCACAAGATAAGAGTGAAACAGCAGCAGGGGTCCAGTTTATACTCGGACTTTATCGTTGCTAAATAGCTAACGGAAATCTACAGGAGCATCTGCATTATATATAGGGCTTCTAAAGGGAATCTGACATCCCGTAAACACGATTCGAAACCATTGACCTTGTTGTGTTGCATGACTTCTTAATCCAGGAAATGGCTTTAAAACTATTATTTATTTAAACAGATTAGCTACAGAATGGCAGTTACGATTTTGTGGCCGTAATTATTTGCGTTGGAGATTGTTGAGTAACGTGCATTTGATTGATCTCAGGGAAAGTTCCTTTCTTGCCCTTTTCGGCGATTGGGGCAGTTTAACGGTTCTTCACAAAAATCATTTGATCACTGAATGCATGGACACAAACATGCTAATTAGTTTGAAATAACAACTCGTTAGTTGATTTAACCCCAAATACCCTCAGGGTCATCCTGTGTTTGTTTAATTAAATCATGCAAGTAATTAAAAATACTTTTTTGTTTTGATTGCTATTGACCGATTTTGACAGGTAGTTTTTAAATACAAATTTACTAACAAGCCTTCAAAAAGCGTTCAGAATTCGGTGTTGACAGGGTTCGGTTTTTTCAGGTTAAATTAACGCAAATTGATAGGGAAATTGTGTGGGACTTTGAAAATTGTTCGGTTTAAACTGAAATTCGGTTTTATCAGGGTTCGGTTTACCCAAGTTTCACTGTAATTGTATTTTATATTATTTTTATTTTCAGATGTTATCGATGGGGAAATCCGAGACACAAAATCAAACACAGCAGTAAAGTGACAGATCTGTGGGATGTTATAATAATGACTTTATCTATACATGTACATCTTCTTGTTGGGAATCTTGACATTATGTTTTATTATTTATTTCTCATATAAATATCATGAATAAACTTATAAACTCTGTAAATATGTATTTCACTACAAATATTTCCCTTTAACATAAGAATATTTAATTCTTAGACATTCATTAGGGCCCCGCCTTTAGGCGGGTCGCCCTATAGTGATCAGTCTGTCCGTCCGTCCATCCGTCCGTCCGTAACACTTTAACTTTGTGTCCGCTCCATATCTAGAGAACCATTATGATTTCATACTTTATACTTTACATGTTTATTAACCACCACCAGAGGGCTTGTCATGATGTATGTTCAACTTCCTACATGTAGGTCAAAGGTCAAGGTAAAAAAACTTTGGTTTCAGTTGACAACCCTGTGTCCTGTGGTGAAGATCGTGTCCGCTCTATATCTTGAAAACCGTTATGATTTCAAAGTTTATACTTGACATGTATATAAACCAACACCAAAGGGTGTGTCATAATTTATGTGCAGCTTCCTAGGTCAAAGGTCAAGGTCAAAAACTTTGGTTTCAGTTGACAACCCCATGTCCTATGGTAAAGATTGTGTCCGCTCTATATCTTGAAAACCGTTATCATTTTAAAGTTTATACCTGAAATGTATATAAACCAATATCAGAGGGTATGTCATAATTTATGTACAACTTCCTAGGTCAAAGGTCAAGGTCAAAAACTTTGGTTTCAGTTGACAACCCCATGTCCTATGGTAAAGATCGTGTCTGCTCTATATCTTGAGAACCGTTATCATTTCAAAGTTTATACTTGACATGTATATAAACCAACACCAAAGGGTGTGTCATAATTTATGTGCAACTTCCTAGGTCAAAGGTCAAGGTCAAAAACTTTGGTTTCAGTTGACAACCCCATGTCCTATGGTAAAGATCGTGTCTGCTCTATATCTTGAGAACCGTTATCATTTCAAAGTTTATACTTGACATGTTTATAAACCAACACCAAAGGGTGTGTCATAATTTATGTACAACTTCCTAGGTCAAAGGTCAAGGTCAAAAACTTTGGTTTCAGTTGACAAACATATGTCCTATGGTAAAGATACAATTTTTTAATGCACATTATTCACAGCGGGGCCCACAGAGATGGCTCCCATCTCAATGATATATAGTTCACTCAAGCTCTTGATTATATCCCAAGGAACAAAATTATGTATGTTTTTTTCACCAGCCGTCCATCTGTTCATCAGTGAGTCCATCATTCCTGTTTATGTTATCCACACAAAGGAATTTCATGAAACTTTGCAGATGGCTTGTGCATATCGACAGGAAAGTATACAGGAGTTGTGCTATGTTGAAGTAATATTTCAGCCTAGATATACTACTGCAACAGTTTGTCATCACAACTCTTCTGAATCCAAGCAAAATAGGTCATGAAACTTTGTAGATGGATATTATATGTAGATGTTCATACCCAGAGGAAAATTTTATTCAACTTTTTTTCAAGGAGTTGTGCCCTATTAAGTAAGAATTAAGCCTAGATATACTACTGCAACAGTTTGTCATTGTAACTGCTTTAAATCCACACAACTAAATTTCATGAAACTTTGTTAATAATAAGAACAAAATTAATGTTGATATGCATATCAACAGGAAATTATGATTTCTGCGATGAGACATACAATGTATGTATTACTATCCGGTAGTTATGGCGTAACCTATTTGTGTAAAGCTTAATATTTCAGAAGGTAGAAGACCTGGATGCTTCATACCTTGTATGCAGCTACCTTATATTATAAAATTTTCATTGTACTTGACCTCATTTTCATGGTTCAGCAACTGGTTGAAAATAAATTATAATTTTCTTTAAGAGAATTCCTAACTTATTATGAGTAGTACAATAACTATATTTGGTATATGGGTTCCTTGCAATGCCTACATGTCTGTCAGACATGATTCACCTGACCTGAACATCATTTTATGGATAAGTGATCAAGGTTAAAGTTATATGATGAGGTCTGTTTCTCAGATGCTATTAGCAGTAGGTCAACTATATGTGGTGTATGGAATGATTTTAAGAGGTACATGTCAGACTGCCAGGTTTCCTATGACCCTGACCTTTTTTTCATGTACATTGGTCAATTTTTAGTTTTTTCTGCTTTAGTCTGGTTTTGCAAGTACTATAAGCAATTTGGTTTATGGAATGAATGTAAGTTGAACATGTCTGTCTAGATGATATCATCTGGCCTTGACCTCATTTTCGTGGTTCATTGGTCATTTTAATGTTTTTGTGTTTTGGTTGGTTTTCCTATAAATACTATTTAACAGCAAAAGGTAAGCTATGTTTGGTGTATGGGAAAATTGTAAGGTGTACATGTCCTATCTAACCTTGTCCTCATTTTCATGGCTCAATGGTCAATGATAAGTTTTCACAATTTTGTCAGTTTATCAGATATTTTAAGCAATTGGTCATTATATTTGGTGTATGGAACAATTGCAAGGTGATCATTTCTGTCTGGCATGGTTGATATGACATTGACCTCATTTTCATGGTTCATTAATCAATGACAAGTTTTTCGTTATTTTGTCAGTTTATCAGATATTATATGCAAAAGGTCAACTGTATTTAATGTATGGAATAATTGTAAGGTGTACATGTCTGTCTAGCAGGGTTCATATGACCTTCAACGCATTTTCATGGTTCATTTGTCAATGTTAAGATTTTGTTGTTTGATCAGTTACTCAGAACAAGGAATTATTAATCTGGAATAATTTTGAATTCTGGAAAATTGATGAGAAATTTATGATGAAAACTAACCCAACTAAATAGGCTTCGCCATGCACCCATGGCTAAGGGGGGTTAGTTAGTTCATACTGAAATGATAGTGAAAGCAAAATTAACCTTAGCCATGCTATTTAGTTGGGTTAGATTTCATCATACAATGATCAATTTTCCAGAATTCAAAATTATTCTAGATTCAAATAATTCCTTGTTTTAGATACTTTTAGGGATAGGACCACTATGTTTGATGTATCGAATGATTGTAAGTGAACATGTCTGTCTGGCATGGTTAATCTGTTGGTTACTTCATTTTCATAGAATACTGATAATTCTAAGTTTTATGTGATACATTTACTTGTAGCTTACCCTTCATACTGACTTTTAATATAAATTCAATGATAAGTAAAACAGGAGAGACATTTCAGTGTGTGCACTCGAGGGAAACAGCCCTTGAACTTATTTTTACTAGGACGTTGCATTTATGTCTTTTTTTGTGTGTGTTTTGTTCCTGTGTTCATTTAAAGATATTTATTGGTTATTTCAGTTGTTGGGTGTCTATTCCATTGACATATTCCCCACATAATATTTATACTTTCTGGTGCATTATGGTTGTGTATATCATGGATGAGGTTTTACTTTTTTGAGTAGGTCATCAAACCAAAAGTAGGTTATCATGAACTACTTTGTATGATTGAATGAATTTGAAAAGTTATTTTCAGTTAAGAGTTCATATGCTGGATATCACAGTCTATGGTCATATTAATGGAATTGCATGATTACTAATAATTCAAACAACTGGTCTTATTGGCATTCAGACATAAAAGATCATAAAAACATCTTATTAAATGATTTATGGGTCTATTTATTTCTAAAATCAGCAGTTCACGGTACATTTAATTTCTTGTGAACTATTGCTAAATTTGAAATGCTTTCATTTTGTTTCTACCATCTTCTTTTCTCTAAAAGAGGTCCAAGGATGTTCAGGTACATCCAAATCCATCCTATGTAGCCATGATTGGTAGAACTTTTTAAAATCTTCATAATTAGAATCAAACCTCTTATACTCCTCAGTATTAAATTCTTTGGCCTTTTCCTAAAATAGACATTAAGAAGTCTTTATGTTAAATCAATTTGATTTGTATGGATACATCTGTAAGTCTGAGAAAACATGATTACATATTAGCTTTTTATTGGTTTTGAAATAAGTTTTAGTAACTGTGAGTATACTGTCAGATAGGTATTTTGAACTTCTAGTTTTTGTGGCAGTTGTTTTTCGTGCTTTTCATCTTTCTGACGAGTCAACTGATTTTAAGTGTGTTTATATATGTTGATCTGTTACACCACTCTCACATGTTAGGAGAGTGTTGAGCTTTCCCAAACATGTTTTTAAAGTGCCTGCCTAAAGTCAGGTGGCTATAATTCAGTAGTTGTTGTTGATTGCTGTCTATCATTGGTTTTTTTTCATTTTTTGTTTTTGTACATAAATCAGGCCAGTGGTTTTCTTGTTTGAAAAATATCTACAGTCAGATATCTAAAACTTACAGCAATTTTATAGAACAAATACAGTAGGTCTACTGATCATAGTAACATTGAAACCAACCAAAGTGTGAAATCAAAATTGATCACTGAATTGTTGCAAGAGTTCAAGGTCAGATGACTCCTGTGAGACAGACATGTAATTGATAACCTTATACAATGTATTCATTCTTCATAAAAAATAAAGTTGACCCATAACTTATAGTAAATTTAAAACTGACCTAGGCAATGAAAACTTCATATTGAATTAGAAATACATTGAACCCAAAAAATATGGTCAAGGTCAACTGCTATACATCAGGAAAAAAAACCCATCAGCATTCATAAACAAAATGTGATTTGCATACCTATTATCTTCTTAATTATTTGAAAAGATATACTGTTTACACCATTACTACAGCAGAATCCAAATTAGGATACATATATGTCTTGCATTCTACCACTTTTCAGCCTCAGGTAAAATAAATAATCAAACCTTTTCTAATATCTTATTTCTGGCCTTCTTAAGCTGAATTTCTATTGTCTGTAAGATTTTGGTATTTGGTTTCAATCCCTCCATTTCCATTTCTTTCAATAAAACCTTTTTATAATAAAAATTTAGATGACTTCTACGTATAAGTGCTCCAAAAACTGTTATATTTGGAGTAATTCCAGCATCCTGTAAGAAATAGAAATCAAGTTTAAGAAATCACAATAAGATAGATTAAATGTAATTTGTTTGTAAGAAGAATCTGACATGGAAAGTATAAATTGGGTAGAATACTATGAGATACACATTATTACAAATAATTTTTCATATCATCTCAAGACTGTCATTTAGTTTATTCCATGGATGATATTTGGACAGATATGAAAATCAATGTGTTATAATATTTTGTCATATATTTCCAATAAGTGTAACGAATACAGGGTTCACCTTTAGGGATGTTCCATTATAACAGACATGGTTTCTAGGGAAGGCATTTAAAAAATGAGGTAACCACCTAAAGAAGGCAAACTTTCCATTATGCAAAAGCATAGACAACACTAACCCATAGTTAAGGAGGAAGTGCCTTCCCTGGATCCCATATACATGCAAAAAGAAGATGTGGTATGATTGACAATGAGCATGATGAGACAACTCTCTGCAAGAAAACAAATGACACAGAAATTAACAAATTTAGGTCTCTGTATGGCCTTCAACAATAAACAAATTATGTATGATTTTATTGAACAGCCTTTATTTAAGAAATAATTCCTTCATGTCATGCTCTATGATCATTTTAACATGGGTAGGCATTATATTTGTCGATATTTTACACTGAGCGTTAGCGAGGTGTAAAATGTGGTCAAATAATAATGCCTACCCATGTTAAAATGAGCATAGAGCATGACATGAAGGAATTATTTCGATTCTAATAGGACAAATATAGTATTATTATAGGTCGAAGCGTACGAAATTACCGTAAAAATGTTTGGCTGTTCCCATTTCCTCCTGTGCATTGCATTTCATATTTGATAAGTTTAAAAACTCAAGCATGGTTAATATATGTTGTTTCATAAAAATATATAATAAAAATTTATGTTAGCTGCTTAAATGTATATATTTTAAAGGATAACGATAGAAAAATAACGTTAATATAAACAGTAAGTTTGTGCGCATGTGCCAACATATTTTGTACTCATTAGAACACGGCTTTGTTTACAAAGCGTAATAAGGACGTCATATTAGAATGGTAATTTGATTTAAAGGACTTGTTTTAGATTCTGTACCATTTCAAATCTGCCAAATGATTATACATGTACTAGTGAAATAAAATGAAAAAGCTACTTATAAGTCATGGACATATTGTGATGTCATAAACTGATAAACTTGGCCTCTATGGATAGAAGTCCTGACAAAAGTATTAGAACACAATCAGAAACGCATAGTGTTGAAATAAATCTTTGTGTGTAAAGCTGACGTTTGGCAATCAACAATTAATGTAAAAGAACATTTTTTATTTCCAAATTTTGAAAATATTTTTGCAGAACTCTGAAATCTGTTCAAACCTCAAACCCTGTTATAACTGATCTGAACTTAGCCCTTCTATATTGAATAGCCTAAGGAAACTCAAGTTATCAAACCTAAATGACTTTCAAATCTGTATAAAATATTAAGCCCAGGATAGGTTTGGTTAAAAGAGGTTTCACTGTAATCTTGTAAATCAAATATATATATAGTAGTCCTTATCATACTTTTTATACAACCGCAACAATTGAAAAAATTTGGTCGTATATTGGTATCACGTTGGCGTTATCCGAAGTTATTTGGTTTTCACAATCTAACTTTAGTAAAAGTAAATAGAAACCTATGAAATTTAAACACAAGGTTTATGAACATGAAAGGAAGGTTGGGATTGATTTTGGGTGTTTTGGTCCAAACAGTTTAGGAATTAGGGGTAAAAAAAGGTCCAAATAAGCATTTTTCTTGGTTTTCGCACAATAACTTAAGTATAAGTAAACAGAAATCTATTAAATTTTATCGTAATAAAGGTCTATGACCACAAAAGGAAGGTTGGGATTGATTTTGGGAGTTTTAGTCCCAACAGTTTAGGAATTAGGGGCCAAAAACAGGTCCCAAATAAGCATTTTTCTTGGTTTTTGCACAATAACTTAATAGAAATCTATGAAATTTTAACCCAAGGTTTATGACCACAAAAGGAAGGTTTGGATTGATTTTGGGAGTTTTGGTCCAACAAATTAGGGGCCTAAAGGGTCCAAAATTAAACTTTGTTTCATTTCATCAAAAAATGAATCATTGGGGTTCTTTGATATGCCAAATCTAACCGTGTATTCAGATTCTTAATTTTTGGTCCTGTTTTCAAATTGGTCTACATTAAGGTCCAAAGGGTCCAAAATTAAACTTAGCTTGATTTTAACAAAAATTGAATTCTTTGGGTTCTTTGATATGCTGAATCTAAACATGTACTTAGATTTTTGATTATGGGCCCAGTTTTCAAGTTGGTCCAAATCGGGGTCCAAAATTATTATATTTAGTATTGTGCAATAGCAAGAAATTTTCAATTGCACAGTATTCCACCATAGCAAGAAATCTTCAATTGCACAGTATTGTGCAAAAGCAAGAAATTTTCAATTGCACAGTATTGCACAATAGCAAGAAATTTTCAATTGCACAGTATTGCGCAATAGCAAGAAATCTTCAATTGCACAGTATTGTGCAATAGCAAGAAATCTTCAATTGCACAGTATTGCGCAATAGCAAGAAATATCTAATTGCACAATATTGCGTAATACGAGAAATTTTCAATTGCACAGTTTTGCGCAATAGCAAGAAATATTCAATTGCACAGTATTGTCCTGTTTTCAAATTGGTCTACATTAAGGTCCAAAGGGTCAAAAATTAAACTTTGTTTAGTTTCAACAAAAATTGAATATATGGGGTTCTTCAATATGCTGAATCTAACCATGTATTTAGATTTTTAATATTTGGGCCCAGTTATCAAATTGGTCCACATTGAGGTCTAAAGGGTCTAAAATTGAACATTATTTGATTTCATCAAAAATTGAATTCTTGGGGTTCTATGATATGCTGAATCTAACCATGTATTTGGAATTTGGATATTGGACCATAATAGGTAAATGTTCAATTTAAAATTTTTAAGTTTTTAAGTTTAAGTTCTTAGACCACATTCATTCTGTGTCAGAAACCTATGTTGAGTCAACTATTTAATCACAATCTAAATTCAGAGCTGTATCAAGCTTAAATGTTGTGTCCATACTTGCCCCAACTGTTCAGGGTACGACCTCTGCAGTTGTATAAAGCTGTGCCCTGTGGAGCATCTGGTTTATATCTTCAATGATAACGATGCCAGACTCATAGATGTTAATAGTGAATAAAAATCAAAGTTACAATTTCAATATAATTAATCCAAAAAGTAAAACAAACCCGTATATTTTGTAGTAGTTCATTACCATCCTTCAAGGTCACACAGGTCATGGCCAGTACACTGTATGTTCTCATGTTTGGAACAAGTTTATAAGATGTTATCACCTGTAGGACTTCCTGGAATAATATAAATGTTATTATACATAGCTGAGAATTTATTGTGATGTGGGATACTGTTTATAAGATATGTAGTTAAATATTCTGATCTTATTCACAGAACAACTGGTGAATAGTTGTCTCATTCGCAATCATACCAGATCTCCCTACTTTCATAAAATGAGATCAGTATACAATTTATATATATTTAAACTCGGTTTGGTGAACCAACGCCTGTGTGAATCATTTGGATAGAGTCCCTGAAGTAAATACCTTGGTATGCAGTATAATTTATATAAGAATATAAAAATAAGTAGATGTAGTATGATTGTCAATGAGACAAATATCCACCAAAGTTTTAGTGAAAAGGATGTTAGTCATTATAGACAACAGTTTTGGCCTTCAATAATAATAATAAAAAAAAAAATTGCTGTATAGCTGCCTATAAAAGTCCCTGACATTGAAAATATGAAACAATTCAAGTGAGAAAAAAACTGCCTAATTTATAACAAAACAAGAATGTGTCCCCAGTACACAGATGCCCCACCCACACTATCATTTTTTATGTTCATTGGACCGTGAAAATGGGATAAAATCTCTAATTTGGCATTTAAATTAGAAAGATCATATCATAAGGAACATGTTTACTAAGTTTCAAGTTGATTGTACTTCAACTTCATCAAAAACTACCTGGACCAAAAACTTTAACCTGAAGTGGGACAAACGGACGGACAGACAAACAAACGAACGGATGCACAGACCAGAAAACATAATGCCCATAAATGGGGCATAAAAAACAAATATGAGACATGTGAACTAAGGACAACCACTGAAACTAGAGGCTCTAAAGAGCCTGTGTCGCTCACCTTGGTCTATGTGAATATTAAACAAAGGAAGCAGATTGAAAATTGACTACAAAGGTCAATAACTCCTACAGGGGTCAATTGACCATTTCGTTCATGTTGACTTATTTGTAGATCTTACTTTGCTGAACATTATTGCTGTTTACAGTTTACCTATATTTATAATAATATTCAATATAATAACCAAAAACAGCAAAATTTCCCTAAAATTACCAATTCAGGGGCCGCAACCCAAAAACAGGTTGTCCAATTCATCTGAAAATTTCAGGGCAGATAGATCTTCACCTGATTAACAATTTTACTTCATGTCAGATTTTCTCTAAATTATTTGGTTTTTGAGTTATAAGCCAAAAACTGCATTTTACCCCTATGTTCTATTTTTAGCCGTGGCAGCCATCTTGGTTTGATGGCCAGGTCACCGGACACATTTTTTAAACAAGAAACCCCAAAGATGATTGTGGCATAGTTTGAATCAATTTGGCACAGCAGTTTCAGAGAAGAAGATTTTAGTAAAAGATATATAAAATTTACGAAAAATGGTTAAAAATTGACTTTAAAGGGCAATAACTCCTAAAGAGGTCAACTGACCATTTTGGTCATGCTGACTTATTTGTAAATCTGACCTTGCTGAACATTATTGCTGTTTACAGTTTACCTATATCTATAATAATATTCAATATAATAACCAAAAACAGCAAAATTTCCTTAAAATTACCAATTCAGGGGCCGCAACCCAAAAACAGGTTGTCCAATTCATCTGAAAATTTCAGGGCAGATAGATCTTCACCTGATTAACAATTTCACCCATGTCAGATTTGCTCTAAATGCTTTGGTTTTTGAGTTATAAGCCAAAAACTGCATTTTACCCCTATGTTCTATTTATAGCCATGGCGGTCATCTCGGTTAGTTGGCGGGGTCACCGGACACAATTTTTAAACTAGATACCCCAATGATGATTGTGGCCAAGTTTCAAATAATTTGGCCCAGCAGTTTCAGAGGAGAAGATTTTTCTAAAAGATTACTAAGATTTACGAAAAATGGTTAAAAATTGACTATAAAGGGCAATAACTCCTAAAGTGGTCAACTGATCATTTTGGTCATGTTGACTTATTTGTAGATCTTACTTTGCTGAACATTATTGCCTTTTACAGTTTATCTCTATCTGAAATAATATTCAAGATAATAACCAAAAACAACAAAATTTCCTTAAAATTACCAATTCAGGGCAGCAACCTAACAACGGAATGTCAGATTCATCTGAAAATTTCAGGGCAGATAGATCTTAACCTGATTAACAATATTACCCCATGTCAGATTTGCCCTAAATGCTTTGGTTTTTGAGTTATAAGCCAAAAACTGCATTTTACCCCTATGTTCTATTTATAGCCATGGCGGCCATCTTGGTTAGTTGGCGGGGTCACCGGACACAATTTTTAAACTAGATACCCCAATGATGATTGTGGCCAAGTTTGGTTAAATTTGGCCTAGTAGTTTCAGAGGAGAAGATTTTTGTAAAAGTTAACGCCGGACGCAGGACGACGACGACGGACGACGACGACGACGGACGCCGGACGCCGGACGCCGGACGCCAAGTGATGAGAAAAGCTCACTTGGCCCTTTGGGCCAGGTGAGCTAAAAATGTGTATATAAAATTGAAGTTAAATTATTGAAGTTATCTTAACCTATTAGTAAGTCAAAAATTTATGTTATTCTATAAAGTTTTGTTAAAATGCAGTTGGATTTCTTTCACATTTGTATATAACTTGCATCCCCCTTTATTCACAACTATGCATAAAGTTTCATGTAAACATAGTATGGAGAGTTACGTTAATTAGCTATGTTTAAAATGGGATAAAATGTCTACTTGCTTTCTAACTTTCATATTATTTTCAAATTTTCCATACCTTGTAACTAATAATGAATAACAAACTACATGTATTACATTTACAACATAAACATTAAAATACCTTTGCTGTTGAATACTTCATAGATTTACATCTCTTGTACATTAAATTTGTAAGGAGATCTATATCTGGTTTGACTCCTTTATTTTTCATAAAATCAAGCATTGTCTGTTCTTCCTCTGGACTGATGAGTGCTAACATTTGATCGAATGTTTCCACATTTGGCGTAACATTGTATTTTTCCATATCGGTTAGATATCCCATCATCCCACCAACCATGGCAAACCTGTCATGTGGTGTTGATAGATCACTTACTGAGATAATATGGGAAAAATCTTCATTTGGTTTCAAAACATTTGGTAATTTTACTGATGGAACTTTTTCATTTAATGTGGATACTTCAACAATATCCAATGATTTTTGACCCTCTTGATTAGTCATTTGAAGTGTCTCTGGACTTTCTGTTAGCTGTATATTAAAGCTACAGCTTTCTGATTTCAGAAAAGTGTTGTCTAGTTTATTTCCTTTCAGGTCTGTTCTTTCTGTAGATGGAAGGGACAAGATGTCTCTTTTGTGTAAAAATTCTTCAGTTTTTCCTGACTTCTCTCCCTTTAATAGTTTTAATGTTGCTGCAGGATTTATTGGTGATAGCAACATCTTAGTCAGTTTAGGATCGCTGATCTCACAGTCTTTTATCACACGTAACATCAAGTTGTATAGCTTAAGATCAGGCTGCACACGTTTTATCAACATCCATCTCCAAATCTACAAAAAACATTTAAAATAGAAATTTTGAAACCTTTACACACAATAAGAAATTTCAACAATGTTTATTCTGAAATTAATATAACTACATGTATTAAAATGTTGAAATAATCTAACCAGATGCTCCACAGGGCCGCAGAGGATGAACCCTGAACAGTTGGGACAAGTATGGACACAACACTCAAGCTTGATACAGCTCTGAAATTGGATTGTGATTAAATAGTTGACATAGAATAGGTTTCTGAAACAGAATGAATGTGGTCTAATGAACTTAAAAAAATCAAATTTACCTATTATGGTGCAATATCCAAAATCTAAATACATGGCCATGGATTGATTCAGCATATCGAAGAATCCCAAGAATTCCATTTTTGATGAAATCAAACAAAGTTTAATTTTGGCCCCTTTTGATCTCAATACATACCAATTTGATAACAGGGCCCAAAAATCAAAAATCTAAATACATGGTAAGATTTAGCAAACCAAAGAACCCCATATATTCAATTATTTTTAAATCAAACAAAGTTAAATTTTGGACCCCAATTTGGAACAACTTGAAAACTGGGCCCATAATCAAAAATCTAAATATATGTTTAGATTCAGCATGTCAATGAACCCCCAGAATTAAATTTTTGTTAAAATCAAAAGTTTTATTTTGGACCCTTTGTTTAAACATGTTTATTTATAGTGGATTGGGAAACAAGTTTTGCAACTTATATTAATCCCTTTCCACTCTGCGGGTGCGAGAGCTGCCTTGTAGCGGCATTAGCCTGCACTTTTTTCGAAATCTACAAGGGTGTCTTTAACGTGCAAGAGAAATGGCTCTCTCTTAACACGGGTCAGCCGTTTATCGTCCCCTTCAGACGGACTATCATTGTTTCCTCGAGACCATACTCGCAAATGGTGTCAAGGGAGAGCCGAAAATTCAGTTCCAGAAATTTTCATCCCAGACGGGAATCGAACCAGGAACCTTTGTGTTAGTAGTCCGATGCACTAACCACTACACCACGGCTCTCTTTTGGACCATAATGTAGACCAATCTAAAAACGGGATCCACGATTAAAAATCTGAATACACGGTTAGATTCGGCATATCAAAGAACCTCAATAATTCAATTTTTTGGACCCTTTGAACCTCATGTGGACCAATTTAGAAACAGGGACAAAATTCCAAAAAATTAATGCATGGTTAGATTCAGCATATTTAAAAACTCCCAAGAATTCAAGAATAAAACCCCATTGAAATTGGTCAAGAAATAAGCAATTTATACAAAGTATTTGAAAAGTATAGTTTTTGGCCCCTAATTCCTAAACAGTTTGGGCCATAACCCCCAAAATCAATCCCGACCTTCCTTTTTTGGAATGTGGTACGATTTCAGAAAGATCCATACACTTACACACAAGTTATTGTCTCAAAACTAGGAAAATATTTATTTTGACCCCTTTTGGGCCCCTTGTTCCTATACTGTTGGAACCAAAAACCCCACAATCAATCTCAACCTTCCTTTAGTGGTTATAAACCTTATGTTATAATTTTATTGATTTCTTTTTACTTATACTAAAGTTATTATCCGAACCATCCGACTTCGGACGATGCTGACGACGACGCTAACAACGTGATACCAATATACGACCAAAAAATGTTTAATTTTTGCAGTCGTTTAAAAACCACTTCCCTGTCCTACTATCACTTCATCATACTAATTCTAAATTACATTTGGAAAGATTTTATAATTGGAATCATATAGATACTGCAAACCAACTTATATTTTCTGGTACTTTTTGGGGGGTTCAGCCTATGAGTCACAATTAGTATAAGCCATATGGATATTTTTCTTGCGGTGAAACTTGCAAAATTTGATGTTTTACAGTATAACCCAAGATGCCATTATAATTTTTAGCATCTTACCTGTACTGCATACCAGAAGCCAGCTTTTTTATCAGCTATAGCTGCCATCAGTAAATGGCTAAAGCCTTTCGGAGATATTTTCTCTATGCTTGTTAATTTATCAGCCAAGAGGAAAGCTGTCCTAGCATCACCACAGAAAGCAAATGCTTTGATCATAGAGTGGTATGTGACTGTGTTAGGTGTGATGTCTTTAATAGCCATGTCTTGTAAGAGGACACTGGCTCTCTGTAAACCATCCTCAGGCCATGGAGAGTTAGCACAGGCATTAAATAGAGCAGAGTAGATGTAATCATTTGGTACAATCCCTAGCTTTTTCATCTGAAAAGTAAAACAAAAAATCTAAAATTATACCCTTCACATGTACATTAAAAAAGGTAAAAACCCATTCTAATATCAAAGTTTAGGTGATAATGTTCGATTTCAATCTCAATGTCACTGAATAAAAGCACCAGGGTATAAAGGCAGCAACCTACTACTCTTACACAGTGGCTCACTTCCAGTTATCCTAAGGAAATAGTGGGTTTTCTTTAAAGGGAAATTCCGAGATTTTTTACTTATCATCTAATTATGTTCATCTTAACATAAAAAACACATTTGCAAAGTTTTAAATTTATATTCCTTCTAATAACGGAGAAAATCAAGTATTTGAAACTTTTTTGGTTGAATTCTCGAGTGGGTCGTGACGTATTAGCCCGATTTATTGAATTCTGGGAAAAAATAAAATCTGTTTAACTCTTATAGCTTATCGACAATATACGTAATTAAAAGCGCACAGCTGACGAATGGTCGTAGTCATTAACCACAATACAAGAATGAACGAAAATGAATATGCATATACCGTTTTGTTTTGATGAATTAAACTCCTATTAAATTATCTCTAGTAAATGTTTTCGAATAAATTTCATTAATTATTGTTGAGAATTTTTTCATGAAATATTTATTGAACATTTTTACTGATATTGAACTGAAATTATTTCAGTTCTATTTACCGTTATTGTTTTGATATTCATTTCAATTCAACTAAAGTGTGAGCAGAGTGTGTATATTATTTTGTAAAGGTCACTGTATATTTCTCGGCTTGAGGTCAATTTGTTTACCTTGTAGCTATTTAGCCGCAGGTGTGAGTTCAAGCGTACACAGGTATAAATGTTGTTATTTGGAAAGGATAAACAGAAAGGGTTAGAAAGAGTATGCTGTCACGATTTTAATACACTAAGAGTTTAATACACGATGAGAATAAAGATACAATAATTAAATTGTGTAAATTAATTTAAAATAAAATTTCAGATTCGTAATTCCGAAAGTGTATAAAAATAAAAGGAAACACTTTTTGATTACTTTCTTGGCGGTAATTGGCGTAAATGAAGTAAAAAATGGTAGTTTTAATCTTTAATAAAAACTAAATGCAATATTACCCAATTTGTTATACCATTGCCAATCTGTTTGATATCATTGACTTTACCGGAATTTTTTAACTTTTATTCAAATCTGGCTGTGTTTAAATTCTTATAAAACTATAGAAATTTTAAAGTTTTTAATTGAAAAAAAAAATACAACATACAAAATGCATGATTTTTTTGTTTTAGTTTCTTTTTAACATTTTATTCTTGCATAATTAAATTCATTTGACAATCATTTACACGAACTTTTTATGAAAAGAATACCAATTATCTAAGCTAAGGCATTATTTTTTTTGACAATTTTTTTTTTTAAATTCTATGATAATATTTTGTGCAATGTTGAACATGATAGCCGTCATTAATCCAAATAAGTAATACAGTAGTTGTAATAAAACTTATATCTTAGTCATGCATAACTGATATTGACGAATTTAGAATAGTTTGTCCATACATCGTTGTTCTTGCAACAATCATTATTAGTATACATACATGTAAGTTTCCTGACGTATAAGCGCCACTGAGGATGAGCTCCAGAGAAAGCAAAATAGTAGCGTTTCGTTCGTTTGTTTGTTGGGAAAGGAGAGGAAATGCAACCACTTGTACAGATAAACGACAGAATTACCATACAAGCATTTATAGTCAATACAAACAGAAAGAGTTCCCATCGTTGGACAGGGAATATGAAGGCTTCCAAGAATGAACTAGTGACATGTCTAACTCTGAACAGTTAGAAAATGGACTATCGACATCGACCGCTTGTTCTTGATATTTGAAACTGCATGCATATATATATACGTATACGTTTATGATTGTGATGAGTTCTTGCGACTGACAAAAACTCAATTCCTTCATGGTTATATCTTGCCATACTTTTATATTGGTTTGTAAGGTGATTACTCAAAATCATTATTTGAAAATCCTGTTTGTGAGATGTAGATTCATTTCAATACAGAAATTTCGTCTATGAATTAAGTTCCACAAGTGTATAACACGGAGAAGCTCTGAGGGTCCATTACTCCCATTTTGTTTGGGTGTGAACCATCTATGTTTACAGCAATATCAAAGAATAAGATGATGATGGTAGAAAGATCTATGGGCGTTATGTGGCAAATAGTACATGCATATCGGACCATGAGTTGTCAATTTGTATGAAAAGATTTCCGATACAACCATATTATTGAGAAGCAAGGTTTAAATGCTATACTCTCGTACTAGTATTACAGGGTTCTTTTCTTGTGGCGTTCACCTTAGACACACATCTTTTTAACGATGTTTAAAAAAACGACAGAACCAATTTAATGTCATATTTCCATATTTTTTTTAAATGTAACTAAAAGTCTTTTATCTGACAAGAATACCCCTATTTAGCGGACAAGTAATTTATTCTTTTTTCTGTTATTGAATACCAAGATAGAAAATAAATCCCGAAATTAATTTGAAACTTTGATACTCAAAAGTTTGCCAGCAAAATATTCACATCCCTTGGGGATAATTAGTGTTCGTCCAGTGGCATATATTACAATTGTGATGACGAATTCCTTCCTTTGTTCGAGAACAATCTTATTGAAATATAAATCTGTGATTTTACTATTTCCCGTGACAACTTCAATGAACCAAAGCAAAAGTTATACATCGACCTGTATTTAAATCAAATTGGTTCTCTTCTTCTTCTGGTATACAATAGTCTATCGACATTCGATGATTACCTACTGTTGGCATACGTGGACTAGTCTATTTACAAAACTTTTACCCCAATTTATTCAAAATATATGTTTTTTTTTCTTATGTTTAATGTATACATGTATATATTTTAAATTGCGCTTTAGTTCCATAACTTTCAACCCAGTCGTATAAACGAATCATCGGCAAGTGCGTACATTTTATAAATCAATATTTCTGGTATGTTCCAATCTGTCCTTCACCATTGACAATGAGTATATATTACATTTTCCCAAATTCACCCTTGGAAAAAATATTTAAATAGATTTTAATTCCATCAAATCTTATTTTTTGGGTATTATTATATTTTTATGAATAATATTCTTTACACCAGAAATGTTATTTATAAACAAGCGTATGAGTTTAGTAATGACAAGTAAGACAGAGTTGTATATTATACATCTGATAGTTCAAAATGGAAAGTTATAAGTTATCAGCCGTGTACACTGATCAATACATGCAGAAGTGAAACGATGCATGAACTTGCAAGCCCGACAGGAAATCGCTTGAATACCTGGACGTGTCACCTCACACCCCTCCCAATACCTTTGAAAGTAATACCTGTAGCCATGCTGGTGATCAGATGAGGGAAGATTAAAAGTTATTTGAAAAAAGTTTATTACTTTAAAGAATTATGAACAAATTAGATTTTCGAAAACAATTTTCACGGATCACTTATTTATGATTTCAACTTTGACTTTTTACCTAATTCCAATATCAACAGTTTAAAAACAAAAGACCGTGGTAATTTAAAAAAAATAAGAATATTTTCCGTATCAACTTGAAGTTAGTAAGTCGGATAAAACAACCGTACGATTGCCAAGATATCGACATGCAATTACGACTACATCGGTTACTGTAGTTTTGTTCCTTTTGGGTTTATAGACATATCGATTTTATTAACCGGGAACGAAGACAAAATGGCTGAATGGATGGAAATGATTCTCTAAATTTAAAATCGATGGTGATCGCTTATCTAGCGGAATAAAACTATAATATCTATGAATTTGAGCATTTTTATGCCTAATGAACATAATATCAATTTTTGATTTTTTTGCGAAGTTTCCCTTTAATAAAATGAACCAGAAGGGTAATTTTTAAATATTTTTTTGAAATTCATACTGTTAGAGTGTAGCACCATGTTGTAAATACATGATGGCATGATACAACTAAAAAATGTTTGAGATAGTACAGTTTTATAATGTTTCTTTTTCCCATTTTTATGTTGTTGTTAACAAATAAAATAACTTAAAATTCAGAATACCTGGTTAAAGACTTGAAAAGCTTTCTTTGTATACCCAGCTTTGGCAAGCACCGACAAAAGCTGAGACATAACAAAGTTGTTTGGCATTACTCTATCATGTTCCAACATCCAAACATCAAGAACTCTAATAGCTTCTTTAACCTGAAAATAAGATTGTTATATCACATTTCTATATAACACTATCCCACTATTACAGAATTTGATCCTTATGGAATAAAGATTATAGACTATTTGATCCAAGAGGAACAAATACTATGGTATTGTTTATAACAAAATTTCCAGGGGAAATTATGTTAGGCAGAAAAAAATACATGTTGACAATAAAATATTTATTGCAGATATATACATATGATATCAGTTTAATAAAATTCTGTCAAAAATTGTACACATGATCATTAGAGCACTAACAATACAATTTTCCATAAATTAAATATTTCCAAGGGCATAACTCTTTTGAAAATTGTTGATCCAAACTGATTTTTAATTTGTTCGAGGCAATGCTGATATAAACCTATGATATAACTTTTATAAAAATCTTGTAAGAATTATACCTGTAAGAGCGCTCAAGACCAGACACACTGACATCTGGTGTATCTATGCCCCCCTGCAAAGCTTTGTGAGGCAGACAACAAATTCAGTACCAGTAAATACACTAAGCAGATTTTAAATTTACCTTTCCCTGTTTTCCATATTCCTCTATTTTCCTCCCATACCAATTTGGATCATTACGTCTATCTTTACTAGTTAATCTAATATGAGGTTTCATGTCTTTCTCGTCAAATGGTTCATCAAATCTGTTGTAAGATATAAAAAAAAAAATAACCTAAATCATTAGTTTGAAATACAAAATATTTGTCATTTATTAACCCATGTGAATTTGTCCAGGTCAATTAAAAAACAAAATATATTTAGACAAAAACACATGTTTCTCCTCCAAGCCTTATTTGAGGTATATTTTACTGTATTGAGAGAATAAGAACAGCAAGACACTCAAATTCAGAATATTATGTAAAAAATAACATATAAATGGTGTAGACTTGCAAATTACATTACATGTACTTAGCAATTTCATCTTGAGTTTAAAGTTAAATTTCATACAATTGTTTGTCAGTCATGACAGCATTCAACACAATTGTATTAGGGAAATTAAAGGAATACACCTACTATAAAGTCTATGACAAAAGTTGACAAAGTTCTGGCCCATACAATATAAGTATGCATCAAACAATAAATCAGTTCTGGCCTGGACTCTTTTACCTTCAAATGCTGCTAGCATTCTTTGATAGTGACAGTCCATTATTGTGTGCTTGAACTTGTTTCTTTTGAATTATTATATATATTAGCATTATAAAGTAACATGACTTTTCTGAATTTTATGGTATTCTTTGCTTTGCACATTTAATAATTTCACCAATCAAGAGTAAAGTCATGAGGATTAAGTTCTAAACAAACGAGTCTTATCACATGATTAAGTGTCAATTCTTGTTCATGTGCATGTACAACATGCATGTAGCTATAGCATGAAACTAAGGTGGTGATATACTTCAGATTTAATGGAACTTCATATTATCTTACATTTCTTTTTACTTTCTTCAACTTCATTACTTAAGGTACCAAATGTATTTCTCCATTTTGCATCTTTTTTGCTGAAACTTATTCTGTTTTCAGTTTCGGAATTGGAAGGGTACTGTCTACTTTGTCTCTGTTTGGTAACTTTATCAAATTGCCTATCGCTTGTATCAATATTCCATCTTTTCTTTTGACATTGGTTTGACTTTGATCTCTTTCAACATGTAAATTATCATAATCATAACTCTTTATTTTTCCTCCTGCCAAGGTTCCAAACTGGTCTTCAATATGCAAGTTCTTTACTGATTCCACCATTGTTTATCATCTTCAATGCAATCCTCTGACAAGATTCTATTATGTAATCTATATTTTCCTTTTCCCTTATGACTGAAGTTGTTGGTTCCTCTGGACTTTTGCATGTGTTTAAAATCAAAACTTCCTATGTTATTTTCATCTTTTAAATGTGTTACAGACTGTGAAAGTCTTTGGTTGCATTCAGTGTCCTCCTTTGATAAAACTTTACTTTTATGTATATGAATACTTCTCTGGTTCCCAAGTGTAAAACAAACAAATCTAAAATCAGGTTTGATAACACATTGAAAATTTCTTCTGAAATATGACAGCTGCCTGTAAGTTAGTGTTTTGTAAACATACATGTATGAATAAATGTTGTTTGTAGATAAGACATGATGGTATTTCTGAAAATAAAACAAAATAAAAATACATTAACATTAGGTTATAGTATAGACATGATCATGATGATAGACAAACTTGTACATATGCATACAGAAATTTATTTCATTATGAAAATCATCTGAAATTCTAAGTTGAACTTGAGGCTATAAAGAACCGGTGTCGCTCACCTTAACACCTATGTGCTTATTCAACAAAGGACACATTCAGACAAGAATAAAATTCATGACAAAAATCTCTGTTGATCTTGTATGCTGATCATTTAGTCTGTTTAGTTTTTTCCCTGAATTCTTTAGTTTTTGCAACAACAAAGGAAGTGAGAAGTGTAAAACAAATCCTTTAAATTTAAAGAAAATCACTCCTACAAAGATGACAGCGAGTCTACTACCTTTATCAACGCCCAAAAACTGTTACAAATTATCACGATTGTAAATCTGGATCATTTAAGAATAATTTAAGTCAATTATAAAACTGTTCTTTACCAAGAGGCTGTCAGGTTGACAGCAAACCAGATTTCCTGTATGAACATTTTTGTATGATAAAGTTGCAAATCTGGATCCCACACAAGTAAAATAAATAAATGAATTTGAGTAGGGTTAAAGACTTATTAAGAAGGGATATAGTTACGATAAGTACTGTTGTCAGGTCATTAAAGATTGCATATTTTGGCTTTAATATTGATTTCACTTATAGCACAGGTATTTGGGGCATGGACCCCCTTTTTTGGACCTCACTAAAAAAAAAATTGTTTGGTGTTTTTTTAATTTATTTTCAATTTTCAATTTTTCTACAATGTATAGAGGTCCAAAAAAGGGGGGTCCATGCCCCAGATACCTGTGACTTATAGGGTCTTTGCATCGGAACTAAACACATTTATTTGAAAAACAGTTGTTGGCGTAACACAGGTTATGTTCTTCTCATATATTTTATGATAGTATAATAACTAAGCCCCTAACGGGAGGTATTGTACCTGATATTCATATGATGAAGACATAATCTTTCAATCAGTTTATTTGAGGTCTGGAGCTGGCATGTCAGTTAACTGCTACTAGTCTGTTGTTATTTATGTATTATTGTCATTTTATTTATTTTCTTTTGATACATCTTCTGACATCGAACTCAGACTTCTCTTGAACTGAATTTTAATGTGCGTATTGTTATGCGTTTACTTTTCTACATTGGCTAGAGGTAAAGGGGGAGGGTTGAGATCTCATAAACATGTTTAACCCCGCCACAATTTTGCGCCTGTCCCAAGTCAGGAGCCTCTGGCCTTTGTTAGTCTTGTATGATTTTTAATTTTAGTTTCTTGTGTATAATTCGGAGTTTAGTATGACGTCCATTATCACTGTACTAGTATACATATTTTTTTAGGGGCCAGCTGTAGGACACCTACAGGTGCGGGAGTTTCTTGCTACATTGAAGACCCATTGGTGGCCTCGGCTGTTGTCTGCTCTATGGTCGGGTTGTTGTCGCTTTGACACATTCCCCATTTCCTTTCTCAATTTTATTCAGAAATGGAAAGATAAAAAAACAATGTAAGTATCACTTTTCACTACTTATGGTTCATCATCATGATCATAACCTTTTAACAAATATGGCTGTATTTACACCACAAATTTCACTCCGAGTACAGATATACCTGTGCACTGGGAAAAGTTTCAGAGCATGGGTGGAGCTAGTTATTTTGTTTCAGAATTTCAAAAACTTAACTGGATTTTGTTTTTCGTTTTATTTTCATTCCTGGCTGCAGAAGGTGCTTATAGATAAAATAAGCTGGAAAAAGGTTTGAGAATCTCCCCTCATTTAATATGTCTAATAAATGTCATGAATAGTATGTTTATTATTTATTTACCGGGTATGTATTTCTGTCTTTGGTGTTCTTGCATTTATTTGTGCTGTATTACCATAGTGTTGTCATTTTAGTGGTATATTTAACATTGCCCTAAAGTGTTGATGTTTGGCTAGCAACAAAATTAGGTTCAACCCACCATTTTTCTTAAAATGTCCTTTACCAAGTAAGTATTATGGCAGTTGTCATCTAATACATGTAGTTTGTTTCTATGTAAGTTGCATTGATGTTTGTTTTATTGTTGCACTTCAGTGTTCTGTTGTTTTGTTGTTTTCCTCTTATAGTTGATGTGTCCCTCGGTTTTAGTTTGTACCCTGATTTGTTTTCTCTCAATCGATTTATGACTTTTGAACAGTGGTATACATTACTACTATTGCCTTTATGTATTGATTTAAATGGACATAGTTGAACTCTGCAAACAACAGGTGATTTAAACCATGTGTAAACTGTGTAAATAAGTTGACTGTATCAAATGAAACTCATATGTTACTTTCTTTTGCAATCTTCTGCAAACTGGAAAAAAATGCACATCAAACATGTAAAAATCCAGGTAATTTTTTTATTTTCTGTAAGCTGAATACATGTATATCGATGTCTAGCTGTCCTTAAAACTTTCTTATATAAAATTGAGAATGGAAATGGGGAATGTGTCAAAGAGACAACAACCCGACCAAATAAAAAACAACAGCAGAGGGTCACCAACAGGTCTTCAATGTAGCGAGAAATTCCCGCACCCGGAGGCGTCCTTTAGCTGGCCCCTAAACAAATATATACTAGTCCAGTGATAATGAACGCCATACTAATTTCCAAATTGTACACAAGAAACTAAAATTAAAATAATACAAGACTAACAAAGGCCAGAGGCTCCTGACTTGGGACAGGCGCAAAAATGATATCTTTTGTCTGTATTTTTTGTGCTTGCGTTAATAACATTGAACAAGGCCATATTTTTTTAATTCTTGTAAAAACTTGCGAAAGTCTACAATGCAACAACATTAAATGCTAAAATCTTGAAATCGAACTTTGTCTCATAGTAAATTTTTTGAGCTTGCGTTGATAACATTGAACAAGGCCATATTTTTTTAATTCTTGTAAAAACTTGCGAAAGTCTACAATGCAACAACATTAAATGCTAAAATCTTGAAATCGAACTTTGCAATGTACAAGCTTTTGTTTCGATATTAATGGGTGTTTTTAAATTTACCTTGACTACCCATGAAAGTCTTACATGTACATGGTCTTTTTTCTATCCATGGTAGCTTCCAATAGATAGAAACAAGTGCATGTGTTGCAATGACTGACAGTACAATTGTCAAAACAGTGACATCAGATCAATAGATATAAGAAGAAGTGGTATGAGTGCCATTAATGACACACCTCTCCATCCAAGTCACAGTTTGTAAAAGAAAACCATAATACATGCAGATCAAAGTACCGTCTTCAACACAGAGCCTTAGATCACACGGAACAGCAAGCAATATAGGGCCCTAAAAATTATCATTCTAAAACCATTCAAACGACATATAAAAAGCGAGAAACGCGAACACTTATGAACCACATCAACAAACCAGAACCACTGAACATCAGAATCCTGACACGAACATTAACTTTATAGATTTATAGCTCGTTATTTATATGGAAGTGTTTTACGACCTTGACTGGGTATACAGCCCTCGCACAACAAATGGAAGTTTTTAACGACCTTGACTGGCTATATATGTGGTGGTGTTTAACGACCTTGACTGGCTATACAGCCCTCACACGGTCGGCTGGGTGCCCGAAGGCGATTGGTGAGCGTTTGAATAATTTCTGCCGTGGGTCAGGAACAAGTAGTAAGGACGCCGAATGGAGGCCGCCATCTTGGTTTTGGTGAGTTGATTTTGGTTTGTTTACTATTTTGGATTTTACTTCTTCACAACGGCTGCTTTCAGGGCCAGTTTGGTCAGCTTGGCAGCCCGCTAACCTCGATGATGGAGTACTGGTAGATGATCTTGGACGTAGTTCGAAAGATGACAGGAAGCGTTATCAGGACCAAAGCCGTGAGGCAGTAAAATGAAGATCGTATCACCCAACAGCCTAGGATACAGCCCTCGGATGTTAATCGGCATAACACTCCCCATGATACAATGGTTTTGGAGTGCATGTTAACGCGGGTACGCCAACTACGCTACGTCTATCTGTACGGCATGGATTGGTTTCTGTCATCTTAAGTAGTAAGTCGTTGATATCTAACCATAAACCCTCATCGAAGATAGGGGTAAAGGAGAGCTGGCCCAGCACGTTCGTTCAGCTGTAATGACTGAGACGTGACTGTATGGATTGGATTGTAATGGTAATGTTGACTGGCTATATATGGTGGTGTTTAACGACCTTGACTGGCTATACAGCCCTCGCACGGTCGGTAAGTGACTGACTATTCGGTATATTCATGGTATACAGCCATCTTGGATTGCAGTACAAAATCGGTCTAGTTTTATGCCCAAATCTGCAAATTTTAAGACAGATCTGCAATTTACTGGTTAGACTGTTTATTTATATAAAGAAAACTTGGTGATTAATTGTTTTAATCAAAAAAATTAAACAAATATCAAATTTACAGTTTTAAGAATCATTTTGTTCAAAAAAGCCATTTAAGGGGAGATAACTCTTATAGTAAAAAATATATATGGACTGAAAGGGAAATTTAAAATTTTTACTTGTAGCAAGAAAACAAGTCAGTGACACCATTTTTTATTTTTATTTCTTAAAGCACATACGATTTAAAACATATCTTCTCACAATTATTTCAAAAATATTATCTCTGACATAGAATGTTTTAAAAGCACACAAATGTGTTTATCATGACAATCTAACCAAATTTATGCAATTTTCAACGACTCATAGCTTGGAAAATAGCACCGTGACCCATACTTTTTATTATATGGTTGAAAAAAGCAAAGAAAATTCTTTATTTTTCCAAAGAAAAAGAAAATTCTGTCGACAAACATATATACTTATGATCTACCTTAAATGGTTTTGCTTTTCTTATTCGTGCCTTGGCTTAATATGATGTTGTACTTGGCAAGCGTTTACCTCTATTTAACGGAGTACACAACATGTATTACACTGTATCATGTATGCAAAGAACACATTTTTCATGTTTGTGACTAGGCTCAAAATAGGTAATGGGGAATGACATAAGCATATAGTGGTTAAATATGCATGCTCTGTATAAGCCTCCTTTCTTAAGAGCACCACATTAAGTTGTGTGTAAGCAAGGATTTGTATAGGTCTCACTATACAAATCCTTGGTGTAAGGGAGGGCATTTTTTCTACTGTATTGGCAAATCGTAATGGGAGCATTCTTATAAGAATAAATAGTTAAACGGCTTAAATTAAAAATGTGCAAATTGTTCAACAAGTCATGAATTTTATAATGCCCCGGAAATCAAAAGATTCCACGTGGTAAACTTGACACATATGGGGTTAATATTATGTGATTACTTGGCCGTTTAGATAGTGATTATTTGATTACTAGAGACAACATCAAATCCAGTTAAGTTTCGGATTAATTGATAATCTAGGACTGCATTTGTGTACTTATATATCCGCGTATTCTACCTCCTTAAACAGACTAAACTTTGTAATAGGTGTGCTGTTTGTTCTTCGTGAGGGCCTCAAGGTAGATTAGCGAAAGCTAATTGAGTCAACCTTTTTAAATAAAGTCATTACTTACTTACTAACTTACTTACTTACTTACTTACTTACTTACTTATAATTTTTTTCTCTCCAATATAATCACATTAATTACTTTTTTAAAAGGGGTACTAGTTGCTGTCAAATTCATGTTCACCGATTTGACTCAAGTTTTAACAATATAAAACTTTTATCCAAAGTATAAACTTTTATCCAAAGTATAAAAAGTCTAAAATAAACAATTTACAGGACATTGGCTCGAGAATATGTAACTTCGTTTCGTGTGTATTTTGGTCGAGACGCCATCTAGTTAACTATCTAGTGAACTCCGAAGACATCCGATGGTCATTTAAGCGTTATAATCATAAATATAGATATAAATAGAAAGTGAACTCTTGCATTTGGATTTTCTAGGTCTGTTTAATTTCATATTATAGATTTAAAAAATATATTAATCTGATTATCATCGTTTTTACCTGTATACGAATGATGTTTTGTGGATTGAATTAGTCAATCAAATGTTTAACCTTTGTTTCACTTTCAACACACACAATTCAATCATGCGTTATCGATCTCTAGCTAAGGGTTAAACTGAAGATTCACTTGCAAGTGAATAATTCATCATCAATGTTTCCTAGTTTATTTTGACAAAATTGAACCATACTGGCATATAAAGCGAATTATTATTTCACTATTTCATTTTTATTAATGATTGAAAAACATTTATCTTATTTTTTTTTATCTCGAAGCTAGACTAGTGCCCCTTAAAAAAAAGTAAAATCACAAAAATACTCAGAGAACTCCAAAAAAAAATTCAAAACGAAAAGTCCCTAATAAAATTGCAAAATCAAATGATAAAACACATCAAACATTATCAGGATTGTCAAGTTTACCGGGATCGTATCTAAATTCCCAGGCTCGGTTAACAAAACCACGACAAAAATTAAGATGTTCTATTCAGTTCAAGTTAAATTAAGTTTTCGATAGGTACAGTCAAACTTCATACCAATTACTTGTAACCATAGTAGAAATTAGTAACGGTTTTAGGTAGTTTATTGTAATTCTTTCAATAAATTGACTACCATCTAGATTTTATATGTAAAAACTTTGTCGTTCTATTTTTAATGCATTTTTATAAATATCACGACTACTTCAGATTTCTATCCAATTTTATGAGACATCATCTGTATCTGTATCTGCATGCTGTTGTAATCCGTAACTGGCTTGAATGCAAAGGGATGAGGGTGCTAAAATTCGAAGGACTGTTGCAGACCTTTGGAGGGGAGATTTTTTAAACTTGTTAGATTAACAGAATGTTTTGTAGAGGTATAATATTATCTAAACAACAAACGCAGCTATCTTACCTTCCTGCATCCATGAACAAGTACATTAAGACACCCGCTTTTCATATTATATGCTTTCTTTGTTCGTGTTAGTGGTCATCTTATTAGTGCTGATGAGATTTTTTTTAAATAATGTATTACTACTTTTTTTCAGTCTGAATTGATAGACAAGCATATTTAGTTATGCATATATTGTTTATCAAACCTGTCCCATTTTGTACCATTACCTGTACCACAATTAAAATTGAGAATGGAAATGGGAAATGTGTCAAAGAGACAACAACCCGACCATAGAACAGACAACAGCAGATGTTCACCAATAAGTCT
The DNA here is from genome assembly GCA_019925275.1 of Mytilus edulis. Classification (NCBI taxonomy): domain Eukaryota; kingdom Metazoa; phylum Mollusca; class Bivalvia; order Mytilida; family Mytilidae; genus Mytilus; species Mytilus edulis. The sequence goes on along the minus strand of CM034356.1, from coordinate 88,670,576 downwards.
TCAATGCAGCGAGATATTCCCGCACCCGGAGGCGTCCTTCAGCTGGCCCCTAAATAAATATATATACTAGTTCAGTGATAATTAATAAACGCCATACTAAACTCCAAATTATACACAAGAAACTAAAATTAAAAATAATACACGACAAGTCTGTCGATTTGGACCAATCCTGTTCGTCGCTGTTGTTTGTCTTTGCTTAAACCTGTATTATTTCTAAACTTTGGTTGTTGATGGTAATCCATGCTGTACCCAATCTCATTATATAGATCTGAATTTTAATCAGATTGCTTGTACCATCATGTTTATGTATAAGTTGTCAAAGAAAACGTCAACTTGACTAACTGAGTTTAATACTGTATTATGTTTTATAAGATTTCACTTTGGTGGATCATATTATTTCGATCGGCATTTTAAAATAAGTAATAACTACGATGCCGTATAAAAAGTAAGTGCATTTGAGATAAAGAATACCACCTATTAGAGGTTTCTCAATTAACATCTTACGAACGGACGAAACTCTACGAACGTATCGTTATGGAGCAGTAATTTTGTTATAATAAAATCCATAATAAATGTCTACCGATACTGCAGTGTGTTTAAAAGACAACAGTTAACAACTTAATATCCTTTTTTGCAACCTTGCATTTTATTGTTGTCATTCAACATGGCAAATATTCCATTCATTTCATTGCGAAATTAGCGTTTTGTAAAGGATTGATAAGTGATCGAGATAACACAACTTTAATATATTTCATATATCCACACGTCCCTTCTATGGGTCCAATCTGTTTGAGTTACTATGAGTTTCATTATTTCGTATCGGAGAGTATCTTGAATAGATATGTCGCAACATAGCTTTTTTATTTCTAATATTTATTGGGAATCAGTTAAAGAAATTCAAAGGTGCACTCGATCTATCGTTAGAAATAGAGTTTTGTGTGTTCTTGTTGAAAGTATCATGAGTGCTACAGCCCTAACACAACTGGTAATCACATAGTTATCAAAATATATATTTTTATATATTTCACCCCTAACTAAAAAGAAAAATGAGAAATATGAAAAATAGAGGAAATATACACAGTATGCCATAGAAGCTTAACGGAAACAATAAACAAGAAAAAAAAATATGTATATACTCATAATGAAACATACACAAATAGAATAAGAAAGGCCATGATAACAACAAAAAACACAATATATAAGTTTAAATATTTAGCTTTATTTTTCTTGTTAAGTCTACCAATTTATAACAATATATCAATAAGAAGAGATCATTTGGATTTTAGTGGTTGGGGCAAAGAAGTTATCCAGGAACTTATTGGGATGTTTTCTTTTCAAATTTAAATCGAAAGGCGTTCACTCCTAGATTTATTTTACCTCGTGTCCACGAACGAATTTTTACCGTTAATCAGCATCTAGCTAAGATAAAAATAAATCCTAGCCTTTTCGATCCATATACATGAATCTATAATTACCTTTTTCGCATAAACTAAATAGTGATGTTGTCATCATGTTTATTAAAATTTCTTGTACGATTACTGTCCTTTGATTAAATATTCTTCACTTATTTATAGATCAATAAGACTTTCAACTGTGTTGATTGCACAGTAAATTATATGAGGGGGGGCAAGGGGGGTCCCCATAACAGCAAAACAGTGAATTGATTTGGTGAAAAACAGATAACAAGGAATTGAAAAGGGACAATAACAGATAACAGTAAATGAAATATGAAAATAAATCTGTCCAGGACCAATCCAGTAGATGACTCGTAGATCTTAGTATATAACTTGTGGTATGGACCTAGAAAATTGTAATTTGTGTAAACAAGACGTTTCGGCCGTTGAGGCAGTTCTGCCTTGGTTGATTTTTTTCCGTAACTTGTACAATAAGTTATAGTATGGATGTTGAATTTTTCTGAAAGAAATTACTAGTTTCTGTTTTTGATATACGGATATTTTTAATCTAGGGCATTTGAGGAATCAATTTTTAATGATTTAGGTTTTTTTATTTAATTTTTGAAAGAAGTGCAGCCAGTGACACTTTATTATCCATTTGATTTTTAGATTTTTTATTTCTGAAAAGCAATATTATATACTTTACAAGTAATTAACAAAAAAAATTGATGCACAATCTATTTTTTGTATTTAATGACCTCATGATAAAACTTACCTAAAAAATACAAAAATACCCAGATCAGTGGAGACAGGACATGTAACTGACACACGCATGCCAGTTATGGTTATTCTGACAATAGAAATTGACTCAAGTGACAATTCTGATAGTATAATAGAAATTGGACCTAGTGAAAATTTGGATGACACCAAGTGAAACACCATGCAATCATGCATCTTATGTGAAATTATAGAATATGGAAAATTTGGGTACAGCATTGGAGAAGATGTAGGATTTTTAAAAGGGTATTTGTCGAAAAATTAAACTGAAGACATATCTTTATTTGCATCAATGGTTTCTGAGCTTCAATTTTAGCCATGTGAAGCAATTAAAAAGCTTTTAAAAAAATGGTGGTCAGGGTTCTCTTTCATGTAATCGAAAAGAGAGGGAGTAGCACTTATATATAAAAGCTAAAAGAAAAAGATGGATAATTCCCAAAGACATAATATAAACCCATACCACTTAGTAATGTAAAACAAAGGAGAAAACTAACTGCCTAATTTATCCACAAAATAGTGAACGAGAAACTTAGTAACACAGTAACAAACTACAACCACTGAATCCAGGCTCCTGACTAGGAAATAGGCACATACAGAATGTAACTGCGTCAACTTTAGCATGCTAGTTGGTGTCCAATCCTCCCCTAATCAAGGACTGTGGTGTAATAGTACAGCATAAAGATTACTATGTGGTCATTGAATAAACAAATGTGTACCAATGCTTTTTTTTTATAACAAAATCCATACTATAAGTTATTGTACAAGTAATAAGTGAATTATAATTTGTACAAAATGCTACATGTTCACAGAAAATGGAATTTATTACAAAGGATAATAATAAAATATACTGGAATGGTCCTGGGTCCAACTGATTTTTAAAGAGGGACGAAAGATACCAAAGGGACAGTCAAACTCATAAATCTAAAACAAACTGACAACGCCATGGCTAAAAATGAAAAAGACAAACAGAAAAACAAAAGTAAACAGGACACAACATAGAAAACTAAAGAATAAACAACACGAAACCCCACCAAAAACTAGGGGTGATCTCAGGTGCTCCGGAAGGGTAAGCAGATCCTGCTCCACATGTGGCATCCGTCGTGTTGCTTATGTGATTACAAATCCGGTAAATAGTCTAATTCGGTAGGTCACATTCGTGAAAGGGAAGGGGATTGTAGTTACGACGTAAGGAACATATCCGATATCATTTGTGAAACGGTTATTCCATAACGGTCAACCAACTCGTGATGGCGTCCGTAAAATTTACGAAGGGATGATTTCAACTTCACCATTTGGAACTCTCGGTTTTAATAGCTTCCTTGTGAGCAGCAACCCTCTATCAATATTATATTTAATATGTTTATGTGATGTATTTTACTGAAATTCTTCTGCAAATACAGGGCCACCCGATATTACCAGTAGAAAGAACCCAATAGATATGCATTGTAAGAAGATGTGGTAAGCGTGCCAATGAGACTATTATCCATTTAAATCACAATTTTCAATTATCTTCAATTTCTAAGGAAGATTGGCTGTCAAAATGCTAACATTCCAATTTTCAATAACAGTTAACAGCAAATAGATTCTCACAATAACAGATAACAAAATAGATAATAGTCCTATAACAGCTAACAAAGAATAAGACAATAACAGCTAACAGTAAATATATTTTCAGAATAACAGATAACAAAGAATTAAAATACCCCATAACAGCATAACAGTTAAACCCCTTGCCCCCCCTCTTATATATTATATAATATCAAATAAATATAATATGTATTTGTTTCAAAACGGTTTAAAAAAATCAAGCATGCATATTTTACATGTAAAAGACATTTCAAAGGGAAGAAGAGCACAGCCGATAATCCAAAATTATAAGATAAATTAATGCTCCCTCTTTTCTCGTTACGGCAAGTTACGTCAAGTTAGGGCGATTTTCGTTCGTTCGTAAGATGTTGAGAAACCTCTATTACGATGTATAGATACAATATTGGTTAGAACAAAGCAAAAATAACCGTAGATTTAAAGGCAACGTAAATAATAGTATCGAATTCATAACAGTGTGGCTATGGACATTGATTGGCGCACTTTAATATCCCATTGACTGGGACAGATTAGGTGCATGAACGATCGTCTATAACGCCCATTGCTCACGACGTCCTTAATATAAACATTTAAACCGTGGGGTCACCAAAGGTTCTCAACGCCTATATAAAATAATTCGAAATACTAATCAGGAATTTGTGTTTTGATTTATATTGATTAATTAAACGTCCTTTACTTGTGTTTTTGTTATGTTTCGACAATCAATTTTCATAATAAGATATCGCAAAGCCATGTTCTTTCAGAAAAAAGAATGACTTACTGAATGCATGTATTGATTGATTATCTTTTTCGGATTTAACAATTTCGATTGTCGAGTTATATAATCTTTTAACTTTTATCTGGTCTAATTTTATTTTAGAACGAATGCATAATCCACTTTCAAAAGTTGTGCAAATACGAAACATAAAGACAAAATATTCTTCTGCCCTGTCTTTTTCGTACTTGAAAGTTATTGGATAGTAAGAAAGCTATTTGGATTAAACCTTGTGAAATTTGCATGCATTTACGTTATTGTATTGGCAAAATGTATCATTTGGTGTATATAGGAAACTTAAACCGTTCTGCTATACTGCTACTATACTTGTGAAAAACACTTGGCAACAGAAACGCATTCATCTTATCTATATAAAAAAAAATCGACCCAATTTACATAGAAATGGACGTCTTCGTGCATTTGTGATCGCAAATAAAATATGTTCCGGACCTTATGAGTATTTGGACCATACGTGTATGGTTGGACCATATTAGTATTCCCTTATGGTCATGATATATGCGTATGGTCCAAATACTCATTTGGTTCGGAACACATACATGATATTCTGTGCGTTGTCGGTCGTCTATTAATTTTTTTCTTTTGTTGATGGATTTGACGTCTTTCTGTGAGTGAGTATTTGTTCATGACTTAAAACTTACTTGCAAATAATTTAAAAACAAGACTTGATTTATAAAAATTTCCTAACAAACCATGATTTTTTTTTAAACATACATCACATCCATTGCAAAAGGCTAAAATTCGCCAGGTCTTTAATTTCAACTAAGTGAGTTGACTAAATTAATGTTGCGGACCATTTTCCAATTTCCATGCGGTATCCCTATTTTTTTTCTCGCTCATCTTTTATGTTTGTTTTTTTCATCTCAAGACCTCTTGGAGCTTTCATTCTATAAAGTGTGTATTTTGCTAATGGTCGAAGGCCATACGGGGACCTATAGCTTGATAACGCCTGTTGGTCCCTGGAAAGAATGTGTCTGATTGTCTATCACACTTCATATTCTTATTTTAACATGCAGTTATATCTATGATAAGAATGAAAATTGAATTGTCATTGAGACAAAAACCCAACCAAAGAGCAAAAAAAAAAGAAAAAAAAGCCCAAGGCAACATGTAGATCTTTCGTATCAAGGGAATTGCTATAAATATATTTATTTCAGGTTAATAGTATTAGGCCATACTCGAGTTATAAAATAGATCTTGTCGTCAACTTTTGCAACCAGCTTCTATGTTTCTATAATGCACTGTTCATCTTTTTTGGGCTTCGACTTTTCCATTGGACAGACAATTTTGTTTTCGACTGTTTTAAAAAGATGCATTTTTTTACAAAATCATACAAGTAAGGAGTCTCTGGCCTTTGGTAGTGTTGTATGTTAATTAATGTTTGTTTATTTATTTGTTTAGGAAATAAGTATGACGTACATTTTCACTGAACTAGGACACTTTTTATAATAGTTTTTCGATATCGCTCGGGCAAAAATAATCACGAATATAATGCCTACCCATGCATTGAAAAAAACGGGTATAAACTACACAGTGCAGCTTCCAACAAGAATACAAGATTTATTGATTTTCAAAATGCGACCAAAATTAAAAATTTGCACGCAGCGGAAAAAATTCAACAGTTTGATTTTCATTGAAATAAAATAATTGTTATGATTTACACACCGTTACTTTTTCCAATATAAATATTCGAACTATTTTGTTTGTTGTTTCCTTTATAAATTTACATCATTTTTAAAAAGACCACGCGTCTTCGATATTTAGAAGACTACAAAAGCGATGTTCATTATCTTTCTTCTGCTGTAAGTTTAATTTAGTTATTTTGTGTCATAATTGCCATCTCGTATGTTTTAAATTTGAATAAAGAAGATTCAGGTTGTCTTATACGTCAATGATACACACAAAAAAACACGATAACAAATAAAATAAGGTGCAACATTCATTCTCCATGAAAAGAATACATCACATGGATGTAATTTTTGTAAGAAAAATACCAATTTCGTGAGAAGTTGTGTGTTGGACTTGAAGAGCCAAGGCAAACTGACAAATATCTGAATGAACGAATCGATTTATGGTATATAAAAAAAAAAAAAAGCCCACATGGTTAGCATTGAATAAATACAAGGCCACTCTTAAATGATCACAACGTAGAAGTTTTTGTTCTCTTAATCAATAAGATATTTTCTGAAATAACGCGGGTCCCTATTAACTTAAAAGTTTTTTTGTTTTTTTTTTACCATGAATAAACTTTTTTTTTTTATTATTATTTATTGATATCAGCTCTGGACATTAATATTCTTAAAAGTGAAACTGTTGTAAGTGATGGTATAACAATTATTTAAAATAAATTCCTTAAATGATTTGTGAAAAGAAAGTTTCATTTTATGTATCAGAATTTGTAACAAATGATTATTTAAATCCCCACTTGAAGGCCTCCGATAGACTGAGTGAGCATAAAATCATCGCCCACGACAAACAAGTTAAAGGTAAACTTTTCAGTACAATTACTAATAAACGTTTTACTGTCGACCACACTGTTATGAATTTCGTTCTATAATTAACAAAATTGGAGTTTCTTCTATACTCTTCCATTTCGTCGTCTGTATTAGCTTCCTCTAAAAGAAGTATGTACGCCTGGATAATCAAGCATTCGAGTACGAAGATTTCTTTTAGGATTTAAACGCAAGTAGGAATTTTGTAATTTGTAGGAAATTTCTTGTTGAAAATTGTTATAATAAATATGGATGAATGCAATGACACACAGTTAAACTATTCAAAAATGTACATGAATACAAATGTCAGCAAGTCCCAGCTTTATATACTGAATCCATTTTATTACATATACTCGTATTGTTTATCATGTTTATAAAATTAATTGTTTTTGCTTAAATATTAAACCTTGGTTATACCCATTTGAACTAAAAACTCACGAATTCCTTTCTCCATGTCCTTTTTTGATTTTTTGTTATTTTTAGCGGGAATATTAAGAGAATTACAGTTCTCAACAATAGATGGAAGAGCTACAGATTTCAATTTCCTTGATCCGTGATAAGTCGGATAAAGTAGAGATTCGAGTTGTTTGAATCTGGAATCTTTTGACACAGCTGGTAGACATTTCCCTGGCTGTATATTAGTCGATTTCATCTGTGACCATGGAATAAGAGATGAGGTAGGTAAACTTTTAGACCTTTCTCTGTGCAGTCCAGGGAATCTTTCAAATGTTGCCTCCCTACTTCTTTGGTAAGATTCGTGAGCACTTAGGCGAGGGGAGCTAGTTGTTATAACACTGTCGAATTTTACAGTTTTGATATATGTTCCTTGCGAATTTGGTTTATCGTCTATAGGAGGCAATGTGAGCCACTGAAAGTCCCCTCCGCCACTCTTTTCTTTGTCTTTATCAAGCAAAGAAACACGGGTTTTCGATAAAATCCCCTTTTCACTATTCTTTGGTACGTAGCCGTGTGTCACGGATATTCCCTCAGATGAATCATCGAAACTTACATCTCTCTCGCCGACGCTCCAACCTCTGTTAAGAGCTTCATGTTCAATTGCTCGTCTCAGTTCATCCGATTTATTCATTTGCTTATCAAAAAATATCTTTTTGTTGTAGGCATGCTTTGAAGTGTATTCGTGTCTTTGGCGAGCCAGTTCGTACAACAAATTGTTTAACCTCCTCTCTTCGACAACCACTCCGGGAACACCTCCAAGAGTTATAGAACTTGACTTCTTCTTTTCATATAGCTTATTGCCAAGGATCCATTCATCATATTCACGCTTCAATTTCTTTCGTCTTAGAAGTGATTTCTCTGATTTAGTTTTCGGTTTCGGAACATATGGATGGAATTCCATTTCATATATAGTAGACTACATGCAGTAACAAACATATATTTCCGTTGATTCTCCAAGGGAATAATATACAGTCCGGACTGACCAAAAAACCAAATAATGTTGACAATACTATGAAGACACTTAATCAATTATTCAACATTAAAATTAATGAAAGATGTCGAACTGATAACTTTGTTAGTTACCAATTACAATGACTTGTTAAAATGTAATGACAATTTAAAATTTAAAATAACATACAAAAGACAGGTAGACGAAATACGCATATTTGTGTCAGCAATTATTTATTTTTGGTTGACCTTTTATTGTTTAGTAGATAGAATGAATGAACATCGATATATTTATACATGTACACGGGATCCATCGGACGCTGACTGCACAGGTATTTGTCTCAGAAATTGTTTTTCCTATATACCTGAATTTAACATTGAATTAAGGAATATAGGGAAAACAAATTCTGAGACAAGTGCCTGTGGCTGACTGCCATAAATGTAACCGTGATATATAATAACTATATATGTGGGGATCTTTTAATACTACAAGTACGCACCCGTGATATCGCGGGTCCGTGACTGAATTAAAGTATATAACTATGCCTAAGCCTTATTTTAGTAATTGGTATTGTCATCTGATAAAGTCATGTCGATTATAAGATACACAGTTTTCTCTGCTTTCAAATCTTTCTGTTTGAACCCGTCGACCTGGAACTTATCAATTATTGGAAATATTAATTATTTGGAAAATAAAAGGTCCAGGCTATCCAGGAATGGGGTATTTTTTTAATCAACAGCATTGTCCTATATTAGTTATCTTAGAAAGTCTTGCTGATTGCTGAATAAAGCTACAATCGGGAACAATTTGACAATGATTGAATCTAGTAGTGTCAGCCCTTTGATTATGACCCGTGTATATAGCAAAATCCTAAATACACCGTTTGGTGGTGCGCCTGTCAAATGCGGAACGTACAGATAAGGTAATAGCTAACAGGTGAATATACTATTGGTATCGATATCGGATTTGACCCGGAACTTGTTAATTATTGGCAATATTAATTATGTGGAAAACGAAAGGGTCTGGAGTGGTGTAATTTTTAATCTACACCATTGTCCTATATTAGTTATATATAGAGTTGAATTCTATGATTTGTCGTTTTTACCCGATGACGGCTGACAAATTGGACCTCGTAATTTTAGTATTATAGATAGTCAAAAGTTCGCCGGTCGAATGTTCTAGCCATTGGATTCTATACTGCTTACCAGTATATTAAAAGACAACTAGGGCGCCGCGATCTGTTTGATATATTCTGTTCTTTTAATTAGTTTTGCAATCGTCCAATTGAGATTATGGGGGAGGTAAAAGTTTAAATTAAGGCCCATATCTTTGATAAAAATTGTGGTGTTGATTAAAGAAGAAAATTAAAATATCATGACATAAATGAGTAAAAAGCTCATTTCCTTTGCGAGAGAAATGTCACTCTCTGTATATATGTAATCAATTATACATTTAGTTTCACCATTTCGTCATTGTTGTGTTGTGTATATTATATGTATATATAAATAGTCAATATCATCGCTGCACAAGGCTTTTTTTAAAATTGAGATTCAATTATATTAAGACCTTATAATTGTCTTAAAATTGAGAATGAAAACGGGGACTTTGAAGATTAAGAAAACACAACCCTTAAATGTGATATAATTAGATTTCGTTTAACTTTATTCTCAGTCAGAAGTTTGAGCTAAACTTTTGTTAGTAGTACATGTAACAAACATATCCTGTTGTTTTTAATTCAGACTGCAGTGCATTTTTAATCAGCTTATCATCCAGGTCAGTTAATAAATTAGAATACAATAATTTATATTATGTTTTGACACTCAATAACGTCCATTTCAGTATTATCAACTTCTGATTTTGATTTATAGTGATTTAGCACAATGGTAGTCTATTGGTTGATCTGTGCATGCTCAATATACGGTCCAATAGCAAATTAATAGTTCAAGCCGCTAAGTCATATTTATATTAAAACAATTCACTGAGCACCGACCAACTAAAGTATCAAAAAACAGTAAATTAAAACTGAATAAAAAATAACGAGGAATGGATAAACAAAGGATTGTGTAGTAAGACTTACTATACAAATCCTTGGATAAACTAATGAATAAAGAGGGGTCAGTAAAGTGATGTTTAGTATACTTTATTGAATATATGAATGCACATTTTTACCCATATGGGTTGAAGGCATAAATCAACATAATAATTTTACAATACATCATACAGAAAAAAAACCCAACAAAAGAACAAAACATTATATACATATACTGTATGTATCTATCATGCAGTTGTTGAGTCCACGTACCCTCCTCAGTGACGGCCATGAATTTTTAACAAATGAAGCAGCATACTGCATAATAGACGGACAAGAAAGACATAAAACCAATTTATCCAAATTATCCATATTATCTATATCGGAATAGATATTTCTAAGTATGTGATCGAGTCTCAGAGCTCAGTGATTCATATTTATAACTCCAATCACTTATTTAAGACAATATCAATGATTTACTGCAATGATAATTGATCGAGATATTGGTAAAAAAATATACCAGATTGATCGATATTTGTTCAGTTTAGCAACAATATAGACTGGTTAGAGCCTGAGCCGCTTCTTTCTTTGGGCGCACTTGTTTCTAGTTAGCCGGTCATGCGCCGGTCACATGACCGGCGTACGCCTATTCGTGTGAGAAACAAGTGGAACGGCTTATATACCGGCAAATCTAACATGGCTGCCCAAGGACCATTACTACCAGCTATAATAGGTTATGGCCTATTCCAGCTGTTTGAGATAGATGAAGAAGGAAAATTGCACTATATCTTTTACAGACTGAATTGTGATATTTATTAAACGATCACAACTGTAACAAAAAATTTCTCAAGAGCGACAAAGCATTTATACGTTGCTCAATTATTTACAATTAACAATTAACAACAGGATAAATATGATAATAATAATAACAATAAATAATTTATTTATAAAGGGTGACTACAATTAGTTATAAATACTTATCTTCCTTGAGACCTCGGCAATTCTAGTACAGTATATAAATACAAATGTTAGTCTGTTTAGTTAGGTTTTATGCCGTTTTTAGCGCGTTTTGGCTATTTCGCGATGATTAACAATACAGTTTTAAATGAAAAAATTCGGTTCTTAGAACAGTCAGCCATGTTTTTCGCCGCTTAGCCGGTCAAATCAAACCGGCTCGAGCGGCGTAAGCCGGGCATGCGCAGTGCTGAATATTTTTACAAACAAGTGTCATGCCGGTTTGCCGACGGCTAACGGCGTAAGCCGTTTGCTAGAAACAAGTCCTACCACTGTCTGTTTCAGTGCGGACAACTGATTCACAACTGTAGTCTACAACATTTATTCATTTTTAAAATTCTGCTTTTTTGGGGCGGCAAGTTTTTCCCAATTGAAACCTTTTCCATTGCTTTCACCAGATCTCCTGTAGCGCGTTTTGTTTTAATCCCGTCTAGATCTAAGTAGTTCCGACAACACTAACGTTACCTGTTACCTGTTACCTAGTCTTTATCTTCCTCCTCTAGCAGGAGCTTCGCTTCTATAGCGTAATTCCAATTTGCACCCTTATTTGCACCCTAACCCTTACACACGGGGCACTCATAAAATCAGTATACGTAGGTAGTTATTATAATAATTTATATATCAGTAACATATATACAGCATGCGGACTAATCCATCACCATGTAAACGTAGTTAACTATATATCTTACACAGTCCAATCGTTTCATAACCGGATCACTATTATATCTCCATATAACATAGTGTTATAGACTATAATTAAAATACTCCTGCCCTCGCAATAGCATTTACTGTTCAAAACACTGTCCTTGGTATCTTTAAAATCTAAAAAACGTTTCACTGTTCATTTTGTAGACAATTATTCCATATAAAACACGCTAATAAAATATTTAAAATCTAAAACCACTTGATATTTTACAAGCCTTGGATACGAGTTTTCAGTTCAAACACTATCCATCTCTCAATATTGCAGAATAAATCCTGACACAATCCATTAAGTGCGAATCAAATTTACTCGGACATTAAAAGTAAACGTTTGTGTTCCGACATTGATTAGATTGTTATGTATGAACAGTTACTTCCGTTGTTAACAAACAGTTAAAATTTCCAGAGACAATGTGCAGTCCGATATGCGGTTTAATTAGAACAAAAGAATTCGACCTCTTGTGTTTAGAAGGTAGAAAAGTGAAACAAACTTTGTGTACGGTTGTCAAGATGTCACAAAAGTTACTTTCCGTAAAGTCAGTATAAATATTTGCATTCACGTTGTTTAATTTTCATATTGTACAATTGTTAACAATGCAACTTGCAAACAATCGTTTTTAAAACGACCATAAGTCAAGCTGTTACGTCATTTAGGGGGTCTCCTTAAAAACTGCTACTTTTTTTTGCCCGACATAGAAAAAATCTGGGGAAAATTACAAAAATTGAGAAATGAATTGTCAATCGTTTAAGACCATTCCCAAAGTGGCACACCTAAAATTGACACTTGGACGCAATTTCAAAGTTGGATGTTATATGACGGTGTTTTGTTAATAAATTTACGCATCGAACACACCCGTCCTATATATGTAACATCACATGACTTTTAAGTGATTAAAACTAAAAAAATTTTAATAATATTTGCATGTTTGACATGTTTTTTTCTTAAACAATTACATTTACACTGACAGTCATAATTTCTGTATTATTTTAAAAAGTTTTGCTACACATTTTGTTACATCTTAGTTATACAGTAACCCGGATTGGTTGATCATTGTGAAGTTGCATATATTTATATCGTTGTATTCCTTTTGTTTGCTCGGAATTATTTTTGTACATCATTTATTGATCTTGTAATTTCTTGTAATTTAGTGTGCGTCTTAATTTATTTCTTTGGTGTCATATTTTGGCTATGTTTGTGTTCGATCATACATAACAGGGTCATACAGTATAATAAGTCGGTAGTTGCCCGCGAATGGATTTTTTTTTTAATTTCTTGTGACTCTATGCGTCTTATTTGTTGATTGCAGTTGGTTTTTGTTTTGTGTCATGTGTAGATATGGTGTGATTTTGTTTTTCTTTTGATGTGTGTGCATCTTAGATTGGGATTGCACTGAGTTATTTCCTGATTTCTTTTGTGCTATATTTTCGATACATTTTTATTGCCCCACTTACGATAGTAGAGAGGCATTATGTTTTCTGGTCTGTGCGTCCGATTGTTCGTTCGTCCCGCTTCAGGTTAAAGTTTTTGGTCAAGGTAGTTTTTGATGAAGTTGAAGTCCAATCAACATGATCAACTTGAAACCCGACGAAAGCCCCACCTAGACAGTTTTTGATAATCTGTTACAGTTTTGTACAAGTGTTAGTCCTTTGTTGTTTTAATAATAAAAACGGAACTATTATGATGTTATGGGAAATATCGAGTTTGCTTGATATTGACAAATCAAAAATTCAAATCACATGGTAATGTTTGGGATGCTTAAACCTTTGACATATTTTGCAAGTTGAAAAATGAATATACTAATTTAAAGACCTTTTGGGGTGTTAACATTTATGGTTGACTAGCATATTTTATGTAGAATGTACAAACCTGTTTTATTTAAAAAAAAAAAATGATTATTCTAAAAGATAACGAAAATTAAGCATATGCTCTTTATTCTGTTCTTGAACAGGGCTCCAATTTAAAAAAAAAAGAAGGGTTCAGCTGATCAAGTTCTATGAAAAAGGAGAAAGGGAAACCAATGGCACTGCTATATCATCTCAGAAATTATATAAATTATTATCATCAGTATTACAAGGCTATGAAGGATGCATTCACATCTCTTGTTATGGATACGTTTGACAAATTATGTATATAAAAAAACAAGTTCCTTTTGTGGCATAACTTTATTCATATAGATTATTTCTCCTACATATCTTTATATATTGCTTTCTTTAGTTCAAATTGGAATCTCAGATAAGCATCTGGTACTTTAAAACCTTTCCTCTCTCTTCTATGCCTCTGGTCGACATGTGTACTTCAGAATAATTCCGGACTGTCGGATGTATAGCAGAACTTTCACATAACTTCTTGATAAAACTGCTGTCTATCTCCCTTTTCGACACTGCAAACATAAAAATCGAACAGGCAATTAAAGAGGGGGTTGCAACCACATGTTCCCCGTACAAACGGATCGGAACTAAGAGCTCTTTCCCGGATCTGACACTGGATTTATACATCAGATGCATCACGAAATATAAACATGTTATTAAATATACTAGAATATGAAATAAAGAAAATTTAAAATATTAATCGAAAATGTTGAATTATAATTTATGTCTACGAAATCCAAAGTTCCTACTTAATTGGCCTTGTTTTCAAATCATATCAAATGTTTTCATTGGTCTTCACATGTTAGAATAATGTAGGTTATTGCATATTCTTCAGAGCTGTATCTTGAACTAATGAATTGAAAAAGAGGGGATGGATACACGTACTAAACATTAATTTTGTCTGTATTTTCAACATATCTAACAAACATGTGAGAAAAATTAGTTTTAGAATACGAAATATCTCTCTCATTCTGTAAACAGATATTGTAGGATTGTTAAGGTATTTTGGTGTTTTTGAACCCCCCCCCCCCCCTTTTTTTGTAATGTACACCACAAAAAACATTTAGTTAGGATAAAGAACTAATAAACGATAGTCCTATAATGTAAGGCTACAGAGTTTCTTTTCATTTACATTCAACATGTTTATCGGATTTTTTTTTATTTCAATGTTGAACCGTTTTTTTTATCGGATTTTTTTTAACTACCAATGTCGAACCGTTCAACCGTTCAACATTGAAAGTAAACAAAAGTTCGATAAAAATGTTGAATGTAAATGATATGAACCTCCGGTCTTATATTAGAGGACAATATACAAGACTTCTGAGATTCATATCATTTACATTCAACGGTTTTATCGGATTTTTTTTTATTACTTTGAACCGTTCAACACTGATCAATAGTAAAAAAAAATCCGATATAAAAACGTTGAATATAAGTGATATGAACCTCCGAAGTCTTATATAATAGCACTACGGTAAATAGAATAATTGAAATTCAGTTATTTGAGTGTGGGGGGCTATTTTAATCCTCTTTATGAGTGTGTATTATATAATGTTACAATGTAACAAACCTATCGAACACACCGTGAAAAATAACATTATCTCCCCTGGAAATGCTTAACAACAAGATACAAAAAGATGCTACCTTTTTTTGCCCTATATCACATAATTATGAAAACACATTACATAGATAGGGAATACTGTGGTTGTATACACGTTTGAATGTGTAGGTGGCACACTCAGAACGATCGTCTCTAGATTATTTTTTTAAATTCGTCCCGGCCTTTCCGAGTTCACGTAGCAACACGTTTTTTTCCTTTCCAGCTATTCCTGATTATGAATAAATCCAAAACATGCATTTATCCCAAAGCAACAACTATTAAACAACTCACCTATACCAATGGTGATCGTCTAATTCCTAGCTGATTCCTTTAATCGTACCTTTCTTGACGACACCCATCGTTGTAGCGTCTACCATTGGAGGTAGCGAAATTACCTGATTTGACAGGAGAGCGAAATAAACAAGGGGAGCAATTTTATCGAACCGCATTCCGGACTGATGTGTATATATGTCTCTGAAATTTCTAAGTCCAAGAATAATCTTTTAATGGGTAACTCAGTCCTTATTACTTGTGACCAATAAAATTGAGAATGGAAATGGGGAATGTGTCAAAGAGACAACAACCCGCCCAAATAAAAAACAACAGCAGAGGGTCACCAACAGGTCTTCAATGTAGCGAGAAATTCCCGCACCCGGAGGCGTCCTTCAGCTGGCCCCTAAACAAATAAATACTAGTCCAGTGATAATGAACGCCATACTAATTTCCAAATTGTACACAAGAAACTAAAATTAAAATAATACAAGACTAACAAAGGCCAGAGGCTCCTGACTTGGGACAGGCGCAAAAATGCGGTGGGGTTAAACATGTTTGTGAGATCTCAACCCTCCCCCTATACCTCTAACCAATGTAGTAAAGTAAACGCATAACAATACGCACATTAAAATTCAGTTCAAGAGAAATCCGAGTCTGATGTCAGAAGATGTAACCAAAGAAAATAAACAAAATGACAATAATACATAAATAACAACAGACTACTAGCAGTTAACTGACATGCCAGCTCCAGACTTCAACTAAACTGACTGAAAGATTATGATTTCATCATATGAACATCAGGCACAATCCTTCCCGTTAGGGGTTTAGTATCATACCATCATAACATATATGAGAAGAACATAACCCGTGTCATGCCAACAACTGTTTTTAGAATAAATGTGTTTAGTTCCGATGCAAAGACCTTATCAATGACTCAATATTAACGCCAAAATATGCAATCTTTAATGACTTGACAACAGTATCGTAATTATATCCCTTCTTAATAAGTCTATTCAAAGGTTTTGTAAGTTTCTGAGGTGAATACTGACACCTTTGTGCTTTATAAAGAATATTACCATAAAAAATTGGATGTGAAATACCTGAACGTATTAAAAGTCTGCATGTTGAGCTATATTTATGAATAATGTCTTTATACCGATGATAAAATTTAGTAAATGTTTTGACTAGTTTGTGATATCGAAAACCCTGGTGTAATAATTTTTCAGTAATACATAAATTTCTCTCGTTAAAATCTAAAACATTGTTACATACACGAGCGAATCGTACAAGTTGAGATATATAAACACCGTAAGATGGTGACAAGGGAATGTCACCATCTAAAAACGGATAATTAACGATAGGAAATGAAAAATCATCCCTTTTATCATAAATTTTAGTATTCAGCTTTCCATTAGTGATATAGATATCAAGATCGAGAAAAGGGCAGTGGTCATTGTTAGTATTAGCTTTATTTAAAGTAAGTTCAACAGGATAAATTTCATTAATATACATACTGAAGTCGTCATTATTGAGAGCCAAAATATCATCCAAATATCTAAAAGTATTATTAAATTTGTTTATCAGATGTTGTTTCGATGGGTCTTTGCTTATTTTTGTCATAAATTGTAACTCATAACAATACAAAAACAGGTCCGCAATAAGTGGTGCACAGTTAGTCCCCATTGGAATTCCGATAATCTGACGATATACGGAATCCCCAAAGCCAACAAAAATGTTATCTGGTAAAAATTCAAGGGCATATATAATGCATATTACTTAAAGAATGTAGGACAGAAAGTCACAGGACAAAAAGTCACGGACAAAAGATCACAGGACAAAAAGTCACAATTCATTTTTTCTAATTATTTTCTTTGAGTAAAAAATGCTTATTTCTACAAAAATATTTTTGTATTTTTCTTGAACTAGAGTGAGGTGCGCATATTCGCCGGGGACACAATTTCGCCGTTTTATAATTTTGAGTTGTAAATACTTCAAAAGATGGCTGAAATGGAAGAAATATGCCGGTAACTAAGATTTTTATAACAAATATGATTTTATTTTAAACTACGACAAAATTGCGGCACTTACCGCAAAGGACCGAAAAACGGATAACGATTTTCGGCCAATTTTCTGAATGAATATAAACACGATTTCAAAGAAGTATTTCTTAGTAAATCTTTGACTGATTGCCCTAAATTTCAGTTCTGTACACCTTTAAAATGTCTGCTATTGCCATCTATAATGAAATTGATTTGAAAAATATTGTTTAAAGCTGCAGTTATTTGGGTTTAAATAGATGTATAAAAACGGCGAATATGTGTCCCCCAATGACAAAACATCAGGCAATTTCAAACACCCTTTAATCTAACTTTATATGTAACACTCAGAAATGTGTCTTTCCCCCCAAAGTGTCCGATTCCCCCAAACGTGTCCACATCGACGTCACTGAACTGCAAAACATGTCTAGTTGTAAAACAGCGCCAAAGCGAGTCATTTGTATAAACGCCTAAACGTGTCCATTTAAAAAAAACCACTCAAACGTGTCCAATCCCCCAAATGTGTCCCATTATTTTTACTGGAATTATCATTCGTGTCAATAACATAAATACGTGAAGATATTAAATCAGACACCTTGTGTAGGGAGAATGTGCTATTCTCTGTGCGTTTCTTACTGAATTCATAAAAAACTCAGTTTTTACTAACTCTCAATTATTTTTAGATTAAAATCCGAACGTGTTAATCCTGAATAACCGTTAAAATTTAGGTCCAATCTTAAATTCCCGGTATGATAAAAGAACCTATCTACAGTATAAATAAGATGTGGTATGATTGCAAATGACACAGAAATTAACAGCTACCGTACGGCATTCAACAATGAGCAAAGCCCTTACCGCATAGTCAGCTATAAAAGGCCTGAATTTAGTGGTGATCGAAACCTGATAATTTATATATAAAAAAAACTGATAACCAGTTTATGATTTTAAGAGCTTTTAAAATATCAGAACTGTTGCAGATGACATATCATGTATTGCCACATCTCCAGCATCCTTACAACGTATGCTAAATATGTGTAACCAATATTCAAAGAAATGACTTTTTCGTTTCAATGCAAATAAGTTGTGTATCATTCAATTTTCTGTGAATACAAGAGAGATCAATGTCAATTTTCCATGGTTTATTGGTAATGAACGTATCCCGATAGCAAATAACTATCTACACCTTGGCTATAGAACTAAACTCTTGATTTAAATCAAATCAAAGAACTGAAAGTTCATGCAGAAAAAGCAGAAACGCATACTTTGCATTGAATGGTATAAAGACGAACGCGTGTGTAGTACTCAAACTATATAAAACTGTGATACTACCCAGTGTTCTATACAGGTGTGAGATGTGGAATAACATGAAATCTTATGACAAAGCTACTTTAAACTGGTTTCAATATTTTATAGTGAAACATATTCTCAACTTGAAAAAGTCGACTTGGTCTGATATGTGCAAAAGTATTCTTGGCATTCATCCAATAACAGGATATATTGACAAAAGAAAACTCATATTCCTACAAAAGCTATGTACCTTAGCCATTTCCTCTATTTCTAAGAGAATATTTCTCACCAGATTGTTTACTTAGATTGTTATAGACTCTCAAAAGAAACACTACGGATTTATTCCTGATATCATTGACATTTTAAAACAGTATGGACTTGTGAGTTACCTTCTTGAATATATCAAAGAATGAACATTTCCATCAAAACAAATTTGGAAGTCTATCGTTTATAGCGAAGTTGATATTATACAGTTAAACTATTGGTTAAACCATGTTATTTCTGATGACAGTTTCACACGTTTCAGGAATATTCATACGTCAGTGACAATTATGGAATTTTGGAAACACTCAAATTCTTTTAAGGAGATTAAAAATTCCTTTTTATGACCCACATACAATAGTAGAGGGGCATTATGTTTTTTGGTCTGTGGCTCCATTCGTCCGTTCGTCTGTGCATCCGTTCAGGTTAAAGTTTTTGGTCATGGTAGTTTTTGATGAAGCTGAAGTCCAATCAACTTGAAATTTAGTAAACTTGTTGCTTATGATATGATCTTTCTAATTTTAAAGCCAAATTAGACTTTTGACCCCAATTTCACGGTCCACTAAACATATAAAAGGATAGTGCGAGTGGGGCATCTGTGTACTTTGGACACATTCTTGTTAATCACTAAATTACTAACTGAAATACCAAATACAACAAGTGCCTGTTTAAGTGATACATGTGATATATGTACAAGGAATTTTAATGATGTTTATGTACACGCTTGTTGCAATTGCCCATGTAATATGCACAGCTTGAAGTCTGGTGGGACATTTTAAGTGACAATTTTCCAGTGCAGCTTTACTGTGAATTAAGCATGTATGATTGAAGACGAAATCCTGTTTCAAATGTTACTCGGTCAAAAACCACTGACAATTTTTTCAAGCATAGATGAATCGGTTCAATTTCTCAAGCTGTGTCATGCACATGTTATCCAGTGTGTAGCAGAATATAGTCGATCTCTACTTTTGAATAGCCACATCTGCCATTCATATTTATAATGTTCATGAAGAAATTTTGCAAGCCTGATTTTTTATTCATGAAGTTAAATTGAAAAAAAGTGACTTTTATCTGAAAATTATTGTCTATATTTTGTACCGATTATGTCTGTTTTGTTCACGCATCGTTGTAAAAATAATGGAATTTGATGTGACTGTCATAAAAGTAGGTACTTATATGTTATATAAGTTAGGTTTATACATAGTTTGATTTTAATTACTCAGTAGTCATTATTTTAGGATTTTCCCAGGATGTGTATTTTCTTTGCCACCGTTTTCTACATTTGAAAATGCCTGTACCTAGTCAGGAATATGACAGTTGATGTCCATTTGTTTGATGTGTTTTATCCTTTGATTTTGCCATTTGATAAGGGACTTTCCATTTTGAATTTTCCTCGGAGTTCAGTATTTTTGTGATTTAACTTTTTATTATATTCTTGTATGTTTTTATTTTCATGGTTTTTGTGGATTATCTTCATCACAGTTGAATTTAAATGTCCAACGAAAGTTGACAACTGTTGTCAAAATCAAGACATTGAAACATTATTTTTACATTGCATGGGTGTAATTTTGCATTGGAGATTGGATTCATTATCAATACAAGCAGGTTTAAACCTTATAAATTAAATAAATTGGGTGATTTAAATCCATGCTCAGATTTTAAACTTAAGTTGTCAGATTTTTTTTGAATAATTGGTATTGGACAATATAATTTACTGTTTTAAATCATTTTTTGCATAGAAAGTCACTATGATCAATGAAGAATTTTGCAATGGATACATGAGTCTTGAAAACCAGGATTATTAGAAAATACTACAGGTACATGTACATGTATAACCGAATCATATATAAATAATATCTCACAGATACTGTTAATGGATAATGAGAACATCCAATTTATTCAATCACATGTGACTACCATAGATTTTATTTCCTCTAAACCAACAGATACAACATGCTTTTTATAATTACACTATTCTGAAAAATCTGCTAACCATCAATTCAAAAGTATATATGCAATATTTTCCCGTCTCATATCATATGCATATAAGTCAAATTTACTGATATTGTAGAGAAAGGGTGATGCAAACAGCAATGACTGGAGAAGTTAAAGAGCAGTGGGTTTCCTGTGTAATCAGTTATTCATCACAGTATAACAATGGGAAGTAAGTATCACATACAGTGATGATACACAGTACATACAATATAACAACTTTTACATAGACTGTTGTAATCAAGATCATTACATTGTGTAACTTTGTGATGGTGTATAGAATGTGGAGATTACATCATTCCCCATATAATCAACCAAATTTTTTTTCCACAAAAGGCCCTCCAGCCTATTTAGCTTTGTTTAATAATGGAATAACTAAATATAATTCTTGACATCTTGGTTAAAGAATATTTTGGATTGTTGGTTGTCGCTTAAATTTTCAATAAGAGTATAACCTCAAAAATGCACAAAATCATAATATTCTGATAATATCTCTAGATATTTCCCAAATGTGATAACTTCGTAGCCTAATATATACTTTTGTGATCGATATATTTGTTTTAGCTAGTATTACAGATTTAGAAATAGATCCAGTTTATAAGAACCAATATTCTGGCCTTTTTGATATTTTATTATAATGTTGAAATCAAAGAGTTTGTCATAAAATGTATCATTGGGAAAGAACTTAAGGTTAGGTAACTGGGAATAACCCCCTAGATGTGTATTTTAGTTATCTTGGTCTCTCTGTCTCATTGATATTGTCCAATATCTTGTTTTCTTCTTTTTTTGCTATATTGATAATGCATGTAAAACACAAACTTTATTGGTTGATGTATTTCCTTTCAGTTGGGCAGCAGATAGTGTAATAGGCAAACCTCGAGTGTACCCAAAATATGGAGATATTCCTGGAGCATGGGCCCAAGGAAAAAAAGATTCAAATCAGTTTATTGAGGTATGGAAAACCTGACAATTTAATATGATACAGATAAAACTACAGTATTTCAACTTTTACTCCTTGATATTTAACTAATAAGTTAAAGATATTTACATCAATAATATAATATTTTGATTCCTTATTTTAATAGTATTTTTATTAAGAGGACATCCTGTAAAGTTTGCTGCGGGCTGAATTTAGTAATTCTTTTTCTTGATACAAATATACATTGACCTTTGGTCTTTTTAGCTCACCTGGCCCAATAGGCCAAGTGAACTTTTCTCATCACTTGGCGTCGGACTGCTGTCGTCGATCTCCTTTAGTCTTCATCCTTCTTCTGTTGTCTAACCACATTTGGCCACAATCATGATTTCTGCGAGTTTAAATAATTTTTTATTTCGAAAATTGATTTTTAAATTGTGTATGCATTTAATGGACATGAGGTAAAAGTGTTTTATGCTGCTTTTATCTGATGTATAATATTATATTGAAACAATGTAATAAACTATATGCATTTACTTACTTACTTACATATAGCAACAGTTTCTTTTTATAAACTTTTAGGTGGAATTTGAACAAGAAATGTACATACAAAAGATAGAAATATATGAAACCTACCATGCTGGGGCTGTGAAAACAATTTCTGCTAGAAAACCAGACAATGGTTATGAAGTTGTATGGAAAACAAAATCAGTCACCAACATAAATAGCAGCAGAATATTTTCACCTAATTTTAAGGTAGTATGTTTTTATTTGTTTCTTTAAATTTCTTGTGTCAATTATGATATGAGTTGATAAAAGATTTTCATTTTATGTCGAGTAACTTTTCAAGGTTTACAAAGTTGCATGAAATGTTAAGAATAAAATTAGGAAAGTGTATGACAAAAAAAATATACACTGTTTACACTAGGGACTATATTTGTAGACAACGAAAACCAAACCATGTGCATATAGACAGGAATTTATTATTATTTTTCTATGAATTACCCTTACCAAAAAGTGCTAACATGTTGCACATAAGTTGCACATAAGATGCTCACGTTAGAAACTAACATGATTGCACACGAGTTTTTTAACATGCAAATTAGGTGAGCATTTTGTGAGCAAAAAAATTGCACATATGAAACTAACCTAATTTGCATGTTAAAAACCTCACGTGCAACTGCTCATATGAGCTTTTGTTTCACATGTGCATTTTATTAGATTGCTCATATGAGCAGTTGCTCACATGTTGCTTATGTGAATATTATAGTTGACCAAAACAAAATGGCTGCTTTAAAAAAGGAATATTTTTCAAATTTAAATGAAAATCTTAAATAATTCAGTTGAAAATAAAATAACTGATACATCATGTTAAAAGAGTTATTCTTTAATTATTGTCAGTTAATTATGATTTTCATATGATTTTTTTTTTTTTTATTTAAACAATAATCATGATCATGACTAAAAACATAACATTACATTATAAAACTAATAGAGGGACTTGCAAGTTTAGTACACAATGAATGTCTTTGATTAATAAGTACTGTATTTCAAAAAGTTTAAAAAGGAAAAATCTTTATACATGTAGTACTTATTTTGAAGCAACCTGTATATATATTCCCATAAAGGACTTAAAATTGTAATATATTTCAAAATCTGACACAAAAATGAAAATAATGAAATAGAAATGATAACTTACAAATAATTAACCACAGCCACACTGGTTTTATCAGATTTCAACAATGCCTTTCTTCAAATAGCACATTATAGGACTTAACATTTTCCATATCCATCTACCTCCATTTATTGCATGCTTTTCATGAATTTGAATTTACAGGAAGTACATGACTGGGCATGTCATTTTGAAAAAGCTCATATGAGCAATGATGTAGGTTAGTTTTGAATGGTTAGAAGAATGGAAAAACTTTTCAAAGTACAAAACTAACATAAAACTAACATGGATGATAAATGCTCACCTGAGGTTTGAATTGCACATGTGAGCATTATGTTAGATTTTTGTGGGCACATATGAACTACCAAACTGCACATATGAGCAACCTGATTTGCATACAATTCTTACTTGCATCTCATGTGCTTCACATGTGAAACTTATGTGCTTTTGTTAGCAATTTCTGTACGGGTATGCCCCTTTGAACTTGCAATTTTGGCCTTTATATATTACTGCAACACCTTATCATTGCAACTCCTCTTAAACTACACAACAGAAATTCATGAAACTATGTAAATAATAAAGTCATATTCTATGAGGGGGGATAGGACCTTTATTGGGACTCAGGGATTGGGCGTTTTTAAGCTCAGGTTCGAATTTCAGGATGTCAGGATGTAAATTTATTTTAATTCGGGACCTCAGCTGGGATTTCGGGATCAGGAGTTGATTTCACAAAAAAACTTACGACTAAGATTGGTCTTAAGTCATGAACAAATCAGTATACTTAAGATCAATCTTAGTCGTAAGTTTTTTTGTGAAATCGACTCCAGGACCCTTCCAACCCCCCTTGCTATGTAGATGTGCATTGACAATAGTAGTGTTTCCAGTCATGTTCAAACAGAAGTTTTTTCTAAAGTTTCAAATTTTTTTCCTGAAGTTGAGCCATTTTGAACTTCAGAATTTTGGCCTCAATATTACTACTGCAAGTTTGTCATTGCAACTCATTTATAACCATACATCAGAATTTTTTTGAACTTTTTAGATAATAAGGATGTTTTATGCAGATTTGCATATTCACAAAAAATCTTAAGCAGTTGACTTTTGTAGGAGTTTTGAGTCTTTCAACTCAGGAATCTAGTAAGATTGTTTTTGCCTTATTACAATGTTGGGCATGTTTTTTAATTTTAATTTTTAGCATATTACAACAGCTTTATATATTTCTTAAATTTTTCAGGCACTTTCATTTCTATGTAAGGTTTTGAGGATTGATATAGACTGCTTAGCATCAAAATCATGGGTGGAAATAGATGCTATAAAAATTACTGGAACAGTACCACATACTCACAACCAAACAGCACCTTTGCCAGCTATTGATAGCCAGCAAGTTCATAACCCAAACAATGTTGACCAGTGGGTATCCGGAGTGGTTAACTATTCTTCTCAATATGATGATAATTCGTAAGTTATTAATTACAATACAAAAATGAATTTATGTATATTTTTGAAATACAGTATTTCTTTTTCAAGTCTAAATACCCAGAAAACATAACTGTTAGATTATGTTGCTTCTAGTTATTATAGATTGCATTTCTGCCTTTGCAGATAAAACTGTGTCACTTTTACTATGAAGTTTCGTAAAAAATTATATTCTAGAATGGAAAGTTTATATGCCCTACTATTTCATTCATGAAAACAGTATAATCATATTATTATTATGATTTAATTTGTCAGCTGGCCTGCATCTTGTATTACTGGAGAACCAAGAGTCTATCCAAGGTATGGTGATATAGCAGGATCATGGGCCCAGGGGACCACAGATGCTAATCAGTTTGTTGAGGTAAGGCCACACCAATTTAATTCCTTGTTCTACGGATTTTTGGACTCCAAAATTTGGGGCGAGCGAGCGATTTGAAAATTTTAATAAAAAAAATATTTAATTTGCAAATTTTTGAGGCGAAGCTTGAAAAGTAAAGGCGAGCGATTATAATTTTTTTTTGTAAACATAAAATAGTAGGTTTTGACAATATTTTTTTTTTATATTTATTTTATTTTATCAAAACACAATACATGATCATGATAATATACAAAAGTATATAAATTATTCTTTACAATGCAGGTAATACAATTACAGATAATTATAATTAAGTTAATTTTAATAATTCTTACAATTACTAATTCTAAAGAACAGTTTGAGTTTTCTGCTGCAAACTAATTTGTCTATGTTTTGTTTTATTTTCTATAGTAAAATTTTGAAGAAGAAAAAAAATGGATAGAGAAAAATAAAAGAAAAAAAATCAAAAGTTTGTCAAAAAAGTAACAAAAAAATATCTAACAAAAGAACAAATACAAGTTTGAAATTTTTAGAAAAAAAAAGAAAAAAAAAAGGAGAATAGGTCATCTGTGGTTTGCTCTATATATTACTGCCCTTATATGGTTTCTGATTCAAGAAAGGTGGAAAGTAAAGAGCCAGATTTATAGGTTTTCATTAGCAAATTTAAAAATAAAAGTCTCATGTATTTGTGTGATTGTTCTCAGTATAAACACAGAAAGTGCCAGCTATTCCATTCTTTCTCAAACTGTTCTTGGTTTTGTTTGTAAATAGCTACATTTTTTTCAGTACAATACAGATCATTTAACTTATGCTTGAGTGCCTGAAGTGATAGAACTTTTTTCAAACATCGACTTGAATAAATATAATACTTAATACAGAGCAATATCTTATTTTGTACAATACAGTTTCTAACATCAAAAATACCAAATACAAAAGTCTTACAATTATAGTTAAGTGTTACGTGTGCTGTAGATGAAGTCCATGTATCAAAATTTTCTAACAAAATTTGTACTTCTTCACATTCCCACAATAAGTGTATAATGGTTTCTGGTTGTATATTACAAAAAGTACAAAGAGGGCTTTGTACAAGTTTTATTTTTTCCAGAAAATAATTAGTAGTCAAAACTAAGTGGTTTATCCTGTATTGAAACCACTGTGCTCTACTATTTGTAGTAGTTTTAAATGGAAGTGTATAAATGAGTTTCATTTCATCATTAGTGACACCAAACTTTTCCATAATTTTCATTTTATTTGTTGGTTCCGTAAGATTTTTTCTCAATATGAGGTACATATCTTTGGAACCTTTTTTATGTTTAAAAAAAATCTTGATATTATTAGGAATGCTTGGGTAACAATTCTTAATTGGCGATGTAGCATTTTTAACAAACTGTTGTGAATACTGTTTAACACAATTTATTAAGCCATAATATTTCAGAAAATCTGTACGTATTTGATACACCTTCTGGAATTCAGTCAGAGAAAAAAATTCTCCGGCTTCATCTAATAAATCATTTACAATGTGTACACCTTTGTCATACCAGTCTTTGTAGAAAACAACATCATTTTCTATTTCAATTTTCTCATTAAACCATAATAGTACTGCAACTGACATCGAAAAAGACGCTTAGTTAACGAGTTTAATGGTCCGGAATAACACACGGCTGCAAATTGTTTTAAATGATAGAATAATATCTATATTTTAATTTCCATCGGGTCGTAAAAAGTTTCTATGGTCACATTTTTGTATTTTATCCCTTTAATGGGGGTACCCCTCAATTTACGGTTTTGGGTAGTTACCTTAAAATCCAAAAATATATTTTTTGGTTAAATTTCCCGCTATTTTCGTAAATATTTTCTATGCACATATCATCAAGGATCATCGGAATGATGAAGACATATATATAATACCATCTCCAAGTAAAACTTTCAAACTTAAAGTTAGCTGTTTTTTTAGATAGAAATTTAACGCGTTTTTCTTTGAAAACAAGAAAAGATATGATTCAAAAATAGTATTTGACATTTGAGAGGACAAAACATATTATTGCGATACTGCATGCAAATTTTGTTGGGCAAATTCTAAACAATTTTGTCAAAATCTCAAAAAATAAAAACATCATTTGTACCTTTTTTAATTACGGAAATTTCCTATCCGTCAATCAGCTCCACCATTTATTTTTTCCTTCACCATCAATTTGATAGTTTCGATGTGATTATGTAGATTTTGTTGGAGAAGTTAATTTATTTTTGAGTGATTTGAATATATATAGTAGTTCTTTCGTGTATTTTCTGTAAATAAGTTATATTTTTGTTAATAAAATTTTGACTTTATATAAAAGTTAACCAAATCCTTCGGATAAGAGATTTTTCCGGATAATGACTATAGTTGACATTGTGTGAAAATACATTGTATGTCAATGTTTAACCTCAGAGCAATTAATATGCATGCAAGTGGGGGGGGGGGGGGGGAGGGGGTACTATTGAAGATTCGCAGAGATTTGGTGTGTGACAAGGTGATGCTAAAACCAACTTCTCTTTAAATTTTACTTTCCGTGTGCGAATCATCAGTGATGTTATGAGACTTGCACCAGAAGGCAAAACTGGTGCGTCTTTAAATTAGATTGATTGATTGATTGTTGGTTGCTTAACGTCCAGTGACAAATATTTCATGCATGTTCAGAACGAGAACAAGTTAACTATAAAAACAATAGGTAGGTTTTGTCATAATAGAGGCCATTCGGGATGATGATCGGGAAAATTTAGACTGCCACTGGAAAATGATGGTATATTGGATTGGGACAGAAATTTTCCATTGCAACATGCCACCTTCGGACTCCTCACAGCCAAAACGCCCCACTTCGTTTTACTGCCGGTCGGGAGAAGACCAAGTGACTATATTTCGTTTCCCCAGTCACCCTTTGGGAACTTTAAATTAGAAACAACAGAAATCCATACATGTGATCAAACTGATCGACATGTATCCTCACAACCTGACACTTTTATACGATCTCGCGCTCAGTTTCTTCCTTGTAGTTTGGATATGAAAACAGGGTTTTTGTGTAAAAGACAAACCTTTAAAAAAAAACCAGAAAACTACGCAAAACTGAGTCCTCTAAACGTGTTGACAGTCTTTTAAGTTGTACTTATTAATGTGAGTAATCATTTATCCATGCATAACCAAGTACTTATTGAAGTCAACACCTGTGCAATTAAGTAAAACAGTTACTGAAAAATTAGAATTTGAACTTGCTGTCAGTTCATTAATAACGATTGTTAGTGATGTGATTTGTTCTTCCATAAAAAAAAAAAAGCCTTTCTCATGTAGCACATCCTTATATATACCGATCAATTTTACCCAAGATTGTCTCTGATGCTTAACAAACTGCCAAACTCCAGAACTAACTAGATATTGTGACACCTTACAATTCAGACACAGTGGGGCCAAGGGATATGAAATATAGAGTTTAGCTCTGAACTCAATTTAGGGGATGCCATATCTGCTGCAGGAAAATTTAAGTCTATGATAAGACTTTCAGAATTACACCAAGGTGTGTCTAAAAATATTAAGGATACATTAAAAGAAGAACAATTACTTCACCCTTCCACCAGTGCTCTTATGAGCTATGTCCTCGTTTTGGTATTTCTATGGAGACGCATAGCTTGTTAATAGATATAATGTAGGAAGATGTGGTATGAGTGCCAATGATACAACACACTATCCAAGTCACAATGTATAAAAGTAAACCATTATAGGTCACGGTCTGGTCTTCAACACGGAGCCGAGGCTCAAAAGTTCATTTGTTAGTTAATTGATAAAAATAACACAAAGGCGCTTCTGAACCGTATATTGTCAATAAAGATTACAAAAGTTCGTAAATGTATGGCTATTACAAAATCAATCGTTTCCGTAGCAACATTCGCCCCATTACATTTTGGATTGGCAGTGCAGATACATCATGCATATGCATATGGGAATATGGGTCACGAAATTGATCGAAACTTTGTACTCACATTTCTTTTGTCAGTTTCCTATGCAAAGGTAAGACTATATCTGACGAGTTTGACCGAATCATGACGGTATTTACGCTCCAGATAGCATTTGTATTCAAAAACTGTGTTTGCTTTGAACAAACTCTGTCCTACGCCGAACTTGTTCTTATAAAAAAGGGAAGTGTCTTGTAATGCTAATACGCTTACTGAATCCGCATATGATGACTAAGAGATTGATTCATGTCACTATTTTATGAATACTTGAGCTATTGTGTGTCGCTTTTAAAAGTTATATAAGGATCATGACTGGTTTTGAATTACAATATTAGAAAATTGGCATTGCATTGTATAATTTTTCATCCTTCCCTTAAAAAATTAATGCTTTAACTTTTTTACCAGGCCTTATCCCACTAAAAAATGTTCATGCACCAAACTGACTTTGTTTTACACTCAATATTTTTAAACCTCGCATTCGCCTCGAGTGACTATAGTATATTTTGTGTTATAACTGCTGTCTAGACTTTGCAAATACACAATATGTATTTATCTATAACTAGATACTAATTTTCACAAAATACACAACTTTTAAGATGCAAAATTAAAAACACTGTTTCAGCACTTGAATTTTGTTTTTTTCTAAGATAGAAAAAATATTGAAATAATTTGATAAACTGGTGTTTTATACTTTAGAAAATAATTCTGTAATATACTATAGTAAAATACTATACACAATATGAAAGTTTATGGATGTGAAAAGGTTAAGGCCACTTCTTCTTTTGCTATGTCTTAAATGGCAAAAAATCAGAAGGTTCGCAAATCAACGCCATTTTGTAATGGCAGCTTTTCATATAAGTAGTCAAATTTGTCGTTTTAACATCGTTTATACCATATGCTTATGATTGAATCGTTTTTGTAGCATTCTATTGAATAAATATCAGAATATTTCTCCTTTTTGTCCTTGTGGTTGAAATGTTGATATTTTTAAGTCTGACCTTTGACCTCAATTTCACAAAATTGTGACCACTCTGCATTTTTACGACCCAACTTTTCTTATTGTACACGTTTTCCTCTTTCCATCGATATATAATTTAGGTGTGTGTTCTTCCGGACCATTAAAGTTTTAAAAAATGAACTCTGGTTGCAGTACTATAAAGGCATATTCAAAAAATATTCCCATGTATATTCAATATTTAATGAAACAATTTCTTTCCAGGCACTCAAACATCTTTCCAAAATGGATTTGTGCATACATTCATACTTTTTTCTATGTTTTTGACACCTGTATTTTCTAATAAGTCAGAATCAATCCCATAGAAAGCAAGAGTGTCCTGTAATTTTTTATTATTGATCAATCTTCTAACCCATGTACATTTTTGTGATTTTATGAAAGGTTTCAAACAAATCATTTTTAGACCCCCTTCAAAATAATCTTTAACTAATGTTTCTCTCTTAACTTTACCAACTGGTTTTTGCCAAACAAAACTATAAAACAAGTTATCAAGTTTTTTAATAAATCTAGAGTCTGGATTTGGCAATGATGAAAACAGATGGATTAGCTTTGGTAATGCCAATGTTTTAACCACTGTAATACGCCCAATTGGAGTTAAGTTTCTCTTGCTCCATTGCTTTAAAAGAGATTCAATCTCCAATATTTTTTTATCATAATTTAATCGTATCATCTTTGATAAATCTACATCAAAGTCTATTCCAAGGTACGAAAAATTATGTTTACCCCATGATAAGTTTAAGCTAGTACAAAGTTCATTCTGACTGTATTTCATACTGCCAATCCATACAACCTGGGTTTTACTGTAGTTAATTTTTAAACCTGAGATTTCCCAAAAATAATTAAGGTCTTTCATGCTTTCCATTAGAGATTCTTCAGATCCATCCAAAATAATAGCAGTATCATCAGCAAATTGAGACAATTTATTTTCAATACTAACAGATTTTAACCCTTTTATTTTCTTATTATTGCGAAGCTTAATAGCTAGTATTTCAGCACACAATATAAACAAATAAGGAGAAAGCGGATCGCCTTGTCTACAACCCCGTTCAATGTTAAAAAAATCTGATAAATTACCCCCTTGGTTTACAGCTGAATTAATATTAGAGTAGAAAATTCTCACCCAATTA
The DNA here is from genome assembly GCA_019925275.1 of Mytilus edulis. Taxonomy (NCBI): domain Eukaryota; kingdom Metazoa; phylum Mollusca; class Bivalvia; order Mytilida; family Mytilidae; genus Mytilus; species Mytilus edulis. The sequence goes on along the minus strand of CM034356.1, from coordinate 88,638,529 downwards.
CAAATAGATTGTCCAAAATTGAAAAATTTTAATACTTCTTGTAGAAAATCCCATGATAATGAGTCGAACGCTTTTTCGAAGTCGACAAATAGGAGAAGTCCTGGTAGGTTTTTTTCTTCTGCAATTTGCATCAAGTCATATAACAATCTTGTGTTTTCTCCTATAAATCGACCTAGTACAAAGCCAGTTTGATCAGGATCAATCAAACTTCCCAATACTTTTTTAAATCTATTAGCAATAACCCCTGATGCAATTTTGTAAGAAGTATTTAGGAGCGTAATTGGTCTCCAGTTTTTAAGAAACTGTCGTGGTTTGTCTCCTTTAGGTATACATGTAATTATACCTTGTCTCTGTGTAACAGAGAGTTGACCTTTTTCAAAACCATAATTTATGGATCTTACTACAAATGGACCAATTTTTCCCCAAAAAACTTTGAAAAATTCAGCTGTAAAACCGGATGATCCTGGACTTTTATCATTTTTCATTGCTTTTAAAACATTTGATGCCTCATGTAGACAGATTGGACCCTCTAGATCACCTGACTCCTCATTTGTTAATTTGTTAACATTGTATTTATCAAAAACAGTATCAAAATTCTTAATCTTATCTGTAACAATATTTTTTTTTTGAGTACAACTCTTGATAAAAAAATTTAACCTCTTTGAGAATATCTTTTTGATTATTAATCATTTCTCCATCATCTTTTTGCACTTTAGGGATAATTTTATTCGTAAAATTTCTAGATTCCAAATTACAAAAATATTTACTAGGTTTTTCACCTTCTGAGATCCATATTGCCTTGGATCTTAGTACACTCCCTCTTAATTTTTTCCCTCTAATGTCTTTAAGCTCTTGTTTTTTTTCCTCAAGACTCTGAAAGTCAGTATTGCTGTTAATATTTTCTTCTGCCCTTTGAATCTCTTTTGTAAGATTTTCTTCTTTGTCCCTCTCTTTTCTTTTCTTGTAGCTACTAAATGCTATAGTTTTACCTCTTATTTCCATTAATAAGGTTTCCAAAAATAATTGATCATCAATATTTAATAAAAAATCTGAATTCATAATGTTCTGCTTTTCTGAAAGTGGTATTGCAGAATACTGATTTTTTATATCTTCAATTTTTACATTTATTGTGTCTAAATATTCTTGGTCAGATAGCAATGAGTTATTAAACTTCCAGAGTCCTTTTCCCCTTTTGAAATCATTAAATACTAAATGCAAAACTATGATGGAGTGATCTGATCGATAGCTTGATTCTATATATGAATCTTTTAAAGAAGGTAATAACACATCAGATATGAGAAAAAAGTCTAGCCTTGACTGTTTCAGTGGTGACTTTTTTCTCCAAGTATAACGTCTTTTATCTGGATATAGTTCTCTGTATGGGTCAACCATACTTTGATTATCTATAATTTCCAATAATTTTAACCTGGCTTTTGGATTGTTTACATGTAAGTAATTGTAATAATCTATTTCAGGATTAAGCACAAGATTAAAATCACCACAGATTACAAAATACTGATTCTCAAAATCTTCAATGACAATATTAAAGCTTGATTTATCACTTGTACTTTGACATTTCTTTAATTTCTGAAGTATTTTTTCCCTGTTCACCAAGAAATAATTAAATCTGGGTTATGTATGTGTGACTGACAATGAGACAATTCTCCTTCCAAGTCATAATCAGTTTGGGGACAACCCCTTAATGTTATAAATATCCCTTTTACATGTTTTATGAGGGATCAATATAAGTTATAATATATTTGTTTGTACAAAAGGCTCATATTTTCTCAAAGAACTATATATCTATCTGGTATTAAATGGTCAAAACATGTCCAAGAATTTTGTAATATTCCTGGACTTTAACCATGTTAACACATTTACTTTAACAGTTTAATATTATTCAAAATAAGTGGACCTCTTTTAGAAAAGTTGTTTAAAATATGATGTAAATCTCCTCTTTTTGAGTACAAAATTCTAAGTTTAAAAGGTTTTGTATAGAAGAACTATACAAATCCTTGGTATTTCTATTTTCTTTTCTACATCAGTAAAATGACCCCTTGTCTGAGGGAGGGTTGTTCTCAACCTGATAATAACAAACACAGGTCAAAGTACGGCCTTTTACACAGGGCTTTGATACAGACCAAACAGCAGGCTATAAAGGACCCCAAAATTATTAGTGTACACAATTCGAAGAGGAAAACCAACGATCTAATTTATATATCATGTATATCCAAACGGGAAAATACCAATGAACAACATCAACAAACGATAACTGCTGAACGACAGGCCCCTGAATCAATCAGGACAGGTGCATAAACATGCAGCGGCTATGGATAGTTTTGTTTCGCCAGCATACAATATAATTGCAGTTGAAGGCAAATCCTTCAGAAGTTCTTTATACTTTATTCTAAAAACGAACATTTGGAACGGGGACCCAATTATTTGCCCCATTGGAACGCATTGAAAATCATAGTAAATACACAGGGTCCTGTTCAATAAATAATTTTGATAGCCACCTTGGGACTTCTGGTTCATGTTAGGCATTCATTTCGAAGTGTCTAAGTACAATCTCAGTGCCTCATGACCGGCATTCCGTTGCAAAATTTTGTTTTTATTGACAACAGGGTCAGTCTGTCTACTTCCGGGAAAGAATAAAGGCTAGAATTTAGGCAATTTACTCTATGTACTGACGCCAGATTACATTTAAATCAATCAAAATTTTTACAGAAATTCAAACTAGAAAGCCTACCCTTTCAAATAAATCTACATTCAGTTACAGAACTAGTGAAATAATAACACTTCACAATTTATAACAAAAGTTATATATTTTTTTTAAGAACTGCATTCGTGGGTACCGGACTGGTTGCCCTAACTGGGATCCTATTCCATTTTTTAATAGGGAATATAAGTAAGGGGGAAAGTAACCAACTTTTTGTTCTTTTTATAATATTTACAAAAAAAGGGTGCGGGAAATGGACATGATTACATTTCCGGATGCGGGAAGTGGGAATATAAAAAAAAAAATTCTGTTTTGAAAAAAATAGGTGCGGGCGGGTCCGTCGAACAAGGAATCAAATTGGTGTGGCCTAAATTTCATATATCAGTATCCATGATTTTAAACAGTGTTGTGGTTTAAAAGTATGTTTGATAGTATTAATAATTTTTCATTTTGTCTGTAGAAATATATATATTTTTTTAGCAACAGTGATAAAATGATTCTGCATTTTTATTATGTTGTATGTAGCATTTTGCTTCTTTTTCTCTTCTTTTTTTTTGGGGGGGGGGGGGGGGGGTGGAAGTGCGGGACGGGGTGGAAAAGGCTACTACTCATATCAGACTGTCAAACATTAAATTATAAAAGAGACCTAATTTCCCTAAATGTTCTAAAATATTATTGATATTGTTCTTTTCCTGTTTTAGGTAGAATTTGCAGAAAAGATTTTCATAGATAAAATAGATATTTATGAGACCTATCATGCAGGAGCCGTGAAGAAAATTTTAGCCAAACGTCCAAATGGAGAGTGGTATACCGTATGGGAGACAGCAAGGGTTATATGTCAAAACAGCAGTAGGATATTTTCGCCATCATTTCAGGTAGAATTTCAAACATTTTGCTTTGATTTTAGAAACTAAAAGGATCAATATGGAATTAAATTAACCTGAATTGAATATCAACTAGAATGTTAATTGCTAGATTGTAATCGGCAGTGAGCAATGACCCTTAATACTAATTGTTGTTTAAGATTGATCAAAGTCTTATGCAACAATTAACTGTTATCCTTCAGGACTGTTAAAAATATCCGAAAAGTTCATAAAGAAGAACCATTCAATCAATCTGTTTTTAACTTAAAGGAGCACTAGCTACGAGATATATGAAAAATCTAATATACTATTTTAATTAGCTCAATCATTAATGAAATGCAAATAGTGAAATAATAATTGGCTTTTAGCAGCTAGTAGGGTTTAATTTGGTCAAAATAAGCTAAAAATATTTCTGCAAGTGAATAATTCGACCTCATTGATTCCGTATTCATGTGAACTTCAAATTAACCCCTTAGCTTGAGATGGATAACATGTGAATTGTATGTGTAAAGTTATTTAAAGGAAAAGAATGTCAACATTGAAAGTGAAACAAAGGAAAATCATTTGATTGACTGATTCGATCCACAAAAATCTTTCTTATACAGGTACAATGATTTTTCATCTATAATAAGAAATTAAATAGACCTCGAAAAATCCAACAGCAGGAGTTTGCTAAATCTATTAATATCTATATTTATGTTTACATCGCTTATATGGTCATCAGATGACTTTAGAGGTCAACTCGATAGTTAATTAGATGACATTTTGATAGCTAGCTAGAGCATTTTAAGGACCTTGTTTGAAAATGTTTCAGTTGGTACTTGACTGCATCAATATAAAATGGGGAATGGGGAATGAAAATGTAGGGTTTCAAAGAGACAACAACCCGCTCAAAGAGCAGAAAACATCAGAAGACCAATAATGGGTCTTCAACACAGCAAAAAAAAAATAGCATCACTTTTTGTTATGTAAATGCTTTTAGGGTTTTATTGTATTACTTTATATAATGTTCAATATAACAAAAGAATAAAATACCAGACACTTGTATTTATTTACATGTACAACTTATCTTTTTTGTTATTTCTACAGAAATTGAGTTTTCGGTGCAGACTATTGAGAATTAATGTTGATTGTACTGTGTCTGGATCATGGGTAGAAATTGATGCCATCAAAATCTCAGGAACTAAGTTCAATTTTGGTAAGTAAGTCAAAGCAATCTAATCTGAATTCATGCAAAAAGTGTCTTGAACCTTTCAGAACTTTTAAAACAAACTGGAAGGGATACTGGATTTTAATTGAGTTATAAAAATATTCAATAAAATATTCAACTCTGAAGCTGTGCATTTGTATGAGCCATTTGGAAAAACTAATCTAGGTTATAAACAGACACAAAAGTTTTTAAAATTCTCAATCATTCTTTCTTTTGATCTTCATGAAAACATAGTAATCTTGATTTCCAAAAGAAATGAAAAAGAAGTAAAAAAATCTGCATATCAATTTTCTAATCAAAACTATTTTACACAAATGAACTTTTTTATCTACACCAAATTGAAAGTAATTATTTATAAGACAGATTTATGTAATTTAATTCATTTCACACACCTGAGGGTGTTATGCAACAAGAAAAACTTTAAAATATGCATTATAATGCAATTTGTATGTAACAATTTTTTTCATTGGCTAAAAGTTGCCGTCAAATCCACAGTTGACCAGGCGTAACTAAGGATTGACCCGCCATTTTGAATTGTTGAATCAACAAATGTTCGATTACTACTATATAATTAAAAATAGAACAACACCTACCTCGAATTCGCCGTTTTAATGTAATTTTATCCGAATTTGAATCGTACAGGTAACGTAATAACCTTCAGTTTGTAAGTTTTCATTTGTATGACGCCATGTTTAGCCATGACGTCTTTGCGGCAAAATCCTTCATGAAGTTTCGTGGATTTTTTTTTATATGTCAAATTTAGACCTTTTTATACGACCGCAAATTTTGAAAAAATTTTCGTCGTATATTGCTATCACGTTGGCGTCTGCGTCGTCGTCGTCGTCGTCGTCCGGCGTCCGAATACTTTTAGTTTTCGCACTCTAACTTTAGTAAAAGTGAATGGAAATCTATGAAATTTTAACACAAGGTTTATGACCACAAAAGGAAGGTTGGTATTGATTTTGGGAGTTTTGGTCCCAACATTTTAGGAATTAGGGGCCAAAAAGGGCCCAAATAAGCATTTTCTTGGTTTTCGCACTATAACTTTAGTTTAAGTTAATAGAAATCTATGAAATTTTGACACAAGGTTTATGACCACAAAAGAACGGTTGGGATTGATTTTGGGAGTTTTGGTCTCAACAGTTTAGGAATTAGGGGCCAAAAAGGGGCCCAAATAAGCATTATTCTTGGTTTTCGCACAATAACATTAGTTTAAGTAAATAGAAATCAATGAAATTTAAACACAATGTTAATGACTACAAAAGGAAGGTTGGTATTGATTTTGGGAGTTTAGGTCCCAACAGTTTAGGAATTAGGGGCCAAAAAGGGACCCAAATAAGCATTTTTCTTGGTTTTCACACCATAACGTTAGTATAAGTAAATAGAAATCTATGAAATTTAAACACAAGGTTTATGACCATAAAAGAAAGGTTGGGTTTGATTTTGGGAGTTTTGGTCCCAACATAATAAGGGGCCCAAAGGGTCCAAAATTAAACTTTTGTTTGATTTCATCAAAATTGAATAATTGGGGTTCTTTGATATGCTGAATCTAACTGTCATGACTGTGTATGTAGATTCTTAACTTTTGGTCCCGTTTTCAAATTGGTCTACATTAAGGTCCAAAGGGTCCAAAATTAAACTTAGTTTGATTTTGACAAAAAATGAATCAGTTAGGTTCTTTGATATGCTGAATCTAAAAATGTACTTAGATTCTTGATTATTGGCCCAGTTTTCAAGTTGGTCCAAATCGGGGTCCAAAATTAAACTTTGTTTGATTTCATCAAAAATTGAATAAATGGGGTTCTTTGATATACCAAATCTAACTGTGTATGTAGATTCTTCATTTTTGGTCCTGTTTTCAAATTGGTCTACACTAAAGTCCAAAGGGTCCAAAATTAAATTTAGTCTGATTTTAACAAAAATTGAAATCTTGAAGTTCTTTGATATGCTGAATCCAAAAATGTACTTAGATTTTTTATTATGAGCCCAGTTTTCAAGTTGGTCCAAATCAGGATCTAAAATTATTATATTAAGTATTGTGCAATAGCAAGTCTTTTCAATTGCACAGTATTGCGCAATGGCAAGAAATATCTAATTGCACAATATTGTGAAATATCAAATTTTTTTTTAATTAGAGTTATCTTTCTTTGTCCAGAATAGTAAGCAAGAAATATCTAATTGCAAAATATTGTGCAATAGCAAGATTTTTTTTTAATTGGAGTTATCTTTCTTTGTCCAGAATCAACTTAAATCTTTGTTATATACAATATACAATGTATATTCACTTTTTACTACCAACTTATAAATTAAAATAATCTTTACCATTCAGTGATAACAAGCAGTTTTTTTACATCTTAATATTTTATGATGTATTTAAATGAGTAGTTATTGTTGCAAACTCCATTAGAAATTTTAATTGAGATTAGTTTTGGAATAAGGGAAAGGGGGATGTGATTAAAAAAATTGGGTTCAATTTTTCTCATTTGAAATTTCATAAAATAAAAAGAAAATTTCTTCAAACATTTTTTTGAGAGGATTAATATTCAACAGCATAGTGAATTGCTCTAAGAGAAACAAAAATTTTAAGTTCATTAGAACACATTCATTCTGTGTCAGAAACCTATGCTGTGTCAACTATTTAATCACAATCCAAATTTAGAGCTGAATCCAGCTTGAATGTTGTGTCCATACTTGCCCTAACCGTTCAGGGTTCAACCTCTGCGGTCGTATAAAGCTACGCCCTGCGGAGCATCTGGTTTTCAAGTTTTATCGTATTATTTCTTTTTATAATGCATTAGAATTGGAATAACAGTACGGTAGTTGAAGAGTTGCCACCATCAATTTTGATTTGACGGTCGCAAATCTCCGTTTTACTGTCTCCGCTACCTAAAACTGCATTTGCGACCGTCAAATCTACAATTGACGGTGGCAACTCTTCAACTACAGTACTGTTATTCCTTAATTATCTGTAACTATAAGTTCCTGACAATTTTAATTTTTTTACTACATTTTCCATCCAGATTTTTTCCAGCATTCCTTCATTATTATAAATATAGTTTCACCCTTTTTTGCCATAGTATAGGACCTCAAGTTTACTTTTCAACTTACAAAACACAAGATTGAGAGGATTTTTTTTTAAAGAGGGGTGAAAGATTTCAGAGGGACATCAAAACTCAAAAATAAGCTGACAAAGCCATGGCTAAAAAGGAAAAAGACAAACAGACACACAATAATACACAAAACACAACAAAGAAAATAAAGACTTAGCAACACGAACCCCATCAATAGCTGGGGGTGATCTTAAGTGCTCAGGAAGGGTAAACAGATCCTTTAAATTGTTAAAGGTACCGGTATACATATTTCAGATGGCTTTGAATTTGAACAGTTTGTATATTTGTTCAATTTTTAACATTACATATTCTATGAAAAATTTTAAGCACATTAGGAGTATATTTCTTTAGTTCTTTAGGTGAACCCTATTTAAACTCCCCTCACTATTTTCTAGTCAGAAGTCAGTGGGAAATTGCATCATTTCTTTATATTTCTATAAATGAGTGTACACTTTGTGTTTCATTTTACATGTATGATATGATAATAAAAAACCTGATTAATTTTAGCCATCCCACCAGCACCAGATGATATCACAAATGATTTAGTCAAACTTGTCAATAATTCAATGTATAGTGATATCCAGTTTGATGTAAATGGAGTTAAATTCCTTGCTCACAAAGCCATCTTGTGTGTCAGATCAGAATATTTCAGGGCTATGATTCAATTTGAAGAGAATGCTTTACAGGTAAGAATTAATATCAAAATTGTACGGAAGAATTCAATTACATTTAGAAAAAAATGAAATGGGGTATGTGGGTATTCATGAATGAGACAACAACCTAACAATAGAAAGTCCACAAAACATTTAGAGGTCAGCATTCTGTCTTGAACAAAATTTAGGTGTAAGTTCCATAGTCCAGAGTCTACACAATTAAATCTAATTTAAATGAGACAATTACACAAACAAAAAATCATAAGACACCAAAAAATAAAGAAAATGGTCTTTACCTACCAAATGTCACTCTAAAACTAAAACCAAAAGGCAGAGAGTTGTACATATACTGCTGTCTGTCACAATAAAAGACAAATGTAACTTTATCACATGTCAAACTGTGACTAGCCTAGATTCTAGGAGGATTATGAATAAATTAAACTGAGACTACTATAGATTTGTTGTCAAAACTGAAATCTATTACATGTAATTGAAATACAATATGATCTGAGCTGTGTTGGATAAAAATCAACCTTATACAAATCAATATCAATACATAGAAATCAACCTTATACAAATGAATATAAATACATAGAAATCAACCTTATACAAATGAATATAAATACATGGAAATCAACCTTATACAAATCAATATCAATACATAGAAATCAACCTTATACAAATGAATATCAATACATAGAAATCAACCTTATACAAATGAATATCAATACATAGAAATCAACCTTATACAAATGCATATCAATACATAAAAATCAACCTTATACAAATGAATATCAATACATAGAAATCAACCTTATACAAATCAATATCCATACATAGAAATCAACCTTATACTAATGAATATCAATACATAGAAATCAACCTTAAATACAAATCAATATCAATACATAGAAATCAACCTTATACAAATCAATATCAATACATAGAAATCAACCTTATACAAATGAAATCAATACATAGAAATCAACCTTATATAAATGAATATCCATACATAGAAATCAACCTTATACAAATGAACATTAATACATAGAAATCAACCTTATAAAAATGAATATCCATACATAGAAATCAACCTTATACAAATGTATATCAATACATAGAAATCAACCTTATACAAATGAACATCAATACATAGAAATCAACCTTATACAAATGAACATCAATACATAGAAATCAACCTTATACAAGTGAATATCCATACATAGAAATCAACCTTATACAAATGAACATCAATACATAGAAATCAACCTTATACAAATGAATATCAATACATAGAAATCAACCTTATACAAATGAACATCAATACATAGAAATCAACCTTATACAAATGAATATCAATACATAGAAATCAACCTTATACAAATCAATATCAATACATAGAAATCAACCTTATACAAATCAATATCCATACATAGAAATCAACCTTATACAAATGAACATCAATACATAGAAATCAACCTTATACAAATAACTTATACTAATGATTATCAATACATAGAAATCAACCTTATATAAATGAATATCCATACATAGAAATCAACCTTATACAAATGAATATCAATACATAGAAATCAACCTTATACAAATGAACATCAATACATAGAAATCAACCTTATACAAATCAATATCATACATAGAAATCAACCTTATATAAATGAATATCCATACATAGAAATCAACCTTATACAAATGAACATCAATACATAGAAATCAACCTTATACAAATGAACATCAATACATACAAATCAACCTTATACAAATGAATATCAATACATAGAAATCAACCTTATACAAATGAATATCCATACATAGAAATCAACCTTATAAAAATGAATATCCATACATAGCAATCAACCTTATACAAATCAATATCAATACATAGAAATCAACCTTATACAAATCAATATCAATACATAGAAATCAACCTTATACAAATGAATATCAATACATAGAAATCAACCTTTAATAACATCAACATGAAATCAACTTATACAAATCAACTATAGAAATCATACATAGAAATCACCTTATACAAGTGAATATCCATACATAGAAATCAACCTTATACAAATGAATATCAATACATAGAAATCAACCTTATACAAATGAATATCAATACATAGATATCAACCTTATACAAATGAATATCAATACATAGAAATCAACCTTATACAAATGAATATCAATATATAGAAATCAACCTTATACAAATGACATCAATACATAGAAATCAACCTTATACAAATGATTATCAATACATAGAAATCAACCTTATACAAATGAATATCAATACATAGAAATCAACCTTATACAAATCAATATCCATACATAGAAATCAACCTTATACAAATGAATATCAATACATAGAAATCAACCTTATACAAATGAATATCCATACATAGAAATCAACCTTATACAAATGAACACCAATACATAGAAATCAACCTTATACAAATGAATATCAATACATAGAAATCAACCTTATACAAATGAATATCAATACATAGAAATCAACCTTATACAAATGAATATCAATACATAGAAATAAATCAAAACTTATACTAATGAATATCAATACATAGAAATCAACCTTATACAAATCAACCTTATACAAATGAACATCAATACATAGAAATCAACCTTATACAAATCAACCTTATACATAAATATGATACATCAATACATAGAAATCAACCTTATACAAATGAATATCCATACATAGAAATCAACCTTATACAAATCAATATCAATACATAGAAATCAACCATATACAAATCAATATCCATACATAGAAATCAACCTTATACAAATGAACATCAATACATAGAAATCAACCTTATACAAATGAATATCCATACATAGAAATCAACCTTATACAAATCAATATCAATTACATAGAAATCAACCTTATACAAAATCAATATCCATACATAGAAATCAACCTTGTACAAATCAATATCAATACATAGAAATCAACCTTATACAAATCAATATCAATACATAGAAATCAACCTTATACAAATGAACATCAATACATAGAAATCAACCTTATACAAATGAATATCCATACATAGAAATCAACCTTATACAAATGAATATCAATACATAGAAATCAACCTTATACAAATCAATATCAATACATACAAATCAACCTTATACAAATGAATATCAATACATAGAAATCAACCTTATACAAATAATATCAATACATAGAAATCAACCTTATATAAATGAATATCCAATACATAGAAATCAACCTTATACAAATGAACATCAATACATAGAAATCAACCTTATACAAATGAACATCAATACATACAAATCAACCTTATACAAATGAATATCAATACATAGAAAATCAATAATATCCATATAATACAAATGAATATCCATACATAGAAATCAACCTTATAAAATGAATATCCATACATAGAAATCAACCTTATACAAATCAATATCAATACATAGAAATCAACCTTATACAAATGAATATCAATACATAGAAATCAACCTTATACAAATGAACATCAATACATAGAAATCAACCTTATACAAATCAACCTTATACAAATGAACATCAATACATAGAAATCAACCTTATACAAGTGAATATCACATACATAGAAATCAACCTTATACAAATGAATATCAATACATAGAAATCAACCTTATACAAATGAATATCATACATAGATATCAACCTTATACAAATGAATATCAATCTTATACAAATGAATATCAATATATAGAAATCAACCTTATACAAATGAACATCAATACATAGAAATCAACCTTTATACAAATGATTATCAATACATAGAAATCAACCTTATACAAATGAATATCAATACATAGAAATCAACCTTATACAAATCAATATCCATACATAGAAATCAACCTTATACAAATGAATATCAATACATAGAAATCAACCTTATACAAATGAATATCCATACATAGAAATCAACCTTATACAAATGAACACCAATACATAGAAATCAACCTTATACAAATGAATATCCATACATAGAAATCAACCTTATACAAATGAATATCAATACATAGAAATCAACCTTATACAAATGAATATCAATACATAGAAATCAAACTTATACTAATGAATATCAATACATAGAAATCAACCTTATACAAATCAACTTATACAAATGAAATCAATAAAGAAATCAACCTTATACAAATCAACCTTATACAAATGAACATCATACATAGAAATCAACCTTATACAAATGAATATCCATACATAGAAATCAACCTTATACAAATCAATATCAATACATAGAAATCAACCTTATACAAATCAATATCCATACATAGAAATCAACCTTATACAAATGAACATCAATACATAGAAATCAACCTTATACAAATGAATATCCATACATAGAAATCAACCTTATACAAATCAATATCAATACATAGAAATCAACCTTATACAAATGAATATCCATACATAGAAATCAACCTTGTACAAATCAATATCAATACATAGAAATCAACCTTATACAAATAATATCAATACATAGAAATCAACCTTATACAAATGAACATCAATACATAGAAATCAACCTTATACAAATGAATATCCATACATAGAAATCAACCTTATACAAATGAATATCAATACATAGAAATCAACCTTATACAAATCAATATCAATACATACAAATCAACCTTGTTCAAATGAATATCCATACATAGAAATCAACCTTTATACAAATCAATATCAATACATAAAAAATCAACCTTATACAAATGAATATCCATACATAGAAATCAACCTTGTACAAATCAATATCAATACATAGAAATCAGCCTTATACAAATGAATATCCATACATAGAAATCAACCTTGTACAAATCAATATCAATACATAGAAATCAACCTCATACAAATGAATATCCATACATAGAAATCAACCTTGTACAAATCAATATCAATACATAGAAATCAACCTTATACAAATGAACATCAATACATAGAAATCAACCTTATACAAAACCTTATACAAATGAACATCAATACATAGAAATCAACCTTATACAAATGAATATCCATACATAGAAATCAACCTTATACAAATCAATATCAATACATAGAAATCAACCTTATACAAATGAACATCAATACATAGAAATCAACCTTATACAAATGAATATCCATACATAGAAATCAACCTTATACACACAAATATCAATACATAGAAATCAACCTTATACAAATCAATATAAATACATAGAAATCAACCTTACACAAATAAATATCAATACATCTGTTGAAATTGTTCTGGTAAAAAAAATCTGTATGCAAAGTCTGTACTCAAAAATTAAGTTGATATAAGAAGCCTTCAAAATAGACAAAAAAAAACATTTTTTATTCCGTATGTGAATGTTCCAAAATCAATCAGTGTTATACATGTACATGTATATGTGCACTTGCATTAGGTCAATTTCTATTCTAAGCAGCTCATGATACAAAAATAAGATAACCACTGTTGATTAAGTTTTCAGACCTGGATAAGCTACACCTAATATATATACATGTATGAGTATAATTTTTATCTTCCTCTAGGCTGGTGGACAAGGAACAGCACAACCTACTGCCCCTCCCTACAATCTGAAGCAGTGTACCCACCTAAACAGATGTATAATGCACCCCCATCTTATGATTCTCTTACTCAGTACCAACCTGTGATACCCTCTGGACCAGTGCCTGGACCTGCTCAATTTCACCAACAACAAACACAGGTATTGCTGTTGAACATTCCAAAAGAGACTCATTGGATCTTCTTTGTACTGAAAAATAAAGTCATTCAAGAACAATTCAAATAAATTCACCATTGCCTCAGATGATAATTTTTTACTTGAAAACTTTACTTTTTTTTGTTCGAGTATTAAAGATGTTTCTTCAAGAAACCATGTGGTAGCATAGATTTCTTGCAGTAGAAATGTCTTGTTTCTTGTGAAGGTAAATTTTTTTTTTGGAAGGTTAACTAAAAGGGTATCAAAACAGAATTTCATTCATATACATGCTATCAGAAATTCATGGCATGAAAGAGGTATGATTGACATATTTTTATTTTTGCTTATATTTGAAACAGAATGATAAGTTATTATATTATAACCTTATTTATTTGGTCAATTTAGGCTCAGTCACCAATCAAATTGAAGGATGTGGAGCCAGGAGTATTTGCTGTTGTATTACATTATGTATACACAAACAGAATTCGACCACAGTGTTCACCATATGTTCTACACATGTCTGGAGACGTAAGTTAATGATATATATTTACCTCACAATTGTTACTCCGATATATTGGAGAGTAATTACCAGTATTGATTAAAATACAAATATATCAATTTGCCTACAGATCAGTATAAAATACTAAAGATTCACATTCCATAGAAAAATCTTTTTATAGCAAGTTTTCCTATGTTGATGATGATAATGACAAGGCAAAGGAAGCTTAGAACTATTGATAAACTTCCATTAAAACTTGCAGTTTATTTTCTGCCTGGAGATTGTATTAAAATTACATTTATATATTAAAATCTAACTATTTCAGTCATGAAAATATTAAATATCAAAAGATCAAAGTCTATTAAACACGTCAACAGACATGTGACAGAGTTAACGTTGTCAAGCAACAACTGGAGATTTGGAAATTTTCAGCTGGAGTTTGGGCCTCATAACTGGAGAATTTTTATCAACATTTTTGTCGATGTACACAATCGTTTTTTTGTGTTTAAACTGCATATTTTCCTTTTTTGTTAATGATTCTATAACTCCATAGCCATTTTTACTTGATAGAAATAGATTAGATAAAGGGTTTTCAAATATTTATTTATTATATATAAAGTTCAAGATAAAGTGATCCGCCATCATATATAGTATCTCTGCTTAAGCTACATTGTCAATGTTGGTACCACTACTGAACAGTGTGTTGAATTGATAGAATTGTGAGCTTCCTGGTGGGTTTGCTGTCTCCATATGTTTGGTCAAGTCATTAGGGTCACCATAGTCAGCTTTGCAACAAGTGCAGTAGGCATACATATCATATTTGAATTCATTAAGACATTTGTCTTTGAGGTTAAGTAATATAACTGTTCAATGTTTTTAACAGCATCACATTACAGTCGTTGTTTATACAACTTAAATTAATCCATTGTCAGTTTTTCACTTTTAATCATCAAACCATGTGTCTTAAACTTGCTAGTTGATCACCAGGTAGTTGCCAATAATCTTTTATTGCTGTATATACAGCCTAACCCTTAACACTTTCATAGATTACTCAAGGCTATTTACGTTTTGACATCAAAAACAGATATAGGAATCTTCTGTTTTTCTCTGACTTTTCCCATATCAATTTCGAGCATCTCAGACTTTTTCTCTGTCAGGATCAATTTTGTAAACAAAAATTTCTACTGAAAATTTTTCGAGGTTGACATTTTCAAAAAGCGGAAGATTTCAAATTTTAACGGGAGGGACGGAAGAGGGTCTAAAATGCGGGAGATTTTTACTCCCGCCGGAAGAATCACATGTATGCGTCAAGTAAAATAAAAATACTACCTAGTAATTTATATACTGTGGATTCATTTATTTTCGTGGGTACCAATTTTCATGGTTTGAGTACATTTGTGGATATTAAATTTCGTGGTTTTCTGCATACACTAAAAATTTGCAATTCCTTGCTTTGTTCCACTGTACCCACGAAATCAACGAAATTTGGTATTCAACGAAAATTAATGAATCAACAGTACATACTCCTCCAATTTCACAGAATAACTTACAACATTTATGCAGGGAGGGGAAAGAAACATTTGATGTAGTTTATAATATAATGCAATTTACATTGTTTTTTCAGTAGCTGACAGATTTTCTATGGATGGTTTGAAGGCCCTGGCAGTCTTACAACTGAATACTTCATTAACAATTGACAATGTTATAGATATTTATCTGAAAGTGATACATGCACTTCCTGTTAGTGGTAAGTCGTCCACAGAGCTGTGCATCTGTCCGTCTGTCCCGCTTCAGGTTAAAGTTTTTGGTCAAGGTAGATTTTGATGAAGTTAAAGTCCTATCAACTTGAAACTTAGTATACATGTTCCCTATGATATGATCTTTCTAATTTTAATGCTAAATTTTACCCCAATTTCACGGTCCACTGAACATAGAAAATGATAGTGTGCGTGGGGCATCTCTGTACTGGGGACACATTCTTGTTATTTATACAGACTGACACAATGCAATGAAGTGGAAGGGCAATAATTTGTTTCACAAATAAGCATTATTGGGCTAAATCTCAGATGCAGTAATACATACTTAATCCAAAATAAGACTATGAAAATTGAGCTGTTAATTGTACAATTCTTGCCAGATTTTTATGAAATTCATATTGATCTAAGGTTTATATCACCAGTATAAATTTGATTGTCAGTGTCAATCAACTTTTTTGAAAGGAGTTGTGTCCCTTAGATATATAAATTTAATGGCAAATTGCAAATATTGTGAGTGGTCTGCTGCCTACATTTTTTCGTAGGATTGTTCATGAAATTAACCTGATCATTCATTTGAAAATCAATATATCCCTTGAAAATCAGTACTATATGAAAGTATTGTATTTGACATGCAAGTACCAAAAACCTCTAATTTTAAGGCAAAGGAAAATTCCATCATAAGAACTCTTACACTTAAATATCTTGTCAAGACTTTTATGAAATTTTTATACGACTGCACAAATTTTAATTTTTCGTCGTATATTGCTATCACGTTGGCGTCATCTGCGTTGTCGTCGTCGTCGTCATCGTCGTCCGAATACTTTTAGTTTTCGCACTCTAACTTTAGTAAAAGTGAATAGAAATCTATGAAATTTTAACACAAGGTTTATGATCACAAAAGGAAGGTTGGGATTGATTTTGGGAGTTTTGGTTCCAACAGTTTAGGAATTAAGGGCCAAAAAAGGGCCCAAATAAGCATTATTCTTGGTTTTCGCACAATAACTTTAGTATAAGCAAATAGAAATCAATGAAATTTAAACACAAGGTTTATGACCACAAAAGGAAGGTTGGGATTGATTTTTGGAGTTGAGGTCACAACAGTTTATGAATTAGGGGCCAAAAAGGGGCCCAAATAAGCATTATTTTTTGTTTTTGCACCATAACTTTAGTATAAGTAAATAGAAATCTATGAAATTTAAACACAAGTTTTATGACCATAAAAGGAAGGTTGGGTTTGATTTTGGGAGTTTTGGTCCCAACAGTTTAGAAATAAGGGGCCTGTAAAGAATTGCGCTAATATTAACGTACCTTTTTGCGGTACGGCCACTATCTTTGTGACGTCGCGTAATTGTTATACTTTATGTTGTATTGAATAGAAACGTATAATGGCAGACGTAGTTATATCTTTATCGCCTTAGACTTAGTTAACTTACGATCAAATACACAACGCAACGCAATAATCTACATTGGTGCCGTGACTTCAAACGGAGAGAATGGACATCAGCCGACTAAAATCCGGAGAGCGGGGAACAAAGCAGCAGTAACAAAAGTTTTTAAAAAACTGGAGGAAGCCATCGGAGATTCAGAAATAGACACGGAGGAAGTATCAACATTGCTCGAAGCAATTGAGAAGAAAAAGAAGACGTTAGCCTCAATAGACGAACAGATATTAAATGCAGTCGAATCAGAAGATATAACAAATGAAATTCTTGAAACAGATGAGTATTATTTAGATTTAGAGGGTAAAATTCGAAAATTTAAAAAGTTCTTAAAACCCGTACCAAAAGCAGCATCTTCGATACTAGATTCAAGCGCACCAGAGTTTGTTCCGTACACAAACCCATTTACTCACACAAGTCAGCAGTTATCTCAGTCAAGTTCGACCTCAAGTAATAACCATCGCCTACCAAAGCTATCTCTTCCCAATTTTAATGGAGACATTTTACAATGGCAATATTTCTGGGATTCATACGAAACCACGATTCATCACAATCACACATTAACTGACATTCAGAAATTTTCGTACTTGAACTCATTGCTTCAATTTGAAGCTCAAACGTAATTTCAGGATTGACCATGACAAATCCAAACTACCACAAAGCAATTGAATTATTGAGAAACCGCTATGGGCAACCACATAAAATCATTAATGCATATATGAGAGCACTACTTGATATACCCGCACCACATGATACATTAGAAAGTTTGAGAACATTTCATGACAAATCAGAAGCTTACATACGGGGTCTAGAGTCTCTCGGACAATGTCAGGAAATGTACGGATCGTTATTGATACCAGTAATTCTCGGGAAGATACCGCATGAAGTACGAAAAAATATAACACGAGAAAACGGAAGCGACAGTTGGAATATTCAATCGCTTCGAAACGCGATAGGTAAAGAGATTTCTATTCAAGAGTCCGGATACGGAGATTATACACAGACGTATTCAACCGCAACACCTAGCGCAAATTTCATAACAGGCGTTAAACGATTAACTACAGATAAAACCCGTCCGATAAACACAACAGACAAATCATTAACCTCGAATCGGAAGAAACAATGCACATATTGTGACGGAAACCACTGGCCAAACGAATGTAAAGATGTCACAGATCACGATAAAAGAGTAGTCATTATAAAAGAAAAGAGGTTATGCTTTAATTGTTTAGGTAAGCATAAAATAGCCGATTGCAAATCCAAGAATACGTGTAAGTGTTGCCACCGGAAGCATCACTCTTCTTTATGTAAACAGAACTCGTACTCAAATAAACATCATATTGAAACTGAACAATCGCAAAATAAAGTAGACACAGAAACTTCTATATTGTATACCGCTAGCGAAGAAAGGTCCACTGTTTTACTGAAAACCGCATTCAGTCCAGTCGTTCACAAAAATACATGTATAGATGCAAGAATACTCTTTGACGAGGGAGCTCAGCGTTCGTTTATAACCGAAGAACTAGCAGCTAAATTGAACATTAAAAAAGAAGGGTCTGAAACATTAAGTATATCTACATTTGGAAGTACTACAAAAAAGGTGAGAAATCTTGACAAAACAACAATTAATCTTAAGTCTACAGAAGGAGATTTAATCCCTATTAAAGTTTTAATTGTACCAACCATTGCTTCACCACTTCAAACTCACAACATAGGAATAACGCTGAAGTTTTCATATTTACGTGGTCTACAATTAGCACACCCAGTCATGGAAGGAGAGCAATTTGAAATATCCTTATTAATTGGAGGTGATTTTTACTGGGACATAGTTCAAGACAAAATAGTGCGTGGAAACGGTCCAACCGCAGTTAGCTCGAAAATTGGATATTTACTTTCCGGTCCTGTCCCTACACGAGCCAGTAATGCATCTTTCTCAATGATGAATATACTAGTATGTCACAAACAAGAAGAGTGCGATCTTGAAAAATTTTGGAAGCTTGAATCGTTGGGAATTGACGCTAAAGAACAAAATGATCCAGACCTAGCTGAATCAATTGAAAATTACTTACAAACCTCCATTACGAAGAAAAATAATAAGTATGTTACGAAATTACCATGGAGAGAGAATGCGCCAGAACTACCGACAAATGAAGGCATCGCAAAACGCAGAACGGAAAGCGTTATTCGTCGCCTTAAGAAGGATCCCGAGATGTTCCTAAAGTATGGTGAGATAATTACAGACCAAGAAAAAAGAGGATTCATGAAAAGGTATATGATGAAAGTACATGCACAAACAAGGTTCATTACATTCCGCATCATCCCGTAAAAAAGGATTCAGTCACCACCCTGATACGCATAGTATATAACTGTAGCTGCAGAGCGAACGACAGTAGTCCTTGTCTTAACGATTGCCTAGCAACATGTCCACCAATTATGACTGATTTGACGGAGATATTAGTACGCTTTAGAATGTATAAATATGCAGTTACGGCGGATATTGAAAAAGCATTTTTGCATATTGAATTAGATGTTGATGACAGAGATGTCACAAGATTTTATTGGTTAGAGAATCCTATGGACACAGAAAGCCGTTTGATTACTTACCGGTTTAAGGTTGTACTTTTCGGCGCCACCTGTTCGCCATTCATGTTAAGCGCCACGCTAATGAAACATTTTAGAGACAATCCGTCAACTACATCAACAGAATTACAGAGAAATGTATACGTGGATAACGTTCTGACCAGTTTTACAGATAAACAGTCACTTTTGAAATTCTACACGGAGTCAAGAAAATTATTGTCAGAGGCAGGATTCAACTTACGGTCTTGGAATTCTAATAGTACGGAATTACAGAACGTTGCAGGACGAGACAAGATCGGCGACAATGACGACATAGTCAAAATTTTAGGCATGAGATTGGATAGGGAATCCGACGATTTGAAATTTCAACAGATTGAATTTATGGAAAAAGACAAAATGATAACAAAGCGTGAGGTTTTGCGCACATCGTCCAGAATTTTCGACCCCCTAGGATTAATCACGCCAATTACGGTGAAAGCTAAGCTGTTTATGCAGACTTTATGGAAGGCAAAGTTGGATTGGGATGAATGTTTGTCCGACGAACTGAGAAGTAAATGGCAGGTAATAGCTTTAGATATCGAGGAGGCTACCAAAATAGTATTTCCACGAATGTTAACGGAAGGAATTATTAACGAGAAAACATCGCTACACATTTTCACAGACGCCAGTCAGTTAGCATACGGAGCTTGTGCTTACTTAGTTACAGCAAATTCATCGGTCATCGTCATGGCTAAAAACAGAGTAGTACCCGTAAAACCGATTTCATTACCACGTTTAGAACTTATGGGCGCGCTTATCGGCGCCAGATTAGCAACGCATCTCCTTAAAGTCATAACAACAGAACATGTGTATATGTGGAGCGATAGTCAAATTGTTTTGAGTTGGATTAAATCGTCAAAAAACTTAAAACCGTTCGTAGCAAATCGACTTAAAGAAATAAGAAAATTAACAGAGAATGCTGAATGGAATTATTGTCCAACAGATGACAATCCAGCTGATTACTTAACTCGCGGAATTTACGCTAAACAACTTTATAACAACAGCTTATGGATGAACGGTCCACAATGGATTTTAAATCGTGAGAATTGGCCGACATGGACGAGGAAAATTGAAGAATGCAGCACGATGATAACTGTTAGCGATGAAAAAATCAGACGATAAAAGTACAAATGCTTTAACACAGACAATTTCATGTATAGATATACAACGATACAGCTCTTTAGAAAAAGCAATTAGAGTAACAGCATACGTCATGCGTTTTATACAGAATATACGGAATTCAAAAGATAAACGGTCAATCGGATTTATCAGTGTTGAGGAGCGATGTAAAGCATTAAAAGTTCTAATAATGACAGTACAACAGGAAACTTTTAAGGATGAAATTGAAAGCTTGAATTCATCTTCACAGAAAAAAGTGCCACTTGTTCGACAACTTAAACTATATACAGACAAAAATGGATTACTACGTTGTACCGGGAGAATACAAAACGCACCTGTGAAGGAGAGTACTAAATATCCGTTGTTATTGCCAACACACCACAGTCTTACGTCCTTAATCGTAATGGATGCACACACACAGACTTTACATGCCGGACTTAACAGTACAATCGCATATATTCAACAGAAATATTGGATACCGAGAATAAGGCAGTGCGTAAAATCACAAATTCGTAAATGCGTCCAATGCATTAAAATATCAGGAATGCCTTACAGCGCACCCGATCCGCCACCGCTACCTAAAGATCGAGTCAACTACGATTATCCTTTTTCAGTAACCGGCGTTGATTTCACAGGAGCTTTGTATACAAAAGGAAAACACAACGAATTAAGCAAAACATATATTTGTTTATTCACTCGCGCCGCTACACGAGCATTACACTTGGAGATAGTCACAGATTTAACCGAGGAGTCTTTCATGCTTGCTTTTAAAAGATTTGTCGCTAGGAGATCTACACCAAGGATTATGTTGTCCGATAATGCAACAACCTTCAAGGCAGCCGCCAAAAAGATTACAAGATCAAGCAAAGACAACCGAATACAAGAAAAACTTGCCGATCAAGGAACGGAGTGGAAATTCATACCCAACCGAGCACCGTGGTTTGGAGGCTTTTGGGAACGCCTAATTGGACTCACGAAAAAGTCAATTAAAGCAATACTAGGAAAGTCATGTGTCACTACGGAAATGTTGAATACAATTGTAATCGAAATCGAGGGAACTCTAAACAATCGTCCGATAACTCACATTTCTACTGATATTAAAGATCCCGAACCGCTGACGCCAGCGCACCTCTTATATGGTCGTGGACTTGACAACCGATCGGATCAGAATATTGACAGTGTTACTTCCGAAGATTTGCACGTGAAACTGAATAAAAATCTACAGAGAAATAATGAACTAATCAACCATTTTCGCTCAAGATGGAAACACGAATATCTGACGTCACTCCGTGAATTCCACCGTACATCTGGAAGAAACGAACAAACAATACAAATAGGTGACATTGTACAAGTACACAATGACACAAATCGTATAATGTGGAAATTAGCAGTTGTACAAGATTTAGTTCGTGGAAAGGATGGACTCATTCGATCAGCTGTTATCAAGACCGACACAGGAATCACCAACCGTCCGATTGTGAAGCTCTATCCGTTGGAAATACGCAGTACAAATGATGACAGTAAATGAACTTTTCTGCCTGGAGAAATTAGTGGATGTATAGACTGTTCAATTAACTACGGTTATTAAATAGACTTGTAGTGTTAAATTATTCAGACGTGAACTGTTAAAAAATATTGAGAGACTTTAACTATGATTTTATTTCATTTTATTTCACAATTGATCAGACATTTAATTTCAAATTTACGAATTTTTCATATTGTATTTCAAATTTGAGTTAAATATCATTTTCTGCGGCCCCAGAATGAAAGAATTGCGCTAATATTAACGTACCTTTTTGCGGTATGGCCACTATCTTTGTGACGTCGCGTAATTGTTATACTTTATGTTGTATTGAATAGAAACGTATAATGGCAGACGTAGTTATATCTTTATCGCCTTAGACTTAGTTAACTTACGATCAAATACACAACGCAACGCAATAATCTACAGGGCCCAAAGGGTCCAAAATTGAACTTTGTGTGATTTCATCAAAAATTGAATAATTGGGGTTCTTTGATATGCCGAATCTAACTATGTATGTAGATTCTTAATTTTTGGTCCCGTTTTCAAATTGGTCTACATTAAGGTCCAAAGGGTCCAAAATTAAACTTAGTTTGATTTTAACAAAAAATGAATCCTTGGGGTTCTTTGATATGCTGAATTTAAAAATGTACCTAGATTTTTCATTATTGGCCTAGTTTTCAAGTTGGTCCAAATGGGGGTCCAAAATTAAACTTTGTTTGATTTCATCAAAAATTGAATAAATGGGTTCTTTGATATGCCAAATCTAACTGTGTATGAAGATTCTTAATTTTTGGTCCAGTTTTCAAATTAGTCTACATTAAAGTCCAAAGGGTCCAAAATTTTGATTTTAACAAAAATTAAATTATTGGGCTTATTTGATATGCTTTATCTAAACATGTACTTTGATGTTTGATTATGGGCCCAGTTTTCAAGTTGGTCCAAATCAGGATTCCATATCAAGTATTGTGCAATAGCAAGAAATTTTCAATTGCACAGTATTGCACAATAGCAAGTAATATCTAATTGCACAATATTGTGCAATAGCAATTAATTTTCAATTGGAGTTATCTTTCTTTGTATAGAATAGTAGTTGATAATATATGTTGGAAATTTGCCAGACATGACTATGATGTCATTTTCTATTTTTATTTGCCAATAACTTTATGTAAATAACTTCATTGGAAATTTGCCAATATAAAATGTTGCTGATGAAACTTTTTTTCCTTATCTTATCTAAAATGTTTTTAGATAATGTATGTTGGACATTTGCCAGACATGACTATGATGTCATTTTCTATTTTTATTTGCCAATAACTTTATGTAAATAACTTCATTTGAAATTTGCCAATATAAAATGTTGCTGATGAAACTTTTTTTCCTTATCTTATCTAAAATGTTTTTAGATAATGTATGTTGGACATTTGCCAGACATGACTATGATGTCATTTTCTATTTTTATTTGCCAATAACTTTATGTAAATAACTTCATTGGAAAGGAGTATGTTCGATAAGGTCCTAAAATGGCCCCCCTTTTTAGCTTAAATTTCAAATTCGGATTTGTTTAACAATATCACGATAAATTATAGCTAATACATTGACTAGAAAGAATATAAACCATTTTATTGAAAATTTTACGTTTCTGCGTTTCATTATGACGTCACAAGTTGTACTCATATTGATTTTTCACGAAAAAATCAATGAAAATGGGTAAATTTCCATAGATTATTGGACAGGAAACATAGAGCGCATACGTCGACAACAAAGATCTTTTAAAATAATGTTTGTGAAGACATTTTACATGTCTTATTTGAATATTAAGCTTGTCGACGCCTGCGCTCTATGTTTCCTGGTCCTTTATTTGGTTGAAATCCAGCTGATTTTGTCAAATTTCACAAAAATCCCTTATCTTGACCTTTTTGGGATGTAAAAATCAACGTGTTAGAATTAAACTTTGACAAAAACAGTTCTGTTTAACTTTCTCACATGTCTTTAAGGCAACTAAAGGCATTTATTGTCTTGTTACTATGAACTTTATAATTGGGGCCAAATATGGCCCTTACCGAACTTACTCCTTTGCCAATATTAAATGTTGCTGATGAAGTTTTTTTTCCTTATCTTATCTAAAATATTTTTAGCTTAAAAGTTGTGTCCATACTTGTTCTCATTTCAGATTTCATAAATAAAAAGAAAATTTCTTCAAACATTTTTTTGACAGGATTAATATTCAACAGCATAGTGAATTGCTCAAAGGCAAAAACATTTTTAAGTTCATTAGACCACATTCATTCTGTGTCAGAAACCTATGCTGTGTCAACTATTTAATTTTAGATTTAAATAAGTTTGAAGAAGAAATCTTTAATTGATTTGTAAAATCTTGACATTTGTTTTGTGTAAAAAACCCATATAATGTCAAAAATTTGATCACAATCCAAATTCAGAGCTGTATCACGCTTAAATGTTTTGTCAATACCTGCCCCAACTGTTCAGCGATCACCCTCTGCGGTCGTATAAAGCTGCGCCCTGCGGAGCACCTGGTTGATTATGGGCCCAGTTTTCAAGTTGGTTCAAATCAGGATCCAAAATTATTATATTAAGTATTGTGCAATAGCAAGAAATTTTAATTGCACAGTATTCAGCAATAGCAAGAAATTTTCAATTGCACAGGTATTGTGCAATAGCAAGCAATTTTCAATTGCACAGTATTGCGCAATAGCAAGAAATCTTCAATTGCACAGTATTGTGCAATATAGCAAATATTTTCAATTGCACAGTATTGCACAACAGCAAGAAATATCTAATTGCACAATATTGTGCAATAGCAAGAAATTTTCAATTGGAGTTATTTTTCTTTGTCCAGAATAGTAGTTGAATCAACTTAAATCATTGTTTTATACAATATACAATGTATATTCACTTTTACTACCAACTGATAAATTAAAACAATCTTTACCATTCAGTGATAACAAGCGCTTTATTTTACATTTTAATATTTTATGATGTATTTAAATGAGTAGTTATTGTTGCAAACTCCATTAGGAATTTGAATTGAGATCAGTTTTGGAAAAAGGGAAAGGGGGATGTGAAAAAAAAATGGGGGGGGGGGGGGTTAAATTTTTCTCATTTCAGATTTCATAAATAAAACATTTTTTTGAGAGGATTAATATTCAACAGCATAGTGAATTGCTCAAAGGCAAAAAAAATATTTTAAGTTCATTAGACCACATTCATTCTGTGTCAGAAACCTATGCTGTGTCAACTATTTAATCACAATCCAAATTTAGAGCTGAATCCAGCTTAAATGTTGTGTCCATACTTGCCCCAACTGTTCAGGGTTCAACCTCTGCGGTCTTATATAGCTGCGCCCTGCGGAGCATCTGGTTATCAAATGTTATTCACTAGTTGAATAATCAATGCTCACTAGCTGTTTTAAAGTTTGTTGTAATGCCATTTGGAAACGAAATTTACATGAAGTATTGCACTGTAAGTCAGATCTCACACTAAAATATTGGAGTTATTTCCCTTAGACAGATAAAATATGTGCATTGGCAGGAGAAATTTAAATCCTGTTTTTTAGTATATAAATACAAAGTAATTCTTCCAATCACTTGATTAAACAGTTTAAATGAAAAATACTTCTGGACGTTAAGCAAACAATAATCAATCAATCATTTTAGATATAAGTTTTATGATTTCAGATAACATGAAAGATGTGTGTGAACTTTTTATGCAGAATCATATGGCAGAGGTTGTGAGACATAGAACATTTATGAGTTTGAACAAACAACTGGTGGCAGAATTAACAAGGAAAATGGTTGGCAAATAAATTGATAGGTATAGCACAAAATCTTAAACAATGCTGTTTGGTGTGAGCCAAGGCTCTGGGTATAATGATTTACTTTTACAAATTGTGACTTGGATGGAGAGCTGTCTCATTGGCACTCACACAACATCTTCTTATATCTATATAGGATTAGATTCATTCTTTTTTTTAAATAATTGAACTTTGAGAATTTAGACTTGGATGAAAATGTCTTTAGGGATAATTCCTGATAACATTTCTAAACTAGGAGTAAGACTAAAAGATCCTAATGAATATATTGATTGGATTTTAGATTAAAAAATAAACACAACATTCATGACTATAATACCCTTAAAGGTCTTAATTAAGTCCATATTATGTAGAATAAAGAAATTAATGTTAATCTTACACTCATATTGAAAGTTGTAAATACAATGTTATAAATACAAATTAATGATCAGAAGTAGTAGTAGATTTTGACATTAAATTCAATAAATAAATGATGTTGATACATCATGGATGTTACCATTGGATTGTCAATAAGTATTTAAGAAGAAATTAAATATTTCTACATTATGATCACAAGGAAAAATTTGTTTTCCTGCTATTTTGTTATTACATTTTTACCTGTATTTTTCTATATAAGAGATGGGTATTTTATAGTAGTCAATAATAAATCAATTGATTTATAAAGAAAATCAAAACCATAGTTTCTGATAGCATTGAGGGTATACCCATATGTCATGAACAACAAGTTATTAAAGATAAAACAGTATAAAACAAATGGGATTTATTTAACATCAATTTGTAATCAAAAGTTGATATTTTTCATGCAGTAATATGGGTAAATCTTTTAGAAAGGTTTAGTTTTTTGTTATGAAATTTTATAAATTGTAACTGTTTTTGTTTAGCCTGCAACTTCAGTTGCAGAAAGCTCCACATAGGGATAGTGATCGGGCGCCGGCTGCTATGGCGGTGGCGGCGTTAACTAACTTCTTAAAAGCTTTATATTTACAAGTACACACCCGTGATTTCGCGGGTCCGTGACTGAATTAAAGTATATAACTATGCCTAAGCCTTATTTTAGTAATTGGTATTGTCATCTGATAAGTCATGTCGATTATAAGATACACAGTTTTCTCTGCTTTCAAATCTTTCTGTTTGAACCCGTCGACCTGGAACTTATCAATTATTGGAAATATTAATTATTTGGAAAACAAAAGGTCCTGGCTATCCAGGAATGGAGTATTTTTTAATCAACAGCATTGTCCTATATTAGTTATCTTAGAAAGTCTTGCTGATTGCTGAATAAAACTACAATAGGGAACAATTTGACAATGATTGAATTTAATAGTGTCAGTCCTTTGATTATGACCCGTGTATATAGCAAAATCCTAAATACACCGTTTGATGGTGCGCCTGTCAAATGCAGAACGTTCAGATAAGGTAATAGCTGAATATACTATTTGTATCGGTATCGGATTCGACCCGGAACTTGTTAATTATTGGCAATATTAATTATGCTGAAAACTAAAGGGTCTGGAGTGGTGTAATTTTTAATCTACACCATTGTCCTATATTAGTTATATATAGAGTTGAATTCTTTGATTTGTCGTTTTTACCCGATGACGGCTGACAAATTGGACCTCATAATTTTAGTATTATAGATGAAGGTTGAAGACCTGGATGCGTCATACTTTGTGTATGGATGCCTCATGTACAAAGTTTCCGTCAGTCACATGATGATGTCCAATGTCCTTGGCCTCATTTTCAGGGTTCAGTGACAACTTGAAAAAAAAGTTAAGATTTTTTGTAATGTTAAATTCTCTCTTATTATAAGTTATAGGATAACTATATTTGGTATGTGCATACCTTGCAAGGTCCTCATGCCCATCAGATAGTTTTCACTTGACCTCGACCTCATTTCATGGATCAGTGAACAAGGTTAAGTTTTGGTGGTCAAGTCCATATCTCAGATACTATAAGCAATAGGTCTAGTATATTCGGTGTATGGAAGGACTGTAAGGTGAACATGTCCAACTGGCAGGTGTCATCTGACCTTGACCTCATTTTCATGGTTCAGTGGTTATAGTTAAGTTTTTGTGTTTTGGTTCGTTTTTCTTATACTGTATGCAATAGGTCTACTATATTTGGTGTATGGAATGATTGAAATGTGTACATGTCTAGCTGGCAGGTGTCATCTGACCTTGACCTCATTTTCATGGTTCAGTGGTCAAAGTTAAGTTTTTGAGTTTTGGTCTTTTTTTTCTAATACTTATTGCAACAGGTCATCTATTTTTGGTGTATGGAAATATTTTATGAACTATTTGTCAGTCACCCAGGTTTTATTTGACCTTGACTTCATTTTCACAGTTCATTGCTCAGTGTTCAGTTTTTGTGTTTTGGTCTGTTTTTCTTAAACTATAAGCAATAGGTCAACTATATTTGTTGTATGGAAGAATTGTTAGCTGTACATGCCTGCCTGGCATGGTTCATCTGACCTTGACCTCATTTTCATGGTTCATTGGTCAATGTTTAGTTTTCTTGGTTAAGTTTATGTGACAGTTGTAATAAAGCTGTATATTTAGGACTATTAACATAATTTTAATGATTAGTAAAGAAGGCGAGACATTTCACCGTGTGCATTCTTGTTTATTTTTGGTGTTCTTTTGAACAGAGTGAGTGTATTAACTTTTTTTTACACTATTATGTTCAATCTGTAAGTTTGTTTGTGTCAAAAAGATTCAAATAAATATGTTTAAACTAAACTAAAAAGATTCAAATTTTAAACAAGGTTCCTTCTTAAGTCTATTGATGCTTTAAAAGTTATTATTTCCTTCAACTATATCTCTTTTAAAAGATTTATTTTTTTATATTTGGTTTGATATTCACACTATGTAATTTTTTGTGTGTGAGAATTTTTTTTCGCAGCATGCTGTTTTTAACTGAATATTGAAACACATTGATATCCAGTATATTTGATAAGAATATTAGTAATAATCCACAGATTGTTATTTGCACACTTAAGTTATGTTAAATATTTGTATTAAAGTTGGTTTTCCTTATTTATAGATGTTTGTTTCTGTTAATTACATGAAGTCAATATTATTTTCTTGTTTGTTAATTGTTATTTTCTGTTTAATTTTTTAAGTGCTTGATTTCTTTGATTCATGTGAATAAGTAAATGAAAGTCATTTTATGCACCTGTGTGATAATAACTCAAAAATGATGTAACCAATTTTCAAGAAACGTTGGTGAATTGTTTATATCTATTGAGGTAAGCTCCCTTTATTTTTTTATAAATTTCTGATATGACATTGAGAAGTAATGCAATATTATTCGTTGAACCTATCATGTGCTCATTTATTTTGTTTTCACATTTTGACATGTTTTCCTTTGGTTGTTGATTTGGAGTTGTACAAGGGAGGGTAGGGCATGTGGGTGCTTATGTCCATCTGTTTCTGTGCCATGACTTATAAACCTTATACCAATACTTTACAAATATTATGATGATGTTACTGAAATGGAGATCATCTTTCATAATAATGGTGGTCTTTTTTGTAGTTCTAGAGTTATGGTCCTTGATTGATTTGAAAATGCCACTTTATGATGTCTTTGTGCAATAGCTTGAGATCTGATTAACCAATGATTTCTAAAATTTTAATTTTTGTAACGGATAACACAATGGAGGTCAAGATGGATGATGATGACTTGCCTTTTGCTATTCTGGAGTTATGGTCCTTGATTGATTTAATAATGCCACTTTATGATGTCTTCTTGTGCAATAGCTTGAGATCTGATTAACTAATGTTTTATTTAATTTTGATATATTGTTACCTATAACACATTGTAGGTCAAGGTTGATATTGATGACTTGCCCGTTTGCTATTCAGGAGTTATGGTCCTTTATTGATTGGAAATATAATTTTTAGTCATTTCCATTGCAATAAATTGAGAACCCTTTAAATAAGGCATTTTCAGAGTTGGATTTTGGGCCTGGGCCCCCCTTTTGAGAAAAAAAATTTTGGTTGATTATATAGGGAATAACTGAAGCATGACAGGAGCGGGCCTCTCTTATGAAAACTTCTAAATCCGCCACTGAAAAATGAATTTTAATATATGTTGTTTAATACTTCATGTAATGACAAAATGGAGGTATATTTTGATAACGACAAATTTCATTTTTGTCAATCAAGAGTAATGGTCCTTGATTACTTTATCAAAGGCAGTAATGAAAGTGTTATTTTGGCAGGCATTTGTTTTAATCATTAGTTTTGAGTGATATTTTGAGAAAGTGATTATCAAACTTTGCATTTTAGTACAGAAATCTTAAATGAAAACAAGGATATGTGGTATGAATTTCACCGAGACAACTAAACCATAAGTAGGATACAAACTACACCTTACTTTTAAGTTTTCATTAAACTTTTGTTTCATAATGCTATCTTATTTACTTTTTCAAATGAAAAGATTAAAATAGATATTTTTGTTTTATGCTAAAACTAAAATAATTTGTCTTTCTTATGAATCCAAAGGTGTTGTTAGATTAACATTATGGAGACAGCAACCTAACAAATAAAAACAAAATACAGATCAATATATTTATATTGTAATATTATCAGGTATTTAAATAGAGTATTAATCAATCTAATTAAAATTAAATCTCTGCTCTCTCTCTCTTTTTTATGCTTTTTCGCTGCGAAGAGCGAGTGCAGAAATTGAAATTTGATTAGATTGCAGTATTTATCAGACAATCAATAATTGTTTTTGTTAAATTGTTACTGTATAATCAAAATTATTTATTATATTTTCATGATATTGTTATGAACTTGTCTTTCTAATGAGTTATTTTTTATCACTTTTATATAATGTGTATATTTAGATATTTATTTATAAATAAGTTATGTGATTTTAATATACACTGTTAATTCTTAAATATTTAATGAAAAAGTGCTTATTTTTTATTGTCATAAATCTTTTTTAACTGTTTATAATTATTTATGACCACAAAATCTTTTTTAACTGTTTATAATTATTTATTACCACAAATGTATAGAAAACAATTCCCAATTTTAATCGGAGATTTCTAATACTTTTTGTTATTGGACAACATTAGATATGTTATAAATACTTTATCTGAATATTTCTGTTTGTAAAATTATTATTAAACAAATTTTACCACAGATATTTGTTACATATGTTGAACAAATTCATCAACAAACATTAATTTATTACAAAGAGTTGAACAGTCTTCAGTTATTTATTCTTATTATTGCTTGCAGTTTAAGGTTAGATTTATTTTTTCGATCTGTATGTCGGTTTGGTAATCTGCTTTTAATGAGACTTTGAAGCCAGAAGGTCATATTTGTATTACAGATTAATTTGATCCATTACTATTTTAGAACATACTCAACCCTTCTCGTCCAATGAAAAGTCAGTATTTTTCCCTCTAATTTTCATAGTACATGGCTTTCCATGCACTATGAAATGCTATACATGAATGACTTTTCATTGTAGGTTAATTATGAAAGTTAACTCTTAATAACTGCACTAACGAAGTGTACACTCACCTGAGGCATTTTCCTTGGGGAAAAAATAATGGTACACATATATAGAATAAACAAATGAAAAATGAAATGAAATAGGGGTAAGGATGTAGGTAAAATAATACTTATTTAATTTATATACCTGAAATTTGAGTGAATAATTTTGTTTTCTTCAAGAAAACAATGCCAATCTGCTGATATATAAAGCAAAGGTTTTTTTTCCGGAGAAACACAATACATGTAAATTCATCAATAAAAAGTAAGCACTTGATGTTGAATGGTCGGAATTCAAATATTTATACAGGAGATTTATAATTATAAAAAAAAAATCAAATTTCAAATAAGGATTTATCTAACATTGTGTGTTTTTTATGATAAAATACGTCAAGATATATAAGTATTAAATTTTACCTGAAGAAGAAGAAAAACAATTCATCCCTTTGGTCCTCACAAACTACATGTATGTCAGTGCTTTTTCATTCCATCCATTGAATTGATCATTTATTTACCTATGTTTTACATTTAATTCATTATAAAAAGTGAGCTCTTATTTAGGTTTAAATATTACAATGGGAAAGGATAATTTTGTAAGGTCACTCGAAAGTGTGAATATGTTCTAAATTGGTCAGACAATACTTGGTCATGTTTTATGAAGAATTAAGCCCTCGAAAACGCCTTGGGCTTAAACCTTCATAAAACATGACCAAGCATTGTCTAACCTATAATTAGTTGGAATTTGATCCATGTGCTGGTCGTTTACAAAAGAAACAATGTATACTTGTAAGATCTAAAGAAAACTGTAGAGTTGTTCAGCTATTAGTCAATGTGTTGGAGTGTTTTTTATTGATAAAAATGTTTGTAAACTTATAATCTGCTAGTTGGGGTGTCATCTACTTATCAGTGTGTTGAGGTGTATGATCTTTGGAAATGGTATACAGATGGTCAGCTTCTAATCAGTGTGTTAAGGTGCATTTGATCTATAGATATATGATATTTTGTCAGCTACCAATTAGTGTGTTAAGGTGTGTTTGATCTATAGAAATATGACATTTTGTCAGTTACTAATAAGTGTGTAAGGGTGAGTTTTGTCTGTAGAAATTCTTTTTGGTCATCTACTTATCAGTGTGTTGAGGTGTGCGATCTATGGAAATATGACATTGCATTTGATATATGGAAATGCTTTTTGGTAATCTATTTATCATTGTGTTGAGGTGTGTTTGATCTCTGGAAATACTATAGTGTTTGACAGATTCTGTTCAAGGTATTGTTGTACTTTTGATCTATAGAAATATTACTGTCAGCTACTTATCAGTGTGTTGCTTTGGGGTGTACCTCATCTATAGAAAAGATATAGAGTTTGTCAGCTACTAGTACGTGATTTGGGGTAGATTTTATCTATAGAAATGATATAGAGTTTGTCAGCTACTAGTACGTGATTTGGGGTAGATTTTATCTATAGAAATGATATAGAGTTTGTCAGCTACTAGTACGTGATTTGGGGTAGATTTTATCTATAGAACTGCTTTAAAGTTTGCCAGCTATTAAATAGTGTGTTAGGGTGTGTTTGATCAATATAAATATTACATTTGTCATCTCCTTATCAGTGTTATGGTGCCTTTGAAAGCTGTTTAAATGGTTACATTTGTCTCTTTCATGTGTCTTTTCTCAGATACTTAAAGCAATAAGATAACTTTGTTTGGTGTATGGAATGATTGTAAGGTGAACGTCGGACATCTGATATTGACCTCAATGTCATGGGTGAAAAGTGAGCGTTATACTTTCATGGTCAAGTCCGATTATTTTTTTTTGTAGATAATATTATCAACATTTTAACTAATAATGAAATGCGGTGTATTGAATGATTACTGAGTACATATAAGGTCATATAAGAATACGAAGATGTGGTATAATTTTCAATGAGACAACTCTCCATCACATACCAAATGTCATTGAAGTTTGCTACTATAGGTCAACCTACTGGCTTCGTTAATCAGCATTACCATAGTGAGCTGTCTGACAGTGTTCATCGGACTTTGAATTCAATTTCATGGCTCGTTGATATCAAAGATATAATTTTCTTGGTAAGGTCTATTTCTCGGAAGCTTCATGCTAATTTCGGCGGCATACATGTCGTTTTGTCTGTGTTTATCTGACAATTACTTCATTTACATAGATCGTTGATAATTTTAATTATATCATATGTTATACTTGTATAACCTTTTCTATAACACTTGCATTATAAATTTAACCATGATAAGTAAACCAAGAGAAAATTAAAGCGTATGCACTTTTTTTTAAAGATTGATAACAACTACCCTTAGGTTATAAATTACTTATATACAATCATGGTAAGTGATAACACTATGATTGATGGACGTGTAATTATGTTGACGTGAGGTATTTGATTTTTGTTTTATTGAAACTGAACACTAACAGGTTTTATATTAGGATAGAAATATGAATAATAATACAGATTACGAAAACTATGGAGGTTCTTTACACGAGTTTTGCTTAACAGTGTTTAAAGGAACATTAATTATTCCAACAGTGTTTGGTAACATTTTGCTTCTTTTAAGTCTTTTCACTCATAAAACATTGAGGACCCGTAGTAACACTTTGATTGGTAGTTTGGCGGTTTCGGATTTGTTAATAGGAGCGATAGTACTACCGTATGATGTCTTAAACATGATATTCGCCAATCTTAAAGACGAGAAAATACCCTGTTTATTACAATATACATGTTCTATTATATTCGTTGGTGCTTCAGTCACAAATTTGTTTATAATATGTCTTGAGAGATATTCAGCTATTATGTCTCCGTTAAAACATTTTATAAAAGCCTCCAAGACGAGAATAATTATAAGCATAACAACTGGATGGACAATTGCAATAATTCTTGGAATTTTGCCGCTTCTTGGTTGGAATATGTGGACGGCCGCTGCAATGTGTAAATCCAAGTCAATATTCACAAAAGGATACCTAGATCTTGTGCTGACATTTTACTCAACACTGATAATAATATCAACCGTTTTGTATTCGTTGGTAGCTCGAAAAATCTTAAAGCATCTTAAACTATACAAAATTGGCAGAATAAACCACACTAAGAATACTTGTGTCAACAAAAACCTGAACTCCAGCATCTACAGAAACATGAAACAGACCAAGATAATGATCTTTATACTGGGACTATTTGCAATATGTTGGGCACCTTTTACTGTGCTGTTTATTTTAAGAGTGTATTTTTTGGAAGAGAGCAATTTGGTAAATCTATTGAAAACATACTTTACAACATTGGGCTTGTTAAATTGTTCATTTAATTGGATGATATTTGGACTAATGAACAATTCCATTAGGAAGGCACTGAACAATTTACTGTTTTGTCAGTATGACGAGAAGAGGTCTGTGAGGACTATATCTAGCACAACCACTACTTGCTAATTGACAGCAATCTTTAAAGTATTTTGGCAAAAACTAATTATGATAGAATTAATTGATTTTTGTATTTTCATGACATTTGAAGCGTTCAAAAGTGCTTGACTTTGTGTATACGCCTGTCTATTGCTAAATACTACATACGTTGACCTCTAGGTTTGTTAAGTAATTTGTATCTGTCAGCGGGTTGCCTTCTCATTGGCGTTAAGCCTATTTATCTTTTTTTCTTTCATATTAGGAGCCAAAACAAATATAATTCATCTAAATAAAATGCTTGAATGCGAATATTTTCTGCAAAAGATGTGTACAATTAGAGGTATCCATACGGCCTTCAGCATTGAGAAAAATCTATACCGTTAAGTAAGTAATAAAAGCCCCGCTATGACAAATATTGTACAATTTTGAATAAATCAAATATTTGAGTATTCATAAATTCAACTTGATGTAATATATGGCTGCCTTGAGCAGTATTTTAAAATTGGTTTATTTTAGCACACTACTATTATGAAACGTTACTAATATATTTAACATATTTTCAATAACGAAATGAGGCAATGTTTGAAATATCATATGATTAATACACCCATCAGGGAAAGCAGTTACACTATTTACCATTTCGCTCATCACTACAATCGTTTCTCATGTAACGTACATCATGAATAACACTAACAATACAGATCTCCACCGAACGTTTTTGTCCGTGGTATTTATAACAGAGGGTATAGTTATAGCCCCGACTATTTTTGGAAACCTTTTGTTAATCTATTGCATTAAGCGATACAAGGCTCTTCACGCGAGGAGCTACATACTAATCGGAAGTTTAGCTGTGTCAGATTTACTGTTCGGACTGTTATTTTTACCATACGATATGTTGACCGTTGCCTTTCCAATAATGCGGGAATACAAAATAACTTGCTTATTACGTGCAGTACTTCTATATGGATTAGTGGGAGCATCTAATACTAACATATTTATAATATCTCTAGAACGCCACATAGCTCTTACTTATCCTTTGTGGCATTTGAAGTTGTCATGGAGATGGTTGGCTGGGTCCATAGCAGTGGCATGGATTATGCCATTACTGATGGCTGTCTTACCAGTAGTAGGATGGAATTCTTGGAATGTAGATTTAAAATGTGTTTATAAATGGAAAGACGCTATAAGTTCGAGCTTTCTGATGCTATGGAGTTACAGTAATGTCAGTCTGCTTGTTATTTCTTGTATTTTATTTTTTAAGGTGGTCTTTACAACGTTTTCATTTTTGAACAATAAAAGCCCTCAAAGAGGACAATTTGGGGTCCAAAGACAATTGTCAGTGACGAGAAGGACGTCGATTGAAAAAACAAAAGTTTTGATATTGATTGTAGGGTTTTTTGTTTTGTGTTGGGGACCCTACTGCCTACTTATAATTGTAAAGCCGTTTATTCAAGAACAAAGCAAGCAACGTAAACAAATAGATATGGCAGAAAAGTACTCTGGTTTTCTAGCAGTGTGTAACTGTACTCTTAACTGGGTCATATACGGATTAAAAAATAAACGCATTAGGCATACGTTCAAGTTGACTCTATGTGGTCGCAGAAGTAGACACGAGAATGGACTTGACGGTATTAGTACAATAAGTAGCAAGCAGGAACAATTTAGTCAGTTGTCATGTGTCAAGTAGCCAACGTGTTATACAGGAAATACAAGTTCATGTAACCGATATTTTTTCAAATGATTTGTTTTTACTTAACTCACGTAAGAGACTAATAGAGTAGGTGGTAATGCTAATGATTTCTTACCACCACTGTAATCATATCCGTTACGCTTTTTAAAATGATGATAGATAAAGGCAACAGTAGTATACCGCTGTTCAAAACTCATAAATCCATGGACAAAAAACAAAATCGGGGTAACAAACTAAAAACGAGGGAAACGCATTAAATATAAGAGAACAACGACATAACACTAAAATGTAACACACATAGACAAAAACCCCACGAGAATAACAAATATAACATATATATTAGTGTTGTCAAATCGTACACTTTTGCCTAACCGGTTACTCGGATCATCGTTCGACTGATTAACCGGTTAACCGGTAATTTAAGTTGGTGTTTGAAAGCCTTATCAATAAAACCCTACACATAGATATAAGATGTGGTATAAGTGTCAATTTGACAACCTTTCATCAAAGTCATAACTACGCTTTTAGAATTGAAGTTTTTCCTTTAGCATTATACATGTTATAAGGCTTGTCTGTGAGGATTCCTGGCGAAGTTTGACTTTTAATAATCAAATACACCGTATCAAATTTAACGTTTGTACCAACTTCAGATTAAAAAATCCCCAAAAAAATCTTAATCTCGTAGAATTGAATATGTCAAATGTCTGAAACATATTATTCTTTCCTTTTCTCTTGTTGTCTCCGAAAATAATGGGGTTTGTTTCAATTTGAAATGATTAATTATAAAAAAAAAAGATGTGGTATAATTGCCAATGAGACAATTCTTCACAATGACAATGACACAGAAATTAACAACTAAGTCATTGTACATGCTGTACGACCTGTTTCTTCACTGTGTTTGCTTTTTTCTTTAGCAATGTTACTCGTACTTTCACGTACACATTGAGTACATTCACATTGGTATGCATTTCACAATTTTTGAATTGAAAGTTAGACTAACTACGGAGGTTGCACATTTAAATGTAGGTTTACACAATATTAGATCGAAAACGAAATAATGAAGTAATTAGTAAAATTAAATCTCATTACTGGTTTAAAGTTAATGTTAAAAAAAACATGTTTACTAATTATGTTTCTTAAAGATCTTGCCCCGAACTCTAATTAATTTTATGTTTTTAGGATTAACAATAGCAATCAATATACTGGACAATTGATCTGTCAAACTAATTACCACGACGACAATTTTTTAAATAAAACATAACTATTTAATGATTTGATTTTCAAGACAAATTTATATCAAATCTATCGAAATTGAAAACAGTCCGGTTAACCGGTTAGCGTTTTTGGTATTCGGTATTCGGTCGTTCGACCGATTAACCGGTTAACCGGTTAACCGTTGACAACACTAATATATATATATATAACATCAAAACCAAATACACGAACCCGGGATAGACAAGTACCGTGACACGTCTTATCGCAATGTGAATTTACACTAAAAAATAAGAGAAAACAAACGACACAACGTTATAATGTAATACACACAGAAACGATCTATAATATAACAATGGCCATATTCCTGACTTGGTACAGGGCATTTTTAAAGGAAAAAATGGTGCGTTGAACCTGGTTTTGTGGCATGCCAAACCTCGCACTTTTATGGCCATGTGAAATATAACATCAAAATGACAACACAGGACTACAATATAAATAAATTTGAGAACACAATTGACAAAGAATCACACGAACAACAGCCAACAAAAGGCAACAAGTTCAAAATTTTAATACGCCAGAAGTGTATTTTGTCCACACAAGACCTACGTGTGACGCTCTGATACAAAAGTTTGAAAGCCGAAACGAGTACAAAGTTGAACAGCATCGAGGACCAAAAGATCAAAAAGGTTGTGCCAAAAACGGCAAGGGTTTTCTGTTAGTTACCAGAAAATCCCTATAATTTAGAATAATTTATACTTTTGCAAACAGTAAATGTTATAAAATGAATATTCAGAAGATGTACATGATAAAACTGAAGTATTAACTAATTACAGGAAACAACTGAAATCCATTTACATAACCAGACATTTGAAAAACAAAAGTAGACACATCCGAATAAGTTTAAACCTCTACGCCAAGTGACGTCCTATTTGAAACTGAAAAATGACGAAAAAATGACGTCATTTGAATTTGTAAAACAGATCATCAAAAAATGAAAAATGACGTCACATAAGAATGAATAAGATAGAATTAGGATTGATTTAAGATTATATATTTGAACTTAATACTGATATTGCATTTAATAACAAAGCACATTTTAATACTTATTAATATCAAACTAAGGTGGCAATTAACTATATTATAAAACTATGTCCGGTTTGTTTTGAATCTAACTTCAATCGTAAAATATCGTACTGATTACGTTGAACGAAATCAAATCTGATAAATGAAGGCGGTGATTAATTATTATGGATGATATATCTTTGCAATGTTATACATATAGTGTTCAATATAATTTATTCTTCAACATTGAATAAATATTTAATTCAATAATCTTTAATCAAATTTAGTTTCTAGAGGATAAGCAACTTTTTTTCATGATGAATGAACTGTATATTATATTTTGTCTTCTATAGTCGAAGAAATTATAATGAAAACACTTGGACAAAAACATTATAATTAGTATGCCTGAAACTTTCAAACAGAATTTTAGACCCCCTTAACATAGAATTGTCAATATTTTGAGTTAGAGCAGGTAGACTTTTCTATAACTTTAATATCATTTGTCCCAATAGTATTACACTACACTGTAAAAATCTAAGAAAAGATAGAGCAGGTTCGATTTGTGTTATTTTAATTTACTGTCTAAAAGAAATGCACTACGAAAAAACTGTTCTCAGGCATTTAATGCGCAAACCTAACATTTGAAAGTAGAGGTTTATAAATACTAGAGATGCTATATAAACATTCAATAGAACATCACTAAATATGTATTGTTATATAATTTTAAAAAGTTATGGTCCCTGTCTTCATTTTGATATTGTTATTGTATGTGTACTGAATCATACAATTTGATACTTTTGTTTGAGACAGAGACTTTCTATACTAAAAGAAAAAGAAAGAAGTATAGAAAGTCCCTTTCTTAGAGCACGAGATTTGTTGATACATTATTTTAGGGCTTGAAGTGGATTGCGAGCGCGGTAGCTATGAGTACTTTGAGATCGGTACTCTGTGCATGCCTTTTGTCTTCATGTTTTATGTGCTTTGTGTCTATCTGATGAGTCAAACATTTTCCAACTGATGTTTACAGTTTTCCCCTTATGTTTTATTGTTATGCCACAGTTCCAGGTAAATGCGGGGACTAAACGCTTTCAAAGGTCTTCCAACGCAAACCTGTCTTATTCTTTATATTATGTTTCATTTTGCATAACTTATCATATCAAATCTATCTTTTTATAAACCCACAAACAACGAATAAATAAAGATTCTACCACTGCATCGAGTGTGATACGATATTTATCCACTATAGACATTCAAATTTTCAAACAAATTTTAAACGCGGGATCGCCGATAATAAATATTTAATACTAAGGATGTTCTTATCCCAGGCATAGATTATCTAAGCCGTATTTGGCACAACATTTTGGAATTTTTGCTCCTCAATGCGCTTCAAATTTTACATGTTTGGCTTTCTATTTATTTTGATCTGAGCGACACTGATGAGTCTTAGTTATGTAGACGAAACGTGCGCCTGTCGTATCAAATTGTAAGCCTGGTACCTTTGAT
Organism: Mytilus edulis; assembly: GCA_019925275.1. Classification (NCBI taxonomy): domain Eukaryota; kingdom Metazoa; phylum Mollusca; class Bivalvia; order Mytilida; family Mytilidae; genus Mytilus; species Mytilus edulis. The sequence continues at coordinate 88,597,012 of CM034356.1, read as the reverse complement.
AGCTTTTATTTACACATTTTTTAAACTAAATTATAAAATCAAACAAACCTAAACAAACGAAACTATGATGTTCTCACTCTGTATATGCCATCGATATGCCGCTCGAGGTTAAACAACCAACCACCACCATCATCAGAAATGACGTACTGATAATTAATTAGATACACCACAAATACAAATTGTAACTGTCATAATTTGAAATTAGCCATTTTTATTTTCTAAAATCACGTCTTGATACTTTTATTTTAGATTTCGTGATTTTGAAACACTGATTGGTGTTACATTGAGGTGATGCCATCACATTTACAGGTTAATAGTTTATGCAAGTTACTAACTCAGGCTATTAAGACTTTAAAATGCATCTCCTCTGTGGTTTATATTTTATTTGACTATTAATTTAGCAGATTTTAATCCACAATTAATTTATATATTATTCAACAGAAAGGAAATTATGTTTGTAATAAAAATTAGATATATTTGGATATAATATGAAGAAGCAACGTGACTAAATTATTTCATCAATTTAGAAAATATGTAAACCAGACACGAAAAGGGACTGGAACTTTTCAAAAGTCAGTTATTCATTTTGTAATTAATTAATGTCGAATCGCACGAAGTAAAAACCAACGATTCTGTAGAATATATACAGAGAAATAAACCGTGGGCACTGGTATAAATTCATCGTAAATAGAAAAAGAAACCGTACACACTGATATAAATTCATCGTGTACTGGTTATATGTTTGAAAACCGTACAAAGGAGTTGGTCCGGTAAGGACCGATTTTGGCCTCAAACTTCAGGTTCATCTGATGAAAGATTTTGGACACTTTTAAAACACTTAAGTGTCTAGTTCAGTCTGTTCAATTTGATTATGTGAAAGATTTGAACTGTGTTTAAGTCATCAAAGACGCTCAAATTCAAATTTATAAATATTAAAAATCTATAAAATGTGCAATGATATGTCACTTTTCAGATGGTTTTTGTCAAAAATGAAAGTGGCACGCGTGTTCAATCGAAACCTTTATATATGTTATGCATAACATCAATTACAACTAACATTTGAATATTAAGAATAACACAAATGCGCCGGCCACTTCCATTTAAGACGGAAACCGTCTAAAAATAAACTCAAATGCTAAAATTGTGAAGATTTCAGTAATCTAGCATGACTTAATGATGCTAGTACCCTATACATGTGCATTGTCTTGTCAAAAACAGCCCATATGTATGTAACAGAAGTATTATACTTTCTAATCAATAGCTAAAAATTTACATTTTTGGTAAAATTTCTATATTTTGGGGTCAAAAATTGGTCTTACTGGGCCTACTTCTTTCATCCTTGCCATAACAAACTTTATGTATGATTTTTAATGTTTGTTTCTTTTAAATAGTCGGAGTTTAGTACGAGATTCATAATCACTTAACTAGTACATATTTTTGTTTAGGAGCCAGCTGAAGCACGCCTCCGTGTGAAGGATTTTCTCGATGTATTGAAGACCCATTGGTGGTCTTCGGATGTTTTCTGCTCATTTGTCGGGTTGTTGTCTCTTTGACACATTCCCCATTCCCATCATTCTCAATTTTATTTAGATCTCGATGTTCCTCGTGCTACATCCTTTATCATGTGATATCTAAAAACTTACACGTTTTACTAAAATATGTTATTGAGCGTATCCGTGTAGTAAGTTCCATTGACTACTTTAAGGTCTTAGACTTTTAAACATTTACAGGAACTTTTTTGAGTGGTTTTTAGATCATCGATAGAACGTTTCATTTCGACTAGATTAGCTATAACGGATATGTTCCAATTGCTACCTACATTTTGAGACTAATTATCGGGTTTGTACTTACATGATCAACACGATGTGTGACACATGTGGATCAGGATCAGCTTACCCTTGAGAATAACATGATATAACCCCCTTTGTGGTGGTGTTCGTGTTGCTCAGCATTTAGTTTTCTATGATGTGTTTTGTGTGCTGTTATCTGTTTGTCTTTTTCTTTTTTCCATGGCGTTTTCAGTTTATTTTCGACTTATGAGTTTGGATGTCCATTTTCTATCCGTCGCCTTTTTCATCCGGCCTGTACCCCATGGTATTGCATGGTTTTACAGTGGTTCTCAGTTCATCGGATGAAAGTTTTATTTTGACTGAATTTGTTGTTTATCAATCCTGAATCCCATAGTATTAAAATATGTGACAATTCCCGAAGTTTAAATATATCGTATATCTCAGTAAATTGAATTCGTCTTTAAAAAAATGTCATAAAGAGAATTTCACACTGAAAACGATATATTGAACAATTTTGAATACCAACTAGCCTCTTTCAAATACTACTGAACTCATTTAATTTGATGATGACATTCATTAAACCTGTTACGAGTGTTGTTTGTTACTTTTGCACTTCTTGTGGATAAGTTTTCAACCAACAGCTGTTTATTATGATTATTTTTCTCCAAATACATCCACCACAATTCTCTGGTGGGAAATAAAATAAGACAACATTGATCTCATGGTAGTAAACACATTTAAATTGACCTTTTATGACCAAATTTAGGTAACATGTCCGGGATTTAAGGAGCTTGTAATGCTATTATGAAGACAGACTTTATGACCAAATACAAGGATATCTACAGAGGGAATTGGCAAATGTATGAAATAAAGTATGATTTATTTCCAATACTGAAATAATTATATTGCACGTGGTATTACCTCGACTGGAGAAAATAAAATATCTACTATATGAATTATATTATATATTTGTCCATACTCTTGTTTTTTCTTATCTCCGTTATTATTTTTTCTTTCGCCCTCAGTAATGTTTGTTATGTTTGTACACCTGCCAAGTGTTTTTTATCTCCTTCCTTGTTTGTTCATACAACCGTTGAGGTGTTGTTTCTAATCTCCCTTGTCGATTATTCGTACAACTACTTGGTAAGTTCTTATGCTCTTTCTTGTTTGTCCAAACGCTTATTAAATTGTTTCTTATCTCTAAGTCCGTTCTTGTTTTCTTGTACACCTGCCTTGGTGTTTAATATCCTCCATCTAGTTTGGCCATTCATCTGCCTTGATATTTCTTATCACTTTTCTTGATTGTCCATACATTTGTTAAGTTGTTTCTTATCTCGGAGAACGTTCTTGTTTTCTCGTATAGTTACCTGCCTGGTTGTTCCTTATCGTCCTTCTTTTCCCGTCGCACATATGCCTGTAATTTTTCATCTTCTTTTTTGTCTGTACATCTGACTTGTTGTTTCTGAGCTCCCAATTGTTTTTTTTTGGTTCACACAAATTGTAAAATCTCTGCTAGTTTGCCAGTATCCCTGCGTAAATGTTTCAAAACACCATAATCTTTGTCTGTATACTTGTCGTGTTTGTTTCTTATCCCGTTTTATTTTTCTACACACCCGTATTGTTATTTTTGATATTCCTTCTTGGTCTTCAATATTACACATGCCTTGTTGTTTCGTGTTTCTGTAATTATTTGTCCGTTCACCTGCTTAGTTTTTTTCTTAGCATTCCTTCTTATTTGTCCATATACATGCATTGTTTCTTTTATTTCAATTTTAGTTTTCTGTACATTTTTTTTTGGTTCTTTATTCTAAGTAATGTTTGTTCGTACACCTACCTTGGTGTAACTTATAGCTCTTGTTGTTTCCCTGTATATGTGGCTAGTTGTTAATTATCTCCTTTATTGTTTGTCTGTAATCCTATCTTTTTATGTCCCTCATTGTCTTTCCGTACACCCAAATTACTGTATTGGATAACAATTTTCGTGGATTTTGTGGATATAGATGAACCACGAAATTAAATGCTTAACAAATAACAAATTTTGTATGAAATTCGACAAAACCACGAAATTAAATGTCCGCAAACATGAAGTTTTCCTTCATCCACGAAAATTGGTGCCCACGAAAATAATTAAATCTAATACTAACATATTTATAATATCTCTAGAACGCCACATAGCTCTTACTTATCCTTTGTGGCATTTGAAGTTGTCATGCAGATGGTTGGCTGGGTCCATAGCAGTGGCATGGATTATGCCATTACTAATGGCTGTCTTACCAGTTTTAGGATGGAATTCTTGGAATGTAGATTTAAAATGTGTTTATAAATGGAAAGACGCTATAAGTTCGAGCTTTCTGATGCTATGGAGTTACAGTAATGTCAGTCTACCTGTTATTTCTTCAATTTTATTTTTTAAGGTGGTCTTTACAACATTTTCATTTTTGAACAATAAAAGCCCTCAAAGAGGACAATTTGGGGTCCAAAGACAATTGTCAGTGACGAGAAGGACGTCCATTGAAAAAACAAAAGTTTTAATATTGATTGTAGGGATTTTTGTTTTGTGTTGGGGACCCTACTGCCTACTTATAATTGTAAAGCCGTTTATTCAAGAACAAAGCGAACAACGTAAACAAAAAGATATGGCAGAAAAGTACTCTGGTTTACTAGCAGTGTGTTAATGTACTCTTAACTGGCTCATATACGGATTAAAAAAAAAACGCATTAGGCATACGTTCAAGTTGACTCTATGTGGTCGCAGAAGTAGACACGAGAATGGACTGGACCGTATTATTACAATAAGTACCAAGCAGGAACAATATAGTCAGTTGTCGTGTGTCAAGTAGCCAACGTGTTATACAGAAAATACAAGTTCATGCAACCGATATTTTTTCAAATGATTTGTTTTTACTTAACTCACGTAAGAGATTAATAGAGTAGGTGGTAATGCTAATGATTTCTTACCACCACTGTAAACATATCCGTTACGCTTTTTAAAGTGATGATAGGAGCATTATTATGAATGATATATATTTGCGATGCTGTACTTGTAGTGTTAAATGGAATGTATTCATCAAAATTGAATAAATATTCACATCAATAAAGCTTTTATAAGATTTAGTTTCTAGAGGATAATGATTTTTTTTCAAGAAAAAATCACTGTAAATATATATTTTGTCAAGTTTAAGTCGAAGAAGTTACAATGAAAACACTGAGACAGCAAAGAAAAAAAAATAGTTTGACTGAAACTGTCAAACTGAACTTCAGACCCCCTTAACATCGAATTGTCAATATTTTGAGTTATAGCTGGTAGACTTGTCTATGATTTTAATATTTGTTGTCCCAATAGTAGAACACTGTGTTTAAATGCGCAAACCTAACTTTTAAAAGTAGAGGTTTATAGATACTAGAGGTGCAAAACATTCAATAGAACATCATTAAATATGTTTTATTACACAATTATGAAGAGTTATTGTTCCTGTGTTCATTTTGATATTGTTATTGTGTGCGTACTGAATGATACAATTGGATAGTGTTGTCTGAGAACACAAGATTTCATGAATGTGACCTACCGAATAGACTATTTACCGGATTTGTAATCACATAAGCAACACGACGGGTGCCACATGTGGAGCAGGATCTGCTTACCCTTCTGGAGCACCTGAGATAACCCCTAGTTTTTGGTGGGGTTCGTGTTGTTTATTCTTTAGTTTTCTATGTTGTGTCATGTTTACTATTGTTTTTCTGTTTGTCTTTTTCATGTTTAGCCATGGCGTTGTCAGTTTGTTTTAGATTTATGAGTTTGACTGTCCCTTTGGTATCTTTCGTCCCTCTTTGAATGATACATTGTTATGGGGTTTGAAGAACAGGCACTTATCTCAGAATGTTTTCCCCCTATATACCTTGATATAACACGTTATATAAAGGTATATAGGAATTTTTTAAGTGAGACAAGTTCCTGTGGTTTGAAGTGATACTGTTGTCTGAGAGCATAAGATATAATGATACATTATTATAGGGTTTGAAAGAGGGACAAAAGATACCAAAGGGACAGTCAAACTCATAAATCTAAAACAAACTGACAACGCCATGGCTAAAAATGAAAAAGACAAACAGAAAAACAATAGTACACATGACACAACATAGAAAACTAAAAAATAAACAACACGAACCCCACCAAAAACTGGGGGTGATCTCAGGTGCTCCGGAAGGGTAAGCAGATCCTGCTCCACATGTGGCACCCGTCGTGTTGCTTATGTGATTACAAATCCGGTAAATAGTCTAATTCGGTAGGTCACATTCATGAAAGGGAAGGGGATTGTAGTTACGACGTAAGGAACATATCCGATATCATTTGTGAAACAGTTATTCCATAACGGTCAACCAACTCGTGATGGCGTCCGTAAAATTTACGATGGGATGATTTCAACTTCACCATTTGGAACTCTTGGTTTAATAGCTTCCTTGAAGTGATACTGTTGTCTGAGAGCACAATTTATTGATACATTATGAAGGGTTTGAAGTGGATTGCGAGCGCGGTAGCTATGAGTACTTTGAGATCGGTACTTTGTGCATTTTGTCTTCACGTTTTTTATATGCCATCTGCCTATCTGATGAGTCAAACATTTTCCAACTGACAGTTTTGTCCTTATGATTTGCTATTATGTCACAGTTCCAGGTTAAGGAGGGGGCTAAACGCTTTCAAACGCAAACCCGTTTTATTACTTTTGTTATGTTCCATTTTGCATAACTAATCATACCAAATCTATTTTTTATAAACCTACAAACAATGGATAAATAGGAACAAACTTATCCGTCTGGTCTGGTCTGTCTGTCTGTGTATAAAAAAGAAGATGTGTATGATTGTCAATGAGACAACTATCCACAAAAGACCAAAATGACACAGACATTGTCTGTCTGTTTGTCTGTTTGTCACGCATTGTAACCCCAATGATAGACTAGTAGAACATTGTCTGATTTGTTTCCAATGCATAACTTCTGTACTGGTTAACTTAGATTGACGTGTTATGTGGACAGAAGCATACTTATATCTATTTCGTGATATGTGTTTAACGTGACCATTTTACGTCTTTAGTTTGTAAACCGAAGAAAAAGCATTGTTATGGTCACAAAAACCACACAAATACAATTAAAAAAAACCAGATGAATATTTAAACATATTTTCTGCATTTTTATATTGTCAAATAGTTTTTCGTTTAGGTAGAAAGTATATTAATTGGTCCATATGTGCCGTGAATTTGAATCTATTTAAAGGGACACTAGAGATATAGAAAAATATTTAAAAAATATGATTTTTATTTTGTTCAACCAGTTCTGAAAATGAAATAGTAAAATGGAAATTCGCTTTGGTTCAGTTTTGTCAAAATAAGCAAATGAAATGCGTTAATGAATAATTCACTTGCAAATGAATAATTTGACCTCATTTTAAATTCGGATTCATATGCACTTCAATTGAATCTCTTATCTAGAGATGGGTTACGCATGAACTAAGTGAGCTCAGATAGTAAAATGAAAATAATGTCAACCTGAATGAATGCAAAACAAGGGGAAATCATTTGATTGACTCATTCGATCTACAAAAAACTAATTCTTATACAGATAAAAAACGATTCCCATTGTTAACACCACTGGGTCGATGCGACTGCTGGTGGACGTTTCGTCCCCGAGGGTATCAACAGCCCAGTAGTTATCATTTTGGTGTTGAAATAAATATCAATTATATGGCCATTTATATAAATTTACTGTTTGCAAAAGAGTGAATAATTCGAAATACTAAGGATGTTCTTATCCCAGGCAAAGATTACCTGGGCCGTATTTGGCCAATTTTTTGGAATTTTTGGCTCTGAATGCTCTTCAACTTTTATTATTATTACAAGGCATTTTTTAGCGCATTATGTAAAACTGCAATTACTCTAAGCGCTTTACATGTTAAAACAAAAGTACACAAGTTCGTACACGAAATTGCAAAGTTAAAAATAGACTTAAATATGTTTAAAAGCATACAACATCTACTCAACTATAAAAAGTTAAGACTCCACAAACTTGGTTAAACATGAATTAAACGAATTATTAATGAATAAGTAATTTTGAAAACTTGTTATCTTAACTAAATATATCTAAAATTGCTGAATTGTTATTTAAAATTAAGTTACTAAAATACTACCAGCTTGAAAAAAATAAAGACAAAAATGTTATATCAAAATAAACAGAAACACATAAAATCAGATTAAAATGTACAAAATATCAAAAATCAACATCAGTCAAATACAACCAATCACAGTTCCAGTTCTTAACTATGAGCGATCCACAAATACAACTTTGAATAGATGCGTTTTAGTCCTTTCTTAAATAGTTCTAGCGATTGTTCATTTCGAAGATTTGTTTGAAGGTTATTCCACATCGGCCGACCGCGCCGCCCACATCGAACCTCCGTTCACCATACATTTTGGTCCGTGCATTTTTTGGCATCTTGATTAAAGAAGCATTTTCAGATCGCAACGACCGTGCTGGTTTGTAAAAATGTATTAGTTCACTAAGAACCACGGTGTAAGAACATGGAAGGCTTTAAATGCGTAAAGCAACAGTTTGTACTGGCATCGGAATTTAAATTTGAACTTTTACATGTTTGGCTTTCTATCTATTTTAATCTAAACGTCACTGATGAGTCTTATGTAGACGAAACGTTCGTCTGGTGTATCAAATTGTAAGCCTGGTACCTTCGATAGCTATTATTAACATATTTTCTTAACCTATAATATGAAATCAAACAGACCTAAACAAATTCAAATGCATAAGTTGTCTATATGTTTATATCTTTGTTAATGTTAATATCGGGTTATATAACCGTCGACAGTCTTCATGAAGGTCACCTTGATGGTAAATTAGTTGGCGTCTAGACACAAATACACACGAAATGCTGATATTTTATTTTGACTTTATGTTTATTTTAGATTTTTTTATTTGGATATACGTTTTAGTATGTTATGAGTCGAATATGAGAATTTGAAATAAATCGGTGAACATGAATTTGACAGCTATTGCCCATTTAAGAGAATTACTTCACAAGTAAGGCAAAATTGAAAACTGAAACCCAAATTAAAATTATTTGGATCATAATAGCAAACATCGTCATAGTAAGAACTGCACTAGTTTCAACTGTTAGATGTAAATTTTAAATGCTTGAAAAATCAGGACTTTTCGGAAAATTTATTGAACAGAATCTTAACGCGGTCAATTTAATTTTATACAAATGTTCGGTTAATGTATGGTATGTAAAAACACAGTCTTCATACCATTTTAACTGTAAAAGTAAGCAGTTCGATACATGTACAATAAAATTGAAAATAGAAATGAGTGTGAAAGAAACCACATCCGGACCAAGACAACAAAACAGCTGAAGCCCACCAATGGTCTTCAACGCAGCAAGAACATCCCTCACCAACATATTTCTTTTATAACGTTTAAATAATACATATTTTGCATTATTGTATCATTATGAAACATGCAACTACTATAAGAACTGAAACGCTGAAAATACAGTTACAAGAAGGAGGCTCTTTAAAGGGTTACTATAGAAAGAAAATGATTTCGTGAAGACTGTTAACTTCAATTCAGCTTAATTCAGCTAGAGACACATACTTGTATTAATGCCTATGATTCAGCTTTTTTTTAATTTAACGTTTTTGATTTATACTTTATCACAAAAAAAACATATTATGAAATATTTGAAAAGCTTTCAATTTCATTATGGACCGTGATTAGTATCATTTGGTATTTCAGACATATACAACCATCTATTAGACCTAGAAATAATGTTTTGTTGGTTTTGTGGTAGCTGTCCGCGTCGAGTGTGAGAGGTCATTGAATCGATTCATGACCGGGTCTAAAAAAGAATTAAACATTGCTATTTGCTGTTTCTGTATTAAGCAAGCGGATTTAATTCTCTTGCTGCCGGAGGGACACATATGTCCACACTGGCAGTGCCGGAGGGACACATATATCCATGGTTAAATTTATGCAAGCTTCTCATCAAGGCTGTATCTTTTTCAAATATAAGACCGAAGATTAAACAGTGTTTTTCTCAAATGGGTCCCAAATAAAGGCAACAGTAGTATACCGCTGTTCAAAACTCATTTAATCTATTGACAAAAAATAAAATCGGGATAACAAACTGAAACTGAGGGAAACGCATTAAATATTAGAGGAGAACAACGACACAACATTAAAATGTTACACACACAGCAACGGACTAAGCATTAGACAAAATCCGATGAGAATAACCAATATAACATCAAAACCAAAAACATGAATTTGGGATACAAAAATACCGTGACACGTCTTATAGTAATGAAGATTCACACTCAAATATAGGAGAAAACAAACGACACAACGGAAACACAACGTAAAAATATTACACACACAGAAACGAACTATGTTATAACAATGGCCATTTTCCTGACTTGGTACAGGACATTTTTAAAGAAAAAAATGGTGGGTTGAACCTGGTTTTGTGGCATGCCAAACCTTCCATTGTTAAATATAACATTAAAATGACAACATAATAATACAGGACTACAATACAAATAAATAGGAGAACGTATTAGGCAAAAAAACACATGGATAATAGATAACAAAAGGCATCAGGTTTAAAATTCATTACGTCAAAAACGCGCCTCGTCCAAACAAGACTTACCAGTGACGCCCAGATATAAAAGTTCGAAAGTCAAAAAAAGGGGTACAAAGTTGTACAGCTCTGAGGATTAAAAGTTGAAAAAGGTTGTGCCAAATACGGCTAGGGTTTTCTGCTTGTGATAAGAACATCCTTATTATATAGAACAATTTATGCTATTGCAAACAGTAAATTTTATTAAATGAATAAAAAGATTTACATGATAAAACTGACGTCTTAACTATTTACAGAAAACAAAACCCGAATACATAATACATTGAAGACCAACACAGAAAATAGACACACCCGACTCAGTCCAGGCCAAAACGCAAAAAGTCATAACAATGACGTCACATACGAAGTGGTGAAAAGGCACAATATTACGTCACGCAGACATTTGAATTTCTGAAACAGCACCAAAATGACGTTATATTTGAAAAATTATATCTAAAAATAAGATAGAAATAGGATTGATTTAAGATTATAATAGAACTAAATACTGATATTACATTTAAACACAATGCACAGTGCAATACTAATTAATAGCAATTAACTATATTATATATATGTCCGGTTTGTTTTGAATCTAACTTCAAACATAAAAATTGTACAGATTACGTTGAACAAAATCAAAACTAATAAATGAAGGCGGTGATTATTTTCTTTACCATAACACATGAATTTAATAGAAAAGCCGTTAACCAATTTGACAAAATCATATGAAAATTACAAATATAACATCAAACTAAATACATGAATTTGGGATAGATAAGTACCGTAACACGTCTTATAGTAATGCGAATACACACTCAGCAAAACAGTCACAATCGGGAATAAGTCACGTTCGGTAATTAAGATGAGACAATGTAATGACAAACCACAATCTACCATGTGGTAAAACTGTTCTTATCTAGTTTGGCCAAAGACACATCATATGGATCAACTAATTCGTGATGGTGTCCATAAAATTTACGGAGTGTCAATTTTAATCTGTCCTCCTCATAACTTTGTGGAAGCAGTTTCTGTGTAAGGAGCACACTTCTGTATATGAAGTTCGTATAGTGTGAACATGCACGAGAATAACGTAACAATTGTGATATGTAAACACCATACGAAGGGGCAGAGGGTATGTTACTGCTGAGAAATGGGAAATTGATAATTGGGAAGTTGAAATCGTCCCGTTTATAATAGATTTTTGTGTGAAGTCGTCCATCTACGTCAATATTGAGGAAAATAGCAAGGTATGAAGCAGACTTTCTAGTATCACTAGTATCCTTAATTTCAAGTAGCTAACATATATGAGATGTTAGTATTGGCTGAAATATGGGTTATTCAATGATAGAACATCATCAATATATCGGAAAGTAGAATTAAAGAATTTCGCAAGGTGCTTTTTCTTTTTGTTTTTTAGAAGGTTCTGAATGAATTCTGATTCATACGAGTACACAAACAAATCGGCCAGTAGGGGTGCACAATTACTACCCATTGGAATACCGACTGTCTGTTGAAATATAAATCCTCCAAACTCAACAAATATATTGTCGATCAAAAAGTCCAGCATTTTGATAATATTATCTTCAGTATATTTTCATGAAGATTCAGTGTGATTCTTGACAAAATATGAATGATTGTAACCCAAAACCAGAAATTTGTATCTACTATTCCCATTTTTATAGAAAAAGCTCCGAATGTAACGGTTATTTTGTCGTGACGTCATATATTGAATGACGTCGTTATTTGGCATGTTACGTCACATACGTCGAGCTGTCGTATTTTGCGGCATATGAAATGCAACCTCGAAAAACGGTCGGCAGCAAGAGGGTTAAGTAAGAGTGACTGGTTGGCTCGGAGTCAAAATAATGTGTTCGGGTAAGGTCACATGTTTTTTGTGCGGACTGCTTCCTTGAAAATTAGCACGTTAAAGTTCCGGCTCAGCGTGTCCGTCAGGTAAATAATACATCAAAAGCATGATGTTCTCGATCTGTATATGCCATTGGTTTGCCGCTCGAGGTTAAACAACCACCAACCACCATCATGACGTACTGATAATTAATCAGATACACCAAAAATACAAAATTGTAAATATCATAATTGGCAATTAGCCATTTTAATTCCTACGTATTGATACTTTTATCGTAGAACAAATTGATATAAAATATGGAGATTTCGTGATTTTGAATCACTGATTGGTGTTATATATGACCTCACATTTCCAGTTTTATATTTTATATAATTTATTAACTGAAGAGGTTTATGATTAAGACGTCAATGCATCTCCTGGGTTTATATTTTATTTGACTATCAATTTAACAGATTTTAATTCCATAATTAATTTATATATTATTCAACAGAATGGAAATTATGGTTGTAATAAAAATTACATATAATTGGAAGCAACGTGAATAAATTATTACATCAATTTAGAAAATATGTAAACCAGACATGAGAAGGGAATGTTATGGAACTTTTCAAAAGTAGAAAAAAACACAGAAATACAGAAAAATAAACCGAACACACTGATATAAATTCATCGTGTACTGGTTATGTTTGAAAACCTTACAAAGGAGTAGGTCCGGTAAGGACCGATTTTGGCCTCAAACTTCAGGTTTATTTGATAAAAATGTTAGACATATTTTGAGATTCCCCCCTATTTTTGCAATGGCGTTTTCAGTTTATTTTCGACTTGTGAGTTTGAATGTTCATTTGGTATCTGTCGCCTTATGTTTTAGTAATCATTCGGCCTGGTATTGATATGGTTTTACAGTAGTCCTCAGTTCATTGGATGAACGTTTCATTTTAACTGAATTAGTTGGTATATCAATCCTGAATCCAATAGTATTGAAAGATGTGGTAATTTCCGAGGTTTAAATATATCGTTTATCTCAGTAAATTGAATTTGTCTTAAAAAAAATGTCATAAAGAGAAATTTAAACACTGAAAACGATATATTGAACTATTTTGAATATTAACTAACCTCAAATACTTCTGATCTGATTGAATTTGATGATGAAACTTTATTATACCTATTACGAGTGTTGTTTTTTACTTTTGCATTTCTTGAGGGTAAGTATTCATCCACCAGCTGTTTATTATGATTATTTTATACAAATACATCTACCACAAATCTCTAGTGGGAAATAAACACATTGGAATCGACCTTTTATGACCTATATCAAGTTAAGATAACCTGTCCGGGATTTAAGGAGCTTGTAATGCTATTATGAAGACAGACTGTTTGACCGAATACAAGAATATCTACTGAGGGAATTGGCAAATGTATGAAATAGGGTATAATTTATTTCCAATACTGAAATTATTATATTGCACGTGGAAATCACCTCAGTTAGAGAAAATAAAATATCTACTTAATGAATTATATCATTTGTTTTTTCTTATCTCCGTTCTTGTTTTTACTTTCGCCCGCAATGATGTTCGTATCTATTGTACACCTGCTTAGTGTTTTTTTTTACCTCCCTCAAGGTTTGTTCATACAACCGATGAGTTGTTGTTTCTAATCCCTCCTTTTCGTTTGTTATTGATAATTCTTATCACTATTCTTGATTGTCCATACATCTGTCAATTTTTTTTTCTCGGAGACCATTCTTGTTTTCTTGTATAGTTACTTGCCTGGTTGTTCCTGATCGTCCTTCTTTTCCTGTCGTACACATGCCTTGTAATTTTGTATCTCCTTTCTTCTTTGTCCTTACACGCAAGGTTTTTTTTTATCTAGAACTTCGTTCTCGTATTTTTCGTACACCTACCTATTTGTGTTCTATCGTCCTTCTTGTCTGACCGTTAATGACTCGTTGTATCATATCTATCTACTTGTTTGTTCGTAAAACTGATTAGAGATTTCTTATATCCCTTTATATTTTCCCATGCCAAGTTGTTTCCCTCTCCCTTCTTGTACGTATACTAGTTTATGCCAAGTGGTTTCTTATCTCTCTTTACTTTTGTCTGAACAACTGTTTGGCTATTTTCATTTCTCCCTCTTTGTTCTTTCGATCGTTTTGTATCTCCAATCCTTTGTTGTCCGTTCATCTTCCAAAATGACCAAACGTCTAGTTAGTTCGTACATGCCCTGTTTCTCATCTTCCTCTTATCGGTCGTACCCTTATTAAGCATTAATTATCTCTTTATTAATTGTCTTTACATTTTGTCTTGTTGTTTCTTAGCTTCTTAGTTTTTCTTTTGTTCACACACATTGTAAATTCTTAAATCTCTTCTTATTTGCCAGTATCCCTGTGTATATGTTTCATAACACCATTATCTTTGTCTGTACACCTGTCTCGTCTGTTTCTTATCCAGCTTTTATTTTTCTGCACATCCGTCTTGTTATGTCTGATATTCCTACTTGTTTTCTATATTACACATGCCTTGTTGTTTCGTGTTTCTGTAAATATTTGTCCCGTTCACCTGCTTAAATTACAGGTACCTTGATATTACAATAATTTTAAAGTAACAACAATACTGAATATTATAAGTGGTTTTCCAGTACTACAGATTTTTAGTACAGAAATAGTACCTATGCAAAAGTAGCTGTGTAGATATAGGAAGATGTGGTATGAGTGCCAATGAGACAACTCCCCATCCAAATAACAATTTATAAAAGTAAACCATTATAGGTCATGTACGGCCTTCATCACGGAACCTTTGTCTGTACATCTGTTTTGTTGTTTTTTATTCCAAGGATTGTTTGTTCGTACAACTACATTGATGTAACTTATCTCTCTTGTTGTTTGCCGGTACAGGTGTTTAGTTGTTAATTATCTCCCTTATTGTTAGTCTGTAAATTGTTTTTTTTTTGTCCCTCATTGTCTTTCCATACACCAAAATTACTGTAATTTATACTGTGCATTCATTATTATTCGTTTGATAACAATTTTCGTGGATTTTATGAATATAGGTGAACACGAAATTAAATTTTCAACGAATAACAAATTTTCTAAAGGCTTGTATGAAGAATTCAACAAAACCATGAAATTAAATGTCCGCAAACATGCAAGTTTTTCTTCATCCAAGAAAATTGGTGCCCACGAAAATAATTGAATCCACAATATCCTTATTTATGTCTCTGTATACCTGACGTGTTGTAGATTATCTCCCTTATTTTTGTCTGTAAATCTGCCCAATTGTTACTTATCTTCTTCATTGTTTTTTTTATGTACGCCTGCTTTGGGGCTGTTTCTTATTTCCTTTATTGTTTGTCCGAACATGTGCCTTGTTGTAATTTTTCTCCCCGTAATGTTTGTTTGTGCACCAGCCTTGAAGTTAACATCATTCCCTAAATGTTTGTCTGTTCACCTGCCTTACTATTTCAAATATCATTTATCTTCTTGTTTAGTTGTACAAATGTTATGTTGTTTGATTTACTATGTTGTGCATTGTCCTTTTGATTTGTATTCCCCTAGCTCAAATTGAATCTGTGTGTTCTACCTTGATGGAAAAAAACATGTTAGCATAACTTTTAAAATCTCTATATTTTGTACGGACCTGTAAATTCGTTACATTAAAGAAAATATTATTTCACTTTGCATTGCTAAACACATACTTTTACCAGGGTTAAAGCTGTTGATTTTGCAATTTGTTAAAGGACTTTCGGATTTTAATTTTCCTTGGAGTACGTTTTTTTTTACTTTATTAAGGCAACATTTACTGTTTCCAAGAAATATCAATTGTTTATATTATTGAGTTGTTCACGTTCTTAGTGTGTAAAATTTCTTTTATATATTGTAAAATATATACATTATATGAAAATGACGCACTCGAAATTAATTATAATGTATCAGGGAACTGACATGAAGACTTTAGTTGACATGATCAATAGTGATAAGACCATAAAGTGTTGGGCCTTTACTCTCAAGATTTGAAGTTATAACGCAAACTCCTCCGTTAATTTTCTTCATATCCAACCCTAAGCACAATTTTATAATACAATCCATTTATTATTGATTAAAGTATATTCATTAGTGGTTTGGGTACAATATCATATTATTAAGTGCCTATATTTAAACAGTAGGAATACTATTTTAAATAAAGTTAGGATAGAGAAGAAAATTATATGTGAAATTTATTTTCTACCGACGGCTGAGATCGATTTTAGTTGAATCAACCTCAATCAAGATCCTGTACAATGAATAACACTACTATAAATAACATCACTTATTCAGAATTTGACAGGAAATATTTCTTCTCGTTATTTGCATATGAAGGAATCGTAATGATCCCTACCATTTTTGGGAACATACTTTTAATTTATTGCATAAAACGGTTCAAATCACTTCACAGACGTTCCTACATTTTGGTTGCCAATCTATCTCTTTCGGATTTACTGTTTGGATTGTTATTTTTACCATACGACATGATAAGCTTTTTTCTGCCAGAGATACGAGAAAACAAGATAACTTGTTTATTACGTATGCTATTGTTATTCGGGATAGCAATGGCATCAATTTTAAACTTGCTTGTTATGTCATTGGAACGGTATGCTGCTCTTACATATCCAATTTGGCATTTAACGATGTCTAAGAAATGGTTGATGTCATCAGTAGTAGCGTCATGGGTTGTAGCCATGCTTTTGTCAGCGTTACCACTTTTCGGATGGAATACCTGGGACGAAAAAGTTCAGTGCGTATCCAGATGGTATGATCCTATTCCAACTAATTGCTTGACATTTTTGTCTTCTATTAACGCTCTATCGCTAATTGTTTCTAGTATTCTATTTTTGAAAGTTGTCGTAACAACATACTCCGCTCTAAACCAACGATTCGGTAAGGATGATAAATTGGGAACTCAGCCACATTCTTCAATTACGTCAAAAACATCAGTCGAAAAAACGAAATTGTACGTGCTTATGCTAGGACTATTTGTAGTATTCTGGGGGCCTTACTGTATTGTTGTCGTTCTTAAACCTGTTTTGCCATCGCACCGTAAACATTTGGACGAAGCTGAAAAGTACAGTAGTTTATTGGCTTTATCTAATTCTGCATTTAATTGGATCATCTACGGACTTAAAAATAGACAGATACGAAATGCATTCAAAGTTGCGCTTTGTGGATGTAAAAATGGAAATGATACTGAATCGAGAGGTTCTGAGACAAACCAATATACTCAGGAAGAATCAATGTCTAGAAGCAACACCGCCATTGAAATAAACTGTGTCGATGTTTCACCATATTTAAAATGAATTATGTAAAAACAATCTCTGACATATTTATTTAACGTTGTGTAATGAAGAAAGCACGTGAATAACACAGGTTGATGACTAGTTTTTAACTTTAGAAATTTACAAAAAACATGCATTTATTCCACACAAGTACAGGGGGATTGTCGTTGGATCATGCCCGTCATATTTGTTTTTTTGTAGATTTTATTGTTATAAATTTGGCAATACAGAGTGTGAATAATATCAAAAATTTTATATATTCTCAAATGGGATTATGTTACTGTTTTTAACGAAGCAAGGACGTAACTTATCAATTTCGATAACTGGGTTTGAACCGTAAAAATTTACAAAACATGCATGCTATTTTATTTTAGTACAGTGGTTGTCTGTCTGTTGTAAACTGTGTTTTGTTTTAAATAAGATCGTAAGTTTTCCCGTTAAAATGTTTTACAGTTTTCCTGTCGGTACCTTGTAAAGCCGACTATTTTCTTGTTTTTAATCATAATTCGAATTTCTAGTGATATAAAACATTTAGTAGAGAACACATCGCTGTACACAAAGATATTACCCTATGAATTTAAGATTATGTTTCCTAAAGATTTATTAACGAATTCAAATATGATAACCAACATGTTAAAGATTGGTTCTATGGACATGGTTCAAATTTCATCACTAAGATGAATAATAAAAATGTCATATGCTTTGATTTAGGTACTATCATTACAATATTTGAAACATTGCATTTCTGGTCTTTTTGAAGTATCCTGACCAGACCATCCCTCTCACTGTGTTTATATTTGATTATATCTCTATATTCATGTCAAATAAAGGCAACAGTAGTATACCGCTGATAAAAAGTCATAAATTGATTGAGAGAAAAAAATGCGGGTTACAAGCTAAGACAGAGGAAAACATATTAACAATAAGAGGAAAACAACCAAACAACAGAACAAAAGCAACAGAAAACAAACGACAATGCAACATATATAGAAGATCATAGAAACGAACTACCCGGTATTAGATGACAAATGTATTAAAATAAATTGATGATACGTAAAGAAATTCAAATACTGAATTTTAAATAACCACTTCATTATTTTGACAAAATTCATTTTTAATAATGCCATTTATGTAATAGATCAATTTTGTTGTTCTTCAGTGTAATGCAGTAATATTATGCTTTTAAACATTTTACATTGAAGTGAATTAAGAAAGGACAATATTACAGTTGTTGAGTGTAAAGGAGAATATATTACTTTACTTTATGTTTATAATTAGATACTAAAAATTGCAAAGATCTATCAAAATTGCAGTTTTGAGACATTTAAAACATTAAATAGTATTATTGTTAATATGAATTCAGAAAAATAAAATATCTGTTTTGGAATTTCTAATATATCATCAAAAGCTTCAACTATGTACATCGGAAAATCATTAATTCATTGAACTCAGTGTACCCACGTTTCCGCTCGTCCCCCTTACTTTCGATTTACTGCTTGTCCGACAGTTTATGTGCAAACTTTAATTAGTTAACAGGACTTCATCTTGATTTATGTATATATTTTATGGATTAACGTAAAATAATTTATTAAGTATTTGAATACAATCGCATTGCAGTCTTCATATTTTCCTAAAATGATATGAATAGCAACGATTTTTTAAATTAAACCCCCCCCCCTCCCACTATATATAAACATTTACTTGCCACTCGACTGGGTCTGTGTACACTATATTTTGCAATGTAACTTGTAAAACCCAGAATGTTGTATACCTCCTTCAGTGTCGATGTGGCATGCAGTTTGTTTGCGAGACAGAGCAGCCATTCAACAAACGCATGAATGGTCATCGGAGTGACTACACTTGCAAGCCCGACCTACCCGTGAGTCGTCATTTGAGATCACCTGGGCACACACAAGCTGATCTCAAAAACCTAACCATCACAATCATAGACCACAACGAGGGTTGGTCGAAGGTCGACAGAGTCGCTCGGGAAAGATTTTGATAAGAAAGTTACGTACAGTTTCCCCAGAGGGCATCAATGAAAACAACATAGAATGAGTCCCTCTTTATTCCTATCATCACTTGTTCCAGTAACTCGGCTTTAGTTTGGCTTTACAGTTCGAATTTTTTTTAAATACCAGTTTAAATTACAGGGCTCCATTCATTTGGGATGGATGTACGTAGCCACGTTCAATTATTTTACTCATTAGATAAAACTTATTTTTCTAATCATTATTAGACTGCTATTCGTTTGGGAGGCTTAAATATGTAGTTTCTGTTGCATTGCCCTACCGTTGTCAAATTTGAAATATTACACCAACTTGGATCGGTTAGGACATTTTTGATTTTTTTGTTTGAGGACTGCCCTCAATGCAGTTATAACTTCTAAACTGTCACAACCTTTGGAAATTTAGAGTTGTGCCAGTTCACATCGAAAATAACTTTTTTCATTTGGCATATCTTTGTAATCTTTGCGCCGTGTTTGAAATTTAAAATTGTATCAGCGTCTGTGGTGTTCGCTTAAATTGTATAGGTTTCAAGATTTAGAAAAGTTTCTCAGTTTGAATATATTTACATGATTCATGTGACATCGTGCTATTATTGAAGAAGGATATCTGTTATCCGAAATATCTAATATTTGTTCATTTTATAGTTATTAAATGGTGATGTTGTACCCTTTTTGACTTGTTATATATTATATTTTGTAGTGTACAGAATCATATTACATGATCCATCGCCCTGTAAGATTGATCGTTGACTATTTATTCAGTCATTCTATATATATTGATATATATAACTCGTCTGAACATCAACCCAACAATGTTAGATCTGTAAATTTGCTTTCGCAAATTTTTGTATTTCCCTCGCCGGGATTCAAACCAATGCGACTGAGATATCGTGACACCAAATCGCCTGCACTGTAGCCGTCCCGATAGACCACATGACCACCTGGGCTTCACAAAAATAAAGCTTTCGGTGGCCATGTGTTACCTTTCCTCGTCAGTTTTAATCTAGTGTAGTACTACAGTACATGATATATAAGGCATGGAGATGTTATTGTTACAGATCAGCTCAATTATCTATAGTAAAGGATCCTACAAATTAATGCAAGATACAGTCGCAGAAAATAATTATATTTATAAGTACGTCTGAGTCAGTGACAACTCTACAAGAGATTTATCCATCGGATCACCAGCAATGATGGTGATACATGGTTGTGTACATTATGTATATACAAGGTCCAGGTAAGACCCCTTTTTGGCCCCAAAATATACATTGTTACAAAATTGTTAAAATGTAAACTTTTGGTTATTTATACGACAGTAGATTGCTTCTGCTACAAAAATATGAGCTGTTACTACAATACAATGCACATATATCGGGTACTAGCACCATTAAGTCATGCTAAATTACTGAAATCTTTACAATTCTAGCATTTTAGTTAAATTTTAACGGTTTCCGTGTAAAACGGAAGTGGCCGCATTCGTGTTCATTCTTAATATTGAAATGCAAGTTGTATTTTATAATAATACATAACATATATAAAGGTTGAGGATGAACACGGATGCGGCCACTTTCATTTTTGACAAAAACATCTGATAAGTGACATTTTTCTACATATTTGGTAGATTTTTCATATTATAAGCTTGAATAAACCAGTTAAAATCTTTCATATTAACTAATTGAATCAAATGAAATAGACACTTAAGTGTTTAAAAAGTGGTCAAAATCTTTCGTCAGATGAACCTGAAATTTGAGGCCAAAATGGGTCTTTATACACTCCGCAAATTTTTTGTCCTTCCCTCGCCGGGATTCGAACCCATGCGACTGAGATATCTTGACACCAAATCGCTGCACTGTAGCCGTCCCGCTAGACCACACGACCACCTGGGCTTCACAAAAATAAAGCTTTCGGTGGTCGTGTGTTACCTTTTTTCGTCAGTTTTATATAAATAAAGGCAACAGTAGTATACCGTGTCAAAACTCATAAATCCATGGACTAAAAACAAAATCGGGGTAACAAACTAAAACTGAGGGAAACGCATTTTAAAATATAAGAGGAGAACAACGACACTACATTAAAATGTAACACACACAGAAACAGTCTAAGCATTAGACAAAATCCTATGAGAATAACAAATATAACATCAAAACCAAATACATGAATTTGGGATAGATAAGTACCGTGACACGTCTTATAGTAATGTGAATTCACACTGAAAAATAAGAGAAAACAAACGACCAACGGAAACACAACGTTAAAATGTAACACACACGAAAACGAACTATAATATAACAATGGCCATATTCCGGACTTGGTACAGGACATTTTTAAAGGAAAAAATGGTGGGTTGAACCTGGTTTTGTGGCATGCCAAACTATTAAATGACTGAATAAATAGTCAACTATTAATCTTAAAGGGCGATGGATCATGTAATATGATTCTGTACACTACAAAATATAATTAATAAAAAGCAAAAGGGTACAACATTACCATCTAAATAACTATAAAATGAACAAATATTAGAAATTTCGGATAACAGATATCCTTCTTCGGTAATAGCACGATGTAAACGGATAGCAGATATCCTTCTTCGGTATATAACAATGAATCATGTCAATATATTTGACATGATTCATTTTACATCGTGCTATTACCGAAGAAGGATATCTGTTATCGACTATGATTCATTTTAATCGTGCATTACCTTGATTGATATTGTATATCGAAATATTAATATTAGTATTGAATGGGTGATGTTGAACCCCTTGACATATAAATAAATAATATAATTGCGGTTTTTATCCAACGCAATCATAGGTTGAACGTAGTTTTCAATTTAGACTCTATATATTGAAAAATTTAAAACACAAACACACCCACACACATTTATAGAAAAAAAAAAGACTGAATAATATCCAACGTGTAATCTTACGGGGCGAATGATCATAAATTATGATACAGAACACTACAATATAATATATAACCAGTCTAAAAGGGTATAACATCACCATACAATAACAATTAAATGAACAAATGTTAAATATTTCGGACAAAAGATATCCTTCATCAGTATGAGCACGAGGTAAAATGAAATGAATCATATCAATCTATCATAATGAAAAACTATAAAATCTTGAAATATATCCAATAAAACAGTTTTACCGAACATCAAAGAAACGCTAGTACAATTCTAAAATTTCCAAACACGACCAAAGACTGCAAAGATATGCCTTAAGTAAAAAATAATACTAAGTTGCGATATGAACTGGCACCACTCTAAAATTCCAAGATGACGACAGTTAAGATGTTACAACAACTGCGTGGAAATACATTTCCAATAAACAGCACTGACCGAACTAGGCTGGTATACTATTTCAAATTAGACATCGGTATATATTAAAACAGAGGCTGCGTATTTAAACATCTCAAATAAATAGCAGTTTGATTATAATGATTAGAAAAATAATAATACATTTTGACTAAGATTAAATAATGGAACGTGACTGCGTACTTGGTTGTACATCCCTTCCAAATGAAGAGAACTTAAAAAAAATCCTTAAAACTGTAAGTGTCCAGTACGGAAGCCAGAGTTACTGGGAACAAGTGATGGCAGGAAACTAAGTGATGGTAAGGAAAATGATGCTTATTCTTGTTTTTTTTATTTATGCCCTCTGGGGAGAATGTCCTTAGATTTCTTATCCATAATCTTTTACGAGCAAGTATGTTCGGTATTTGACTAACCCTCGACATGGTCCATGATTGCGATGGTTAGGTTTTTGAGATCAGCTTGACGACTTACGGAGAGGTCGGGCTTGCATGTGTAGTCACTACAATGACCATGCGTTTGTTGAAAGGCTGTTCTGTCTCGCCAACACACTGCATGCCACATCGACACTGAAGAAGGTATACAGTTTTGCAAGTTACATTACAAAATATAGTGTACACACCCAGCGGAGTGGCAAGTAAATGTTTGAGTATTCAGTATTTGTTGGCCAGTCAGATATCGTCTTTACTACACGACTTGCACCATCCTGCAGTTGAACAACTTTTATAAGAGGAGACGTCACCTCTCACAAATAAGTCTTTCAGACTTTCTGGTCTCCGAAAAGCTAAGACATGAGGTATGGAAACGATCTTAGATATTTAGACATAGATAAGGGGTTTGCGTATGCTAACAATAACAGCCGCAATGACCTAATAAGAAAGTCGCCTTTACTAACCTTCAACGTTTGATTCAATTAGTCAATCAATTGGAAACCATTACCTCATAACAATTGTGGAGTCCGCTAAGAGTTAAGCTAGAAAATGGTCCACACGAGATAAGTTGAACATGAAAGAATGGATCAAAATAATTATGTCTCTGATAAAACGTCGAATCCATAAATTGAAAAACTGTGTGAATTAATCGACCATTCAGAGACCTTATTCAGAGACGAAAAAACTGTAAAATGTCTATCAGCCCTTCACCATAGATACGTTGTTGTTCCTGAGGACACAGCTTGAAATATTTATTGAGTTGTCCGTCCGTCAGTCCGTCCGATTTTTGTCATACTCCATGAAACCACACAACAGAATTTCATGAAACTTTATAGATTATAAGTACACACTATTTAGACGTGCATGTCAACAGGAAATCATGATACAATTTCTTTCTAGGAGTTATGCCTATATGAAATTAATATTTTGGCCTAAAAATATTACTGCAACAGTCATTGCTACTCTTCTAAAGGACTTGCATATGTAGATGTGCATTTCCATAGGAAATTATGATACTTTCTTTGAAGGAAATTGCCATTGCAACTCTTCTTAAACCACTCAACATAACTTCATGAAACTTTGTACATGATTAAGACAGGGAGATGTGATTTTCCTCTAAGAGATTTGCGAGTTTCAACTTAAAATTTTTGCCTTAATATACCACTCCAACAGTGTGCCACCGCAACTCCTCTGAAACCACATAACAGAAAATCATGAAATTTTATAGATAATAAGGATATAATATGTAGATGTGCATATCCACAAGCAATTGTTTTAGAGACTTTGTAGGACTAATGGAAACTTAGAACTTAGGAATCTGTAGAGATTTGTTGTTCAGTGACAATATGGGCCTAGGCATGTGAGCGCTCTCACAAAAGTTTTTTATATTATTTTTATGTAGATTGTAATACTACGAGTGTGTTGATAAAATAATTAGGAATACAAGAGCACTTAGGTAATTGTCCCATATACAATAGGAAGTGCAGGAATCAGCAATTATGTCAAAGAACATATGTTTCTTAAAAAAAGTTCATTGGAAGATATCAATAAAATTGGGAAAACCTTGAGATAAATATTCCGTATTAACTTTACAAATAATACATGATGGTCGTAGAGTATAGATTATAGGTCTTAACGTTGTTTATCATTTTAATTACATTTTGCAGTATTCTTTTTATTTGTCTTTGTATATTTTTAACCTTACTATTTAGGCGATTGTTTTGTAATATACCCTTTGAATTAGCTTGGTATAATTTATACTATCAGTCCCCGAGGGTATCATCAGCTTAGTAGTCATTATTTCGGTACTGACATGATTCACCATACTTTACTAAAATTGTCCATTTTTAGATTTTTAATTATTAAGAAACTAAGGTTTCAACTCCCTCAGGCAAAGTTGGCTTTAGATAAATTTGGCTATTTAGTTTAGGTATTTTTGACGTATAGCTCTTCAACGGTTTCGGTACTTATACATCTTCGGATTTCAAATGTTTGTCTTTGAGCGTTCTTGCTGAAGGTAAATCAAGAAAAGCGCTTCGGACGCAATAAATTATTAAACGTGTTGTTTTCAATTTTTTTTTATTTTATACACCGCCATTGTGTTATAGTGCTATGGTAAATTTTTGTATTCCTGTCATTCATTTTTGCTTATATGATTTGTCTATATACAGTGTTTACAAAATATATGCCGTTTTGTTTTTCTTTGTTGAAATAGTGATTTGTTTTATACCAAGATTATAACACAATATTGACTGCTATTCTACAATTTTGACCTTTTTGCTATTATGATATTTTATGATAATTTGCTCACAAATTGTCGTCAATAAATAAAGGAATTCTATACGAATGTCATACAAGTGAGAGGTTTAGGTAGCTATAAAACCAGGTTTCATCCACCATTTCTACATTAGAAAACGCCTGTACCTAGTCAGGAATATGACAGCGATTTTTTTATTCGTATGTGCTTGAGCTTTTGATTTGTCTGTCATCAAGGACTTTCCGTTTTGAAAGTTCCCTTTTTAACACCATATCAACATTGTATTCCTAAATACACCTGTATACAATGACCTTAATCGTGCAGGTAACAGTCTAAGGGTCCATGTTTACAAAATTAACCATCTATCCATGGGTAATAAAGGAAAAATGTAGTCCACTTTTTACTTGGATTCACAATTAGTTGCAAAAATATATCAACATGATGTTAGAAGCATCAAACAGTTATATATACCTTAATTTCAAAATGGTAATTTTTTAATGAGATACCAACACAAAAGATGTGCATTTACTACAATAATCATGATAGATTTACATTGTTTTATCATTTTTTTTATGTATGTATATATTAATGAAAATCGATATTCTTATACTATGACTATATTTTTCTGTCTAAATTTTTATTTTCACCGACTTCAATTTTGTCTTATCGAAGATGTCAATGCCTTTCAATTGAAGAACAAATTTTAGATTATTTTTCAAGTTATGTTTCCAAATATTATAGACATCTTGTGGATGGTTTTAGGAGTTTTAACTTTGATGGTTTTATTGTTATGTTGTTTAAGTTAATAATCTCAAGGTCATTTGATATTTTTAGTTTCATTTCATTATGCAAAATCTGGTTTTCGCAAGATTTCACGAAATTTGCACGAAATCTACAGAAATTTTGTACATGTACTAAAAATGGCTAAATAACAATAAGAAATGAAAATCATCTCTTTCATCGTATATGTTGGTATTAAGCTTCCTGTTAAAGCTATAGATATCAAGATCCAGGAAAGGTCAGAGTCCTTTGTTAGTATTAGCTTTATTTAAAGTCAGGATAAAACGAGTGTACATACTGAAGTCGTCATTATTTAGAGCCAATATATCATCTAAATATCTAAAAGTGTTATAAATTTTTTAATTTTTAATCAGATGGGTCTTTGCTGATTTCAGTCATAAATTGTAACTCATAACAATATAGAAACAGGTCTGCGATAATTGGTGCACAGTAAGTCCTAGCTTATTTTACAAAATTGAACCATACTGGCCGCTAACAGTGTATTATTATTTCACTAGTTATATTTCACTTTCAGTAATGATTGAACAAATAAAATCATATTTTAGATTTGTTATATATTTCGTAGCTAGTGTCCCTCTAACAATCAGGTGATATTTAATAAAGTTTTAGGTTCATAACATTTACCAATTCAAAATTTGTCAAACTGAAATATTTATATGAATGTTTGAATTAACACGGATTAGAATCCAAGGTCTGAACATATATATTCTCAGTATTTTTATATTCTACATTATTAACTGTTCGACACAGAACATATTTTGATCGGTCTAAATATGGGCTGTCTGCTCCACTTTTTTTTGAGAGAACAACGATTTTTAACTTTTAATCGAATTTAAATTCGTTGGATCATAATAGTAAGGAAAAAGAAATAAACAAAAATTCTTCTTTACCGTACAATTTTAAATGCTACAAATTTCAGGATTTTCACTAGGAATTGATGAACAGAATCACAACACAAATTTGATCAACTTCTTCTATGTGACATGTTTCGTTTATAACACCTTAACTTAATATTATTCCCACCATATAAACGGTAACAGTTCAATACATTGACATATGCAATTTGGTATTATACATATCTTACATTGTATCCCATAATGAAACGTGCATTATGGTATAAGAACAGAAACAGCCCCTAAAAAAGGACAAAAGATGACCTTGGAGTATCACAACAGTTAGAACATGATAGCATGTAATACTACTTTTTAATTAAGCTTATTTGAATTCAAATACTTTGAACTAATGTTTTATCGAAGATAATCAATAAGATAATTAAAATACTTAAAAAGCATGGAATTTTATAATGGACAATTAACCGTTTCCTATTTCCTAAAATGACGTATTGAAATACGTAGATTTCGGGTTTTTGAAAAAGTAATAAGTATTATATTGGGGTGATTACCCGACAGTTTTATAGTTCACATTTTACCTCAAGCTGAAGAAGTTTAAAGTTATAACTGAAATGCCTCTTAATGATGTAGCAGTTTTTATCCACAACCAATCAGGATGGAGTTCACAAATGTGAAGAATAATATTTTAAAATATATCTGGGTATAATTTGATACAACGTGACTATATTATTGTTGTAAACGTAAAATTCCGAGCGTTCACATTTACAAATAAACACCATCTTTGTAGAAAATAACACGATTTATTCACACTGCGTGTTTCTTACAGACGTAACAAAGTTCACATATAATATACAAAACACACGGCATACACTCCAACAGTTTACATCATTCCAGTTATCCAAGCTCAAACATCTCTCTACTCCCACGTCACTATCACATAGCGTCAAAATACGGGAAACAATGTTAAAACTGTACTGCATCATCACGGACAGGCAGACAAAGTCATAATCACACCAGCATTATTACAATATGAAAAATAATACCGAATCAACTGCGTGTTAACCAAGTATGAGAAGGGAATGTTTCAAGAACTTTTTAAAAGCCTTTTATATTATGTAATTAATTAATTTCTTTAGAATACATGTATTGGCACCAACCAACCAACTAATTTAACCCCGCCCCTGTCCCAAGTCAAGGGCCTGTAATTCAGTAGTTGTGTGTTGCTGTATATCACATATGTTTTTCGTCCATTAGTTTGTATAAATATCAGGCTGCTAGTTTTCTTGTTTTACTTGTTTAATATTTATCATTTCGGGGCTTTTTATAATTACAGAGTATGGGTTTTGTCATTTCTGAAGGCTGTACGATGACATATAGATCTTTTCTGGTGTAATCATACATCTGCCGGGTTGTTTAATATTTCCCTTCTTGCTTGGTCGTACTCCTGCCTTATCTTTCTTTTTTTTTTGTATCGGAATCATTTTTTTCTCACGTTTTTCTTGTTTAAATTGTTTTATATTTGTCATTTCGGGGCCTTTTATATAGTTATCAAAGGTACCAGGATTATAATTTAGTACGCCAGACGCGCGTTTCGTCGACATTAGACTCATCAGTGACGCTCATATCAAAATATTTATAAAGCCAAACAAGTACAAAGTTGAAGAGCATTATAACTGACTATATGGTATGTATTAAGTTATTGCATAAGGCCGTACTGGGACCTATAGTTTCCTTCGTGTTTGGTCGTTCACCTGTCTGGTTGTTACACACCTCCCTTCTTGTTTTGTTGTACTCATGCCTTGTTATTTCTTATCTTCTTTTCTTATTTCGGATTCCGCTCTTGTTTTCTCATACACGTGCCTGGTTATGTCTTATCTCTATTTTGGTTTACCTATACGGCTCTCAAGTTTTTCTTATCTTAGACTACGTTCCTTTTACTTTCGTACACCTGCATGGTTGTTTCACATCTCCATTCTTGTTGATCCGTACAACTGATTAATTGTTTCTTATCACCCTTTATGTTTGTCCATACACATTCCAAATTGTTTATGTTGTCCCTTTGTGTTTGTTCGTATATCTGCCAAATGGTTTCATATCTGTACAATTGCTTTAGGTTTTGATTCTTTTGTTCCCTCCTTGTTTGTCCATAGTGTTTTCAGTTTTATTTTATCTGCATTCCTTGTTTGTCAGTTCATCTACCATCTTTCTGTTTGTCCGTAAACTTGGCTATTTGTTTCTTATCACCCTTCTTATGGATTATACCATTGCTTAGTGTTAATTATACTCCTTATTGTTTGTTTGACAACCTGTCTTAGTGTTTCTGGTCTTTTTTATTGATTGTATGAAAAGTTTCTTGCTATTTCTTATCTCTATTAATGATTATCCGTTCAATTGACTTTTTGTTACTTATCTACATTCGTGATTTATTCTAAACCTGCCTTGTTGTTCCTTGAGATCCGAGACCACAATTATCGTCCTTTGATTTTCGTTGCTCACGAATATAGTCCCTAGTGTTGACAGTGACTTACCATTTTTTTACTCCTTCCAAATTTATTTCTCTATGTTTTATGTCTCAAATACCAAGTAGTGGGTGGGGGTGAAATTACACTGTCAAAAAATTTGGGTCATGAATTTTAAAGTAAAGAAGTGATTAGATTCAGCTGAAAAGGTTAAAAATTAGCACTTCGGAAGATGTCAATAGATTTTCAAGACCCCTTAACATAAGATTGTCCATAGTTTGAGTGAGAGCCAATAAAATTTTCTATAATTTTGATAAGATTTGTCCCAAAAGTGATACAACACACTGTAAACATTTTATTCAGAAAGCGCATGTTGGATTTTTTTAATTTTCATTTATTGTCTAAAAGAAATGCTCTACGAAGTATTTGTGGTCTTGGACCACATACCTCCCTAATTGTTTGTCTATTTACATTCCTTGTTATTTCTAATCTCCCTGATGGTCTGTCTGTACAACTGCCTGTTGTTTTTTATATTCCTTCTTATTAGTCATACTATTGATGTTTATTATATTCCTTATTGTTTGTCTGAGAACCTGTCTTGGTATTTTTTTAATTTTTTTTTATTGATAGTCTGAAAACCTGTCTTCCTGTTTCTTATCTGCATAAGTGATTGTCAGTCAAACTGCCTTTTTGTTACTTATATACCTTCGTGATTATCTCTACTTCTGCCTTGTTGTTACTAGTGCATATATCTCTAATCTCTTTATACATTTCTTGTTATTTCTAATCTGCCTTATGGTTTTTCTGTACACATGTATTGATGTTTATAAGTTGTCTGTTCACCTGCATTGTTTTTTTATGTCTCTTATGGTCGATATATATGTACACTTGAACTGTATTTTCTTATCTTCCTACTGGTTTGTCTGTTCACCTCAATTGTTGTCTCTAATCTTCCTTATGGTTTGTCTGTACACCTCCATTGTTTCTTATCTTTCTTATGGTTTGTCTGTACAGCTGCATTACTTATTATCTTCCGTATGGTTTGTCTGTACATCTGCATTGTTTCTAATCTTCCTTATGGTTAGTCTGTACACCTGCATTGTTTATTATCTTCCTTATGATTTGTCTGTACACCTGCATTGTTTATTATCTTTCTTATGGCTTGTCTGTACACCTGCATTGTTTATTATCTCCCTTATGGTTTCTCTGTACACCTGCATTGTTTATTATCTTCCTTATGGTTTGTCTGTACACCTGCATTGTGTATTATCTCCCTTATGGTTTGTCTGTACACCTGCATTGTTTATTATCTTCCTTATGGTTTGTCTGTACACCTGCATTGTTTATTATCTTCCTTATGGTTAGTCTGTACATCTGCATTGTTTATTATCTCCCTTATGGTTTGTCTGTACACCTGCATTGTTTATTATCTTCCTTATGGTTTGTCTGTACACCTGCATTGTGTATTATCTCCCTTATGGTTTGTCTGTACACATGCATTGTTTATTATCTTCCTTATGGTTTGTCTGTACACCTGCATTGTTTATTATCTTCCTTATAGTTTGTCTGTACATCTGCATTGTTTATTATCTCCCTTATGGTTTGTCTGTACACCTGCATTGTTTATTATCTTTCTTATGGTTTGTCTGTACATCTGCATTGTTTCTTATCTTCCTTATGGTTTGTCTGTACACCTGCATTGTTTATTATCTTCCTTATGATTTGTCTGTACATCTGCATTGTTTTATTATCTTTCTGATGGTTGGTCTGTACATCTGCATTTTTTATTAATCTTTCTTATGATTTGTCTGTACAACCTGCATTGTTTATTATCTTTCTTATGATTGGTCTGTACATCTGCATTGTTTATTATCTTTCCTTATATTTAGTCTGTACACCTGCATTGTTTATTATCTCTTTATGGTTTGTCTGTACAACTGCATTGTTATTATCTTTCTTATGGTTGTCTGTAACCTGCATTGTTTATTATCTTTTCATATGGTTTGTCTGTATATCTGCATTGTTTATTTATCTTCCTTATGGTTTGTCTGTACACTGCATTGTTTATTATCTTTCTTATGATTTGTCTGTACATCTGCATTGTTTATTTATTTCTTATGTTGTCTGTACACCTGCATTGTTTATTATTTCTTATGATTGTCTGTACACTGCATTGTTATGATCTTTCTTATGGTTTGTCTGTACATCTGATGGTTTAAAATTTCTTATGATGTGTCTGTACACTGCATTGTTAGGTTTTCTTATGCTTTGTCTGTATCATCTGAATTGTTTTGTATTTCTTATGGTTTGTCTGTACATCTGCATTGTTTATTATTTTCTTATGATTTGTCTGTAAACTGCATGTTTATTGATTTCTATAAAATTGGTCTGCACACCTGCATTGTTTCTTATCTTCTTATATGTCTGTACACCTGCATTGTTTATTATCTTTAATGGTTGGTCTGCACACCTGCATTGTGTTTATTATTTCTTATGGATGTCTGTACACCTGCAGTTTTTATTATCTCCTTATGGTTTGTCTGTAACCTGCATTGTTTATTATATTCCTTATGGTTGTCTGTACACTGCATTGTTTATTATTCTCTATGGTTGTCTGTACACTGTAATTGTTTATTATCTTTCTTATGGATTTGTCTGTACACTGCATTTTTATTATCTCTTAAGGTTTGTCTGTACATATGATTATTTATTATTTTCTTATGATTTTCTGTACACCTGCATTGTTTATTATCTTTCCTAATGGTTTGTCTGTACACTGCATTGTTTATTATTTTTCTTATGGTTTTGTCTGTACACCTGCATTGTTATATTATCTTTTTTATGGTTTGTCTGTACACCTGCATTGTTTTTATCTTTCTTATGGTTTTTCTGTACACCTGCATTATTTATTATCTTTCTTATGATTCTCTGTACACCTGCATTGTTTGTTATCTTTCTTATGGTTTGTTTGTACACCTGCATTTTTATTATCTCTCTCATGGTTGGTCTGTACATCTGCATTGTGTTTTGTCTTTCTTATGGTTGCCCTGTACATCTGCATTGTTTATTATCTTCCATATATTTGTGTGTACACCTTGATTGTTTATTATATTCCTGA
Source organism: Mytilus edulis (assembly GCA_019925275.1). Taxonomy (NCBI): domain Eukaryota; kingdom Metazoa; phylum Mollusca; class Bivalvia; order Mytilida; family Mytilidae; genus Mytilus; species Mytilus edulis. Next base: position 88,564,127 of record CM034356.1, on the reverse strand, counting down.
TCGTTTTCTGTTCATCTGCATTGTTTATTATCTCCCTTATGGTTAGTCTGTACATCTGCATTGTTTCTTATCTTCCTTATGGTTAGTCTGTACATCTGCAATGTTTATTATTTTCTTAGGGTTTGTCTGTTCACCTGCATTGTTTATTATCTCCCTTATGGTTTGTCTGTACATCTGCATTGTTTATTATTTCCTTAGGGTTTGTCTGTTCACCTGCATTGTTTGTTATCTCCCTTATGGTTTGTCTGTACATCTGCATTGTTAATGATCTTTCTTATGGTTAGTCTGTACATCTGCATAGTTTATTATCTTCCTTATTTCTGTGTGTACACCTGCATTGTTTATTATCTCCCTTATGGTTTTTTGTACATCTGCATTGTTTATTATCTCCCTTATGGTTTGTGTGTATACCTGCATTGTTTATTATCTCCTTTATGGTTAGTTTGTACATCTGCATTGTTTATTATCTCTCTTATGGTTTGTCAGTACACCTGCATTGTTTATTATCTTCCTTATGGTTTGTCTGTACACCTGCATTGTTTATTATCTTCCTTCTGGTTTGTCTGTACATCTACATTGTTTCTTATCTGCCTTATGGGTTGTATGTACATCTGCATGTTTCTTATCTGTCTTATGGCTTGTCTGTACACCTGCATTGGTTCTCATCTGTCTGATGGCTTGTCTGTACACCTGCATTATTTATGATCTTTCTGATGGTTTGTGTGGATATCTGCAATATTTGTTATTTTTCTTATGGTTTGTCTGTACATCTGCATTGTTAATGATCTTTCTTATGATGTGTCTGTACACCTGCATTGTCTATTATCTTTCTTATGGTTTGTCTGTACATCTTAATTGTTTCTTATCTTCCTTATGGTTTTGTCTGTACATCTGCATTGTTAATGATCTTTGTTATGATGTGTCTGTACACCTGCATTGTTTATTATCTTTCTTATGGTTTGTCTGTACACCTGCATTGTTTATTATCTTTCTTATGGTTTGTCTGTACATCTGCATTGTTTATTATTTTTCTTATGATTTGTCTGTACACCTGCATTGTTTATTGTATTTCTTATGATTTGTCTGTATACCTGCATTGTTTATTATCTTTCTTATGATTTGTCTGTACATCTGCATTGTTAAGGATCTTTCCTATGATTTGTCTGTACATCTGCATTGTTTATTATCTTCCTTATGATTTGTCTGTACACCTGCATTGTTTATTATCCTCCTTATGGTTTTTCTGTACAACAGCATTGTTTATTATCTTTCTTATTGTTTGTCTGTACATCTGTATTGTTTATTATCTCTCTTATGATTTGTCTGTAGACCTGCATTGTTTATTATCTTTCTTATGGTTGGTCTGTACACCTGCATCGTTATTATCTCCGTTATGGTTTGTCTGTAGACCTACATTGTTTATTATATTCCTTATGGTTTGTCTGTACATCTGCATTCTTTATCATTTCTCTCATGGTTGATCTGTACACCTGCATTGTTTATTATCTTTCTTATGGTTGGTCTGTACTTTTGCATTGTTTATTATCTCTCATATGGTTTGTCTGTACACCAGTATTATTTATTATCTTTCTTATGATTGTCTGTACACCTGCATTGTTTGTTATCTTTCTTATGGTTTGTTTGTACACCTGCATTTTTATTATCTCTCTCATGGTTGGTCTGTACATCTGCATTGTGTTTTGTCTTTCTTATGGTTGCCCTGTACATCTGCATTGTTTATTATCTTCCATATGTTTGTTTGTACACCTTGATTGTTTATTATATTCCTGATGGTTTTCTGTTCATCTGCATTGTTTATTATCTCCCTTATGGTTAGTCTGTACATCTGCATTGTTTCTTATCTTCCTTATGGTTAGTCTGTACATCTGCAATGTTTATTATTTCCATAGGGTTTGTCTGTTCACCTGCATTGTTTATTATCTCCCTTATGGTTTGTCTGTACATCTGCATTGTTTATTATTTCCTTATTGTTTGTCTGTTCACCTGCATTGTTTATTATCTCCCTTATGGTTTGTCTGTACATCTGCATTGTTAATGATCTTTCTTATGGTTAGTCTGTACATCTGCATAGTTTATTATCTTCCTTATGTCTGTGTGTACACCTGCATTGGTTATTATCTTCCTGATGGTTTTTCGTACATCTGCATTGTTTATTATCTCCCTTATGGTTTGTGTGTATACCTGCATTGTTTATTATCTCCTTTATGGTTAGTTTGTACATCTGCATTCTTTATTATATCTCTTATGGTTGGTCTGTACATCTGCATTGTGTTTTGTCTTTCTTATGGTTGCCCTGTACATCTGCATTGTTTATTATCTTCCATATATTTGTGTGTACACCTTGATTGTTTATTATATTCCTGATCGTTTTCTGTTCATCTGCATTGTTTATTATCTCCCTTATGGTTAGTCTGTACATCTGCATTGTTTCTTATCTTCCTTATGGTTAGTCTGTACATCTGCAATGTTTATTATTTTCTTAGGGTTTGTCTGTTCACCTGCATTGTTTATTATCTCCCTTATGGTTTGTCTGTACATCTGCATTGTTTATTATTTCCTTAGGGTTTGTCTGTTCACCTGCATTGTTTGTTATCTCCCTTATGGTTTGTCTGTACATCTGCATTGTTAATGATCTTTCTTATGGTTAGTCTGTACATCTGCATAGTTTATTATCTTCCTTATGTCTGTGTGTACACCTGCATTGTTTATTATCTCCCTTATGGTTTTTTGTACATCTGCATTGTTTATTATCTCCCTTATGGTTTGTGTGTATACCTGCATTGTTTATTATCTCCTTTATGGTTAGTTTGTACATCTGCATTGTTTATTATCTCTCTTATGGTTTGTCAGTACACCTGCATTGTTTATTATCTTCCTTATGGTTTGTCTGTACACCTGCATTGTTTATTATCTTCCTTCTGGTTTGTCTGTACATCTACATTGTTTCTTATCTTCCTTATGGGTTGTATGTACATCTGCATGTTTCTTATCTGTCTTATGGCTTCTCTGTACACCTGCATTGGTTCTCATCTGTCTGATGGCTTGTCTGTACACCTGCATTATTTATGATCTTTCTGATGGTTTGTGTGGATATCTGCAATATTTGTTTTTTTCTTATGGTTTGTCTGTACATCTGCATTGTTAATGATCTTTCTTATGATGTGTCTGTACACCTGCATTGTCTATTATCTTTCTTATGGTTTGTCTGAACATCTGAATTGTTTCTTATCTTCCTTATAGTTTGTCTGTACATCTGCATTGTTAATGATCTTTGTTATGATGTGTCTGTACACCTGCATTGTTTATTATCTTTCTTATGGTTTGTCTGTACACCTGCATTGTTTATTATCTTTCTTATGGTTTGTCTGTACATCTGCATTGTTTATTATTTTTCTTATGATTTGTCTGTACACCTGCATTGTTTATTGTATTTCTTATGATTTGTCTGTATACCTGCATTGTTTATTATCTTTCTTATGATTTGTCTGTACATCTGCATTGTTAAGGATCTTTCCTATGATTTGTCTGTACATCTGCATTGTTTATTATCTTCCTTATGATTTGTCTGTACACCTGCATTGTTTATTATCTTCCTTATGGTTTGTCTGTACACCTGCATTGTTTATTATCTTTCTAATTGTTTGTCTGTACATCTGTATTGTTTATTATCTCTCTTATGATTTGTCTGTAGAGCTGCATTGTTTATTATCTTTCTTATGGTTGGTCTGTACACCTGCATCGTTATTATCTCCGTTATGGTTTGTCTGTAGACCTGCATTGTTTATTATATTCCTTATGGTTTGTCTGTACACCTGCATTGTTTATCATTTCTCTTATGGTTGATCTGTACACCTGCATTGTTTATTATCTTTCTTATGGTTGGTCTGTACTTTTGCATTGTTTATTATCTCTCATATGGTTTGTCTGTACACCTGTATTATTTATTATCTTTCTTATGATTGTCTGTACACCTGCATTGTTTATTACCTTTCAAATGGTTTGTCTGTACATCTGCATTGTTTATTATTTTTCTTATGGTTTGTCTGTACACCTGCATTGTTTATTATCTTCTTATGGTGTGTCTGTACACCTGCATTGTTTATTATCTTTCTCATGGTTTGTCTGTACACCTGCATTATTTATTATGTTTCTTATGATTGTCTGTGCACCTGCATTGTTTCTTATCTTTGTTATGGTTTGTTTGTACACCTGCATTTTTATTATCTCTCTCATGGTTGGTCTGTACATCTGCATTGTGTTTTGTCTTTCTTATGGTTGGCCTGTACATCTGCATTGTTTATTATCTTCCTTATGTTTGTGTGTACACCTTAATTGTTTATTATATTCCTGATGGTTTTCTGTTCATCTGTATTGCTTATTATCTCCCTTGTGGTTAGTCTGTACATCTGCATTGTTTCTTATTATCCTTATGGGTTGTCTGTACATCTGCAATGTTTATTATTTCCCTTAAGGGTTGTCTGTACATCTGCAATGTTTATTATTTCCTTAGGTTTGTTTGTTCACCTGCATTGTTTATTATCTCCCTTATAGTTTGTCTGTACCTCTGCATTGTTAATGATCTTTCTAATGGTTAGTCTGTACATCTGCATTGTTTATTATCTTCCTTATGGGTTGTGTGTACACCTGCATTGTTTATTATCTTCCTGGTGGTTTTTTGTACATCTGCATTGTTTATTATCTCCCTTATGGTTGGTCTGTACATCTGCATTGCTTATTATCTTTCTTATGGTTTGTCTGTACATCTGCATTGTTTATTATCTCTTATTGGTTTGTCTGTACACCTGCATTGTTTCTTATCTTCCTTATGGTTTCTGTACACCTGCATTGCTATTATCTTCCTTATGGTAGTTTGAACATCTGCATTGTTTATTATCTCTCTTATGGTTTGTTAGTACACCTGCATTGTTTATTATCTTCCTTCTGGTTTGTCTGTACACCTGCATTGTTTCTTATCTTCCTTATGGGTTGTATGTACATCTGCATTGTTTATTATCTTTTAAATGGTTTGTCTGTACACCTGCATTGTTTATTATCTCCTTAATGGTTTGTCTGTACACTTGCATTGTTTATTATCTTTCTTATGGTTTTTCTGTACACCTGCATTGTTTATTATCTGTCTTATGGCTTGTCTGTACACCTGCATTGGTTCTCATCTGTCTTATGGCTTGTCTGTACACCTGCATTATTTATGAACTTTCTGATGGTTTGTGTGGATATCTGCATTATTTGTTATTTTTCTTATGGTTTGTCTGTACACCTGCATTGTTTATTATCTGTCTTATGGCTTGTTTGTACACCGCATTACTTATCATCTTTCTGATGGTTTGTCTGTACACCTGAGTTGTTTATTATCTTTCTCATGGTTGGGATGTACATCTGCAATGTTTATTATCTTCCTTTATGGTTTGTCTGTACACATGCATTATTGATTATCTTCCTTCTGGTTTGTCTGTACACCTTTATTGTTTCTTATCTCCTTATGGTTTGTCTGTACATCTGCATTGTTTATTATCTTTCTTATGGTTGGTCTGTACAGCTGCATTATTTATTATCTTTCTTATTTTTTGTCTGTACACCTGCATTGTTTATTATCTCTCTCATGGTTTGTCTGTACAACTGCATTGTTTATTATCTTTTTATGGTTGGTCTGTACATCTGCATTGTTTATTATCTTTTTATGGTTGGTCTGTACATCTGCATTGTTTCTTATCTTCCTTATGGTTTGTCTGTAGACCAGCATTGTTGATTATCTCTCTCATGGTTTGTCTGTACACCTGCATTGTTTATTATCTTTTTATGGTTGGTCTGTACATCTGCATTGTTTATTATCTTTTTATGGTTGGTCTGTACATCTGCATTGTTTATTATCTTTTTATTTTTAGGGTTGGTCTGTACAACTGCAGTGTTTATTATCTTTTTATTTTTAGGGTTAGTCTGTTCATCTGCATTGTTTATTATCTCCCTTATGGTTTGTCTGTACATCTGCATTGTTTCTTATCTCTCTTATGGTTTGTCTGTACGCCAGCATTATTTTTAATCTCTCTTATGGTTTGTCTGTACACCAGCATTATTTATTATCTCCCTTATGGTTTGTCTGTACACCAGCATTGTTAATTATCTCTCTTATGGTTTAGCTGTACACCTGCATTGTTTATTGTCTTTCTTATGGTTTGGCTGTACACCTGCATTGTTTATTATCTCCTTTATGGTTTGTCTGTACATCTGCATTGTTTATTATCTTCTTTATGGTTGGTCTGTACATCTGCATTGTTTATTATCTCTCTCATGGTTTGTCTGTACATCTGCATTGTTTATTATCTTCCTTATGGTTAGTCTGTACACCTGCATTGTTTATTATCTTCCATATGGTTAGTCTGTACACCTGCATTGTTTAGTATCTTCCTTATGGTTTGTCTGTACACCTGCATTGTTTATTATCTCTCTTATGGTTTGTTTGTACATCTGCATTACTTATTATCTTAATATTATGTTAAGATTGGTGTTAATCTTTTTCATAATTGATTCTAATTATTCTCACGATTATAATGTCTTTACTCTCAAATTTATAATTATGACGGGATATTTTAAAAAGGTATTGTCAAACCTCGGCACCAAATATCTTATATTTGATCATTCACCATTTTATAACAACAATTTTGTGTAACTTTTATTAGTGGCATGGGTACAATATTATAATAAATGTCAATATTCAAAATGTAGGATACCCAGTATAAAAACAGTTTTGGTATAGAAGCAATTTATTATGTGAAATTAATTTTACATAAATTGCTCAGATCGATTTGGTGAAATTTACAGCACAGCCTAATTTCAAGTCGTGTGCTGTATCTACCATGGATAACACCACTGTAAATAACACCACCTATTCAGGATTTGACAGGAAATATTTCTTCTCGTTATTTGCATATGAAGGAATCGTGATGATTCCTACCATTTTTGGGAACATACTTTTGATTTATTGCATAAAACGGTTTAAATCACTTCACAGACGTTCCTACATGTTGATTGCCAATCTATCTCTTTCGGATTTACTGTTTGGATTGTTATTTTTACCATACGACATGATCAGCTTTTTTCTGCCAGAGATTCGAGAAAACAAAATAACTTGTTTAATACGTATGTTGTTGTTATACGGGATAGGAGGGTCCTCAATTTTTAACTTGCTTGTTATGTCATTGGAACGTTATGTTGCTATTACATATCCAATTTGGCATTTAACGATGTCTAAGAAATGGTTAATGTCATCAGTAGTAGCGTCATGGGTGGTAGCCATGCTTTTGTCAGCATTACCACTTTTCGGATGGAATTCCTGGGACGAAAAAGTTCAGTGTGTATCCAGATGGTATGATCCTATTCCAATTAATTTTCTAACTTTTTTGTCTTCTATAAACGCTTTATCGCTTATCGTTTCTAGTATTCTTTTTTTGAAAGTTGTCGTAACAACATACGCAGCACTAAACCAACGATTCGGTAAGGATGATAAATTGGGAACTCAGCCACATTCCTCAATTACTTCAAAAACATCAGTTGAGAAAACTAAATTGTACGCGCTTATAAAAATGCTAGGAGTATTTGTAGTATTCTGGGGGCCTTACTGTATTGTTGTCGTTCTTAAACCTGTTTTGCCATCGCACCGTAAACAAATGGACGAGGCTGAAAAGTACAGTAGTCTATTGGCTTTATCCAATTCTGCATTTAACTGGATCATCTACGGACTTAAAAATAGGCAGATACGAAATGCATTCAAAGTTGCGCTTTGTGGATTTAAAAATGGAAATGATACTGAATCGAGAGGTTCTGAGACAAACCAATATACTCAGGAAGAATCAATGTCTAGAAGCAACACCGCCATTGAAATTAACTGTGTCGATGTTTCACCATATTTGAAGTAAATTATGTAAAAACAATCTCTGACATATTTATTTAACGTTGTGTAATGAAGAAAGCACGTGAAAAACACAGTTCGATGACTAGTTTTCAACTTAAGAAATTTACAAAAAAACATGCATTTTATTCCTTAAAAGTACAGTGATTGTCGTTGGATCATGCCCGTCATATTTGTTTTTTGTAGATTTTATTGTTGTAAATATGGCAATATAGAGTGTGAATAAGATCAACAATTTTATATATTCTCAAATAGGATTATGTTACTGTTTTTAACGAAGAAAGGACGTGACTTATCAATTTCGATAATTGGGTTTAAACCGTAAAAAATTACAAAACATGCATGCTATTTAATTTTAGTACAGTGGTTGTCTGTCTGTTGTAAACTGTGTTTTGTTTTAAATAATATCGTAAGTTTTCCCGCTAAAATGTTTTACAGTTTTCTGTCGGTACCTTGTAAAGCCGACTGTTTTCTTTGTTTATAATCATAATTCTAATTTCTAGTGATATAAAACATTAGTAGAGAACACATCGCTGTACACAAAGATATTACCCTATGAATTTAAGATTATGTTTCCTAAAGATTTATTAAAGAATTAAAATATGATAACCAACATGTTTAAGATTGGTTCTATGGACACTGTTCAAATTTCATCACTAAGAAATAGACATATTTATAAAAAAAAATATGTCATATGCTTTGATTTAGGTACTATCATTACAATATTTGAAACATCGTATTTTTGGTCTTTTGGCAGTATCCTGACCCAGACCATCCCCTTCTCACTGTGTTTATATTTGATTCTACTCTCTATATTCATGTCAAATAAAGGCAACAGTAGTATACCGCTGATAAAAAGTCATCAATTGATTGAGAGAGAAAAAATGCGGATTACAAGATAAGACAGAGGGAAACATATTAACTGTAAGAGAAAACAACCAAACAACAGAACAGAAAACAAACGACAAATTGCAACATACATAAAAGATCATAGAAACGAACTACCCGGTATTAGATGACAACTGTCATAAAAAAATTGATGATACGTAAAGAAATTCAAATACTGAACTTTAAATAACCACTTCATTATTTTGACACAATTCATTTTTAATAATATTAGTTACATAGTGTGCTAGTGACCTAATACGGTATATATGGGGTCAGTAAATTCCATATGGAATATGGAATTTACTGACCGCATATATACCGTATTACGTCACTAGCACACTATGTAACGAATTTATCTTACCGACTATCTTTACGTGTAAAATTTAGACCAATGACCTATCAAAATAAGCAAGTCTTCAATACAGTTAGCATAAACATGATTAAGAAACTACTCCATTGATCCTACAAAAACAGATGCCAACAATGACAACTTGTTAGATTTAAATGTGTTTTATGAATTTAATTCAATCATAATCATCAATTTCTTAGTCTGTTGAAACCTTTAAGATTTTTTCTCAGTACTGTTTTGTTTTTCTAAAGGGATGTAACACCACTACTAACCGTGTATGAAATAAACCCCGCCAAAGTTCTGTCAAAATTGCAATTTTGAGACATTTAAAACATTAAATATTATTGTTATGAATAGTAAATTCACACACAAATACAAGCACCCCCCCCCCCCCATATATATAATATATAAATATATATTATATATATATATATAATATATATATATATATATATATATATATATATATGTGGGGGGGGGGGGGTGCTTGTATTTGTGTGTGAATTTACTATTCATATATATATATAAAATGACTGAATAAATAGTCAACGATAATCTTACAGTGCGATGGATCATGTACTGTGATTATGTACACTACAAAATATAATATATAACAAATAAAAAAGGATACAATATCACCATTAAATAACTATAAAATGAACAAATATTAGAGATAACGGATAACAGATATCCTTCTTCGGTAATAGCAGTACCCTTTTTGACTTGTTATATATATATATTTAACACACGGCCAGCGAATGCTCTATTTGTAAGAGCCCAGGTGGTCGTGCGGTCTAGCGGGACGGCTGCAGTGCAGGCGATTTGGTGTCACGATATCACAATAGCATGGGTTCGAATCCCGGCGAGGGAAGAACCAAAAATTTGCGAAAGCAAATTTACAGATCTAACATTGTTGGATTGATGTTTAGACGAGTTGTATATACATTATGTACACAGCCATGTATCACCATCATTGATGGTGATCCGATGGATACATCTGTTGTAGGGTTGTCACCGACTCAGACGTACTTATAAATATAATTATTTTCTGTGACTGTATCTTACATAAATTTGTAGGATCCTTTACTGTAGATAATTTAGCTGATCTGTAACCATAACATCTTCATGCCTTATATATATCATGTACTGCAGTACGCCGCTAGATTAAAACGGACGTGGAAAGGTAACACACGGCCAGCGAAAGCTCTATTCTTTAAGAGCCCAGGTGGTCGTGTGGTCTAGCGGGACGGCTGCAGTGCAGGCGATTTGGTGTCATGATATCACAATAGCATGGGTTCGAATCCCGGCGAGGGAAGAACCAAAAATTTGCGAAAGCAAATTTACAGATCTAAAATTGTTGGTTGATGTTTAGACGAGTTGTATATACATTATGTACACAGCCAGTATCACCATCATTGATGGCGATCCGATGGATACATCTGTTGTAGGGTTGTCACTGACTCAGACGTACTTATAAATATAATTATTTTCTGTGACTGTATCTTACATTAATTTTTAGGGTCCTTTACTATAGATAATTTAGCTGATCTGTAACAATAACATCTTCATGCCTTATATGTCACGTACTGCAGTACGCCTCTAGATTAAAACTGACGTGGAAAGGTAACACACGGCCAGCGAAAGCTCTATTTTTAAGAGCCCAGGTGGTCGTGTGGTCTAGCGGGACGGCTGCAGTGCAGACGATTTGGTGTCACGATATCACAATAGCATGGGTTCGAAACCCGGCGAGGGAAGAACCAAAAATTTGCGAAAGCAAATTTACAGATCTAACATTGTTGGGTTGATGTTTAGACGAGTTGTATATATATAATATATATATATTGAAAAATTTAAACAAACACACACACACCCACACACATCTATTGAAAAAAAATGACTGAATAATATCCAACGTGTAATCTTACGGGGCGAATGATTATATAATTATGATACAGAACTCTACAATATAATATATAACCAGTCTAAAAGGGTACAACATCACCGAAACAATAACAATTAAATGAACAAATGTTAAATATTTCGGACAAAAGATATCCCTCATCAGTATGAGCACGAAATAAAATGAATGAATCATATCAATCTATTCTACTGATAAAACTATAACAATCTTGAAATTTTTACAATAAAACAGCTTTACCCGAACATCAAAGAGACGCTAGTACAATTCTAAAATTTCCAAACACGACGCAAAGACTGCAACTAAAGGCAACAGTAGTATACCGCTGTTCAAAACTCGTAAATCTATAGACAAAAAACAAAATTTAGGTAACAAACTAAAACTGAGGCAAACGCATTAAATATAAGAGGAGAACAAAGACTCAACATTATAATGTAACATACACAGAAACGGACTACGCATTAGACAAAATCCGATGAGAATAACAAATAAAATATCAAAACCATCATTAGAACAAATGTTATACCCAATTAAATTTAGTGATCTCTTATGAATTGATGTTGCCAACTTCATTGAAGATTTATGAGAGAATAAAATACAAATATAACATCAAAAACATCATTAGAACAAATTTTATACGCAATTAAATTTAGTGATCTCTTCTAAATTGATGTTGCCAACTTCATTGAAGATTTATGAGAGAATAAAATACAAATATAACATCAAAAACATCATTAGAACAAATTTTATACCCAATTAAATTTATTGATCTCTTATGAATTGATGTTGCCAACTTCATTGAAGATTTATGAGAGAATAAAATATAATAGGAAAAATCTGAGACACAGATATGCCTCAAGGTAGCACAATACAAAGATTTTTCATCCCCAATCAGACATCTTTAAACTGATGTAATTCCACTCATCCTTCTTTAAATTTTATAAATGAGGTACCAAATGAAAAAAGAAACATTAATCTTTCAAATTGTGATAATTTCATTATGACATAATTATTATATAATTAATTGTTATGTAATTAGTTGCTATATTGTGATGTCCATACTTGAATGAATTTAGCTTCTTTGTTATTCATAGCATCCCAAAATATTTTATAGATTCTTGCACAACACAGTTTGACCTCCAAAACCATGTCTCAGATTTTTCCTATTATATTCTATTCTCTCATAAATGTTCAATGAAGTTGGCAACATCAATTCATAAGAGATCCCTAAATTCAATCGGGTATAAAATTTGTTCTAATGATGTTTTTGGAAATCTGAGACACTGTTTTGGAGGTCAAGCTGTGTTGTACAAGAATCTATAAAATATTGTGGGATGCTATGAAGAACAAAGACTCTAAATTCATTCAAGTGTGGACATCACAATATAGCAACTAATTACATAACAATTGATTATGTAATAATTATGTCATAATGGAATTATCACAATTTGAAAGATTAATATTTCTTCTTTCTTTTGGTACCTCATTTAAACCTTTACGACACTTACCAAAGAGGAAATCCTAGATAATCATAGGTCTGTTCTTTGTTCCTTTGGTATTTCAACCAAAGATGAAGAACTGGATCTTCCATCACTGTATTGGATACATAAACTACATAAGTGTCCTTACAAACAACGGTATATTGCTGGGTCTTCCAAGTGCTCCACGAAACCTCTTTCTAAATTATTAACATCTATTTTATCAGCAATCAAAGACGGGCTTCAAAGTTATTGTGAAACTGCCTATTCTAGAGGGGGCGTAAATCAGATATGGATACTTAAAAATTCCAAAGATCTTTAGAGTACGTACAATCTAACTCTCTTTCATCTTGTAACAGTATTAAAACATTTGACTTTTCTACTCTTTACACCAGTATTCCACATTCCAAACTAAAAGACAAATTGAAAGAGTTGGTATTGCTTTGCTTTGTGAAAAAGAATGGCAAACGTAGATACAAGTATCTTGTCTTAGGGAGGGATAAATCCTACTTTGTAAAGGATCACTCTGATTCGAACAAAAAATTCTCTGAAACTGATATTATCAAGATGCTTGATTTCTTGATTGACAACATATTTGTTACGTTCGAAGGACGTGTTTTTCAACAGACTGTCGACATTCCAATGGGAACAAACTGTGCCCCTCTACTTGCCGACTTGTTTCTTTATTATTATGAGGCTGACTTCATGCAGGAACTTCTTAGGAAGAAAGATAAGAAGTTAGCAATATCCTTTAACTCTACTTTCTGCTATATAGATGACGTTCTTTCACTAAACAATTCAAAATTTGGTGACTATGTGAAACGCATCTATCCCATCGAATTGGAGATAAAGGATACTACAGATACAGTTAAGTCGGCTTCATATCTTGACTTACATCTAGAAATTGACAATGAGGGTCGGTTGAAAACAAAACTTTACGACAAAAGGGATGATTTCAGCTTTCCAATTGTGAACTTTCCATTTCTAAGTAGCAACATTCCAGCAGCACCTGCATACTGGGTATATATCTCCCAATTGATACGATATTCCCGTGCTTGCATTTCCTATCATGATTTTCTTGATAGAGAGTTACTGCTCACAAGGAAGCTATTAAACCAAGAGTTCTAAATGGTGAAGTTGAAATCATCCCTTCGTAAATTTTACGGACGCCATCACGAGTTGGTTGACCGTTATGGAATAACCGTTTCACAAATGATATCGGATATGTTCCTTACGTCGTAACTACAATCCCCTTCCCTTTCATGAATGTGACCTACCGAATTAGACTATTTACCGGATTTGTAATCACATAAGCAACACGACGGGTGCCACATGTGAAGTAGGATCTGCTTACCCTTCCGGAGCACCTGAGATCACCTCTAGCTTTTGGTGGGGTTCATGTTGTTTATTCTTTAGTTTTCTATGTTGTGTCATGTGTACTATTGTTTTTCTGTTTGTCTTTTTCATTTTAAGCCATGACGTTGTCAGTTTGTTTTAGATTTATGAGTTTGACTGTCCCTTTGGTATCTTTCGTCCCTCTTTTATAAAATATAAAGAAGGATAGAATGAATTACATCAGTTTAAAGTTGTCTGATTGGGAGTGAAAAAATCTCTGTATTGTGCTACCTTAAGTAAAAAAAATTAGTAAGTTGCGATATGAACTGGCACCAATCTAAAATTCCAAGGTGACGACAGTTAAGATGTTACAACAACTGCGTGGAAATACATTTCGAATAAACAGCACTGACCGAACTAAGCTGGTATACTATTTCAAATTTGACATCGGTATAGTAATTAAAACAGAGGCTGCGTATTTAAACATCCCAAATTAATAGCAGTTTGATTATAATGATTAGAAAAATAATAATACATTTTGACTAAGATTAAATAATGGAACGTGACTGCGTACTTGGTTGTACATCCCTTCCGAATGAATAGAACTTAAAACAAATCCTTAAAACTGTAAGTGTCCAGTACGTAAGCCAGAGTTACTGGGAACAAGTGATAGCAGGAAACTGAGTGATGGTAAGGAAAATGAGTGGTTTATTCTTTGTTTTTTCATTTATGCCCTCTGGGGAGAATGTCCTTAGATTTCTTATCCATAATCTTTTACGAGCAAGTATGTCGGTCTTTGACTAACCCTCGACATGGTCCATGATTGCGATGGTAAGGTTTTTGAGATCAGCTTGACGACTTACGGAGAGGTCGGGCTTGCCGGTGTAGTCACTACAATGACCATTCATGCGTTTGTTGAAAGGTTGTTCTGTCTCGCCAACACACTGCATGCCACATCGATACTGAAGAAGGTATACAGTTTTGCAAGTTACATTATAAAATATAGTGTACACACCTAGCGGGGTGGCACGTAAATGTTTGAGTATTCAGTATTTGTTGGCAAGTCAGACATCGTCAGCTACCACACAACTTGCACCATCCTGCAGTTGAACAACTTTTATAAAAGGAGACGTCACCTCTCACAAATAAGTCTTTCAGACTTGCTGGTCTCCGAAAGGCTAAGACAGGAGGTATGGAAACGATCTTAGATAATTTAGACATAGATAAGGGGTTTGCGTATGCTAACAATAACAGCCGCAATGACCTAATAAGAGAGTCGCCTTTACTAACCTTCCACGTTTGATTCAATTAGTCAATCAATTGGAACCATTACCTCAAAACAATTGTAGAGTCCGTTAAGAGTTAAGCTAGAAAATGGTCCACACGAGATAAGTTGAACATGACAGAATGAGTCAAAATAATTAGGTCTCTGATAAAACGTCGAATCCATAAATTGAAAAACTGTGTGAATAATCGACCATTCAGAGACCTTATTCAGAGACGAAAAAACTGTAAAATGTCTATCAGCCCTTCACTATAGATATGTTGTTGTTCATGAGGACACAGCTTGAAATATTTATTGAGTTGTCCGTCCGTCAGTCCGTCCGATTTTTGTCATACTCAATGAAACCACACAACAGAATTTCATGAAACTTTATAGATTATAAGGACACACTATGTAGACATGCATGTCAACAGGTAATTATGATACAATTTCTTTCTAGGAGTTATGCCTATATGAAATTAATATTTTGGCCTAAATATATTAATGCAACAGTTTGTCATTGCTACTCTTCTAAAGGACTTACATATGTAGATGTGCATTTCCATAGGAAATTATGATACTTTTGTTGAAGGAAATTGCCATTGCAACTCTTCTAAAACCACTCAACATAACTTCATAAAACTTTGTACATGATTAGGACAGAGAGATGGGATTTTTTTCTAAGAGATTTGCCATTTCAACTTAAAATTTTTGCCTTAATATACCACTCCAACAGTGTGCCACCGCAACTCCTCTGAAACCACACAACAGAAAATCATGAAATTTTATAGATAATAGGGATATAATATGTAGATGTGCATATCCACAAGCAATTTGTTTTAGAAGACTTTAATAGGACTAATGAAAACTTTGAACTTAGGAATATGTAGAGATTTGGTTTGTTCAGTGACAATGTGGGGCCGTAGGGCATGTGAGCGCTCTCGTAAAAATGTTTTTTATATTACTTTTATGTAGACTGTAATACTACGAGTGTGTTGATAAAATAACTAGGAATACAAGAGCACTTAGGTAATTGTCCCATATACAATAGGAAGTGCAGGAATCATGGTTATGTCAAAGAACATATGTTTCATAAAAAAAGTTCACAATAAAATTGGGAAAACCTTGAGATAAATATTCCGTATTGACTTTACAAATAATACATGATGGTCGTAGAGTATAGATTTTAGGTCTTAACGTTGTTTATCATTTTAATTACATTATGCAGTATTCTTTTTATTTGTCTTTGTATATTTTTAACCTTCACTATTTAGGGATTGTTTTGTAATATACCCCCTTTGAATTAGCTTGGTTTAATTTATACTATCAGTCCCCGAGGGTATCATCTGCTCAGTAGTCAGTATTTCGGTACTGACATGATTTAACATACTTTACTAAAATTGTCCGTTTTTAAATTTTTAAATTATTAAGAAACTAAGGTTTCAACTCCCTCAGGCAAAGTTGGCTTTAGATGAATTTGGCTATTTAGTTTAGGTATTTTTGACGTATAGCTCTTCAACGGTTTCGGTACTTATACATCTTCGGATTTCAAATGTTTGGCTTTGAGCGTTCCTGATGAAGGTAAATCAAGAAAAGCGCTTCGGACGTAATAAATTATTAAACGTGTTGTTTTCCATTTTTTTTTATTTTTTACACTGCCATTGTGTTATAGTGCTCGTTTAAAAGACAAATTCGTGATTTTAAGCGTGCAGATTACGAAGGTCTTAAAAACCAGTTGAATGATACTGACTGGGATGATGTTGTTTTTAATTCAAATAATATAAATTATGTTTATATGAACTTTGTCAGAACATTCGAAAGTACTGTAAATAGATATGTACCTACTAAAACTATTACAGTAAGACCAAATGATAAACCTTTTATGAACAACTTAATAAGAAACAAGATAAGACATCGTAATAGAATTCCACAAAAAGCGAAAACTTCAAATAATCCAGATCACTGGAAAAAATTTAGAGAAATTCGTAATGAAATTATCAGCTTAGTTAGAAAGGCAGAAGAAGATTATAAGTGCAAACTGACATCTCAACTTATTGACAAAAATATTCCTCCTGGTAAATGGTGGCGCATTGCCTGTATCAAATTTTACTAAAAATAGAGAGTCCCCCCTTTTTTGGAACATGATGGCCAATTTTTTATTCATCCATTGGACAAATCAGAGATCCTGAACAATCATTTTGCTAATATAGCTAATATTGATACAGAACCAGAAATTCCGGATAATAACGAGCCTCCTCCATGTCATTTAAATAAATTTGTCATCACTGAGAAAGAAATTTTAGATCAGTTAAAAATCTTGAATGTTAACAAACCAGCTGGACCTGACGGTATCTGTCCTAGAATTTTAAAAGAGGTTGCTAGCTTTATTTCTAAACCATTAACTAAGTTATTTAATATGTCTCTGTCAGTTAAACAGGTTCCACTGTTATGGAAAATTGCACATTTTAATCCTATTTTTAAAGGAAAAGGTAGTCCACATTCAGCTCTGAACTATCGTCCAATATCTGTTACTAGTATTGTTTGTAAGATTATGGAAAAAGTTCTATTTAAACATTTATATAATTATATGAGAAGTAACAACCTTTTGTCAAAGTTTCAATCTGGATTCCAGCCAGGTGACTCTACTGTTAATCAGTTACTTGAAATATATCATAAAATTATTAGTAATATGGATAGTGGAAGGGGTGTAAGGTTTGTATTTTGTGATGTATCTAGAGCTTTCGATAAAGTTTGGCATAAAGGACTTTTATTTAAACTTAAATAATCTGGCATAAATGATCAGCTCTTATCTTGGATAGAAAGCTATCTTTCAGATCGTCAACAAAAGAGTTTTTCGTCAACTCTAAAAAGTATACATGCAGGTGTCCCCAGGGATCAGTTTTAGGACCCTTTCTGTTTCTTATTTATATAAATGATATAGTAAATGACATTTCTAATGATATTAGACTTTTTGCAGATGACACCTCTTTATTTGTTATAGTAGATGATGATCCTGCTGTTGCAGCTGCTTCTTTGACTGATGACATGGATGTTATCTCAAATTGGGCAAAATCATGGGCTGTTCAATTTAACTCTAAGAAAACTAAAAATATTGTATTTACAAGAAGGGAAAGGGAACAGCCACCTGTATTTTTTGGGATAAATGGGGAAGAGGTAGAGAAAATAAATATTCACTGTCATCTTGGGATAACATTTCAGTCATCAGCTTCATGGAACTCACATATTGATATTATTTATAAAAAAGCATGCTCTCGTCTATCTGTGCTTCGTCAAGTTAAACATTTATTAGATAGGAGTTCACTTATACGTATTTATTATGCTTTTATTAGACCTGTATTAGAGTATGGTGATGTTGTATGGGGCAATTGCTCCCAGCACGAGTCTGAGCTTCTTGAAAATATTCAGATAGAAGCCGCTAGAATAATTACAAGTTTACGACGTAATTCCTCCAGACAAAAACTTTATATTGAATTAGGTTTAGAAACTCTGGAGAATAGACGTAATAAACATAAGCTTGTACTATTCTATAAAATATTAAATGGAATGACACCTGCATACTTATATGAGTTAGTCCAGCCATATCTTCCCAGACAAACCCCTTATACTTTGAGGAATGAAAATAACACTTTTCATCCGCCTCTTGCTAGAACTAGCTCTTATTTCAATAGTTTCATTCCTTCCACTATAAGACTTTGGAATAGTCTTCCTTCGAGTTTACAAAAATCCCCAAGTTTGGGTATATTTAGAAGTGGACTAGAAAAGTTTTATAGGACTGATGATATATTTAAACCCTTCAACTATGGGATAAGGAAACTTAATATAAGTCATTGTCAACTCAGAAATAATGCTAGCAACCTAAAATCTCATCTGTTTAATCAAGTCTTATCCGAGAACACTTTTTGTGCAAACTGTAATCACCCTGTTGAGGATAACAAACATTTCTTTTTCATTTGCCCTAAGTACAATGATGTAAGACAGATCCTTCTTGATTCCATTAACTCCATTGCTGATAATGTTGATATAAATATTGAATTATTACTTTTTGGAAACAGATTATTTTCATATGATATGAATATTGCTATTTTTAAATCTGTTCATAAATATATCAGTGACACTCAACGTTTTGTTTGAAACTAACTTATTTTTTGTTTCATTTAGTTTTATTTTTTTTTCCCCTCCACTTAAACATTAATTCATTTAATCCACTAAGCAAGCTTAGTGTCTCTTTCAAGCCATAAATATATATATTTCTAATGACTTATAAAGGATATTTGCATGTTTCAAGGTTCTTGAATACATGATGAGTAATTGCCTATATACTTAAATATACTTTGCATTTAGTAAGTAACACTGTAAACATATATTTGCTCGTGTGTGCTCATAAGTAGCATGCATGTTCCACTACATGTATATTGCATTATTTTAATACAGTTGTTATAATTGAATTATACCTTGAACATGTAATATGGAGAGAGCTTTTATAGGCTGTGCCTGTTGCTCAATCCTTTTCATATCTTAATGAATAAAATATGTTTAAATTCAGATAGTGCTATGGTAAATTTTTGTATTCCTGTCATTCATTTTTGCTTATATAATTTGTCTATATACAGTGTTTACAATGTATGCCGTTTTGTTTTTCTTTGTTGAAATAGTGATTTGTTTTATACTGTTTAAGATTATAACACGATATTGACTGCTATTCTACAATTTTGACCTTTTTGCTATTATGATATTTTATGATATTTTGCTCACAAATTGTCGGCAATATAAAGGAATTCTATACGAATGTCATATAAGTGAGAGGTTTAGTTAGCTACAAAACTAGGTTACATCCACCATCTTCTACATTAGAAAACGCCTGTACCTAGTCAGGAATATGACAGCGATTTTTTTATTCGTATATGCTTGAGCTTTTAATTTGCCTGTTATCAAGGACTTTCCGTTTTGAAAGTTCCCTTTTTTTAACACCATATCAACACTGTATTCCTAAATACACCTGTAAACAATGTCCTTAATCGTCCAGGTAACAGTCTAACGGTCCCTGTTTACAAAATTGACCATCTATCCATGGGTAATAAAAGAAAAATGTAGTCCACTTTTTACTTGGATTCACAATTAGTTGCAAAAATATATCAACATGATGTTAGAAGCATCAAACAGTTCTATACCTTAATTTTAAAATGGTAATTTTTCAATAAGATACCAACACAAAAGACGTGCATTTACTACAATAGTCATGATAGATTTACATTTTTTTATCATTTTTTTTAATGTATATATATATATATTGATGAAAATCGATATTCTTATACTATAAATCATTATTTACTTGTCTCAAGTTAATACTATATTTTCTGTCTAAATTTTCATTTTCACCGACTTCAATATTATGTGAATTTTACCCTATGCCCTCCCCTTATTACTTTTTGTCTAATTTAATCTGACATTAAAATATGTAGTATTTTTTAAAGGGGCTCTAGCTGTCAAATTTATGTACACCAATTTGACTCAAATTCGCAAATTTGATGTATGACAGAGCATGGACTCGAGAATATGTAACTTTGTTTCATGTGTATTTTAGACTAGACGTTATTTACGATAGATAAAGATGTAAATAGACAGGGAACTCGTGCTATTGGATTTTTCTAGGTCTGTTTAATTTCAAATATATATATATACATCTGAGTCAGTGACAACCCTACAACAGATGTATCCATCGGATCGCCATCAATGATGGTGATACATGGCTGTGTACATAATGTATATACAACTCGTCTAAACATCAACCCAACAATGTTAGATCTGTAAATTTGCTTTCGCAAATTTTTGGTTCTTCCCTCGCCGGGATTCGAACCCATGCTACTGTGATATCGTGACACCAAATCGCCTGCACTGCAGCCGTCCCGCTAGACCACACGACCACCTGGGCTCTCAAAAAAAAGAGCTTTCGCTGGCCGTGTGTTACCTTTCCACGTCAGTTTTAATCTAGCGGCGTACTGCAGTACATGATATATAAGGCATGAAGATGTTATTGTTACAGATCAGCTAAATTATCTATAGTAAAGGATCCTACAAATGAATGTAAGATACAGTCACAGAAAATAATTATATTTATAAGTACGTCTGAGTCAGTGACAACCCTACAACAGATGTATCCATCGGATCGCCATCAATGATGGTGATAACATTGTTGGGTTGATGTTTAGACGAGTTGTATATACATTATGTACACAGCCATGTATCACCATCATTAATGGCGATCCGATGGATACATCTGTTGTAGGGTTGTCACTGACTCAGACGTACTTATAAATATAATTATTTTCTGTGACTGTATCTTACATTCATTTGTAGTATCCTTTACTATAGATAATTTAGCTGATCTGTAACAATAACATCTTCATGCCTTATATATCATGTACTGCAGTACGCCGCTAGATTAAAACTGACGTGGAAAGGTAACACACGGCCAGCGAAAGCTCTTTTTTTGAGAGCCCAGGTGGTCGTGTGGTCTAGCGGGACGGCTGCAGTGCAGGCGATTTGGTGTCACGATATCACAGTAGCATGGGTTCGAATCCCGGCGAGGGAAGAACCAAAAATTTGCGAAAGCAAATTTACAGATCTAACATTGTTGGGTTGATGTTTAGACGAGTTGTATATATATATATATATATATATACAACTCGTGGTCGTGTGGTCTAGCGGGACGGCTGCAGTGCAGGCGATTTGGTGTCACGATATCACAGTAGCATGGGTTCGAATCCCGGCGAGGGAAGAACCAAAAATTTGCGAAAGCAAATTTACAGATCTAACATTGTTGGTTGATGTTTAGACGAGTTGTATATACATTATGTACACAGCCATGTATCACCATCATTGATGGCGATCCGATGGATACATCTGTTGTAGGGTTGTCACTGACTCAGACGTACTTATATATATATATATATATATATATATATATTTATCATCGTTTTTCCCTGTATATAAACTCATCATAGATACCAGAATTGAAACTTTTTATTTCCACCAGACGCGCGTTTCGTCTAAAAAAGACTCATCAGTGACGCTCGAATCAAAAAATGTTTAAAAGGCAAAAAAAAAGGACGAAGTTGAAGAGCATTTAGAACCAACAAATTCCTAAAAGTTTTGCCAAATCCAGCTTAAGTAATCTTCCTGAGGTTGAAAAGCCTAAGTATTTCAACAATTCAAAGTTTTGTTAAAAGTTACTTTATAAATATGAACATATCAATGATAACTCAAGGCAACACAGAAGTGCTGACTACTGGGCTGGTGATACCTCGGGGAATTAAAACTCCACCAGTGGTGGCATCGACCAAGTGGTTGTAATAAACTCATCATAGATACCAGGATTGAAATTATAATAAGAATGATATTGTTTGCATCGAATCAGTCAATCAAATGATGTTTCACTTTCAATGTTGACATTCATTTCCTTTAAATAACTCAACACGCACATTTCGTGCGTTATCCATCTCTAGCTAAGGAGTTAAATTGAAGTTCAAATGAATACGGATTCAATGAAGTCTAATTATGCACTTGCATGATAAATATTCATCATCAATGTTTCTTTATACAATTGAGAATACAAATTGGGAATATATCAAAGAGACAATAACCCGACCAACTGCCGAAGGTCACAAATGGATCTTCAACGCAGCGAGAAAATCCCGCACCCGAAGGTGGTCCACAG
Organism: Mytilus edulis; assembly: GCA_019925275.1. Classification (NCBI taxonomy): domain Eukaryota; kingdom Metazoa; phylum Mollusca; class Bivalvia; order Mytilida; family Mytilidae; genus Mytilus; species Mytilus edulis. The sequence continues at coordinate 88,541,215 of CM034356.1, read as the reverse complement.
CTGGCCCCTAATTAAAATTGTGTACTAGTTCAGTGAAAATGGACGTCACACGAAACTCCTAAACATATTATTGAACTAAAATTTAAAAGGTTACAAGGCTAACAAAGACCAGAGGCTCCTGACGTGGGACAAGCGCAAACATGCGGCGGGGTTAAACATGTTTTGTGAGATCTCAACACTCCCCTATACCTCTAGCCAATCAAGAATAAAGAAACACATAGCAAAACGTTTTGCAAAACTCAGTTTAAAAGAAGTCCGAGTCCGATTTCAGAATGGGTAACAAAAGTAAATAACGAAAATGACAATGATACATAAATAAACAAAGGACTACTAGCAGGACTGACATGCTAGCTTCAGATATCAATTCAACTGATTGAGATATTATATCTTCATTATATGAAAATGAAGTACACTCCCTCCCGTTAGGGGTTTAGTATCATACCATCATAAAATATAAAAGAAGAACATAATTCGTATCATGACAACTGGGTTTAGAATACATGTGTTTATTTTCGATAGAAAGCCCCTATGAGTGAACCAACAGTAACAGTGATACCAAAATATGCAATCCTTAATGACCTGACAACAGTGTCATAACTATATCCTTTCCGAATAAGTCTGTTTAAAGGTTTAGTTAGCTTTTGTGGTAAATTCCGTCATTTTTTTTTTTAAGAATATTACCATAAAATATTTAATGTTAAATACCTGAATGTATAAGGTGTCTGCATGTTGATTTAAATTTACGAATGATGTACCGATGATAAAATCCAGTAAATTTTTTGACTAGTTAGTGATATCGAAAACCCTGGTGTAATAATTATGCAGTATTACAGAATTTTCTTTCGTTGAAATCAAAAACGTTGTTACATAGACGAGCGAATCGAACACATTGATGTATATAAACACCATAAGATGGTGACAAGGGTACGTCACAATCTAAAAATGGATAAATAACAATAAGAAATGAAAAATCATCTCTTTCATCGTACATGTTGGTATTAAGCTTCCCGTTAAAGCTATAGATATCAAGATCCAGGAAAGGGCAGTATCCATTGTTAGTATTAGCTTTACACATATTCATTTATAGTGGATTGGGAAACAAGTTTTGCAACTTATATTAATCCCTTTCCACTTTGCGGGTGCGAGTGCTGCCTTGTAGCGGCATTACCCTTCTCTTTTTCGAAATCTACAAGGGTGTCTTTAACGTGCAAGAGATATGGTTCTCTCTTAACACGGGTAAGCCATTTATCGTCCCCTTCATACGGACTATAATCGTTTCCTCGAGACCATACTCGCAAATGGTGTTAAGGGAGAGCCGAAAATTCAGTTCCTGAAATTTTCATCCCAGACGGGAATTGAACCAGGAACCTTTGTGTTAGTAGTCCGATGCACTAACCACTACACCACGGCTCAGATGTTGTTTCGATGGGTCTTTGCTGATTTTAGTCATAAATTGTAACTCATAACAATATAGAAACAAGTCCGCAATAATTGGTGCACAGTAAGTCTCCATGGAAATTCTGATAACCTGACGATATATTGAATCTTCATAGCCAACAAAAATGTTATCCTAGCTTATTTTTCCAAAATTGAACCATACTTGCCGCTAACAGTGTATTATTATTTCACTAGTAATATTTCACTTTCAGTAATGATTGAAGAATTAAAATCATATTTAAGGTTTTTTTCATATATCTCGTAGCTAGTGTTCCTCTAACAATCAGGTGATATTTAATAAAGTTTAAGGTTCATACCATTTACCAATTCAAAATTTGTCAAATTGAAATATTTATATGAATGTTTAAATTAAGACTGATTAGAATCCAACATCTGAACATATTTTCTGCATTCTGATCTTCTACATTATTAAGGTTCATCATAAGGAATTGAAAAATATGGCCGTGTTTACACCTCCAAAATTACTATGAGTACAGACAAACTGGTACATCCAGGAAAGTTTTAAGACATGGCAGGAACTAGATATATAAAAGTTATATGAAGTCTACGTTGCAGAAAATTAAACACTTACCTGGATTTTGATGTTCATTTTTTTCCAGTCTGCAGAAGATAGAAAATAAACAAACACCCGAGTTTCATTTGATACGGTCCACTCAGTTACACAGTTTAAACCTGTTATATCACCTATTGTTTACAGGTGTCTATTGTCCATCTATTGTCCATTTAAAGCAATACTACTCACAACATTGATTATATGAGGGGAGCTTCTCAATCATTTTCACTACTTAGTTAATTTTTGCACCTTCTGCAGGAACGAAAAAAAATGGATAGCAAAATCTAGAAAAGTTTATAATTTTCTGAAACATAAAATGCATTTAAAATTTATATATCTAGTTCCTTCCATCCCTTAAAACTGTTGCAGGTGTATAGGTTAGTCTGTACTCAGAGTAAAATTTAGGGTGTAAATACGGCCATTTTAGCCAAAAGGTTATGATGAACCTTAACTGTTCGACACAGAACATATTTTGATCGGTCCAAATATGGGCTGTCTGCTCGACTCTTTTTTGAGAGAGCAACGATTTTTAACGTTTAATCAAATTTAAATTCATTGGATCATTATAGTAAAAAAAAAAAAATAGAAATAAACAAAAATTTCAGGATTTCCACTAGGAATTGATGAACAGAATCACAGCACAAATTTGATCAACTTATTCTATGTGACATGTTTCGTTTATAACACCTTAACTTAATATTATTCCCACAATATAAACGGTAACAGTTCAATACATTGACATTTACAATTATTTGTGTTTAATACATACCTTACCTTGTATCTCATAATGAAACGTGTATTGTGGTATAAGAACAGAAACAGTTCCCAAAAAAGGACAAAAGATGACCTTCGAAGGATCACAACAGTAAGAACATGATATCATGCAATACTGTACTTCAATTCAGCTAATTTGAATTGAAACGCTTTGAACTAATGTTTAATCGAAGATAAACAATAAGATAATTAAAATACTTAAAAGGCATGGAATTTTATTATGGACAATTAACCGTTTCCTATTTCCTAAAATGACGTATTGATACTTTTATTTTAAAACAAATATACATAAAATACGGAGATTTTGTGATTTTGAAACAGTGATTAGTATTATATTGGGGTGATTACCCGACTCTTACAGTTTTATAGTTTCACATTTTACCTCAAGCTGAAGAGGTTTATAGTTATAACTTAAATGCATTTTGATGATGTAACAGTTTTAATCCACAATCAATTCAGGATGGAATTCCCAGATGTGATTAATATTAAATATATCTGGGTATAATGTAATACAACGTGACTATAGTATTGTTGTAAACGTAATATTCCGAGCGTTCACATTTATAAATAAACACCATCTTTGTAGAAATAACACGATTTATTCACACTGCGTGTTTCTTATAGACGTAACAAAGTTCACGTATAATATACAAAACACACGGCATACACTCCGACAGTTTACACAATTCCAGTTATCCCAACTCAAACATCTCTCTCCTCCAACGTCACTATCACACGGTAGGTATAGTGTCCGGCTAGGATCGTGGTTTGTCGAGTCAATTTTTTACGAGTGTAGTTCGGGCTTTTTCGAGTGATTAAACATGCAATAAGTTCAATTAACTGCTATTTCGTATTTATAATAGTTTTTTTTACATTACTACCCATCTTATATTGAATACTATACATGTTTTGATTAACAAAGAAGCACAATTTCCTTGTCTTTAACCAAAAAATTCAGTGTTTATTATTGTACGGGCTTTTTCGAGAGTAACTGTGAAATCATCCGGGTTTCTAGACAAATGGTCCGGGTTTTTTTACATAAAATTTGAATAAGAAAATAGATATTCTAGACTTTCAACAATGAATTTTTTAGTTTATACATGAAATTTAATGCATGAAAATATCATATATTCTCAATAAATCACAAAACATATTACTACATTGCTCAAAATTAACCTTTTTGAATTTAAATCAAATTTTCTTTTCGGAAAACGTTCTACCACAACTTTCCAGTACTAATTTATTGGATCCTTTAAAGGGTATTTAGAACATAGTAAAGGGGAATATTAATCTTTTCAACTTCATTTCATGGTACTTTTGTTGTCAAAGTAAATAAAAACTTTCATGGTGAACCATGGAGTTTTTATACTGGACGTATATATTATGGTACCCCGTTGTTCATTCGTCCATTGTCAGCATGTCGGTCAAAAACTCAAAACCGCTGTACCGATTTATATGAAACTTCGATGAATTGTCAGTCTATTGAGATATCCTCCCTTTCAAATTTTATAAATTTTAGATTTTACGTTTCCGAGTTATGGAATGTTATTAAACAATCTAAAGTATCTAAAGAGCCTGTGTCACTCACCTTGGTCTATTTGCTGCAGTGCATTTTAAACAAAGGACACTCTTCAACATTAAAGACAAAAATAGAATTCATGACACAATGTGATGGGTGACTTGTTTGTAGATTTTACTTTACTGAATATTCTTACTGTTCACAGTTATCTCTATCAGAAGAAAAGATTTTTGTAAAAGTTAATGAACGACGACAGAAAACGACGAACATCAAGTGATGAGAAAATATCTCTTGACCCTTTTGGGTCAGTTGAGCTAAATGTATATTTCAATATGATAATAAACTTGCCTTTCCATTATAACTTTTTGAATTTAATAACGAGAATTGATATCAAGCGATATCCCATTCTCAAACCTAGTTGTCAACACTCTCCCGCAAATCGTTTGTTCTAGTATTTTGAACACGCAATGTACATCGTCGTAACATAACGAATAGCCAGTGGAATACCGTAATATCGTCTTATGATGATGTATAAGCAGATCAAATTAACGCAAATTTTCGTATCACTTTTTCATATCACACTCCTTGTAGTGTGATATAAGAAATTTCTATTCATGCAAGAAAATAGATAATAAGACACAACCATGCATAAGAGAAAGGAACTTTGAAAACGTGGCAGGTGTATCATGCGTCCATGGTGCAGCTGTTTATTATTAAAAAACTTCAGTACTGGGCAGCAAACAAGACATTTAAAAATGCTATGTGATAAAACACATTCTACTAAAGGAGGCCCGCAAGACAAACAATCTATGAATAAAAAATGAAGGGAAAAAAAACAAACACAGACACACTTAATCCACCCCATCTCTATTCTAATTGACAAAAACATTTGAATTATATTTTATACATAATTAATAATGAAATGAATAGCTCACTATTTAGGAATAACAAATATCTGTATGTTAGTCTCAATCAAATTTATCTGTGCTTATATTGTTGACATCACGAGTATATACTGCATATGTAAGTTATAAGATATGACAAACAACAATATATATATATATATATATATATACAACTCGTCTAAACATCAACCCAACAATGTTAGATCTGTAAATTTGCTTTCGCAAATTTTTGGTTCTTCCCTCGCCGGGATTCGAACCCATGCTACTGTGATATCGTGACACCAAATCGCCTGCACTGCAGCCGTCCCGCTAGACCACACGACCACCTGGGCTCTCAAAAAAGAGCTTTCGGTGGGCATGTGTTACCTTTCCACGTCAGTTTTAATCTAGCGGCGTACTACAGTACATGATATATAAGGCATGAAGATGTTATTGTTACAGATCAGCTAAACTATATATATATACAAAATGGACGAATGTTTATAACATTTAAGTGTTAGAACTCCATTATCAAACTGAAGAATGCATTGGTTTATGCCTGGAAAAGTACTTAATTTGAACGTAAATACATTGACACAAATCATTTTAAGCTATAGGAAATTTTTATAATCACTCGGAAAAAAAAAGACACACTCGAAAAAGCCCGGACCGCTTTCGAAAAAACCCGAACATAAAGAAATGAATTTAGTCTCAAAAATCATTATGACGTTTTCAATGCAATAACAAAAAATTTTGTAAAGTGTCTGTATTTCTAAGGATATATAGATTCCATGTATGCGTTTCCTTCAACATTATCAGTGTTATGTGTACAAAAATGGCTTTACACTGTATTTTGGAATTAAAGCGTTTTAAAGACTTATTTTAACCTATTTTAACGAAAAATAATGTCGGATTAGTAATATCTTTCTATATCAAATACAATCATAGATATATAAACTATGTATATTAAATTCAAGCGTCTATATCCCGTCTTGTTAGAAAGGAAATATGTTTGTTTACATTTCTGTTCATATTCACTCGAAAAAAAGTGGACACACTCGAAAAAGCCCGATCAAATCACTCGAAAAACCACGATCCTAGCCAGACACTATACCTACCGTGATCACATAGCGTCACAATACGGGAAGCAATGTTAACACTGTACTGTATAATCACGGACATGCAGACAAAGTCATAATCACACCAGCATTATTACAATATGAAAAAAAATACTAAATCTACTAAGTGTTAACCAGGTATGAGAAGGGATTGTTTCAAGAACTTTTTAAAAGCCTTATATGTTATGTAATTAATTAATTTCTCTAGAATACATGTATTGGCACCAACCAACTAATTTAACCCCGCCTTATTCAGTCTTTGCCTGTCTCAAGTCAAGTGGCCTGTAATTCAGTGGTTGTGTGTTGCTGTATATCACATTTGTTTTTCGTCTATTATTTTGTATATAGCTAGTTTTCTTGTTTGAATTGTTTAACATTTGTCATTTCGGGGCTTTTTTAAATGACTCTAGAGTATGGGTTTAGTCATTTCTGAATGCTGTACGATGACATATAGTTCCTTTTTTGTGTAATCGTACACCTGCCGAGTTGTTTCATATTTCCCTTCTTGCTTAGTCATACTTCTGCCTTATCTTTCTTATTTTTTTTATCGGAACCAATTTTTTCTCATGTTTTTCTTGTTTTTCTTGTTTGAATTGTTTTATATTTGTCACATCGGGCCTTTTATAACTGACTATGTGGTATGTGTTAAGACCGTCCTGGGACCTATAGTTCCCTTCATGTTTGGTCGTTCACCTGCCTAGTTGTTACACATCTCCCTTCTTATTTTGTTGTACTCCTGCCTTGTTATTTCTTATATTCTTTTTTTATTTCGGACTCCGCTCTTGTAATCTCATACATCTGCCTGCTTATTTTCTACTCTCTATTTTGGTTTATCCATACGGCTCTCAAGTTTTTTCTTATCTTAGACTACGTATTCTTTTATTTTCGTACACCTGCGTGGTTGTTTCACATTCTTGTTGATCCGTACAACTGATTAATTGTTTCTTATCACCCTTTATGTTTGTCCATACACATTCCAAATTGTTTATTTTGTCCCTTTGTGTTTGTTCGTATATCTGCCAAATAGTTTCATATCTGTACAATTGCTTTAGATTTTTGATTCTTTTGTTCCCTCCTTGTTTGTCCATAGTGTTTTCAGTTTTATTTTATCTGCAATCCTTGTTTGTCAGTTCATCTATCAAACTTTGTGTTTGTCCGTAAACTTGGCTATTTATTTCTTATCACCCTTCTTATTGGTCACACCATTACTTAGTGTTAATTATATTCCTTATTGTTTGTCTGAGAACCTGTCTTGGTGTTGTTTTTTTTTCTCTTTATATTGATAGTCTGAAAACTTGCCTTCCTGTTTCTTATCTACATAAGTGATAGTCCGTGAAAATGCCTTTTTGTTACTTATATACCTTCGTGATTATCTCTTCACCTGCCTTGTTATTACTAGTGCATATATCTGTAATCTCTTTATACATTTCTTGTTATTTCTAATCTGCCTTATGGTTTGTCTGAACACATGCCTTGTTTTTTTTTTATAGTTTGTCTGTTCACATGCATTGTTTCTTATGTCTCTTATTGTTGGTATATATGTACACCTGCATTGTATTTTCTTATCTTCCTACTGGTCTGTCTGTACACCTGAATTGTTGTCTCTAATCTTCCTTATGATTTGTCTATACACCTGCATTGTTTCTTATCTCCCTTATGGTTTGTCTGTACACTTGAGTTGTTGAGACTCTAATCACCCTTATGATTTGTCTGTACACCTGCATTGTTTCTTATCTCCCTTATGATTTGTCTGTTCACATGCATTGTAGTTTATTATCTCCCTTATGATTTGTCTGTTCATCTGCCATGTTTCCTATCTCCTTTATGATTTGTCTGTACATCTGCATTGTTTATGGTTTGTGTGTGCATTAGCAGTGTTTATTGTCTCCTCCATGGTTTGTCTGTACACCTGCATTTTTGTATTATATTTCTTATGGTTTGTCTGTACACCTGCATTGTTTATTATCTTTATTATGGTTTGTCTGTACACCTGCATTGTTTATTATCTCCTTAATGGTTTGTCTGTACATCTGCATTGCTTCTCATCTTTCTTATGGTTTGTCTGTAAATCTGCATTGTTTCTTATCTTTCTTATGGTTTGTCTGTAAATCTGCATTGTTTCTTATCTTTCTTATGGTTTGTCTGTACACCTGCATTGTTTATTATCTTTCTTATGGTTTGTGTGTGCACCTGTATTGTTTATTATCTCCTTCATGGGTTGTCTGTACACCTGCCTTGTTTATTATCTCCTTCGTGGTTTGTCTGTACACCTGCATTGTTTTATTATCTTCTTATGGTTTGTCTGTACATCTGCATTGTTTCTTATCTACCTTATGGTTTGTCTGTACATCTGCCTTGTTCTTATCTACCTTATGGTTTGTCTGTACACCTGCCTTGTTTATTATCTCCTTCATGGTTTGTCTGTACACCTGCCTTATTTATTATCTCCTTCATGGTTTGTCTGTACACCTGCATTGTTTATTATCTTTCTTACGATTTGTCTGTACATCTGCATTGTTTATTATCTTCTTTATGGTTGGTTTGTACACCAGCATTGTTTATTATCTTCTTTATGATTGGTCTGTACACCTGCATTGTTTTATTACTCTTAGTCTGTAATTGCTTGTTCTTACTCCCATGTTGTCTGACATTGCTTTTCTTATCTCCTTATGGTTTGTCTGAACACTGCTTGTTTATTATCTCCTTCATGGTTTGTTGTACATCAGCATTGTTTATTATCTTCTTTATGGTTTGTTTGTACACCTGCATTGTTTATTATCTTTCTTAGGTTTGTCTGTACATCAGCATTGTTTATTATCTTCTTTATGGTTGGTTTGTACACCAGCATTGTTTATTATCTTCTTTATGATTGGTCTGTACACCTGCATTGTTTATTATCTTTCTTATGGTTTGTCTTGCATCTGCATTGTTTCTTATCTACCTTATGGTTGTCTGTACATCAGCATTGTTTATTATCTTCTTTATGATTGGTCTATACACCTGCATTGTTTATTATCTTTCCATGGTTTGTCTGTACACCTGCATTGTTTCTTATCTTCTCATGGTTTGTCTGTACATCTGCATTGTTTCTTATCTTCCTTATGATTTGTCTGTACACCTGCCTTGTTCTTATCTTCCTTATGGTTTTATGTATACCTGCATTGTTAATTATCTCCCTTATGGTTGGCCTGTACATCTGCATTGTTTATTATCTTTCTTATGGTTTGTCTGTACACCTGCATTGTTTATATCTTCCTTATGATATTCTGTACACCAGCATTGTTTTATCTTCCTTATGGTTTGTCTGTACATCCGCATTGTTTCTTATCTTCCTTATGGTTTTTATGTATACCTGCATTGTTAATTATCTCCTTATGGTTGGTCTGTACATCTGCATTGTTTATTATCCTTCTCATGGTTTGTCTTTACACCGCATTGTTTTTCTTCTTATGGTTGTCTGTACATCTGCATTGTTTATTATCTCCTTATGTTTGTCTGTACATCCGCATTGTTTATTATCTTCTAGGTTTTCTGTACATCTGCATTGTTTCTTATCTTCCTTATGGTTTGTCTGTACATCCGCATTGTTTATTATCTTTCTCATGGTTTGTCTGTACATCTGCATTGTTTCTTATCTTCCTTATGGTTTGTCTGTACATATGCATTGTTTATATCTTCCTTATGGTTTGTCTATACATGTGCATTGTTTCTTATCTCCTTATGGTTTGTCTGTACATCTGCATTGTTTATTATCTTTCTCATGGTTTGTCTGTACACCTGCATTGTTTCTTATCTTCTTTTGGTTTGTCTGTTACATCTGCATTGTTTATTATCTTCCTTATGGTTTGTCTATACATGCTGCATTGTTTCTTATCTTCCTTATGGTTTGTCTGTACACTGCATTGTTTATTATCTTCTTATGGTTTGTCTGTACATCTGCATTGTTTATTATCTTCCTTATGGTTTGTCTATACATTGCATTGTTTCTTATCTTCCTTATGGTTTGTCTGTACATCTGCATTGTTTTTATCTTTCTTCATGGTTTGTCTGTACACCTGCATTGTTTATTATCTTCTTTGGTTTGTCTGTACATCTGCATTGTTTATTATCTTCCTTATGGTTTGTCTATACATGTGCATTGTTTCTTATCTTCTTTGGTTTGTCTGTACATCTGCATTGTTTATTATCTTTCCTTATGGTTTGTCTATACATGTGCATTGTTTCTTATCTCCTTATGGTTTGTCTGTACACCTGCATTGTTTATTATCTTCCTTATGGTTTGTCTATACATGTGCATTGTTTCTTATCTTCCTTATGGTTTGTCTGTACATCTGCATTGTTTATTATCTTTCTCATGGTTTGTTTGTACACCTGCATTGTTTCTTATCTTCTTTGTGTTTGTCTGTTCATCTGCATTGTTTATTATCTTCCTTATGGTTTGTCTATACATGTGCATTGTTTCTTATCTTCCTTATGGTTTGTCTGTACACCTGCATTGTTTATTATCTTCTTTGTGTTTTGTCTGTACATCTGCATTGTTTATTATCTTCTTATGGTTTGTCTTACATGTGCATTGTTTATTATCTTCTTGTGGTTTGTCTGTACATCTGCATTGTTTATTATCTTCCTTATGGTTTGTCTTACATCTGCATTGTTTATTATCTTCTTATGGTTTGTCTGTACATCTGCATTGTTTATTATCTTCTTCATGGTTTGTCTGTACACGCTGCATTGTTTCTTATCTTCTTTGTGGTTTGTCTGTTACATCTGCATTGTTTATTATCTTCCTTATGGTTTGTCTATACATGTGCATTGTTTCTTATCTTCCTTATGGTTTGTCTGTACACTCTGCATTGTTTATTATCTTCTTTGTGTTTTGTTGTACATCTGCATTGTTTATTATCTTCCTTATGGTTTGTCTATACATGTGCATTGTTTCTTATCTTCCTTATGGTTTGTCTGTACACCTGCATTGTTTATTATCTTCCTTATGGTTTGCCTATACATGTGCATTGTTTATTTCTCCTCATGGTTTGTCTGTACATCTGCATTGTTTATTATCTTTCTCATGGTTTGTCTGTACACCTGCATTGTTTTTATCTTCTTTGTGTTTTGTCTGTTCATCTGCATTGTTTATTATCTTCCTTATGGTTTGTCTATACATGTGCATTGTTTCTTATCTTCTTATGGTTTGTCTGTACACCTGCATTGTTTATTATCTCCCTAATGGTTGTCTGTACATCTGCATTGTTTATTATTTTTCTTATGGTTTGTCTGTACATCTGCATTGTTTATTATCTTTCTCATGGTTTGTCTGTACACCTGCATTGTTTCTTATCTTCTTTGTGCTTTTGTTATCTGTACATCTGCATTGTTTATTATCTTTCTCATGGTTTTCTGTTCACACCTGCATTGTTTATTATCTCCCTTATGGTTGGTCTGTACATTTGCATTGTTTCTTATCTTCCTTATGGTTTGTCTGTACACCTGCCTTGTTTATTATCTCCCTTATGGTTTGTCTGTACATCTGCCTTGTTTATTATCTTCCTTATGGTTTGTCTGTTCGTCTGCCTTGTTTATCATCTCCCGTATGGTTTGTCTGTACACCTGCCTTTTTTATTATCTCCCTTCTGGTTTGTCTGTACATCTGCCTTGTTTATTATCTCCCTTATGGTTTGTCTGTACATCAGCATTGTTTATAATTCTTCCTTATGATTTGTCTGTATACCTGCATTGTTTATTATCTTTCTAATGATTTGTCTGTACATCCGCATTGTTTATTATCGGTCTTATGGTTTGTCTGTACATCTGCCTTGTTTATTATCTTCCTTATGGTTTGTCTGTATACCTGCATTGTTTATTATCTTACTTATGATTTGTCTGTACACCTGCATTGTTTATTATCTTTCTAATGATTTGTCTGTACACCTGCATTGTTTGTTATCTTTCTAATGATTTGTCTGTACATTTGCATTGTTTATTATCTTTCTTATGGTTTGTCTGTACATCTGCATTGTTTCTTGTCTTCCTTATTTTTTTGTTTGTACACCTGTCTTGTGTGTGTGGTTTTTTTTTTTTGCTCGCTCATTACTTGTCTAAACACACGTGAGTGGTACGTGTGTTCGATTCTGGAGTTTGATTTTAAAAAAATATTGTATTATAACTTTTGTCTGTTCACGATGTTTTTTATATTGTGTACGGAAGCTTAAAATTTACAAAAGAAAATATTATTCAAAATTGCTGCGCAAAACATTTAGTTTGACCATAGTTTCAATATGAAACACAAACAACTGGTTCTAAAAAATATTTATAATTGAACTATTGACTTTACGTGCTATGATTAATATTACATGACCATAAAGTCTTTATCCTTATATTGTATAATTCTGACGGCATACCGAAAGCATTTATTGTCAAGATTGACGTTAATCTTTTTCATAATTGATTCTAATTATTCTCACGATTATAATGTCTTTACTCTCAAATTTATAGTTATGACGGGATATTTTAAAAATGTATTGTCACACCTCGGCACCAAATATCTTATATTTGATCATTCACCATTTTATAACAACAATTTAGAGTAACTTTAATTAGTGACATGGGTACAATATTATATTAAATGTCAATATTAAAAATGTAGGAGACCCAGTATAAATACAGTTTTGATATAGAAGCAAATGATAATGTGAACTTTATTTTACATAAACTGCTCAGATCGTTTTTGGTGAAATTTAAAGCACAGCCTAATTTCAAGTCGTGTGTTGTATCTACCATGGATAACACCACTATGAATAACACCACCTATTCAGGATTTGACAGGAAATATTTCTTCTCGTTATTTGCATATGAAGGAATCGTGATGATTCCTACCATTTTTGGGAACATACTTTTGATTTATTGCATAAAACGGTTCAAATCACTTCACAGACGTTCCTACATTTTGATTGCCAATCTATCTCTTTCGGATTTACTGTTCGGATTGTTATTTTTACCATACGACATGATTAGCTTTTTTCTGCCAGAGATTCGAGAAAACAAAACAACATGTTTAATACGTATGTTGCTTTTATACGGGATAGGAGGGGCCTCAATTTTTAATTTGCTTGTTATGTCATTGGAACGTTATGTTGCTCTTACATATCCAATTTGGCATTTGACGATGTCTAAGAAATGGTTGATGTCTTCAGTAGTAGCGTCATGGGTGGTAGCCATGCTTTTGTCAGCTTTACCACTTTTCGGCTGGAATTCATGGGACGAAAAAGTTCAGTGTGTATCCAGATGGTATGATCCTATTCCAATAAATTTCCTAACTTTTATGTCTTCAATAAACGCTTTATCGCTCATCGTTTCTAGTATTCTTTTTTTGAAAGTTGTCGTAACAACATACGCAGCACTAAACCAACGATTCGGTAAGGATGATAAATTGGGAACTCAGCCACATTCCTCAATTACTTCAAAAACATCCATCGAGAAAACTAAATTATACGTGCTTATACTAGGACTATTTGTAGTATTCTGGTGGCCTTACTGTATTGTTGTCGTTCTTAAACCTGTTTTGCCATCACATCGTAAACATTTGGACGAAGCTGAAAAGTACAGTAGTTTATTGGCTTTATCCAATTCTGCATTTAACTGGATCATCTACGGACTAAAAAATACACATATAAGAAATGCATTCAAAGTTGCGCTTTGTGGATGTAAAAATGGAAATGATACTGAATCGAGAGGTTCTGAGACCAACCAATATACCCACGAAGAATCAATGTCTAGAAGCAACACCACCATTGAAATAAACTGTGTCGATGTTTCACCATATTTAAAGTGAATTATGTAAAAACAATCTCTTATGTATTTATTTAACTTTGTGTAATGAAGAAAGCCCGTGAATAACACATTATGATAACTAGTTTTCAACTTTAGAAATTTACAAAAACATACATTGTATTCCACATCAGTACAGGGGTTGTCGTTGGTTCATACCGTCATATTTGTTTTTCGTATATTGTATTGTTATAAATTTGGCTGTTAGTTTTATCGTTTGAAATCTTTCACAATTTATATGTACTGGCTATACGGTATTGTTTTTTTTTTCTCATTGCCGAAGGCCGTACATTGGTCTTTAAGTGCTTATTATCACTTATTTGTTACTATGGTAGATAGTTGTCCCTTTAGCAGTCATATTACAACACCTCATTTTTATATGTAAAGTTGGTACTTAAAGAATGCTTTCTAATTCTTTTCCTTTTTTAGAATTTCTAGGGATATTAAACATCAGTAGCACACATATAACGGTAACAAAAAGAGGTAGCATTATATAATAACTGTCTTTTGATGAGTTGAATTAGTGATTTTATTGATTCATGAAAAAAATGATATTCACTGAGGCCAACGGCCGAAGTGAATGTCACTAGTTTTATTAAAAGTCATTTAAACCACATATTTACCGAAACAAAAGACAGTAATTGTTTTATTCCTTGTTCCGAAACAGAAAAATATGTATTTAACAGTTATTTACCAAAACCAATCGTACATAAGATATTTTACACCGTCATTATTCACGTAAAAGCACACGACATTTCAGCGGTGAATAAACTTTTTGAGCAGGTGAATATGCCTTATATTTTAATTCAAAATCCGATTCATTTAGAAAACAAAGTCATCAATATATAATACAAAATTCTATTTAATGATGATTTTCAAGGAATTATACATGATAACCAACATGTTAAAAACAATTCTATTGACACGGTATACTCTTGATCAGTTTAATAACTATTTCCATAAATAAACATTGTCATATGTTTGTAGTTTAGGTGCTGTTAAAAAAATACTTGAAATATTGTATTTCTTCTCTATTGACAGTTACCTGACCTAGGTCATCTCCCTCTCATATCCCGAAATGAACAAGGATGGGTGTTATTTACACCGGACTAATTAACTAATCAGATTGCATTATTTTTGCTGCATAAGAAAAATGTTGTATACCGGAGAATATATCTACTTAACTTTCAATTTCATTTAACGTATGTTTATTTTTATAAGCAAATACCCAAGATTTGTTGTCAAATTTGTCAAAATTTCAGTTTTGAACCATTTTTAACTTTCAATATCAATGACAGTATGTATTCATACCGTTCATTTGTCTGTTCGCAATGAATACTTGTTTTTATGTTTAAGTTGTCATTACAACGTTTTGGCTGTCCAGGTTTTGCCGTTCTCCTTATTGTAGTTGAGTTCTCGAAAAGTGTCTCATTCATGAGTATCAAATGAAGGTTATTCTAGACACACGTGTAATTGTAAAGACAAAATGTGCTATGAAACATTGTTTCCTAAGATAATATTTCAAGATTTTTTATCATGATACCTTATCCTCATCTCAGTAAAAGGCATAACCAATATGCTTACATTGCAAATATTTAATGTATTCAAACTTTGGAACTTACTTGTCTCAATGGCCATTATATTTACGTATCTTTATCTTTATGTTGTAATGTTTCTTATTAAAAAAAAAAAAAAATTACATTTTATTATTTATTTATTTTTTGAAACTTCATTTTTGTAAAAAATGTTTTTCTTCATTGTTTTTTTTTGTGTGCAAAATTTCATTTATCCCGAAATGAACAAGGATGGGTGTTATTTACACCGGACTAATTAACTAATCAGATTGCATTATTTTTGCTGCATAAGAAAAATGTTGTATACCGGAGAATATATCTACTTAACTTTCAATTTCATTTAACGTATGTTTATTTTTATAAGCAAATACCCAAGATTTGTTGTCAAATTTGTCAAAATTTCAGTTTTGAACCATTTTTAACTTTCAATATCAATGACAGTATGTATTCATACCGTTCATTTGTCTGTTCGCAATGAATACTTGTTTTTATGTTTAAGTTGTCATTACAACGTTTTGGCTGTCCAGGTTTTGCCGTTCTCCTTATTGTAGTTGAGTTCTCGAAAAGTGTCTCATTCATGAGTATCAAATGAAGGTTATTCTAGACACACGTGTAATTGTAAAGACAAAATGTGCTATGAAACATTGTTTCCTAAGATAATATTTCAAGATTTTTTATCATGATACCTTATCCTCATCTCAGTAAAAGGCATAACCAATATGCTTACATTGCAAATATTTAATGTATTCAAACTTTGGAACTTACTTGTCTCAATGGCCATTATATTTACGTATCTTTATCTTTATGTTGTAATGTTTCTTATTAAAAAAAAAAAAAAATTACATTTTATTATTTATTTATTTTTTGAAACTTCATTTTTGTAAAAAATGTTTTTCTTCATTGTTTTTTTTGTGTGTGCAAAATTTCATTTATCCCGAAATGAACAAGGATGGGTGTTATTTACACCGGACTAATTAACTAATCAGATTGCATTATTTTTGCTGCATAAGAAAAATGTTGTATACCGGAGAATATATCTACTTAACTTTCAATTTCATTTAACGTATGTTTATTTTTATAAGCAAATACCCAAGATTTGTTGTCAAATTTGTCAAAATTTCAGTTTTGAACCATTTTTAACTTTCAATATCAATGACAGTATGTATTCATACCGTTCATTTGTCTGTTCGCAATGAATACTTGTTTTTATGTTTAAGTTGTCATTACAACGTTTTGGCTGTCCAGGTTTTGCCGTTCTCCTTATTGTAGTTGAGTTCTCGAAAAGTGTCTCATTCATGAGTATCAAATGAAGGTTATTCTAGACACACGTGTAATTGTAAAGACAAAATGTGCTATGAAACATTGTTTCCTAAGATAATATTTCAAGATTTTTTATCATGATACCTTATCCTCATCTCAGTAAAAGGCATAACCAATATGCTTACATTGCAAATATTTAATGTATTCAAACTTTGGAACTTACTTGTCTCAATGGCCATTATATTTACGTATCTTTATCTTTATGTTGTAATGTTTCTTATTAAAAAAAAAAAAAAATTACATTTTATTATTTATTTATTTTTTGAAACTTCATTTTTGTAAAAAATGTTTTTCTTCATTGTTTTTTTTTGTGTGCAAAATTTCATTTATCCCGAAATGAACAAGGATGGGTGTTATTTACACCGGACTAATTAACTAATCAGATTGCATTATTTTTGCTGCATAAGAAAAATGTTGTATACCGGAGAATATATCTACTTAACTTTCAATTTCATTTAACGTATGTTTATTTTTATAAGCAAATACCCAAGATTTGTTGTCAAATTTGTCAAAATTTCAGTTTTGAACCATTTTTAACTTTCAATATCAATGACAGTATGTATTCATACCGTTCATTTGTCTGTTCGCAATGAATACTTGTTTTTATGTTTAAGTTGTCATTACAACGTTTTGGCTGTCCAGGTTTTGCCGTTCTCCTTATTGTAGTTGAGTTCTCGAAAAGTGTCTCATTCATGAGTATCAAATGAAGGTTATTCTAGACACACGTGTAATTGTAAAGACAAAATGTGCTATGAAACATTGTTTCCTAAGATAATATTTCAAGATTTTTTATCATGATACCTTATCCTCATCTCAGTAAAAGGCATAACCAATATGCTTACATTGCAAATATTTAATGTATTCAAACTTTGGAACTTACTTGTCTCAATGGCCATTATATTTACGTATCTTTATCTTTATGTTGTAATGTTTCTTATTAAAAAAAAAAAAAAATTACATTTTATTATTTATTTATTTTTTGAAACTTCATTTTTGTAAAAAATGTTTTTCTTCATTGTTTTTTTTTTGTGTGCAAAATTTCATTTATCCCGAAATGAACAAGGATGGGTGTTATTTACACCGGACTAATTAACTAATCAGATTGCATTATTTTTGCTGCATAAGAAAAATGTTGTATACCGGAGAATATATCTACTTAACTTTCAATTTCATTTAACGTATGTTTATTTTTATAAGCAAATACCCAAGATTTGTTGTCAAATTTGTCAAAATTTCAGTTTTGAACCATTTTTAACTTTCAATATCAATGACAGTATGTATTCATACCGTTCATTTGTCTGTTCGCAATGAATACTTGTTTTTATGTTTAAGTTGTCATTACAACGTTTTGGCTGTCCAGGTTTTGCCGTTCTCCTTATTGTAGTTGAGTTCTCGAAAAGTGTCTCATTCATGAGTATCAAATGAAGGTTATTCTAGACACACGTGTAATTGTAAAGACAAAATGTGCTATGAAACATTGTTTCCTAAGATAATATTTCAAGATTTTTTATCATGATACCTTATCCTCATCTCAGTAAAAGGCATAACCAATATGCTTACATTGCAAATATTTAATGTATTCAAACTTTGGAACTTACTTGTCTCAATGGCCATTATATTTACGTATCTTTATCTTTATGTTGTAATGTTTCTTATTAAAAAAAAAAAAAATTACATTTTATTATTTATTTATTTTTTGAAACTTCATTTTTGTAAAAAATGTTTTTCTTCATTGTTTTTTTTGTGTGCAAAATTTCATTTATCCCGAAATGAACAAGGATGGGTGTTATTTACACCGGACTAATTAACTAATCAGATTGCATTATTTTTGCTGCATAAGAAAAATGTTGTATACCGGAGAATATATCTACTTAACTTTCAATTTCATTTAACGTATGTTTATTTTTATAAGCAAATACCCAAGATTTGTTGTCAAATTTGTCAAAATTTCAGTTTTGAACCATTTTTTAACTTTCAATATCAATGACAGTATGTATTCATACCGTTCATTTGTCTGTTCGCAATGAATACTTGTTTTTATGTTTAAGTTGTCATTACAACGTTTTGGCTGTCCAGGTTTTGCCGTTCTCCTTATTGTAGTTGAGTTCTCGAAAAGTGTCTCATTCATGAGTATCAAATGAAGGTTATTCTAGACACACGTGTAATTGTAAAGACAAAATGTGCTATGAAACATTGTTTCCTAAGATAATATTTCAAGATTTTTTATCATGATACCTTATCCTCATCTCAGTAAAAGGCATAACCAATATGCTTACATTGCAAATATTTAATGTATTCAAACTTTGGAACTTACTTGTCTCAATGGCCATTATATTTACGTATCTTTATCTTTATGTTGTAATGTTTCTTATTAAAAAAAAAAAAAAATTACATTTTATTATTTATTTATTTTTTGAAACTTCATTTTTGTAAAAAATGTTTTTCTTCATTGTTTTTTTTGTGTGTGCAAAATTTCATTTATCCCGAAATGAACAAGGATGGGTGTTATTTACACCGGACTAATTAACTAATCAGATTGCATTATTTTTGCTGCATAAGAAAAATGTTGTATACCGGAGAATATATCTACTTAACTTTCAATTTCATTTAACGTATGTTTATTTTTATAAGCAAATACCCAAGATTTGTTGTCAAATTTGTCAAAATTTCAGTTTTGAACCATTTTTAACTTTCAATATCAATGACAGTATGTATTCATACCGTTCATTTGTCTGTTCGCAATGAATACTTGTTTTTATGTTTAAGTTGTCATTACAACGTTTTGGCTGTCCAGGTTTTGCCGTTCTCCTTATTGTAGTTGAGTTCTCGAAAAGTGTCTCATTCATGAGTATCAAATGAAGGTTATTCTAGACACACGTGTAATTGTAAAGACAAAATGTGCTATGAAACATTGTTTCCTAAGATAATATTTCAAGATTTTTTATCATGATACCTTATCCTCATCTCTGAAAAAAATGTCCATTGAAAGACATGCTTCATCCTGGTATACTATAGATACAAATAATATAATGTATCATTTCACTGTTACACACATGCTTTTCAAGAACAACATTCCAAAGATTTCATGGCGTATGATTCTTCAGAGATGACAAACTTAGATTAAGAAATATGACCATGAACAGAACTTCACAGTGAAATAATAGGGACACTATTTCGCAGTGAAATATGTATAGATGAGAATGCATAAGTTCGATGGCTATCCGTCGCAGCTTATTTGTTTTGAATATGTGTCCGGAAGATTAGATTTCATTGGGACATATTTCATGTTAGATAATTAGTACTGAAATGTGTATCATATATTTATTTGAACCCCAGCTGTTTGAATCAAACGACCCTTTCTGCTTTTCCAGCTGTTTAAATTATATTGTTCACAACTTGTTTACAAACATTATTATAATTTATAGAATAAATTCAATTAGAAACAAAAGTAAATTAACTTTGAGTGAGGACAAACGATTTTGTTTTGCTCGAGGCATTAAATGTAAATATTACTTTATAATATAGAACAAGAATGATATTGTGCTTTATCAAGATTAAACAGAATAACAGGCAGCATAGATACATTAAGTATTTAGCCTGTGGGTGGGGACTTTACATCTGTCCGTCATCATTCGATCCGACTAATTACCAGTTTGTTTACTGTCATCATGAATAATACTGACCAAGCTACATCAGCACAAACATTTGACTTGGCATTATTCATAATTGAAAGTATTATATTGCTACCAACTATATTGGGGAATATTCTACTTATATATTGTGTCAGCAGATACAAAAAACTGCACACTCGAAGTTACATTCTAATTGCAAACTTGGCAGCGTCAGATCTGTTGTTTGGGTTAATATTTCTTCCGTATGATATGTCGGCTTTCGGATTTCCTGAAATTCGCAAAAATAAGCTGACATGCTTATTACGTAATGTGCTATTGTTAACTTTTGTCGGTGCATCAGTTTTCAACTTGCTTGTCATATCATTTGAACGATATTTGGCCATTGCATATCCGTTATGGCATCTAAAGTTATCACGGAGGTGGCTTATTGTAGCGATGGTGTCTTCGTGGTCTCTGTCGACGTTTATTTCTGTGTTGCCACTTTTTGGGTGGAGTTCATGGAATTCATCAAAACGATGCATACATTCTTGGTTCACTATTCTTACTGGAGAGTATAAAACAATATTGTTTTTTACTTATACAACATCTATTTTCATATCGTTCGTTCTCTTTGTTAAAGTTGTGACTAAAGCGCTGAGATTTCTTAACGAAAGCAGTACTACCACAGGGGACATTAACATACGGCGTTTATCAGCTAGAAGATTACGGAGGTCGGTTGAGAAGACTAAACTGTTATTATTAGTACTAGGTTTATTTGTTTTATGTTGGGGACCTTATTGTATGATTGATGTTTTAGACAGTTATATATTCAAAGGAAATCATCAAATTGATTCGGTAAAGCGTTATTCTGGTTTACTGGCGTTATGTAATTCGGGCATTAATTGGATCGTATACGGACTGAAAAACGATAACATCAGACATGCGTTTAAATTGACGTTATGCAAATGGGAAAAGAACTCCACTGGACTACCCATAAACGAGTCATCGATTCAGCAGTTAAGTCAAGTCAGCAGTTTAAGTTTATAGGCCACGATTGAGGTCTTGATTTTATGATTACTAAAACCATTGTATATAAGATCACGCATATTGTTTTGTGGAGAATAAATTTGTAGTACTGGATGATGAATTAACATAACAGACATGAAGAACTGTTTACCTACTAACAACAACGAAATATAATAATTAAATTAAATAAAAACTAGTCTATTATTTTTAAAAACAAACTTTTGTTTATTTCTAAGAAAATCAATATTTGAAAAAATAATATGACAAACAGGATATTTATAGTTTTTTTTTATGACTTTCACCTATTTAAAGATAAAAGTACGATATTTGATGTCATTAACTACCAGGGTCATTTTAATCTGAGTTGAAGTTGCATCATTCTTAGCAAAAGCTAAATGAAATATTTTGAAATCACTCAATTATAAATAGGAAATTCAGGTATAATAATTTAATTTAAAAAAACAATAATGTAAAATATATTCTGTTACACCGTTCCGTAATTTATATAGTTCGTTTGATTATATTCTTAATCTATTTATGTGTTCCAGTCTAGGAGGATTATTCATCTTTAACCTTATAAGAACATTAAAACATCGTATCATCGCTACCTTTCCCCTGCTCACACGGATCTCAAACCGAACATTGCAAGGTCATACCAGTTCTGGAGAACTTTTCAAAGGACAAACGTCATCTAGGACACAATTCGTGGCTAACCACAGAGTGAGTTAACTTTACAACATTGTTTGTGAAGCCTTCAAATTACTCTATACATATTTGAACATTCTCTCCGTGAAACACTGGAAATTTAACTGCTCTTGAAAGTACAACATTTTCTCGGATTCAACGGACTGTGCTATCTATTACCTTTGACATTTCGTTTTAATAACATTAATTGAACACATTGTAAAATTGTATTTTATTTGTTTTTCAGCTTTTTACCATTTGTTAGATTGGTTTAAGAATAAATTATCAGCACCTGATAGTCTTGTTGCTTGAGCCCAATCGTCGGTTAAACTTAATGGTCAGGCCATTACAGTAAAAAGTCTACAACTTGCCTGTTGTGTCTCACAGATAACGCCACTCCACAGCTACACAGCAACCTACCTGTTGAGCCCTGCATGTACGCGTCATCCCTTGACGTACAGTTAATTGACGACAACCTGTCTTTACATATCCAGACAAGGAACGACAACGTAGCAACGTACATACGTACATATCTTGTGTGAACTCGACAGCAACCCAACGTTGAGTCAACATGGATCCCAGTCATGTGGAGCAACAAGAAGAGATTCAGCCCCAAGAAGGAAATGTCCCAGATCTAGAACTATTACAAAATCCGTCTAGTACCACACATTTAGATGAAAATCCCGAGACTAGGCGAGTACGGGATCTCACCGAAAAAGGTAAAGGAGCCTACACAGAAAGACGTAATAAGTTCTGTGAGGAATTAGAGGTCCTTTGGTCAGATATAACGACCCAGTTATCGGAAATCACCACACCTCCCAATGAACTTCAGCAAGTCTTAACAGCCCAGGACAATCTTGTAAAAGCCTGTACAAATTATCGGAGGCTCACAGACGAATATCTGGACTTTCTAAAAAGGACCAGAACGTTGGACAGTCAAAAAGACATAGACGCATGTAACCTTACATTGGATCTCCGTCTGTCCAAAGTGGAACTGGCCATGGACTCTTTACACGAGCATCGCCTTGCCCTCACTAAGTCTAAATCAACTAAAACAAGGACCTCAGGGTCAAAAGGTAAGAAAACCTCACGCAGTGGTAGCTCTAACGTGTCAGACATGTCAAGCCTAGCACGGAGAAAGCGTGCCAAGGCAGAGGCTGCCAAGTCTAAAATAGCCTTTGTAGAAAAACATGCCCTTATCCTACAACAGGAAGCACTGTTAGAGGAACAAGCCCTGTCCAGACAAATTGAAATGGAACAAGAAGTCGCTCAACGTAAGGCTCAAATGCAACAAGAAGCCGCACGAGTAAGCCGGGAAAAGGTCGAGCTTAAAGCCAAATTTAACCTTCTTGAAGCACAGAGAGAAGCTGCAGCCGCAGAAGCCGAGGCTCGTATCCTGGAATACGATGACAGCCAAGCGTTTAGCGATCTCCCTGACGAAAAGGAAGACCCGCTCCAGCGTGTGCAAGATTTCGTCAATAAACTTCCTGTATCAACTGCTGTAAAGGAAGTAACAGGACCTCAAAAGAAAAAACAAATTCCTGTTAAAATTGAGCTGAGTCATGAAGCACCAGCGTTTGTGCCATCTGTGGCACTGAACTTGCCATCACAAACACCCAAGGTCTTGCCTACACGTGCTAAGTCACCAGATGTTAATGCATTCCCAGATCTGGGAACAATAACTAACATAGGAAAACAGGGCGTTTCAGAAAAGATCCCTGTCTTACACCAAAAACAAGGCGTAATAGAAGAGAACCCTGTAGCATACCAGCAACAAAACAATCCTACGTTAGAGATAACCAGATTTCTCCTTCGCAAGGACTTGCTGTTCTCCCGGCTAACAAGCTTTAACGACCAGGCAGAATCATTTCATACATGGAAAGCCAGCTTTAAAAATGTCATAGACGAACTACAAGTTTCAGACTCAGAACAGATAGACCTACTTATTAAATGGCTTGGACCAGAGTCAGGTAAACATGCCATGAGTATAAGGGCATCAAATGCCAACAACCCAACAAGAGGCCTACACAGATTATGGGAAAGACTGGACGATCGATATGGTGCTCCAATAATGTTGCAGACGTCTCTCGTCAACAAACTTGACAACTTTCCAACACTGACAAATAAAGACAACTCACTCCTTTACGATTTGTCAGACATTATCTCAGAAATAGAGTATCACAAAGAAAATCCCAAGCTGGGATCTTTGCTAGCTTACTTCGACTCGTCAAAGGGGTAAATCCTATTGTGGAAAAACTACCATACGGACTCCAAGAAAAGTGGATAACAAGGGCTTCAAGATACAAGTCTAAATATGAAGTTGCCTTTCCACCTTTTACAGAATTCTCTGCCTTCATCAGGGAAATGAGCAAAATTAAGAACGATCCTGGGTTCATCTTTGGTTCAAAGGTAACACCAAATACAAAAGACTCTACGCCAAGGTTCACACCTCAGACGTACTCTAAAGTCAACGTCCATAAGACGGCTGTTGAACAGCAAACTGAAGACAGCAGTCAACAACAAAATCTGTGTATCCTACACAAGACAAAGCATACCTTGAATGAATGCCGAGCATTCCGAGCTAAACCAATCGAGGAACGCAAGGAACTGTTAAGACAAAACAATGTGTGCTACAAGTGTTGTGAGTCAACCACACACAGAAGTCGGGACTGCAACGCAAGTATCAGTTGTAACGAGTGTGGAAGTGAACGACATACCACAGCACTTCACATCACTAGACCACAACAATCTGAAAGTTCCCAGTTTAGCTCACCCAGACAAGCCTACGGCGGGGAGCTAACACAAGTCTACGGCGGGGAGCAGACAGAGTCAGCTGAAACAAAGTTAACCTCTGTAAGTTCGATCTGCACAGAGATCTACAAAGATCATAAGAGCGAGAAATCTTATGCCAAGATATTACCTGTGGACGTGTACCACAAGGACAAGACAAACAAAACTATCAGGATGTACGCCATTATTGACGACCAAAGCAACCGGTCTCTTGCCTCTCCTGAATTCTTCAGTCTGTTTAACGTTCGGGAGAAACCTGAAAACTACTCTCTTACGACATGCTCCGGCAGAGTAGCTACTTCCGGGAAAAGAGGAAAAGATTTCGTCATAAAATCTGTACATAGTGACGTACAATTTGATCTGCCTACATTAATTGAATGTAATAATATTCCCAATCATCGAGACGAAATTCCTACTCCTGAAGTTGCAATGCATCATCCTCATCTGAAAGAACTCAGAGGAAGCATTCCACCAATAGAGGAACGTTGTCAAATTCTTCTCCTTATTGGAAGGGACCTTATAGAGGTACACCACGTCCTTGAACAACGCCTAGGACCATCCCGAACTCCATTTGCCCAAAAGTTGAGACTTGGTTGGGTCATAATTGGAAATACATACATTGACAAGCAAACTTCTCCTATTCAAGTCAACACAAAGATAACTAACGTTTCAATCACGGAATCAGAACAACGTCTTGCCTCAAGACCGGAAATAGCCGTCAAGGACAAGAATCCAATTGTTGTTCAGTATAACGACAAAAACTTTCATTCGAATGCCAAGGTCGCTAAATCGCATTCAATACAATCCCTTGAATGTAATGGACCTAGTACCAAGCCTGGTAAACGCACAAATTCATCTAAAGGGACATCACTCGCGTCACTAAAAGCAAAATCTGTGACTTCTATAGAAAAATCTATAGATAAAGAAAGTTTCAATCCGAAATCAACAGAACCTAAAGTTCATGGAGAGGAAATCAATAGCATTCACAAACCTATTCCGAAAGAAGGACCTATTGGCAATCTCAATCTGCCATTGCATGAGCAACGTCTACTACGAGGAGGAAGCAGTATTGTCAATTCTGACTTGAATATAAGTGAAAAGGAACCAGTAGTCTTATCTGGACATCGTCACAGAGTAACACCTTTTCTTGGACATTACTACGACAAAATCAAACATAGAGGACGCCACTCTACAGATAGAGCGACTAGATCTGCAGGATTGGACGTTATGACGAAACGCCTAATTTCGTCTGATACTCACAAAGATGTGTCATATCGCCAAATCGGAAGACAACCAACTACTAACTCTTGTTATACTTCGATCTATCTTCGATCGTCATCGCCGTCTAACTACGTTGGAGAAAACAGTTCCCATTATCGATACAGCAGTAATAGAACATTCTACAGAACACAACAATGTCGTCCGAGACACCCTTCTTCTAAAGGACAAAAAACTGTGCCTACCCAGTTTCACGTGGAACGTACTTATTAGGAACCTTTATAGTGAAAAATCGTTGAGATCTGATATTTCTCACACGAAATAGTGGACATTTCACCTGTATATATTCAATTTATATTGGGATTAATTCATTTGTGTAAATCTTGTATACATATTCGAAAAATTTATGGAAAAGTGATATCAGATAGACATCAGACGGGAGTATTCTGTTACACCGTTCCGTAATTTATATAGTTCGTTTGATTATATTCTTAATCTATTTATGTGTTCCAGTCTAGGAGGATTATTCATCTTTAACCTTATAAGAACATTAAAACATCGTATCATCGCTACCTTTCCCCTGCTCACACGGATCTCAAACCGAACATTGCAAGGTCATACCAGTTCTGGAGAACTTTTCAAAGGACAAACGTCATCTAGGACACAATTCGTGGCTAACCACAGAGTGAGTTAACTTTACAACATTGTTTGTGAAGCCTTCAAATTACTCTATACATATTTGAACATTCTCTCCGTGAAACACTGGAAATTTAACTGCTCTTGAAAGTACAACATTTTCTCGGATTCAACGGACTGTGCTATCTATTACCTTTGACATTTCGTTTTAATAACATTAATTGAACACATTGTAAAATTGTATTTTATTTGTTTTTCAGCTTTTTACCATTTGTTAGATTGGTTTAAGAATAAATTATCAGCACCTGATAGTCTTGTTGCTTGAGCCCAATCGTCGGTTAAACTTAATGGTCAGGCCATTACAAAATATATATCTATTGCAATACAATGAAGTCTTCCTTTGATATCAGGTTAGTTTTCTTTTATATTTTCATTGTTCGACCGATGAATATATTCTAGCTTGCCTTAAGTTATGAGAACAACATACATTATAATTTTATCTCAATAAAAAATCTATGCTTAGTGGGCAATAATTAGTGTCCATTAACAGTTGTCGACATAAATGTAATTAGGCTTTAAAAAGCTGTATGAATTTTATATGAAATATGATTAAATTACTAGTATCAAAAATAAATTAGTCCTAAACCACGAAATACATCAAGAATAAATTTACTAGTATCAAAAATAAATTAGTCCTAAACCATGAAATACATCAAGTATAACTTCAGACAATAACCATAAAAACCAAGGAGTAAACAAAGACTCACAAAACCAAAGAACATCTTTGGTTTTTTTTTTGGCTTGTTGCTACTCAACTTGTGATCCTTTTTCCTCTCCAACATCTCATGACGAGCACGATTACGATAATCACTATTTCCAAATGTTTTTCTGTTTTGAACAAAGGTAATCCCTACTTTCTGTAAATGGGAATAATTTTAAAAAAATCCTCATTTCAGTTCCAAACACAAACATCCAATGAGGAGGCTATTCTCATAATTTAAACTGCCAGGAAAAATCCTGAAGTAGTCACAAATTTATTACAGCAGGAGGTTGATAATTATCTTTTAAAGGGTCCATTTTCTCAACCCCATTTTAAAATTATTAAGTAAATATAAGAAGAAGATCTGGTATGGTTGCTAATGAGACAACTCTCCACAAGAGACCAAATGACGAAATAATAAACAACTATAGATCATCGAACGGTATTCAACAATAAGTACAACTCATTAGTTTGTATTAGCAGATCACATATGAAACTAAAATGACATTAAGATGATATCTGAAATTTTATAATGGAAATGATTGTCCTCATCTCCAGCTTAGTTCTCTGACATAATTGTTGAAAATGTTATTATTTTTTGATGTGTAAAAGTCAATGAACGTGAAAAAAGTAGTTGCGTATCTCATAAAACCAGCACACCTGTTCAAATGGGTCTTACTTTTTAAGACTGAAACTAAAACCAGCACTATGTTGACACAGGGAACATAAATATACAAGAAAGTAACACTAGATGCGAACTTAACCTGCACTAGGATGACACAGGGAACTTAAACTTTCAAGACATTAACACTGCGAAATAAAACCTGCACTATGATGACACAGGGAACTTAAACTTTCAAGACATTAACACTGCGAACTAAAACCTGCAATATGATGACACAGGGAACTAAAAGTTTTAAGATATTAATACTTCAATATCATAATACTTTAAGTCATATGAAACGAGTGACTGGTGAAAATAATGTTTTATCCAATTCTTGAACCAATTTATCATAAACTTAGTCTTCTGTGCACAATTTTATCATTTTTTACGCAAACATATCGTGTAATCGTCATTTTTTTTTCTCTCTGTCTGTTATGATGTGAAAATATGACAGCTCATTAATTGTCGTGTTTTGAAGCTGTAGTTTACCGATTGTACCTTATAGTATACAATCAAAAGAGAAGCATGAACATTGAGCACGTGTATAACACGAACAATCAGATAATAGTTTTTTTTAATGCCAGATCCATGTGTATTGCGATCATTGGATTTTCAAGAGAAGAGTCACGCTAATGTCACTGGCATACAGAAAATATGTCGGCGAACTGCTTCCTGGAAGGCAGCAATTAAAAATAGTAAACTTCTTCTATATGTGGACAAACTAAAGAATTTTCTTCAGACAAAAGTATATGTACATGAGTTTAATAATGAAAACTATCCATTTTGTTATAAATAACATATGCATCATTTCTTTTAATTTGAGGTTTCATATGACTTTAATGACAGTTTTGGCATGTTGGTGTTTTATGGGACAATTCTGGAGTAGTTGATGTTATATGAAACAATTCTGGAGTATTTAATGTTCTTTGTGACAGTTCGGGAGTAGTAGGTGTTTTATGGGAAAGTTTCGGCATGTTGGTGTATTATGGGAAAGTTTCGGCATGTTAGTGTTTTATTGGACAATTCTGGAGTAGCTGCAGTTTTATGATATAGTTCTGGAGTAGTTGGTGTTAAATGAGACAATTCTGGAAAAGTTGGTGTTTACTGAGACAATTCTGAAATATTCGGTGTTATGTGAGACAGTTCTGATGTAGTTGGTGTTTTATCAGACAGTTCTAGAGTAGTTCGTATTTTATGAGACAGTTCTGGGGTATATATGTGTTTAACATTCGCAAGGCGGATAAAGAACTAAATATTACTTTAGTACTACTAATACAGGAGTGTGCTTCTAACGCAGAAACTGCTCCAACAAAGTTATGAGGAGGACAGATAAAAAATTACACTCCGTAAATTTTACGGGCACCATTACGATGTATCTTTATCCAAACTAGCTAGGGACATTTTTACCACGTGTTAGATTGTGGTTTGTCATTACGTCGTCTGATATTTTTATTACCGAACGTGACTTATTCCCGAGTGTGACAGTTTTGCTGAGTGTGAATTCGCAGTCACGGTACTTTTCCATCCCAAATTCATGTATTAAGTCTTGATGTTATATTTGTTATTGTCATCGGATTTTGTCAAATGTCTTAACGTTTGTAGTTGTAAATTTTATTTTTTTCTGTTGAATTCGTGTGTTATGGTAAAGATAATTAAGCATTTAGTTTATTTATTAGACTTTAGTTGGGATCAACGAAATTTACACGATATCTTTGGTTTACAGTTTGATTCAGAAGAAACACCGACATAGCTAGATAATATAATTAATTATCGAACTACTGCCACAATTTGACATTAATTAGTCATTTTCACTGTTCTTAATTAATGTTTTAGACATTCAAATGTGACGTCAGTTTGTGCATTGCACTGGCTGTGGTTAACACGGTTGTGTATTTTTGTAATGTATCCGTTTTTATTCTGTAGCTAGTCACCACTTCAGTTTTATCATGTATATCTATTATATAGTTATTTTATAAGATTTACTGTTTGCAAAAGTATGAATTATTCTAAATAATAAGGATGTTCTTGTCCCAGGTGGATACCCCTGTCCGTTTTGGTCACTTTTTTTTTGGAACTTTTTGTCCTCCATGCTCTTCAACTTTGTACTTGTTTTGGCTTTCAAACTTTTTTCATCTGAGCGTCACTGTTTAGTCTTGTGTGGACGAAACCCACGTCTGGCGTATAAATTTTTTAACCTGGTACCTTTTGTTCGTGTGTTTCTCTATCCTATTTTTTCTATCATTTATTTTTATTGTAGTCCTGTCATGTAATGTTGTCATTCTAATGTTGTAATTAACATTGCCATTAAAGCAGGAGGTTTGGCATGCCACAAAACCAGGTTCAACCCACCATTTTTTTTCTTAAAATACCCCGTACCAAGTCAGGAAAATGGCCATTGTTATATTATAGTTCGTTTCTTGTGTGTTACATTTTAATGTTATGTTTCTTGTGTCGTAGTTCTCTTATTTGATGCGTTTCCCTCAGTTTTAGTTTGTAACACGGATTTGTTTTTTCTCTATCGATTTATGGATTTCGAACAGCGGTATACATGGTATACTACTGTAGCCTTTATCTACTACATGTGTGCAACATTGGAAAAGCGGATAAAAAACAATTATTACTCTAACACTGTTACTATGTGTGTCCTACATTGGCAAAACGATATAGACCTAAATATTACTCTATTACTATAACTATATGTGTTCAACATTGGAAAAGCGGATAAAGAATTAAATATTACATTAGCACTTTACTAAATTTGTTCAACATTGGCCTGTATGTGTGGAATCTACATGTATGTCTTGTCACCTTTATTTAATATATGGCAATATGCTTTCTCCATAAATGTAATTCATAAAAAGGAAATCAATAGGGTGCTAGCTTACATTATCCCCACTGTTTTAGTAACTGATTTTACATCAACTAATGAAAACATGGTCACATTGTATAAGCCAGTTACATGTATAAAAAAATGTGGAAATGTAGTATGTCAAATGAAACAAATATTCACCACACACTACTGAGATGTCGCATACCGTTAAATTAACTATTATATGCCCTGGCGTGACAAAATGTAAAATAGTTCAAATGAGGAACCCAACGGCCTTACTTATCCTAAACTGACAATAAGAATATCATTAGTTTTTACTATTTTAACTTTGTGCGCAATATTCAAAAACACCCCGAGAAACAGCTTGTGATGTTTATATAATGAAATATATTTGCAGCTGTTTCCACTGACAGTGGTTATAAGTTATAATTGGAATTATCAAAATAAAATGAATATCAAAAAGGAACTGTAAATTGATACCTTGATATAAACACCTAGGAACTATGAACGAAACAGACAGGGAAAGTTTTGACAAAACTTACTTATCCACAGCGTTTATAACGGAGTGTATAATAATATTACCAACGGTGTTTGGAAATCTTCTTCTCATTTATTGTATTAAAAGGTACCGTGCACTTCATACACGGAGTTACATTTTAATTGCTAACTTGGCAGTGTCCGATCTTTTGTTTGGGTTAGTATTTCTCCCACTGGATATGTTATCTGTAGCTATTAAAGAAATCCGGGAGAATAAAATTACATGTTTATTACGAAACGCGCTAATGTTGGATTTTATCGGAGCATCTACTTTCATTTTGCTCATTATTTCGATAGAACGCTTTATTGCTGTAACTTATCCCTTGTGGCATCTTAAACTATCGAGGAAACTAGTTTTTGGAGCAATCGGAATGGCATGGACTCTTTCGACGGTAATTTCGATTTTACCACTACTTGGTTGGAATTCTTGGAATAATTCTAAAAAATGTAAAGATAAGTGGCAAGATAGCTTAACTAAAAGTTATAAAACTTTGATAGTAGTTATTTACGTAACGACGATTTGTATATGCATTTGCCTCTTTATCAAAGTCGTTGTTACTACATTTGCCTTTCTTAACAATCAAATGAATAACTCTGGAAACATTCTAAGATATTCTACTCGAACTGTGAGGACGTCAGTTGAAAAAACCAAACTTTTGATATTAGTGTTAGGAGTGTTTGTGCTATGCTGGGGACCGTACTGCATAGTAGTTATATTGAATACGTTCATAATAAGTGAAAATCAACAAACTGTATTGGCAGAGATGTATTGTGGTTTGTTGGCATTCTGTAATTCAGCTCTCAATTGGATTATATACGGACTGAAAAATAGGAACATCAGACATGCTTTTAAAAGGACATTATGTAAAAGGAGAAACCGTCCAACTGAATGTTCTATGGACCAATCATCAAGTCAATTTAGACACGTTAGCAGCATAAGTTTGTAAATTTATTTATATTCAATTGTATACCACATATGCATGATGTTTATTCAACATACGCTAGTATAGCATTGACAAAATGTTAGACAAAATTGAATAAAATTTTGTGACATAAACTTTCTGCACGATTGTTGGAAACTATACAATGCATATTCTAAATGAGAAGAGACAACATGTTTCATCATTTATTGGGTGATCATTTACAATTACGCATTTTAGACTTGCATGATCAGGATGCAAGAAATAGTATAAGTAAAATATTACTACGTTCTTCAACTATAAATAATTTGATGGCAAATAACTGAATATCACCTGTCAGTGAACAAATAGTGTTTAACAATGCATAAATAGCAATTTCAATAGTTCAATATTATTATTATAATGGTCTTCCAGGATCCACAAAATTTTCGGTTCTGTCATTTTTTTTATTTTTTTTATCCCCCCTCTCTATGTAGGAATCCAATTGTAGCTTTTCTACGACATCACACACAGTTTCTTTGCAATGGATGCTAAGATATTTTGGATTTCATTGCTCCGGACAATTTGATTCATCACCTTAATTAGTTCCCGATTGCATAAAAACACTCAAACATTCACACAACACTTGCAAGGATCGGAAAGGTTAATGTACCAAACTAATGTTTATTCAAAACAAAATGTTACTAATTAACACTATAATTGTCATAGTGTGAAATATTATCATTTGATTTATCACCAAACATTTGCCGTTAGACTTTTAATATGATATGGACTCCGCTTGCCCGAGCAATAAACACTATGGTCAATAGCAGATATATAGGGAAAACGGTTGTATTAAATTTTCCCAGCATTAGGTTGGCCTTTTGTGTACCCAAGGCAGGTGAAGGAAGTCAAATTAGGAGTGCTGTGATTGGATGTAAGGGTACAATATATTTTTTATTTATCTATGAATAACTGCAGTGTGTGTTTTTACAATATAAATTTTGAAACCTATTGAAATATTTTCTAGAGAATTATTCGAAAAGACTTGCAAAATTTCATTAATTTGGTGCAAAATGACGGTGGGCATGGATAACATAAACAAGCTCCGTTGGAAGTTGGTCATGATACTATTTGGCTTTAATTTTTTTTTAAACAGAATAATAAAGTACTAACACAACATATAACTTTTTTATCCAGGTTTTTATCTTAAAAGTGTTAAATTTAGAAAATGTAATATTGTCGCCTATGGCAGAATAAATAGTACCGTTTTCCTATAATTGTATATATAATTTTATGTATACAATATAGAAGAGAAACACAAATTTAAAGCAAATAATGGTCGCATTGTTTATGGAGGATTTTTTTCTCTCACGAGAAATTGTCAGAAATGTGTTGTTTTAGTTGCTAGTAATGGCCGATATTAAAAGTGTTATTGAGCGTTTTGTGTACTTGATGTGCATTACGGAATGGATTATACTCTTGCCAACAGTACTTGGTAATAGTGTTCTTATTAACAGTATTCTAAAATACAAAATTTTCATACAAGAAGTTATTTTTTAATTGCCAATTAAGCCGTTTCTGACCTACTACTATGTATGATATAGCATCCTGGAACTATAAACCAATGCGCACCGATAAATTAACACGCTTCTTGAGAACTGTGTTGAAGCAGGAATTTGTAGGCGCGCCAATCTTCTACTTGTTTATTCTCTCACTTGAACGATATGCTGCTATTGTTTATCCCTTATGGCATATGCAGCTGTCTAACAAATGGCTGTTAAAATCTATTGCTGTTTCGTGGGTTTTATCTACCATTTTGGCTACATTACCTATAGTTTGGTTGAATACATCTGCACAATGTTCTCTGTGACGGGCAGACATTTTACCACCTATACTTAACAAAATATGTATTATTATCTACATGGTATCCATTATTATGTCAGCTATTTTATTTATAAAAGTAGTAATCACGACATTTAGAATTCTAGATGAAAGAAAGCGAGGAGAAAATAATAACGATAGCCTACATTTCTCCATACAGAGACTTACGAGATCAGTTTAAAAGACTAAAATCCTAATCTTGATCTTAGGTCTTTTGTTCTTTGTTGGACTCCTATGGAAGAATTATCATTTAAGAGGATCTCAATCCCAATATAAACAACGATCTATTACAGGCAAAAATGTATTGTGGACTACTTGCACTTCTTAGTTCTGCATTTAACTGGATTATTTACGGACTTAAAAATAGAAATATACGGAGAACATTCCAACTGATATTATGTCGTCAGGGTGGTAAATCTAAAACCATAGAGATACGTTATCGATAACAATGGTATATATAAGCAGTAGGTCAAGAACAAATATTCCTAAAGGGAAATGTAGTCAACTTGTCAAAAATAAAAGGAATGTGTATATATAGTCTGCATTTGCAAGAGCCAATTGATGAAGAAGAGATGTGACTATTTACAATGTAAATCTATGTATATATATATGTGTTTAAATTATATGTATAATTGTGACGTGGTGCTTTGCAGTGTATGCGCTTTAAATTTCTATTTTTTATATATATTTACATGTCGGCCTGTAGTGTTGCACAATAAGTGTATGGTGAAATATCTATCCAACAAACTCAACAATATGTTATCGATAAAAAAAAAGTACAGTATTTTTGTGATATCATCTTCGTGTATTTATTGTGGGAATCATGTGGTTCTTCACAAAGTAAGATTTTCATCAAGTTACCAAAAACAATGAATTTTTATCTAAAATTCCATTTTTGTAGAAAAAGATATGTTACCGAAACGATGCAGACTACCTTGTCGCTTAGTCGATGTAGTTGATCTTGATCATAAAACGGATGGTACTAAATGTACATTTAGTTGTGGTCTGTATATACCGTGTTTATTCATGACTAGACATGCATATTTTATTTACGGTCTATGTATACACTTTTCTGTATGCTCTAGATTTAGTTTAGAATATGGCAGTTGTTATCAAAAGTCCATTCTATGTATGTTGGCGTTTGTTTTTGTTGCGGTTCAGTGTTTCTGTTATTCCGTTGTTTTCCTCTTATAGTTGATGTGTTTCCCTGGGTTTGGTTTGTGACCCGATTTGTTTTCGCTTAATCGATTTATGACTATTTTACAGCGGTATACTACTGTTGCCTTTATTTACAAACAAATCGGGATAACAAACAAACAAATCTAAATACTAAATCAAGAAACAGAACAAATAAATCGTGATAACAGAAATATATAAGATTGAAGTGTGTTCCTTTATGGCTTCCGTCAGATTTTTATTCTAATTCATTAATCAAGTTACAACTTTTCTAATATTAGAAAACAGATTATTTGGGAAATAAATATATTAAATGTCGCAACAAATGCTTGTTTTTCCCGAGCTGGGTTAAAAGTGGATTGGTTTATATTAATGACATATTCGATCGTGAAGGAAATTTTTCCGAAAGTTTTATTTAAAAAAAGTTAATTAATAAAACAAACTGGATTGCAGAGTTTAAGATGTTAAAATCCAGCATCCCAAAAGAATGGATGCAAGTTTTAAAAAAAGAAAACTCCGTTAAGAGTATAATCAATATATGTAAGGTCAAATTAAGATGGCAAAATAAACAAATTGAAACAAAAGATATCAACAATAAAATACTCTATAAAACTTTAGTAGATAAAAAATATATAAAGCCAATCGGTATCAACATTTGGACAAGATATTTAAAATTAGAATACATACCACAGATGTTATTTGTATACGACTTTATATTTAAAATTTTAAAGGAAAATAAGTTAAAAATTTTCAGATGGAAACTGCTTCAATATATTATTCCTACAAAGCAGCTACTATTAAAGTGGAAAATATCTGAGAACGATAAATGCAATTTTTGTAAAACAAAAGAAGAAGATTATTTGCATTTCTTTATTACATGTTCATTTTTGAAAGATTTTTGGGAGAAAGTACATTATCTTCTAGCAAAAATGAATTTTCAAAACAAGATATTAGCAAAACATATAGTATTTGGATACAAAATATCAGATCAAGGGTATAACGGTTTTAATTATTTCTTGACAATTATAGGTTTTTGTATTTACAAGTCGTACTATGTATCCGAGCAAAAACTAAAATTTTTAGATGTGTATGCTATGTTTATAAAGGATTTACGAAGGTTCATGAATGAGAACAAAACAGTATCTCAAAATGTATTTTTCATAAAGTTAAAAAGATTGATATAATTGATGGGAATAAAAAATAATGTTTTATTATATTTTATTATATTCTGTGTATTTTCCTGGATATTCAGAAAGTATTTCACAGGGATACTTTATTGAAGCTTGGACAATGAAGTAAACATGTAACAAGCAATTTGAAGAATAAAGAATATTTATTTGTAAAAAAAAAAAAAAAGTTATAATATGTTTGATTTTCAACACTCTGTGTATTCGCCGAGTTAATTGTAATCAAATAATCATATCCCCTATACTTTGGTTTGGCTTAATTAAGGGGGCTCGCGGGTCTAAATAAATATTTTTTATTTAATATAGGATTTCGCTATATTTTTCTGTAAATGAACTTCATCTTATACTTAATAGAATTATATATGTACTTGATTAAATGGTTATTGTACTCGTAACAGTTACTTGCAAACACATTTATTCCTTATCTTAGTTATCTTTAAATTGCTTTTGCTGCGTTGTCTACAAGAACTAATAGGTTTTGTAAAATTTTATTCATACAGAAATTAAATTCTTCATTTCAAACAAACAAAAACCAAAATACAAAATATTGCAACATTGCAAACAAACAGAAAAATTGTAATATCATTGATTTTAACCAAAAGACTGAGCGGACATGCACAAATAATAATTACTATTTGTTTTTACTACACGTAATTTTAATCAGACACTTGTACGTTTGTTTTTTCTACAATGGCTAGAGGTATAGGGGGAGGGTTGCGATCTCCAAAAACATGTTTAACCCCGCGGCATTTTTGCGCCTATCCCAAGTCAGGAGCATCTGGACTATGTTAGTCTTGTATGATTTTTAGTTTTAGTTTCTTGTGTATAAATCGGAGTTTAGTATGACGTCCATTATCACTGAACTTGTATACATATTTGTTATAGGGCCAGCCGAAGGACGCCTCCGGGTGCAGGAGTTTCTCGCTGCATTGAAGACCCATTGGTGGCCTTCGGTTGTTGTCTGCTCTATGGTCGGGTTGTTGTCTCTTTGACACATTCCCCATTTCCATTCTCAATTTTACTATACCTTGAAAGGCGTCATGTCTTTACTTGTATTGTGTCAGCATATTAGATATAATTATAATGAAGACATTCAAGGAATAAAACAATCAGGACAAAGCAGGGTTCATATCCATACCGTAAATAATTATATCTTCGCTACATCATGATCAAGATTGACAATTAATTTGTTAATTCTGAGTAGTTTATGAAAAAAAAACATAAAAATTTACACACACACACGTTTGATATCCGACACATCGAATGTTAGATAGTTATGAGTATGAATACTTATATCGATGTGTCATAGGTTTTTCTGATTTCTTTTCTTAAAACTGAATGAAATTAACATCATTGTAAATTCAAGTTGACACATATTATAAATTGCCGAACTTATATTCGAAAAAGTGGGCTTACTTTGTTATAAAATTAAGAATTGAAATGGGGGATATGTCAGAGACAACAAACCGACCGAAGGGTAGAAAACAGCCAACTGCCATCAATGGGTTTTCAACACAGCGAGAAAACCTCGCACCCGAAAGCTTGCATCCGCTGGCCCTTAAACAAAACAATTTATATACAACCAAATATCATTATGTTACATACTAGTATATTGTACATACTGAATGTATAACTGTTTGTGAGACATTGTTCCTATCAATTATTCAATAATCGTAGTATGTCTGATGTACAGTAGTTGTCGTCTGTTATGTAGTTCATACGTGTTTCTCGTTTATCGTTTTTATATAGATTAGACCGTTGGTTTTCCTGTTTGAATGGTTTTACACTAGTAATGTTGGAGCCCTTTAAAGCTTGCTGCTCGGTGTGAGCCAAGGCTCTAAGAATATATGTTAAAGGCCGTACCTTGACCTATAATGGCTTACTTTTATAAATTGTCACTTGGATGGAGAGTTGTCTCATTTGCACTCATACCACATCTTCCAATATCTATTGAGAAAAAAATTGAATGTTTAATTTGAATCATGTTTACTACAGATAAATAATCATATTTACCTACTTACAAACAAGCATATATACATACATGATATCAATGATAACTTAGCTATTCAGTTTAACACTTCTTAAACCTAAAGTGGCAGCAAAACAACTAGCTTTGAGTTTACTGTTTAAAAACTTATATGTAAGACGATTCCTGATTCGATGATGCATTGGTGGACGTAGATTCATAACTTCTACTCATAGACAATTGTCCAGGAAATCGACGACAAAGCGTACGTCTGAATGCGTTTCTCATTGTTTTATTCTTTATTCCGTAAATAATCCAATTTAAACCACAGTTCGCTTTGCCGAGAAGCAATAAATATTTTTCAACTCTTTCTAAGTTATCATTAGGAGCTATGAAATACGTTTGTAAAATTACTAAGACACAATACGGACTCCAACACAATGCAAACACTCCAAGAACCACGATCATAATCTTGGTCTTCACAATGTTTTTGGTAAACTTAGATGTTGACCTCAAATAATTAACATCATTAGATTTGAAACCACCCTCTGAATGTAAATGCTTGAACACTTTTTTGGCAACTAATATATACAATGCAATAGCAATTAGTATAAGTAGTATGTAAAAAGTTAGAATCAAGGTGGTATATCCTGGAGAATGGACAAACTTTGACGTGCAAGGTGTGTCCAATTCCCACGTATTCCAACCGAAAAACGGCAATATTCCTAAAATAATTGTTATTGACCAACCAATGGCACAGTAGCGCTTAAGTCTTCCGGTTGTAAAGGAAGTATGGTATTTCAGCGGGCGTAAAACTGAGAAATATCTATCCATTGATATCATAAAGAGGTTCATCTCGGACGCACCGATAAAGGTTGTAAAAAGCGAATGTTTGAAAATGCACAAATACTTTCGACGATCTAAGCTTGGAATAAATATGGCTGCCATTTCATATGGAAATAAAATTAATCCAATCAGTAAGTCTGCTAAAGCCAAATTTGCTATTAAGCCATAAATCTTTCTTTTTAGGTTCGGATATGTCAAAACACAGTAAAGAATTAAGCTGTTTCCAAATATGGTCGGAAGCATAAGAAGAGCGTCGAGAATAAATACAACATGTTTGTAATGACTGTCCGAGAAATACGTATTTACCGTGGTGTTGTTCATTACGGCTAATAAAATACGTATGCCACAAAAAGCCGGACAAAGTCAATGAAAATGACCTTTTCAAAAATTAAGCATTATGTCCCCCGGGCATCAGACATATTGTTCATATATTCCATCTGTTGTTTATGCATGTAAACATTTGGATTAGCCCGCTCACGGTTGGTAAATTTGAAATTTAAAACAAAATCAAAATTAATGTATGTGGTAAAACGAGAGACAAACGAATTACTTATACTAATCAATATCCAGAACATTGCAGCAGAGTGTTTCGACTTCATAATTTGTAATACACATGTTTGTAAAAACTAGTTTGCTTATAAGCTATACAAATTTTTGATTTTTTTTTTTTTTTTTTTATCTTTAATCGGTTTTCATATGTGGAACCTGATATCATCTTTCTTATGCATATACAACATGAAACCCACTTAGCAGGTGGTTACCTCGGTACCAAAAATTCCCTTAGCAGTGGCATTGACCAAGTGGATGTTAAAACGCATCAATCGATGTTGAAGTCTGATAAATCCATGAAGAATCGAAAATAATTCGTTCTGGGTTTGCCTTCATCAGAAATGCTCATACCCAAAAATATAAATTAACACCCCTTGTATATATCTAGCGGGAATACCAACTGTTTGTTAAAATACCAATCCACCAAAGCAACAAATATGTTTTCTATCAAAAATCCAGCGTTATTATAATTATTATCTCCAGTTCTGATCAAATTCAGATTTTTCACGACCAATTAATATGACGATTTATGTTTTTATATCCGGAGGGACGAACGGACGGACAGGGATACATAACTATCTTACCTCCTATACATTTCTAGACATAAAAGCGTCTGCGTGGAGACCGTGTATATTCCATATTAGGTTAGTAGGGAGGAGGGGCTTATTTCAATACACGGTTAGTAGTGGAGTTACGACTTTGGCACTGTTTAATTATTCAAAAGTACTGAAAGTTCTGTTTAATATTGTTATATCAAGGTTGTTGACAAAAAATAGTTATTGTTTACATTAGTTTTTTTTAGTGCAGACCAATTGAAGAAGGTTCTTAAAATTGAACACTTAAACACTTTAAATATAGAAATGAGAAGATGTGTTATAATAGCAAATGAGACAACTCTAGTCTAAGTTCAACAAACGAAGATAGTCGGTAAGATAAATTCGTTACATAGTGTGCTAGTGACCCAATATAGGATATATACGGGGTTAGTAAATTCCATTTTGGGTTCGAGCTTCGCTCTCATCCCATATGGAATTTACTGACCCCGTATATATCATATTAGGTCACTAACACATTATGTAACTAATAAAATGCCACCCTGACATTTTATCGCGGGGGCATAATAAGATTTAAAACAATTTAAGCATATTCATTTATGCCGATCGTGATGTTTTCGTATTTTGACCGCAAAGATTTATCTGTGAAGTATAATAATTCTTTATTCAACAACTATAATAATTTACAAAACTGAATAATAGTGTAAAAGTATTTTTATGAATATTCTGCAATTTTCTGGTGTATCCACGAGATATAGTTGCTAACTTTTGTATATACTCCTGGAGAATTGGGATCTGAAATTGATACAAAAATAGGTCTTACAAGAAAAATACAAGATACACTTGAAATATGATATATTACTCAAAACAAAACAAAGCATTATTAAATTTCATAATAAGGAAAATACTAATTTAAAAAAAAATCCTTGTGGGCTTGGTTTTTGATTTTAATGTAAAATATTGTTTAATGCAAATGAATTGTTGAGAATACGTCTCCAGGAACGATATTAGTACATGGCTTTGGATTTAAATGTATGTAAAATAGATACTAACCACCACAACCAATACCAAAAGATGTAACACCAGAAAGTTCCCATTTACCATCACTGTCTTTGCATACCAATGGTCCGCCGCTGTCACCCTGAAAGCAGTGACCTTGTTTTAAATTGTTTTTTTTTTTCAGAAAGAATTTCTGTATTTGTGTGGTATATAATTTCTGAAACATGATAACGTCGAAGAGCATCGTTGTCCGAATGGTTTTCGTATTTAAACTATTTTCATTGACCACTTGCCTGTCAATATTGAAGTTATGAGTTCAAGTACACTGTTCGTGACGAGGCGTGTCCGACGCAGATCAGATCTTTAGTTTTTTTGACAAGCAATAACCTGCCGACTGCTTCTACTAATAAAGAGTGGCTGTCATGATTAGCAATGACAGTAGAAAGTGGCGTTGAACACAAACAAACCAACACTTTTGCTACTGTGAACAATTCATTAAAAATTTGACGTCCATTTCAACATTGTCGAATACTATGAATGACAGTAAAACAGTCCTAAAAGGAAGAATGGAAATGGGGAATATGTCAAAGAGACAACAACTCGACCAAAGAGCAGACAACAGCCTTAAACTGCATGTAGAATACCGACATGTTAGCATCTATGCAAGAATTTAGGCTAAGAAAATTAGTCACAGTGTCAGAAGAAAAAAAAACGTTACGCGGCAAGATTTGTTATACTGTATTTGATTCTTAAAATGGCAGACGACAAAATCTTACATTACAGGCATCATTCCCGCCTATTCCAGCACAAAACATATTTTCTGTAATTTGTCCATGTAAATTTGATGTTTCATTGCAACTGTATAGATCGTCAATTGGCACTGCTGCTTGCTTCAATACAAAAGGACAACACGTGCCTGAAATAAACATACACACTTTGTTACAACAACCCATAACAGCAAGGTTTGGTCACTTGTATATTATTAATATAGTGTGTAACATT
This sequence comes from Mytilus edulis, assembly GCA_019925275.1. Lineage (NCBI taxonomy): Eukaryota > Metazoa > Mollusca > Bivalvia > Mytilida > Mytilidae > Mytilus > Mytilus edulis. The sequence continues at coordinate 88,498,373 of CM034356.1, read as the reverse complement.
TAAAAAATACTTCATACACAAACAACTAGTAACAATGAGTGAATGTCATCCCCCCACTTCAAACAATTACTTAGAGAACACTCTTTTTACAGATAAGAGCAAATATTTAGCAAAATTTTATCACAAACATCAACATATGATCTACGTCAAAGGAATTTACCGTTGTTTTGTTATTTCATTCACAAACCCATTTTGTCTGTTTGTGTTGTTGGCTGCCGTCTTCTTGACGAATACTCTATATGTTCTTGTATTCATATATTTCATTTTGTTAAGAGTTCCCCTCTTTCTAGCCACAAGTTATTGAAAGCTTTTTTTTATTGCCGATTTAGTATCGTTTAACTTGCATATCTGTGATTTTTTTCTGAACGAATCTTTATGCCATTTCCTTCTTTGTACATTTTACTATTCGTCCGATCGAGACAAAAATAGAGATTTGATTGCCTTTAAAAGTTAAATTCTTATAGTTCTTTTAAGTTAAAAGTTACTTTTTAAATAAATAAACGTAGAATTTAAGAAAGGCGTGCTAATAGTCATGTATGAAGATTTTTAATTTGAAAAGTATTATCTATATACCTAGAACTTCTCCAAATCCTGTGACATAACAGAGAGTTCCTGGTTTGAACATAACTTGTGGTAGACATACAGTATCTATCTTATCATTGAGGGTTAGTGGTTTCTGTAGCTGTACTAAAGCTATGTCGTTATTGGTACTAACAGTCTCAAAATGTTCATGTACAATAATGGTCTTAACCGCCGCTTGTACCGCACCAGGGTCGTCTTTGTACATGTGATGCTCTCCAAGATTGGCCGTCCAGTGTTTTGTTGATCGATAACTAGACAATAACAAACGGAACAATTAGATATTTTGTTCGTACAATGACAATATATATACTTTGGCAATAAATTCTTTTCAAAATCAAATGAGAAAATTAAAAGACAGCATTTATGTTGGTTTGACGTATATTCTATATTTCCTAGTAGAATAACGGCCTCTATATTTCCAAGACGAATAATAGCCACTATATTTCCTATTGGAATAACGACCTGAAATAGTAGTTCAATGCTGCTTTTCGAAATAGTATAAGATATAACTGGGGTAAGCCTATGATATAAATCAAACAAAACAACGATAAGAAATAAAATATGATGGCGCATAAAAAGTTGATTTTCTACTTTATTTACATTTTAATGAAGCATTACGTCCTACAAAAAGCGATCGGTCCTGATGTACGACCTCATCAAAAACATTGCTAATGCTAACATTCGACATACATTTTCCTTTTACTTAACTTCCGGTAACGAGCGTATCCGATGGTTACCGGTATTCACCATCTCTTTATAGGTGGCACGGTAGTAAATGCATTCCAGAATTTAGGTTGCTCTTTTGCAGGGCCGTAACTACCTATGCGGCAGGGGAGGCAACTGCCTCCCCAGAATTTTCTACACCAAATTTTTTTTTAAGTAATAAAATGAAATATTGACAATATGTACACGAAGAACTTGAATTTATATTATAAACAACACAAGTTTACAGTTTTGACAGTGTTATCATGATACGTGATATATCTGTCATTTTCGGGATTTTTTACCGAAAGTGAACCGTTTCAGTATTTTATTTTTGTGTGGCCGTCCGTCTGTTATTCAGTATTCGTACGAGAACACATATGAAACTTTGCTTTCGACAATTTTGAATAAAACTTAACTATTCACATTTATTTAGGGGCTCCATTAAGCAGATGAAGTTCCCTTTGTATTGTGAATGTTTTATGATATTGGAAATTCGTTACCGACTGAATCAGCTGTTGTGTCATTTTTTTAATGTCTCCCGGTCGATCGTACGAGAACATTATGGTAAATGCCATAGTAATGAAACACTCCCATTCATTGAAGCAGATACTTTTTAAACTAAGTGTATACTAGTTTAGAAATTCCTGGTTGTAGTTATATACATGTCTGTTCAGCTTTCAACAATATTAAAATTCAAGGTCCTCGACAAAAAAATATCTTTCTATGATCTTGCTTTATATGTTTTTTTAACTTACAGTTTGATTTCTAACAAAAATATCTTTAAATACAGATAATAATAGTTTGTATAAAAAATTGCTTCAAGGATCCAGCAATTACTGATGTTTTGTAGAGTAAGGAAATCAAAGGAAAACGGGTGATTTTTAGCCATATTGAGAACAAAATCCGCAGTCACAATGTATTTAATGTTAATAATTATAGGTCAAAGTACGGCCTTCAAGACGGAACCTTGGCTTACCCCGAACAGCAATCTCAGTTTTTTGGCATAAAAATTGTTTCCAGGTACAAGCAATACTGATGTTTTTTAGGGTAAGGAAATCGAAGGAAAACTGGTCATTTTTAGCCATTTTACTTGTAGAAAAAAATCAATTGGCGTCCCCAAACCCCTGCCTCCCCTGAATTCGAACCCTAGTTACGGCCCTGTTTTGTGTACCCTACTTAGGTAAATCTAAACAGTGTGATTGGACAAAAAATACAGTATCAAGTGAACATACTTTCCCAAACTGAGGGATGAATCAGGTGTAGAAAAATATGAAATAATTTTACATACAGATGAAAATGAATTTTTGAGAATTTTTTTAAATTTTGTATTCACTGCACCATAAAAGACCTAAAAGTACTAGTGGCCTTAGGTTTTTAAAAATAGCAAAAAAATAAACGGTCATGATACATATTCAAATTCATTTCTGAATAGTAAAATGAAAGTACTTCATTTAACTGTGAATGTAGAATTTTTTGCAGTGTTAGAAAGTGGTGAAAATTCTAAAAAGACTATCATTATCCCTTATGGGCCAGGAAATACTACCGTGCCACCTATATGCTCACGGTAAGCGATATCTGATGTTTAATATTTATCTAAACTTTTGTATGCATATGCAAAACATGCCCGGTGTTTATCATTAACGCAACTCATATTTCACACACCGTAATCATATTCGATATCAATTATTTACCAAAACTCAATGTTATGTACGCATGAATTTATATCCGAATTTTATTCTTATCGAAGCTCTTGTTGTTCGCACAGAAATCATATAAGATTGTTAACATTATCGATGCTCTTGTTGTACACATGGAAGTCATATCTGATGGTTATTATTTATCGAAACTTTTGTTGTTGGCACGGAAATCACATTTCTTTTAACGTTCTTCATTATTATTCTTACATGGCCTTTGTTAGTCTTGTATGATTTATAATTAAAGTTTCTTGTGTATAATTCGGAGTTTAGTATGACGTCCAATATCACTGAACTAGTATACATATTTGTTTAGGGGCCACCTGAAGGACTCCTCCTGGTGCGGGAGTTTCTTGCTGCATTGAAGACCCATTCGTGGCCTTCGGCTGTTGTCTGCTCTGTGGTCGGATTGTTGTCTCTTTGACACATTCACCATTTCCAATCTCAATTTTAACTTTACAAAATAAATTTTATCAATGTGCTTGTTTTCGTGGTGTTTTCCATTGACTAAAATACAACAAAGTAAGAATTTAAACTTAGAAGTATAAGAAATCACCAACTGTTCAAAACAGTGTGACGCTGTAACTATCCATTCGGGGTGAATCAAAGTTCCACCACATAAATGATCACCGTCATGTTTTAAAGAAACCTGCCACGGCCAGCTTCCTGGCTTGGCTTCTTGTCCTCCAAATATTCTGTGATCTACGTTTGGTGCTTGAATAGACGGTTTTCCACAATTTTTATCATACAAACCTGTTAAAAGAAACATGGCGAACTACAATAAATGTCACATACAACAGATAATCAGACTTCTAAACAATATTGCGGACAAGCATCGTCAACACCACAATAAAGGGATCCAATTTTGAAAAATGTTTACTTTCAGAGAGTGGGATATTACAACTAAAGTAGTTCAAAAGACAAAGCATTCAGAAAAAAACAACTTTAAACAATTTTGCGTACTTACTGCAGACTATTTCATCTGTTCCGTCGCTACATTCAGATACGTTATTACAAACCAATGAAGAATCAATGCAGCTACCATTTCCACATCTGAACTCTGATGGTAGGCAAGATGCTGTGAATAATTAAAATCACAAATAACAAATAACCCTACAATGTTTTACCAGTAATCAGACAACATTTTGTATTAAATATTCTTGTTCATTTTCCTTTTTTTGTGCTACCGTTTTTTTAATTGAAGAAAGTTAACATTATTTTTTTCTCTTTCAATTAATCTCAATAACCTTTTCATTGCAGTATGTTATTCCTTCTCGAGGTCTTTCCGTACAATTAAATTGTAGTAACTTTGAAGAATATTTTTCTCGATCGCAACACAGAATTTAATCTTGAATGAAACTGAATGCGATTAGCGTATTGTCATCAAATGAAGCAGCAAGTTTTCCATTCTTAATAAAACATCTAAACCATTGAGTAAACAAAAAAAGACACAATATGTTTTGTTTGTAAACTTACGAACAGGATCACGAAAATCATATGTTATATTAAATCCTAATCTAGTATCACTTTCATCGCTATGGAACACCATCAACAGAAAGTTACTGGTAGAGGTCAATCTGTTTGGATATGCCGGTCCGCATAATGTCTGAACCAAGGTGTCCACGCCATTTGTCCTGTCATATATTGACACTGAATCAAACTGACAATCCCGTTCATTTTCTACGTCAAAATCCTGTAAACATTATAACCGAAAAGATAAATCAGTCAAATGTGTGTATTCTAATATCAAACTATTTTACATCCAAAACACTATAGGGAATATAATGTACGATACATGATCCTACACCATTTTTTAAGCTGCTATGATATACAACGCCATTGACGCCATTGACGATGAATGACGTCTGCCGTCAATCCCGTGTGATTGACGATTGCTGTCTTTTGCAAAAACGCGTAATGGAATCAAGATTCCAGTATATAACAAATGTTGATATTTTAAGCATTTTTGGTATTGCACTGAATGAATAAAGGCAACAGTAGTATACCGTGGTTCGAAATTCATAAATCGATTGAGAAAAAAAAACCAAATCCGGGTTACAAACTAAAACTGAGGGAAACACATCAAATATAAGTGGAAAACTATGACACAACATAAACACACCATTAACATGTAACAGAAACGAACTATAAAATAACAATGACCCTTTTTTCCTGCCTTGGTACAGGGAATTTTAGGAAAAAAATTGGTGGGTCGAACCTGATTTTATGGCATGCCAAACCTACTAGTATGGGCTTTCCTCATTGTTGAAGGCCGTACGGTGACCTATAGTTGTTAATGTCTGTGTCATTTTGGTCTTTTGTGGATAGTTGTCTCATTGGCAATCATACCACATCTTCTTTTTATAGTAGTTTGTAAAGTTGGTCGCTGGTGGAGAGTTGTATAATTTGGCAATCATATCACATTTTATCATTTTTAATATTGATAGATTTTTATAATATATGCAAATTGAGTAATGCAAGTTTGAAATATGACAATTAGTAGTACCACTTTACTTTGACAAGAGTAAATGATTCATGATATATAAGAAACAAAATACAAATCTAATTTGTTTGCATCATCCTCGCTTCCAGCTTTAATTAATAACTATTTGATGGTTCTTTTTACTTTGTTTACTTCTTGTTACCTTCAAATCATATTAATTCGTATAATAACTTGTATATATCAATTAGACGAAGTAAAATCATCACTCACATTAAAAATAAGCGAAATAACTTTTCCTACTGGCGCCTCAATGAACCATGAACAGTTAATGTTTGTCGGATATTTCCTTCCGAGTTCATAACCAGGCGATAATATTTCTCCCTGAGAATCATTTTTTGATATAACAGTACCATTTCGACATAACTTTTCCACTATATTACCGTTATCAACTTCTGTAAAATAAAAACTTCTTCTGTAAAATAAAAACAATGTACAATGTCCATTTGAAATTTGTTATTAAAATCAGCAAAACCCCACAGATTAGTTTTTTTCATTCATATTTTTATAAACAATTATTAACGTGTTTATCGAAATTTCCTCTCTCATGTAATATCCATGAACAACATGGGAAATTAAACGTAGATAGGCCGGTTTCAGTTGTGCATTCTCTTTAGACGAGGCATCGGATTTAACGTCCCATTCTGATCGGACGCGGCTGAGTACTTATACATCATGCACATCCAAACGGACACCGTACTTCGACTAGGTTTAACTGTCAGTTGGGAGAAGACAAAAGTTACAGTATTCCATTTCCCAGTCACCCTTTTGAATACTACTTATTTTAAGAGATTTTAACTTAAAACCATACGAATTGGTACGGACATTTCGTTGTATATATTATCAAGTACATTTCCTATCAGTATAGAAATAAGGAGATTAAGTACACAAGTACATTGGACGTTTGATGTGATCGGATTGATAATTTAGTCTTAGATGCATGATTTTTTTTATTGTTGTTAGAGGCTTTGAACTAGCTGTCATTTAACTGCGAGTACTCTCAAATATGTATCTAGTGTCTTTTTGTTGTTGGGATGTACAAGTACCCGGCCACGTCCACTTGTATTTTTGTCATCTGATGAGTTAAGCCTTTTTCAACTGATTTTTATAGTTCGTTCTTATGTTGTATTGTTATACCACTGTCCCAGGTTGGGGGAGGGTTGGGATACCTCTAACATCTTTAACCCCGCCACATTATGTATGTATGTGCCAGTCCCAAGTCAGGGCCTGTAATTCAGTGGTTGTCGTTTGTTTATGTGTTACCGTTTTGTTTTTCGTTCCTTTCTTTGTATACATAAAAAAGGCCGTTGGTTTTCTCGTTTGAATTGTTTTACATTGTCATTTCGGGCCTTTTATAGCTGACTATGCGGTATGGGCTTTGCTCATTGTTGAAGGCCGTACGATGACCTATAGTTGTTAATTTGTGTGTCATTTTGGTCTCTTGTGGAGAGTTGTCTCATTTGCAATCATACCACATCTTCTTTTTTATATATGTATATACAAAAATAATCTGTTCATTAATGAAAGAAAGCAATTATATGTACCTGTTTTGTTTTCAATGGTATAAGTAATATTGAATCCCGATCCCGATTTGTTATCGTCGCTCACAAATGATAGCACAACCGAGTTAGTCTTTGATAAAACATCATCAGGGAACATCTGTCCACAAAGAGTAGTGAGAACATCCCCGGATGGAGAAGTTCCATCTGTTATTGTCAAAGCATCATACAAACAATTCTGACTAAATTCTACGTCAAAATATGTAAAATGAAGCCTTATTAAGTATCCACTTGGGGCAAATATTCTCCATAAGCAACGAAGTCTAGGATAGTAGTTGCCGAAACCATAGTTTGGTGATGTAATAAAATCAGGTTCTGTATAATATATATCATGGTCACACAGGATCTTTGGAGCAGGTAGCGTGGGTATAGGCGTAGGCATTTCTGTAGGAAGAAAATAATAAATCTTATGTATTACGTTTTGCATACATATTTTAATTCTCTTTTTTAATCAACATGTGATGATTCATTCATGAGGCCCCTCATGGGGGGGTCCTAGTAATCACATAATCACCATTTTTTTGCCAATATAATCACATAATCATTAAATATTTGCTTATCTTTAGTAATCAAATAATCATAAACTAAAAATACAGTCCTAGGTAATCAAATAATCATGAAATATTTGGCTTAATAATCAAATAATCATTAAAAAAACGGCCAAGTAATCACATAATCAAAAACCCCATGAGGGCCCTCATTCATCTCCAGAAAAAAAGTTCACCACCAATTAAAATATTTGGAATACATTCAGTAGTTTCTGCTTCATACATTTGTACATTTATTTGAATGTCACCTTGGATTTTCTTTTCCCAAAGTAATTGAAATAATAGATACATAAAACTGAGAATGGAAATGGGGAATGTGTCAAAGAGACAACAACCCGACCAAATAAAAAACAACAGCAGAGGGTCACCAACAGGTCTTCAATGTAGCGAAAAATTCCCGCACCCGGAGGCGTCCTTCAGCTGGCCCCTAAACACATATATACTAGTCCAGTGATAATGAACGCCATACTAATTTCCAAATTGTACACAAGAAACTAAAATTAAAATAATACAAGACTAACAAAGGCCAGAGGCTCCTGACTTGGGACAGGCGCAAAAATGCGGCGGGGTTAAACATGTTTGTGAGATCTCAACCCTCCCCCTATACCTCTAACCAATGTAGAAAAGTAAACGCATAACAATACGCACATTAAAATTCAGTTCAAGAGAAGTCCGAGTCTGATGTCAGAAGATGTAACCAAAGAAAATAAACAAAATGACAATAATACATAAATAACAACAGACTACTAGCAGTTAACTGACATGCCAGCTCCAGACTTCAATTAAACTGACTGAAAGATTATGATTTCTATGAACATCAGGCACAATCCTTCCCGTTAGGGGTTTAGTATCATACCATCATAACATATATGAGAAGAACATAACCCGTGTCATGCCAACAACTGTTTTTATAATAAATGCAAAGACCTTATCAGTGACTCAATATTAACGCCAAAATATGCAATCTTTAATGACTTGACAACAGTATCGTAATTATATCCCTTCTTAATAAGTCTATTCAAAGGTTTTGTAAGTTTCTGAGGTGAATACTGACACCTTTGTGCTTTATAAAGAATATTTCCATAAAAAATTGGATGTGAAATACCTGAACGTATTAGAAGTCTGCATGTTGAGCTATATTTACGAATGATGTCTTTAAACCGATGATAAAATTTAGTAAATGTTTTGACTAGTTTGTGATATCGAAAACCCTGGTGTAATAATTTTTCAGTAATACATAAATTTCTCTCGTTAAAATCTAAAACATTGTTACATACACGAGCGAATCGTACAAGTTGAGATATATATACACACCGTAATATGGTGACAAGGGAACGTGACCATCTAAAAACGGATAATTAAAGATAGGAAATGAAAAATCATCCCTTTTATCATAAATTTTAGTATTCAGCTTTCCATTAGTGATATAGATATCAAGATCGAGAAAAGGGCAGTGGTCATTGTTAGTATTAGCTTTATTTAAAGTAAGTTCAACGGGATAAATTTCATTAATATACATACTGAAGTCGTCATTATTGAGAGCCAAAATATCATCCAAATATCTAAAAGTATTATTAAATTTGTTTATCAGATGTTGTTTCGATGGGTCTCTGCTTATTTTTGTCATAAATTGTAACTCATAACAATACAAAAACAGGTCCGCAATAAGTGGTGCACAGTTAGTCCCCATTGGAATTCCGATAATCTGACGATATACGGAATCCCCAAAGCGAACAAAAATGTTATCTAGTAAAATTTCAAGGGCATATATAGTATCAAAGCATGTCCAATTAACATAGTTTTTTTGTTTATTGCTACTAAAAAATGACCTAAAAGAGTTTGAACATATATATTCATGAATATTTTCGCCATTAGAGATATAAAGAAATATTTTCAGTTATTTCACAGAGTACACAACTACCACAAATGAGGGGGGTTTAATACAACAAATAACTATTTATTTAAGTAGGTGAGGGCTATTACTTACCAACTGCAGAAAACTGCAAAGAAAGTCCACTGGTTCCATTGACAGGGTCTAACTGGTAAATAACCTTAGCTATATGATATGAAGTTACTATATCCAATGGAATTGTCTGTCCACAGTATGGTCCGTACGGAATCCTTAAATTTGGTCCGTCCATTATAACGATAGAGTCATGTGAACAATATCTGTCTTCATTTAGATTGAAATCAGTAAACCGGAAGCGGATATTATAACCTTGTGGTGCCTCTATAAACCATACACATTGGGAGTCAAAGGTTTGATTAAGTTCTGACGTATCAATGTAATGTGTAGTTTCGTTGTCGATGGTAAACACTTGATTACAAACAAGTTTTTCCAATTGATTTGATCCGCTATTGTTTTTAGTTGCTGGAAAAATTGAAATGAGCATTCAATTATACCCATAAAACAAATTCTTTATCACAGTCACATTGCAAAATCTAATGTATTGCGAAATCCAATGTATTGCAATGGCAATTGAAAACGTAGACACAATTCTGCTGTACCCGTCAAAAAAAACTTATTGTGTTTAATGGAATCCTTTTGTCTCTTTTGCATCTCCCATCCAGTTATCGGTTATAATACGTGATTATATATATAGACAAAACACTTTAAATACCTAAACTAACAAACTTAAACAAGGTCTTTTTTCTTCTTTCTTATTAAAAACACTTGTGTTTCCTTTACTTTAATCGTCCTTTCATTCTGTGCGATCCTCTTTCTGATATTTCTAGAATGTGTATGCTGGTTGTTGATGGATTGGATTGCGGTCTCATTGGTGTATCACCCTTAAATCGGTTTGTTGATCTGTTCTTCTGTTAATTGTTAATAATAAGTTTGTTTTTTTTTGTTTACTCAAATTCCCATTCTCATTTTTATCTCATCAATATATAGTTATAGGAAGATGTGGTATGAGTCCAATTAGACAACTCTCCATCCAAGTCACAATTTATAAAAGTATATGCATATTTATGTAGATACACTTTCACCTATTTCCTAACTTTAACAACATACATTTATAATTTACAATTAAAGATTATCGTCTGTACATACCATTCACTGCTGACCAGTGCATTGAAAATCCCTCGGACCTGGTCATATTAATGGTCTTAAAAACAATCTGTATATGGTTTCTTTCTATTGTCATATCAACTGGAGGCTGTCTACCACAATATTTACCTACAATTGTACACAACACAATACACAGCTAACTAAATAAACATTACATTTAATGATAGGCAGTATTTTTATATGGAGAGATCACATCAGAATATATTTGCATCTAAAACGATGCAGAATATACTAAGGGGATAATAAAACTCAGAATTTGGTGAAAACCAGACAATACCTTGGCTAAAAGAAAAAAGACGAAAAACAATAACAGTCTGGCACACCATATAGAAAAAAAATCCGCAATAAGAACCACAACAAAAGAGCCGACGAGGTTCTCATATATTTCGGAAGGATACGCAAATTCTGCTGTACTAATGGTACTCGTCGTGTTACTGTAATTACAACAAAACATATTAAACCTACCTAGAGCTTCTCCATTATCCTGATATACTGCAACAAATTTATCTGTGCAGTTGTCCAGAAATGCTTTAATGCGGAATCGTTGTAGGAAATGAATTTTGATAAACTGCAATGAAAAGATAAAAAAAAAAGTATGTTCATGTATAGTTTACTTCAAATTAAATTTTGTTTTTATATTTTTAAAAAGATAAGTAGGGACTTAAACTGAATAATATTGTGCATCATTTTCATCATTAGAAATCATTGAAGTTATTAAAACATACAGATACTCATAGGGTTCAATTCGAATGAGATTTATAATTTCTTCCTGAACATGCATGAAATATTTGCTACTGGACGCTAAGCAACCAGCAATTAATCAATCATTCATAAAGAGTGAGATTTGAAGATCACCTGATATCAACTCCAGGTTTTTTTATTCCAAAGTGGCATTATATACGACTTTTAAGATAATTACATGCACTATCTTATCATATTAAATTGATACGATTAAGATTTGCGATAAACCCAAGGACACAAATTAAGCAAAATACCAATCATCACAACGAACAACACGTTTTAGATTTTAAGTAGTTCCATTTTTAGTGAAAACTAACTTGGTTTCCAAAAAACTATAGCTGCCATATATTGACCGACATTGGCTGAAGACGTAATATTGAGACAGAAAAAAATATGTCCATGCACTTGCTTTTTAAATATAACTGTCACCATTCTATTAAACTGTATTGTATTCTATCCCATGCAGTCTTTTTGTTTCGTATAGTGAGTATATAAACGTTTGTGAATGATATACCCACCATGTCATCTGGAACACTAATGTCCCATATACAGGTCCTGTTATTAGGGAAGTCGAATGGATTATATCTTCCTCTGATATCACCCTTAGTTCCCGTCCTATATTTTAACCCTCCACAACCAGACAAAGTATTTTCACAGCCTTGCTCGTCACTGTTGTCACCACAGTCATCGTTATAATCACAGCGCCACTTAGCGGGAATACAACCTCCATTGCCACATCTGAACTCTGAACTGCTACATTCTACCTCTACAAAAATGATCTGATACATTTAACCTATTGTCAAACACATTCAAAGTAAGTAGATATAAGAAGATGTGTTATGAGTGCCAACGAGAAAACTATTCACGCAAGTCACAATTGTAAAAGTAAACCATTATAGGTCAAAGTATGGTTTTCAAATCGGAGCCTTAGGTTTCATCGCACAGCAAGCTATAAAGGGTACGTACATTTACGTTGCTGTCTGACATGCTACTGTTATGATATTGTAATTATTATGTTTATTTATGTTGGCCTAATTTGTGTTGTATGGCCTGATAGTTGTTTACCAAATAATCTTATAACTGTGCAGTTTAGGAATGATTGGAACTTTCTAGAATGATCCTTATAAAAGATGCGTAATTTAAACTTCTACGTTATTCCAGAAACTTCCGTTGTAACTTTCCAGGATTTTCCACAATGTTCCATTATAGAGTGTTCTAGAATTTTCCATGACAACACTATATATACAGACACTAAAGTTAAACTCTCATAATTAAACTTGGACATAGACATTGATAGACATTAGTATTCACAGCATTTGGATTGACACTTTTATTCTACAAACAACATCATACTGGATTGTGACATTAGTAGTGAACGTAATATTCAAATTGGATTCCGAAAGATTTCCGGATACAGATAAAGATAACAGATTGGACTCATATTTTGACAGTTAAGTTAACAGTAATATTTGTGTAATACCTTTTGTAAACTTTTGTATATTAAATATTGTTAAATTTTACTATTGATTTGTGTCTTTTGTTGGCTACAATTTAAAGGCGATTTCTGGCCGTAACAGAAATTGTGGGCTCGTCCTGGGATCTTAAAAATATTTTATTCAAAATTTGTTAAGTATTTGTATTATAACTAGCCAACAAAATTCTACAAAATGGCATTTGATGCCAGTAAATTTTTGAAAACGCCAGACCTGGAGGGGTTTGATAATTTAAAGAAAGAGGAATTAGTGTTGCTTGCTAAACATCTGAAATTAGATTTTAGAGTATCTATGAGAAAACAAATTATAAAAAATTTGGTTATAGACAAATTAGTGGACGCAGAAATTTTAGGTGAAGAGGCTCTTGAACTTAAGGTCGAAAATGTTGACGCCTTTAAATTAAAACAGCTTGAATTAGAACATGAACTTAAATTAAAAGAACTAGAAATGAAGGAAAGATTGGAAATGGATAAAAAAGAAAAAGAAGATGAATTTAAATTGAAACAAGATGAATTAAAGTTAAAACAGGCAGAACTTGAAATGAGGGAAAGACTAGAGATGGAGAAACTAAAACTTGAAATGGTCAAAGAAGAAAGAAACACTAAAGTCCAGTCAAAATCAGAATATTTTGATGCAGCAAAAAATATACGTTTGGTTCCCAAATTTTGTGAAAAAACAGTCGATAAATATTTTCCGCAGTTTGAGAAAATTGCTCATAATTTGAATTGGCCAAAGCCATATTGGACTACAATGCTACAAAGTGTTTTTGAGGGTAAAGCCGCTGAAATATACTCCGCACTTCCATCAGAAAAAAAGTTCCAATTATGACACGGTGAAACAGGAAGTTTTGAAAGCTTATGAGCTAGTACCAGAAGCATATAGACAGAAATTTAGATCTTATAAAAAGTTTGATTCGCAAACCTATGTGGAATTTGCTCGGGAAAAAGAAGATCTATTTGATAAATGGCTTACTTCAAAGAAAACAAACAACAATTTTGATGACCTAAGACAATTGATGTTATTAGAAGAGTTCAAACAATGTGTTCATTTAGACTTAAAAGCACATTTAGACGACAAAACTGTTGGGACAATTCACGATGCTGCTGTAATTTCAGATAATTATACCCTTTCACATAAAAGAAGTTTCAAGGTCAAAATGTTAATACTTCAAATGGAAATTACAAAAATCAAAGCACTGAGCGTACTGATAGTAAGCCTGTTGTACAGAATAAGAGTCAGTCCAATTATAATATGTCTAGTCCAAAATTTGATACTTTTGAGAAGAAGTCACTGATTTGTGCTTATTGCAAGAAAAATGGTCACCTGATGGCTGATTGTTTTAAACTCCAGAAGAAGAATGAACGAGATAATAAGCCAAAATCCAGTGCTTGTACGACACCTTATATTACCAGTACGTTGGAATGTCCTGCGAGTCAGGCTTTTAAGTCCAGTTTTTGTGATAACATGGAGGAATATAAACCCTTTATGTCTGATGGGTTTATTTCTATTGTTGATGATACCACTCTTCAGCCTATTAAGATTTTACGGGACACGGGAGCTTCTCAGTCTTTATTGTTAGAAGGTGTGTTGCCTTTGTCCGAGAAGACTTCTGTTGGTGCCTCCGTTTTGTTACAAGGTGTAGAGTTAGGTTGTATAGATGTTCCTCTCCATCGTATTTATCTGAAGTCAGATTTGATAACTGGACCAGTTGTTGTAGGTGTTCGTCCTAATCTCCCTGTTGAGGGTGTTACCTTATTGCTAGGAAATGATCTAGCTAGGAACAAAGTGGTTGCTGAACCAATTGTTACCAGTGAACCGGTGGTGGATGTTAAATCACCTGAAGATGATGCTGAATTGTATCCAGCTTGTGTTGTTACTAGGGCGATGGCTAGAAAACAACAAAATGAGAATTTGCAAGAAGACAAGTTTGATTACATGGACCTTTCTGACACTTTTATAGCTGATATTGAAGATCCTGGTAACTCAGAAAAGGCTATTATAAAACCACCTAGTGTTAACAAAAATGTTATTATGCCATGGCCAGATGTAAACAGCCATTCATTAGACCGAAATAATTTACTCGAAGAACAACATAAAGACCCTGAGGTTCTTCAGCTCAGCCAGAGGGCTCAATCACAGGAGGAAGCAGACAAAGTGGCCGAATGCTATTACCATCAGGACGGCATTTTAATGAGGAAGTGGAGGCCTCCTGATGCTACCCCAGAAGAGGAATGGAGAGTGGTATATCAAGTGGTGGTGCCTAAAGTATATAGGCAAGAAATTATTGGTCTTGCTCATGACACCCCCTTGGCCGGACACTTAGGTATAAGAAAGACTTGCCTTAAAATCTTGCAGCATTTTTACTGGCCTAAACTTAGAAATGATGTTGCAGAATACTGCAAATCATGTCATATATGCCAGGTAAACCTAACCAGAAAATACCACCAGCACCACTTCTGCCTATTCCAGCCTTTGACGAACCTTTCAGCAGAGTTCTAATTGACTGTGTTGGACCTTTACCAAAGACCAAGACTGGAAATGCATATTTATTGACAATCATGTGTACATCTACCCGCTTTCCTGAAGCTATTCCGCTCAGAAATATCAAGACACCTACTATCGTCAAAGCTTTGATCAAATTTTTCACATTAGTAGGACTTCCTAAGTCTATACAGTCCGACCAGGGATCAAATTTCATGTCAGGTTTATTTCAGCAAGTCGTATACCAGTTAGGGATTGCTCAGTACAGATCAAGTGCTTATCATCCAGAATCTCAAGGTGCCTTAGAACGTTTTCATCAAACATTGAAGAACATGATTAGAACTTTTTGTCTTCAATTTGACAGAGACTGGGATGATGGAGTTCACTTTCTACTTTTTGCGGTTCGAGAGGCTGTTCAAGAATCCCTTGGATTTAGTCCCTTTGAGTTGGTATTTGGTCATACTGTAAGGGACCGTTAAAATTGATTAAGGAAAAGTGGCTTACTGAACATACTGACTTGAATCTTTTAGACTATGTATCTAGATTTAAAGAAAAATTGTATACTGCTTGTCAAATTGCTCAGAAAAACTTAAAAAATGTACAGAACAAGATGAAAATATGGTATGATAAAGATGCCAGGGACAGAGTTTTTGAGCCTGGTGATAGCGTACTTGTATTTCTGCCTGTCCCTGGACATCCTTTACAGGCTAAATATTGTGGTCCTTATACAATAGAGAGTAAAATTAATGATTTGAATTATATTGTAAAAACTCCAGGTCGGCGCAAACAAAATAGAGTGTGTCATATTAATATGTTAAAACCATATTTTGAGCGTACTAATGAATGTGATAGTAAACCAGTTGCCACTTTAGGCATGGTTAAATTTGAGAACAATCATGACAAACCAGATGTAATTGAACCACCTTTTAGTTCTAAAACTATGGAAGAGACAGTTAGATTGAAAATTCTGAAATTTTATCAAATTTAGACTCAAAACTTGCACATCTGTCTTTTGATCGTAGAGAAGAAATAAAAACTTTGGTATTTTCTTTTAAAAATCTTTTTCCAGATGTGCCAAACAAAACCACTGCTGTTTGTCATGATGTTGATGTAGGAGATGCTTCTCCAATTAAGCAACATCCTTACAGGCTCAATCCACTCAAACTTGAAGTTATGAGAAAAGAAATTAAATATATGCTTGACAATGATATTATTGAGCCGAGTAACAGTGAATGGAGCTCTCCTTGTCTCCTTGTGCCAAAACCAGATAAAACTTTTCGTTTCGTGACTGATTTCAGAAAAGTAAATTCAGTCTCAAAATCTGATTCCTATCCGATTCCAAGGATAGACGATTGTATTGACAATATTGGTCAAGCAAAATTTGTGAGCAAATTTGATTTATTGAAAGGTTATTGGCAAGTTCCATTGACACAGAGAGCTCGTGAAATATCAGCTTTTGTTACACCAGATGGCTTATTTCAATATACTGTAATGCCGTTTGGCATGAAAAGTGCACCAGCTACATTTCAAAGAATGATCAATAATGTTATAAAAGATTTAAACTGTTGTTTGCTTATATTGATGATCTAATTGTATGTAGTGATAGCTGGGAACAGCATTTAACACATTTGTATGATACTTTTGATAGATTGTCACAATCAAATTTGACTGTTAATCTTGGTAAAAGTGAATTTTGTCAGGCCACTGTTGATTATTTAGGGCATACAGTTGGCCAAGGTCAAGTGAAACCTATTATGGCTATAAAGTGGAAGCTATTTCCAAATTTCCTCCTCCTACAAATAGAAAACAACTTATGAGATATTTAGGCATGATAGGATTTTACAGGAAATTCTGTTCAAATTTTGCTACTGTTGTTCAACCATTGACTCATCTTTTACGAAAAGATTCTAAATTTATCTGGAGTGAAAATTGTCAAAAAGCTTTTGAAAATAGCAAATCACTTTTAATTAATAGTCCAGTTCTGATTACTCCAGACTTTGAAAAACAATTTAAACTTGCCGTTGATGCAAGCGATGTAGGAA
Source organism: Mytilus edulis (assembly GCA_019925275.1). Lineage (NCBI taxonomy): Eukaryota > Metazoa > Mollusca > Bivalvia > Mytilida > Mytilidae > Mytilus > Mytilus edulis. The sequence goes on along the minus strand of CM034356.1, from coordinate 88,480,955 downwards.
TAGGAGCTGTTTTATATCAAGAGACAGATGATAATGTTGAAAACCTATATCATATTTTTCTAAGAAATTAGATAAACATCAGAAAAATTATTCAACTATTGAAAAAGAGTGTTTTGCAATGTTGTCAGCACTTCAACATTTTGATGTATATTTGAATCCCACTGTATATCCTATTCTTGTTTATACTGATCATAATCCTCTCACCTTCATGCATAAAATGAGAAACAAGAATCAGAGGTTGACTAGGTGGAGTTTATTGTTACAGGAATATGATGTAATTGTAAAACATATTAAGGGTAAAGATAATGTAATAGCTGATGCTTTATCTAGAGCTTATTAAATCACTTTGTATATATTATGTATTTTTGTTCATATTATTCATGATAAGTTTTTGTTACACTAAAACTTCTTTTAAGGGGGAGGTGTTATGATATTGTAATTATTATGTTTATTTATGTTGGCCTAATTTGTGTTGTATGGCCTGATAGTTGTTTACCAAATAATCTTATAACTGTGCAGTTTAGGAATGATTGGAACTTTCTAGAATGATCCTTATAAAAGATGCGTAATTTAAACTTCTACGTTATTTCAGAAACTTCCGTTGTAACTTTCCAGGATTTTCCACAATGTTCCATTATAGAGTGTTCTAGAATTTTCCATGACAACACTATATATACAGACACTAAAGTTAAACTCTCATAATTAAACTTGGACATAGACATTGATAGACATTAGTATTCACAGCATTTGGATTGACACTTTTATTCTACAAACAACATCATACTGGATTGTGACATTAGTAGTGAACGTAATATTCAAATTGGATTCCGAAAGATTTCCGGATACAGATAAAGATAACAGATTGGACTCATATTTTGACAGTTAAGTTAACAGTAATATTTGTGTAATACCTTTTGTAAACTTTTGTATATTAAATATTGTTAAATTTTACTATTGATTTGTGTCTTTTGTTGGCTACAATTTAAAGGCGATTTCTGGCCGTAACACTACTCTGAATAGGATATGAAGTCTAGTTAAGAAAATCATTCTAGTTTGTGTGTAAAAACCAAATTAAAAGTCTAGAAAGTTTGACCAATAATGCAGACAACATTCTTTCGCTTACAATTCAAATTTAGAAGCAGTCTTACATAAAATAAACACATACTTCAAGTCTAAACCTCCTGATTGCACTTGTGCTAGTTCCCAATTCACATATAATCCTGCTGGCCACGTTATTACCGGTGACCTCAACATTGTTAATAACACTTCTCTACGAAATGTGTTATCGAAAGGTCCGAAATATCGTGAGCCTAAATTCATCAATTGGAAATACAACTTTAAAATTTTGATGGATTCAGTTGGGGATTATGCCAGGCAATGGGCTAAGCGCGAGAAGGAAGACGTAGACACTCTTTCCGAATGGATAAAGGCAGTGAGGTCGTTGATACAAATCAGAATTAAGAAACTGAATGGGTCTATCAATGCCCATGCTAAGTCAATCTTTAAAGACCCAAATGTTGCAAAACACCTATCCTACCTCCATGAAAAATATGTTGTTGTTACCGCAGATAAAGCCCCAAACAACATCGTTTTTGTGTGTAAAACTCATTACATTAACTGCTTGATAAACGAATTAGGTATTGGCAATTCACTTGGAAACTCAACATATACCCTCACGACACTTACCAAAGAGGAAATCCTGGATAATCATAGGTCTGTTCTGTGTTCCTTTGGAATTTCAACCAAAGATGAAGAACTAGATCTGCCATCACTGTATTGGATACCCAAACTACATAAGTGTCCTTACAAACAACGGTATATTACTGGGTCTTCCAAGTGCTCCACGAAATCTCTTTCTAAATTATTAACATCTATTTTATCAGCAATCAAAGACGGGCTTTAAAGTTATTGTGAAACTGCCTATTCTAAAGGAGGCGTGAATCAGATGTGGATACTGAAAAATTCCAAAGATCTTTTAGAGTACATACAATCTAACTCTCTTTCATCTTGTAACAGTATTAAAACATTTGACTTTTCTACTCTTTACACCAGTATTCCACATTCCAAACTAAAAGACAAATTGAAAGAGTTGGTATTGCTTTGCTTTGTAAAAAAGAATGGCCAACGTAGATACAAGTATCTTGTCTTAGGAGGGATAAATCTACTTTGTAAAGGATCACTCTGATTCGAACAAAAAATTCTCTGAAACTGATATTATCAAGATGCTTGATTTGTTGATTGACAACATATTTGTTACGTTCGGAGGACGTGTTTTTCAACAGACTGTCGACATTCCAATGGGAACAAACTGTGCCCCTCTACTTGCCGACTTGTTTCTTTATTGTTATGAGGCTGACTTCATGCAGGAACTTCTTAGGAAGAAAGATAAGAAGTTAGCAATATCCTTTAACTCTACTTTTCGCTATATAGATGATGTTCTTTCACTAAATAATTCAAAATTTGGTGACTATGTGGAACGCATATATCAAATCGAGCTAGAGATAAAGGATACTACAGATACAGTTAAGTCGGCTTCATATCTTGACTTACATCTAGAAATTGACAATAAGGGTCGGTTGAAAACAAAACTTTACGACAAAAGAGATGATTTCAGCTTTCCAATTGTGAACTTTCCATTTCTAAGTAGCAACATTCCAGCAGCACCTGCATACGGGGTATATATCTCCCAATTGATGCGATATTCCCGTGCTTGCATTTCCTATCATGATTTTCTTGATAGAAGGTTGCTGCTCACAAGAAAGCTATTAAACCAAGAGATCCAAATGGTGAAGTTGAAATCATCCCTTCGTAAATTTTACTGACGCCATCACGAGTTGGTTGACCGTTATGGAATAACCGTTTCACAAATGATATCGGATATGTTCCTTACGTCGTAACTACAATCCCCTTCCCTTTCATGAATGTGACCTACCGAATTAGACTATTTACCGGATTTGATATCACATAAGCAACACGACGGGTGCCACATGTGGAGCAGGATCTGCTAACCCTTCCGAAGCACCTGAGATCACCCCTAGTTTTTTGGTGGGGTTCGTGTTGTTTATTCTTTAGTTTTCTATGTTGTGTCGTGTGTGCTGTTGTTTGTTTGTCTTTTTAATTTTTAGCCATGGCGTTGTCAGTTTGTTTTAGATTTACGAGTTTGACTGTCCCTTTGGTATCTTTCGTCCCTCTTCTATGCACATTCTTGGTAAATGTTAAAGGTTAAACACTTTCATTTAATTTCCATAGCTTTCAAATAACCTGGTGGATCTCTTGGTAGTTCAATTAAGGTCAAAGGATCGATGACCGGTCGAGCCAACCTTAAGATATGGACATTCAAAGCTAATCCACTATTTACACAGTGTCTTAAGAATGAGTAAAGGTTAGTCGTAACATGGATAAATATTATTTTTAGCTAGCACATTAGAATGCTGCTACATCATATAACAAGGGAGTGTTCATATACTTGTATATATCATATTTATACTTTTACACCCTAAATTCGCACCGAAACATTGCGCGTTCGTCATTCATAGACTGGCTACAGTATCAGATTGATTTTTTTTAATGGACTACATTTATGAATAGAGGGCAAATTCCCATCCAACTGGACTTCTATTCCTCGACTTTTCTCAAATATTTTATTATGAATTTTTTACTTACTTTGCATTATACAGTTCTGTTCGTCTTTCAAGTTTCCACAGTCGTTCTCTCCATCACAAACCCATTGAGGTGAAATACATCTACCATTTAAACAATCAAATAGTTGGCCATCACATGTCGTTGTAACAGCTGAAATCATGTCAACTTTGATTTTTGAAATAACTAGATTTGATTTACAAAAATTGAATCAATTTTTATCCAAAAGACAATACATATAGCTTAAATTTGTCTTGGATTATCATCAAAACTGTATTTCAGGCATTCTCCAACAGTTTTTAATTTTGATTTCTTGCAAAGAAAAAGCCATTATAATATTATAACCATAAAGAAACACGTTTGGCTGTCATATTAAAATTTAAGTAAGGATTGACATATAAATTTTTAGATATTTAGATAAATTCAGGCGGCAAATTACCCTACTCCTTTCACTTTTCTTTTTTTATTTACTATCTAATGGTCTTGTGGAAAAAAGAATATTCATCATTTTTAATGCCATTTATCCTATTTATGGAATTAATGTAATGTCTTTTTTTTTTAAAACAGAAACAACGCTTTTTTTTAAGTTGTTTAAAGTTCGGTTAATGCATCAATTGTTCTTAAATCAGGATAATTTCCCTCATAAGGTCAAATGCTGATCCTTTAGACTAACCAATAGTATCTTTTGTTTTGAAAGTCGTTGATGATATAAGCATACGACCCAAAGTAGTAGAGGCAAACAACGACACTGTATAATTGGTAGATGGACTCAGAGCAGCAACCGTATAATTTAAATTTGAGACCAATACAGAAATACCAAACGCTGTTTTAGGATGACCTGTTTCTTCAAATCGTATGCGGTAACCTGAAAATTAAATTATACATGTAATAATATGTTAATTCCTACCTATAAATTAATAAAATACCGAAACAGTACTACAACTTTTGCGTTTTGATATTTTGCTGTATTAAAGACCAATATCACACACCTTCCTTTATTCATATTAATGTGTATTTGGATTGGTTATTTGAAACAAAAAAACATATAATTTTAATACTTAAAGGTATTTAGGTATTTGTATCCTTCGTCTCTGTTCTCTGATTTAAAGATGTCCCACAGGCAATCATACCCTGTCTTGTATTCAATAACTTGCAAATCAAAAACAATGATAACATTTGATAAGAATTTAGATTCCTTATAATTTTAAGAAACTTTACCGTTCAGGGTTCCATTGACTATATTGGGTGGAGTCCATTCTATTGTTGCTGAAGTGTCTTTAATATTAGTTACCACTAAATCTTTTAATAAACCTGAAAAAGCAATATAAAACATTTTAGTAAAGTGTTTCAAAAATCGGAAACCGTCATATTCAGAAAAGGAATGAAGGTGTTTTACAATCGTTTAAACGAGCTTGTATACCTTTGTATACCCCTTTTTTTAAACAACTGAATGCTTTCATGTTCTCATGCATGAAGCGCTCATGTCCTATTTTCGTGAACAGTATTTCAATGCATTTGACTTTTGACAAAGTATAAACAAACACTGATTTTATTAATATCTGGTACCCTGTGTTTGGAGAGTGACACGACCTCCTCTGCATTTTTAAATTTCTAACAATTCATACCAGATTGTAAGATTGCAAAAAATACCGGATTCATTTCTTAATTTGAATGAAATATTGGACGTTTGAGAGGGAAAAAAATCGGCTAATCAAGCATGATAACTTCAGTATGTCTGACTATGCATGTGACGGGTGTTGTGAGCCAAGTCTCATCCGGTTCTATGGACGACAATTATAAGAATTTTGTTTAACATACATGTATACTAGTATACAACAACATTCAATGTATCCCTCTTGAGGTGCTAAAAGATTTTGATTCAAAAAGCGAAGGGTGCTGCTTATGTAGGATTTAATAATGTCCCCAATGAAAAAGTGTCCACCGGACACATTTTCATAGTAAATACTGTCCAAGGGCAATATTTACTTATTTAGATGTGTCCTGGACACAATTTTCTATGAAAATATGTCCTCAGGTATGAAAAAGTGTCCATGAACATGGACATAATTCACTACCATAATATTGTCCAGGTGGACATTTTTTTCACAGGACAGTGTGTACGCAAAGGCATTTTTTGATATGACTAAAGTTTTAAATGATATCAATTACCTTGTTATTACTGAATGTATTTTACATGTTTTAACTCTAATTGCAAATTTTTATTAATTGTTACTTTGGCATATAGAGCTGTCTTATTGGCCCTCATACCATCCTTATCTTCATATTTATATCTTTTATACAATTTCGGTAAAGCACCATTTGCGCAGAAATTCAACAGTTAAAGAGCACCACAGCCGACATCTTAACGGCCGTCTGGCGTAAACATCGAATTCTGTAGACCAAAATTCATTCATTATGTACCAAAAATCGTCAGTGGTGGTTACATAGACGTTTGGCACCCGCCTTGGCCAAAAGTCATGCGTTTCGCCAGATTTAGGTCCGATAGAGCAAATTTTGCATCAGATTTGACATGGTTTAGACGATGAAAACCACCACCAATATCAAAAAGTCAGCTTGAGTTTGCTTTGCAGGACAAGTGGAATAACATTCCTCGAGATCACATTAAACGTCCGGGATGATCAATTCCACGGCGCTGTCGAGATTGCGCTGCACAACAGGGTTGTAACATTTTTTGTTAGGACTGATTTGATGATTCGACATTGGATGTTTCGTTTATCTATTGCGACCGAAAGATGACAATGAAACATTTTTGTTTGATATCGATCTATTGTTAGAATTGTTAATTTTCAAGAACAATTCATTTTGAAAGATCATGATTTCTAATATAAATTTTATTTTTGAAAAACCAAGTGTTGCGTTTTCATTGGCACTCAGTATATATAAATAGAACCATACAAATAGTTAGCAAATACATATAAAAAAAGATGTGATATGATTGCCAATGAGACAATTCTCCACAACAGACCAAAATGACATAGAAATTAACAATTACAGGTCGCCACACAACCTTCAACAATGAGCAAAGCTAATGCAGCATAGTTGGCTATAAAAGGTCTCAAAATGACAATGTGAAACAATTCAAGGGAGAAAAATAACAGGCTTATTTATGTACAAAAAATAAAGAAAAAACGAATATGTAACGCATAAACAAACGACAACCACTGAGTTAGGGACGACATCAAAAGTTCAATGAAGGATAAAAAACTTAATTCAAATAGTTTTTTCACTGACCCCCCTACCCCCCTATTAACTTAATTTGGGAAAAATTTATTGACCCATATGGATATATGTAAAAATCAATGTCGGATAACCAAATCTTGCAGCAGTTCAACCCCCCACCCCTAAACTATTTGAATTAAGTTTTTTTATCTTACATTGATCATGATGTCGTCCCTTACTGGCTCCTTATATCGTTCTCAGATATCATCTCCCAATTTAAAAAAATCACGAAAAATTGAACCTATTATGTGTTGCTCTCCTAGCTATAAAATGCATCCAAAATCAAAGATGTGGAACATATTCTATCATAATCATTTGGTAACTAATGCAATTAGTGTCTCTTCCATGCCTGTCTTGAACATAAAAACTAAACTAAATATAAAATAAACAGTACTAATGCTCCGGTTGGTTGTCATCGTGCAACACAGTTAATAACACATATAGGAAAATCATAGAACTACATTTATCATAAAACACTGTCAAACATTCAAACATACTATCCACACTCATCTGTGTCCACACTTGTATCTTTTATAATATAATTATATACAATGTCATGTATAATTCAAACTTAAATAAGTTACAGATGCTGTTCAGTTTTATTTTCCTTGGAGGACACAATTTAATAACATTTACTACAAAAGTTGCTGTAAAATGCTGCCCACTTAGGAGACAGTATTTCATGGCAGTGGACATTATTTATTTTCTATTGCCTTCTTCTCTGACATAATAAATATAGTTAAGTTCTTCAGATTTGATTTTACACTTCCTTCTTATTGTTATTCTTTCATTGTCATTACCATTTGCTGGGAATTTCTAAGAACTTAAATTTCTCTATATTAATCACTTCCATCCATTATTTGTTTGTTTACATTTGTATATTAATCAATTTCTCATCAATCCTTCATATTTTAATTATAATTCAAGTATTATAAAACTTTTTAATGACCTTTGTATTACTTCCCTTGGAGGACACAATCTAATAGCAACTTCTATGAAAATTTGTCCTGTGGGTGGACACTATTTCATATCTTTTACAGTAAAAATCTGTCCATTTGAGGGACACTATTCCATGGCAATGGACATTATTAAATACCAAAATTCTATGAAAAACTGTCCATGTGGACACTTTTTCACAGGACACTATTATGTCTTACACTTACGTATTAAGAACTATAAAATTGTCGTAAGCGTTATTTAACCCTGCTTGCCATCACAATAACACAAAAGCATATACATTATTTATTATAAAATATTATCAGAGTTTAGTGTATTACGGACAAAGACTAGTTCATCAAATTACATTTGCAAAGATTTAATTAATAGATTTAAATTGTAAAAGGAAACTGAAATGAGTGCAACCGATTCCAAATACCTGCGTAGACTGTTTGAAACACTAAAACAAGAAGGTTAATGTGTACACCATATCCAACCATTCTTTAATGTATGTGTGTTAGGAATATTGATAAGTAATAATCTACACTGTGTAATATAAGATAAACGCTTCAACTAGGAAGACAAAGTTCTTAAATGACCTGTCGATATTACGTCACCACAATCAGACTTATGTTGTTATGTATGGAATTTTGAAGTAGTGCCTTCAAAGAATGTCGTCATCTTAAACGTCATCATACGTCTATTGTGATCTTTTTTTGTATCAATTCTATAATTTTGGGTAAGAAACCTATAAAATATTCTTATTTTTTTTAATTCTTAAATTTGTGATATCTTTGTTATAACATACGAAGACTGGGAACGATTTGGTTTGAGCACTGTCCTTTTATTGGACCGTTTAGTTTCATTTATATGTGTTTAGAATATTAAAAAAAAACATATAAAAGGAAACCACTGTCTGAGTATCTAAACGCAAGATGGAAAATATCATTGCTAAAAAAACCTTATGTTATTTGGTTACCATGGTTTATTTTAACCATATTACCTTATAATCATACTTTCCTAGGAATGGTTGTGTGTTTGTAATGGCGCAAAACATTAAGATAATTCTTAGCATGTGTATAACGAATCGTTGTGTTATTGTAATTGTAATGGTGCAAAACATTAAGATAATTTTAAACATTTGTATATATATAAAGCCTTGTTGTTGACGTTTACAATCAGTTTATAACAAAGATACGGCCCGTACTGATTGACCTTTTATTTGTACTAGTTGAGACTAAAGGTTACACAGTTAAAACAGTTCCGTTTTCCTTTACATGTGCACCTTCTTTCGACTAAAATCACATGAACATTTTAATCGGATGTCGTTGGGTTCTACATTTTTTTCTGCTGTTGAAACTGAGACAAATAAAAAAAAATGCACAGTACTAAATTGACATTGACTTTTTTCTATTAGTGATGCAATAGAACTTTTAGAATGCAAATGAGAGAAAAAAGAAGGCCATAAAAAAATGGAAAAGAAACTTACCCAGAAATGACAGTTAATGGATACTTATCACAATGATTAAATTTGCTTGAACGTGTGGTCATACCAACAAATATAATGAATCAAACTGTTGAAATTCACAAATATTTTAGACATCACCATATATCTGGAACATTACATAGAGATATGATTGTGTCTGTATGTTAATGAATATGCAATTGAACTAACTTTACATTAAAAATTCTTTACAAACCATTGGTTAAAGGGGCACTAGCTACGATATATATAAAAAAATAAAGTATGATTTTTTTTTAGATCAACCATTAATCAAATTGGAATAATGAAATAAGAATTTGCTTTTAGCAATCAATTTCCTTTAATTTTGTTGAAATAAGCGATTAAACATAATTTTTGACTGATTCACTTGCAAGTGAAAACGTCATCATCATTCTAACCGGTATTCATGTGAACTTCAAGTTAACCCGTAGCTAGAGATTGACAACGCATGCATTGTACGTGTACTGGTTATTTAAAGAAAAAGAATGTCAACAATGAAAGTGAAACTACGGTAAATCATTTGATTACTAATTCGATGCACATAAAATCATTCTTATATGGTTAAAAACAATGAGAAACATCTATTTTTAATCTATAAAATAAAATCAAACAGACCTATAAAAATGCAATTGCACGTGTTGGTTTAATCTATTCGTATCTTTATTTTTGTTTACATCGCTTATATGGTCATCTGAGGTCAAATCGATAGTTAATTAGATGGCGTCTGGACTAAAATACACACGAAACGAACCTATATATTATCTACCCCATGCTCTGTAAACTGTTTATTTTAGACTTTTGATAGTTTGGATAAATGTTTTACATTGTTATAAACCAAATATGAGAATTTGAGTCAAATCGGTTACAATGAATTTGACAGCTAGTGCCCCTTTAAGTAAACGAAGCAAGGAACCTTCTAAATAGTCAACAATTTTCATGCATTAGACAACCTGCAGATAAATTATGTTGCCATTGCATATGCCTTTGAGGTATCGAAAGACTTACTTTAAGAAGAAGACATTGCTCCTTAAATGAAAGCTGTATGGCGGAACGATTCGACCAAGTAATGACATCCAGCCACTCCCTAGAGAACATTATGCACTTGGACAGTAACAGAACTTCAACTAAAATAAGATAGCTTCTGCACAAAACATAACTCAAGCGGAGAACAAAGAACTTATGCTAGATTTAATGAAATGAATGTGTGAAAAGAAAATCCTTTCTTAGTCGACTTAACACCGGGTTTGTAATTACATGAGCAACACGACGTGTGTCCCACGTTGAGTAAGATCTACTTACCCTTCCGAAGCACTTAAAATCATGGGAAATGGTGTTTGTATTATTGATTTTTTAGTTTTCTATGTTGTGTTATGTATACTGTATTGTATTGGTTTTTTTGTGTTTTGTCAGAGAGTTATTTTCAAATTGTGAGTTTGAATGTCTTTGCCTCTCCCTTTAAGGGAGGGATATGTTGTTATTCTGTGGTTTAAATGTTGTAATGTTCTTTTATATTATTTATTTATGTTTTCCCCCTTCTGGGTGTTCTTATGTTTATTTGAACTGTATTTCAGTTTCGTAATGTTGTCAATTTAGTGGTATTTTTACATGTTTACATCAAAACATTTACTAAATTTTATCATCGGTATAAGGACATCATTGGTAAATATAGCTCAACATGCAGACTTCTTATACGTTCAGGTATTTCACATCCTATTTTTTTTATGGAAATATTCTTTATAAAGCACAAAAATGTCAGTATTCACCTCAGACGCTAACAAAACCTTTAAATAGACTTATTAAGAAGGGATATAGTTACGATACTGTTGTCTGGTGATTTAAGATTGCATATTTTGGCGTTAATAGTGATTCACTTATAGGGTCTTTGCATCGGAACTAAACACATTAATTTAAAACCAGATGTTGGCATGACACAGGTTATGTTCTTCTCATATATGTTATGATGGTATGATACTAAACCCCTAACGGGAAGAATTGTGCCTGATATTCATATGATGAAGACATAATCTTTCAATCAGTTTAATTGAATCCTTGAGCTGGCATGTCCGTTAACTGCTAGTAGTCTGTTGTTATTTATGTATTATTGTCATTTTGTTTATTTTCTTTGGTTATATCTTCTGACATCAGACTCGGACTTCTCTTGAACTGAATTTTAATGTGCGTATTGTTATGCGTTTACTTTTCTACATTGGCTAGAGGTATAGGAGGAGGGTGAGATCTCATAAACATGTTTAACCCCGCCGCATTTTTCGCCTGTCCCAAGTCGGGAGCCTCTGGCCTTTGTTACTCTTGTATTATTTTTAATTTTAGTTTCTTGTGTACAATTTGGAGTTTAGTATGGCGTTCATTATCACTGAACTAGTATATATATTTGTTAAGGGGCCAGCTGAAGGACGCTTCCGGGTGCGGGAATTTCTCGTTGCATTGAAGACCTGTTGGTGACCTTCTGTTGTTGTCTGTTCTATGGTCTGGTTGTTTTCTCTTTGACACATTCCCCATTTCCATTCTCAATTTTATTGCAATATAAGTGGGAGGTTTGGTTAGCATTTCTTTTAATGTCCTGTACAAAGTCAGGAATATGGCAGTTATTAAATAGATGCTCGGTGGCGTTTGTAATGGTATAGTTCAGTGTTTATGTTGTTCCGGTGTTTTTCTCTTATAATTTTTGTATTTCACTAGGTGTTAGTTTGTAATCCAGATTTGTTTTTTTAGGCTTCATCGATTTATGACAATTGAAAGCGGTATACTACTGTTGACTGTTAAACAGATGAATCCACAACAATGGTTATTTCTCCAACTGTTATGTGAAAAATTTTGACCATGTAGGCAAATTTTGCTTTTATTGAACGTATTCCAACATTGGATTTATTCAAACGAAACTGAGAAACCAATTAGGCAACCACAAAATGTGATAAACTTCTATTTGGTACAAAATGATTCGAGGAAAAGACTTAATTGAATGGTGACTAACTGCTCGATTTATATAGATTTGTATAGAATGCACACATTAGCAAATTATTACAATGATATCACAATATTTATAACTCTTTGAATGATAATTCTCAGTATTGCCCACTTCAGGGAGTATAACCCAGTTTGATATTTTGTCAATCCTGTGGGAGAACGTAATATTTCAACAGAAAACTGGCATTCCTTGGAAACGACCAGTGCTCCTTTCTTGTCGATTAATCCTCTCTCCTTAAGATACTGTCTAACTTCATTTTGATTCTGGGGAACTTCCATTAATATCTCTTTCATAGATTGCCGAAAATATGTTTAGCTTTTACTCAACTGTAACATTATTGAATGCAACTTCTCATCGATTTTGTTCTTGCCGTGAGCAACTCGACGAGTGCCAAATTGGATCTAAAAATGCTTTTCTGCTGGTTTTTGCTTAAGAGTTCATTCGATTTCCTCAGGTTTTATTTGTTACCTTGAATTGTCTTTTCTTAATCAATTTACAAGATTCGAACATCAGCATTCTATTGTTGCATTAATTTAACTGTTGACCTTTTTATGAATATTTCAATTAATTTGAATTAATTTCTTCTTTTGCTTGCTCGTGAAGCGTTTATGCTTTTCATCACAATTTTCATATTTTCTTATAACTCAACCAAGAGGAAGTAAGGTTGTATTTCATTTACATCCCCCTTAAATTAATCAGGCTATATTCCATCTGTTTTACATGCTTTGTATTATGTTCCTTTTCTGTTTTCTGGGGTTTTTCTTCAAGGCATTACGCCTCGAGATATGTACTGAAAGAGCTCGATCCTTTTGATGGCTTTTAGTAACAGTAATCATCACTCCTCCGATATCTCCTACACTCTTTTCATTGAGCGAATTTTCTAATTATTAGATGTGATCAGTAAACGTGGTTTCTATTTCTGTGATTTTCATGGACAGTTGAAACCGAATTGTTGATTCATCTATCTATGGAAATTTTTGCTCTGCTCTTTTTTATTATCGTTCGTGGAATGTTTCCAGGAAACATTCTTTTTTTTACCAAATTGAGGAGCTGTTATTGTTTTCTCCGTGTGGGATTTTGTGCTTTTAGACATATTATCTGTATGTGAATATAAAACAATGGGCCATAACGATTTCGTCTTAGTGTCGACGTTGTTACCTCAATAACGTGTTCGTGTGTATGCAGATGTTTTTGATATTTCCTGGTTTAAAAAAAAATCGTCATTTAATATTAAAGTCCACATGCAATGTTGAAGTTGATAATAGCAATCGTTTTTCAAAATACCAATGGGTTCAACAATAGTTTCTGATCATTTACACAACATCAAGGGCCAACTCATAATTAGGAAACACTTATTGACAGCAATAATGATTGATGGCACTCAATGGTTGGTTGTTACTCACCAAATAGTTATCAAAGGTACCAGGATTATAATTTCAGACGCGCGTTTCGTCTAGATAAGACTCATCATAAGACAAAGCCAGATTAACTTTCAAATACTTTTAAGTTTTGATATAATAAAAATGAGTTAAAGTAGATATCGAATACTATTCTGGAACTCATTCATCATTTATTCTTCATGTGATCATCATTTTATATTGTTAACGTTTCATTCCGTACATCTCTTTATGTGCGCCAGTTTTAGGAGTTTTATAAAGGACAGTGTAGGAATCCGCGTTACTTTCCCCTTTCTTGTAATGAGAAAACTGCTCAGCGAGTCGTGTGCACAACTGCAAAGAACATTCAGCGGACACGTTGTCCAAAAGAACAATTCGTGGCTAACCACAGCGTGAGTTACTTTCAAAACATTACAAATTATGTATTCACATCAGCGACAAACTGTTTTAATATATTTTCATATGTTATAAAGAAACTATGAACATTTAACGGTTCAAACTGTACGTATCTGCAATAACACAATTTAATCCAAGACAGAACCCGACGTGTTCAGGAATATTCATCCGTTTATAATTACAAAGAACCTTAACAGCTTTATATTTCTACGAACCTTTTATCCGTATTTTTAATGGACTTTAATTATCATTGAACACATTGTAAAATTGTATTTATATTTGTATTTTCAGTTTTTCACCATTTGGATTGGTAGTGAAATAAAAGTCAGCTCCTGATTGTTTTATCTTTACTTAAACCCAGTCGTCTTGGTTACACTCACTGGTCAGGCCAGTACAGTGAAAAAGCTACAACTTGCCTGTTGTTTTTCTTGGATAACGTACGCCACTCCACGACAGTCAACAGACCAACAACGTAGTTTCAACGACAACGTAGCAACGTACATACGTACATACCTTTACACTGACAGTGGACTACATATCTTGTGTGTACTCGGCAGCAAACCAACAACGTTGAACAAACATTGCCAACTTACATCATGGATCCCAGTCACGCAGAACAGCAAGAAGAGGTTCAGCCCCCAGAGGGAAATGTCCCAGATCTAGAATTATTACAAAATCCGTCTAAAACAACAAATGTAGATGAAAATGCCGAAACTAGGCGAGTGCGTGAACTTACCGAAAAGGGACAGGGAGCCTTTATAGAAAAACGTGACAAGTTCTATCACGACTTAGAGGCCCTTTGGTCAAACCTAGACTCTCAGTTATTAGAAACGACCAAGCCTCCCAACGACCTCCAGCAATTGTTAACAGCACAAGATAAAATCGTACAAGCTTGTACTAAGTATCGCAGGCTCACAGACGAGTACTTGACATTTCTGAAAAATACAAAAACATTAGACAGCCTTCAAGACATTGATACGTGCAAATTCTCAACGGATATCCGATTGTCTAAAGTCGAACTGGCAATTGAGACTTTACACGAGCATCGCCTCGCCCTAACACAGGCTAAATCCACTAGAACAAAGACCTCAAAGGGTAAGAAAAGCTCGCACAGCGGTAGCTCTAACGTGTCAGACATGTCAAGCCTGGCACGGAGAAAGCGAGCCAAGGCAGAGGCTGCAAAGTCTAAGATAGCATTTGTCGAAAAACATGCCCTTATCCTACAACAGGAAGCAATGTTAGAAGAACAAGCCCTGTTCAGACAAAATGAAATGGAACAGGAAGCCAGTCGTAAACAGGCAGAAATGGAGCAAGAAGTCGCTCAACGTAAACAGGAGGCTGCTCACAGAAAAGCGCAATTAGAACAAGAGGCTTTGCGCAGAAAGGCTCAAATGCAACAAGAAGTTGCACGAGTAAACCGGGGAAAAGCCGAGCTGAAAGCCAAATTTAACCTTCTTGAAGCACAGAGAGAAGCTGCAGCCGCTGAAGCCGAGGCTCGTATCCTGGAATACGATGACAGCCAAGCGGTTAGCGATCTCCCTGCCGAAAAGGAAGACCCGCTCCAGCGTGTGCAAGATTTCGTCAATAAACTTCCTGTATCAACTGTTGTAAAGGAAGTAACAGGACCTCAAAAGAAAGAACAAATTCCTGTTAAAATTGAGCTGAGACATGAAGCACCAGCGTTCGTGCCATCTGTGGCACTGAACTTGCCACCACAAACACCTGAGGTCTTGCCTACACGTGCTAAGTCACCAGATGTTAATGTATTCCCAGATCTGGGAACAGTAACTGGAATAGGAAAACAGGGCGTTTCAGCAAAGATCCCTGTCTCACAGCAAAATCAAGGCATTATAGAAGAGATCCCTGTCTCACACCTAAGACAAGGAGTTATAATAGAAGAGACCCCTTCTGCACACCTGCAGCAAAACAATCCTACGTTAGAGATAACCAGATTTCTCCTTCGCAAGGACTTGCTGTTCTCCCGGCTAACAAGCTTTAACGACCAGGCAGAATCATTTCATACATGGAAAGCCAGTTTTAAAAATGTCATAGACGAACTACAAGTTTCAGACTCAGAACAGATAGACCTACTTATTAAATGGCTTGGACCAGAGTCAGGTAAACATGCCATGAGTATAAGGGCATCAAATGCCAACAACCCAACAAGAGGCCTACACAGATTATGGGAAAGACTGGACGATCGATATGGTGCTCCAATAATGTTGCAGACGTCTCTCGTCAACAAACTTGACAACTTTCCAACACTGACAAATAAAGACAACTCACTCCTTTACGATTTGTCAGACATTATCTCAGAAATAGAGTATCACAAAGAAAATCCCAAGCTGGGATGTTTGCTAGCTTACTTCGACTCGTCAAAGGGGGTAAATCCTATTGTGGAAAAACTACCATACGGACTCCAAGAAAAGTGGATAACAAGGGCTTCAAGATACAAGTCTAAATATGAAGTTGCCTTTCCACCTTTTACAGAATTCTCTGCCTTCATCAGGGAAATGAGCAAAATTAAGAACGATCCTGGGTTCATATTTGGTTCAAAGGTAACACCAAATACAAAAGACGCTACGCCAAGGTTCACACCTCAGACGTACTCTAAAGTCAACGTCCATAAGACGGCTGTTGAACAGCAAACTGAAGACAGCAGTCAACAACAAGGTCTGTGTATCATACACAATACAAAGCATACCTTGAATGAATGCCGAGCATTCCGAGCCAAAACTATAGAGGAACGCAAGGAACTGTTGAGGCAAAACAATCTTTGCTACAAATGCTGTGATTCGACTATGCACAGAAGTCGTGATTGCAACGCGAGTATCAGTTGCAATGAATGCGGAAGTAAACAACACACCACCGCATTACACACTAATCGAGTGTACCAAACCAAAGGTGCACCGCCTTCACCGCCTAGATCAGTCGACGGCGGGGAGCAACTTGAGTTAGCTGAAACCAAGCTAACCTCTGTTAGTTCAACTTGCACAGATATCTCCAAAGACGGCAACAGCATTAAATCTTGTGCCAAGATACTTCCTGTGAATGTCTTTCACAAAGATAATCAGGACAAAGTAATTCGCATGTATGCAATTATTGACGACCAAAGCAACCGGTCTCTCGTGGCTCCTAAATTCTTCAGCCTATTCAACGTACAAGCAGAAACAAAAGATTATTTGTTATCCACATGCTCCGGCAGCAAGGTTACTTCCGGTAAACGAGGAAACGGCTTTGTCGTGAAGTCTGTACAAGACAATACTAGATTCAATCTGCCTGAACTGATTGAATGCGATAACATTCCCAATAATCGGAACGAAATTGCTACACCTGAGGATATATTGCAATATCAACACTTGCAAGAACTACAAAATCATATCCTCCCGATTGATGGAAAATGCAAAATCCTATTGCTCATTGGAAGAGACCTTATAGAGGCACATCATGTCCTTGATCAACGTCTAGGACCACCAAAGGCTCCATTTGCGCAAAAGTTTAAACCTGGGTTGGATTATCGTTGGAGAAATACGCTCCGATAAGCAACATGTTCACCTTGAACTCACTAAAAAGGAAACAAATCCAACTTGCAGTGTTGTGAAACCACATACAAAAAAATTACCTGAGTGTAATAAAACCAACACCCAGTCAAATGAAATTCAAACTGATTCGTCTAAACTTTATCCCCGTTTACATGGGCAACCGAAAATGAAATCAGCGACTTCAATCGTCAGATTTGCAGAAGCCGAAAAGTTCACTTCGGAAGCAACGCCTCCAAAAGTGAATGCCGACAAAGAAAAGTACATCCGTAAACATTCAATTTCCATGGAAAGCTTCAATTCGCCTTTGAATACTCAAGGACAAGAGGAAAGCAGAATAACCAATTCCAACTTAAGTCACAGAGAAAAGGAACATGGTACCGGATGGTCTACTGTACGCCGTAAACGTCAAGGAAAGCATCCGTCTCGCAAGACGTCCTCGTTAGATCGCATATCCGTGTCGAAAGGAGATTCTTCCATCAGAACTACAGCCATGGAGTTGGATCTTAGATCGCCGCGATCTCGTCGGAAACACCGCCATATCTAGGATAGAAGCTGTGAAATACCCAGCCTCCCGTTGGACTACTTCTTAGTGAATATTTGTACCGTTGTTATATATTTAACATTTTATTTGTTTTCGATAATGGAATAGTGATGTCAAATAGACCTCAGACGGGGAGTATTCTGGAACTCATTCATCATTTATTCTTCATGTGATCATCATTTTATATTGTTAACGTTTCATTCCGTACATCTCTTTATGTGCGCCAGTTTTAGGAGTTTTATAAAGGACAGTGTAGGAATCCGCGTTACTTTCCCCTTTCTTGTAATGAGAAAACTGCTCAGCGAGTCGTGTGCACAACTGCAAAGAACATTCAGCGGACACGTTGTCCAAAAGAACAATTCGTGGCTAACCACAGCGTGAGTTACTTTCAAAACATTACAAATTATGTATTCACATCAGCGACAAACTGTTTTAATATATTTTCATATGTTATAAAGAAACTATGAACATTTAACCGTTCAAACTGTACGTATCTGCAATAACACAATTTAATCCAAGACAGAACCCGACGTGTTCAGGAATATTCATCCGTTTATAATTACAAAGAACCTTAACAGCTTTATATTTCTACGAACCTTTTATCCGTATTTTTAATGGACTTTAATTATCATTGAACACATTGTAAAATTGTATTTATATTTGTATTTTCAGTTTTTCACCATTTGGATTGGTAGTGAAATAAAAGTCAGCTCCTGATTGTTTTATCTTTACTTAAACCCAGTCGTCTTGGTTACACTCACTGGTCAGGCCAGTACAAATACACTTCATTTTGACAACACATTACTAGCACTTCAAAGCTTCAAAACTAAATCCAATGTTCCAGAAAATTAAACAACTGCCGTTAAAATGATAATAAATGACCTCCTTTTCTTACATCGTAAAAAAATCGATATGTTAGTTTGTGTGAATTCTTACCTTCTTTCCAAATTAAAACATTGTTCGTTGTTGATATAGACATAATGGATATCAATGAATAGTGAATACTTATATATCTTAACTTGACTTACTTGTGGGTGACTTATTGTTTGAACTTAATAATAATAGCATTGAAGTCAGACACGAACAGTTTTCTGCTCTATTTTCAGTCTATTTGATGTGAATAGATATCAAATGTATCAAGATTATAATCTAATACGCCAGACGCGCGTTTCGTCTTCACAACATCAGTGACGCTCAGATCAAAATAGTTGTAAAGCCAAACAAGTACAAAGTTTCGAGAATTGAGGACCCAAAAATTTAAAAAAGTTATGCCAAATACGACTAAGATAATCTATTCCTGGGATAAGAAAATCCTTAGTTTTTCGAAATTTTGTTTCAATAGGTTTTCTTTTAACTCTTATTCATAAACGTATCAGTGTTTGCAGGCTGTGTATCACATGCATTAAGCAAAGTGAAATACTCAAATAGTGAAGGGAAAACAAAAACAAAAGAATGCGCTATAGAAGATTTTTTATTTAGATGAAAAGTTTTACAAAAAAAAGTAACAAGAATAATAATAATGTTTGCAACATATCCCTAGACCATGAATATTTATCAATGTTGAGATTTCATGGTGAATATGAATCCATAAAACAACTAAAGTATTAATCAAAATAAATGTAAGCGAACAACGGTAAAATGATATATAAATGTTTAAACAAATTTAATAACAACAAAGGTGTATTAAGAATATTCTGCAATTGTCTGTTGTATCCATTTGACATAGTTTCTAACGGAAGTATATACTCCAGGTGTATCTGGAACTGAAATAAAGATAAAGATGCAGTATATAGAATATAAAAAAATCTTCCAACTGAAACAAGTAACTAGTTGTGTTGCAAAACAAAGAATTTGGATCAATTAACTTTTTTGAACTGAGGAAAAAATATATATAGTTGACCTATATGGAAGTTTGCTCACAAGGAAGCTATTGAATCAAGAGTTCCAAATGGTGAAGTTGAAATCATCTCTTCGTAAATTTTACGGACGCCATCACGAGTTGGTTGACCGTTATGGAATAACCGTTTCACAAATGAAATCGGATATGTTCCTTACGTCGTAACTACAATCCCCTTCCCTTTCATAAATGTGACCTACTGAATTAGACTATTTACCGGATTTGTTATCTCATAAGCAACACGACGGGTGCCACATGTGGAGCAGGATCTGCTTACCCTTACGGAGCACCTGAGATCACCCCTAGTTTTTGGTGGGGTTCGTGTTGTTTATTCTTTAGTTTTCTATGTTGTGTCATGTGTACTACTGTTTGTCTGTTTGTCCTTTTCATTTTTAGCCATGGCGTTGTCAGTTTATTTTCGATTTATGAGTTTGACTGTCCCTCTGGTATCTTTCGTCCCTTTTTTGTAAACAACACAAACAGCAGGTTCGTGTTTCATTTTTTAGCCATAGATACAAGAAAGGAACAGTTAATTTCTTGTTTCATAAATACCGTGATCAGTTAAAAATATGTTTCATATTATTTCAAAATTCTGTTTAGATATAAAGTTTGCCTTTATCTTTGCTGAGGACAGTAATATTTAGCCTTATATTTAGCCTGTACATGATATAGTTATTTTTTAAAAGATCTTTCAAATTTTTTATTAAACCATTTCTGTCGTTCTACTTACCACCACATTGAAAACCAAATGATGTTACACCAGAAAGTTCCCATTTACCGTTATCATCTTGGCATACGAGTGGTCCACCACTATCTCCCTGACAAACAATAACAACGCCTTGTCTTTTATTATATTGAAATACTTAACAAAGAAGATCGAAATTCAAAGGACAAATTCAGTTAAAAGAGCATACATTTCAATTTAAAATTTAAAAAAATGCTGCACAAGAAAACCATTCAGATACAAATCAACGGTTATCTTTTGCTGCCAATGGAGGTCGTCTTCATTACTGTGAAAATGCATTTATAAGTTTACTGAAGGTTTGGAACGTGGCCGTTAGCACAATTATATTGTTTTAATAAATTTCTTTTCTTATACAAAAAAAATGTACTTTAACACTTTTTTTTATATATATTTAGTTATTGTTATGTCTATGTTTAGTTGTGGTAAGGTTGCTACCAGAGTTTATAGTTGGGTCAATACAGTATCAATTATGCAAGTCTAGCTGCACGTAGTTTGGTGTCTTTTATGATGCAATGAAGGTCATTTTGATAAATTGCAATTTTACCGATAAAAAATAAGATCACAAAAAATACTGAACTCCTAGGAAAATTCAAATGGCAAAATCAAATGATAAAACACATCAAACAAATGGACAACAACTGTCATATTCCTGACTTGGTACAGGCATTTTCAAATGTAGAAAACTTATTTTGTATTATGTGTATTTATTGACATACTTAAACTTGAAGTTGGTGATATCTATAAGTGTATTAACTGGACGAATCTTACTTTGCACGCATCATTTTCGCCATTTCCTGCACAAATCATGTTCTTCGTTATTTGTCCATGAAGGTGTGATGTTTGATTACACTGGTATAAATCGTCAATTTGAACCATAGCTTGCTTCAAAACATCAGGACAGCAAGATTCTAAAAATGAATATATTAGTGTAGAGTATAGTCTGGTAAAATAGGTAATTCTTAAATATGCATTCGTAATTCGTAAATATGTTATGAATCAAATATGAGGTTTTAGTCAAATCGGTGACCATGTATTTGACAGCTAGTGCCCCTTTAACATAAATTTGCTTATTTTGTTGTGATCCTGTCAAGTTATTAAATCTGGGAAAGAACGATAAGACCATGAATTGTAAAAGAACTTGCGTTACATTTTATATGTAAACGATGAATATTTCATAGAAGTAATTTGTCAACTTGATTATATACGTATTTTGCAATTTCCAAATTAGGAAATTAAAAAAAATATGAATATTACTCAAAATAAACCTTCTTCACTGTGAACTTTGAAGGAAGTATTTTCATTACTTTGGGATAACAGTTCATATTCATGTGGATTCACAAGGCATATGATACATGTATAGTAGGATACTTTTACCTTTTCGATGCAACTGTATCGCTCCTTTTGAAGTTATTACATTAGATTTATACTTTTACCTGGATTTGTATCTTCTTAAAGGATTTATGAGTTTGAAAAGTGCTATTATTTATAGTTTAAGAAAAACTAGATAAAATGTAATGATAACATTTACCCATTACTTGTCCAAATCCAGTTACATAACATATAGTTCCCGTTTTGACTGTTGACTTTGGAAGACAAACAGTATCTATTATAGTCATTCAGTGTAAGAAGGTCTTGTAGTCTGACCAAAGCAATGTCATTATCAGTGGTAGACAAATCAAATCCTTCATGTACTATTATTGATTTTACAGGTGCGTGCATTGAACCAATGTCGTTTTTGTTCATGTGATGCAACCTAAATGTGCCGTCCAATACTTTGCAGATCTGTCACTATTTAAATAAAAGTTATGAAGACATTACTAAAAGAAAGAAAGGATTTAAATATTCACCAGTACATGCACAGAAATTTAAAACTAGTAAAGGAACGTCGCTTTTATTGCTAAAGTCAAGCTTAGTCACAATGACATTTGTTATCAGTTTTAAAAAAAATTGACAGCTCTTTTGTCATATTTTCTTTAGATACAAATATTTTTGTGGTTGCAGGTTAAGCTAGGTATAAAACCAGATTTAACCCCCTATTTCTTAGAAAAATACATGTACCGAGTCGGGTTTCATTGGTTTCGTTTGTTGAAACGTTTGATTATTTTTGGGAATTTACTTAATTTACTTTTGAGTTTGGTATTTTGTGTCTTTTCGAGTCAGATGAATTAAACTTTTTCAGTCAAATAATCTGAACAATCAAACAGCTTTGAAATTAAAATTAAATTGAAAGAAACCTTTCGATGCCCTCAAAGCAATGCGATGCTGTGACAATCCATTCTGGATGTATCAGACTTCCTCCACACATAGGAACACCCTTATATTGAAGGGAGACCTGCCATGGCCAACTACCAGGTCTAGCTTCTTCTCCGCCGACGACTTTGAAACTGACGTTGGATGGTGGAATTGATGGGCTTCCACAAAATATGTGGTCTGAACCTGATTTGAAAAACAAAACAAATAACAAAAACCCGTATGGTTATTGATTATAATTTTCCAGAATTTTTTGCAAGATAAAGTAAGAAAATATAATTAAACATCTCAATATATATTTACATGTGTATCAAACAAAATCTTTTCGGTGAAAATGCGCTCGGTCTTTAAAATATTCTACCAGATATATAACATAAAAAGAAAAAATAAACTATGTGGTCTACCAAGTAAAGCTACGTAAACATCTTTCAAATCATGTTTTATCAGGTATGTTGTAAAGATATATAGAGCTTATGTTTTCAACTGCTATGTCACTATAAATTTCCTATTATTTCTTTCTCTCCCTTTTACACCACGTACAACATATAGTTTGTGCTTATGCTGTGTATCAATTTGTTAAAATTACATTATGTCATAGATTAAAGTCATAAAAAGCCTCAAATTAAAAAAAATAATGCATATGTTTTTTATAACTCAATGGATAGTTTTCATTATAAAACTTATGTACATATCCATTTTTTCTGAAGAAAATTCTTTTAATTTGTTCATATCAAGACGAGGTTTACTTTATTTCAATTGCTTCCTTCCAGGAAGCAATTCCCCGACATATGTTCCGAATGCAAGTGACCTTCGTGTGACCCATCTCGTAAAAATCCGGAGATCGTAATACGCATGGGTGTCATTGAAATAAACTATTATCTGATTGTACATGTTAAACACGTGCTCAATTTCCATGTTTTTTTTTGTTGGTTGTTTTACAAACATGTGACAATCGTTAAACTTCGGCCTCAAAACACGAACTTTAATTACCTGTCATATTTTCACAACAACACTGACCGATTGTCGATTATACGAAATTTATGCGAAAAAAATGATAAAATTTTAAGTTTAAGTTTATGATATATACATGCATTGGTTGAAGAATTAGAAGAACATTATTTTTCACCGGTCACTCGTTTATTATGACTTTAATAGGCTTGGAAATGATCGTATCAACTAGAAAATATTTACATGGGTAGGTTAGTCGAAAACATTACATTATAACAAATTGGAACTTAATGATTGAAACGCAGTTCTGTTTCTTTGAATCGAAAGCAAATGTCTTTGAACGTTTGTGACAATTCCACACCGAGAATCTCTTTGGGACCTACTTAAGTTCCAAGTCTTACATGAATGCTACATTTCTAAATATGTAACAAGTTTTATCGATTTTTAAATGCTAATAAATTTATTGAATAATTCCCAAGTATGAGAAGGTTACTGTAAATATATCCCGAAACATTTTTGAATTGTATGTAAAGAATTGAAGAGACCGTTACATTTTACATGTTATATCTAGCCTTTTAATCATAATAAATTATGAAAGTATAATTTAAAATGTTATTTTGCCTTCTTACTACAGACGATTTCATCAGTTCCATCCCTACAATCAGCTATAGTGTTACAAACCAATGAAGAATTAATGCAATCTCCAACGCCACATCGGAACTCGGAAGAAGAACATGGCACTGAAAAATGATATTAACTCTTTATACGATTGCAAAAACATGTACATGTTCTTACCGTCATGAAAATTCGACACAGAAGGAAACCCGTGTAAAACTGTAGCGATTGTTTCATGTATAATAAAAATTGCTTTCGGATTATTCCTGATGAATCTAAATGCAGTTATTTCTTATGATTCCTTTATGGATATAAAACTCAAAAATATTGTTACATTGTTATTAAAGAACTATTGGGCGATTTATGATCGACTGTGTTATAGCTTACTATGTTTGCTCCTAGTTGAAGTCCATACAGTATTAATGTTGTTAACTTCTACGCCACTTGGTCTCTGGCAGAGATTTGACTCATTGGTGACCATACCATACCTTGTTATTCTTATATCTATATACTTTTCATACTGCTTTATGGTTAACCTTTCATCTTTCATTATGCATGTTTATTTAAGGTTATTGAACTGTAAATTACGAATAGGTTCATGTACATCATAGGTTATGTTGAATCCTGATAATGTTTTAGTACTGTCACTGTAGAATGAAACAATTATCTGGTTACTGGTCGATGTAAGTTTGTTCGGGAAATTCCATCCGCAAATTGTTCTTATTAACGTGTTCATACTGCCGACCCTGTTGAATATTGACAACGAATCGTATGAACAAATGTTGTCTCTTTCGCCTTCAATATGAAAGTCCTGAAAATATTGTTGTGTTCATAATCTTTTTTAAATATCAAATTATGGTTTTTTTTCCGACACTAGGTAAGCAGCAACGTTCGTTTTATGGACGATTCTTCCAGGAATCTATAAAATGTGTGTTTATTACCATGCATGGAAATGTACGCATGTCTCAAACGTTTTAAACCCTTAAAAACACACACATACATTTTATAAACTCTTATTCCCTTGGTTTTAATTTTTGACCCAGATTTGTGTTTGCTTAATCGATTTATGATGTGGATACTAAAAAATTTCAAAGATATTTTAGAGTACATACAATTTAAGGCTCTTTTATCTTGGAATAGAATTAAGACATTTGACTTTTCTACACTTAAAACAAGTATTCCTCATTCCAAACTAGAAGACAAATTAAAAGAGTTGGTATTGCTATGTTTTCGAAACAAAAATGGGCAACGTAGATACAAGTATCTTTTCGTTGGAGGGATAAATTCTTCTTTGTAAATAATCACTCTGATTCAAACAAAAAAATCTTTGACACTGCCATTATCAAGATGTTGGATTTCTTGATTTACAACATATTTGTTACGTTTGGATGACGTGTTTGTCGGCATTCCAAGGGGAACCAATTGTGTCCCTCTTCTTGCAGACTTGTTTCTTTGTCATTATAAGGCTGACTTCATACAGAAACTTCTTAAGCAGAAAGATAAGAAGTTATAAATACTTAAAAATTTGGTGACTATGTTGACCGCATCTATCCCATCGAACTAGAGATAAGGGATACAACAGATACAAGTAAGACTGCCTCATATCTTGACTTACATCTAGAAATTGACAACGAGGGTCGGTTGAAAACAAAACTTTACGACAAAAGAGATGATTTCAGCTTTCCAATTGTGAACTTTACATTTCTATGTGGCAAACTTTCCAGCAGCGCATGCATACGGAGTATATATCTCCGATTGATACGAGATTCCCGGGCTTGTACGTCTTATCAAGATTTCCTTGATAAAGGGTTGCTGATCACAAGGAAGCTATAAAACCAAGCGTTCAGATTTGTAAAGTTAAAATTCCTTCGAAAATTTTACGGACGTCATCACGAGTTGGTTGACCGTTATGAAATACGATTCACAGATGATATCGGATATGTCCCTTTATGTCGTTACTGCAATCCTCTTTCCTTTTTACGAACATGACCTACCCAAGACTATTTACCGGGTTTGTTATGACATGAGCAATACGCCGTGCCATATGTGGAGTAAGATTTGCTTACCCTTCGAAGCACCTGAGATCACCCCCAGTTTTGGTGGGTTCGTATTACTTAGTCTTTAGTTTTTTATGTTGTGTATTGTGTTCTATTATTACTCTGTTTGTCTTTTTTTTTTGTCATGGCGTTGTCAGTTTATTTTCGATCTGTGAGTTTGACTGCGTCTTTGGTATCTTTCGCCCCTCTATATCGAATATGCAATGTTCGCAATTTTTTGACAAAATAAGCATGCATTAAACTTTTATATAACACATGCTTCCAATGTTTCTTTGCTGGAACTATTGTTGATTTATAGTCTTTTATACAATCTGTTGATCACAGGTGTATAACACTCCCTTTGGTTTTCAAGATTTTCTTGCTTTGTTGAATATCCTTTGGAGGCCTTACACTGTTATCTACTCTTTGGTTGTGTGTTTGTCTCTTTGATACATTCCCCATTTCCATTCTCAAATGTATGAACCATACCAATGATAATGCATCTCAGATAGCATTTACCATTTATAACAGGTGCTTCACGTTTTTTAATAAGAAAGTAATCATTTTTCTTGGTTTTTTTGTTGGGATTGTAAATATCAATGATTGTCGATTAATAACATAATAACTGAAAACAAATATTAACTTACGTTGAACGTAAGCGTGATAACTTTCCCAAGAGGAGCAGATATAATCCAGGAACAGTTTATGTTGACAGGATAGTTCTCTTGTAGAACATAACCTGGCGATAATAATTCACCGTGTGTGTTATTATTTAACATCATTGTTCCATTCCTGCATTGTTCCTCAATCGCTTTATTTATATGAATTTCTGGAATAAAACCCTAATATTTGATTATATACTGATTGTGGTGGTGTTTGTGTTGCCCAGTCTTTAGTTTTCTATGTGGTGCTCAGTATACTGTTATTTTTCTTTTGGTTCTTCACTTATTTTGCCATTGCATTATTTTCGACTTATGAGTTTAAATGTCTCTTTGGTATCTTTCGCCCCTCTTTTATCGCAACAGAAGCAGTGTATTGAAGATATGCAATTATGAGTGATTTTACACTTATCTTTATACATTTAAGGTGGTACCTAACACCTTTACTAAAATTAATTTGGCTCGTTTAATTTTCTTAAAATTTTAATAAAGTATTTACTTTGAACCTTTGACAAAAATATAAAAATTTCAAAAAATTTGAACCAACCGTTTAATCAGAAAAAATACACTGGTTATATAGCAGTTTGACAAAAACTTGTTTTGATCATTGAGAAGCTTTAATATTCCTTTGACAACACAACGTCATTAAAACGTTCTGCTGGTTTTACAGAGTTGTCTCCCTGTAGTGTTAGGTACCACCTTAAAGCATATTTTCTGAAGTTCTCAAGAATATTTGAGAAATTAAAAAGTTTGGAAGTTGCCCATTCACAGGTTTTAAAAGTAATATTGAATAAATTCTCTCTAATCATGTCAACATCAACTTCATTAATATACTTATTGTTCGTATTTAATCACAATTTTATTTGGGCTTTTATGGATTTGGCATGTTTGGGTTTTTCATTGTTTTTGTTTGTTTTTAGTAAAACTTGATATTTTGTAAATGTAACATTTATAGATCTTAATTTTGATAAATTAAAATACCTGTCTGGTTTTCTGTAGTGTAAGAAATGTTAAATCCTTTGCCGGACATGGTATGGTCAGTTATAAAAGTCAGCATTATAGTATTCGTTTTCGATAGAATATCCTTTGGCTTAGATTGACCGCAGAAAGTATTAATACTGTTATCATTTGTTATTGTAAGTGCATCATACAGACAATCAGATTCATATTCAATGTCAAATTGCAGAAAATGAAGTCGTATTATATATCCATTTGGAGCAAATATCCTCCAAACACAATGAAGTCTCTTGAAGTAGTTTCCATTACCAAAATTTGGTGAAATAATGAAACCTGGATTTTGATAATATATATCGTAGACACAGTCGACTCCGGAACTAGACTTTGTAGTAGTAGGCTTGGGAATTTCTGGGGAAAAAATGAAAAATTAAGAAACAATGGTTTTGAAAATGGTCCGTTGAGAAGTTTCAGCATATATGATATTATATTGTTTTTATATATATTTGCATATATCCCATTGGTAACTTGTATGCCAAATTTGAACTATGCAATGTTATTCATCCCAACCATAAAATTCAACAGGTCGAAGACTGTCATTTTCTAAATTCGTTACTCAAATATTCAAAAAAATAACATTTTCACAGCTGAATCTTAGAATTAAATGTACATCAAAAACTTACTTTACATTAAAAGATATATTCTTTTGATTTTGCCATTTGATTAGGGACTTTTCGTGTTTAATCTTCCTCGTAGCTGTGTAATTTTTTTTTCTGAGTAATTTTCAATTGAGTTTCCTTGGATCTTTTAAATATGGACAGTAAGGGTCATTATCTATTTTGTATGTAAAAACTAATTAATACACTGTTCAAATAATAACCTATAGCAGAAAACTGAAGATGAAATCCACTGGTTCCATTAATAGGATCCAGTTGGTATATTATCTTTGCGAAACGATCAGAAGTATATATATCAGGAGGTATAGTTTGCCCACAAAATGGACCATACCGGTTACTGGAATTCCGTCCGTCCAATATAATTAGAGAATCGCGTGAACACAACATATCCTCGTTCAGGGTAAGATAGATAAACTGGAACAGGATTCTGTAATTAATTGGAGCTTCAATATACCACTGACATTGGTAATCAAACGTTTGACTTAGTTCTGATGTATCAATATGTCCTGATGTTTCATTGTTGATGGTAAAGATCTTGTTACACATCAATCTATCTGAATTTGTTGTGGGAATTGTACTTGTTGATACTGAAAGAGTTAAGTTTTATATTTTTGTATTAAGAAAAAAACAGTCATTTTTCAAGTTTCACATACTTTTGTAATATTATACCACTTTTCATTCACAGTCAATGTTTTATATGCAAACCATATTAAAAGGTTGATAACACCCAACCAACCAAGCAAGTCAAGATCAAGAAGATATCACATTTATTATTCCAAAGGCACTCATTAATAACTAACTATTGAATGCAGGCAAATTTTGTGTAGGCTATAACCAAATTAGATCTTTAAGTTATATGTGGGGTAGTATCTATGATAGGATTAGACCGACAATCCTATCATGTTTAATTATTTCTTCATTTCATTTTGCTGATGATATTTTGCTGTTTGAAATTTTTCCATCCACTACACGTTCACAAGAAACGAATAAATGGTAAAAATCGTCTTTACAAAGCAATAAATCTTAAAAGGGTTGCGACTGTCATACAAGTGATATGTTTAGCCGGCTATTAAACCAGGTGCAATCTACCATTTTCTACACAAAAAAATGCCTGTTTCAAGTCAGGAATATGACCGTTGTTATCCATTCATTAGATGAATTTGAGTTTTTGATTTTGCCATTTTATTAGGGACTTTCCATTTTGAATTTTCCTCGGAGTTCAGTATTTCTGTGATTTTACTTTGACTATCGATTTTTGCATATTTGACTTATTAGTAGATATATGTTGCTTATTCACATTTGTACTATATCTACTATAACTTGAAAAATTGTGAACCAACACCTGGTGGTTATCGTGCGGTTGGGTAATAGCGGGTGGATACCACGCGGTATTCACAGTTGTCTTTCACTATAAAAGCAAATAAACGTAATTGATGGGTGTTGTTGTCTTTAATTACGTTTATATCTACTATGTTATAGATAATGCATATTTTAAGGTTTTTCTTGTCGTAGAACACACCGAGGGGTGTCAGGATTGATCAAATGAAAGACCGACCGTAGGGAGGTCTTTCTTTGAGCAATCCTGACACCCCGAGGTGTGTTCTACGACAAGAACAATCTTAAAATATTCATTAACTGACTTATATACCGTCAAAAAAATATTATTTTTTATAAAGATTTGCAAAACTTAGTAGCCTATTTTACCGACAACACTAAAGTGGGATATTCTTTTCTAATGCGTTCAGGTTTTAATACGCCCTACGGCTCATTTAGAATGTGAAATAAAACTCACTAATGAATCTATATATAAACCTTTTAAAAAATATTATCCATACACAATAAAAATATTACTGTAACTGCATGAAGTAAGACACAAATGTATTGATACCATCCGATAACGGTGTATCACAAATACAAGACACATTGTAAGTAATTTATTGTACCACTTAGTTTATGGAAAAGGGGGAGGGGTATGTTTTTTGTTCTATTTGTAATGTCATTTCTATAGCGGAAAAGTGGTTATTTTTTTAACAATTTTAATTGAATCGAATGAAAAATTCAGAAAGATTGTCTTTTGATCAAAAAGCAATACATTTTATTAACAGATAATCAGGATATAATTATATACCCTCCGCACCCGACCCTTTTCTGAGTTACGTTAATGTTATTCAATAGAATATAAGATTATCTTATTAGTTGATTATTTGATAGAGTAAAAGGTATACATAAATTTAAAAAGTTAAAGAACTGACACGAAGACGAATATAAATAGATGTAGGTCACAGTATGATTTCCTATTCAGCGTTTATGTCCTGAACATGTATGAAATATTTTAAACAAGCAACCAAAAATCAATCAACCTATTCAGGACTCAATAAGATTTTTAAAATCTAACACACGAATATGTTAAATCTGGCTTTTTATTTATGAAGGTCTATGTTAAAATTCATCTCACATATATGACAATGTTTCTTTATTGTAGCGATAAATTAACAAAACTTCACGTTATTTGTTTCTAAAATTAAAATGCGGGCAATGAAGGTTTTTTTTTACATCTATCATCGATTGAACTTTAGAAAATAAATTTCCAAATCGGCAACAAAAAACTATCAGACGAATAAAATTTTGAAGTAAATTATAGATTGCATTTTTATCAAGGAAAATAATGACCTCACACAGGTCATTATTTTATGCCTTGAAGCATATTTCATTGAAACATGGTATCGTCCGGGTTGATTCTGAAAAAGAATAACCTGTCGTTCTGAAAGAAAATAACTCCATATAGGTATATAAAGATTGATTAACCATTTCAGTCATGGTATATTTTGAGTCAATTTTGCTTGTTGATAATTTTCAATATATTATATAGATTCATACACATCATAGATGACCAGTGCATAGCAAACCCCTCGTTCTGTGTCATGTTGATGGCCCTAAAGACAATCCGTGTACGACTGTTTTCAATAACCATGTCAGGTGGGCGCTTTCTCCCGCAATATTTGCCTAAAAGATACTACAATTATAACATCGGTATTATAGAACGACCACGTTCTCTTTTTTAAACCTAGTTTCCTTATCACTATTAATTTAAAAAACTAAGATTTCAATTTTATCCATGTTAAATATGATTTGTTTCGATAGATGCTGATTTCTTCATTTGCCCTCCATGTTTTCAATAACACCACTTTGCGACTGGGCAAAACAATGATACAGATGTCACAGAAACATTGCTTCATAAATGAAAGATTTTAAAAGTTAGATATCTGTACTTTTTTTCCTTCCTCGCATCATCATCAATGACCTTTGTTTGTGCATAACTTTACCTTGTTTGGCTTTATAAATATTTGATATGAGCGTCACTGATGAATCTTATGTAGACGAAACGCGCGTCTGGCGTACTAAATTATAATCCTGGTACCTTTGATAACTATTTACCCATATGACTCAAATAGGAATTCGTCTAAGTACCTGTTTTCCCGACTTAAAATAAATAGGTATAAGGTGTGTAATGGCTGTGTACAAATGTATGTATGCACCCAAAATGAAAATAACACATCCAGCTGCTGTAACTGATTTGTACCACACCTTTTTATGATCCAATTTCGGTGCTATATTTTTTTTAATTTTCGTATCCAAAATCTTCCCCAGTATCAATATTTTGTGTCAGTTGTTAAGGAAACTAGATGTATATATTTTACCTATCTCCTTTCCGTCTTCCTGGAATACTGCAACATATTCATCTGTACAATTTGCAGTTGTTTTTATGTTGAATCGTGTATAGAAATGTAGCTTTATGATCTGTAAGAGTAAGGATATTTCATTATTGCAGCATACAATTTGATTGTATCAGATGAAGTTCGGTTGTTGCAGGTATACGTATGAGTTAATGATTTAAATAGTGTAATATTTTGTCACATTTATCAAGCGCTGATTGTTTCTAAAATTATTTAAAAAAAGATCATCTAACATTTCGGGTATAACTATACAGTTGTCAGCAACATAGGTTACTCTATTATTTTGTGTTTCAAAAGCATGTATAAACACATTTATGTGCATCTAATCAAAACGTGTTCTTACATAACACAATTCATATTTGCCACAAAATATACCAACCATATGCCCTGGAACAACAATATCCCATATACACGTTCTGTTGTTATCAATATTTGTTGAATCAAATCTCCCCCTTATATCTCCTTCGGTATCTGTCCTGTTTCTGAACCCTCCACAGCCGGATAAAACGTCCTCACAGTCATGCTCATCGCTGTTGTCGCCACAATCGTCATTGTTATCACAGCGCCACTTAGCGGGAATACAAGACCCATCATCACATCGGAACTCTGAATTGCCACATTGTGTATCTTTAAAGACAAAATTGTGCGTGTATATTAGAAAATCTATAAACCAATGACATGATTACTTGATAGATTTATTTGTATAAACTTAACTTCGAGTTGAAAATGTTTCATACATAGTCCGGAACAGAACATATCAACAATAAACTCATTAGTAAGTTCTGCAAAGAAAGTTGATCAAGATGAAGAGCGTAAATGGTAGATCGCCGCTTTAAAATAAGGGTATATCTAAAGGACAACAATGTTGATGTTTACTACTGTTGCCTAAATTTTGAAAGTGTCCACCTTAGGACTTCTTAAAAGAGTTGCTGCAAAAATAATTGAACGTGTGAAGAGCGTAGTACTTTTTCTACATAGGGTTTCAATTTAAATATCCCCACTCCTATAGCAGACGTGTCTGTGTAGTTTTACATCCTACATTACCAAACGAACATCTCCTTCATTGGAGCATTACTGCTGTAAGGCTGTCTATCTCTATATTCTTACAAACCTTATTACATTTCATTTTACAATATTCTCGTATCATACCTATATCAAATGATGTTAATAGTTTGTTCTTATTTTGAACTTTTACACCACTACTAAAGGTTATTGGGAGGGTTTGACGCTAATGAACTAGTTAAATCCTTCCACAATCTTTATGGTTTGTTCCAAGTCAGGATTCTGTAATTCAGTAGTAGTCGTTTTTCTGTATATCATATTTGGTTTTCTTTCCTTATTTTGTATATAAATCAGTCCGTTAGTTTTCTCTTTGAACTGTTTTACATTTGTCGTTTGGAGCATTGCATAGCTAAATGTCTATGCCAGTTTGTCTATAAATGATGAGACGGGTTATGCATGTTTGTGAACACTCAAAATCCACCCTTACATCGTACAGGGGTCGTACAGAGGTGTCTCATCATCAGAAGAATTGTCGAAAATTGTTTAAAATGGCTTGAATTGACTCATCATATTGGCACAAAGCACAAAAATATTAACATAAAGACAAAAACATGAGTATCTATCAGTATAATCCAACGGATTTAGCGTAAAGACATCATAAACATTCATGAAAAAAGCACGAGCGTGTACAATCCAAAAAATAAGAACATCGTATATAAATGACTTGCTTACATTTAACTGTACAGTTTTCTTCATCTTGTAAGTTTGCACAGTCGTTTTCTCCATCACAAACCCATTGAAATGAAACACAAACTCCATTTAAACAGTCGAATTCCTCTTTACACGACGTTGAACTGTTTATTACTGGCGATATTTGGGCTGAATCATAAAAAAAGAAGCAAGGATAACTTTAAAATTTACATTCAAGTTCTCAACCAAAGGTCTTCCTTTACTCTTGCTGATCTTATTGAATTTATTCTTTTTAATTGCCTTAGCTTGTCTATAATTTGTATATACTTGTCAACAAAAGATTTTAATTTTGATAAGAGGTAATATAGATTTTATGACTTCATCGAGTGTGATACGATATTTCTCCACTCGAGAAACATAGATTTACAAATGTAAAACGAGAGGCCCGCCGAACTTAACTGACGAGAGTGGAGAAATATCTTATTGCACGATATTTGGTGGTAGAAACCGTTTCTCCATCGATTTTAAGACGATACGAAGACAAAACTTTATCATTTTGTTCAATGATTTGCAAATATATGTGTTCTTTCTTTTTAGCTTCATCAAATATATTGGCCTTTTTCGTGACGTCATAATAGAAAATTCATATAAAAGCAAGAAAATTAGACGTCATAATTGAATTTAGACCAACAAAGTACTAAGATCAAGCGAAAAACATGTCGATTAAATAAAATAACATATGTATGTTGTAACTTTTATTTTTTATATATTTGTGTTGTACGTTACATTTGTAATATCCTATATGTGTTGTATATTCTATCTGTGTGTTGAATGCTATATTTTTGTTATCTGTCTTAACGTCAGTATTCTTCTTTGTATTCTTTTAATAAATATCAAGGGATGAACAAGAATGAAATCAACTCTATAAGATTTTACGACAACAACAAAATATTTAAAAATTATCAAGATTTTTATAAACAAATATTTCAACAGAAAAAGGGGTGTTAAAAATGGAGTAAGTGAAATTGGAACCAACCTATAGAATCCTCAGTTTCAGTTTCAAAGTTCAGTGATGATATCAGCAGTAGACTGGTATTAGTTACTCCGTACAAGGATACAGTGTAATTTGTAGATGGACTAAGCGAGGTAATTGTAAAAGTTGAAGTCGAAATTGAGACAGAAACCTCCAGTGTGATCTTGTTTATATCCTTTTGTTCGCATTTTATGTGATAAGCTAGAATTAACAAGCTTGTAAATGTATCTAATGACTTTATATTTATCGGTCAGTTATCACATTAATCAAATGTTATAATTAACAGTTGTTTAATCTTTGATTTACAACAGAAGGATTACTGCAGGACAATTGACGAATGAAAACGCATTCCACTCGCAACTTATAGTTCTTTTTTTATTATTATAATTATTTTATTATTACAATTATCATTATTATTATAATTATTATTATTATTATTATTATTATTATTATTATTATTATTATTATTATTATTATTATTATTATTATTATTATTATTATTATTATTGTTATTGTTATTATTATTATTATTATTATTATTATTATTATTATTATTATTATTATTATTATTATTATTATTATTATTATTATTGTTATTATTATTATTATTATTATTATTATTATTATTTTATTATTATTAATAATAATATTTCTACATGTTATTACATGTTAGCTGATTTTTTTCATTGATCGACGTACTGAAATTGTTCCCTAAACATTGTTTTTTCAAAACCAAACCCTATTTTTCATATAAGGTTACCATTGACAATTTTATCGATTAGGTTTCCAGTCTGCCAAATTACTGTTGCTGAATTCTCACCCACTTCTGCCACCAGCAAATCATTAAATGGTGCTGCAAAATCTATATGAAAACCAACAATATATATTATGAATATGATATAAAACTCGATGTTTTGTTTGTTTAGGACAGAAAACA
This sequence comes from Mytilus edulis, assembly GCA_019925275.1. Lineage (NCBI taxonomy): Eukaryota > Metazoa > Mollusca > Bivalvia > Mytilida > Mytilidae > Mytilus > Mytilus edulis. The sequence goes on along the minus strand of CM034356.1, from coordinate 88,444,600 downwards.
AAGTAGAAATAGGTGAATTCATATGTAAATGTGATAATTGGTGAAACAAAAACATAGATTTTTTAGTAAAAAAGAGGCGTAAAATACCAAAGGACCTGTCAAACTTACAAGCAGAAAATAAACTTACAAAGCTATGGCTGATAAAGAAAAATGACTAACAAATAAACAAAAGTACACAAGACACAAATTAGAACATAGTTATTATGTTGTGTCTTTTGTACCATTATTTGTCTCTTTGTCTTTTTTTTTTTTAGCCATGGCGTTGTCATTTTATTTTCGATCTATGAGTTTGACTGTCCCTCTGGCATGTGTCTGGTATCTTTCGCCCCTCTTTTAGAAAACTTTTGACTGAGCAACACGAACCCCACCAATAAAATTCTTTAAAAAAGCAACTAAATCTCATGATAATAAGGATAGCAAACACTTGTTTTCTCATTTTAATTGTAAACAAATATACCTTTAATATGCTGCTGATAAGATCATCAAATAAAGTTAAATATTACCTGCATTGGATCGATTTAATAAGAAAACAAGAAAAATACACAGACCATTCCTACTATACATGTTCAACATGTGTACTTATAAATCCTTATTTACATATTTCTATGTAGAACAGTGTTTACTATCTACAAATGATAAATACAAATGCTGATAAGTAGGCTGGACATTTCTTAAATCCTGTTCTGAAAGATAACTATTTAAACGGATCAAGGAAATGCTCTAAAATGACCTGTTTATGAAATGGAATGAAACGGACACAATCTGTTAAAAATTAGGACCTATGGATATGTCATTATGCCCTTTGATGGCTATTTATTTAATCATTTCAAAGATAATATATGCTTATCGACTTTTTGGTGATTTATCAATTCTTGACGTCATTGATTTGTAAATATTTTTCATTGACCTGAAAGTTAGGTGCAACAATTTTCTTGTGATTTATTCAGCATATTACATCGTAATATCATGTTCTTTGATTCAAACAATATTGGAACTATAGACTCTAAGTCGGTAATTTTTACTTAGAATCTGTGTTAATAATAAAAAATCAATCTAAGTATCAATAATCTTAAATTACGGTTCTCTAGTAGGAAGCTAGAGATCAGGACATACTCCTTTTGATGATTTAGATCAAATTCTGATTCGAGAGTATTCGAAACGCGTGCCCTGGCCTACAAAAATGTAAACCTGGTAACTTTTATGCAGGTTTTTTTATTTGCCTACATTGTCGAGAACTTGTGTTATCTTCGGTTTTTTTGTGGAACATTGATAGCCAGATAATCAAGTTTCATTATGGACTGGTGTTTGTTTTTTCTACGTTCGTCGGAAAGTTTGAACTTTTTGTCACCTTGCATCTGTGGTACCTACTAGTATGTTCTTACTTTTTTAGTTTACTGAACATTTTCTATATGTTAAATACAAAATCGCTCGTTTCTAGGCCTGTAATTCCCTCGGGCACTGATAGTTCATCATCAGCTGCATTAACCTAGTGGTAGTTAATACACCACGACATGATGTATTTCTCGCCAATGATGCTCAACACCAAATATAAGAATATTGATTTTTCACAAATGGAAATATGAATTTGATGTATCAATTCATGGCCCATAATTGATTCATGTTTATGACATAAATCATGTAGCATAGAAATAGTTTTTTTATGTGCTGTTGTTCATCTCAAAGTCATAGCGAGCCTGTGTGAGATTCCTAAGAGAATCAAAAGATGCCACCTTACTGCAAGTGCAAAACGACCTTAACAAGGTTTTAACATTTGTTTGGTATATATGACAACAATCTGCACTGAAACACACAAATACAGCGTTATAACAACAAAAATTCCAAACTGTTGTCAAAAACTATCTCAGCAATCTCGTGCAAAAGAGAGGCAATGACAAACTGAAAAACTGACAACGCCATGGCTGAAACCCAAAACGCTCAATAGACGAACAACAGTATGTAAAACACAACATAGAAAACTGAAGACTAAGCAACTCGATCATCAAATGAAAACCAGGTTCTCCGGAAGGGTAAGCAGATCCGCATGTGGCACTCGTTGTGTTGCTCCGGTAATGATGAAAGTACAAGCTTATTCGATGATGTCACGTTCGACGAAGAAAGGATGAGATTGATGTAACGACAATTGGAACATTTCAGTCGTCATCTGTAAAACAGATATTCCATAACATTCCACCAATTTATGATGACGTGAGTAAAATTCAAGAAGGGATGATTTCACCCTAAACATTTGGATCCTACGGTTGAATATCTTCCTTGTGGCATTTCACAGAAATCATAATATGAAATGGCAGCTGTTGAATACCATATCAACTGTGAGATTGTAATGTTGCGTTATCGACTTGCAAAATTCACAATTGGGAAGCTAGCATTTCTTTTGTTTTAAAGTTTAGTCTTAACCAACCCTCATTATCAATTTCAAAATATAAGTGAACATTATAACTAGATTTAACCGTATCTGATGTATCCTTTATATTTTGATTTCGATTGGATAGATGCGTTAACAAAAGTGACAAAACTGTATGTAAAATACACAGAAACAATACCACGAAATACATCAAAACAGTTAAGATAACTTGACATCAACCGCAGCATGACTTGCGCCAGTAAATCGGGCGGCCTGCATTACAGTATCTATGAGCATACTTTCGGTCAAATTTCTGTTTTGTAAATATCAGGCCATTTTTTATTTTTTAATTGCTTTGTATTTTGTCATCTTGGAGCCTTTTAAAGCTGATTCTCCGGTATGGGTTTTGCCCATTATTGAAGGTCGTTAACAAAAACTATTAGTTGCTTAAAGTCATAAGAAACCTCAAATCAAAAAAAAAATAATGCATACGTTTTTTTATAACTCAATGGATAGCTTTCATTATAAAACTTTTGTACATATACTTTTTTCTGAAGAAAATTATTTAATTTATTCATATTAAGAAGAAGTTTACTTTATTTTAATTGCTTCCTTCCAGGAAGCAATACCCGACATATTTTCCGTATGCAAAGTGACCTCAGTGTGACCCATCTCGTAAAAATCCGGTGATCACATTACGCATGGATGTCCTTAAAATAAACTATTATCTGAACTTACATGTTAAACACGTGCTCAATTTCCATGCTTTTTTGTTGATTTTTTGTCGATTGTTGACAAACAGGTGACAATCGTTAAACTTCGGCTTCAAAACACGAACTTTAATTACCTGGCATATTTTCACAACAACACTGACCGATTGAAAAGAAAATTAACGATTATACGAAATTTACACGAAAAAAATGATAAATTCGTGCACAGAAGACTAAGATTATGATGTTTGTATGCATTGGTTCAGTAATTGGAAGAACATTATTTTTCACCGGTCACTCGTTTCTTATGACTTCAATAATGCTTTATTTGGACACTATTTGATTGTTGTCTAATTTGCTATCATTCCAAATCATCGCATTTATTCTGACCATAAGTGAAAAAGTGAAGTAGTGTATATGTGAGTAAATGAGCTGTAGAGATCAAGAATCTGAAGCACAGATGTAACTTTAAATGGCTTTCACACAGCAAAAATGAGAAACTTAAGATAATGATATTGATTAAAGCGACAATTCATATCTTTAATTTTTCAACACTTTTTTTTTTTACTGTATTAAGTGCATTTACGTAACGTTTGTGGGAACATACACAGTGTTCTAACATACCTTGATATTCAACGTCCCTGTTTCAACCAATGATTGTGAACTGTCAATCCCCAATTGTGCATCTGCTTAGTAATCACGGATATGCAAATGATGAACTATGATCGTAATTTGCAATTATATTGTTACCTGATTTACATAAATGTCCTTACAAACAACGTAATATTGCGAGGTCTTCCAAGTCCTCCTTCAAATTAATTCTTAAACTGCCTATTCTACAGATGGGGTAAATGATTTGGATATAAAAATAAAATAAAGATCCGTTAAGAGTACATACAATCCGAGACTATTTCAACTTGCAGGATAATAAAAACATTTGACTGTTCTACCCTTTACACAAGTAATTCCTATTCCAAACTAAAAGACAAATCAAAAGTTGGTCCTTCTTTTTTTAATCGAATAACCAACTTAGATACAAGTATCTTGTGTAAGGAACGGTCGAATCGCACCTTGTAAAACAAATAATTCTAATTCAAACAGAACTTTCTTTGAAACTGTCATTATCAGGATGTTTTATTTCTGGATTGTCAACATTTGTGTTACTTATGAAGGTCGTGTTTTTCAACATACAATTGACATTCTCCTAGGAACCAGCTGAGCGTCTCTTCGTGTCAAGCTGTTTCTTTATTTACATAATTCTGAATTCATTAAAAGCTTCTTAGGAATGATAAAATAAATTAGCATTATCTTTTGACTTTACTTTCGGCTATACGGATGATGTCCTCTCCTCTTAATCAATAATAAAAAAAAGTTTGGTGACTATGATTAACGCATCTATTCCATCGAACTTGAAACAAAGGATACATCAGATACAGTTACGTATGTTTCATTTCTTGAATTGCATCTAGAAAATGACAATTAAGGGGCGGTTGAAACAGCACTTTACAACAAACGAACTGATATTTGCTTCTCGATTGTGAACTTTCCATTTCAATTTAGCAACATTACACCAGTGTCTGCACACAGAGTATGTCTTTCAATATGATATCCAAATGCTTGCATTTACTATTGTGATTTTCTTGAGAGAGGGTTACTACTAACAGGTAATTCAATAAACCAAGAGTTACATGAAATGAAATTGAAGATTCGTCCTCCATTACGAGTTGGTTGACCGTTATGGACTATATGTTTCACAGATGACGACGGATATGTTCCAATTGTCGTAACCACAATCCTGTTCTCTTTTCCCCGATTGTGACCTACTGAATAAGACTTATTATCGAAATCGGTTTTTATCAGGAGCTTTAAGATGGGTGCCACAAGTAAAGCAGGATCTGCTTATTCTTGCGGAGCCTTTGAGATTACCCCTTTTTCTGGTTGAGCTCGTGTTGCTCAGTCTTTAGTTTTCTATGCGAGTATGGATATATACATTTTTTTACATTTTTTTTTTTAGGAAAGGGGTATACTTTTAATAAATATATGCATCATTTAAGAAAACAAATAAATTGACAAACACAACATAATACTAAGGCTTTTCTACCTTAGAAATAGATTACCATAGCTGTATTTGGAAAATCTTTTAGGAGTTTTTGGTTCTTAATGCTCTTCAACTTCGTACTTTTTTAGTCTTTTTAACTTTTTTTATATTCATGCGTCACTGATGAGTTTTTCGAAGACAAAACGCGCGTCTGGCGCAAATACAAAATTCAATTCTTATAACTATGATGAGTTTATTATGGTCAAATTTAAATAGGAAATAAATATTTTGACCTCGTCCAATTTCCCAACGTTCTTCTTAGGTGTTGTTGTTTTACATTTTCGTTGTCAATATCTACGAACATTTGCCTCCTGACTTTGAAATTGATTAAGTTATTTAATTTGACAAAATATATGATAACAAATTAAATAGCAAACATTACCTTTCAACTTTTTTATTATCATATCAAAAATAGAGTAAAACATTATCAGTTATGAGATTCATACAATAAATACAGATCTTAATATTACAAGACATTCTGCTGTAGGTGTTAAATCATAAACAGTGACGCTACGATTGTACAGTTTTGTTGTTGTGAGTCAGGATTAAACTGTAATATCAATTGCCAGAATAATATATTTAATACTACCAAACGCCATGAATATTGTTTTTACTATAAACCTGAATGTGATTAACTATTAAATGTGTATACACTGTTTATATCTCCATCTGATACTATACTTGGTTCAAAAAAGTATTCAAAAGATCAGAATTAAAAATATGTCTAAAGAATTTTAAAAAATTTGCATTGATAATAACATTTAATGTTTTGGAATACATGGTTGGAATGTGTGTTATTTTGATGAACCATATATGCATAAAAAGTTCTTTTTCTTCGTCTTTTTTATTCATCCAAATATCTGTGATGCGACCGGCGTTGTTGGAGGAGGGTGAATAATATTGAGTATCCATTTAACGTAGGTTGATACTTCAGTATAAACACCCGGCTTATTCATACGGCCACACCCATCTCCCCAGGATACAACTCCTACTATAGTCCACTGATTATTTCGTCGACACATTAATGGTCCTCCAGAATCACCCTACAATAACAGTTCGATAAAATAAGCAACACCATATTTTGTTAACATTGCAATCGCTTTTTGTGTTTTCATTAGAGTTACAGAATTTATATGCACTGCTGGTGAATAAAGTGTGTTAATGTCTGAATGTTGAACATTCTACTATGGTATGAACATTCTACTATGGTATGATTGTTGAACGACCGTGTATATTTCCTTTCATAGTCGGATCTTTAAAGTAGTAACATCTCAAATTTCCCTAGTTGACCAGGAATTTCTTATGTGTAGTACACTCTAGTTTTTTTTAACAATTTTTACTATGTTATTTTGACTGTTTATCGTTTGTTCATCTTTGTTTCTTTCAGGCACAGTGTTGAATATTTTTGTGATATTGTCAATCTATTAGATTGTGATATTGTAAGCCATCATTTTATCTTCTCATTATTTTAAAGTCTTTATCAATAATTGTCTTGCATAGTAATTTTGATCTCCAGTAATTACAAAAATCATCTCTTCTTTTTCCTACCTGGCATGCATCTTTTCCTCCCATTTCGTATCCAGCACATATCATACCAGGGGGCAAAGTAGACCCATATTTACTTCGACAATCAGTATAGGAAAATATTGGAACTCTTATTTGCTGCATTATACTTTTATTGCCTGTACCTAAAATAAAAATTCTATTAATTTCTCTGAATACAAGACGTTATTGAGTCCTAAGCAAGAAACAGATGAGAATAAGTTAACGTTAACGAATACAAAAATAATCACTGGATATTTATCATATAAAGTTAAATCGGTGATAAACACAGAAACTGTGACATCGTAGACCCAATGAAGTGTAACCTGATACGTACCTCTAGTATCTCCCCATCCAGTCACATAACAGAAATCGCTACCATTGAATGGACGCGTGTCTGTGCCTGGTAAACAAATATTCTGCACGTATCTAGTTGTTACGGCTGGTCTATCCAACTTGATCAGTGCTATATCAGCTGGATGTCTTCCAATTCTGTACCAGTTGTGTTTAATTAGCTGTTTGATGCTAAATTCCTGTTCTGGACTTTCATTTACATCCTTATTATAGTCCCCTAGTCTGACACGGACATTCGACACATCTTTTAACCTACAATAAGAGTGAAAATTGATTTAACTTGTTAGTCATATTGTTTGTTAAGGTTCATATGGACCCTATGGTTAAAATGGCCGTATTTTCACCTCAAAATTTTCTCTGAGTACAGGCAAACCTGTGCATCTTGAAAAGTTTTAAGGCATAGCATGCCCTAGATAAATAAAATTCAAATGCATTATATGATTAAGAAAATTCATAACTTAACTGGATTTTGCCGTACACTTTTTTTCGTCTCTGCAGAAGGTGATAAAATTAACAAACAGTTGAGTTCACCTTGAAATGGTCCATCAGGTACACAATTTAAATAACCAATTATTGTCAGGTATCTATTGTCCATCTAATGTCCATGTCAATTAAAAATGATCACTTTAATTTTTACCTGTGGGGAAGTTCTCAAACCTGTTTCCCAACTTAGTTTATTTTGGCACCTTCTAGAGGAAAGAAAAAAAGTGCATGGCAAAATCCTGGTAAGTTTTTATTTTTCTAATACATAAAACATACTTAAAATTCATTTATCTAGGGCATGCTATGCCTTAATTGTTTTACAGATGCGCAGGTTTGTCTGTACTCAGAGTAACTTTTGAGGTGAAAATACGGCCATTTTAGCCATAGGGTCCACATGAACCTTAAAATCACACAAGAATTTATTTTTCCTTTTACTTAATCGATTCGTGCTTGTCATTCAACAGAAACGACTCTTACTACGGGTTCACCATGATATAACATTGGCACTTGATAATAACTGTTGTGCGGTACTTGTTATGCTCGATCTATCCGCTGCATTCAACACTATCGACCATCCCATCCTGATCAATCGGTTATAATACTCTTACGGCATAACTGGCTCAGCTCTGTCATGGATGAGATCCTATCTTGAAAGTAGAAATCAACGTGTAGCAATTGGCTCCGTATTGTCAGATGTAATAAACATTAAATATGGCGTTCCGCAAGGTTCGATCGTGGGACCCCGATTGTATTGCATTTTTGCAAAACCGAAATATGTCGGCGGCACAACTTTAGCTATCATGGGTATCCTGATGACACGCAAGTCATGGCATGTTTACCAGACTCTGGTCCAAGCCATTTAATAAGTAGGTCTATCTGAGTCTGAAACTTGTAGTTCGTCTATGACGTTTTTAAAACTGGCTTTCCATGTATGAAAGGATTCTGCCTGGTCGTTAAAGCTTGTTAGCCGGGAGAACAGCAAGTCCTTGCGAAGGAGAAATCTGGTGATCTCTAATGTAGGATGATTTTGTTGCAGGTGTGCAGAAGGGGTCTCTTCTATGACGCCTTGTTTTTGTTGTAAGACATGGATCTCTTCTTTAACGCCTTGTTTTTCAATTCCGATTAATCTTCCCAGTCCTGGGAATACATTAACTTCTGGAGACTAAGCATGTGTAGGAAATACCTCAGGTATTTGTGATGGCAAGTTCAGTGCACGGATGGTATGAACGCTGGAGCTTTATGACTTAGCTTAATATTTCTTAACAGGATTTTTTTAAGCCTTTGAGGTTCTGTAACTTCCTGTCCGGCAGTAGTCACAGGATGTTTATTGACGAAATCTTGTACACGCTGGAGCGGGTCTTCCGTTTCGTCAGGGAGATCGATAAACGCTTGGCTGTCGTCGTATTCCAGGACACGAGCATCTGCTTCTGCGGCTGCAGCTTCTTTCTGTGTTTCAGGAAGGTTAAATTTGGCCTTCAGCTCGGCCTCTTCCCGGCTTACTCGTGCGGCCTCTTGTTGCATTTGAGCCTTCCTGCGTATGGCCTCTTGTTCCATCTCAGCCTTTTTGCTTGCTGCATCCTGTTCCATTTTGATTTGTCTGAACAGAGCTTGTTCCTCTATCATTGCCTCCTGTTGTAAATAAGGGCATGTTTTTCAACAAAGGCTATTTTACATTAGGCAGCCTCTCTTTGGCACGCTTTCTCCGTCCAGGCTTGACATGTCTGTGCGTTAGAGCTACCGCTGTGTGAGGTTTTCTTACCCTTTGATGTCTTTGTTTTAGTGGATTAGCCTTAGTGAGGGCAAGGCGATGCTCGTGTAAAGATTCCATAGCCAGTTCCACTTTGGACAGACGAAGATCCAATGTGAGGTTACATGCGTCTATGTCTTTTTGGGCTTTCCAACGTTCTGGTCCTTTTTAGAAAGTCCAGATATTTGTCTGTGAGCCTACGATAATTGTACAGGCTTTTACAAGATTGTCCTGGGCTGTTTAGACTTGCTGAAGTTCATTGGGAGGTGTGGTGATTTCCAATAACTGGGTTGTTATATCTGACCAAAGGGCCTCTAGTTCCTCACAGAACTTTTACGTTTTTCTGTGTAGGCTCCTTTACCTTTTTCGGTGAGATCCCGTACTCGGTAGTCTCGGGATTTTTCATCAAAATGTCTGGTATAGACGGACGTATTTTCTATTAGTTCTTCAGAAACATCTCCCTCGGGTTGAATATGTTATCAAGTACCAGGATTATTTTTGAACCTCGTCTTGCTGTTCCGCGTGACTGGGATCCATGATGGCTCAACGTTGTTGGGTTACTGCCTAGTACACACAAGTTATTTAGTCCACTTTCAGTGTAAAAGTATGTACGTTGCTGCGTTGTACTTCCTTGTCTGGATATGTAGACAGGTTGTCGTCAATTTAACTGTATGGCAAGGGATGACGCTTTCTCGCAGGGACCAACAGGCTGGTTGTAGCTGTAGAATTAGCGTGGAGTGGCGTTATCTGTGAGACAACAGTCAAGTTGTAGACTTTTTACTGTAATGGCTTGACCATTAAGTATAACCGACGATTGGGCTCTAGCAGAAAAGACTACCAGGTGCTGATACTTTAAGGCAGCAACCATTTGATTTTCTGGGAGAGGAGCTATGGATGTTTTTTCCAGACAAAAGTTTTTGGGGGCAAAAAACCAAATCTATTTTTTTGGCGACAAGTCGAAAACAATTTTTCTCTTTCAATTTGTTTATCTGTGACACAACATAAATGGATATTAATAAGGTTAAAGAGAAGTTTTACATGGACAAAATGACATAACAAAACCCAACACTTTTTAAAAACTATAAAAGTTCTGCGCGAGTAAAAGATTACCTTAGCTGTATTTTTCAAAACCTTTCGCAAACATTGGTCCTTAATGCTCTTCATTTTTAATTTAATCTTTTTAACTTTTCATTGTGAGCGTCACTGGTGAATCTTTTGCAGACGAAACTAGCGTCTGGCGTACAAATTAAATCTTGGTTTCTATGATGAGTTTATTTATAGTGTGTACCTGTCAAAGCAGTGTGCAGCTGTCAGAACCCACTGATTTTCTATCAGTGTTCCACCACAATAAGGTTCTTCTATCCCTGTGGGTAAAATTAACAGAATTGACGCTTGCCAAGGCCAGCTTCCTCTTGTAACTGCCTGTCCTCCAACTATTCGATACCTTCTTTCTAGTATTGGGAAAAATTGATACCCACAACCTGCAAATGTTGTTCATTTATCAGCCATTTTATTTGATTTACATAAAATGGTCAAAAAGTCAGTAACTTGTATTGCTGTAAAAAGATGTTATTAATATTTTTCAAATAACATAATATATAAGATTATGTCATAAACATTTTGGAGAATAACAATGGGTAGAAGGCTTTTAAGATTTTCTAAGATAAGAACTTGTTTTGTATTTTTGCAGAGGAGATTCCTTTTACCTTTCTAATTATGAATTTATTACATTAAGATGGTACATAAAACGTACAAAACAGTTAACCTGTTTCAAACTGTATATTGATATATATCATCCGAGTCAAGCGTACAATGTAGCCTAGATGTACACTGTAATGCACATTCAAGACGAACCCAAATAACAAAAAATGAATTCGTATGTCTGTAAAGGTAACATGAAAATCCAAACGATGACTATTGAAAGAGGGACGAAAGATACCAAAGGGACAGTCAAACACATAAATCTAAAACAAACTGACAACGCCATGGCTAAAAATGAAAAAGACAAACAAACAACAGCACACACAACACAACATAGAAAACTAAAGAATAAACAACACGAACCCCACCAAAAAACTAGGGGTGATCTCAGGTGCTCCGGAAGGGTAAGCAGATCCTGCTCCACATGCGGCACCCGTCGTGTTGCTTATGCATAACAAATCCCGTAAATAGTCTGATACGAAAGTCACATGCAGGAAAGGAACTGGAGTGTAGTTAGACTTTAAGGAACATTTCCGAATATCATTTTGAATAACGGTTATTTCCATAAGGTCAACGAATCTCGTGATAGGCGTCCGTAAAATTACGAATGATGATTTTAACTTCACCATTTGGAACCTGGTTTTATAGCTTCTGCTTTCTGTGGTAAATACAGCATACGCTTCATCAAGAAAATCATTGAATGCTGTCTCCAACACGGATAATTCTATCAATTGGGAAAAATATACCCACGAATGCAGGTGCTGACAGCCAATTTGTTACTAAAATGGAAAGTTCAACAATTGGAAAGCTGAAAATCAATACTTTTGATAAAGATTTGTTCATAACAGGAACCTCATTGTCAATTTCTAGATTATCAAGATATGAGGCCGATTAACTGTATCTGGTAGTATCCTTTTCTCACTTTCGATTGGAATCAAATAAGTGTCACAATAGTCACAAATTTGTTAATTATATTGATATTAACCATCAACTACAATGAGCAGAAAGTAGAGTTAAAGGAACAATACTGATCTTTCTCCTAAAAGTTCTGCATATAAGTGATTTTGAAAGTATTTTTGATTGACAATGGAAACAAATGCAGCGTATGACTTGTTGTTGACTGTCAATTTATTGTTTGTGTTTTACTAAAATTCACCAAAGAGTTATAAGGTGTGTAGAACTGCATAGCACGGTGATTTCTATTTGATATACAAATGTATTTAAAACCTGCATCAGGCTACTGCACATATTATTAGTTATGATTATGATGTATTCTTCAATAATATTAATAGTTTGACGGTAGCTACGCTTAAACAAATTTAGTATACAGCATAACATAAATTTATACCTGGCTGACAAGTATCCAAACATCTTCCTTGTGCACACAGTCATTGGTGCCAAATCTGAAAATGGGGATTCAAATAATTTAAGACAATAAATTACATTTGCTTTGCGCCGTTTTACATTAAAATCAGAGGGATAATAAGGTCAACAAATTTGTTTATACAATTGTTCAAAGACTTTATTCGCCAAGACTACAAAGTTATAATAAATAAATAATTTAACAGAGATTTGCTATTAACAATGATAATACCATAATATTCCCTAAATTACGTTTTTACTAATTAAGAGATTTTTGTTTGGAACGTGCATATGCATGAATGTTAGACTGTCCTTCTGGTATCTTTTGCCTCTTTATTTCTTAACTATGGTTATATTTCTGATTTCATCCTTGACCAAGTTGATCTTAATAGTTTAAATAATAAACGTTAGATAAACAAGAAGATGGAAGGAAGTGAAATGTCAATGTTAAGATCAGAAATGTATGTTGAAACGGAGAAGGATCATAATTATCATTGCCACTAGCTTTTCAATAGGTCACGAGTGGTCTCTCTAAGCAACGGGTTTTTTTTCAATTACAACTTTAAGCTGGAGCGATTTCCGAATATGTACCTGGAGTTATAGATTATTTTGCATCAGACTAGACATTGATGCGTACATCAGAACTGCTTACTTTGCCAAAGCATTTTAGAGGTCATGTACATTGCATGATAATGAAGTGACAACGATAATTTATTTATTCCAGAAATATCAGATAAGCTAGAGGCTCTTAAGAGTCTGTGTCGCTAAACTTGGTCTATGTGCATATTAAACAAAGGACAAAGATGGATTCATGGCAAAATTGTGTTTTGGTGATGATGATGTGTTTGTATATCTTACTTTACTGAAATTTTTTTGCTACTTTTATTTTCTCTATCTATAATGAAACTTGGCCCTTAAAAATACGAAAAAATTACCAAATTAATGAAAATTGTTAAAATTGACTATAAAGGGCCAATAACTCCTGTTGTATGAGATCTTACTTTGCTGAACATTATTGCTGTTTACAGTTTATCTCTATCTTTAATAGTATTCAAGATAATAACCAAAACCGGCAAAATTTCTTTCAAAATTACCAATTGGGGGCAGCAATTCACAACGAGTTGTCCAATCATCTGAAAATTTCTGGGCAGTTAGATATTGACTTGATAAACAAATTAAACTCTTGACAGATTTGCTCTAAATGCTTTGGTTTCAAGTTATAATGCCAAAATCTACATTTACCCCTATGTTCTATTTTTAGCCATGGCGGCCATCTTGGTTGGTAAGCCGGGTACCGCACATTTTAAACTAGATACCCTAAAAATGATTGTGGCTAAGTTTGGTTAAATTTGGCCCAGTAGTTTGAGAGGAGAAGATTTTTGTAAAAGATTACAAAAAAATTACGAAAAATTGGTAAAAAATACTATAAAGGGCAAAACTCCTTGAGGGGTCAACTGACCAATTTGGTAATGTTGACATATTTGTAGATCCTACTATTTCTGAACATTATTGCTGTTTACAGTTTATCTCTATCTATAGCTAAGGCTTAAGAGCCTGTAGTCCGCTCGACCATGGATTGTTGCATATAAAAAATTGGACACGGATAAATTCATGACATAAATGTGTTTTGGTTATAGTGATGTTTTATAGATCTTACTTTTACTGAACATTGTTGTTGCGTCACAATTTTAAAACTCAATCTATAATGAAATTTGGCCCAGTATTTACAGTAGAAAAATATTTTCTAAAATTTACAAAAAATATTATGGACAAATGATAAAAATAAGCTTTATAGCAATAACACCTAAAGGTCAATTGTACATTTGTCATGTTGTAAACTTTTAGTAAAACTTATTATGATGAACGTAATTGCTGTAAACAGTTTATCGCTATATATAATTAAATATAGTAGATAAAAATTAACGGTCAAAATTTCTTTTAAAATAAACCAATTCATAACAGTAACCTATACACGGTTGTCCGACCATGTGAAAACATCAGACAGATAGAATTGATGATAAACAATCAAACTTCAATTTCTCGTAATGCATCGTTTGTGAGTATTATCAGCAAAAAACTGCATTTTAACGCCATGTTACAAATTAATTAGCCGTGGCCCATTTGGGTGATATGCCTGGTCACGCACAACGTTTTTAAACAAGTTACCCCCTTGAATGATGATGAACCAATTTTGTTTAATTCCAGTAGTTTCAGGAATAAGCATCATTTAAAAGAATACTAAGATTACGAAAAAATGGTTAAAAATTGACTATAAAGGGCAATAACTCCTTCAGGGGTCAACTGACCATTTTGGTCATGCTGACTTATTTGTGAATCTTACTTTGCTGAACATTATTGCTGTTTACAGTTTATCTCTATCTATAATAATATTCAAGATAATAACCAAAAACAGCAAAATTTCTTTAAAATTACCAATTCAGGGGCAGCAACCCAACAACAGGTTGTCCGATTCATCTGAAATTTCAGGACAGATAGATCTTGACCTGATTAACACTTTTACCTCATGTAATATTTGCTCTAAATGCTTTGGTTTTTGAGTTATAAGCCAAAAACTGCATTTACCCCTATGTTCTATTTTTAGCCATGGCGGCCATCTTGGTTGGTTGGCTGGGTCACGCCACACATTTTTTAAACTAAATACCCCAATGATGATTGTGGCCAAGTTTGGTTTAATTTGGCAAAGTAGTTTTAGAGGAGAAGATTTTTGTAAAAGTTAACGACGACGGACGACGGACGACGGACGACGGACGACGGACGACGACGACGACGGACGCCAAGTGATGGGAAAAGCTCACTTGGCCCTTCGGGCCAGGTGAGCTAATAATATTCAAGATAAAACCAAAAACGGCAAAATGTCCTTAATAATTGTAGTAGGCAGTTAAAAGTTGTCCGATTCATTTGAAAATTGCAGGGCAGATAGATCTTGACTTGATAAACAATTTTATTCATTCTGATTTGCTCTAAATGCTTTTGGTTTTAGAGTTATAAGCAAAATGTATATTTTACCCTATGTTCTATTTTTAGCCATGGCGGCCATTTGGTTGGTTGGCCGGGTCACCGGACACATTTTTTAAACAAGATACCCCAATGATGATTGTGGCCAAGTTTGGTTAAATTTGGCCCAGTAGTTTCAGAGAATAAGATTTTTGTAAAAGTTACGACGACGACGGACCGGACGAGGATGAAAGTACTAGCCCTTTGGGCCAGTGAGCTAAAAATAAGACTTACGGATTTCCGATACAATCAAATATCGAATTTCACTTCCGTTACACTTTACGTTATCCATCCAGATTTGTCCACTTCTCAACGTCGGAAGACTTCGATAAGGATGTATAGCTGAGCTAAATTTAATAAAAAGTCAATGTATTATATATTAAATTATATGTAATGAGTTCTAAAATGTTCTGTTATAGGTCAGAGAATTATTATTTGAACAATCAAAGAATTTTGCTATAATCTGAGATTTTGCAGATAATGAATATTTTCTTCTGAGATTCGCGGAAATATAAATCAACATCAACAATAGAATATGTCTAATACTATATCAAATCTAAATCTTCGTCGGTCAATGCAAGTTGTGAATAATTTGCTCTAGGCATAACAAAGATCTGTAAATTCTACTAAATGAAAACGAATCCAAAGTTGACAAAATGCAAAATATGACGTGGTCTTGACTTGAAATAGGCATATGCACAGTGGCAGTATAACGTTTTTGAGAGTTAACCCCTCCCCCTTTTCCCTCGCTTTTTGATATCGATCAAAGAACTGAAAAACGGCAATTTTTTTTAAATTACCAAATGTTAACAGTTGCTGATTCATGGACCATCAATGCATCCCCATCAAAGAAAGGAAAATGAACAATAGGAAAGAAAAAGGAGCCTTGTTTATTACACATTACCTAAAAAAATGTGATTTCAAGATCTAAAGATTATGGACATTAGTGATTATCAAAATTTTATTTAGTAAGATTGAGTTGTTGTGGGTACGTGCCACTGCAAATGTATATTTAAAAAAAAACTTGATTGTTTACATAAATATCTTGAAAAATATGTGCAGATATTTTTAATTTCTATCACGAAATGTCTAATTGAGTTCTTATGAAGTTAAGACATGCATGATCGTATTGTTCTTACGAAGTTTTAACATACAGTTCCGTTGTACATTATCGTATAGGTGTTTTCTATGGAATAGGTTTTACAAAAAAATAACTTGTTAAAAGTTGACAATTTATTACAGAACCAGTTGTCTACACACGACATTTGTAAGTTGACAATTACTTACAGAAACCCAATTGTCTACACACGACATTTGTATAAGTTGGCAATTTACTTACAGAAAACCCAGTTGTCTACAACGACATTTGCTGATCTTTTCTAAACCCATCATCACAAACTGTTCCCCAAACATTAGCATATTTAACTTCCAATCTTCCAGAAAATGGCAGTTTACCAACTAGACGAACTTTCAGTTTTTCCAGAGGGGAAATCGTTATGTGCTGTAAACATAATATGCTCGTATATATATAACTATTTTGAAATTCCTATATTTTTGGTATATAACAGAATCCGATTTAGGATTTTATCCGTTTTAAATTTAAATAAATGATCAAAAAAATTCAAATATATACTTTTGTGAGCTCTTGAAATCAAAATATATTACCGTTGTCATGCTGCTGATGGAGTTGTTTCTTTAACACGATCAAATACTTTAAATTACTGTTTAAGTATGTTTGATTTTATAATGTAAAATAAAGTCATATTTAAATCAATGTAAATAGTTATTTAATGACTTTAATCTTTATTAAATTGTATTGAAAAATAAACCAAGAGTAATCAGCAAATGAATTAATAGAACAATTAACGAAACATAAAACACGTTAACAAGTTAATTGAACGAATCTAGTCTGATTGAACAAATTATTAACGTCCACTGAAATGATTGAGAACACATTCAGGTTCAGTCGGTCAAGAATTAAGTAATTCCTCAAAGGTATGAAATGGACAGAGCTCCATTTTTAAAACAAACAGTATTCTGATTTTCTATTTCATCTCAAGTTACTTTTTATTGATATGTTGATCGACAATTTTTTGTGGATTTTTGAATTTTAATCATATAATTATCATTCTGTTTAATAACCGTTAAATTTCAGCATTTAAACTAACATATAATTAAATGTTGACTTTTAAATTTTTTTTAATGTTTAAAAATCATATGTAGTATAAAACCGTATACTGCGAAATGAAATCCAAATAACCAAAATATTACACAAAAAAAGTTGTTATTAATATACGAAGTAAACATATATGTTTTCTAGTCTATGAGACGTCGTTTGCCGGGATCTGTCCTTACAGTTAAGTTTTTGGTCAAAGGGTATCGAATGAACAGAAGTCCAATTCAACTTAAAATAATACACGATTTTTATGATTTCTTTATCTTAGTTTTATGCAAATTGAATTGACCCAATTTTATCCACTGAAACAAAATGAACGATGCGTTAAGTTTAATTTGTTTAGTCAAAGGGAATTTTTATGAATTTATAGTCAATCAAATTGACATGTTTGCACTGTTCATTGTATATCTTATCTAAATTAATGCCAATAAATTTACAACTTGGTTTGCATAAATGAAGTCAAATGGCATCCGTTGTACCATAAACAATGCTTGTTTTAAAAATGTTTTTCAATCCTTAAAACTTATTTAGGTTCAACAACTGAGAGCTTTTGTTATGTAATCATATGATGTTTAAAATGCTTGATTCCATCTTCAAATCTGGTTATAGTCCTAACTAATTTTGGAAAATTTTTTCAATAATGTGTGGTGCTTAAAATCACAGTCCTTTACTTAAACTTTTTTAGGTCAAACTCATTCTAAATTTAATTTGTACGATATACTCATATATGTCTTCTGTAATAGATTGATAGATAGGAAGATAAGAAACATACAAACTATTGTTTTAATAGATATTCATCAATGCAACAAAGTAAAACTTACAGAAAAGGCAGTATTAATCGACCTCTTTTAAGTTGTCCTCAACTTATTTAACTAATACATTGCCAAATAAATTTATTTAGATATAGGAAGATGTGTATAGTGCCAAAGAGACAACTATCCATCCAAGTCACAATTTATAAAAGTAAACCATAATTATAGATCTAGGTAAGGTCCTTCAAACGGAACCTATGCTCATACCGAACAGCAAGCTATAAAGGGCCCCAAAACTTATTACACAATGTAAAACCATTCAAACGGGAAAACAACGGTCTAATCTATATATCTCAAAGTACACGGATGCCCATCCGCACTATCATTTTCTATGTTCAGTGGACCGTGAAAATGGATAAAATCCTTAATTTGGCATTAAAATTGAAAGATCCTATCATAGGGAACATGTTTACTAATTTTCAAGTTGATTGGACTTATTAACTTCATCAAAAACTACCTCGACCAGAAACGGGACAGACGGACAAACGGACGAACGCACGAACGAACGGACGCACAGACCAGAAAACATAATGCCCATAAATGGGGCCTGAAAACGAGAAACAAGAAACAATTATGAAACACATAAACAGACGACAACCACTGAACCACATAAACAGACGACAACCACTGAACAACAGATTCCTGACTTAGGACAATTGCAAAAAATTGCAGCGGGATTGAACGTTTTAATGGTACCAAACCTTCTCCCTTTTCTTAAACAATAGTATAACATCACAACATAGAAAGACACAAAATGTGCATACTTACGTACGCAATTCGTTTCATCTTCATTGTTACCACAATGGTTTCGTCCATCACACCGCCAATACTCAGGTATACACATATTCTTACTCTTACACAAAAATTGATTTGGTAGACAAGGTTGTCGGTCTGAAAACAAATATGAAAGACAAATATACGACTAAAAAAAGTGTAAACTCGGCCACCACTTATGCGTAATACTTCACCTCATATTGTTTGGTGGTCTCCATTGAGTTGTTAGTAATACTTCACCTCATATTGTTTGGTGGTCTCCATTGTGTTGTTAGTAATACTTCACCTCATATTGTTTGGTGGTCTCCATTGTGTTGTTAGTAATACTTCACCTCATATTGTTTGGTGGTCTCCATTGTGTTGTTAGTAATACTTCACCTCATATTGTTTGGTGGTCTCCATTGTGTTGTTAGTAATACTTCACCTCATATTGTTTGGTGGTCTCCATTGTGTTGTTAGTAATACTTCACCTCATATTGTTTGGTGGTCTCCATTGTGTTGTTAGTAATACTTCACCTCATATTGTTTGGTGGTCTCCATTGTGTTGTTAGTAATACTTCACCTCATATTGTTTGGTGGTCTCCATTGAGTTGTTTGTAATAGTTCACCTCATATTGTTTGGTGGTCTCCATTGTGTTGTTAGTAATACTTCACCTCATATTGTTTGGTGGTCTCCATTGAGTTGTTAGTAATACTTCACCTCATATTGTTTGGTGGTCTCCATTGAGTTGTTAGTAATACTTCACCTCATATTGTTTGGTGGTCTCCATTGAGTTGTTAGTAATACTTCACCTCATATTGTTTGGTGGTCTCCATTGTGTTGTTAGTAATACTTCACCTCATATTGTTTGGTGGTCTCCATTGTGTTGTTAGTAATACTTCACCTCATATTGTTTGGTGGTCTTCATTGAGTTGTTAGTAATACTTCACCTCATATTTTTGGTGGTCTCCATTGTGTTGTTAGTAATACTTCACCTCATATTGTTTGGTGGTCTCCATTGAGTTGTTAGTAATACTTCACCTCATATTGTTTGGTGGTCTCCATTGAGTTGTTAGTAATACTTCACCTCATATTGTTTGGTGGTCTCCATTGTGTTGTTAGTAATACTTCACCTCATATTGTTTGGTGGTCTCCATTGAGTTGTTAGTAATACTTCACCTCATATTGTTTGGTGGTCTCCATTGTGTTGTTAGTCTTGACATAAGATTTGCTATAGATCTAATAAACTGGTGATAGACATGGTTATTTGTGATTTGAGCAAAGTTACTCATAAAACTTCCAATTGGTATTCCTTCTAATTTTGTTATATATACTACTGTACTTTATTTGTCAAATGATAGTAAGTATTATTTTTTAATGTCAAGATATTGCGTGGATTATCAAATAGAAAAAAAAACATTATAAACGTGGACGATCATGTCAATTAACTGATATTTCTTGCTCAGTTTGTCGAGATAATGTGTTTGTAGTTAACATTTATACCTGCTGCTGGTCTTTGTGAAGGTAGTGCGCATGTGACAACTGCGGGCGTTTTCGATCTACAATTAATTCTGGTTCGGTCTGAAACGGAAAGCAATAATGTTGGAAAAGAAATGGTTCATACTCATTTAAAATGATAATATCAACAGGTTTACAATTTTCTTTTTTTTTAAACATTAAATCTTTATGGTGGTTGGTGGGGTTTACCAAACTTTACCAAGCACTAGCGAGTACATTTGGACTATTCGAAAATCAATCTTGAACTTCTTTCAATCTATCAACTGTAAACATGTGTATGTGGATAGAGAAAGACTAATGTTAATTAAGCAGATACGGAACGAGTTGATTTTTACCGTACGTTATTCAACAATGAATATATCCCATACCGTATAGTCAACCAGTATTAAAAAGTATGACAAAGTTTCATTAAGACAAAACCGAAAAGCGACAGAACAATATTCCTGTATACACCATAGTCGACATAATACTACAAATTAAACATTAGAATGTGTACATCAGAAGTGACATACAAGTTTAACTTATATATAAATAAACTCTTCAAAAATATCAGGCTTATAATTGTGTATACCAGAGACGCGTATTGTGTAAAAAAATCCATCATTCCTGCACGAATCAAATTTTGCACGAAGCTGAAGAGCATTGAGGACCAAAAAGCAGCTAAGGCAATGTTTTCCTCGGTTAGAAAATCCTTAGCCTTTCGACCATTTCAAAATATTTATGATATGAGCATTTGAGTCCTTTTTTTTAGGATGTTCAAATGACCCCCTACGTCCAATCTGCGTTTTGCGTTTCGTTTCTTTTATGTGTTTTTTTGCTTTGAATCGATTTAATGAGTTAAGCCCTTTTCAAATGATTTTTATAGTTTGTTCTTATTTTGTACTGTTACACCAATGTCCCATGTTTTGGGTGAAGATTTGGTGCCAAGCCACATTCTGTATGTGCCTGTCTCAAGTCGTCAAGAGTATGTAATACAGTGATTGTCGTTTGTTGCTGTATATCATATTTAGTTTTCTCATTTGAATTGTATTACATTTCGGGGCCTTTTATAGCTAATTATTCGGTACATGTTTTGCTCATTGTTGGAAGGTTGTGTGTTGAACTTCAGTGGTTAACTGCTGTGTCATTCTGATTTTGGTGGATAAAGAGTTGTCTAATTGGCAATCATACAATATCTTCTCATATGTCTCTCAATAAAATTAGAGTTATCTCGCTTCCGATAAAAAAAAAATCGTGGAATATTGCTAAAATTTGAATTTTTATGCATATATGAGATATCAATTATTCTACTCTATTCATTCACATTTTTGTCAACCTGTTTTTTTTAAGTTTCGTTATCAATATGGCATAACACACTAAGCAACTCGCTTTTTATGCTTTTGCAATCCATTATTTTTGTTTTTGATCCATGGCATAATACACTATAAGCATCTCGCTTTTTATGCTTTTGCAATCCATTATTTTTGTTTTTGATCGATGGCATAATACACTAAGCAACTCACCTTTTATGCTTCTGCAATCCATTATGTTTGTTTCTGATCCATTGCAATTGACATTGCTCAGTAAAACAGGATGTCGACTCATTGAAATGTTGTTCTGCAAAAAATATATAATTATCTTTCTAGATTTAATTTACATATCATGTCAATTCGTATACAATTTTCAAGTTGATTTAAAAACAATGGAAAGCATCTTAGATGTAAAGGGACACATTTGTTTAAACAAAAATAAACTAAATTCTGTGCTTCCATTGTTAAAAATTAATACGCGTCATTACAATATACAATTAAGGTGAATAACCAAAATTGTCAACACGAAAAGGTTATTTCCCTGAGGGCGCTGCACAAGAATATTGAATTTTCGTAATACTGGCTAAATAAATGTTCTATACTACATTATTTCTTCTTTTATTTCCAATATGAATTCCTTTTTTTCTGTGAAATATGCGATATAAGTTTTGATCATTTTTAAAGGCCGTATGGTGACCCATGACTACGTGCATCCGCAGTCATTTAGAATAGGGTATATAGTTTTCTCATAAGCTATCTTATACCACATCTTCTTATTCCTATATTATGTGATATTTGGTTGATATATCATTTTCGTTTACACAATGTATTTTGATGGTTACGACATTTATACGATTTTAGTGATGTTGGTGATGCTAAACTTAAAGTTTGTTGTCTGTCTTAAAACATTCTTTCTGGTTTTGTTTTCATTGATTCGTTGGTATCTTGTTTTTATTGTAAGAAGAAATATATTTGTTGATCAATTCTTCAAATTCTTTTCGGTGGGGTTGCTTCTTTTGAATGATAATAAGTAGTAATAGAAAATGTCATGGTATGTAACCTTAAAGTGTATCTTTTTTTATTTATACCAAATCGTTTGTTGTTGGTTGCCTAACTCTATCTGTTATCGGCTTCAAATGGCTTCTAGTTATGATGAGACGAGATATCGTTAGTATCATGACATAAATATATACTAAAACACACCCGCGAAATTGCAGGCATTCAGAGTATGGTCGAAAGTATGTAAAGTGTTTTAGGATGCATTTTTGTAAAATATTTAATGACTGTAGAATTTAAGAAATGGTATCAAAAGTCATAGGTACTTGGGGACAGGACAATTGTTTTTCTACCCCTCCTCCTTTTTTCCCAAAATTCCCATTTTTATGGCCCGCAACGAAGTTGTCGCTGCCATATAGTTTTACCCTTATCCGAAATTCCGTCTTTTCGTCTTTCCGTAATTCCGTCATTCCGCAACAAACCATTATACGGATTTTTTTTTCTTGACGCCTTTAGATATTGGGCTGATTTTTGGTATGTGAGTTAACAAAGATGAGTTACATATCAAGTTTGAGTTTCGTTCCGCTCCACTAATTTTTGCTGAAATTACGGGCTTTGGACTTTGAGAAATTGTTGAAAATCACAGCTATAGGGACTTTTTTTTTCTAAACACCTTCAGATACTGGGCTGATTTTTGGTATGTGAGTTAACCATAATGAGTCACAGATCAAGTTTAAGTTTCGTTTTGCTCCACTAATTTTTCCGAAATTACGGGCTTTGGACTTTAAGAAATTGTTGAAAATCACAGTTATACAGACTTTTTTTCTAAACGCCTTCAGATATAAGTCTGATTTTTGGTATGTGAGTTAACCATGATGAGTGATAGGTCAAGCTTAAGTTTCGTTCCGCTCCGCTTATTTTCGCTGAAATTACGGGCTTTGGACTTTGATAAATTATTGAAAATCACAGTTATACAGTTTTTTTCTCTTTTCCCCTCCAGATTTGAGCTGATTTTTGATATGTGAGACTACCATCATGTTTGTGTCCACATGTGTTTATTTTGAAATTGCAGATTTTTCAACTTTTTGGGACGGGGCCATTCGTGTCGCTTTGACACATCTAGTGTTTTCTATAAATTTCAATATGAACATACATTTAGTATAATATGAACAATGTATTGCTCTAAATTTAGTGTGTTTCCTTTTTACTATCAATCTCAGTTTGCTAATCAATCCACGGCGGTCATTGATATATTATATAGACCCTCTCCACTCAATATACTTAGTGACCCGATGAATTTTTGTAAAAGATTTTATGACTGGAGACTCAGAAAAGATGTCAAAAGTACTTTGAGACAGGACAATTGTTTTTCTAGCCCGTTTCCTCCTTTTTTTCCAAAATTCCCATCTGTTTGTTTTCTATTAATTTCAATAATGATAGCGTTTGTCTGTATATTATGAATATTCATTAGACATTACTATGATCTACTATAAAAAAAAGTGTAATTGCGTTTTACTATCATTTCTCAGTTTACTAATCGATCCACGGCGGTCATTGATATATGATTATATAGACCCTTTCGATTTAATAAACTATGTGACCGCCGTGGATAGTAAACCTGAAAATGATAGCAGATAGCAATATGCCAAATACACTATTCACAGTATATGTAATATTATGTTCATAGTATACAGAAAAACGCATACCGGAAGTCTAGTCTGACTTAAAATTTTGTCCAATGACAGAAACAATATCCGAACGCCTTTTTTTTCGTTTTTCTCCCAAAATAACCCAATCTGAATAATCGTAAGAATGGGTGACAAATGCGACTATGCATGGTACCTATAGAACACAGAGGCATGATGATTAATTTATTGCGGAAGGAAGAGAAGCGACACACAAAATGAGGTCTTCTCGTTTAATAGTATAGATGTTATCACTAGTAATTTTGGGGCCCTTTATAGCTTGTTGTTCGGTGTGAGCCAAGGCTCCGTGTTGAAGGCCGTACATTGACCTATAATAGTTTACTTTTATAAATTGTTATTTGGATGGAAAGTTGTCTCATTGGCACTCAAACCACATCTTCATATATCTATCAATACAAAATGTCAATAGCCAAAACATAAGGACTTACAACCACAGGAGACAGTTTGTATCGAGGCAAACATAAAAACTTCCCTACCCCAACTTCCACTTCCCTTCCATCTACTGCCAATTTCCTTCCCTTACACCCACTTCCTTCCCCTAAACACCTACACGATATTCGGCTACAAGTACCTTCTAGAATATCCCTATTTTTACCTTCCTCTCTTCACTGTTCCCGCCCCTGAATTGCGTTCTCTCCTCCTGACTCCTGCTTACCACCCCGTCAGTCCCATATTCCCTTACCCCTGTCCACTTTTTGTATTCTTGTCTTTCATTTTTGCTAATGTGCTTTGTCTATATGCTTTTTTTGTGCTTCTTTGTTTGTATTCACAGTGATTAAGACTATACCACAATGTTGACTGCTGTACCCTTTTACCTATTATGTCTGGGTTTTTTTTTTGTTCACACATCGTTGTCAATATCTTATGTCAATATAGTTTATGGGACTGTCATATAAATGAAAAGTTTAGCTAGCTATAAAACAAGGGTTTACTTCACCATTTGTCACTTAAGAAAATGCATGTACCTAGTCAAGAATGTGACAGTTGTTATTCATTCGTATGATATGTTTGCCATTTGATTAGGGACTTCCCGTTTTGGATTTTCCTCGAAGTTTAGTATTTTTATGATTTTACTATTTGTTCAAATATCGGAAACCCTACAGCTAAGTAACTTTCATGTAGCATCGTCATTTATAGTATACGCAATTCTCAAAGGATGAATAATTACTTAAATTACTTTCAAAAGGAAATTAGAATTACCACCCAAAGTCATAAAACCTTTATATACATTGTATATATAAAAAAGAAGATGTGGTATAATTGCCATTGACAACTGTCCAAAAGAGACCAAGTGACACAGAAATTAACAACGATAGGTCACCGTCCACATCGAGCTGTCATTGCGAAATCGCTCAAGTTTACCTTTGTTTGATTGTCAAGTGCACCACTGAAGCCTAATTGTCGACATGCTACCGTAGCATCTCTAATGGACCATTTCGTGCTGCAGATCTGTCCCCAAGTTCCATTGATTTTTACCACCACTCGCCCAGTATTTGATTTTCCTCGTAAACTAATGTAGTTCTGATATCCTATCAAATAATACAAATACTAATAAGATCAGATCAGTTGGTGAATAAAAATTATGGTATATAGACAACTTGATTAAACACTTAATCTCGACAAGGTAACTAGACTTCAGTAACAAATACAATGATTGGTCAAATGTTATAACTTACTGTTGAGCAGGATAATATGTTTACCTTTCTGGAGCACCTGCTATCGCCCCACTTTTTTCTTAGATTCCTGTTTTTCAGTCTTTTCTATGTTATGATATGTATACTGTTTGTCTTTTGATTGTTTTTCTTGTTTTGTCATGGCATTGTCAGTTTTCCCCCACTTATGAGTTTGAATATCCCCCAGGTATCTATTGTATCTCTTTTACTACAGAACAAACAAGAAATTGATAAAATTAAAGATTAGGAAATAATCCGAGGTACATATGTATCTAAACAATTTAAATGGTAAAACACCAAAACAAAAACATTGACCGATAAAATTAAAAGACGGAAAATTGCGACCCAATTTTTAAACCTCAGGGTTGTTGTCACAAATTGTTATACTGACATTATATCATACACGTAAATAAAAACGTTCAGAGAATAACAAGAAAACCGGACAGATCACATAACCCCAAATGTTGACTCTGGTTTTTAAGCGCGCCCTGTAAGTTAGAGAACCATTTAAACAATTCAACGAAAGTCCGTTTAATTAGCCATTTTCTTAAATTGCCATTAATTCATTGATTTGTTCTTGTCCTAAGTATGCATGAAATATTTGTCACTGAACGTTTAGAAAATGAATTGATCAATCAATCAATCTTTCCAGTTCACAGAAGACACATCGCCTTTTGTCCATCTTTTATCTGTGTCGGTTTGTGCCCTTTTTTGTGTTGTTGTTACCTTGTTATGTATTTGTTGGTTGCACTGTATACTTATTCAATCATTATTTTTGTAATTTGTCCTTAGAATGGATTAATTTCGGTATGGCCATAATTGAATTCCTGCATTTGCACTCTAATACATAGTGTCTTTTTATGAAATCTAGGCTCTTATCAATGTTCATTTACCAAGTAATTATTTCGGAATTTATGAGAAGTCTATAAGTGCATTAGGAATAAAGTCAGATAGGATTTCTTTGTGACATTCATCTAGCAGTATTTTCTCCGCCCATAATACGATTGGAACAAAATTAATTAAAAACCAATAAATAATCCTACCTTCTACAGAATAAATCTCAAAAATAAAAATTGTAAACAATATAAAAGCAAGCTGCATTATGCTGTCACATACAAACGAGTAGCAAGACAGAATTTTGATATCTTGAACAGACCAAATATATAAGACTGTTTAATTACAAAATCAAATCACCTCTATTGACAAACTTTTGGCCACACTTCTCCTCCCCGACTAAGAAACCCGATAAATTTGTAATGTTATGGACAAACAAATCATTAGATAACAATTTAAGCCTTGGGTGTGATATCACGATTAACTTCTCTTTGGTGAAATGTTCGATTAACGGCCGTGTTTCTTCCGAGTAATAAATGAACGTGACGGCCAACCCTGTTTGCACTGCTAGGGTGTTCCGAGTGCTTCAATGTCAAAACACAGGACCACACCTGTAATCATTCCGAATGACAATTGATGGTAAAGAGGCCCAAACACAAAATTGAAACAAAAAAAAATAATGTTACTCCTACATTATGTCATACACGTAAAAATAAAAATAAAAATAAAAAAAAAAACATACAAAAAACTTCGTTAATGGATTTTGCGAGGGGATTGAATAATGTTTAACTATCTGAACTGATCGCTTATATTCATGTCGTACCATCCAAGGATCTCGTATGTTCTTAACAAATTGATACAATCATTTATCATTTACATCATACTTTCTGATGTGAAGCGATGTTTAGGCACACAATGTAACAATTAGTTAAATATAGCCAAGGAACGCCTTATATCCTTACGGCCAAAAAATCTTATTGTATAAAACGTTATTTTCTAAATATATTTTATTCACTGGAACGATGTCTAGTAAGTATGCGCAAGCATATTTAAAACATTTTGGTGTCCGAAATGAAACGTGCTAATTGCTAAACACATTTTGATTCAGAAAATATTTCAAATAATTCCCTATGAGTGTAATAGACTAAAATGGTAATGAAATTGTTAATTGTTTGCATTTCTTCTGAATAAACGAACGTTGACCGACTTTTTCTTAGTTGAAATTTAATAACATAATGGATAACCAGACTTTGTTGACGTGGGAAAGAGTACTTAATTGTCAGACAGGGAAAATGAATATTGTCAAAGTGCGTTAATTGTCTGGTCCAAGTAATTCTATAAAATCACCAGCTAGTTTATATTATTCTTTAAATGCTGTCCCTTTAAGAAATGATATTAATTAATTTTACTATTACAGATGTGAATTTTGACAACGACACATCAGATGGAACGACGCCGACGCTATCTAACAGTACGAGTATTTACGATACATATGACTACTTTGTACATCCACACTGGAAACAGTTTGGCCCAATCCCAGACCACTGGCATTATATGGTTGGGATATACATAACCATTGTAGGGATTACTGGGATCGTTGGAAATTCAATAGTCATATGGATTTTCAGCACGTAAGTTACTTATTTTCACTTCTCCTATTATTCTCTTTCTGTTACCTAAGTGACTCGTAGCGTTGTGAATTGTTTTTATTTTAACTTTACGCCGATCTTTGGTTTTGCAATTTTCGTGCAAAAAAAGTGAAGCCTGACTTTCAAAATATTTCAAACGGAATAGCACATCCTTAACTTTACGCTGATATTGTTAGCTGAGTCTGTACATTTAGATGCGATCCGTGTACTCTCTATATCAATCTTAGAGATACACTTATTCTTATTCAGCACTGTTATTTTGAATATTAATTTTGTTATCAGTAGATTAAAGCCATACTTAATTTAATTGTAATACACATATTTTTTTATGTACTTTCTAGGTACTACAATCTGTCGATACATATATTTTGGTATTGTTGTTGTTAGGGATGAGGGATGGATAAATACGCTGAAACGGTCGCTCAGTCTTTTTGTTTGATGTTTTCTTTCTGCTTTGTATCGATCTGATGAGTTTAGCCCTTTTCAACTGATTTTCATAGTTTGTTCTTATGTTTTTTGTTACACCATTGTCTTGGGTTAGTGGAAGGTAAAGCGACCACACACATGTTCAACTACGACACATTCTTTGTGTGTCTGTCTGAAGTCAGGAGCCTTTAGTTCATTTATTGTCTATTATATTTGTTTTTCGTAAACTGTTTTTTCATAAGGCCTTGAGTTTTCTCAATTATATTGTTGTATATTTTTCGGGGTCAGATATATAGCCGACTAAACGGTTTGGGTCGTACAGTTGCCTATATTTGCTGACATGTTCTTTATCTAAACTTTGAAGAATGGTTGTCTTATTTGCAATCATACCACAGCTCTTAAAAAGCAGAACAAAAATAAAAATAAAATCGTATCGGTTGCTAGATTTTCTGATCACTTTGGATCTTTTGTTGATGTAAATGTTTGATTATAAGTACTCTATTACAAATTCAAAAATAAACTACATCGAATTGAGAAACTTTATACCATTGTTTTGTGTATAATAAATAAAGATCTATAAACAAATGGATGTCAAAAGGCTTTGATTCAATTAACAAATAAAACAAATTAATAAAAAAACTTAAACTAGTAAAATTAATAAAAAAACCATAAACTAATACTACTGTCCATGGCTTTGTTCTTCAGTTCACAGTGGTGACGTGATCGTCAGTTTGCAAAGATTTCTACTTACACCCGGTGCTAGGGCCTGTCTTTAACTTGCAGTGAGGTTATATTCTGTTTGTTCTGTGTTTAAGGCCTCAATGTGAGTAAAAGAAAAGCAATAAAAGCGCGGATTCTTTCCTTTTTGTGTTTTTTTTTGTTTTGTTTTGCGTATTGTGTGTCGTGGAATGACATCCCCTAACCCTTTTAAAAAACAAAAACAAACACACAACCACCAACAATTACACCAAATGAATCAAACAATACAAAACATCGGCTGCTGTTAATAATTTATAATCAACCTTTTTTATGCAATATGTGTATGTTTAATTTTTCACTTGTTTTACCATCAAAAATTTAAAACCATATTTATAATCTATCAAAATATGTTTATGACGAAACTATCTTAAGTATAAATACGACATTATTTTTAACCCTCTCATGAATATATGGCGTTAGTATTCTACAAGTATTAAAACAAGCACATGTTGATAGGACCAAAGTTATTACATCTAAATGTAATGCCTCAATTATAAATTCATCGTATTCTACTACATAACATTTGACTTTTTTTTATATTCTACTAAGAATTTCAGTGAAGTACTGTAGTTTCTTTTATCCTGCAATAAGTCAACTATTGTACAAATAACAGGTCTCCTGTTATCCTGGTTTCATGTTGATCAATCAGTAATGTGGATAAAAAAAAATTGCGTAAAAGTCCATTTTTGGCATACTCCTCACGGTCCGCTCTTTAACTGTGTCGATTCCTTTGAAAAGTTAGAAACAATGAAAAAATTTAAATAACTAAAGTTTCAAGTGTTGGGTGTAAATTTCAGGATAAAAACAATATGTGTACATTTTCGGAAAATATAAAAATTATTTGTACTCGCTGCGAAACGACAGAAAAGCTAGGCGAGCCTCACTTTCTGTCCTGTTTCTAAAGCTCGTACAAACACATTTCATATTTTCCAACAATGTACATTTATTCTACATATATAAGTTTGTCAAACGTTTGTACAAGGTCCACAAACAATTTCACTGGCAAACGTAATCAATCTGATTCCTATTCTGACATCATTTTAAAATTATTAAAGAATCATCCATTATAATGCAGTATCCGTAATTTATGGATAAACTAAACATCTATTTCAGGACAAAGCAGCTAAAGACACCCTCTAATATGCTGATTATAAATTTAGCCCTGAGCGACTTCACCTTCTCTCTAGTTAATGGTTTCCCGTTACTGACCATATCAGCCTTCAATACAAAGTGGATGTGGGGTGACGTAGGTAGGGATTAAATAATTAAAACATGAGTAAGAAACTGATCAACGAAACAAACACCAGGCACGTTTTAACCTTTCAAAAAGGTATAACATGACCTGAAGGTCTTTAATCTCCATTTAAAAGCGTAATATCTAAACATATGGTGCGACACCAGCAAACATAGTCTTTATCATTACACTAAAACAAACATTTATGGATACCTTCACAAATAACGCTCGGAACAATCTACTGATGTAGAATTACACCAAGAGATATATGACTCAAAAGGACTGAAATGTAGCATAAACGTCTGACTTCAACCTGGCTTGAGTACAGATAAGTTCAAGTAAAGGTAAAAAGAAGGAGGAAAGCAAAAACAATGAATTGCCAAAAAATATATTTATCACTTATTTTTCTTTCCATTTTCTGAATGTTTGTTTTGTTTCTTATGTTTGTGATAACTTGCGACATAAATACATTTTGTACTTTAAAGAACATTCTAAATCATCACGCACTTGTTCAATATTTATAGTTTAATCTAAACTGAACTAGTGTTGATCTACAAAATCTATGTATATCATCAATGTATCTATTTATTTTATTTCAGCTTGCCAGTTTTACGGTTTTATAGGTGGATTGTTCGGCCTGATGTCCATCAATACACTGGCTGCTATATCAATCGACCGCTACATTAATATAGCCTACCCTCTGACGTCTGTTAGATTCATGACCAAGAAAAATGCGTTGATGATGATCGGTATAGTTTGGATCTGGTCGCTTATTTGGGCTGTTCCGCCTATATTTGGATGGGGAGCATATATACCAGAAGGCTTCCAAACGTCTTGCACATTTGATTACCTTACTAGATCGGTAAACAATCGTTCTTACATTTTTGGTATGTACATTGGGGACTTTGCACTTCCACTTGTTATAATTATCGCTTGTTATGTATTGATAATACAAGCAATCCGCAATCATGAAAAAGAAATGATAATAATGGCAAAGAAACTGAAAGCAGATGATATTCGAAAGAACCAAGAGAAAACCAGAGCTGAAGTCAGAATAGCAAAAATTGCAATGGGTATTTTTCTTCTCTATATGCTATCATGGAGCCCTTATGCAACTATTGCTTTAATTGGCCAATTTGGACCAACGAATTGGGTCACTCCTTTGCTTTCCGAACTTCCAGTTCTGTTGGCAAAAGCATGTGCTATGCACAATCCTATTGTTTATGCATTCAGTCATCCAAAATTTAGAGAGGCATTGTCTAAGCGAGTCCCTTGGCTATCGTGTTGTTTTAAACCTTCGAAGAAATCAGTGAAATCAACGACAGGATCTGTCACGCGAGCACCGAGAAAACGTCAGGCAAGTCGAGTTACAAGTGCAGATACGGCAGAACCACGTGACAGTATTAGTGAAGCGTCCAGTTGTGTAAGCAATCTTGATGATTCGGTGTTTGGTCCTTCGGTCCAAATGAACCGAACCATCTCAGAAATGGTACCAAATGGTGATTATGGCGATGTTGTACGTGAACTTGTACGTGCATTAGTAGGGGTTGCGTGTCAACAACCATTCCTTCAACCTATCTACATGTCAAATATGTCTAGTCCGACTGCAGAACATGTGGGTTCTCAAAATCAAGCTTTTAGTCCGACTGGAGAAACTATAGGTTCTTCAAATCAAGCTTTTAGGGCATCACAGAGCGATATTTCTTCATATTTAACTAACTTAATGACTGCCAGGAACCAAAGTGTAGATGTAAATACTGACCAAAGTAGGGCACCAATAGCACAAATTGACGAAGCATTTAAACTTTTGAAAGATGACAGTAAAACTGACCTTCTTGAAAGCAGTACTTTGTAATAAATTAGTCTAAAGAACTGAAATTCTACATATGAATACAAGAATTATTTAAAAGAAACTATTAGTTTATATAATATGTATTGGTGTTATAAAGTCAGTTTCATGTTTAGTGTGTAAATAATTATCACTAATTTTGTTTTAGAATTATAATGATGACTATGTTGTGTAAATAGTTATCAAAGGTACCATGCTTATACTTTAGTACGCAAGACGCGCGTAAAACACACATAAGTTTGAACCACTGAGTGTTTGTAATATTTTACATCATTAGCAAAGGTCATAGTCAGGAAAATGGGAGAAAAAAATCTTTCACAAGTCAGTTATTCAATTATCATTTGTTAAGACGGGACATCAGACAGTATTTTAGTCATTTATATACACGTAAGTTTTAATATCGTACGCGTATTCCTGTGGTACAAGCAAGAGTTGTGATAAAATTCAGGATTTTATGTATTCTATCTTGATTTTCTCAGAAAAAGGGATTGAGAAGTACAACAAAAGACATGTATCTCTTTTTCAGGAACTCTCCAGTTTTCATTGAACAACATTTTAGCCTGTATATCATGAACTGAATATTAGTAGGTTATTCTATATACACGAGTTTCTATGACGTAATGAACAATGAAAGGTTTATTACTCTCAAGAAACTTAGATTATTTACATTAAACAAATCTTTCATCGGAAAATAAATCATCTCATCACGATCTTAAACGGACGCCATCAAGTCTTGGTTAACCTTTCTAATATAATTGTGCTTCAGATGAATACGGTTATATACGTTATCTATCATGGACACATTTCAAGTTCAACGTTTTATGGATATTACAAGTTTCACAAATGCAACTCCAATATTTCTATTGTAATATTTAGTATATACTGTTGCATTGGAATAGATCAAACGAAATGCGTTTGAACTGACTAGAGTCTAGATATTTGTAAATGAATTCCATAAAAGCACTAGGATATTTTCGACTTGAGCAAAAGAAAAAAAAAGAAAGCGTAATAAGTAAGTGTAAGTTCTAAGCATTTTATCTGCTTACATTTGAGGAGAGAACCTACAGATACCAAAGGAACATTCAATATCATAAGTCGAAAATAACAACATAGAAAACTAAAGACTGGACAAACACATACCCCTCTTAATACCGGTGTAAGATGTCAGGTGATCCGGAAGAATAAGAATATACTGCTCCACATGTGGCACACGTCTAGGGCCTGTTTATCGAAGCTCTCTTAGGATTAGGAAGTGTCCTAAGACCAACTTAGGACACATCTTAGTCCTAAGTGGGTTTATCAAACATGTCTCAACTTAGGAAAACCCTAGGAATTGTCCTAACTTTAGGATATCAATTTAGGTGTCTTTAGATGGTCTTAGGATGGTCCTAACTTTAGGATATATTCAATTTCGCTTTTTGATCATTTTCACACGTATTGTTGTTTTTACCAGTAGTAAAATAGTTGAAATACTCCGGATTTATATGAAAAATGCACGAGATTTGTCTTTGGACTAAAAATATTGAAACCTTGACACTTCGAATTCAACTCACTCAAAAACATGTAATGATTTTTACCGATTATATATCTAGTTTACAATTAGTTTGTTAAATTTTTATATAATACGTAGTTATTATTTTTGTCTTATGTTTGGTTTTATACAGTTTAAATGTACAAATATTATACAATAATCATTTATTATCTTTTATGTAACACTAATAATTAGTTTCTAATTAACTATATTTGAAAAATCAAAATTATTGATAAAATATGATATCATATTGTATTTGTTCATATCTAATTTGTATTTTCTTTTTCACCAATACTTAGGACATCGGTTAGGAGGTCCTAGCTAAGATATTCCTAAGATAGCTTCGATGTGCATGCTGAGACGTGTCGTAAGTCGGTCCTAACTTTATCCTAAAGTCTGTCCTAAGAAATTCTTAGGACGGAACTTAGGACAGTTTCGATAAACAGGCCCCTGGATGCTAAGATAAAATCAAATATTCATTATTCTATTTAATCATTCCTATCTATATTTTCCTTTTATAGTTGATATGTTTTCCCCCGGTTTTAGTTTGTAATCGGTATACTACTGTTGGCTTTATTTCATAAACATATTTGTTTTATACAGAAATGTCATACAATGTGAAAAAAACAGTAGTTGAAACCTCGAAATCCAAATATTTGATGTGACAAATTTATCCTTATAACATATTTCAATGCAACAGTATATTCTAAATATTAACGTATTTGCTGTTGTAAATACATAGATAGAAACAGCTGTGTGTAAAATGCATATTTAGTTTTACTTGTTTAATATTATAACTTTATCTCTAATATGAGGCATTTATTACAGTACTAGTAAAATAACAAAAATACCGAACTCTAAGGAAAATTCAAAACAGAAAGTCTCCTTTCAAATAGCTCAAACACATAAGATCATTTAAAGACTCGGATAAGTCACATTCCGTTGAAGCTTCGTTTTTTTTTTAGACTTCTCTACTCTGTATACGATAGAATCACGTAATCTTATCATACACACAAATTACAAACTACTGTGTTTGAAAATATATATACTAGTACTCATCATAGCTACCATGTGTACTAAATGGAGCCATTAGTCGTTTGAATACTATTTATATTCTTTTTTTCAATCAGCC
The DNA here is from genome assembly GCA_019925275.1 of Mytilus edulis. Classification (NCBI taxonomy): domain Eukaryota; kingdom Metazoa; phylum Mollusca; class Bivalvia; order Mytilida; family Mytilidae; genus Mytilus; species Mytilus edulis. Next base: position 88,408,888 of record CM034356.1, on the reverse strand, counting down.
AAGAAGTTTATGGAAAAGCTGGTTGATTAAAAAAAACATTGGATTTTACTTCAAAGTAGTGTTGTTATGGGTAGGATTGCCTGGTTTTGTCATCGAGCATACAGGTTCAGTATTGTGATATCTCATTCACAATAAAAATAGGGAAAAAAATCAAAACGAGTCGGCAAAAGACAGACAAGACAATGACAAAAGAATGTAAAAAAAAAGAGTCCAGAAAAATCTGAAACAGAAATCTTAAATTTGTGCAAAACTGTTTTGTCGGGCATAAGAAATACAAGACTTTTCTTTAGTGGTATTTGGTAATTTAATAAACGAAAAATGGTGATCTGGATTACGGTGTCTATACAGATATTCGATAATGGCAAACACAATTAAACTGGCTTCGGTAAATATTAAAGAGATAAATCGCCTTTACCATCAAAAACATAATTAAAATGTATAACTAACATTCAAAAGACCGTATACCTCAGTAGAGGGTGTTATTAGTTATCTTGGTGTAATCAGGGTGTACAGAATTTAACACCGTTGCTGAAAATTCATACACCCTGAGGCACAGCCGAATGGGTGTATGAATTTTCAACAACGGTGTAAAATTCCGAACACCCCTGATTACACCAAGATAACGAATTTATTTCTTATGAACAATTCTATTACTCATTTTTTAACCAGGATGTAATAATTGAAAAATGGTAATGAAAAATTTCCAGTTTAACAATTTTTCAATGGCGAACTTTCTGTGCATTGTCAACTACTTTTTTTCTTTATTTAAGGGGAAATTCCGAAATTTTTTGTGTGTTCTTTTGAATTGTTGGGGTGGGGGGGGGGGGGGGGGGAATTAAAAATATTTTTTAAAATAATTTGGCAATTTTTTTTAATTTTTTAATTTTTTTTTTTGGCAAATATTAAAATTTTTGCCAAGATTTTATTTTTAAATTTTTTTTGGCAAAATTTTATTTATATCCGGGTGAGCAAGGGGGGGGGGTGTTATTTACACCGGGGTAATTAACCAATCAGATTGCAGTATTTCTGCTGCAGAAGAAATAATAGTATACATTTGTACTGTTTCCTTTTTAAAGCTTTCAAAAACCAAAAATTCCAACGGTTTTTAGAGAAAGTATTTACTTCGTTTTAAGAGAAGATATTGCAAATTTGACAGGTTTTGAAAAAAGTTAGTTTTAAATAAAATCCTTAAACGACAAAAAAAATGTATCTTAAAGAAAAATAACAGCTTTACCACGACTTCATTTTAAGGTACTGGTATCTATCCAAAGTATGCCTTTAATAATCTTTCAGTGTTCTTTCTTCTGCTTACATGTTAATGTGTTTAAAATCCGAAGTATATCACTGTGACATTGTGTTTTTAGTGAAAAATCGAAGACGTGTTGCTTACTCTTTATCCCTCGTCTCAGTTTACATATTTATAATATTTAATATCTATTTTTCAGAAAATATATATATGTGACCTCTCTGAATCACAATGTGTTAATACCTAAACGTTAGCACGACATCACATGTAACACAAAACAATAGATTAAGTAAAATCAGTAAATATTTTTATTCTTAACATAGGTATATAGCAAGGTTAAGCTGATTATTTTTACAAAATTGGCTACAAATGTTTGCCTCCGCCTTTATCATCCTCTTATAAGCTACAAATTAAACTAAATTGCATACGTGCATACACTATATAATTTCAGCCTGGAGTTTGTAATCATTGTCATTTCTTCCTGTAGGAACTAATAATGTCGGGAAGTAAAATAATATTTTATATATATATGAAATTGTTATTGGTCTTCAAAAATTTTACATTAAAACTGCAGGTGATATTTATAATAATTGCTGAATTCTCCTTCATTATTATTTGTCTAAACATCAGCTTTTACCTATTCTGACATCGGACTCGGACTACTTTCAAATGTAGTTTTACTTTATTGCTGTGTTTTACTTTAATCTACATTGGCTAGAGGTAAAGGGGAAGGGTTTTCTCTTATTTTTGAGTGTAATTCACATTGCGGTACTTGTCTATCCCAAATTCATGTATTTGGTTTTGATGTTATATTTGTTATTCTCGTGGGATTTTGTCTGATGCTTGGTCCGTTTCTGTGTGTGTTACATTGTAGTGTTGTGTCGTTGTTCTCCTCTTATATTTAATGCGTTTCCCTCAGTTTTAGTTTGTTACCCCGATTTTGTTTTTTGTCCATGATTGATGAGTTTGAACAGCGGTATACTACTGTTGCCTTTATTTATAGATCTACCAAAATATGTTAAATTCCGCCGTATTTGTTATCCTGTCCTGCTTTTTTAGCTTTGTATTTATTTTTAAATTTAGTTTCATTCATATTTTTTGGAGTTGAGTATGACGTCCATTTTCATTGAACTAGAACATATTTTATAAACGGGCCAGATGAGGGCCACCTTCGGGTGCAGATTTTCTCGCTGTGTTGAAAACCGATTGGTGGCCTTCGTCTGGTATCTACTCTTTGGCCAGATTATTGTCTCTTTGACAATTCCCCATCTTCATTCTCAATTCAATCTGAATAAAGTGTTATGTTTTAAAAGTTTAATATCATTCACATAGTCATCTTTATAGAAACTACCTACGAGTTAAAAACGAACTGAAAAATGTATCTTAGTGGACTATATCTAGCAAAATATTTATTTTTTTTAGTGTTTACATCAGATCTAAACCCTGAAGTGGCTCTGAGCACTAGCACATACAATGTAAGTACTAGCGTGTACGACACGTACGGCTATTATATTCATCCCCACTGGAAACAATTTGACCTTGTACCGGACCATTGGCATTTTATGGTGGGAGTCTACATTACTATAGTAGGAATCACAGGGATCATAGGAAACTCAATTGTCATATGGATTTTCAGCACGTACGTATATTACAATAATGGGTAACGCAATCGCTAAACAGGTTATGTCAGGTGGTGTTAAAATGTAGATGTATAATATTACTCATAAGACAGCAACCAAAACAAATGAAATTAAGATGTCGGTATCCGAGTTAAGACATCTGTCCATATCATGATTCAAGCTTTAAATGCATGAATGCATTCAACGACAAACAAAAATCAAATTCTATGTGCCACACACAACGCATTTAAAAATGGACAACAAACTATCATTAAGATATATCTATAACGAAAGCCACGAAGGGGTACAACCGATTTGTGCTCGTTTATGCTCAATGCCAAATAAATCAAAATAGATGAAAACTTAACCAAATTGTACCTGTACATGATTTGGAACTCTCATGGTTCCGACATTAGTCATCAAAGTCTAATTCGAGCAATCGATGAATTTTACCAATCAGACAAAACTCATTTCAGAAGTTGTTTTATTTTTCTTATATCCACATACCCTTTATTTATTAACCGTAATAAGTTTCGGCCTCTCCATCAAATGCAAGGGACATTAATAATGTATAACTTTTATATTTGTACATGCTTATTTTTTTAGATAGTTTTTATAGCAACTTATATATTCTCATTTCTTCCTTCTAACATTTTCAGGACCGAAAGCTTAAAAACTCCATCAAACATGCTGATCACCAATCTGGCTGTCAGTGACCTTATCTTTTCACAGTTAACGGATTTCCTTTACTAAGTATTTCTGCATTTAATCGGAAATGGATGTGGGGTGATACTGGTAAGTTTCATTGCATGTACTTACAAATGCAAACAACTGTTTTGTCATTGTGTCATTCTGAAACACAAGTTTACTCAAAATTTTGTAGACATAAGTGTGGTAGAAGTTATGCTATTTAATATATTATACACATAATAAGTTTATATATAGTTTGCTATAGTCATGAGAACAGAAACATATCGATTGGATGATAGTGAACAAATCTTCTTAGTCCTAAACCACTTAGCCCTTGTCGTATGAATTCAATATAGATCTAAATTTACATAAAGCATAAACTTGTCAAACAAATGATTCATTTTTTTGCATTTTAATAAAATGTAGTTTTATGTATTTTAAAACTGCGAAAAGGACATTTTAAATAAATGTTCTAATAGAAATAAGGTTTTGTAAATTTTGTTAAATATTTTATAAAATATTACAGAAACAGTTTCATGATTTTTCTATCTTCTGTATTTCAGCATGTCAGTTTTATGGCTTCATCGGGGGATTATTTGGGTTGATGTCGATCAATACTTTGGCTGCAATATCAATTGACAGATATCTTCATATTGCAAAACCAATATCTGCTGCTAAGAACATGACCAGAAGAAAAACCTTAATGATGATGATGTGTGTATGGGCCTGGTCTCTCATCTGGGCTGTTCCACCAATATTTGGTTGGGGAGCGTATATTCCCGAAGGGTTTCAGACATCTTGCACTTTTGATTACCTCAGTACTGAGCCACATATGCGATCATACATATTCGGATTATATCTAGGCGGATTTGTTGTTCCGTTGGCCATCACAGTTGTTTGTTACGGGCTGATTCTAAAGGCAATCAGGAAGCACGAACGGGAAATGAAGAAAGTTGTAGATAAGTTAAAGGCAGACGACCTCCGAAATAAACAAAGCAAAGCAAGTATGGAGATAAAAGTTGCAAGAATTGCAATGATTATTGTTACATTATATATATTGTCATGGAGTCCTTATGCAACGGTTGCTCTGATTGGTCAATTTGGACCATCAGAATGGATAACACCAATTGTGGCAGAAATTCCAGTAATGTTGGCAAAAGCGTGCGCAATGCATAATCCAATCGTGTATGCATTCAGTCATCCAAAGTTCAGAAATGCCTTATCAAAACGCGTTCCATGGATAACGTGTTGTTACGATGTTAAACCCTCAGACATTAACTCAAAAACCAACAATTCCTATGGTAAACGACCACTTAGCCGTAATATGAGTGACGATAGCAATTATTATGGAAGTGAAGCATCTAGCTATGTAACGAGCATAGGCGAATCTATACCAAATAGGAGTGGGCGATTGAATATGCAGCGAAGCAGGAGCGTCGAGAGTAACATCGGATCACCTGAAATTATAATGGAACTTGTAAGAGCCTTTGTAACAGTAGCAAATAGAAATGTGGAACCTGATCATGGAACTAATTCTCAAGTTCAAGATGTCTTTTCCGTATGTGGTGGAAAACAAGAACAGCTAGCTAAGTACCTTGCTGAACTGTTGACCACCGGAGAAAACACGTCAGTTTCAACCAATACCAAATTATAACTAAAACTGAATAGATAGAAAAAATAGTATTGTGATGATCAATAACACAAAAACTACTTTTAAATCATAACACGACTTCTATATTTTGAATGAGAAAGTCTTTAATGTACCATCGCTTGTATTAACCCGTTAGTGATTATTGTTCAAGATAATGCTTGCTCTATAGTGTCGAATGGAAAATATTGTTACATACAACGGGAAATAAGAAGTTTGACAAAGGTTTACTGCATTTTCTGAGACCTATTTATGCAATCCTTCAAGCAAAGACATATGCAATATTAATAGCTGATAGGCGAGTTTTGACTATTTTGATAGCATGTGTTCAGTGTTGTTTGAAATATTTTCTCTTCTGTCAGTGTGTCTGAATTTAGTCATTTAGTTCAAAATGCTATTGGTTATTAAACATAGAAAACAAAATAGTATAATTATAACTAAGACATGAAAATATAAGCGGTCATGTTCAGTGACCGTTTAAGCATCTGATTAATCTTAATACTTTAAGGCATACACTAAACCTACTGTGTACGCTGAGTCGAATTGTAGCGTCTAATCTCATAACTTAACCGTAACACAAATTATATGTCAATTCTCTCTAAAAACTAAAATAACAAAAATATCGAACTCTGAGGAAAATTCAATACGGAAAGTCCCAAAACAGATGGCAAAATCGAATGCCCCATTATATCAAACGAATGAGTCATTTTCCTGACTTGGTACAGGAATTTACTGTTGTGGAAAATGGTGGATTTAACCAGATTTAATAGTTAGCTAAACCTCTCATTTCTATTATTGATTGGTTGTTGGTTGCTTGTGTCCAGTGGCAAATACTTCAGGACGACCCTTTAATTACAGTCGCATATCATTTCCCTTGTATTGATAACAATGTGTGAACAAAACAAACAGACATAATAGGTAAATATGTCAAAAATTAGGATACAGCAATGGCAAATACTTCATTTATATTTAGGACGACACTCGTTTGACAGTCGCATAAAACTCGATTGTATTAAAAACAATGTGTGAACAAAACAAACAGACATAAAAGGTAAACATGACAAACACAGAGGTACAGCATTCACTACTGTGTTTAAATCTTAATCACTATAAAAACAAACAAATTTTTCATCATAGAAAAACAAAAAGAATTGTTTAATAATTGTCATTTCATGGCTTTTTAAAGCTGGCCATTGGGTAAGCGTTTTGTTCATTGTTGAAGGTCGACGATGACCTTTAATTGATCTATGTCGTTTGATCTCTAGTAGAGAATTGGTAATCATGTCACATCTTCTTATATAAACGTGTATTTTCTTGTATGTATTTTATGAACAAAACGTTTGCAAAAAATCTTCTTTATTTAAACTCCTGTATTGAAAACGAAAACAAAAGATACGAAAAGGGCCATCAAAACTGAACAGGGATCGACAAAACATCGATAATATTGACGAAAAGAAACAAAAAAAAGTCTACAAAAAAATTATTACAAAAGTAAAGCAGGAGCTACGGGGTGCCAAATGGGACTCTTGTGGTTTTGTACTCGAAATTCAATTTTGTACGAACAAAAGTGAGTTTTGTTTTAAAAAAAAATGAGTTCAGTTTACCAATATTTGTAGCATACTACAAATTTAAATTTTGACATAGAAAATTATTTTTCAGTGGACATAAGTTACCTTTGTCATGATAAAATTCATTTTTGTAACACAGACTTTGCTTTTGTTACCTAATTTGAAAATTGGGCGACAAAAGTTTGTATGCAGATAAGTTTAGTTTGGATTCTGTGAACTTATTTGCATATTGTGTTTATTTTTGTGTAGACAAAATTAAGTTTTGTTAAACAGAAGTGAAAGTTTGACACAAACGTCAATTTTGTGTCACAAAAGTCATTTTTGTAACAAATTAAAGTCAATTTTGTCTACACAAAAATAAACACAAAATTGAATTTTGTGATGACAAAATTCGTTTTTGTAGACAAAATTTATTTTTGTCATGACAAAATTCAATTTTGTGTTTATTTTTTGTGTTGACAAAATTGAGAAAATTCTTTTTTGTGACAATTGCGTACAAATTAAATTTTGTCTCGCAAAATTGACTATTGTGTTTTAATTTCCATATCAGGTAACAAAAGTCAATTTTGTATGCACATGAGTTTATATTTACATACCTATTTGACGACATTCAAATACATGAAAAAAATGAATTTTGTCTACAAAAATTAATTTTGTTATGACAAAAATTAATTTTGTTATGACAAAAATGAATTTTGTCTACACAAATGAATTTTGTCATCACAAAATTGAAGTTCCCATAAAACAAGTCTGTATCACATAGTTTTGTAAGACATATTATGGAATAACCGTTTCACAGATGATATCGGATATGTTATGTATGTCGTAACTGCAATCCACTTTCCTTTTCACCACGAATATGACCTACCGAATTAGCCTTTTTACCGGGTTTGTAATAACATGAGCAACACGACGGGTGCCACATTTCGAGCCGGATCTGCTTACCATTCCGGAGCATCAGAGATCACCCCCAGTTTTTGGTGGGGTTCGTGGCGCTAAGTCTTTACAAATTTCGTTTACGGATTAGATTTTCACCTTTGCAGAACGAAAGGAAGGCTGAATAAACTTATATGAGGCCGTAGATTAGACATGAAATGACATTGTCAACCCACATTTTAACTAGCCTTAACATTCAATCACTTCTAAGCAATTTTGCATCATTGAAATAATATGACACAGGTTTACAATCCTGATCTTGCGACACATCTCCGTAGACAAAAAAGAAGACTTCTGGGGTTGTAATGACATAATTGAAGGTACAGGTATTCTTTCTAGTCCCTCCTGTAGCAGACACATAGGCTCCAATGTACAGCTACATGAATTTATAGCGTAAAAGGGTTTAAAATTGCAGAGGCAGATGTTTTTTGGGGAGGAGGGAGCTGAAGGCACGCCCTTTTCAAGGAGCCTCATGTAATCAGACACCAGTTCTAGACAAAATGATGAAAAAGAAATAAAGCTTACCATACAACATTTTTACAATCAGAAAAAAAACTATACATAAATCAGTTAGAAATAGCCATGAAATGACAAATGTTAAACAATATAAACAAGAAAAGTAATGGCCACATCAATGTACAAACAGAAAATCAAGATATACACCAAAAAATTACAAGCCCTGTTTTACAGGATGCTTACTAAGGATCGACACTTTCATATGGTAGTTGTGTTCTTTTTGTATGGTGCAAAATGTTCTCATTGCTAAAACCAGTGGTAGCCAAAGTATTAAATCCAGAACAAAGTAAAAAAAAAGCCTAACAGTTGAAAAACTATCCAGATGTTGTGAAATTCAAATAACAAAAATACCATAAAAAAAGACATCATTAGCGTAAGGCTATTTGCACATAATACATTGTAATATTTACAATGAACCATTTAGTAATTAAAAAACAGAACCTATAGCTCCTGATTTTTTAAAAATATAATGGATAAATGATTTAAAGTGTTACAATAAATCAGTTAAGCTATTTATGAACATTTAAAAAGTTTGTGTCGACTGCCAAAAAAATCTAGTATAAGGGTTAGTAATCTTGCCATGTTAACATTAGAAATTGATCCAAAAGCTAAATGTTTCAGAAAATAGAAGACCTTGAAACTACATGTACAAACATTGTTAATAAATGCCATTTGTAGAGCAGGATCTGCTCACCCATCCGGAGCACCTGAGATCACCCCCAAGTTTTGCTCAGTCTTTGATTTTCTATGTTGTTTCTAGTGAACTATTATGTGTCTGTATGTCTTTTTCAGTTTTAGTCATGGCATTGTAAGTTTATTTTCGATTTATGAGTTTGCTTTTCATCTGGTATCTTTCACCCCAATATTACAATTTATCTGTTTTAATAAGATTGTCTTGAACCTCTTTTTCATAGTTCAGTGAGTGACTATATAGCTACTCGAAGAATTGTTTGCTATGTTGATTCTCTATTATAATTTATACGCTAACGATTTTTGTATGTGTTTATCTATATGGTCATACTGCCAATTTAACAGTTCTCATTTGACCACATGGTCGTTGATAATTCACAAAGTTAAGTTTCCTAGTTCAAGTCAGTATTTCAGATATGATAGCATATTAAATTAAGTGTACTCTCTTGTAAGGTGAACATATCTGTCTGGCAGGTAATATATAAACACCTGTCATTTATCAATAATTCAATATAACTTGAGGTCCTCTGATGTTCAGTACTTCAGTACTTTGATTATGTAAATCCAGTTACATGTAAATAAAGTGCTTGATAAAATAATTGCGTATTGACAATTCATTTGGAAACTCAACATATACCCACACGACACTTTCTTCCTGTAGGTTGCTTTTTGACAATGCAATTTCCCATAGGAACTCCTTTTACGGCTAAAACTGTACCACTATTACTATTAAGTTTTGAATAAAATCTTATCCTAGAATTGAAAGTTCATATGCACTACAATTTTTTTCAAAGGTCAAAATATAGGGCTGTGCGGCATATTTTCAACGTTTACATGCCCTGAACTTCTCACAGTTTAAACTGACACTAATTTTCTTAACTACCCCTACCTCGAATAAAAGGTTACCACAGATTTCAATATAAACCATATGCACATGTATATTTACTGGTAATATTCACAAGTTATGTCTCTATGAGATGGAACGCAGAGATCATAACTTGGAACCAGTATGTAAACAAAATTAATTTTCTATGAATATTCTAAATCTTTCCAAAAGAGGCGTGGTTTTAGGAACAGCTGTATTTACAAAGTGCAACCTGTACCAAGTCAGGAATAGGACAGTTTTATCTAATAGTTTGGTGTGTTTGCATTTTGAGTTGGCCATGTGATTTGATTTTCCGATTTGAAGTTTGCTCGGATATTTTAAGTGCTACACGAAACAAACCTCTTTCTTAATTAGTAACATCAAAGGAGTAGGTTCGGTAAGGGCCGATTTTGGCTTAAATTTCAGGTTCATCTAACGAAATTTTTTGGACACTTTTTAAACACTTAAGTGTCTATTTTAATTGATTCGATTAGTTTATGTGAAAGATTTTAACTGATTTAGTCTTAAAACACGCTCTGATTCAAGCTTAAATATGAAAAATCTATCAAATATGATAAAAAACGTCATTTTTCAGATGGTTTTTGTCAAAAATGAAAGTGGCCGCATCCGTGTTCATCCTCAACCTTTATATATGTTTTGTATTATCATCAAATACAACTTGCATTTCAATATTATGAATGAACACGAATGCGGCCACTTTCATTTTAGACGGACACCGTCTAAAAATTAACCAAAATGCAAAAATTTTGAAGATTTCAGTAATTTAGCATGACTTAATGATGCTAGAACGCGATATGTGTGCATTGTATTGTCAAAAACAGCTCATATTTATGTAGCAGAAGCATTTTACTTTCCAAAATAAAGCTTAAAGATTACATTTTCACAATTTTCTAAAACTGCTATATTTTGGGGCCAAAAAGGGGTCTTACTGAACCTTATGTTACTAATTAAGAAAGAGAACAAACCTCTTTCTTAATTAGTAACATAAAATTTATCAACAAAGCTGGGCTTCAAAGTTCCTGTAAAACTACATATTCTAGAGGTGGCGCGATTCGTATGAGAAGGCTAAAAAAATCGAAAGATCTCTTAGATTAAATACAATCTAAGACTCTTTCATCTATAAATTGTATTAAAATATTTGAATTTCTACACTTTACATAAGCATTTTCTATTCCTCACTAAAAGACAAACTGAAACATCCAGTCCAGCTTTGTTTCATAAAAAGAATGACTGACGTAGATACTAGTATCTTGTCTTCGGAGGGATCAATCCTACTTTGTACAAATTCTGAACTCGGAGAAAAATATTCTTGAAAAGATGCTTGCTTCTTGATTGAAAACATATTTGTTACGTTTGGATAACGTGCTTTTCAACAAACAATCGGAATTTCCATGGGAAAACAGTGCCCTTCTTCTTGTCGACTTTTACCGTTATTTATATGAGGATGAAATCATACAGGAACTTCTTATGAAGAAAAAAAAGAAGTTATCAGTATTTTTTTACTTTACTTTCCGCTATAAAGATGATGTTCTCTCATTATAAAACTCAAAAACTTTTGACTATGGTGAACAAGATACAACAGATACAGTTAAGTCTGTCTCATATATTGACTTCTATCTAGACATTGACAATGAAGGTCGATTAAAAACAAACTTAACGACAAAACAGATGATTTCAGTTTCAAATTGTGAACTTTCCATTTGTATGTCGACACAAACAAAATAGTCGTACATGAGGTTATGCGAAAAACAAAATGTTGTCCTTAAAAGTATAAAAAGAAAACTTTATATCGAGAGGCACGAATCTTCATCATAAACTCCTTTTACTAATGATCTTATTGATCATAGTTGATGGATTTCATCGAGGTAAGTTGGGATCCTTTACAAAAAATTCAGTATTCACTGCACATGATATTAAGGTTTATGAGCCCTTCTGTAGCCATTTTAGTACGAAATTTTCAAACTTCAATTGTATCAAAACTACAGATATAATGAATAAAAGATATATGCCATTTAGTACATATACCAAGGGGAAACTTGATGGAAAGCATAAGTAATTACTGTTTCATTGCATTTACTAGAAAAAGAGTACTTTGTGGCAAAGATACCAAGATTTTTATAGAAAATCCACAGCCTTTAATACAGAGATTTTCGTTATAAAATTTGAAACATAGATTACTCACTTGCTTTTCTATTATGTGCTAGTGTTCATTTTCTACAAAATGTTCTAACCAACCCGTAAATTCCAAAATACCTCGTTCTGAGTCACTAAAGTCGAGTGCATCCTAAAAAGTGTACTTGATTTGGTCCATATTTTTATTTATTTTAATTAATAACTACATTAATAAACTTGTTTTTAGGAAATCAATGCTAGCACTGCATGCACTAATCCTATATCTATCAGTAATCAAATTACCAAATATAAGAGAACAAGGATAACTCTGTGGATTTTCTATAAAATTTCCATATGTTTAACATTGAATCAACAGAAGGGTACATAATCCTTAATCAAAACTTTTATACAGTTTCCTTTTGTTTGGTTGTATATAAGGTGTGTTTGGTAATCATGTATAATTAATGGCTGTTTTTTTTCAATCCTTTCATTAAGTGTGAACAATGCCCACATTTGTAAAGGAGAATATTTTATAATGCAAAACATTTTTTTTGTTGCTGATATAACCTTGTGTTCGGTTCATTGTAGATTTATATCTGTGTCTGTAAAAAGTATAATAACAAATAATTAAAGATTGCCTGACAAATATCTCCACACCCTCTTGTTGGTACTGTTCACAGTGATAAAAAGATAATTAAAAGTTCTATCCTTCTTAATTTTCCCCATCGTGATCTTTGTTAAACCTCTTATTGACGTTATATATTACTTTATCATTACTCATATAAAGGATGTTGAATAAAATTTTCGTCTCACGAACAAATTATTTGGAAGATGTCTGGTGAGTTCTTTTTTTTGTTCGATTTTATTTTAAAGAATGATTTGATTTTTATTCCAGGTACAGAAGCAACAAACATTTGGAACATTGTACTTAATTTTAAAGCAATCTTTCACATCTAAAAATAAAAATGTTTTTTCCTAAACCATTAAAATTTTATCATTTTTAAAATAATTTACCTGCAGATCATTTTTTATTTTAGCTGAAATAATGTAAAATAAGTTTAAATGTGGACCAAACTGTCAAAAGATTAATTAAAACACTTTTACGGTTGACTTTTAGTCATTGTTATTAAAAAAAAACGTGTAAAAACTAAATTTGTATGGACATACATTTTCTTAAATGTGGATGACAAATATATTTCAAAATAAATAATTTACATATGTTTAGTAGGTATTAACTGCATGAGGAAGAAATAAAATTACTGTACAAATTCTGTAATAATCATTACAATAATTTCTTTTTCTGACCAATTGTGAAAATTTGAATAACACATTTTTCTCGATCATAACAGCTGTCTTCTAAAAAAAAATTAGAATTGAATTTTAGTTACAATATAAAAATAAACAATATATAAGTGACTACTGCGTCGTTCAAAAGCATACAAAGAATCTCCGTTCATCTGAGGGTATTCATTAAAACTTTAGTGTAGTTTGTTAGTTTTTTTCTTTTGTCGGTATTATATTTATTTTTTTCTGATTACACAAAAACAATTATTTGTAAATCTAAATGGTTACCATATTCTGTTAGAGAAGAGGGGCGAAAGTTACCAAAGGAACAGTCAAACTCATAAATCAAAAATTACCCGACAACACCATGGCTAAAAATGGAAAAGACAAACAGACACATGATAGTACACAAGAAACAACATAGATAACTAAAGTCTGAGCAACACGAACCCCATCAGAAACTGGTTTCATATGAAGATCTCATGTATTGTCTTTATAATTTTCAGTATTTCAGGGGGGGGTGTCTTTATGCAACGTCATTTGTGTATATCGTGTTATTTCATTTGCAGGCTCATCAGCGTCGCCAGATAACGTGACGTCAATTCCATTTAATGTTACTACATCCGTCTATGATACCTATGGATATTTTATTCATCCACACTGGAAGCAGTTTCCACCTGTTCCTGATGAGTATCACTACATGGTTGGAATTTATATAACTTTTGTCGGTATAACTGGTATAATTGGGAACTCAATCGTCATATGGATCTTAGCACGTAAGTTACAATGCAAGGGACATAAGTCATACGTTTTTTTTTACCTATGACGACGTTGTCAATTTCATGTCAATTTCATAAGCAATTAGTTTGTAGCGATAATTTTATCATATCACTTGACTCCGTTGAGAAAGGAAATTATTAGTCAGCAAGATCAAATGAAAATTTCGTAAAATAGCGATAAAACACAAAACAATTTCACATTTTTATTCAGGAGTAACGAGAAAAATCCATTTTAAAATCATGTTCCATTGCCTTTCAAACATATAGCACGTTTCTCAATAATTATCGTCGTGTTAAACAATAATTAACAAACTGATATAGCATCGATGCACACTAATGGTGGTTGTAGTCCAATGAGAAGACATACTGATTGTTATTACAATCGTTTCTGATTCATGTCTCCTAATTACTATATGTATTATTATATTATTTTACAGAACAAAAAATTTGAAAACGCCTTCAAATATGCTGATTATGAACTTGGCTCTTAGTGACTTGGTATTCTCGGCAGTCAACGGGTTTCCACTTCTTACAATTTCTGCCTTTAATCGGAAATGGATGTGGGGTGATGCAGGTAAAGGCAATATAAATATTATTAATAAATATTAATATTTGTGATATGAAATTAGAAATTTCAGGTCTTGTCAATCCTTCTAAATGTCTATGACCAACAAACATTTCAGATTACGCAAAACATCGGATAATTATATACTTAAACTAAATGTAAAAAAAGGTGTTCTAAACAGACATAAACAGCCGTAACCCAATCAGCGGGGAAGGGGCTAATTTATAAAACGTTTAATGGACTAGACTTTTGAATTACAATTTTAGTATTTCAAACATGCTAGAACTCACTAAATTCCACCCCTGCACATCTAGTGACTACATTTTTTCCATCAGACAACACAATGTGTGTTACACTTGATACCAAATAACATATATTATATACAAATATATTCGAACTATTACAACAATATGACTCCTATTCTCCAAATTGTACAAAGACAAATGAGATATCAGACTAATAATTAAGTTATTCTAAAACAAAAGTTGTTTTACTGTTTATTGCATTCCTTTGTGACAATGAATCC
Source organism: Mytilus edulis (assembly GCA_019925275.1). NCBI lineage: Eukaryota > Metazoa > Mollusca > Bivalvia > Mytilida > Mytilidae > Mytilus > Mytilus edulis. The sequence goes on along the minus strand of CM034356.1, from coordinate 88,393,823 downwards.
ATTTAAATACATTTGAAGGTCTAATCTGTGAGAGTAATTCAGTTAAATTTCATGTTGTTGTCAGGTTGTTTTTTTACTTATGAGTTTAAGTGTTTTGCCTCTCTTTTACTAATAAATTACAATTCATTTACAGCTTGTCAGTTATATGGATTCATTGGAGGATTGTTCGGCCTAATGTCGATAATCACCCTGGCAGCTATATCAATTGATCGTTACTATAACATAGCAGAGCCCCTAAAAGCTGCACAGTTTATGACAAGAAGGAAGGCCTTTATGATGATAGTTTTAGTGTGGATATGGTCATTAGTATGGGCTGTTCCTCCGATATTTGGGTGGGGAGCATACGTTCCTGAAGGATTCCAAACCTCTTGCACATTCGACTATATCAGTACAGAGCCCCATATGAGAGCATACATGATTGGCATGTATTTGGGGGGATTTGTACTTCCTTTGGTCATGATAATCGTCTCATATGTTTTAATCTGGAAAGCAATCAGGAAACACGAAAATGAAATGTTAAATATGGCAAAAAAAATGAAAATTGAAGATATTCGCAATAATCAGGAAAAAGCAAATGCAGAAGTGAGGATTGCTAAAATCGCTATGATTATCGTTCTCTTGTATTTACTTTCGTGGAGTCCATATGCTACAGTGGCACTAATTGCTCAATTTGGGCCTGCTGAATGGGTCACACCATACGTTTCAGAACTACCAGTGATGCTTGCAAAAGCTGCAGCTATGCATAATCCTATTGTATATGCGTTCAGTCATCCTAGATTTAGACAAGCTTTACATAAACGAGTCCCTTGGTTATTGTGTTGCTGTGATGTGACACCAGCCAGATCTGCAAGTACTTCTCATTCCAAAGTCACAACTAAACGACAAGTAAGCCGACAAGTTAGCAACGATAGTTATTATGATGGTAGGGCTGATAGTGAAGTTTCCAGCTGTATAAGTCAAATTGATGACTACGGTCAATCTATTGAAATGAAAAAGGCGGTATCAGACACATCCTTCTCAAGACGTTCTAATAAAAAGCCTAGTAAGAGTAGTCCGATGGCTTCCCCCGATTCTGAAGATATTGTACGTGAACTAATACAAGCACTGGTGAGCGTTTCGAACAGACCACCGGCTGTTCCGTCACAATACACCCCAAATATCCCACCACAAAATAATCTTCAAAATCCAGAAAATGACCAAAAAGGTGTCTACGTTATCGACAACGGAAAACAGATTGACATGGCAACATATCTGGCACATTTGGTTGCAACGGGAAAAAGTAGTGACATTGTTACCAAAAAACACGAACCAAATTTACCCACTGTCAAACAAAATATAGATAATACGGATGCAAGTGTAAAAGCAAATGAGAAAAAGGCACACCAAGATAAACAAATAGCAGTGCAAAAGGATCATGGTAAAGATAATGTTACTAGTAATAAACAGACTCGAGACTCTAGTTCAGACGAGGGTAACTCTTCTAAAGTTTGTTACAGTAACGATGCATATGATAAAGGAGCGGATGATACTGACAAAACTGCGGTTATTGATGATGGACATGTATAAGTCGGAAACATTGCCTTAATTTTTATTTCACGTGCTCAAATGTGTAATATATAAACTTAACATTTATTAAGCCGTTTTCAATAATATTTTGATGAATTTGTACAAATATTGTAGTAATTATGAATAGTAATAACTTAAAGAATTTGTTAATGTTTACTATTTTAATTTCAAATTAGTTGTTTGTGTGATTTATGTTCACAATGCCATACATTGTTTTAAATTACTTACTAGTATTTGATAGTAAAAAATGTAATAAAATATATAAAATGTCTTCTTATATTTTTATGGTTTCCTATTATTTAAAAAATTGTTAACCTTGTGTGAATATACTGATAAACAAGTTATAATAGAGATTTCCAATAAAATGACATACGTACCTAACTTGACGTACGCACGTAACGGGACCAGTTATTGCTAAACGATTAATTTTGTTAAATGTGTCACTCAAGTTTTAACTAAGTACTTCTAAATTAGTAAACCCATTCATAAGAAATTTTATCAATATCAAGTATTTCTAAGATGACGAAAAACAAAAGAAATCATGATTTTTACATATCACGTGATTATTGAGATTCCCGCCTAAACTTCGCTGTCATAAGACCACGTATATATACGTATCTTTACCTATCATACGATTCATTTGAGTTGTCTTTCATGCTTTTGACCATGACTTTGTCTTTCCGATATACTTTGCAAAATTTAAGGAACCTTTTATTTTTTGATATTTTATTGCTTTTGTTTGTCGTTATCAGATTGGTGTCCCTTCTTCTTTTTCGTTTATTTAATGTTTTATTATAAATATTTAATTTCCGTGTGTATTTATTTTTAAATATTTTTTTTTAGCAATTTCAGAAAAATTGAACTCAAAGTGTTAATCTCTGTTGAAGTTGATAACTGGGATTGCATCATACTTTATTAAGCATCATTTCAAACGTTCGCTTATTCTGCAGATAGTCTCCTTAATTTACGATCTCCAATTTTTTTTTTTCAACTGGGAAAACGTACGACAACAGGATGTGTATATTTAAAATAAAAGAAAAACAGGTCTTGTACGTTTTTAAATTTTTTAATAGTTGACATACACTTTTCTTTTAAATGGAAGTGAACGAACATTAAAACAAAGAATATTGATAATAATGTATGTAAATAAATGTGTACACCAATTGAGTATATATATCGTAATTTGGAATGTGTAATTGATTAGCAGCTGATGAATAATAATCTGCATATAAACATTGGCAACTGTGGATAGTAAACTATCAGTTTATAGTACATAGTTATTTCCTAAAATATCCTGTTCACTCGAGTATCTCTGATTAAAAGTGGATGAGAATGCAAATTTACATACTTGTTACGTTTTTGAGACAACTATAATGTCACTTCAGTCTTTACGGGAATTTTCTTTTACTCATACTCATCCAATTAGAAGTGGATTCTAAAGCTATCACATAAATTGATTGAGTTAGCCAAAAAAATTTGTTTCAATTTTTGTATAGCTTTGGGAGTATATATATATAAAAACAAGTCTAAATTGAAAACTACGTTCAAACCTATGATTGCGTTGGATAAAAATCGCAATTTTTATACGTGTGCGTGTAAAACAAATTTCGTTGTAGAAGGGTCTAAATACAGCACAAACAACATTATACAAAAAACCAACAAAGTGAAAAATTATATTTAAACAATATATATATATATATATAAGTGACAACTCTGCGACATATCTATGGGCAGGATCACTAGTGAAGGTGATACACGACTAAAAAAACATTTTATATTCATTATTATATGCTAGTACAATGTATATGGCATTGACTGGTAGCAGGCTAGCCTCGAATACGGTTTCAATGATTTTGTTGGACCCCCCTGATCGAATGACTTTAAGACTGTATTTTATTTCGGCTTCTCCACCAAGCATGATGCATTCATGAGTAAGAGCAGGTATTGGTTTACTCATAAAAAGACAAGTGTGCTTTATAGTGGTAACGCTCTCTTGATACTTAAGTGTTGGGCATGTACAAAAAGATATATATGCATTTATCATTTTCATTCATCCTTTTAATATATAGATATGTAATACTTGTCACTGGATATAAGACATGCATCAGTATCATCATCATTGTACTTGAGGCTAACTCTCCGTCGTAAGTACAAAAAAGTCGTGTATTATATATAGCTTGACGCTTCTTCGTCGTTAGTATTATAACTTGAGGATTAATTCTTATCTGACATTTAGCCAATCTATGTCGAGAACTTATAAAAGAGGGAAGAAAGATACCAAAGGGACAGTCAAACTCATAAATCTAAAACAAACTGACAACGCCATGGCTAAAAATGAAAAAGACAAACAGAAAAACAATAGTACACATGACACAACATAGAAAACTAAAGAATAAACAACACGAACCCCACCAAAAACTAGGGGTGATCTCAGGTGCTCCGGAAGGGTAAGCAGATCCTGCTCCACATGTGGCACCCGTCGTGTTGCTTATGTGATTACAAATCCGGTAAATAGTCTAATTCGATAGGTCTCATTCATGAAAGGGAAGGGGATTGTAGTTACGACGTAAGGAACATATCCGAAATCATTTGTGAAACGGTTATTCCATAACGGTCAACCAACTCGTGATGGCGTCCGTAAAATTTACGAAGGAATTATTTCAACTTCACCATTTGGAACTCTTGGTTTAATAGCTTCCTTGTGAGCAGTAACCCTCTATCAAGAAAATCATGATAGGAAATGCAAGCACGGGAATATCGTATCAATTGGGAGATATACACCCCGTGTGCAGGTGCTGCTGGAATGTTGCTACTTAGAAATGGAAAGTTCACAATTGGAAAGCTGAAATCATCTCTTTTGTCGTAAAGTTTTGTTTTCAACCGACCCTCATTGTCAATTTCTAGATGTTACGCAGGCATCTTTATACTACATATAAATGTCCAAGTTAAAGCCAATAGAGATCATGTCAAAATTAAAACAGTAAGAAAGGGGTTGACTCGTGAGTCTGAAACGAAGCATAAAAACAGCAATTTTATTTCCAAATAAACTCCATGTACCGATCTGATAGTATCCACAGCTGCTGAACACTATCTTAAAAACAACTACAACTGATGCTTAGAGAATAATTATCCAGTTTATAAAATTGATCAATTATGTCGTACTGTTCCAAGTCAGCAGCCTATGATTCAGTGCTTATCGCTTGTTGTTGTGTTTTCGTTCATTTTTTTAACCTTAATTTGGCCGTTAATTTATTCGTTTTAGTTGTTTAAAATTTTAATTTTGTGGCGTCTTATAGCTGACTATGCGGTATGGGCTTTGCTCATTGTTGAAAGCCATACGGTGGCCTATAGTTGTTAAAATTTCTTTGTCATTTGGTCTCTTGTGAAGATTTGTTTCATTAGCTATCATACTACAACTTTTTTTTGTACATATTACAAATTAAGTATAAGAAATTGCATAGACATTCTAGAAAAGCAACCCTTTTAGTTTTGTCATGTCAAAAGCTCGGAGTGTCTGTAGGACCATTAGTGATCATTACTGTGTAGCAGATTATATGTAGTTTCCAGGTGTCCATTAGAGTATATGTAGTTTCTAGGTGTCCAGATTAGAATTAATTGCATAACAGTGTGGTCGACAGTAAAACGTTTGTAGGTTGTAACTTGTTTGTCAACAGCTATGATTTTATGCTCACCCAGTCTGTCAGAGGCCTTCCAGTGGGGATTGAAATATTCACTTGTTACACATTCCGATACATAAAATGAAACTTTCTTTTTACAAAGCTTGAAAGAAATTTGTTTTAAATATTTATTATAATCATCACATACAACCGTGTCATTTATAAGAATAATAATGTTCAGAGATGATATTATTTAATAATAATAAAAAAAATAGGTTTATCCATTGTAAAAAAAACTATTAAGTTGATGGGGTTAATTCACAAAATATCTCATTGATTAAGAGCACAACTACTTCTACGGTGTGATTATTTAAGAATGGCCTACTATTTATTCAATGCGTATACATGTGGGTTTTGTTTGTGAAGAGTTCTGGATAATTAAAAAATCATTTGATTTCTTTGTTTAATACCATAAAACGATTCATTCTTTCAGATATTTGTCACTATGCCTTATCTTCAAGTTCAACACAATTTCTCACGTTTCTTACAAAACTTATATTCTTGTGATGTATTCTTTTGTTGAAAAAAAAATGTATAGATATAGATAGATAGATATAGGAAGATGTGGTATGAGTGCCAATGAGACAACTCTCCTCCCAAGTAATAATTCATAAAAGTAAACCATTATAGGTCAAGGTACCACCTGCAACACGGAGCCTTGGCTCACACCGAACAGCAAGTTATAGAGGGCCCCAAAACTACTAGTGTAAAACCATTCAAACGGGAAAACCAACGAGAAACGAAAAACACATATGAACTACATAAACAGACGACATCATGCATTGTAACTTTTAAAGCCAATTAAGTAAAAAAAATAATCTGAAAGAACGTGCGATATCATATTAGGAAAATTGATGGTCAAACCATAACAAAAAATCAAGTAAAGAATTTTAAGTATTCAACCTTTATAGCTTGCTGTTCGGTGTGAGCCAAGACTCCGTGTTGAAGGCCATTTTATTTATTTTCAAATTACAAAGGTTATTCCTGATTAGTATTTTTAATTATTTTATTTAGGCGTTTAGAACCTTTGGTGACCTCACAGTTTAAATTTCTATGATAAGTACGTCGTGAGCAGTTGGCATTACAGACGAACGTTCACCTAATTTTCCCCAGTCAATGAATGGCCATAGCTACACTGTTATGAATTTCATTCTATATGTAGTTTCCATGTGTCCATTAGATTACACGTCAATACACATTCTGTTTTAAGTCAGCTACTAAATCACGAGAAAAAATCCAATTGAGTATGAAGTCTTAAACTTTTAAATCTCATGCGAGATATCCAATGTTCAGACATTGTTGTTTTCAAAAAGTATTTATCACAGTCAAACGACAATCAATTAAGTTTTTTTTCGTGCAATACAATTTGTGAATATGGCCGGATCCAAGATATTTAAAGAGTGTTTAATTCCGATAATTGGATTTATACTGACGAGCGGAGCGATGCGAAAAATAATTTGAACGATTTAACGGTAAATATTTGTATAGATATTGTGGAAAACATGAGATTTTCAAAAGTATTTCGCGATCGAAAGGGGGGGGGTACGCCCTCTACCCCTGAATCCTGCAATGCGCCACGTTTAGGTTTACAAGGACAAAAACCTCGTCTTAAACATTAGTATAGGTAAAGACGAAAAAGTACTATTTGATAAATATATCAATGTTATGAATTTCAGCCCACATCAAATTATCTTCAATTAAATTCTAGAAAAATAATATTTTAAAAAAAATAGTCGAGTACACTTTTTACATTCGGGTGTGTTGGAATCTACTTCAAACGCTAAAACTTGTAAAATAAAAAAAACAAAACAGCAAACGTTCTCGCTTCGGAATTCATTATTTTAATATTGTCATGCTAAATTTGTTTTGGTAGTTTTTAAAATTCATAATTTGAGAAAAAGTAGAATATGGGTCAAGTGAAATGACAAGAAATGATGGGTGTATTTGATTACAAGTTGCTAACTTACTTATTCCATTATAATATTTGTGTGAATAAAATCATTCAAAGATTAATGACAAAATAGTCAAAGATTAAAACAAATGGTTGGGATTGATTTTTACATAAAGCATATTCCAGCAAAAATGCGTGTTCAAAGAGCAAAACATGCATGCAATGTATTTTCCCCTCCGTCATGCTTCAATACAATAGGACGAAATACGATGAGTTAGGTCGGTTATGTCGAGTAAAGTCATTTTATTGGAAATCTCTACTACAACTTTAAAATAACGTTACAAAGAACCATTATTTTGATATGATTATAGTGTCAATAACATGTTAACTTCTAAGGTAAACTTTCAGTAACTAAAATTAGAATCATCTGGAATATATGGGTGAAAAAATGCCAAAATACACAATATACAAATTGAAAATGACTTTAATCTTTAAGTACAATGTATATGTTGGAGTTTCCTTTCCTTTCCAGGTGTATCAGATCCCTAACAATACATATTCATGTGTGATATGTTCCTTACACCAGCTCTTTCTATATACACGATCTCTTAAAACAGCTCTTCGTATGTACAAAATCCCTTGCACAAGCTTTTATTTAAAAGACCCCTCCCTACAACTCTTCTTGTGAACAAGGATTCTTACTATAGTTCTTCCTATGTACAAGATCCCTAATCGCTATACCTATGTAAAGATCCTTTACAACAACTCGTCTTAGGTATACGATCCCTTATTCCTTATAACAACATGTTCCTGTGTACAAGATCCTCACTACAACTCTTAAGGATGTACACCTCTGAGGAACCAAACATTTCTAGAATTAAACTTTTTTTCTAAACCTGATTTTTGGGTTTATATGACTGTAAAAAAATAATTGGTTTAGAAAAAATCATATGGTGGTGCACTTCTTTTTTTGCTGCGGCTCTTTCAAAGTACCATATTTTGATGATTGTACCATTTTTTACCAATTTTTACCTATTTTTGGGCTATCATCATAAAAAAATATCACAATTCCACAATTAAACTTTTTGTCATACTTTCAATAGAGATGAAGGGGACCAATCTGAATAAATTTGAACTAAAAAAAACTATAGGTAGGTGTTAATATAAGAAAGTTTTAATCATATTTTGATGATTTATTGTGTCAGATTTACCATGTTGTCAATTTTGTCAATTTGTGAATCTCCATTTTAAGTACAAATTGCATATGTTCTTAACTTCTTTGTAATAAATGATTGAGAAAATACATATCTAAGAAATTTGAAAAGAAAAAAGGGGTGTGGGATGTACATGTTTCTGGTAAAATCGTTTTTCGTATCCCTCGCCCATTTTCTCAAAAATTTAAAAAGGCTGACTTGATTGGTAATAAAATTTGAAAAATTGATAACTCAAAAACTACATATTGGAAATCCCAAATTACCAAATTTTTCACAGAGTTTAATAAAGGCATCAGTAGTATACCGCTGTTCAAACTCATAAATCCATGGACAAAAAACAAAATCGGGGTCACAAACTAAAACTGAGGGAAACACATAAATATAGGAGGAGAACAACGACACAAAACTACAATGTAACACACACAGAAACGAACCAAGCATCAGACAAAATTCAACGAGAATAACAAATATAACATCAAAATCAAATACATGAATTAGGGATAGACAAGTACCCACTGGGGTAAAGCTGATGACCGTAACTGCATTCACGGTCATCCCAAGATATCGGATGAAAAATTAGGTCAGTTTCTGTATTGTCTGTTAAAGTGTTTCTATATCATTTTCTTTACAAATCATACATTGAAACGATGTAAATTTACAAAAGAATCACTCGGAAATCACTAATTACTTCTGAGAAATGTGCATGAAACGGGAAATTCGATTTGAAAAAATCGCCAAGATGACCGTAAATCACAATCGAGATGACCGTAACAGAATCAGCGATTCATAACAAGGCTGACCGTAACTGCTTTTAAGATGACCGTAATTTGTAAATGATGACCGTAACTTTTAAAGGATGACCCTCAATTCTAAGAAATATCCGTATTTATATAACTATCTTTTTGTATCAAATGATTAATCGTGTTGTTATACACATATTAATATGAAAGTTTTATCCTATAGGTAGAAGAAAATAAGACGTGCTTCAAATGCAAAGATTATCATATGTATCTTTTTCACAGTAGAGGGTTCAATTTTTAAAATGAATTTGCCAAAAGACATGCGGTGCACAGCCTTCAACTGCTCGACAAACGATTTTTTGTTTGTTTCTGGGATTCCTTTTAATGACATATAATAAATACACATTTTTAAAAATGCCAAAAAATTGCATGTACATCCATTGATATTATATCGTCTTTCATTTTGTCGTGCAAATAAAATAACAGAAATATTTTGAAAATATCATTCGAATAAACTAGTGAAGGTGAGCTCCAGCAAAGTAGATCCTTAAAATAGTATTGTGCGAAAAGCGTATCACAAGGCGGACCGTTGTCAATTTGTATATATACAGAAATGTTATTCATACAGTCAGGATTCTACTTCTTCAAAATTATCTCCCCATTACTCCAGTTCATGCTCACAGTCGTAGAAATGGAAGCCATTGTAGGGATGACGCTCTGCCAATTTTGCTCTTGAAAACTGATAAATTTATCCACATAGCACCATTAAGATCGATCGTTATATGTCAGTTATATTTTAAAATACAAATGTATCTACTAGCTAATGAGCATTAGTTAATGATCTTGTCTGCATTGATTCAACTTAAAAATATTGTCTGTTTGGATGTCAGATGGAATTTTTGAAAATTCTTAAGCATTTAAAAAAAATTCTAATTAAATATTTCGTGGAAGGGCAGACTAAACATTTTCAGTGGTTGAATATTATAAACCCTAGTTATCACACACACATTTTCATCATACAAATTAAAAGACTGTCGTCAAGTACTTTTAGAAAAAATAGCTATTCGAACACACCTACTCTGTTTTTGTGATTCATTAGATAGGTATCTCAATTGACCCATATATTTCATCTTTTCGTATTGTCATTTTTTTACGTTATAAAGTCAACCTGTAGCTTTGATATATAATAATGATAGAATCTGAAGCAAGATGCTATATAAAATACTCTTGCTTTGTACGTTTTAAAGACAAAATATACACCCCAAACATGCCCTAACATAAAAAGTTGCACTCGATTTTTCTCTTTTCGATACAATCGTTACCTGTTTTGGGGAATTTTTTCTTGATTCACATAATGGAAGGGCAGACACGAAAATTTTTCTGAACTAAAAGATTGATATGTTCTCCGTCCGTGATAAAAAAAAATCGGAGGTTATGCATTTTCTACATCCAACTTATAGATACTATATATAAAAAAGAAGATGTGGTATTATTGCCAATGAGACAGCTATCCAGAAAAGACCAAAATGACTCAAACATTAACAACTATAGGTAACCGTAAGGCCTTCAACAATGAGCAAAGCCCATACCGCATAGTCAGCTTTAAAAGGCCCCGATAAGAACCATGTCGTCGACTTGATATCTTATTGTTTTGCATTACTATGTAATAGATACATTGAAAACTTATGCAAATGGTGTTTTTAAAATAAGAAAATTGTCGTTTTATTTGTTTCTATTAACTTTTTAAAATTTTGTTACTATATCAAACATTACAGTTAACTTTTATCGCTTTCTCGATAAACACAGAGCTTCGATTCTTTTGTTCTATTTCAAAAGTGTTTCCGCCTGCATATATCAAGACAAATTAAGATTTTAATCTGCTTCCTCTGGACCCATACACATGGGCTCGATTACCAAATATTCGTATGTATTATTAATGTTTTTAATGCTCCATTTATTGGCATTATGTTTTTCTGGTCTGTGCGTACGTTCGTCCGTTCGTCTGTTTGTTTGTCCGTTTGTCCAGCTTCAAGATAAATAAAATTGAAACTTAGTACACATTTTCCCTATGGAATGATCTTTTTAATTCTAATGCCAAATTACAGTTTATCCCATTTTCATAGTCCACTAAACATAGAAAATGATAGTGCAGATGAGGCATCCGTGTACTAGGGACACATTCATGCTTCTTCAAATTTTCGTCGTATCGCTGTAAATTTGTGTTAAAATTTTAACGTCGATATCAATAAATATTTCATTGTTTACGAGAAATATGCAATTTACTATCATTGTTATAAATCCTAAATATGGCCAATTATATTATAGTTTTAAAAAAAAAATTTATGAAACATATTTATATCCGCTAACCGAGCCCCTATTGAGATCGACAAACTCAACAAAAAAGCTTTGAATACAATACGGATATTTCTTAGAATTGATGGTCATCCTATAAAAGTTACGGTCGTCCTATATAAATTACAGTCAGTCTTTACAAATTACGGTCATCCTTTACAAGTTACGGTCATCTTTTTACCAATCACGGTCATCCTTGTTTTATGTTACGGTCATCTTGAAAATATTTTGATTATGATTTACGGTCATCTTAACGATTTTTTCAAATCGAATTTCCCGTTTCATGCACATTTCTCGGAAGTAATTAGTGATTTTCGAGTGATTCTTTTATAAATTTACATCGTTTCAATGTATGATTTGTAAAGAAAATGATATAGAAACACTTTAACAGACAATACAGAAACTGACCTAATTTTCCTCCGACATCTTGGGATGACCGTGAATGCAGTTACGGTCATCAGCTTTACCCCAGTGAGTACCGTGACACGTCTTATCGCAATGTCAATTTACACTTAAAAATAAGAGAAAACAAACGACGCAACGTTAAATTGTAACACACACAGAAACGAACTATAATATAACAATTGCCATATTCCTGACTTGGTACAGGACATTTTTAAAGGAAAAATGGTGGGTTGAACCTGGTTTTGTGGCATACCAAACCTCGCACTTTAATGGCAATGTTAAATATAACATTGAAATGACAACATAATATTACAGGACTACAATACAAACAAATAGGAGAACGTATTAGACAAAGAAACACATGATTAATGAATAACAAAAAGCATCAGGTTTAAAATTTAATACGCCAAAAACGCGCCTCGTCCACACAAGACTCACCAGTGATGCCCAGATATAAAAGATCGAAAGCGAAAAAAAAGTACAAAGTTGTACAGCACTGAAGATCAAAAGTTGAAAAAGGTTGTGTCAAATACGGCTAAGGTTTATCTTTTTTCATTTTTAGCCATGGCGTTGTCAGTTTGTTTTAGATTTATGAGTTTGACTGTCCCTTTGGTATCTTTCGTCCCTCTTTGAATATAACATTTTTTAAATTCATTGATATTTTCCACTTGTATCTTATATATATATATTTTATAAATAATTCCAGAACGAGATTTCAACGAGACTGAAACGTCAGTGTCGTGTGTACTATTGTTTGTCTGTTTGTATTTTTCATTTTTAGCCATGGCGTTGTCAGTTTATTTTCGATTTATGAGTTTGAAAAAAAAGAGGGACGAAAGATACCAAAGGGACAGTCAAACTCATAAATCTAAAACAAACTGACAACGCCATGGCTAAAAATGAAAAAGACAAACAGAAAAACAATAGTACACACGACACAACATAGAAAACTAAAGAATAAACAACACGAACCCCACCAAAAACTAGGGGTGATCTCAGGTGCTCCGGAAGGGTAAGCAGATCCTGCTCTACATGTGGCACCCGTCGTGTTGCTTATGTGATTACAAATCCGGTAAATAGTCTAATTCGGTAGGTCATATTCATGAAAGGAAAGGGGATTGTAGTTACGACGTAAGGAACATATCCGATATCATTTGTGAAACGGTTATTCCATAACGGTCAACCAACTCGTGATGGCGTCCGTAAAATTTACGAAGGGATGATTTCAACTTCACCATTTGGAACTCTTGGTTTAATAGCTTCCTTGTGAGCAGTAAACCTCTATCAAGAAAATCATGATAGGAAATGCAAGCACGGGAATATCGTATCAATTGGGAGATATATACCCCGTATGCAGGTGCTGCTGGAATGTTGGTACTTAGAAATGGAAAGTTCACAATTGGAAAGCTGAAATCATCTCTTTTGTCGTAAAGTTTTGTTTTCAACCGACCCTCATTGTCAATTTCTAGATGTAAGTCAAGATATGAAGCCGTCTTAACTGTATCTGTAGTATCTTTTATCTTTAGTTCGATTGGATGGATGCGTTCCACATAGTCACCAAATTTTGAATTGTTTAGTGAAAGAATATCATCTATATAGCGGAAAGTAGAGTTAAAGGATATTGCTAACTTCTTATCTTTCTTCCTAAGAAGTTCCTGCATGAAGTCAGCCTCATAATAATAAAGAAACAAGTCGGCGAGTAGAGGGGCACAGTTTGTTCCCATTGGAATGCCGATAGTCTGTTGAAAAACACGTCCTCCGAACGTAACAAATATGTTGTCAATCAAAAAATCAAGCATCTTAATAATATCAGTTTCAGAGAATTTTTTGTTTGAATCAGAGTGATTCTTTACAAAGTAGGATTTATTCCTCCCTAAGACAAGATACTTGTATCTACGTTGGCCATTCTTTTTTATGAAGCAAAGTAATACCAACTCTTTCAATTTGTCTTTTAGTTTGGAATGTGGCATACTTGTGTACAGAGTAGAAAAGTCAAATGTTTTAATACTGTTACAAGATGAACGAGAGTTAGATTGTATGTACTCTAAAATATTTTTTGAATTTTTAAGTATCCACATCTGATTCACGCCACCTCTAGAATAGGCAGTTTCACAATAACTTTGAAGCCGTCTTTGATTGCTGATAAAATAGATGTTAATAATTTAGAAAGAGGTTTCGTGGAGCACTTGGAAGACCCAGCAATATACCGTTGTTTGTAAGGACACTTATGTAGTTTAGGTATCCAATACAGTGATGGAAGATCCAGTTCTTCATCTTTGGTTGAAATTCCAAAGGAACATAGAACAGACCTATGATTATCCAGGATTTCCTCTTTGGTAAGTGTCGTGAGGGTATATGTTGAGTTTCCAAGTGAATTGTCAATACTTTGACTGTCCCTCTGGTATCTTTCGTCCCTCTCTCAGAAGAATACATCCTTAAGCACAAAATCATTTGCCAAAAAAAATTATTTCCAAATTCCTTTACAACAGGGGTTTTTATGTCCAAGAAATCTGTCAAAGACATTTACAATTTATGTTATGTAAGAGATCTTTACAAAAACTTTTTCTAAACTGATTTGGACATATCTGTATGCCTGAATTTGGTAACTATCGATGATGGTTTGGTACCTTGATAAACTAGGATTTTATTGATTTAAGGTAGCACAATACAAAGATTTGTTCACTCCCAATCAGACAACTTTAAACTGATGTAATTCATTTCATCCTTCTTTATATTTTATCTAATTGTGATAATTTCATTATGACATAATTATTACATAATTAATTATTATGTAATTAGTTGCTATATTGTGATGTCAACACTTGAATGAATTTAGCGTCTTTGTTCTTCATAGCATCCTAAAATATTTTATAGATTCTTGCAAAACACAGCTTGACCTCCAAAACTGTGCCTCAGATTTCCAAAAAACATCAATATAACAAATTTTATACCCGATTGAATTTAGTGGTCTCTTATGAATTGATGTTGCAAACTTCATTGAAGATTTATGAGAGAATGAAATACAATACGAAAAATCTGAGACACAGTTTTGGAGGTCAAATTGCTTTGTGCAAGAATCTATAAAATATTTTGGGATGCCATGAATAACGAAGAAGCTAAATTCATTCAAGTATGGACATCACAATATGGCAACTTATTACATAACAATTAATTATGTAATAATTATGTCATAATGAAATCATCACAATTTGAAAGATCTTTGTATTGTGCTACCTTAAAGTGTCATTAAATATCGCGCATATGTCTCAAAAGTTATTTAATATTTAATTCAACATTAATCGATCGCGTTTTTTTTTCTTTCTAGTCTTTCTTTTTGTCAAAATGATTCAAGAGTTAAGAATTAACGATTTGTATATCATGCTTAATCGTCTAATTGCATGCAACCGGGTTGGACTGTAGAGTTGACAAAGTTTTACAGAGAGGCTTCCTTCTCCTCATTTTAGATTATAACCTGGAATTCGACATAAATGGTCATCTCAGTACCAGAATCTACAGACTTTATAAAAACGGTAAAGATATATGTGCAGGAAGTTGATAACCAGGATTATATCGCAATACGTCTCTTCTTTTTTTCTACAATAATTCATCGGAAAAAATTCAATGCCTTGTTGATAAATATTCCGTATCAACTTCACAAATAATACATCATGGTCTTGTGGTATAGATTCTCGGTACTGACGTTATTTGTCATCTTTATAACATGTTATGCTGATATTTTATTTCTCTTTGTATATTATAAACCTTTACTTTCCAGCCAAATTTTGGTAATATCTTTTTGGTGTGACTCTGTATTAATACATCCGGCCATTGTGTTATTTGTAACCCGGATTTATTTTTTTCTCAATCGATTTATGAGTTTCGAATAGCGGTATACTACTGTTGCCTTTATTTATTGGTCTATGGTAAAAAAAATGCATTCTTGTCTGTCATCTTTGCTTGTGTGCTGTGTATATATAACTTTCTGTTTTTCTTTGCCGGCATAATTGTTAGTTTCTATCGATTTATGAATTTCGAACAGCAGTATACTACTGTTGTCTTTATTTTACAATTATTGAGGTAATAACACAATGTTGACTGCTATATCCCAATTTTTACACTAGTACCTATCATGTCTGTTGAATTTGTTCCCACATTGCTGTAACTATACCTGAATGTTATGTGATTGACATACAATAAGAGGTTTAGCTAGCTATAAATATATGTTTTTCAACATAAGAAAACGCCTGTACCAAGTCAGTAATATGTGACAGTTAGTTTCTGTTTATTTTATGTGTTTGGACCTTTGATTTTGCCATTTGAGGGACTTTCTGGTTTGAATTTTGCTATCATCGGATCAGGTTTTTTATTTATCAACATTACCTTATTAAAGACAAGGATCATACAATACATCAAGCTTTAACAATAGTACCATCAATAACACAATTTCACACAATTAAGTAAATAAGTACTATACATCATTCTGAAATCTTCTTAGACATTGTAATATTTTAGCAGTATTAAGTGTGACTACCGCTTACAAATAATCCTACTTAGATTTTTTGTACATGCAATCAATATTTCATAAATGAATTCCGATCAATAAGAATTGGTAAACAGTTGGACAACTGTTGATTTCGATGTGTTCTTTTAGAAATTGGAAACTTATGGGTTGTTTTGTAGCAATTTTTAAATCGTTTAGAAATCATTTATTTTTTTCATCTTTTTATACTATGACGGAAATTGGAACATAATCATTATATAAATCTACCGACAGTATGTGCCTATCCCTTTGAATCTGTGTTATAGTTGACGTGTTTACCTCAGTTTTAGTTTGTATCCTGGATTTGTTTCTCTCAATCGATTTATGACTTTCGAACAGCGTATACTACTTTATTGCCTTATTGGTACGTGTTGAATCCTATTTAGGCTTTAAAAAACGGTGCAGAAGAGTGCCGTCATTATTGGCGGTGTTCCTGTAGGTCTGTCTTAACTATACAGAATAATAAAAAACAGCTTGTGTGATTTTTTAAAACAAAAAAGTTATGTATTCTGTCGAAAGGTAAAATACATCCACAAATCCGAATTTTTAATAAATATCAAAACTTTCAACCTCAATTATTCAAAAGTAGCACATGATGGTATATATTTTATTACCTATTTTATCAAATCAGGTAAAAAAATCCAACTTGCAATTTTCATCAAATTTTATTATGGGATCAAAACTGTATCGTATGGCCTTAATCCTCTTAATATTATTTATCATTTGTCGTTCAATTATACTGTCTGTTTAACAATTGGTCCTACTGGGGTGACAAAATTGTCGAATGCTAAAGTCAGTGTTCTGCTTTTAATGTTTATGTATCTTTAACTAAGTTTCGTTCTAAAATTTTGTTATTCATGTTAGAAAAACTATATATATAAACCGAGTTTAAACTCTCAAAGAAGGTGTGGAGTGCTTCTACTATCATAAATATTCGTCAGCTTTTGTTGAAGAACGGAAATATTTTTACAAGAACAATAATTTCATTGTTAATAAAACGAGAACAGCAGTGAACATTTATAGTCATACCAAACACTTATAAATTATGTATATATTTAAAAAAAGAGAGACTATAGATATAACCCTCAATAATTCATTTAATAACAAAAAAAACACATTAAAAATTATATCAACAGGTCAAATCAAAAGTTTAGTTAACTAGCAGTTATGTATGTTTCAACAATTACGTTTATTCACACGTTGATATATTTTTATTGCCACCAGATTTAATGAAAATTAAAATCACAAAAATACTGAACTCAGAGGAAAATCTAATCGAAAAGTCCATAATCACATGGCAAAATCAAAAGACAAAACACATCAAAAACGAATGGACAAGAACTGTCTATTCCTGACTTAGTACAGGAATTTTTAAATGTAGAAAATGGTGGATTAAACCTGGTTTTAATTATTGTCCTTGGAAAATGTCTGTACTAGGTCCGGAACACGACACACACATGTCATCCATTCGTTCTGTTAGTTGATATAGTAGAGCCTTTGATTTTGTCAGGTTTTATAAACTTCTCTCTTTCTAAATTTATCTTAGGAGTCGGTATTTAAGTTAATAATTTCCCCCATTGTAATTGAAAAGTTTAATAACACTATTGGTTACCTTGATGACAATTTTACTTGAAGAAATGAGGAATTCTATAATCGTGCTTCCGAAATTTAATCAAGCGAATTTATTTAAACAAATCCTATATTAACAGCCATAATTGTTCTTTTCCAGATTTTTAATATTTCAGTTTCAAACTAGAAGTACCAATAAAAAGATACCTTAAAACTATCCTGGTTTTCGTTCCCTATTGTATATCTATTTTTTTACACGAACTCATTTGGTGCATAGGACAGTCGGGATCAATGGAATTAGTACGAATATCTGAAAGCTGAAGCACAACAAATTCTTTTTCGTTTGGTTTTAAATTTTACGAAATATACATTCTTTTTTTTTAATAGCTAAACTCTGAAAATTGTAGTCTTAATTGTTGTCTGCTTTATGGTCGGGTTGTTGTCGCTTTGACACATTCCCATTTCCATTCTCAATTTCATTAACAATGTTTTCCCTATCAATGGTAAATATATTGTTAATTTGTATTCGCTATTCTCTTATCTGTAGCGACAGTGAATTTGCCCACAGCTCGTCGAACTTGAAAAAGGCCGTTTTTTTTATTGTATCTCAAATAATGTCCAGCAGCAAATTTTACGAATATCAAACATATACAATGTTTTCAATACAAATGTGTCAATATTGTATTCACTTATATATCTTAGAATTTTTAACCGTCATTTATAGACGATACCGTCTACAAAAAACAATGAATTTATGTATAAATATAAATGAAACCCTGTATCCGATGCCAATGCCTGTCACGGATAAAATTAAAGTGTCGGACTTCACGAGTAATTGGAATTATGAAATAAGCTTACTGACATAAACGACGGCTAAAAAATGAAGCGCTTGAAAAATATCAAAGTATATCTTTGTTGTATACCTCATGAATATTGACGAAACAACAGTACAATATTTTACAGCTTTACTAATCGAAATGCTGGAAAATACTATTCATGGTACTTACATTGATTTTGTTTCGATAAAAAAAAAGATTATGTATAAAAAATTATTGTATTTTATACTGTTGATATTAAGAATTTGTAATTCGTCATTGTGCAACGTTAGTTTTCTCATTTGAAATGTTTAAATATAATTGGCAATTCGGCGTTTTCTATAATTAACTATGCAGTATCAGTTTTACTAACTATTAAAGCCAGTACGGTGACCTGTAATTGTTAACCTCTATTTCATTTGGTCTTTGGTCGAGTGTTGTCTCATTGGCAATCATACCACATCTACTTATTTCATACCAGTGCAACATATCAAACATATTGGTGTAAAGACGTCATAGAAAAGCATGACAGGCTGTTTAATGTACAAAACAATCAGCGAAAAAACTACTTTTTGGCTTTCTAACTATTTTGATCTGAGCGTCACTGATGAGTCTTATGTAAACGAAACGCGCGTCCTGGCGTATTAAATTATAACGTCGCTGGGCTTCTAAAATGTCGTATATGACTTTTTTGGCTAAAAATACTTTTTGACACCAATGGTCTGGGCGGGAGGAAATCTTTGGTATTACAAAATAGCATACAGTTAGACCAATCAAAATGTGTGAAATAAGACATATACAAAATTGCCAATGTCAGTTGTTTGTAAAGTTTGCTTCCTAAATGTTGTATGAAAACTTGAAAATCGTTGTAGAATGGCTTTGGAAAAAAATAATTGTACATTTCTTTATTTCTGTGAAAATAATTTAAGTTCTTTGATAACCCAGAAATGTTTTTATTTCACTGATTTTTACAAAAATGTTCAAGTTCACATACGACATTTTGGAAGCATGCATTTTTGCCACAATTTTCAAAGCCTGTTTGTGAGATATTTACAACATTTTAGAAGCCCATCGACGATAAGCCTTGTACCTCTGATGACTATTTACACAACTGGGTCGCTGAGTTTCGTTCCCGAGGGTTTCACCAGCCCAAGAGTCAGCACTTCGATGTTGACATGAATATCAATTATATGGTCATTTTTATAATTTTACTGTATGCAAAAAAAAGTAAGAATTATTCGCAATACTAACGATTTTCTTATCCCAGTCGTAGATTTAGCCGAAGCCGTATTTTGCACAACTATTAGAATTTTGGATCATCAATGCTCTTCAACTTTGTACTTGTTTGGCTTTCTTACTATTTTGATCTGAGCGTCACTGATGAGCCTCATGTAGAATAAACTCGCGCTCTGGCGTGTTACATTATAAACCTCAGAGCATACGTAGTTATTTAAAGCCAACAGCAACTAATGCATGTATAAATGATGCATAACTTTATCTAGGTTGCATGATTAATGCATTAGTTATTGGCTTTGAAAAAGCAACTGTGAAAACTCTCGCATCTGGAGTGTCATTTGTCTTCTTGTTCGTTCTTTTTGTTTTTCGCACCAATCTGAGTCAAGAATTTTACAACTGATAAACAGCTTGACCATACTTTGTGTTTTACACCATTGTCCCTAGTTAAAAAAGACATTAGCGATCATAACAATGTTTAAACACACAATGCTATATGTGTATGTCCTTATTCAGGAGACTGTAAAGCAGTGGTTATTTTATATATTTATTTAACTTATAATGAATTTGTTTTGGTCATATTAACAATTTTGTAGATCTTGTTCTGCTGATAATTTTTGCCTTTACGGTTTCCACTTCTGTATTATAGTATTTCAGATTATATGCAAAACAACGTAAAAAGATTACGACGACGATTGAGGACGACTTCAGGCGACAAGTGAGAGCAATAACGTGCAGCTCTATGATAAATCTGTTTTAAACTATTCTTGGGTTTCCTGGTTGCGTACAATGTTTACACTCAGTACTTATGGAAGGAAAACTAAATAATTTTATGTAACTCACTTATATTTCTTGATATTTTTCATTTCGATACATTATGTGCAAATTCTTAACAAAAAAGTATTGTATTTTTAGTACAGTCTTATGGTGTAACTGATACTCCTGTCGTTGAATTGTTTTAAAGTAAATCAATATATTACTCTCCCAAATCAATAGATATTCAAATGCATCTTAGGTATAATATCATGATGGTTCCAATACTAAATTATCTAAAAATTGATTTCTGTTAAAGGAGATATGATTGTGTGTATATTCATTTCACATCTTTCTTATAAGTTATTCATAATTTAATACCAAAAGCAAAAGATAGATTTGTTCCCGAATGAATGTTGATGTCTGTCTTAGGAATTATCAATCTTCTAAATATTATATGTGGCTGTCTTTCTTACCAAGACATACAAGGTAAATATAAAATAAAATTATCAATTATACCAACTTACATGACTTAAAGTTCTGGTTATATTTTGATTTTATTTACAACATAACGCAAACTATTTTTTTTCTGTTAGATGTTAGACGTGAACAAAAATACCAAATGGAACAGCCTTATCATGATACCACATTATTTATTCTTTTGGACATTCTTAGTTAAAAATTGTTTCATGGATTTTAATAGGAACAAGAAGAATACAACCATCTAACATGCGACCGTTTACTATAAAAAGAAATGTAACCATTTCATTAAACAAGAATTCCATAGTAATGAATTAGAGATACGTCCAACTTTCGGTTTGACATTTTAGAATTGTAAAAATTCATTTAAAATTTTGACTTCAAAAGAATTTTTGATGTATAGATCCATCAACCTTGTATAATGGCATATGAATATTTAATGTGAAATTTCTCAAAAATATCAGATCAGAAACTTACCTTGCACCTTTATTTTCTAAACTAAAAATACGGAATTTTCAAATATGTGAAAACACAGTTTAAAGGAGAGTGTATTGCAGTGAACGCTTTAGTCTGATCTTTTTGGCCAAAAGAAAGAACAAAACATTTGTTTGTAAATCACTAAAGGATATAGTTGAGTATGAAATGTGATTTGTGTAAATAAAACGATTTGGATCCAAACCGTTTGTATTAAGATTAAAACTAACACATATATGTCATTATCTTATAGACGAACTTAAACTTTTAATTGAAACAAAACCTTAGAAAAAATATTAACATTAAATAACTATTTTAAATAACTCTGGAAATAAAACATGTTCCCTCATGTAGGTATAGACTGGAAGACTGACTTATTGGGAGCATCATACAATGGAACATTAAGTGTTACAATCTCAGGACGTACGTGTCAACCATGGGGATCTCAGACCCCACATAAACACTTATTTACCAAAATATCCGACCAGTATAATTACTGCAGGAATCCTTCGTTAGACTATCCTGGACCCTGGTGTTACACAACAGATCCTAATGTTAAATATGAATATTGTCCTATATATC
The DNA here is from genome assembly GCA_019925275.1 of Mytilus edulis. Classification (NCBI taxonomy): domain Eukaryota; kingdom Metazoa; phylum Mollusca; class Bivalvia; order Mytilida; family Mytilidae; genus Mytilus; species Mytilus edulis. The sequence goes on along the minus strand of CM034356.1, from coordinate 88,371,532 downwards.
TATGTGGAGTATGTAAGTAGTTAAATAAATATATTAAAATTTCATCACAGATGAGTCTTTTGTAGACGATATAATTTTTGTATCTTTTTGTGTATTTTTAGTAGTGTCCTTCATATTGCTTTCCAGATGTTATCATTATTCATGAGTTTAAGAAGACTTAATTTTTATGCATACATACGCACAGTGCATTTGAAAGACGGTATTGTTATGAGTTTGATTTGAAGAGAGCGACACAATATATGTACTTTTTATAATGGTATTGTGTAGTTTTGTCGCGGATCTGAATTTCAAATCGGGGTCCATCATTTATGTATAAATGAATCTTTAAATTTTATGTCATTCACAATTAACGTTATAATGCTGGATCTTCCATGTGCTCCACAACATACCTCTATAGATCTGTGTAAATATGTTGTAGATACTAAACGTTCCAAAGATCAATAAGAGTGCATAGTTGTTTGACAGTTATGGAACGTCTGCTGTACAGATGATATCGGATATGTTCCCTTATGTCGTGAATATAATTCCGTTCCCTTTCTCACGAATATAACCTACGGAATTAGACTATTTACCGGCTTTGTAATAACATGAGCAACATGACGGGTGCCACATGAGGGATCTGCTTACCCTTCCGGAGCACCGAAAATCAACCCAGATTTTGGTGGGGTTCGTGTTGTTGGTGTACCCTTGTTCACGCATAGTTGTCAATATAATGAAATGTGATGCCATTGTCATACAAGTGAGAGGTTTAGCGCTATAAAACCAGGTTCAATCCACCATTTTCTACATTTGAAAATGCCTGTACCAAGTCAGGAATATGACAGTTGTCCATTCGTTTGATGTGTTTTATCATTTGATTTTGCCATTTGATTATGGACTTTCCGTTTGAATTTTCCTCGGAGTTCAGTATTTTTGTGATTTTGCTTTTTACAAATAAAGTCTCTAGTAAAAAGTAAACAAAATTACCCTTTAACTTCATCCTACTAAATTATTAAAGTTTGGTGACTATGTTCGATGTTGAACGTATCTATTCCATCGTACTTGAAATATGGAGTATATCTCTAAGTTGATACAATATTCTAGAGCTTACATTTCATAAAATGTCAATTTGTTCATGACTTATGAGTGTATATATATTATATTTACCTTATGCCTTTTTATCGCCTAGATTGTAGTGGTGGATTTTTCAAATGTGACGACGGGGAATGCATACAAGAACATTTAAAATGTAATGGATTTGAGGATTGCTCCGGTGGAGAAGATGAACTGAATTGTTACGATGAAGGTATTATGTAATATCGTACAGTGGTGTTCGTAGAAGCGATTTATTATAGTATACCGTTGTTCATCTGTCCCGTCAGTCCACGCCACGTTCAAAATCAAGAGAATAACAGCTTACAATGTTTTTTTTTATCAAATTTCATAATCCTTGTATGGAATTGTTGAATTGGTGTCTTTCATTCGTTTCGAATCATTGTTTACATATCAAACAATAAGGCGAGTATGATTGGATCTAGTTACGTGAAATTGTAGGGTATTGTTGTTATTGGAAAAATAAGCTCCTTTTCATTTTTAGAATTGTCTGGGTGATATTGAACCTGCAATTTGTGGTTTACATTTTGAGCACTAATTCGAGTATGCTCACAATATTCTAATTTCTAATGCAAAATTGTGGTTTAATATATGTTGCACTTTGTAAATACAACTACAACCATGACTCTTTTGGAGAGATGTATAATGTTCGTAGAGTTTACTAATTGGTTTCCAGGTATGATCACTATGTTTTATTTCATAGTTACATATCTTAGAACTGTTACCAGCATAAATACAAATGGAATTGAATTCTGAGGACAACTCTACGAAGTTCGTGGCATATAAATGCCGGGGCACTTGGCCTTTCACATTACAAAAAAGGGTTATATGAGTAACAGCAATGAGAATTTTTCTATAAAAAAAAAGGAGGAGGCCATTTGCTTAAAAGTGTGGGAGTGTATACATATGCAAATTTCTTGCTGCTTTAAAGACCCATGAGGGGGCTTTGGCTATCAATTCTATGTAGTGTACAGAATAGAAACGTCACAGATGTTAACTGAATAGAAAGGACAAAAAATAGCATGTGTCTTAACATCCAAATAGTAAATATAGTTTTTCAAAGATGATTTATTTCATTATTTGCATATGCTTTATTTCAAAAATTAGAAATTTTTCATGAAGTTTGGAAACTAGTTAAAAGGTCGAGATGAAACGATATTTGAAGGGCCGTTATTTTTGGCAGTACATACATCCTTAAGTAGAGGCATTCTATTATAACGATTTGATTATATAACATATTTTCTTCTCGAAAAACCATTATGTTTCGACACGATTTTATTTTAAATTATAAAACTGTATGCGCAGATAAATTAAACAACACCGTTGTTATTGGGTTTTTTTAAACTATAGTGAACGAGTGTATGACAGAGAGCACGGGGTTAACATACAGAGGAAAGTTCAGTGAGACACGGTCAGGAGACAAATGTTTGCGCTGGACAGATACAACTTTCCAAAGACAACTAAACCACTCGTATTGTAGAAATTTTAGCGCGAAACTGAAAGGTCCATGGTGTTTTATATCTTCTGATGACTGGGGTTATTGCGAAGTACCTCTGTGTGGTAAGATATGTGACTGTTGATGCCTCTATCCCCACCATGGAAAAAATGTGATTATGTGCACTTCTTTTATATTTATCTTAATCAAACCGTCACTGAAAAAATTCGGTTATTTTAAAATACTACGTGATATGATTTCCCGAAAAAAAACAATCCAACAGAGTCCAAATTAGCGGATATAAGAATAAGAAGATGAGTCAAATCTCCACCAGAATTCCAAATGACATAGAAGTTAACAACTCTGGGTTGCCGTACGGCCTTCAACAATGGGAAATACCCATGACTGCATACTAGTAGTAAATATAATTATAGGCCCGGAACTAAAAACGAAAAACATTACAAACGAGATAAATAACGGCCTGATGTGTGTACAACACTATTAACGAAAAACACATGTTATACAACATCAAACACCAATTACTGAATTACAGGGTCCTGACTTGACACAAAATAGAAAGTTCATTTTAAACAGATTTACTATTATATCGTGAGAATCCCCTGATGGATATTAAAGGGTGATTTAGTTTTGTACCGTAATTAATTTCATTTCTGATGACTTTTATATTTGAACAACGATCATTTTCTCCAAATTCCTGAGAAATACCGCTGTAGTCTTATACTTAACGTAATAAGAGTATGATTGAACACATTGTGTACAGACATTTGCTCACCATTTGGTCGACTGAAATAAAAGTTCAGTTTCATTTAGATTAGTTTATTCCAAGGACCACATAGATTTACTTAAATAAAATGCTGAAAACCTTACTGCATTAGAGGGGGCCTAGGAATATGCTCAATCAATTTATCAAAAATTACTTTTCTAAAACAAACACTAGCCCGTAAAGTCTTGTAAAACTCTAAAGACTACCAAACTAACTCGTGAGTTTAACCCGTTAGATTATGCTTAATATGTTGAACAATTGTGACATTGCTGGTTTTATTTTATCTAGAAAAGCAAAGAGAGGATGATTGTGAATTAGTTCGACAATATCGTAAGTTAATATTTCAAATGATGCCGTATTTCAATTGTGTGATACTGAAAAGGATCGATAGTTAAATGACACATTCTTCTAGAATACATCAAGTATCAAAGTATCATTAAGAATATGCTTCTAGGAAATAGTAATGTTCAAAATTCTGCCTCTGTCAGATTGTCTCTCTTTTTGACAAAGCGTAAATATGATGTTTAATTCGACATTTCGTCTACAATGTTAATCTTGCCTCACAAATTGTTACAATTAAACAAATATTCAACCAATAGTGTGTATCAAACATGTATAATGGCATTATATCATGTATCATTTCTTATAATATTAGACTTGAAACTTGAATTTAAATCTCGACACACTAATGCCATAAAATAAAACATTTCTGAATTTTTAAAAGTTTTTCAAAAAAAGTGTAAAGTAGTGAACAGTTTGGTTTGAACTGTACTGTTGACAAAAAACGAGGTTTAATCCATATTTTTAAACGCAAAAAAAAACATGAATGTTTAGTAAACCACTAGAAACTTGTTTAAATAGACACTAGATAATGTTTTATTGGCACAAACGCATTTACAATAAATGGTAATGACCGTATGGATAAACAATTTGCATCGTAGTATAATACAAACAATTGTATATATGTGAATAAAAAATTAAAGGTAAAATGAAAATCTATTGCAATAGATTACTTCTTGCATTTAAACAATTTGTTACGAAAGAGAAATATAGTTTTAGTGCCATGTAAGATTTGTTATTAAGTATAAGCTTTATGCAAAAGTCTATCTAAAACTGGAGTTACCTCTGCAGTGGAACAGCATGTGCTGTTCATTCTCAATTTCGCCACTTTTACAGATTTCACAATTCTTTGATCTCTGGCACTTTAAATATCTTCCTCTTTCAATGGCAAGGTTATGAGCACTGACTCTTTATCTACACAATGATGATCGATCTGATCTATTTCTTAGAGCATCAACATAAGCTACCTTTTGTTTGCTACTTTTTTAAACATTCTGGAAAATGTTAATTTTGGAGATGCTGAAATATTTGCGTGTTGTTCCTGATAACCCAGGATGGACAATTAGTTTTTGTTTTATTAAACCAAAAAGGGGTCTAATAGAAAGGTAAACCTTTGACAAATATGATTCCCTTCAGGTATAAATCGTAGACATATATGCTAATGCCAACATGTATGAAAAAAGAAATATTATCATCTTATGAACAAAGTAAACATTTTCATTGAAATATAACATTGGGGGGAAAATCAACGAGTGTATTTCAATAACTGTGACAGTTAAGCATGTTTATTTGTGTAGGTATAGACTGGAAGACTGACTTGTTGGGAGCATCATACAATGGAACATTGAATGTTACAGTATCAGGACGTATCTGCCAAGCATGGGGATCTCAGACCCCACATAAACACTTATTTACCAAAATATCTAACCAGTTTAATTACTGCAGGAATCCATCATTAAACTATCCTGGACCCTGGTGTTACACAACAGATCCTAATGTTAACTATGAATATTGTCCTATCTATTTATGTGGAGTATGTAAGTAGTAAAGTAAAAATTAAGCTGTGGTATGGCTTTCATATTCCAAATATCATCTTTATTCATTGGTTTACAAAGACTTAATGTTTGTACATACGCACATACTCTGCTTCTCAATGTTTGTCACAGTGAAAACACATAGTATATTAACTTTTCCTATATTATCGGACCTGTTAGACATAGGAACATGTTTTATATTTTGATTCCTTTTTACCTTAGATAGTGAAAACATCATGAAAATTCTGACCACATATTACACAAATGCTATTACACCGAATGAAATATCATCAATTATAATGGCTCCTTAGAAAAGAATGTCGCCCTAATTGGTCATATATTTTTAGAAGGAATAAGGGTTGATAATTATGACTTAAAAATGAGGTTTGTTGGAAATAGGCATTTGGCCTTACGTCATACGACGTAGGACCCCTTAAATAGTTGTTTTCGTGGTTCTTGAATGTGCAAAGGTCGTTGCACTCGCTCTCTACGATGCGTTGAATTTATATCTTTTAAACAGAAAACGATTTCTAGATAAATATTTTTTGGAATGGCTAAATATAAAACGTTTAATGGTTAAAAACAAATTTGAAAAAAAAAAACGTGAATCGTTTTCTATAACACCATTGGCAATTTTATTTTTTATTTTAAGGCAACATGTATTCAATAGGTATCGTTTTATTACCCTCATTTTGTTCCATTGCGTTTCCAGTTTGTACTCGAGTGATGAAATTGAGAATGGAAATGGGGAATGTGTCAAAGAGACAACAACCCGACCAAATAAAAAAACAACAGCAGAGGGTCACCAACAGGTCTTCAATGTAGCGAGAAATTCCCGCACCCGGAGGCGTCCCTCAGCTGGCCCCTAAACAAATATATACTAGTCCAGTGATAATGAACGCCATACTAATTTCCAAATTGTACACAAGAAACTAAAATTAAAATAATACAAGACTAACAAAGGCCAGAGGCTCCTGACTTGGGACAGGCGCAAAAATGCGGCGGGGTTAAACATGTTTGTGAGATCTCAACCCTCCCCCTATACCTCTAACCAATGTAGAAAAGTAAACGCATAACAATACGCACATTAAAATTCAGTTCAAGAGAAGTCTGAGTCTGATGTCAGAAGATGTAACCAAAGAAAATAAACAAAATGACAATAATACATAAATAACAACAGACTACTAGCAGTTAACTGACATGCCAGCTCCAGACTTCAATTAAACTGACTAAAAGATTATGATTTCATCATATGAACATCAGGCACAATTCTTCCCATTAGGGGTTTAGTATCATACCATCATAACATATATGAGAAGAACATAACCCGTGTCATGCCAATAACTGTTTTTAGAATAAATGTGTTTAGTACCGATGCAAAGACCTTATCAGTGACTCAATATTAACGCCAAAATATGCAATCTTTAATGACTTGACAACAGTATCGTAATTATATCCCTTCTTAATAAGTCTATTCAAAGGTTTTGTAAGTTTCTGAGGTGAATACTTACACCTTTGTGCTTTATAAAGAATATTTCCATAAAAAATTGGATGTGAAATACCTGAACGTATTAGAAGTCTGCATGTTGAGCTATATTTACGAATGATGAGTTTGAATATCCCTTTTAAATTATCCGCCTCTCTTTTACATGATATAAACTTTAATGAACCTTTTTATTATTGCCTAGATTGTAGTGGTGGATTTTTTAAATGTGAAGACGGGGAATGTTTACAAGAACATCTTAAATGTAATGGATTTGTGGATTGCTCCAATGGTGAAGATGAACTATACTGTTATGATGAAGGTACCTTAGTATACTAGTATGGTTTTCTAGGGATGTTCATAGTTGGGACTTATCATTCCATATTTTTGTCAATCTCTTTGTCATTCAACTCTTAATTGAAAAGCAAGAGAACAACGATACACCCATTTATCAAAGGAGTAGATTCAGTTAGAACCCAAAATATAGCAGTCTAACAAAATTGTTAAAATGTAAACTTCGGTACTGGCATGAAAATACGGATTTTTTGTTTTATTAAAATTTGCTGTTACAAAATGTTAGAAATTATTATAAATTAAGGAATGTATCTCACTCATGCAAAGCTCTGATTCCTTTCGTGGATTTTGCTATATTTTGGACCTTTTGGATTTATGCTCTTCATCTTTTATATAAGCTTTGGATTTCAAACATTTTGGCCACGAGCATCACTGAAGAGACATGTATTGTCGAAATGCGCATCTGGTGCAGGAAAATTTATACCGTTAATGTTATTGGCTAATCATTGAAAAGTAGAATACTTCTGTTACATAAATATGGACTCTTTTGACATTACAATGCACATGTTTCGAGTACTAGCATCATTTAACTCGTGATAAATTACTGAAATATTCACAATATTATCATTTGAGTTAAATTTTAGACGGTTTCCGTCTTAAATGGAAGTGGCCGCATTCATGTTCATTCTTAATATTAAAAAGAAAGTTGTATTTGATGATAATACATAACATATATAAAGGTTGAGAGCGAACGAGGATGCGACCACTTTCGTTTTTGACAAAAATCATCTAAAAAGTGACATATTATGGCATATTTGATAGATTTTACATATTTAAGCTTGAATTTGATCGTCTTTAATGACTAACTCAGTTTAAATGTCTCACATAAACTAACCGAATCAACTGAAGTAAACACTTAAGCCTCGGTCAAACCTTACCGGATAGCACGAACGGACGCCTAACGGAAGAAAATAAAAATTGCCCGTTGACAAAATTGTTATCCGTTGAGAGTCCGTTGATGTACTGACCGAATAAAACGAACGTGTAACGAATGCATAACGGACACACAACGCATATGTAACGTACGAGAAACGGAAACGTACAGAACGGATGTCGAACGTACATTCAACGGACGAGTACCGCATAAAACGGACACATAACGGAGGCGTACCGGATAAAACGGATGAACAAGATATACGGAAAAAATAAAGGCGACAATAATAATACATGTAAATCGCATAAATATTCAAAATGTTTCTGTGTGACTGGTTTTGGTTTGTTCTTCAAAATGCCGTCATAGGGCAGTATCTGACCTGAATAAGAGCTGCTTGATTGTGAAGACTTGCCCTTACTCTAAGATCGATTATGAATAATAAGAATTCACGAACCTTAACAAATCTAATTGGCATTTCTGACGCGAAATGTTTTATTGGCATTTATCCGTTTCAGATCCGTTCATCATCCGTTTTATCCGTTATACGTCCGGTAGAAGTCCTTTTCACATTCGTTCAACATCCGATTTATCCGTTAGACGTCCGTTAGAAGTCCGTACGAAAACGAAACGGGCGAGTACGGTACAAAACGGTCCACCGGACGTTCAACGGACATTTCATCCGTTGGACGTCCGTTCAAAGTTTTGAACATGCTCAAAATTTTCCACCGGACAAAGCGGACGTCGACGGATAAAACGTACGTTAAACGGACATGCAGCGGATATGGACTGACGTCTAACGGATAAGAACGGACGTCTAACGGACATGAACGGATTGAACGGATTGAAAAAAAGTTATCCGTTAGGCATCCGTTCGAGCTATCCGTTAAGGTGTGACCGAGGCTTTAAGTATTAAAAAAGTGTCCAAAATCTTTCATCAGATGAACCTTAAGTTTGATGCCCTTACCAGTCCTTCTCCTTTCCTGACACTTGTATGGAATACAATGTATTCGATTAGGCTACAAGACAAAAAGAAAAAGAACCTTGCAATATTCTTTAATTTTACTTTTAGATATATAATTGATGATGTCATATCATTGAATAACCCATATTTCGGTTAGCACTTTCATCACATATATCCCAGTGAACTTGAAATTAAGGATACTACTGATACAAGAAGAACTGCTCCATATCTTGATCTTTTCAATCGTTATTGACACAGATGGTCGACTTCACACTAAAATAAATGACAAAAGGGATGATTTCAACTTCCAAATTATCAATTTCCCATTTCTCAGCAGTAACATTCCCTCTGCTCCGTCGTATGGTGTTTATATACCTCAATTGATACGTTATGCTCGTGCAAGTTCACACTATACTGGTTTCATAAACAGGAGTGTGCTTCTTACGCAGAAACTGCTCCATCATAGTTATGAAGAGGAAAGATTAAAAATGACACTCCGTTAATGTTATGGACACCATTACGATTTGGTTGATCTATACGATGTGTCTGTGTTGCTAAACTAACTGTTAGCAATTTTACCACGTCTTAGATTGTGGTTAAACATCTATGTCGGTAGGTTTCCGAACTTGACCTATTCCCGAATAGGACTGTAATACCGAGTGTATATTTACATTGCTATACGACGTGTCTCGATATATTTTACATCCAAAATTCATGTAATTATTTATTTTTTATGTTTCTGTTATGGCTTTGGTTCAATATTGTATTTTGTCTTGTCGTTCGTAGTCCAAATAATTATAAATTGCTTTTCAATATCAACATTGTTATGAAAATTGATTAGACTAGTAATGTGAAAATAATAGTTTAAAGTTCGAGATTACATGTTCGTTACGTAAATGCGCCCCTTCTTGTGATATCATGTGGTGTCTGTCGTTGATGGAAGATGTTTGTTGTTGTTCTGTGGTTTGTATGGTATATCGACAATTATATTATTATTGTGCGTTTCTCTGTGACGAGTGTTCTTGTGAGTGTTTGTGTTATATTTCTGTCATGTAGTGTTGTTATTTAAGCGATATTTTTTAACATTGTCATATAAGCAGGAGGTTAGACTAGCCATAAAATCAGGTTCCATCCACTATTTTTGACTAAGATGTCCTGTACCAAGTCAGGAATATGGCAGTTGTTATCAAATAGTTCGTTTCTATGTGTATTGGCGGGTTTTTTGTTGTTGTACTTCATTGTTCCTGTTGTTCCTTTGTTTTTCTCTAATATAATTGATGAGTGTCCCTGGGTTTTAGTTTGTATCCTGTATTTGTTTTCTCTCAATCGACTTATGACTTTTGAACACCGGTATACTACTCTTGCCTTTATTTTATTGTGGGTTTTTTATAACTTATAGTGAACGAGTGTATGGCAGATAGCACGGGACTTACATACAAAGGACAAGTCAGTATAACACAAGAAGGAGATAAATGTTTGCGCTGGTCAGATACAACTTTCCATATAAAACTAAACCACACGTATTGTCGAAATTTTAGCGCAAAACTGAAAGGTCCATGGTGTTTTATATCTTCTACTGACTGGGATTATTGCAATGTATCTCTGTGTGGTAAGATAATCGACTTCTAATGCCCCTATCCACACAAAATTATGTGCACTTTTTTATCTTTGTCTACATCGATCAGGACATTGTGTTTATTAATTTAACTGACAAATAATGTTATTTTAAATGAGATTTGATGTAATTGCCAGCGAAACAACTATCCAAATGAAGCGGATATTCACTTAAAAATATTTTCTCTAATATCATGATACCCTTATGGTAATTAAATGGGTCGGTTTGAATTTGTATTAATTAATTTCATTTGTGAAGAAACATATATAACCTTTTAGAGATAAAACAATGAAAATCTGTCTTAACTTTATCATTGTTTTTGTTTTTTATTCATTAGAAGTCTGCTGAATTTTTATGGTAGTGCAAATTGAGTATAATCAGACACATTTTCTAAAGACATGTCAGCACCAGTTGTACTGGCTTCTACAAAAGCTTCGATTCATTTACTGGTATTTGTATTAGGGGACACATGAATTTGGTTTTATGAAATTAAAAAACTTAACAGCACTATTAAAATGGGACCAATGAAGATTATGCCCAATCAATTAATGATCAAATCCATACTACTAGTAAAAATGGAACTAGTAATAGTGCTGTTACACACTATGAATACTTAACTAACTCATGAGACTGAAGCGCTAAAATATTATAATAATATTCAACATTATTGAAATTGTTGGTTTTATCTTATCCAGAAAAGCAAAGAGCAGATGAGTGTGAAACAGTTGAATTATATCGTAAGTTAACATTTGAAATATTGCTGTATTTTCAGTCTGTAATGTTGAAAACGATCAAAACTTAAATGATGAATGATTTTAGAAGACACAAAGTACCAATTTTAAAATGTGTTTTACAAAATGTTGTTTTGAGACAGTCAACATGATTTAATTAATCAAGTCTCTTTTGACATTAAATCCTTCTCCGTTTCATTTGTTGTTCTTTTAACATAACATGACACATCTTTAAATTCATTTCTCCCATAATAAACATGACACTTTTTAAAATGTATCTTTCCCATAATTTTATATTGCTAGACGTGTTAGTAATTTTTAAACGCCTCCGTCTAACGAACTAATACGATTTTGAATAGAAATTTAATATTAAGATTTAATGAAACAACGCAGTTCGCCCACAAGATGAGGTGTGTGATGTAATATAGCTGTGTCGCGTTTGACAATTGAAATTGTTGTTGAAGTGTACGTATATCAAACTCCAAAAGTGTCACCAGGAGAAATCATAAAAAGTACGTGGGAAATCAAATTTGCAAAAAACAATAGTTATTTACAACTGATATATATTTTAGACCGTTGGTTTTCCCGTTTGAATGGTTTTACACTAGTAATTTTGGGGCCCTTTATAGCTTGTTGTTCGGTGTGATCCTAGGCTCCGTGTTGAAGGCCGTACATCGACCTATAATGGTTTAATTTTATAAATTGTTATTTGGATGGAGAGTTGTCTCATTGACACTCACACCACATCTTCCTATATCTATAGTTGATTTGTATGCGACCTATTGCTTAAACACTGTTCAGAATGTCCAGATTGTTTAACAAACCAGTCCTGTCGTTATCAATGGCGTGTTACCAAATCATCACAATGACAGTCCATCTATATACTAGTAGTTTTATTAGCTCACCTGGCCGAAAGGCCAAGTGAGCTTTTCTCATCACTTGGCGTCCGGCGTCCGTCGTCGTCCGTCGTCGTCCGTCGTCGTCGTCGTCGTCGTCGTCCGTCGTCGTCGTCCTGCGTTAACTTTTACAAAAATCTTCTCCTCTGAAACTACTGGGCCAAATTTAACCAAACTTGGCCACAATCATCATTGGGGTATCTAGTTTAAAAAATGTGTCCGGTGACCCAGCCAACCAACCAAGATGGCCGCCATGGCTAAAAATAGAACATAGGGGTAAAATGCAGTTTTTGGCTTATAACTCAAAAACCAAAGCATTTAGAGCAAATCTGACATGGGGTATTATTGTTCATCAGGTCAAGATCTATCTGCCCTGAAATTTTTAGATGAATCGGATATTTCGTTGTTGGGTTGCTGCCCCTGAAATGGTAATTTTAAGGAAATTTTGCTGTTTTTGGTTATTATCTTGAATATTATTATAGATAGAGATAAACTGTAAACAGCAATAATGTTAAGCAAAGTAAGATCTACAAATAAGTCAACATGACCAAAATGGTCAGTTGACTACTTTAGGAGTACTAGTTATTGCCCTTTATAGTCAATTTTTAACCATTTTTTCGTAAATCTTAGTAATCTTTTAGAAAAATCTTCTCCTCTGAAACTACTGGGCCAAATTTAACCAAACTTGGCCATAATCATCATTGGGGTATCTAGTTAAAAAAATGTGTCCGATGCCCCGCCCAACCAACCAAGATGGCCGCCATGGCTAAAAATACAACATAGGGGTAAATTGCAGTTTTTGGCTTATAACTCAAAAACCAGAGCATTTAGAGCAAATCTGACATGGGGTTAAAATTATTCATCAGGTCAAGATCTATCTGCCCTGAAATTTTCAGATGAATCGGACATTCCGTTGTTGGGTTGCTGCCCCTGAAATGGTAATTTTAAAGAAATTTTGCTGTTTTTGGTTATTATCTTGAATATTATTATAGATAGAGATAAACTGTAAACAGCAATAATGTTCAGCAAAGTAAGATCTACAAATAAGTCAACATGACCAAAATGGTCAGTTGACAACTTTAGGAGTTATTGCCCTTTATAGTCAATTTTTAACCATTTTTCGTAAATCTTAGTAATCTTTTAGAAAAATCTTCTCCTCTGAAACTACTGGGCCAAATTTAACCAAACTTAGCCATAATCATCATTGGGGTATCTAGTTAAAAAAATGTGACCGGTAACTCGGCCAACAAACCAAGATGGCCGCCATGGCTAAAAAAAGAACATGGGGGTAAAATGCAGTTTTTGGCTTATAACTCAAAAACCAAAGCATTTAGAGCAAATCTGAGAGGAAGTAAAATTGTTGATCAGGTCATGATCTATCTGCCCTGGAATTTTCAGATGAATCGGATAATCGGTTGTTAGGTTGCTGCCCCTGAATTGGTAATTTTGAGGACATTTTGCTGTTTTTTTGTTATTATCTTGAATATTATTATAGATAGAGATAAACTGTAAACAGCAATAATGTACAGCAAAGTAAGAACTAAAAATAAGTCAGTATGACCAAAATAGTCAATTGACCCACTAAGGAGTTATTGCCCTTCATAGTCAATTTTTAACAATTTTCTTAAAATTTGAAGATTTTCAATAACATTTTCCACAGAAAGTACTGTTATAGATAGAGATAATTGTAAGCAGCAAGAATGTTTAGTAAAGTAAGATCTACAAACACATCACCATCACCAAAACACAATTTTGTCATGAATCCATCTGTGTCCATTGTTTAATATTCACATGGACCAAGGTGAGCGACACAGGCTCTTTAGAGCCTCTAGTTATGCATACCACCTTTAGCTGTATGAAGTAGGATAATGTTTATGATATGACTCGTTTTCGTATGTTTAGTGTAGATAATACATCGCAGCATTTCACATATTTGTCGTTTTTCATAATATTGATCATTTTAGAGAATGGCAGTATCATTGACAAGCCAGGAAAGACCTTAGCAGGTTGTATAACTGTAATAGTATTGTATATTGATCTCGAAATCTTTAAGATTTTCAATGTTTTGAAATTAAAGGTGTTGAAAAATGTGAAAAGATCAGCATTGGAAACAAAAAAGAAATGTGTTGGTGTTTTGGTCTTATGTCTCTTCATGTGTTTTGGTTTTATACATCCTTGCAGTCACATGTTTTGGTTTGAACCCCAAATGAAGGTAAATCCAGAAAAACGCTTTGAATGCGCGAAATTTCTAGAAGTCATTTTTTTCCATTCCATAGCAAAGTACGAAGCTTGTATCTGGTTTTCGTCTTTTTCACCAAAAAAAATACATTTATACTTTTTTAATACCAAATGCATCAACTGTGAGATTAAAACAATAATAAGAAATTTACTGAATAAAACTGATTGTACACATATTTCTTCTTCTTTTTTTTTAATTGGATGTTCTACCTATAAATATAACTGACCCATGCTAAATGTTTCACCTGGCACCAATTTCTTATTTTTGTGTGTTTGTTTATGTGCACTTTAACTTGGTGAGTGCCTCGTTTGTTTATATATCCAAACACAAGCGCGTGTGGTGCAGTAAATTATATCTTTGATGACTTTCTTCGTTTTAGAAAAAATCATAATCACATTACTCCAAGAGGAGTAATCAATAGAGTAACCTTTTCCTGCTTTCGATGTGGTATCCGTCATATGAGTCCAACGTCATGTCCTTAACTTAGTCTCAAAGCCAATACTATGATGAAACGAGTAATAATGTCAGACATGCGAAACATCTATCCAACCAAAATCCGTGCATGCATATCAGAGTTGTAACATACAAACCATATTCAACATTCAAAAATTCTGTCAAAGGTATATTATTACGACATAAAGTTGCTAATTTGACGAGTGATAGCATTGGTGCCTAGCAAAATAAAATGATAAGTATTATCACAACACTTTTTTTCATTAGTATTGTTATCAATTTGTTTAATTTTGCGAATAGTGTGACTACCAAACAAAAGTGTTTTACGCTTTAGAAGTCAGACAATTAAGACAATTTTAACAAAATTCATGTATTATAGAAGAAAATCAAATATATATTTGAAGGATACGCTATTACTACAGTTATCGGCATTGCTGGTGCTTCGTCTGCAGTTATTGTTCTTTACCAGTTCAAAAAACTTCTGCGAGATAACATTGGATCAAAACAACAAAAAAAGGTAGGATACGCTAATTTTATTTCAGAATACTTTCGTATCTTTTTGTCAGACGAAATACATATACTGAGTAAAAAAAAAGTAGCAACATATAATTAAGGTTTCATATTTTCAAAAATATACTTTACTTTTAAAGCATAACAATACATAAATTAGTATATAAAACAAAGAAAAGAAAGAAAAGAAACCATAAGGTTCAACGTCCGTTCGTGCTATCCGGTAAGGTGTGACCGAGCTTAAATGAGACAATCCACAACGAGAGCATTAACCAAAAGTCATCAAGAGGGCAATAAACATTCTTAAACAAGGGATAGCCATAAGTCTATTCAAGATGTTAAATTAAAATCGTCTATATAAATTCTGAAAATAAAACCAACAGAAACAAATCCTGAAAAAACTCGGATCCACCCTGACTAAATGTTTTCAACGATACACCTGGGATTTGTTTTATTTCAGGTGCGACCAGAAAGCAAAAAGGACAACAATCCACCGAAGACATTGCCTATTCCAAGTGTTCAAAGTAAACTTGGGATTGCACAACGCCAAACTGTGCACGTCAATACAGATCTGAAATATATTTAACAAATTAAAAAAGAATTTATTTACCAATTGTGTCTTATTCTTTTATTAAAAACTATAAAAAAAAAAAATGATGCTTGACTACTACATGTTACTGATAATAACTATCGTTAGTAGTAGTATTACATGATGCGTTAAATTTAACTAGTTTGCTTAAATAGTTGTCCGATAGACAGGTCAGTTGTTAAATCTATCAACTACCGACAGACCATTTGCTTTTTAAAGCCAGCTCTTACTCTAAATATGATTAGCATGATTAGCGAAAAAAGTAGTAATATTTCTATTTATGATACATGTACATGAATTAAATGCCTTGGTATTTAAATTGAGACCCGAGAGAAATTATTGCAGTTATTAAAAATCGTTCCCGTTACCCTCCTAAATAAACTTTAAGGAGGAGTGGTGTGTATATGCAAAGTCTTTGATACACACAAGACGTGTAGTTTTAGAGGAGTTAAAGATTTTGATAAGAAAGGAACATTTATACACCAGTTTTGAAGTGTATGTCTCTTTCATAACAACAACAAATCGATCGATTGATTGGGTCGTCATTGTCTTATGTCCAGGGACAACTTGATATTTGAAGTTTGAGAAACCCATGCTTTAATTTAGTGTTTGGTTTGGGAATTTTACAGGTATGTGGTAGCGTTTGATATGAGTAAGAGTTAGTTTGAAGTCCCTGTGCTCCATTCTGAATTTGAATGCTTGATTATTTGTTGAGTAAGCATTTGAAAAATATCTTCGAAAATGTTATGGTCATTGATATTAAATTTGTGTGCATTCTTAAATTATTTAAGGCATACGATACAGTTACAGGGAATGTAATGACGTTGCTAACGTAAAATGTTATTTTCTCGACGTCAAACTCTGACATATCGGGAAAAGATGCATTTTTCGACTGATTTTTATCATTCAAACTGATTTAATTTGAAAACGAGTGCATGGACCCCTATTTTTTAAAACAGCAATTTGTTTCATTTTGCAAGGAGATTATGTGACCCAAATTTTATAAAACTGTAAATAGCGCAATTTTTTTAATTTTGATAAACATGCAGCAAAAAATGACGTTTTTTTCCTCTATTCATGAACATTTGATAAATATAGAGTTATTTCGGAATAAAAATTGCATAATTTATAATGATACTTATAAAATACAGAAATTACTGATTATTTAACAAAAACCATTTTGTGTTTATCTTTTAAATTAAAAAAGTTATGTCTTTCTTTCGAAAAAGAAAATACGGACACAAATCTGAATTTTGAGCAAATATACAAAATTTCGAACTCATTTTACTCAAAAAGTAGCACATGAAGGTATATTTTTTATTACATATTTGGTTTAATGAGGTAAAAAATAGCCTATATGCAAATTTTCATCAACTTGTAAATACAGGTTCAATACTGTATCGTATGCCTTTAATAGTCAAAGGAGGAAGAGCTAGACTGTGCAATAACAACTTCTGTGATGGTCTAAGCTCTACTCATTCTTTGCTTTTTCTATAACAAGCGATCAATAGTTGGATTGGATAGTACAATAACTAAGATATCATCCAGATAACGCGCTCATCTAAAAATAACAGAAGGTAACGCACTCGAAGATCAAAGCGAATTAAGATTACCATTCATATATAATATTGTTTAATGTAATAACTCTATAGATTTTTGTATAGAACAATGTCTCTACTTTTATGTAACATTGTTTTAACATTTCTAAAGGAATGAACATTGAACTTATTAAGAGATGATACTTTAACCAAACATTGATTTTAACTGACTAAGGTGTGCAATCGTCGCCCGACAAATCCGCTAATGTAACATGAACAACTTCTTACGAGGTTCCTTACTTGAAACAGAAAAAGCAACAAAGGGCACTCACAATAAAATAATATTATTTTTCAAACATGGGTGTGAAATCGCGGGTCTCTTTAATCACTACATGTAAAACCAAACTTTCACAATGATTCAATATTTCGTCATATAATGAATGATATGAAGATTTTGACCTTTTAAAAATAACAATATTGATATCATTAAATCTCAAAATGACGTCAGTCCAAATATGCGTATGTTTAACGGTGGAAGTATTATATTGACAATAAAATTCTTCCATGGTTTAAACAACTGTGGTATGTAAACTCCAAAAGGAGTAACCAGTGGGAAATAGAAGAAAGAAAACACTTCAGTTGAACAGAAAAAGTCGGTCTGTTCCTTTAACATTTATTCCCAAGATGGACGAACATCACATTATTTTTTACTTGTATCTATGAGCAACTGATTATGGATATTTACCATAATAAACCGTTATAATATTTTGAAAATACTATAATTTCTAGTTTTTGAAACAAATTGTTGCCATACATTATTCGCTTATTTGTCAGCTGTCAACGAAATATACAAAATTTAATGCAGATGAACATGATATATGTCACCTCATTTTTCTTGAATCATCGAAAACATCTTTAACATATATTGCTGGTATACAAATAACCTCGATTTGACGAATGTGTATCTTACGTCAAAAATGAATGGTATTTAAGATTACTTCTTTTAATTGTTCAATGTTGATCTTATATTTTCTATACTGATTGAACCTTTAATATTTGATATGATCAAAAATGATTAAAATTGTATGACATGACAATAAATAGCGCAGCGAATTTAATTACATGTTTTAAATGTTGACTGAATTGAGAGTGCCAAGGAATATCTAGTTACGTAATCTATGTTGACAGCCGTATTAACAAAAGTTACAAAACATTTTTTATGCATTCCTTCGTATGTAGAAATCTGAAGTAGACGTATTAAATTATTTAAAATTAATCAATGTCCTTTATCAGTCATCATTCACATGCGATTTTAAAGAGTTTGATTTACATAAACAACCATTGTTGTACACTGTGTTCCTGTCTGCATGTTTATATACATTTGTTGTTCATAATCGGCAGACAATGAAATCGAAATTCTTTATTAAAATAACTCTTCCTGTGTGTAAAATAATTCCCCAAAACATGTTTTTTCTCACGTTAATACTGATGTTCTCTGTCTTTTAGCGTGCTCTTTCTTTGTGAAGCATGATATAGGGTCTACAAACAAGACAACCGTTTACTCTAACAGAAATTCAGTTTGTATAGTCATTTTTGGCATTTATACACTGCACTGGAAAATATATGACTGGTATGAATTTGATGCATTTCCATAAAATAATGATGGACGTACGATATTTTCGGTTTATACAATGCGACTTATATTGAAAAAAACCACAGCTCAAATTAAACTGACTGTAATGTATGACTCTAATAGAAAATACTTGAAAATGTCAGACTACCGAAACATAAAGTTTCAATATCAAGATCAATGATGGTTGATTTTTCCTTGTTTGGTATTAAAGGTATTGAAGTGTCACCAGGTGTCAGTAAAGAAATATTAATTTGATCAGTAGACTTGCAGTAATGGTCATGATCCGTTTTGGTGCGCTTTTCTTATTGTTCGCTGGCTTGTTTGTCATCTTGATTAAGTGTTATACCATTCTTTTATTTGTCTTTACGAATATAACTTTTACTGTTAAGTCTTTTTTTATTGATACCCATTTGACGTGGCTCGGTACTTGTACATCCCGTCATTATGTTATTGTTCTGTGATAATTCTCGTGTTCTTGTCTTCATTTGCTAAAGAGCTTTGTCTATATGCCTTTTGGTGTTTCTTTGATTCATGTGGCTTGGTTTTGTGCTTGTAAATCCCGTTATTGTGCAATTGTAAAACAATTTTGTATTCTTGTCTTTCATTTTTGCTAATAAGTTTTGTTTGTATGCCTTTTAGTGTTTCTTTGATGCATATATGACGTGGCGCTGTACTTGTGCATCCCGTCATTGTGTTATTGTACTATGGTAAATTTGTGTATTCTTGTCTTCAGTTTTTGCTAATGTGCTTGGTTTGTATGCCTTTTTGTCCTTCTTTGTTGCATGTTTATTTGTTTTTATAGTGAATTATAACACAATGTTGACTGTTGTACCCCTATTTTTGACATTTTAACCTATTATGTCTGTTTGTGTTGTTCACACGTCATTGTCAATATAATGGTATGTTGGTGTGACTGTCATATACGTGAGAGTTTTAGCTATCTTTAAAACCAGGTTTTATCCACCATTTCTTCACAAAAAAATGCCTGCACAAACAGGAATAAGTCATTTGTTATCCATTCGTTTGATGTGTTTAAGCTTTTGATTTTGCCATTTGATTAGGGACTTTCCTTTTTAAATTTTCCTCGGAGTTTATTATTTTTGTGATTTTATTTTTTATTGTTTGCATGATGCTTGATGCAACTGTTATTCGCTATCTTGCGTCTGGTTAATTTACTTCAATACATCAAACAAACATCAGTCCATGAACCAATACACAGATAGGTATCCATGAATCTCCTGGAAATCCAAAGTTTAGTCAGGTCGTCTTGAAAGGTTTCTGCTACATTAATGGCACTTGTTATGTCGCTCATGCCAATGAAACAAATGAGAAAATAACCAAAAATACAACTTGTCTTCAACAGCTCACCAGTGACTGTATAGTCTGTCAAACTATATATCACAGAGCTTAAAAGGCTTGTTTGTTTTGTCCCCTGGCTTCTCAGGAAAATTTACATCGTGAAACAATCAATATTAACTGACGTTTCAATTCTCTTCGTGTATAACTCTTGCAACATAACAGATGCTGATCTGCATTTTACGAGCATTGATTGACGAAGCCTTTGTTATTTTTTTTTTCTGATAATATTATATCATTATTCCGATTCTCTTATTTTTAAGTTCTTATATAAGGTTCAAACCATAAAATCGAAAACCTTAATAATGATAGCATTCACTATATAAGTAATTGGTGTTTGATAAAAGCTTTGTTTCGAGCCGATTGACGGACAGTCTTTTTCAATATCATGTCATAGCGAGCTTAATTGCATATAGTATGAGGTACCTCGTTTATGATAACACCTGTTGTGTGAAAAAGATCCACATCAAATGTTTAAACGGATAGTTGTATTTAAGCCTTTTGTTAAAAAGACATTAAAAATTACTTCTAAAATCTTTAAATGTTGTCAATTGAAAACAGTTTAGCTTTTGTTAATTTTCATTCAGGTAGAAACTGTTATAAAGAATGAGTCTAAGTTATTCCTTTGGATTATTGGAAACGAATTCTAAATTAGTTGAAAACTATAAATCAATTTGCAATCTGAAGTTGTAGCACAGCAGGAGTTTAATAACAAGAGAACCTTGAATCGAGCAATTGAATAACGACATATATTTAAGAGAAAAACAGCACATTTTTATAAATTTTTATATGTTCAGTGTACAAATGAATCTAAGCAGCATTTTAATCGTACATGAAACTTTAAAATGTTGAATTCAAAACAACTCGTAACCAAGTTTTTAAACAGCAGTAAAAGAGAAATTTTTATCAATTTCCTACGTTGAGTGTACGAGTGGATCAGTGAAGCTTTTAATAGTATGAACAAATTTAAAATGTTGGAATCAAAACCTCTCGTTACCAAGTTCTTAAACAGCAATAAAAGAGACATTTTTACAATTTTCTACGTTGAGTGTACGAATGAATTGAAGGAAGCTTTCAATAGTATGAACACATTTAAAATATTGAATTCAAAACCTCTCGTTACCAAGTTCTTAAACAGCAGTAAAAGAGACATGTTTACCAATTTTCTACGTTGAGTGTACGAATGGATTGAAGGAAGCTTTTAATAGTATGAACAAATTTAAAATGTTGGAATCAAAACCTCTCGTTACCAAGTTCTTAAACAGCAATAAAAGAGACATTTTTACAATTTTCTACGTTGAGTGTACGAATGGATTGAAGGAAGCTTTCAATAGTATGAACACATTTAAAATATTGAATTCAAAACCTCTCGTTACCAAGTTCTTAAACAGCAGTAAAAGAGACATGTTTACCAATTTTCTACGTTGAGTGTACGAATGGATTGAAGGAAGCTTTTAATAGTATGAACAAATTTAAAATATTGAATTCAAAACCTCTCGTTACCAAGTTCTTAAACAGCAGTAAAAGAGACATGTTTACCAATTTTCTACGTTGAGTGTACGAATGGATTGAAGGAAGCTTTTAATAGTATGAACAAATTTAAAATGTTGGAATCAAAACCTCTCGTTACCAAGTTCTTAAACAGCAATAAAAGAGACATTTGTACAATTTTCTACGTTGAGTGTACGAATGGATTGAAGGAAGCTTTCAATAGTATGAACACATTTAAAATATTGAATTCAAAACCTCTCGTTACCAAGTTCTTAAACAGCAGTAAAAGAGACATGTTTACCAATTTTCTACGTTGAGTGTACGAATGGATTGAAGGAAGCTTTTAATAGTATGAACAAATTTAAAATGTTGGAATCAAAACCTCTCGTTACCAAGTTCTTAAACAGCAATAAAAGAGACATTTTTACAATTTTCTACGTTGAGTGTACGAATGGATTGAAGGAAGCTTTCAATAGTATGAACACATTTAAAATATTGAATTCAAAACCTCTCGTTACCAAGTTCTTAAACAGCAGTAAAAGAGACATGTTTACCAATTTTCTACGTTGAGTGTACGAATGAATCAAAGAAGCGTTTGATAGCATGAACAAATTTAAAATGTTTTTAATTCAAAACCTCTCGTTACCAAGTTCTTAAACAGCAGTAAATAAATTGAAATATCGATTTAAGTGATGTCAACATTTTAATAAATTATCATTTGTTTGGTAAATGTCTAAAAGTGTATGATATGTAAGTCAAATAGTTACTTATATTGTAAATTTAAACTGTATGATATGAATAGGACTTTTGTAGTTTAATTCAATAGAGAACTGTCGGACATATACATACATAACATAATCACTTGTTTGAAAAGTGGAAAATTTATCCGTGTACAAGCAATAAATTTTCAAATTCATTACATTAAAGATTAAAAAGATTTTAATTTGTACATAAGATTACTTTGTGTAATTTAGTTAACATACAACCTCCTTCAATATTTGAAGATTTATTTAACCTGATTAATTAGCTTAAATATTGGTCCAATTTATAAAACTAAGTCCAAACTTTATAATATAGAATCTTACTAAATTAATCGGTTTAATTTTTAATGAAGAGTTATTATAAAATTAACCCGAAATATATTTGGGTTAATACTTGTGCTGTTTTATTTCAGATAGAAAGACATATTTATAGTCAGATGTCGTATTATTAGGACGATTATTTATTTCTAATAAACATGTCATGGCGGGGTTTAAACTAAAATGAATAACACTCATCAATATTTCCCCAAACACTCGCCAGTGATGCTCGAATAAAAAAAGTCAAAAAGCCAAATAAAGTATTGATTATTTTCTGAGTGATTTTCTCCTACTAAACCTTGAAATACAGAAATTTGGTGTGACCAATGTGAACCAAAATCTACACAATATATGAAACTATAAACAATCCCCTCTCTTAAAAAAAACATAAATATGAAACAAGTTAAATAAAGTGACACTCGTCTAGAAACTGATATAAGAATGAAAACAATTTCAAAGACAGACAATTACTAACATATTGTGATTGCATAGTTTAGAGCAGGATCTGCTTATCAATCCGGAGCACCTGAGATCACCCCCAGCTTTTTGGTGGGGTTCGTGGTGCTTAGTCTTTAGTTTTCTATGTTGTGTCTTCTGTACTATTATTTGTCTTTTTGTCTTTTTATTTTTAGTCATGGCGTTGTCAGTTTATATTATTTTAATCTATGAGTTTGACTGTCCCTCTGGTATCTTTCGTCCCTCTTTTAAATACGGTTGTACGGTTTAAACTCAGATTTGTTATCCCTTTACCTCATTCATTTACTCTTGGCAAAGCAGAAATTACACAGGAATGTGGCAAATATGATCATCTGTCGATCAAGTCTTTTTGTATGACAAAACTAACAACAAAACACGTTAGTCTCATTTAATACTTATGAAAGAACTAGCAAGATACACAAGGATTGTTAAAATGACCTTTACTAAGAATAACCTACGAACTCACGGACAGTTGAGTAAGTTGGTTGGTTCAAACGAGAAAAGGAAGAACTAATGTAAAACATTAGTACCCACAAGTAGATCAGTTACCAAACAAATAAACAATTCAAAATCCTAAGCAGACTAGTTACCAAAGTAAGGAACAAATACCGGGCTACTACATTATGCGAATGACCGTTTATAAATGAATCAAATGTTCCCAGACTGCGTTGGCAGTGAGAATTTATTCGTAAAACATACATTAATACAACTGGGAGAAAAAAAAACTCTTTAGTTTATGTGTTCCAAGTATTTCCTCTATCGTATTTATCCCATCAACTTCAATTGGACATATGCTGTTAAAATATGTACGTTAACGTTGAAATCTTGATTCGATAGTCATATTTCAATTCTTTTTTTTTCATATATTCAACAAGATCATTTCCAATGAAAACAAATCTAATGCTGCTGTACAACAACACCTCTCGTTATTAGACTTCATTAGCACATTGAAAAGGAATTGTTGCTTGTTTATTCAATTTAAGATTCAATAAAAGATTCAATATGTACAGTGTTTTGTATTTTTGGTTTGGCTTAAAAAGATGAAACATTGTCTTTTATATAAAAATTAGTTTTTGCTTAAAATTCATTCTCTGTTATAACAAGTTGCACATCATATAAAAATACAATAAAACGCATAATTGAATGTTTTAACGTTTTTGTAAATGATTTAACGGCTAAATGAGCTGCTTCATTTTTTATTCATAAACCATGTAAGATATATGAAAATATTGAATGTAAATATAATGTCAATGACTTCATATTCAGGCATTCAGATTTATTTGGTTTAAAAATCTTTTACGATATATTCTTTTGAAATAAAATTGAAAAAAATCTTTTCTAATCTTTTAAAGCATTTATACTTTTAACTACATGTCATGAATAACAATAAAGTTAGCAAGGTCTTGAGTCTATTATAAATGTATAAATATATCTGATTTTACTTATTCAAGCTAAACCGGACTTTCCTGCTAAATGTACAAAAATCTGATTTTACCCAACTGAGCAAAACCCCACTTAACTACTAAATGTAAAACAAAATCCACACCAGCTTGCAAAATATATTGTCGCAAAATCCATTTAACACCCTTTTGTTAGAGTAAAATGCATTATAGACGCTCGAGACCTAACTACATGAACGCAATGCCAAGTATCATCAAACCAAAGTAAGACAAAATTGTCTAAGGTAAACTTTGTTCGAGGGAATTACGACCTTAGTTTCCATGTCAAAACTGAATTATAAGAAATTTTAAAGCTTGATGGTCTTTACGGACAGCCATATTATATCAATACCAAATAGTTCTCTATAAAACATAAATTAAATCATTGGAGCTTAATAGGGAATGCAACCGCTTTTCTATAAAAAAAACAATGTCGAATTATAACTATTCCAATTTATTATTGCATCGTATTTTGCATAATTAAATCGACAATTTGAAACCTGGGTATATCAACTGAAATAACATATATATATGGCATAATATAATGGAAACAAAAGTCTCTTTGGCAAGGATCTTTCGTCACGAATTTA
Source organism: Mytilus edulis (assembly GCA_019925275.1). Classification (NCBI taxonomy): domain Eukaryota; kingdom Metazoa; phylum Mollusca; class Bivalvia; order Mytilida; family Mytilidae; genus Mytilus; species Mytilus edulis. Next base: position 88,346,039 of record CM034356.1, on the reverse strand, counting down.
GACAATCAATTTCACACCATGAACCATAACTTTTTCAATTGTTCACGTGAACTTATTTTCAATGACGTTTTTGAATGCTTCTTGCATATTGTAATATATTTCTCCGTTCATTGTTCACTTTTTGTCTTTTGGAGCTTTCTTCTCCTTTTCCTTACGGCCCTGACTTTTTACCAGATGAATTGTCCTTTTTGTTTTTCCTTTTGCCAAATATTATGGCCATGGTTGATTTCTTTGGTCTGCCATCACCTTTCTGTGATTCAGGAGTGGAACTATAACTCCGCGACGATACGATGACGTTTTCTGGTCAGCTAATTGCGCCATGATATTGGCCAGTGTAGCCTGTTGTACGTTTGTAAGCTTTTTTTGTGGTGGTTTTTTGAACGTTGCAAAGTGTTTATTTGCTGACAAATCTAAGAGCGCAAGAGAACCTCTGAAATTCAATGAAGACGGGGGAGTAAGCTTCCCTCTGTTCGTGATACCGCCATCACAGTTGGTCATATATTCTTGTTCAAGATCGTCCATATATCTAACGGATTTTGTTTTTGATATATCCGGTTTTTGAGCTACGAAAACTGTATTACGACGTGGCGTGTCGTCTGCACAAGATATTCTGATTTCTGGTACAGACCGGGATAAAGTCTGAGAATTTTGGAGAGAATTCATAATACGGCTTCGTCCACTAATGGCAGCTTGCTCAAAATCGCTCATTCTTCTTTTGGCCTGTTGCCTTTCTTTTGCCTTTTTCCCGACTTCTACCCAGTCTTCACCATTCCTGAATGTAAATCTGTCTGTTTGTCCTAAGCTTGCATTGCCTTCCTCTTGAAGTATTTTAGCTATGTTATGATATCCAAGTCTTTTTGCATGTAAGTAAGGTGTTAGACCTAACTTATCGTGGACATCTACAGACAAACGGTATCTACGACATTCTTTACATAAAATTGATACTATTTCGTCATTACCCGACTGGCAAGAATGATGTAAAGGGGTCATTCCGTTACAATCTTTCTCCAAAATATCGATTTCTCCTAAGAATATATCGAGAAGTAATTGTAATTCAGCGGATCTGCCTAAGATACAAGCCCATGCCAAAACTGATCTACTGTGTCTTTCATCTCGAAATGCTGGATTTGCGTTCCTTTTGATAAGAAATCTAAACATTTTCCCTCTATTTTCTTGATCCTGTATATGAAGAGCAGCAATCAACACGTTGTAACCATAGTCATTCAGAATGTTAACATTTAATCCTTTGTCTAACATTAATTTCACTTTTCTGAATCTGCATTTGTATACGGAATTGAATAGATTGTTTCCCATGCATCTTTTCAAATGATCGTTCTCTACATTCCATTTTGATTTGACTTGAGGTGGAGGTTTGGCAGGAAAGATGTCCTCCTCCATTTCATTCAAATCCAATGAATTTTCCATTTGATGGACTAAAGACTTCACTTGTATGGTAGTTTCCTCACGCAGCACCATTTCGGAAAATGTTGTTTCAAAAATATCACTTAAATAAGTTGCATACACAAACTAGAAAAGTGTGTTAATAATTGATGCGTTTTAAAATTCCATATTGATCATTTCAAGTGAAAAGTATATTTCTAGTCAGATTTAAAACATACCAACTGATCTACTGAATACACGAACATATGTGAAATATCTTTTCATAAGTTATTAAAATTCAACAATTAAATTTTAAATTCCAACACAATACCTTATAAAATCCTCACTGGCTTCAACGATTAAGTGATCAAAACGTGGCTAGCATTTCTTGATAAAGCTGATGTTTTATATTCAATAAAATAATCCATTCATTCCACGTGTTGTATCCAATGACGGAGTGAAATAAATTCCCGTGAACCTTGATCAACGAAATAATACTTCCATGTTTCCAAACAACGTATCGTGTTTTTGATTTTAATATTTTGTTTATCCACGGGGTAAAATTACATCCGAGAGCCGTTTAAATTTTAACCATTTAAATATTTAAATGATCCTTCTATGTAATTGTCCGATAAAAAGATGGAAATCAAAATGTACATTGATGTAAGAAAAGGTGAAACAATTTTGACAGTGTGACAAATCTACCGTGAAGTTTGTCATTAAATAAAACTAAGAGCAAAGATTTATATTGAAAGATCACTGCTTTAAGCAATATACAATTATGAAACCAATAAAAATATTCTCTCATACGTCAATCGCTTATGCTTTTAAAAGTCTATCAAGTAACAATTTCATGAAAGATCACTAATAAAAGAGGCAAACTTTAAATTGAAACCCTTCGATAAACCTGATAAATGAATCCAATAATGTGAAATGTTATTTGCTTTTAATGCTTTATCCAACATTTTGTCTAAGATTCATTAGGTGATATGTCAATAAGTATTGTCAAGAATCAAAGGTAATCCGAGTACAACATCACCGAGTTTCTTGGGAAAATTTTCATTTTAATATAAAACACTGCTTTATTAACTTATAATTGGATATAAAATCAACATAAAAAGAAAATTAAATACCATAGTCATGTATGTTGCCACGCAGTACTTGCGTATGTATGTAATATGTAAGATCGGTAAGTAAAGATGAAGAGGTTTCCGTCAATGACATTACTAAATGGGAATACATAAATCTAAAACAGCCATGTAATTCTCGTAATGGAGATTTTCACCTAATCCTGCTATACTTAATGGTCTTTTGTGACGTCTTCTTTCGAATATATTAACCGAGCAGAGTGTCGAAAACAATTTTATGTTTCTTTTGAATAAATGAAGTAAATGCACATAACCACTTAAAAATTGCTTCTTTTTGCAAATTTATTGAGATATAAATAGTTATCAAATCTCAGTATCAAATAAAGGTACCAGGATTATAAATTGATACGCCAGACGCGCGTTTCGTTTACATAAGACTTATCAGTGACGTTCAGATCAAAATAGTTAAAAAGACAAAACAAGTATAAAGTTGAAGGGCATTGAGGACCAAAATTTCCAAAACGTTGTGCTAAATACGGCTATTGTAATCTATGCCTGGGATAAGAAAATCCTTAGCATTTCGAATATTCATACTTTTGCAAACATAAAAATTTATAAAAATGACCATATAGTTGTTATTCATATCAACATCGAGGTGCTGACTACCAGGCTGGAAAAAAGCGTTGACCAAGATGTTGTGGCTTTTTTGCATGACCTGTATCTCCCTCTTTGACGAATCTGATCTGCTTTGCCTCTGTTGTTGGTGGTCTCTTCTTTTTTTTTTATCAATATCAAGGATCTCTGTCACATATTTTAGGACCTTGTCGTGCCGCCATCGATATCTTCCCTGTGTCAGAGCAACTTCACACCCTAAAAGTATGTGTGTCATAGTGCCTCTTCGCCCACATAACTTGCAGCTTAGTTCTTCTATCAGTCCCCACTGGTGTAAGTTTGAAGGGAAAGAAAGTGTATCATAGACTGAAATAAGCATTAATGAAAGTCTGAATGGTTCCATCCTCCATAGCTCTGCCCATGTGATCTTTCTTTCTAGCCAATTCCTTGCTCCTTGACGGCTAAGCTCTACTGCTTTTGCCCTTCTTGGTTGTTGTTCTTGTTTTATTTTACTGCACCATGATGCTCTTTTCTGTTGGTGTTGCCTTTGACCACTGTTGTAAATATGTCATTCCTAAGCCCTGTCTCCACCAGTACAAGTTTTGCCCACTATGTCTTTGTGATGAAGAATACTTTCTGCTTGATCTATTGTACTGTCTTCACATTGATATTGTCTTTAAAGGTGTCATCATGCAATTTCCCAAGGCACTTATAGGGTTATCGTCTATTGCCGGTATTTTGTCTACTTAGATCTTCAACTTCGTTGTTATCTGACCCTTTCTCTATAGCAATGATCTTGACTTCTTTGGCTGAAATTTCAACCTGGCCCAAGTGACTAAATCTTCCAGTGCTATCAGTATCCATCTTGCTTAAATATGGGATGACGTTGTTGCTGTTAGGTCATCCATGAACCTCGAAAAATTTCTGAATCCTTCTTTGGACCTCTTGTTTTTTTCTTTCTGTTGCCTTCATGATATGCATACTCATCATGAATAGTATCGGTGAGATGGTACAACCTGTAACTTTTTCTTTCTCTAACTACTGTCATGATGTTGTCTTGTTTTCTACAGTGAGTCGCAGCTGTAGTGCACCTAAATACTTTTGAACTATTTTTTTATGTGATCTGGAATGTGGTTGTGATCCATCGCCATCTCTATCAATTATTGTAGTACTTAACCATATGCGGTTGCCAGGTCTAACCATACAACTGCCAAATTCTTCTATCCGGCCTTTGCCTAATAAATGAATTTGCGAAGAACACTAGTATGTTCATCGCATCCTGAAAACCTGCGATGCTCCTTTCTACATAGATGTATCGATGTAGCTTTTTTCTACCATATATGTCGTCATCCTGTTCGCCAATACAGAGAAGTAGATTTTCCCCTTTACGTTCAACAATGAAATTGTCCTTAACTGAAATGTCTTTTGATCTTTTTCCTTAGGTAAAAAGCACCCTCTGTCATCTGTCATCCTTCAGGAATGGCCCCTTTTTCAGATAGTGTTCGGATTAATAGCTGCTATAGTTTTCTTTGGGTTTTTCTTATAGAATTTGTATGGTTCACCACTGTACCCAGGCGCTGACCATGTTCTTTCCTTTTCTTCCACCTCACAAATTTCCTTCCATGTTGGTTTTTAGTTTCGAATTCTTTTATTGGTTGTTCTTCTTCTGCAACCATTGGGCAATGTCCCAAAGGTTGTCTCTCTTTCTTTGTCTGAGTGTGTTTCATACAGATAACTTTTTACTTCGCCCTGTTCTTTCTCCACCCAACAGTGTTTTTGTGTAGTATGAATTCTAGATGAAGTTCACTCAAATTTTCCCTTTCTTCTTATTACTATTCTTGAGTTGTTCTGCCCTTCTAGTTCTTCTCATCTCATCTTTAACACTGTCTGTGAGGCTGGCTTTATCCAACTTCTCTTTGCTTCTTTTGTACACCTGTTTAGGTCTTTGAGCTCCTTCCTTAGTTGTGATTTTCTGTTCTTTACTGTTTGGCGTCCGCTTGATGTTAATCCTTTCGTCAATCTCCTCAACACCAAATATCTCATTCCCGATGTTATCCACTACCGTAGTCAGTGTTTCTATCCTCCTCGTGTGCACTTTATCATGGAAGCTCGTGTCATCATGAATGATACATTTCATTATGAGATTGCTGTTTGCCAATCAAAATAACGTTTTATAATGAAACATACATGTAACGTAATTATAGAAATGTGATTTAAAGGAGATTCAAAGTCAGTAAATGTTGTATTTCAATATATATATAGCCCTCAACACTATAGGAACCCCAGATGGTTGACTGAGATATAGATATTGGTCAAATTGACTTCTCTCTTGCATTCAGCAGTACAATCCATGATAAAGAACAATGGGTTATTTAGATAACGACTGCCATTTAACATACAACCTCATCTGACTAATAACAAGTCCGTGTGCTGTGTGTGTGTGTGTCATTTTGCAAGTTCCAGTCTTTAATCTAGTTATGTCAACTGACTAAATAGTTTGATGTTTAATGTCACGGACGCCGTTTAAATTAAAAAAAATTAAAAACAAACTTTAAATAAGTGTAAACTGCTGGATATATACCGATTGTCATGTTGTCTGCACATTTAACAATATAAATATGATGAAAATCTGAAAAACGATTTTTTTCGGATTTAATTGTATATAATGTACTTTTGCATGATAGAAATAAGTGTTTTCTTTGTTGCACCAACAAATCACAGGATGACTTGATAGGTTAGGGCCAAACTTATCCTTGGCATAGATTACCTGACCCCTATTTGGCACAGTTTTGGGAATTTTGGATCCTCAATGCTCTTCAAACTTTATACTTGTTTGACCTTTTAACAATTTTTATCTGAGCGTCACTGATAAGTCTTATCATATGTAGACGAATTGAATAATAAGCCTAAAACTTTTGATAACTATTAGCAATGTCATTCCATTTTTTTTTACGCTGGTCCACAAACACTTGCTCTAAAATTTTGTTTGCCTGTATGCTTAGTATATTAAAGTATATAGGTAAAGATATTTAGAGACAAGTTTTTGACGCCACAAAGCTGTGATATGCAATTTTATGACGCGCTGAGCAGAGTGATTCAGACAGTGGGAACACCGATAATAAAACTTGCACCGTACAGTAAGGGTGGTTGGAAGTAATTGCTTTCATGATAGAAAATTAAAAAAAAATATATTTAAAAACATTAAAAAAAAAGTTGTTTTTTTATCGCAAAATCTCCCAAATTCGATGTCAAAAGTTTGATGAGTGCCATGTTAATGATGCTCTCTGTTCTTTATAGAACATTTTCTGCAAGGACCTGCATACCCCGTGTTATAAATAAATAATTTTTAGCAAATATTTTATACGTGAAAGTTCATATTTAACTTTACAATTGGGTTTTAATTTTCAATTGATAGTTTTTACAATGATGTTTAAAAAGATAAAAAGAAGTCTAGTTTACGCCATTTAAACTTATGTATTTATGAGAAGACATTTGTAGCAAAACGGGCAGATTAAATCACTTTGCATGCAACAATTGATCTAAATAATTTAAAGATAATTGGAAGACGGAAAAGAGACATTTGAGAAATTGTTGATTTAAATTTAGCCTTGAAAAAACATATGAACTATTGTTAATGAAATAGTATAAATCGAATAATTATTCTGTAAATGTCATTTTTGTAAACGTACCGAAAGTATTTAAAACCAAATGACGCCTGTGTCAGAATTCGTTTGGAAAAGGACAAATCTAGAGTGCTAGCATGAGGCAGCTAAACTGCCTAAAATTTGAATGACCAAAAAGCAGTTTCAGCATTTCTTGTTTAATTGTAAAGATTTCAAGGATGCACTACTTTCATGGGTTGTTAAGCCAATAATACATATCCGCTCTGTGTGGTTGGAGCTCATTTGACACCAAACCTCATTAGATTAATCCAAATCAGATATTCTCTCTAGATATTCACAAGCAAACTTATATTGCACCTTCCTCAAACATCTTGCTTTTTCAAAACTTTTTTCATAATTTGCTTTCCATATGCAAACCATGAACTAAACATGTCTCTGTACAAACTAAATCATATATAATCAATCAGAATATTTATGAACATGAAATATTTATTGGGATACATACAAACCACTATACTTCTCTTTTCAAATGAAACATAAATCTTCTTTTGCCATGTTAACGATATAAGAATATCCTGTGCACTACGACAATTTATTTATGATAATAATAATATAAGCTGTGTCTATCACTAACTAGATGCCCCTCAGGACTGAATCTCTCACATGCCAAACGTTTATTTTGTATCATTTCCCAACTATTATAGTTTCTGCAAAACAAATTGAGGAAAACTGGGCAAAAACTCCTTAAATGGTTCATTGGACGATTTCTGTGATGATTTATACATCTTATTGTTCAGGTCGTATTCCTTTTTTGAAGATTCTCTCTAACTATACTAGTTTTCAAGATAACAATCACAAACTGCATAATTGCTAAAAAATGACATTTCTGGGATAATAACTCCGTAATGGATAATGGATGGTCTGCTTTTTCTGTAAATTTCGTAATTGATAGACCCTTACCAGCTAATCATTTCTTCACTAAGAGTTTTCTCTGTTACTGCTGTACTTTTTGAGATAATAATCTTCATTAAAACCACAGACTACCCTCATGTTATATTTTTTAGCAACAGCAGCTTGCTTTGATTATAGATCAAATAACCTAATATTATTTTAAAAGTTAATACCTAAGGAACATTCAGGTAATGTCTTGTAACATTTGGCTGGATGTTTTTAGAGAAGACAGTTTTTCTGACAGTTGTAATCAATGAAAGGACGAAAGGACAACAAACGAGGATGGATACCAAGTGATGGCAATAACTCACATGGTCCTGTGGGTCAGGTGACCATAAAATATATGTTTTAAAGATACGGTTGAACCCAACATCTCCATTTATTAATATCATGCTGAGTTTCAATTGAAACCTGTTCCCTGATAACTTATATATCATTTCTGTTGAAATTATCAATGAAGTTAAAACAAAAATATTTTCATTATATTAAGACTAACAGCTATTGTTCTACAAACAGAAAAGATAATTGGTGACATTTCTGACATTAGAATAATTCTTTGAAACTTGAAATCATTTCAAGGGTGCAAAACCACTTACAAAAAGAATCAAAAGGAATACTATTTTTAGAAGAGATGTAAATGTCAAAAGTTAGGTATAAGATGGCAGTTATTAGAGGATGACAGATACACTCATAATCACATTTGGTTATTGGTGAATTATGCAATAAAAGAAATCCAAATTCATTATCTATGTGAAAATAGTCATTTATTGAGAGTAATGTTTCATCCTGAACTAGTGTTTATACAAAACCAATGAACTTTGTAAGTGACCAGCACTTTCTGTGTAGTTGTAATCTTTAATTCAATCTGCTAATCAAATGTCTGCTGTTCCACTATTGTCCAGCTCTAGTGGTCAGTTCAAATTATCTTTTCTCTGTGTACTATTAGTGTCTAGCTCTAGTGGTTATTCCTGAATATCTGTTCTGTCTCTTACTTGTGTCCAGCACTAGTGGTTAGTTCAGATTATCTGTTCTCTGTGTACTATTAGTGTCTCTCTGGTGGTTATTCGTGATGATCTGTTTTGTGTCTAACTAGTGTCCAGCTCTAGTTGTTATTTCTGATTCAGCTACTGAAAAACTGTCTAGTCTATAATCCATATGTAAATGATCCGCCATCTGTTTTATAAGATCTTGCTGTTGTTTCTGCAGATCATGTAACTTTGTTATCCTGGAAAGAAACAGCAAAATAAGTGTTTATATCTTTCTATTTTGACTGACTATTTGATATGTATAGATGTCAGGTTTTCTACACATTGATATCATAAAATATTACCTACAAGCCACAATTTTAACTTTTTGGTGAATGAGCAGCAAACGAGCTAAAAATCTTCACATTGTGTCGAGCAGCTGATACTTCATTATCTGTTTATCTTTCTATTACTGGTCTTTCCTTTCTCCCTAGGATAATTTTACACATGATGAAAGCAAGCTTGATAATTTCTCCTCACACAATGAGGTCACTGATTACTTCTCAGACATTGTGATGTCGCTGATAATGCCTGCTCTCATCTCAAAGCTGTGATACAAGAATTACGCAGCAGGGTGATATAGGCATAGGGAAGAAAGATAAATTTTTGCGCCTGTCCCAAGTCAGGAGCCTCTGGCCTTTGTTAGTCTTGTATTATTTTAATTTTAGTTTCTTGTGTACAATTTGGAAATTAGTATGGCGTTCATTATCACTGGACTAGTATATATTTGTTTAGGGGACAGCTGGAGGACGCCTCCGGGTGCGGGAATTTCTCGCTACATTGAAGACCTGTTGGTGACCCTCTGCTGTTGTTTTTTATTTGGTCGGGTTGTTGTCTCTTTGACACATTCCCCATTTCCATTCTCAATTTTATATGCTATATGAGGATGAAATTTTTTTCCCTTTTTGTGATTTTGTTTTACTCAAAGGCTTTCTTTATATTTCGTTTACAAAGTTGGAAATGAAAGAAACTATTTTTTTTTCTATATGTTGTCACTTTGTTTTGTTGTAGCTTTGTTACGCCTATAGTTGTATGAAGTTCAAGTAGTGAAAATACAGGATTAATATGACTGTAAAATCACAGTATTTCATTAGAACCGTTGGCTATGTAACAATTCTCTTTTCTTATTTTACATTTTATACTCCTCATTGTGATGTGAAGGACATTTGAATGTTTTAATTTTCATAAAAATCGGTAGACATGCCTTTGGAAGAATAAAATTATCATGATTTATAAGTATTTTTGTGAATTCATTCAAACTGTCCTCTCATTCTCTTCAACCACCATACATCATAAGCTACTCAACATTAAACAATGCATAACAGTACTACATTCTTTTTGTTTTTTGTTTTGAACTACAATGAACTTTGGGGTTTAAGAAAGCTAAAAAGGAACTCTTATAGTCGACGTCAGTTGAAATTCGTAGCGGTTATCGGTAAAAATAATCTAAACTATCAATCTCGTTCACTCGAGATATAGTTTTTCACATTCCATTCATAAATCGCAAAAAGAAAAACCACTACTGACCTACCTTTTAAGTGATCACACTGTAATAATCCTGACCTTCACATTTTCCAGAATATTTTCCATTGTAATTCTGCCATCTTCGTTTCTATGAGGATCATTTGTTTACATATGACATTCGTCACTGTACGCAGTTTCCTGAAATGTTCCTTTCATTGATGTGATAAGGTTTCCCGCGCTTTATGCAAATTTTATGAAATTGAACTCCACGGAAACACTTCCGGTAAAACAATGGCTGATTCCACAATTCAAAATCGTCTATGAAAAGTGAAGGTCAGGATTATTACAGTGCGATCACTTAAAAGGTAGGTCAGTAGTGGTTTTTCTTTTGCGATTTATGAATGGAATGTGAAAAACTATATCTCGAGTGAACGCGATTGATAGTTTAGATTTTTTTACCGATAACCGCTACGAATTTCAGCTGATGGCGACTATAGTTAAAAGTATTCAGAAGGGGAAAGTCATATCTTAACTTATAATTCTCTTTTTAAAACTCAGTAGAAGTTAACCTATTAACTTCAAAAACACTCTACATGGTTATCAAAAGGTATAAAATGTATTGTATTAAGCTTCATGGCTCCTCATTCCAAAACAGTTAAAACAAATTGTGTAATAAAGAAATAAGTGTGTATATCTAATTTCACCATGAAAACTATCTTCAACATCATTTACTTACTGTGAACTTTGCTTTTTAATTAATGACTTTAATTCATCTGTCTCATCAACATGATCAGCCTTCCCTGTATCTAAATATCTTTTTATCAACTCTTCTTCACTCCCAACCAGCACTTTCTTTACCTATTGTGTAATACAATGTAACAATTATTATTTTTTTCATGCAAGAATTATTCCTGATGAAGGAAGTAGTCAACTGGTGTTTGTTGTTGAAGGATATATGTATGTATGTTGCTAGGTAATATGATGTCCATGTTAATTAAACCACGAAATAGGGTGTTAAAACCCTAATTAGGCACATGTTTTAGAACCTTCATCATGAGCATGTGTGCTACTTTCCTGGTTGATATGATCCTAACTTCATTAGGGAATAATCATTAACCAATACTATAACCTGACAATAAACTCAGTTCACACTATCACATTTCCATGTTCAGTGGACACTAAATTCTGGTAAAACCTTAATTTTCATAAATTTGATTATTTTTCTTCAAAATAAATGACAAGGGGTTTGCTTGCATCATTCAATTACTTCTTAAAAAGTACACAGTTCTATAACATATTTGTAGAATCTAAACCAAAGAAGAGGTTGATTATTAATCTGTTGTGACTCAAATGTTTGTGTTTCACTACCATCACAGATGAACACCTCTTTCTTGTCCATGATTTCCATATGAAAATTTATACCATTCTTTTTTTTACATTATTTAGATACTAGTTTACTGGACAGGTAGCAATGTAAGGATAAACATACCTTTTTCCATACTGTACCTTCTGGCTTGTTTGGATATACAGTATGTTTTAACTTTTGCCATTTTCTCTGTACTGATCTAGGAAATCTAATTTCCATTAGATAGCTTTTGTCAATCTAAAAGAGGTAAAAAAAAAACCAACATGTGAGTTTATATCAACTGTATTGTTTTATATGTTCAAAAGTTTGGTCTTTTGAAGAGAAAAAACATTTGCATACAAATTTGAAGTAAATAGAGGGAATTTCAAGAAGAGATCAGTGTACCAAAAATGTTTTCTTTTCTAAATTGTATTTCCTCGTCTATATTAAGTAATAAAAGCTTTGTGCACACTAGTTAAGATATCAAAAATGTTTTATTGGATGTCTTACGTCCAATGTAAAATTAATATTCATAACACATAAGCAGGCCTCTGAAACCTGATAATCTGCAAAGACTAAATCAAATCTTTATTATTAGATCTCATCAATTAAAAAAACATGTCTTTTTATCTTCAAACCTTATAAGAATAAATTCATTAGAACAACAATTATCTGAAAGAGATGTCCACAAATTAAAAGTAACAACAATGAATACCACAGAAAACCAGATGCTCCGCAGGGCGCAGCTTTATACGACTGCAGAGGTTGAACCCTGAACGGTTGGGGCAAGTATGGACACAACATTCAAGCTGGATTCAGCTCTAAATTTGGATTGTGATTAAATAGTTAACACAGCAAAGGTTTCGGACACAGAATGAATGTGGTCTTATGAACTTAAAATATTTTGTTTGCCTTTGAGCAATTCACTATGCTGTTGAATATTAATCCTCTCAAAAAAATGTTTGAAGAAATTTTCTTTATTTATGAAATCTAAAATGAGAAAAATTTAACCCCCCCCCCCCCCCCCCCCATATTTTGTTCACATCCCCCTTTCCCTTTTTCCAAAACTGATCTCAATTCAAGTTTCTAATGGAGTTTGCAAAAATAACTACTCATTTAAATAGATCATAAAATATTAAAATATAACAAAAGATGCTTGTTATCACTGAATGGTAAAGATTGTTTTAATTTATCAGTTGGTAGTAAAAGTGAATATACATTGTATATTGTATAAAACAATGATTTAAGTTGATTCAACTACTATTCTGGACAAAGAAAGATAACTCCAATCAATTGAAAATTTCTTGCTATTGCACAATATTGTGCAATTAGATATTTCTTGCTATTGCGCAATACTGTGCAATTGAAAATATTTGCTATTGCACAATACTGTGCAATTGAAGATTTCTTGCTATTGCACAATACTGTGCAATTGAAAATTTCTTGCTATTGCACAATACTGTGCAATTGCAGATTTCTTGCTATTGCTGAATACTGTGCAATTGAAAATTTCTTGCTATTGCACAATACTTAATATAATAATTTTCGATCCTGATTTGAACCAACTTGAAAACTGGGCCCATAATCAAAAATCTAAGTACATGTTTAGATTCAGCATATCAAAAAAGCCCAAGAATTCAATTTTTGTTAAAATCAAACTAGTTTAATTTTGGACTCTTTGTACTTTAATGTAGACCAATTTGAAAACGGGACTAAAAATTAAGAATCTACATACACAGTTAGATTTGGCATATCAAAGAACCCCAATTATTCAATTTTTGATGAAATAAAACAAAGTTTAATTTTGAACCCCGATTTGGACCAACTTGAAAACTGGGCCAATAACCAAAAATCTAAGTACATTTTTAGATTCAGCATATCAAAGTGCCCCAAGGATTCAATTTTTGTTAATATCAAACTAAGTTTAATTTTGGATCCTTTGGACCTTAATGTAGAGCAATTTGAAAACGGGACCAAAAATTAAGAATCTACATACACAGTTAGATTCGGCATTTCAAAGAACCCCAATTATTCAATTTTTGATGAAATCAATCAAAGTTCAATTTGGGACCCTTTGTGCCCCTTATTCCTAAACTGTTGGGACCTCAACTCCCAAAATCAAACCCAACCTTCCTTTTATTGTCATAAACCTTGTGTTTAAATTTCATAGATTTCTATTTACTTATACTAAAGTTATGGTGCGAAAACCAAGAATAATGCTTACTTGGGCCCCTTTTTGGCCCCTTATTCCTAAACTGTTCAAACCTCAACTCCCAAAATCAATCCCAACCTTCCTTTTGTGGTCATAAACCTTGTGTTTAAATTTCATTGATTTCTATTTACTTATACTAAAGTTATTGTGTGAAAACCAAGAATAATGCTTATTTGGGTCCTTTTTGGCCCTAATTCCTAAACTGTTTGAACTAAAACTCCCAAAATCAATCCCAACCTTCCTTTTGTGGTCATAAACCTTGTGTCAAAATTTTATAGATTTCTATTTACTTAAACTAAAGTTATAGTGCGAAAACCAAGAAAATGCTTATTTCGGCCCTTTTTGGCCCCTAATTCCTAAAATGTTGGGACCAAAACTCCCAAAATCAATCCCAACCTTCCTTTTGTGGTCATAAACCTTGTGTTAAACTTTCATAGATTTCTATTCACTTTTACTAAAGTTAGAGTGCGAAAACTAAAAGTATTCGGACGATGACGACCACAACGACGATGACGACGACGCAGACGACGACGCCAACGTGATACCAATATACGACCAAAACATTTTCAATTTTTGCAGTCGTATAAAAAGCTGTATAAAAATGTGTCCATAGTAATGAATGCCTCATTTGCACTATATTTTTTGTATGTCCAGTGTACGGTAAAATTGAGGTCAAAACTCTAATTTGGCATTAAAATTAGAAAAAAATAGTCAAAGATGTGTACTAAGTTATAAGTTGATTGGACTTCAACGTCATCAACAACTACTTTGACCAAAAAAAATAACCTGAAACAGGACAGATTGGTTGGACAGATGAACGAAAGAATGAATGGATGGACATATCAACCAACACCTGCACAGACGGAAAAAACATATTGCTCCTAGCTGGGGCATAAAAATAACATTTAACTCAACTTACAAAGATTGATATTTTGGAAATGTATGCACCAGCTCTTACTGTTTCAATGTCACCAACAGCTATACCAGTCTGTATAATAAAAACACAACAAAATTAAAAAAACAAGGCAGTTTTCATTTCTATCTATGGTTAAATCTTTTGGTATAGAAGGATTATCTGATATTTTTATCTTAAAAGTAATTCCATCAATTATATCTTGTCTGTTGTGCAGAATCTGATAGAGAAGACCAGACCTTGATCCTTAAACATATTAAATTAAATCCTATCTTTGATTGATTTTGAAAACTTTCTACATTTTAGTGATCAAAGATAAAACAGTTTAATAAATTTAATGTAACCATAAATCAACTATTTTATGTAAATTGAAGTACATGTACTCAGATTCTACAACATATAATGCATGGGTTGACAAAAAGATATAGTGTTTTAATAAATAACATATTTGACTTGAATATTTAATTTGTGGAAACCCTGTGCTCTGCTTTCCAAAGCCTTCATTGGATGAAATCTCAAAGATCTTGTCAAATTGCACGAATTTTCTCATAAGATCTCATAACATTTGCTTTTTCTTACGAAGACTGTTTAAATATTGATTTTGCTGAATTTTATAATGTAATTTCATTAAACATGTAATAAGGGGTTAAGAAATGATGTCAAATTTTGTTTTGAAATTTTACAAATTTGTATTAACTTAAAGAGATAATATTAAAAAGAGAATAATTTTGTCCCCTTGCTGACATAAGATGTGGTACAACTGGTATTAGTGTAGACAGTACCACATTGTGTCAACTGTAAATACACAGTTTGACATTTAATTAAATGGAGTAACATGGAAGACCGTACAACTTCTTCTAAAATGGTACCATTTATTTCACAGATGTTTTACCATTGTCTTCCAAATATTTATACTTGTTATAGAATTTTAAAATACTTACAAGAAAATTCATCAATGCTAGTGGCATCACTAGGAAGAATAAAAACATGATGCAGTAACCATCTATAGCAAATGGATCATTTGCTCCTGTTGTGAAGGTATCTATATAGTTAAATTCTCCTAACATCATAGACAATGAAGTTAGAGGATACACATCACGATCTTTAAACCCTGGCTGTAACAGAAACAAAGTTATCAATGTAGTTTTATATACTTCTCCCAGCATCATATGTGTAGAAAATTTAGTTAAAGGATACACATCACTATATTAAATCACTGGCTGTAACAGAAACAAAGTAATCTATGTAGTTAAATTCTCCTAACATCATAAACAATGTAATTAGAGGATAAACAGCACAATCTTTAAACACTTGCTGTAACAGAAACAAAACTATCTATATAGTTTACTATTCCTAACATCATAAAAAGTGTAGTTAGAGAATATGCATCATGATCTTGAAACCCTGAATGTAACAGAAACAAAATTATCATATGATTAAATTTGATAGAGAGTGTTATGGTTTTATTGTTTGTTTGTTACTTTGTCTTTGTCTGTGTTTATTTGCTTATTTTTTCCAACTCTATTTGGGAGAGAAGGGTGATTTATTTTCATTTATATAATATAACATTTATTTAATACTACAATCATGGGTTGGGAACCCCCTTTAAAAAATGGCTGGATCTGCCCCTGCACCCCCCTTATTTGTAATCATAATTGATATAATTATGTTCAGCACACTAGGGGTCTAATTTGCGAAAATGTTTAATAATTGAATCAAGTAAGAACAACAGCTAAAGGAAATCTTCCGTATCAAAGACATAATTTGTCATCTGTAGCCAAGCAATTTGTCATCGGCAGCCAAGCCGTAATGACCATTATTACAACTAACAGTAACAGTTATGTAAGACTATTGAACAATTACCCTGACCCATTGGTACATGCATTTATAAATTTGAGTCGTCTGCAACGGTCTGATGTTCTATCTTAATGGGAAAATGTTGTTGTCTGCAACGGTCAAATGTTCTACCTGGATGGAAAATTTTGAAAATGTGACCTACCGGGGTATTTGGTCAAACGAATATTTCTTTTGTTTATACTGTTGTTCAATAACAACTTAGCCTCCCGAACAATTATACTTACTGTATTTGCAAGTGTTATGTTGAAGGCTGAAGAAAAAGCCATCAGGAATATACACAATATCAAAACAACCTGAAATATATGACAATGTAGCATTAAAAAATTGAGTTTTTAAATAACTCAAGTAGATAGATAGAAAGGATATGAGTCATAACAAATATCTATAAATAAGACATAAATGTGAAACGTAAACAAAGTAACTCAAATATAAACAATTAAGAGTATATACTCATATAGTGGGACCATACATGCATAGTCTGAGTAATTTAATACGATGAATGTTGAAAAGTTGTTTTATTAAAAATGCCTACGGTATGAATAAATCTTGAAGCAGTCATAAACTAAGAGTTTCTACTAGAAAAAGAATGTTTGGTGGAGTTCTGGAGGTTGAAATTCAATGCTTTTAAATAGGGGACATTGGTTGGATTGTCGCCTTTATGCTGAGTGGGAACCCCTCCTTTTAATCAAAGAGCAGATTGGTCTGAGGGATACGATTGCCATTGTTTCATTGACACATGTATACATGTAGCTGAACTATATTATTTTCAAAACTCAGTCAACTGCACATGTAAAATATAGAAATCTGAATAGTTACAAAATGGTCAATCCCGGATAAAAGTGAACGAACAATGTACTTAGGCCTATTGTGTTTTATTTTTGTACTATCAATTCCAAGTTTTTTAAAAATACTTTCCACAGCAGTCACTGAGACTCAGAGTGAGAGAAGGTATTTCACTTTGTATGTTATCACCTATTTTCCTACGTTAATTCTAGGAGGAACCCCATTCGTGCCCCATTCCTAACTCTTTAAATATTTAATTTCATCCTTAATTTCCTTTGGGTCAGTGATCATGACTCCTTTCCGTACACATTCCTCAGTTTAAATTGCGATCGTTTTCAATATAATACTACGTTTATCGACAGAACGAGCTAATACTCGACGTGATGTTTTGATTCAAAATTTATTTCCGGAAGGGAGACAACTCGAAACGGTAATATGGAAGACTCGATTTCGCCTGAAGGGGTGTTCTCGTTACAACTTGACGATGAGGAATACATTTATTTTAATTTAATGATGCATATAATTTAAAATTATGCAACAACAATAACCCTCAATAGCAGACATACATAGAAAAGATCCCATGAGTTATAAATTAATAAATTGAGTGGGGAATCCAGAGCAACCATTCAATCTAATACCCCTTGAAGTCAAGAAAACTACACGCATGCGCATAATTACCAAAACAAACCCTGGATCAAGAACGTATATTAAAAATGTTTATTAAACGACCTGGATGGTTCTCTATTTATTTATGGGAGTACAATCTCAAATATCAGTTTCATAACGGTAACAATTGAAAAACTCCACTTCAGTTCTTATATGACAGAAATAGATTTATCGGAATTCAGAGAACTCTTGCATTTTATCACAACTAGGGAATTCCCTCTGACGTGTTTCTAAATTTATAAAAACACTAAATATAAATACTGCTTAATTCTGACTTTCCGTGTTGTTAAAAACACGCATATAAGTCAAGAGAAATGTCAAACATGAAGATTATGAGAAGAACATTATAGTAAAGTTGTTTATGTTCAATCTTTTTGTTTGTTTTTTCCTTATAAAGCAAGACAATCATAAGAATCTGAGATGTTCCTTCATGTTTAGAATAAAACGATTGACGTGAGGGCAATGCTCTGAGCCACCGGTATAAGTCTACAGATTGCTTGAAAGCAATCGTATCCCAAAAATGGCTGGAATTGCCCCTGCATTGTTTTTATATAAATATCAATTATTTACTACATTACACCTTTATCTACCTACCTTCAAAAGTGTAACTATTACTTCACTAAACATGATAAAGTATATTCCAATAGAACTGAAGCTGAAAATTAAAGTAGACATTATCAAATTATGTACTGTAAATTCAAAATTTATTAACTGCATTTATTATTGCAATTTTGCTATGTTTAACTAAATATTTATTTTAATTTAAGCGATATTGAGAAAAAATCCAGTTTAATTCTTATAAAAAAATTCAAAATGCTAGATTAAATTATTGCGATTATAACCCTGTTGCATCTTTCATAGAACTTGACATATAATAGGCCTACTTAGATCTTTACATATTGTAGGTTGACTTAGAGCTTTAGGTAAAAAGTGTATTTTTCCAATGAATATAAACTAGACTTAATCACAAACTAATACATTGTTGACGCCGCCACTGCTGGTAACAGCATACCGATGTCTTGCTTTTTGACTCTGTCTAGCGTATAACCAACTATACAACAAAAGAAAAATTTAGAAAAACAAAAATAATTGTCAACAAGAGTTAAGACACCACTTTAAATAATCATGGTTAATATAATAACAAATGCAAGTGTTGGTCATATTTTTCACGATTATAAATAATGGAAAATTACACAAAAGATATTTAACTATTATGGAACTGACCCTCTGAGAATGTTCATCAACATTAACCATCCTAAGGCAGCAGCAATCCATCCTGCTCTCCAATTATTCAAACAAGGAAGATTATTAAATGGTAGTAAAAACACTATAGTAGCTATAATGGTAGTCCATGATAACCAATTATCTAGTGATGTAAAGTATTTCCATCCCTACAAAATAAATATAACTGTCAGATTCAAAAATGTTCACTGTATTTTATAAACTTCCAAAAATACATAAAAAATACATCTAGTTATCTGGTTGATCATATTAGTTTTTCATTTATTGTTTTAATAAAATTGAGAATGGAAATGGGGAATGTGTCAAAGAGACAACAACCCGACCAAATAAAAAACAACAGCAGAGGGTCACCAACAGGTCTTCAATGTAGCGAGAAATTCCCGCACCCGGAGGCGTCCTTCAGCTGGCCCCTAAACAAATATATACTAGTCCAGTGATAATGAACGCCATACTAATTTACAAATTGTACACAAGAAACGAAAATTAAAATAATACAAGACTAACAAAGGCCAGAGGCTCCTGACTTGGGACAGGCGCAAAAATGGGCGGGGTTAAACATGTTTGTGAGATCTCAACCCTCCCCCTATACCTCTAACCAATGTAGTAAAGTAAACGCATAACAATACGCACATTAAAATTCAGTTCAAGAGAAATCTGAGTCTGATGTCAGAAGATGTAACCAAAGAAAATAAACAAAATGACAATTATACATAAATAACAACAGACTACTAGCAGTTAACTGACATGCCAGCTCCAGACTTCAATTAAACTGACTGAAAGATTATGATTTCATCATATGAACATCAGGCACAATCCTTCCCGTTAGGGGTTTAGTATCATACCATCATAACATATATGAGAAGAACATAACCCGTGTCATGTTCTGCATAGTCTGCAATCATACATTATTTTCACACATGTTCTGCATAGTCTGCAATCATACATTATTTTTAAACATAGTCTGCAATCATACATTATTTTCTTAATTCTAACATTTAAGAAATTAATTCATAACGAGTCAAATTTTTAACTTACTGTTGTGAAACACATAGTTATCTGGTTCAACATCAGAATAATAACCATAAAAAATACACAAGCTTTCAGTGCAACCATTTCCGTCTTGGGTATTTCCATTTTAGAATATAAACCAAGCTGAAAAAATTATTAGATCACATTGTTATGAAATTTTGTTAAAATTAATCATAGTTCTTTTAAACTATACTAGTAAAGCTTTTTTAAGTATTGTAGTTTATATTTCTACAATACTGCAATATTTTTTTCATGTTTTCTTTTGTTTCAAGAGTAGGTGAAAATGTAGTAAATCAAATTTTAAATTCGTTTCAAAAATAGCACTATTTTTAATGTTGTTTTTTTTCATAAGCAGATCACTCCGACTGAGACCTCTCAGGATAGAGCAATAAAATTGAGAATGGAAATGGGGATTGTGTCAAAGAGACAACAACCTGACCATAGAACAGACAACAGCAAGACTTAAAAATATTACCATTTTGTAAGGAAGTTATTTATTTTTTTGTCATGGTTTGAAATGGTACATGTTATGCTTTTAAGCAATATAACATTGTAAGATTTGTCTTTATACACAATATTTAATCAGAAATTTCAAAAATGTTTCTCGCAATCAATATAATTATTCTTAGTAAAGCTATGACTGCTACGTCATGAAACACAAATTTGTATTTAAAATGAGCAACACGATGAGTGCTACTTATAAAACAGGATTGTTTATTCTTCAAGAGCATCTGAAATCACTCTAGGCTGTTTATGGGGTTTGAGTTGCTTAGACTTTAATTATCTATGTAGTATTCAATAGGCTGCTATTTGTAATTTTCTTTATTTTTCATTTTTTGCCCAGATTTTTCCCATCTCTCTTTGACTATTGAGTATTAACACTTTGCAGTGTCTTTACCCTCTTTTAGTTAAGGATGTACTTAGGTGAGTTTAGGTAAAAATTTAGAAATTAAGAAATTAAAATTGATACTATAAGCTCTGGTAGAGCATCAATTAAGGATAAAGATAAGCTGAAAATATTGATAGGTCATGGACCTGCTTTTCGAGATATTTGAGATTTAAAATATGGCAGGAAAAGGCTGACTCGGACTTTTACCTTATATTTGCATTGGGTCTCAAAACAAAAAAAAGAAAATCAAGAATTTTCTAAAATTTTGGTAACTGACCTTTCATGAGCTATTAAGTCTTATATGAAAAAATAAATGAGTGTTATTGGACAAAATATTTTACATTGTATTGTTTGGAAAAACACCAAGGAGTCCGAACATTTGACACAAATTCCAAAACCTCACCCAAGTACATCCTTAAATTGTAATGGCAGAAAGAGTTTTAAAATTTGTATATTTTTGGTTTCATCGTTTGTTGAATAATATGAGTGATCTTACCTCTTTGTGTTGAGCTACGACAGCAGGATTTGCTAACAGTGTGGCATTAAGAAGAAGAGGACACTGTCGTACATTATCAAGTACATTGGTTGTTATTTTTGGCATCATGATTGAGAAAAACTGTAGACAGCAGAGAAACGCAAAAAATACCAGGAAATTAATATAGAAATATATATAACCCCTTTCAAGCCTGAAAATATAATAGAACAGAGTTTTAGCATCCCTCACATTGCATATATTTAATCTGCCCATGGGCAATAACTAAAAAAACTATTATTTTATAAACTTTTTAAGTATTATACAATAAATGAAGGCATGGGATCTCTATACAATACTATTTCAAAGGGTCATATTAAACACCAAAAAAAATAGAGGCTCTTAAGAGCCTGTGTCGCTCCCCTTGGTCTATGTGCATATTAAACAAAGGAGTCCAAAAAAAGCAAAATTTCCTTAAAAATTACAAATTCAGAGGCAGCAACCCAACAACCGGTTGTCCGATTCATCTGAAAATTTCAGGGCAGATAGATCTTGACTTGCAAAACAATTTAACTCCATGTTTGAATGCTCTTAATGCTTTGGCTTCAGAGTTATAAGCCAAAATCTACATTTTACCCCTATGTTCTATTTTTAGCAATGGCGGCCATCTTGGTTGTTGGCTGGTCACAGCACACATTTTTAAACTAGATACCTCAATGATGATTGTGGTCAATGCAAGTATGGTTAAAATTTGGCCAACTAGTTTAAGAGGAGAAGATTTTTGTAAAAGATAACAAAAATTTACAAAAAATTGGTAAAAATGACTATAAAGGGCAATAACTCCTTAAGGAGGCTTGCTGGTATAAGTTATCAGAAAAAAAAGGAGGCTCGCGGGTATAAGATTTTCAGAAAAAAATTAAACATTAATTTTTCATTAATTTTTTTATCTATTACCTTTAGTAGTTATTACTTTATCATATGTACAAAAATCATTCCAAAAAATCAATTTGTGTTGGCCCCAGGTGACTTTTAAAATGTAGATATCATTGAAAAAGCTCCAAATTATCTCCCTTTAATGCAATAATAACATTTTTTGCATTAAAATTGAAATATCTTTTTAACTCATCGGTGACCTATATTTTTTATTGTTGTTTTCAAATAAGCTGTACATGATTGTAAAATTTAAGCAATTTCTGTAAATAGTTCTTTTTTTATTCGATATTACCGCTATTTCTCCTATAAGTTCAACAGAAAAAAGGCAATTAACAAAATGTATGCTTCTTTCGAAGGCAGATTGTGAGAGTAAATAAACGGTGACCCCATTTTTTTATTTCATTTTTCTATTAAGTATAAGATAAAGTTGATTTATAGAAAAATATAGAGAAATCCTATATTGAATTAAAAAATTGATTAAGACCCGCAAGCCCCCTTTTTTTTAATTTCCTTAAAATTACCATTCAGGGGCAGCAACCAATTCGTCTGAAAATTTCAGGGCAGATAGATCTTGACCTGATCAACAATTTGACCCCCTGTCAGATTTGCTCTAAATGCTTTGGTTTTAAAGATAAAAGCCAAAATATACATTTTACACCTGTGTTCTATTTTTAGCCATGGCGGCCATCTTGGTTTGATGGCCAGGTCATCGGACACATTTTTTAAACTAGATACCCCAAGGATGATTATGGCCAAGTTTGGTTAAATTTGGCCCTGTAGTTTCAGAGGAGAAGATTGTTGATAAAGTTTACGGACAACGGACGCCAAGTGAGCTAAAAACGTCAAAATTTCCTTAAAATTGCCAATTCAGGGGCAGCAACCCAACAACTGGTTGTCCGATTCGTCTGAAAATCTCAGGGCAGATAGATCTTGAACTGATAAACAATTTAACCCCATGTCAGATTGCTCTAAATGCTTTGGTTTCAGAATAATAAGCCAAAATCTACATTTTACCCCCAATGTTCTATTTTTAGCCATGGCGGTCATCTTGGTTGGTTGGCTGGGTCATGCAACACATTTTTTAAACTAGATACCCCAATGATGGTTGTGGCCAAGTTTGGTTAAATTTGGCCCAATAGTTTCAGAGGAGAGAGGTTAACGACGACGGAAGACGACAGAAGCCGAATGCCAAGTGATAAAATTCCACCCTTCGGGCCAGGTGAGCAAAAAATCAATTCAACTTTTTAATAAACATCTTATGAGAAATGGAGGCATGAGATCACTCACAATGCTTTTTCCAAGGGGATACACCATATCTCCTGTAAAAAATACTTTGCCAGCAATCTTCCAAGATCTTTCAAAAAATAAAAATACTGTCTGTTTTTTAGGCTATAAGTTATAACTAAATAAAGGTATTGTTCCACAAGCATTTCATAAAGTGTTTAATATTAAGAGAATAAAACAAGACTTACCATTTGTGCATCAAATTACTTTGCACCAGTATATGTGACAACAAACTTTCTCTTTTATACCGAGCCATTGCCTAAAATTCATTAAAGAAAAGTTTTGCACATTTTTAGGAGATTTTGGCCGCTGGCCTTACTCAATTTCCTTTATTACCCTTCTTTACTACCTGGATACAACCAATCACAATCATTAAGATGTTCTACATGTTATAATGGTTTAATTACTAAAATCATGTAATGTGTTCCTGTATCTAATTTTAAACAAGAGAATAAAGTAAGATGTTAAAACATTGTTTCTGATGATAAGGATTTGCCAAGAAAGCCAAAAGAAAACTTATGATACAAATTTAAAGGGTGTTTGGATCATATAACTTCTTTATAATGACCTTGTTAAAAAAAAACTTTCTGCTAAATAAACATAAGAAGATGTGCAATAACTGCCAAAGAAACATTTACTTTCCACATAAAACCAAATGACACGTTTGTTAGCCACTACAGTCTTTATCAATAATCAAACTCATACAATATAGTTAGCTATAAATTTAAGTCCCAGGAATGAAAGAATGTAAATGATTCATAGGAAAAAACAATTGCCAATATTTCGTTATGAGTCGAGACATGCAGAATCACAGATTTTCTATTTTGAGTTTTGTTGCTGCTTTTCTTTCTAAGCAACCAATGGTACATGTATTAGGTGAGTGAATCATACAAAGATATTATTTAGAAGAAAGAAATAGTTTTTTAAGACGACAGTCAAATATTATGATTCTTTAAGGTTTAGATAAAGTAGTAATTAAAGACCAATTCAATTTAATAGTAACAGTAAGAGGAATTCTACTGCAGCAAATTCATTCTGTGGCATTAATTGGCTTGGATTTGATGTGCATAGGAAGCAAAGAATTTACATATTCATTTCCTTTAAGCTCGTATGTATACATCACCAAAAACACAAAATCAAGTAGCCATTATAAACTACAATTTTTCTTCCTTCAACTAAAGTGTATAGCTATTATGATTAAGGATATTGCCCGCTGTAACATATAAAAGAGGGACGAAAGATACCAAAGGGACTGTCAAACTCATAAATCTAAAACAAACTGACAACGCCATAGCTAAAAATGAAAAAGACAAACAAACAACAGCACACATGATATAACATAGAAAACTAAAGAATAAACAACACGAACCCAAATTCATCCAATTTGAATTTATCTTTACTTATTGAAATGATAAAATAATAGTGAATTTATTTTCAAAATCAGTTTCTATTATACATGTGATCACTATAACGTAATAAAATTATTATACCTTTGGTGCATAAAATCTGGATTTCTTAGACATAATGTCATCTACTCCAGGGTCTATGTAGGTGTAATCAAAGGTCACCTGGAAATATAAGTTATCTAATTGAAAGATTATCAACATTGTTAAAACATGTCACATTCACAATTGCAGAAAAGTGCATTCAATGCACCAGGTTTGTTTCAATTCTTTGGAGTATATTAATTGTTTATATCCAACCTTACCGTTACTCTGATTACCAGTAAGCATAATTGTGTTAAGTTATACTGCAATCAGTCTTCATGGTGTGGGCAATAAGATTTATTTTCAAATTCATCAGTTTCTATTTTAATATAATAGTTGTCAAACTGATATGTACTGATTGTTATTAAAGCAACTTTTAGAAAACATCATTGGTCTATCACAAGTATTTCTATCAAACTAACTTTTAAAAGAAAACTAATTTTTATGATGTTCAAGATATTTAGCTACACCAAATTTGTCGATTTTTAATATGAACTTTCAAAACATATCCACTTGACTATTTTAAACTTCTTTATAACATATTTATATATTATATAACTTTGACTTACCATAAAATTGGGATCATCTTTCTTTTGTTTAGAGTATTCAACACAGTTGTCCAAAACTACCTATAATGAAATACTGTAAACATGATAAGCATATCCCTAATTTATTTTCAGTGGTTTCTCTTATAAATAAAGATGGCTGTTCATTTTTTTTTTACTGCTTTCCATGTGCAACTGTAATAGCTTTTTATATTCCATGATGAAATGTGCAATTGCTTTAGAAATACATACGGGTATATGATCTAGATCCTAGATTTGCCAGTACAAGAGATCAAGATAGTTCACTGATATTTTAAACATGTGTAAATTCATAATCATAAACTCAAGAAATAGTAGATCCTTTTATATAAAGTTTATTTATGATGAAGAAACTTTTCATCATTTCTATTGTTGTATATTCTTGAAAAAACAACTTATAAACCGCAAGTATATTGTTTCTTAAGTGATACATATGTACTGTTTTTTAAATATTTATAAATGATAGTGAACTCTTTTGTTTTCTTTAGATTATAAACTGACCAAAGCAGCTTCAGGACATCTCTGTATAAGTCTCTTCATTGGAGTAAATCCATCAGAGTTTCTTACATTCATACTGTCTCTCCAACTGTAAATACATATATGTATGACTGATATATACTGTAGTAGACAACCGTATTGCTATTCATTAACATATACATTGTTGGTTTTTTTGGCTTTGTAAAAATTGACTTCCTAAGAGAAATTTAAATTATTTACTGTGTCCATAAATAAAATGGTAAATTGATAAATCTATGTACAATTATATAGGCTGTTGGTATTTGCAATGTAAATATCATAGAGTTACCTGCTCTTACTGAACTGATTTGTTTGTTTGTTCTTCTATGTCATTAGTGTTCACATATTTTACATATCATCAACGTTTAGCTGCTCACCAAATATGCAGTCAATCTGTTCAGTATATTTTGTGGTATTAGAGAAATGTGTGCGGAGAAGTTTAATGTCCATTGAATATATGGAATTTTTCAAAGTAGCAACAAACAGGAAGTTGGTGTCTGACAAATCCTCAGAAGAACTCACATATTAAGACTCATCAATGTTAATCAGCTGAACTAACATTAGATCATTCTGTTCAGTGGTTGTTTAGTGGTGCATGAGAAAAATGTGGAGAAAATATTTTGTTGTAAGATTGGCATATGTAGATTTCATCAATTCAGTATCAAATGCAATTCTATAAAAGTATTAAATCATGTACACTTTGCTTTAAACGTGAGTTACCTGGAATGGCTCAATAAAGCTACAGCTGCCTCTGACTCATTACCGTCAACAGCCATACCCAGTGGAGTACATCCATACGAGTTCATCTGAGTCACGTCAGCATTGTAACGTAATAATATCCTTATACAATCCACATGACCATGTTCACATGCTACATGTAGAGCTGTGTTCTGAAACGTATAATGAAATTGTCATATGAAACTAATAATTAAATTAAAATGTATCTAATAGTAACAGTGACCTTTACTTTGACCTGTAAACCCAAATATCCATATGTTTCTTTCCTTTCATTATATCTACCATCTGTGAATGTTTTATTCCATTAAAGCAAGGGAAATAAGGCTATTAGTTAGAATTTTTTTTTTTTTCTATTCTTTTAGTAACAATAGTGACCTGAACCTTTGCCCTATTGACCCCAAAATCAAGACTTCCCCCCTTCCCTGTATCTTCCATTTGTAAAACTTGCATTCCAATCATGTAAGGGAAACTCAAGTTCCAATCATGTAAGGGAAACTCAAGTTACAATCATGTAAGGGAAACTCAAGTTACAATAATGTAAGGGAAACTCAAGTTACAATCATGTAAGGGAAACTCAAGTTACAATCATGTAAGGGAAACTCAAGTTCCAATCATGTAAGGGAAACTCAAGTTACAATCATGTAAGGGAAACTCAAGTTCCAATCATGTAAGGGAAACTCAAGTTACAATCAGAAGACAAATTATAAAACTTCGAGAGAATACTAACCAAAAGACATAGATAGAACAGCCCAAATTGTCCAGAGTCATCTTTAGAACAATTTCAAAATTTTAAAACATGGAAATTTACAGAAAAAATGTATCATTTAAATCATATTAAGCATGTTAAGCAAGCAATAACCAACTCGCAATAACCATCAGTTAATCTTCTACGTATATGAAAATCAAGTATTTTGTGTATTAAGGCTCCCATAGTTAGCAGTAAGTTACAGGTAATTTCATATTATCGGAGAGTAGTGGGTTTGAGGGAAGAACTTTCCTGTTGGTATATGGAAAAAGACCCATAACTAATAACAAACCTTTATCTTATCAACTTGATTAACCTCTGCATAATTGTCTAGAAGTACTTTGACTATGTTAGCATATCCATGTCTAGCAGCAAGTATCAGACCTGTACAGGAATCTTCATCTCTGCAATTATAATACAAAATATGCTAATAACTTTCAGGTAAATCAAAAAATGAATCATTTTTGTTTTACTAGTAAAAATATATCTGCTTCAGAGTTAAATAAAACATAGAAAAATTAAGATAACAATTAAGACTGCTCAAGAGGGCACTTTTTATTCCTCCTAATATACTAAACATTCTAGTTGGTAAGTTTTATGGTCATATGTTTAATAACCCATAATATCTTTATGGTCATATGTTTAATAACCCATAATATCTGTCTAAAAAGTTTGTGCTTATCAGTATAAAATTATTAATAGAAAGACCATTCACTAAAAGATTTTCTTATTTGCTACTAACCAATTAAATTTTTTTTATCAGTAAAATGTGGCTATTCTTCTACATTTTTGTCTTGACAAACTGTTATGCAAAGGATGACAAAATGTTATAGTAGATAAATAACTCCACTAGAATTACAAATTTAAAGAAATATGGAGAACAGTTTTAAAGAAGACCATTTTCTTCAGTCAAATGTTTAATTCAATAGATGATGAATTATTACCTCCTTGCCACATCCATTCCTTACAACACAAAACCCATACTTTTTGATATGACAACAATATTTGGCAAAACTTAAAGAGCTGAGTATCACCATACCTTGCAGAGATGTCAGCACCCAAAGTAAGAAGTGTCTTAACTGATTTATAGTGTCCTGTTTGACAAGCTAACATCAGTGGGGTCCTTCCATCATCATCACCATCATTCAACTCTGTCTGACTGGCATTATACAGAATCTCTATAGCATTATCATTGTCATTCCTGGTAATAAATAAGACATATTATACAAGTGTGATCACACTTAAATTCTTTCAATCTTGATTATAAATGATGGGTAAAAGTATTGCTACATTTTCTCACAAAAAACTTACTATTGATGAATGAACCATTAAATAATGTTGTAGTCAGGTGACCAATATCATACTAAGATACAAACATTATAATGATATGTTGACAGTAATCTCATTGACAATCAAACCACAATGTAAATCTTATAACTTTTATATAGGTACTTTGAAGACTTGCTATATATTTTTTGTTGTAGAATAGTTACTGGAATGTTCATTTAAGAATTTTTAACATGCTATGAAATAGAATTATCTCCCATATCATAATTTACAGCAGTCTCAAATTGGGTTATCTCCCTTATCATGACTTTCTGTAGTCTCAAATATTTATCTCCCATGTCACAATTTTCTTTAATCTCAGATAGAGGTATCTCCCATATCACAATTTTCTATAAATTTACTATAATCTCAAATAGAGTTATCTCACATGTCACAATTTTCTATAATCTCAAATAGAGTTATCTCCCATGTCACAATTTTCTATAATCTTGAATAGAGTTATTTCCCATATCACAATATTCTATATTTTTTTCTAAATCTCAAATAGAGTTATCTTCCATGTCCCAATTTTCTGTTTTCACAAATAGGCCACAGACCACAATTAATTCCTCTATCAGTTCTTTATAACCTTTTGCATCATTAAAAAAATTGCTCCATGCACTTTTGTCAAATTTTTTGTGTGTGTAATGTGTAGTCCTAGTCCAAATGTATATCCAAAATTCAGAAAGATTGTAACAATCACTTTTACAAATTTAGCCAATACACATTCATACCCCTATTGACAAGTCAAGAGATGTTCCGAAAACTATTACCTTTTTGCACTTGGCCTAATCACTCATTCCAAATCAAAATCAGTTAAAATACAACATCCAAAAATTCATTTCACCTCTCTTCATTCATTTCCACCAAAAAAAATCTAAGAAATGAGTGAGGAAGGGAAAGAAAAAAAATTAAGGAAAAATACACTCTAATTAAAAGGAACTATATTCGTGGACAACGAAAAGCGGGGTCATTAATTGTGGTCTTGGGCCAATAGGTTTATTTCCCATGGCACAATCTTCTGCAGTTCAAATACAGAGTTTTTCTCTCATTTCACACAATTTCCAGGTTTTTTTTTATTAATGTAACTGGATGAACATTGTAATAATAAATCTAGCATTTTTTTACATTTTCCAAAATGATTGTGTAAATTACTGCTTCAATCTCAGAAATACAAATAGTAAACTTACTCAGCTGCAATGTGAAGTGGTGTTTTCCCATTAATATCTCTACTGTCTACAATTAGGTTGTGTTTAATCAATGCGTTCAGAATCTGTAAAATCAAAAAACTTAAAGGAGATTTTCATCAACATGAAAAGCAAAACTGTTAGATTCTCCTAAAGTGAAAACTATGATTTCAGTAAAACTATCATTTCATTTTAAGCTAGAATCATTATAAATGAATCATAATAGTGAATTTTACATATAGTCAGTTACAAAAAAGTTGGCAATATATGAACCTATTAAATTTGATATTTGATTTAAGTTAATACCGCAGTCCCACTAGGCCACAATCACACTAGGATCTGTTGCAAAATCAGGTCCTAGTAGAAGTGTAGTGAGAGCGCAGTTAGGTCGTGGTACAATCACAAAGGAAGCTGTACTATCATAGCGACAGCGTGATTCTTGTCGGGGAGACTGCGTTAAGATCTCACAGTTACTTTACTATGACCTCACTATGACCACCATGTTCTTACCATGATCCAAACAACTTCCACGACGACTATACCACATTTATACCATGCTTTTACCACGCTGTTAAAGACCATAGTAGGATTTTAGTACGCCAATGCCGCCCTCATCAAGCTTTTCTTAGTTTATACTATGATCATCAAGCTTTTTGTCATTGTCATATAAAATTTGGAGAGCTTTTGTTTTGTCCGTAAGTAATTTGGACCGCCTGTTCTTCATCACCAATGGTTCAATCATTCTAGACACATCTGTGTCATCCCTACTATTGCTCACTAAAGCATCGTTGTTTGATCTTGATGGACCAGCAATAACTTGTGATTCAGGTTGGATTGTTCGGTACGACATATATCTTCTGGACCAAGATTGGTTACTCTCAGATATCCCTCTGCCTCTACCCTTACCCTTACATAGATTTTGGTAGTATGACTGTGTTGTTTCCGAGAAACTCTATGTATCAATGAAAAATAGAAGGAATGATACAGTATTTATATGGAAAAGGATATTGACGTCATTGCTGGGAGCGTGGTAGGATCTCGGTATGAACTTGTTATGATATGATCGTAGTATGGTCGAGGTAAGAGCGTGTTTTAATCGCAGTCCAAGCATGGAAAGATCGTGTTGCAATCGGATAAATTGTAGTATGGTCATAGTGAGGATGTGATGAGAGTAGAAAGATCGTGATAATCGTAGTGTGGTCGCAGAATAAGAACGTGGAATATTTGTAGGGGGATCTTTGTAGAAGCGAAACGAGGACATAGTAGAAACGTGATTGAAACGAAAATTTTAATTTTCATTCCACTTATACTGCTAGCTCACCTGATCTGAATTTATTTGCCATTGTGGTCTAGTGAGACTGGGGCTTAACCTGTATTCTCCCTTTTGTAGCAGCTTATATGAGGCTAGCCATAGAGAGGCTACTAATTCAAACATAGTATATTTACCATTGTATTGCCATTCTTGGCTGCATAATGTAAAATGGTCTGATCATTCAGGTCAATGGTTTCTATCAAATTAAAACAACCTTTCTGCAATTAGAATTAGAACATAACTAAATAAAATGCCTTAAATGCAAAAAATTATTAGCATGATTGAATCCTAAAGTAATTTGAAAAGTGAGGAAGTTGGATCGTCTTTAAAAAGGACTTATGTACATAAAAATGAAACAGCTATTGTGAAATGATTAATGTTGGGTTTTTTAAATCAAAAACAAAATATTTGTATTCTTTCTGGTTAAAATAAAAAATAAATTAAAATTATCTATTAAAAAAAAAACATATGTCTATATGACACCTAGCCCTAAGCAATATGACATTTCTATCTCAATTAAACAGAGAAATCTGGGTCAAAACCCGAATTTTGCAAATCTTAAACAGAGAAATCTCGGTCAAAACCCAAATTTGGCATATCTTAAACAGAAAAATCTGGGTCAAAACCCTAATTTGGCATATCTTAAACAGAGAAATCTGGGTCAAAACCCGAATTTGGCATATCTTAAACTGCATAACTTAAGGAACTAAGTTTCAAGTTGATAAGCTACAAAATGACAAATGCATCAAGTTGTTGTGAGCACAAACTACCATAAACCAAAACTTGAACCTGATACAAGATAGAAAGAAGGAGGAACAGACTAACAGACAGACAGATACACAGAAAACATAATTCCCACCTAGTAATGTCCAGGTTCGAGGGGTTGTAAAAACATGAATAATTCCATTATTAAATTCATGCTGCCTTTGACCATCTATAAATCATTTTACCTCTTTCAGCAAAGTTTCTATAACCGGTAAATGTCCAGATTCTACAGCTAGATGCAAAACAGTTTTATTATTTATTTCTGTCTCAGCTATTTGTGCTCCACTTGATATTAACAGCTGTATGGTCTCAAGGTGTCCTTTACTACTGGCCATTAACAATGGTGTATACTGGTCAATAGCTGTACTGTTTATGTCAGCTCCCTGCAAAACAAGGACCAATGTTTAATATCAATTTTTAAAGTACATGGCAATTGTATAGGAATATATTCAGTATAAATTGTCTTTGATTACATCTCAATATTGTTTATCTTTTGGAATTAAAGTTTGCTTTTGGTTGTGACAGACCTCTGATAGCTGCTGTCATATTTGTTTACCACTTTTCTAGACATAGAGCTGTTTTGAGCTTGTCATATTATATTTGTTGAAGACCTGGGTTTATTTGTGTCATCAGGTTGTTGTCTCATTAGTATATACATTTACCCTACTATTCCTTCTAAAACCACAATTAAAATTATGATCTGTATCAGCATATTTGATTTCAAAACTAAGTTTGCATATTTCTTATTTTGTCTCCAAATTTGTTCTAAACATATTTATATAGCTCAGTCAAGTACATAAGGAAAACTTAACAATTAAAGATAAAAGTCCCAAAACTATCCCACAAAAAAAAATAATTTAATAAATTACCTGTCCCATAAGAACACTGATGATTTTATGTCTGTTATGTAAAGCAGCCCTACAAAACAACAGTGAAACATAAGAAGGCATGGTACTATTGTCAATGAGACATCAGAGACTAAATGACTTAGTTTGCAACTGTAAGTTACTGTACTGCCATTTGCAATACCCAAGAACCAAATATGACAAAATTACAAATGTGATAACAATACAGTAAACTTCAAAATAAAAAAGATGTTAGGAAGATAATGCAGATCTATGAGTGATTCTTCGCTGACTTTTGTTTATCACAGATCTTCTGTTATCAAACTATAGTGTTTGTTAGTGGTGAACTGCTAACAATTCTACTGTACTCTTCATGCTTTTTCATTAGAAGAACAAATTAACATCAAAGTACCAAAGATGCTGTGAGCCAGCCAATCGGATTATCAGAAACTGCAGCAAACAAACACCTGAATTATAATACTAAATTTTGCACTTACAAAAGTGTTATTCAAACCAGTTGTTATATGGATTATTGAGTGGGGATGACAAATTATTCATAGTTTCTATTCAAGTCATTTAAAATTTCTCTAGGTACTTGAATATTCAGTGCAAGACATAATGCAAAGACTTGTCTTTTGTGTAAAACCGAATGCTGACCCCTAAATCATTTTTGATTCTGTCATTGGGTTACTGCCTCGTTGATGTGTTGTAAATTCAGACATCAATTATGAATCACTGATTGCTGGTACAAATTTGAGATTTAACTAATGCAATTGCAAAAATTTGTAAAGAAAAATCACTACTGAAATGATGAATATGAGTTTCTATGATTACAAACCAAATACTGTTGTATATTTTGCATTGATAAAAAACATTGCAATAATTTCTGAAATATACCTATGACAAGGAGTCATCAAGTCTTTGTCTAAAACATTAAAATCAGCTTTATGTTTCAGCAACAATTCCACCATCTGTATATCACCATTATTGGCTGCTATTGATACAGGAGTTTGGTTACAGTTCTGAAAAATAAAATTAAAAAATTAAAAAATATACCAGTTTTGTACTATAGATAGCTCAAACTACTGTAAAAGTAAAAAATGAAGACATTTCTTTTTTTTAGATAATGTAGTAAACTTTATTCACTTTAAAAAACCTACATTCTTCAGCTTGCTTCGTTTAACCTCCCTCCTGAGATACATATGTGTACTGTTAACAAACTTTTTTAGATACTGATAAATTTTTTAAACTGTAATTGCTTATTTTTACAAAAGGACTTTGTCTTTAAAATGTTAAGATATAACAACTTACATTCATACCATTTACATTTGAACCTCTCTCCAAGAGACTCTGTGCAACCTATTACAAAAAAAATTAAAAATATACAATATATTTGTCCCAGTCAAAGAATCCTTATTCAAATGAACACTATATTCATCCTGATCAACCAATCATTATCCAAATGAACAATGTATTTATTCTAGTGATATAAGCATTATCCAAATGAATGCTATATTCGTCCTACTCAACCAACCATTTTTCAAATATGAACATTATCTCCATACTGGTCAACCAATTATTTTCTAAATGAACATTATCTCCATACTGGTCAACCAATTATTTTCTAAATGAACAATATATACATCTTAGTCAAAATCCGTTTCATAAAATACAACCCCTGCAACATTCTATATGAGCCTTTCCCAAGTCAGGAACCTGTATTCAGTGGTTTGTTGTTGTATATCATATTTGTTTTTTATTTGTTTTGTACATAAATCAGACTGTAACTTTCTCATTTCAATTATCCACATTTGAAATTTTGAGGTGTTTTATAGCTTACTAAGCAGTATGGGCTTTGCTCAAATTTGAAGGCTGTATAATGACCTATTGTTGTTAACTTCTCCATCATTTGGTCTATCGTGAAGAGTCGTTTAATTGCCAATTATGTCACATCTTTTTATTTATTATTGATCAGTATAAATGATCATAAATTATCATGTGGAAGTTGGTATAATTTTATAACTCAAATGTTTTTGATTATTTTAGTGACATTAAACCTACCTGTAGTTTGTTATTGGTAACAGCTAGATGAAGAGCAGTATTCCCTTCTTTATCCTCATGATGTAGTAAGTTCTCCTCTGACTCTGTTCCTCCTTGCCGTAAAGCTGAAATTACATATTAGAAATAAAGGTATGTTTTTTTTCTATTGTGTTTTAGGGGAAATATTTCCTTTGTAGCAGATACAGTCCAATTTAACCTAAAGCGCATGGAGCTTTATCAACTAGGCAAAAATTCAAAAACTCTTATTCACTACCAAAAGTACAATATCAAATTACTGTATGTTAAAAATGGACCAGGAGAGAAGCGTTTTCAACACAAACAATTAGAGCAGGAATAACTATTACATGTAACTGCTTACCTGTCTTTAGATAATAAGACATTGTATCCTTCATGTCTTCTGCTGCTGATAGGAAGAAGGGTGTGAAGTCATTTATGTCTGTAGCAAATATGTTAGCTCCATTCTGCACCTGTAATTTTATATTATAGAAACTTTAACATAATTACTCATTAGAGAATTTTCTTTAGGCCTAACAAAGGGAAAATACTACATAATATCTGATCATGTTTCACATTAAGGATGTTTCCACATTCACATATTATATAAAATCCCTAACATGCACAAGTGTAGACATAATAACACTTACCAAAAACTGCACTGTTTTTTCTTGTTTATGTGCTGTTGCTTTATGTAAGGCAGTTTGTCTGTCCTCATCTACAGCATTAACATCACATTGATCAGAGTCCAGCAACACCTTAAATTAGAGACAATACTTTAATATCTCAGGTGACCAAACACACTTTGACAGAAATAAATTGGATATTTCATATCAATGGTTCAGAAGAGTGATGTTCAAGTTAAATGAAATATTTAAGATAAAAAAAATTACAGGTTTAGGATATACATGAAGTTTTGTTGTAGACTGTTTGGATTGAAAATTAAACTAATTGGGAAAAAAACATGATCAAAATTACTAAATTATATAAGAAGATATTTGGGTTTCACCAGTATTGCCAAGTTTCACAAAGAAAATTTATGAGATTTGGCCAAAACTGTAAAGATCAAAGAGAAAAACAGTAGATAAAATAAACATGAAAATCTTTGAGTCTCAAACTATTAACTATTTACCAGAGACTTAGCATAAATAAGACAATAACCCAAAAACAAAACAAAACTAAAAGAGGTATCAATATTTGATTTTCTATTATGAAGTCTGACCTTTATAACAGGAATATTACCACGTCGAGCTGCCACATGAAGAGGAGTTTTCTGTTTAGCTTCTCTAACATCCACACTGGCGCCTTGCTGTATCAACATTTTAACAGCCTCCACACAATTATTCCTGGCAGCCAGATGAAGTGGAGCAACACCATAAGGTCCTTTAACATTCTTGTCTACAATAAAATATCTCATTAGGTGTATGATGAATACAAATTTAACTTTAGGTAAAACAAAAAGATTATCTAAATAGATTTTTTACAAATATCTCTAAAAAAAAAAAGGAAGTATAGAAATGCATAAAATGTGGCTAATAAATGTCCCGTGTAGATGATCTAAACATCTCATCTTTGTACCTATGTATAAAATTGTATTGTAACTTCAATTTGTAAGATTTTTTTACTGAACATAGAACAGCATCTTCTGCAAAATTCTAAATGTTCGATGAGAAAATAAGCATGGCTGAAGACTGTGGTTGTGGTTTTTGCTGTATACCATGTTTGTATTTTATTCCTTTTTTTTTTATAAAGTCAGGCCACTTCTTCCCTCGTTTGAATGGCCTTTTGTAGCTAACTGTGCGATATGGGTTTTGTTTATTGTTGAAATCAGTTCAGTGACCTGTACTTGTTAATTTCTATGATATTTGGTCTTTGGTGGAGAGTTTTCTCATTGGCAATTATACCACTTCTTCATATTTTTATGCCCTGTCCTCTAAAGGTCTTGTGCTTATTGTGTGTTATTAGGTTGCTATACCCCACTCATGGGCCCACATTAATTAGTTAAATTTTTTTCCTGAGGTTTTTTCCTATAACTTTATGACATCCTTTACCAACCAATATGCTCAACATCATAGTCAGTATAAGTGCATTTTTTCTTGTCAATTCCCCTTAGTTTTTTCTTGTAGACAATCAATTATTGACTCCATTGAGGTTAATGTACTAATACACTGAAGCACTTGATTTGTTTACATTTAGTCAAGATTTTTATTTGAGAATACTTCTGAATATTTATATCTCACACTGTCCTGCAAATCACTTAGCTTATGTAAACACATTAATACCTGCATTGTATTTAAGAAGAACTTCAATAATCTTTGATTGATTTAATCGTGATGCATAATGTATAGGTTTAAAACCATGACTATCTGTTTCTGTTGCCTTTTCTGGGTTTTCCTGCAGCAAACTTTCTAGTTCTTTCGTTAAGCCTTCTTTCACAGCCTGCATCAATAAATCAACTAGCTAAGATCCAACTTATATAATGCTGGATAATTAAAACCTAAATCACCTATTTTTCTCCTTAATTTTTTTAATTGATAAATATATGATAAAACAAATGATTTTTTAAACAAGTTCACTTTGGACTATTTATAAAA
The DNA here is from genome assembly GCA_019925275.1 of Mytilus edulis. Classification (NCBI taxonomy): domain Eukaryota; kingdom Metazoa; phylum Mollusca; class Bivalvia; order Mytilida; family Mytilidae; genus Mytilus; species Mytilus edulis. The sequence goes on along the minus strand of CM034356.1, from coordinate 88,308,117 downwards.
GTAAAGTGTAATTGGCATTTTAAAATGATTATGAAGACAGATTTATAATTTGTTGCAATATTTTCCAATAATTTGAAAGGACATGTTAGGAAAATTTCAAGCTCTTTAAATGTTTACCAACTAATGGAAGTTTTTAACGAACTTGACTGGCTATACAGCCCTTACACGGTCAGCTAAATGTTTAATGTATTTTTCATGAGGTGATCTGTAAGCCAAGTTAGTTGAAAGGCAAAATTTAACATCCTGAATATTGACATATTAGATCAAAAGATTTCCATATAATATTCATTAATCACTATTCTGTTCTACCAATTTTTTAACAAGTTCTGTCCTGAATATACTGGTTTTGATAGGGATGCAATTAATCAATATTTGGTTTGTTTAAACTAACAGAACAATTAATGAGCTAACATTGGTAAATGTACAATTTTTATCAATTTTTATAGTCTGATTTTTTTTTGAACCATAACAAAGTAATTTTACTAACCTGGCTTACTGTAACCTTTTTAAATACTTGTCTTTGACCTCCAACCTTTAATCTGTGTTTATCAAGAGCTGGTGCTACAGCTGCTATGCCTTGTACTTTAGACCATTCTGCACCATGATGTGAACTTTCAGAAAACTCAGCATCTCCATTCTTCTGTGAATCATTTTCTCCTCCTTTCAATGGAGCAGGATGCACAGCAGAAATTGTATGAGCTTTGGACCAATGATGATTTGTTGGTTTATGAGATTTCATGTCCTTTAACGGAGTGTTGGTTGGGGAAGGATTTTCATTGGCAAGGACCATGGGTACCTCTGACACTGTTGTCTGTTTTGGTGACTCTGTTTCTGTAACATTACTTTCTGTTTCATATTCTTTATAAGTGTGGTCCATTTCTATTTCAGTTCTGCAACATAAAATAAATAAACCAATTCAAATCTTTTACAGATTTTTAATAAAGTGCCTTTCATTGTCTTATTGTATGTAGGTCAACAAAAATAATGTTCTGCAAACAAACATATTGAACTTGTCAATATTAATCCTTCTTTATATAGAAAATAAAAAATGCAATTAACTATTTCATCAGCAATTAGTTATTCTATTGAATATGAATGTCTTTGAACAAATTAGATGTAAAATAAACACAAACTTTGTTTGCAGTGTTCTAGTTGGTGTAGGATTTGTAGTAACCATGGGTACCTCTGATTCTGTTGTAAGTTGATGTAATTGTGGTTTTGAATCATTTTTTTCCATAACATCACTTTTTGTTTCTTTTCCTGAGTTATTAATGACATCATTATTACTGTACTCCATTTTATTCTACTTCAGTTCTGTAACACAAATATATTTAACATTGTATAACTTTTTAAACATAAGCTAGCTTTACTTTTTGTGTTTTGGCCCACATACTGCCTTAGATGGGGCCGCTCCAGTCATGCTTCACTGATTCCCAAAATAATCAACCAAAATTTTCCCACAAACAGAAATAATGAATGCATAGAAAACAAAACTGATGAAACCAAATTTGGTTACAGGTAATTATAAATAATTAGTTTTAGTTTATACATAAAGAATGGATTTACTTTTTGATAAATATTTAATAGTGAGAAAATTCAAGTTGTATTTATTTTAATTACACTTCATTTATCAATTATTTTATTATTTTATATCTCAGCATTTACAGTTTTTATTTAGTTTTTTTTGGAAACACTCATCTATCAATATTCAAACACTTCATTAAAAACCAAAATGACTAGTTTCAAATACGGTCAGTTCAATTAAATTAAATGGAAATAAGATATGAACATTCAGTTAAATGTTTGAACTAAAATACAATCATTGAATAACAAAATAACAATATGAAAAGAAAACTGATTTTTTTTCTTTTTGTTCCCTTTGGAAAATAACATCTTTTCATTACCAAGTGTGTATTGTCAATTCTTTGGTTCTGTTTAGCATATTGAATTTGCCATTCTAGTTTGGATCTTAAACTCATAAATCACTACATTTGTATTTTCTTAAGTTACATATGGTAATTATGATAGTTAAGTGATTTTATTTTGAAAGCTTTTTTCACTACTTTTTGTAATCAATCATAGAAGTTCTATATTGACTTTAGGATAGAAATCTTTAAAAAAAAAAAAAAAATATATATAACAAACTGCAACAGATTGATCTGGATTCCAAATTTAACACAACATCTAGCTGATAGAAAAATCCACCTACCAAGAGGGTTAAAGTCATGCTATACAGATTAATGTTAACTTTAAATAATTATTTTTTACTAAAATTGTACTTATAATATTTCAGGAAGAAAGCCTAATTCTAGATGTTTGATTTCATATACATTTCCCTCATGAAAAAAAAAATCTGAATATTGTCTGAATGTGTCTGAAAATGTCTGAATTATTTCTGAAATTTTCTTACATGATAAATGATGTCTGAATCCTGATATTTCTATTCTGAATTGATGCTGACAATTCTGAATTTTTGCTGAATATTTCTGAATCATTAAGAATTTTATTCAGACAAATTAAGAACTTCTGAAAGTGTCTGAATTGTTCTGAAAGTGTCAGAAATATATACAAGTCAATTATCGTAATACAAAATATGTAGATGCTATCTACTTCAGCATGACTGAGGAATGTGAGGCATTTATCCACTAAGGACCATAGGAGATGAAATTAGACATTTCTGTATTCACATGTGATTGTAAGGACTTGAACAATGATTAAAAATCTCAACTATGATTGATAGATCAAATGTGCCAGATTTAAACTTATCTGTCATCTCCCCAACCCCTCTCCCAGACATTGACAGTAATTTCTAACATTTACAAAAATCAATTAGAATTTGACTTAACTCGTCATATATATCACAGGCAATATTTTCCAACGTGATTTTAACATTGGAATCACAAGATATACACGTTGTTCATACCCGCACTTGAGTAGAACGTGAAATGAGCAGAAACGTAATATTCAGGTTGTGAGCACAATGTGATATAAACGTTCTTCACACATGATATTCACCTTGCGGATAAAGCCACATGATATCAACGTGATAATACAACATGATATTCACTTTGAATATAAAGCTATGTGATATAAACATGATAATACAATGTAAAATTTATGTCAAGAAGACACATGGAACAAATGAAATATCTGTTGCACTCATTGACAACATTTTGTTTCTAAGTTATCTCATTTTAAAGATGTCTTTTTTTTTTGGTTCTTAATTAAAGTATTGTATATATATATCTTTATTCTCATCACCAAATACATAGGTACAGAGAAGACATGCATGTATAATACAATATATTAACTACATAAACATAAATATACAATATATACAACAACAACAACAAAGACTAAAAAAACTTATTCAGGAGGACACACTCGCTTGTTTATAGTTCGTATAAACTTACATAAATTAATGAGATCTGTCCTATTTGTAGACGACATAATTTCAGTAAATACTATAATATTGAACAGATATATCATGTTATGGAGGGGTATTTGCGAAAAATACAAGTCGAGGGACTTAAATTTCCCGAGCCGCTAGGCAAGGGAAATTTTGTCCCAAGACTTGTATTTTTTTCAAATACCCCTCCATAACATGATATATCTGTTTAATTACACCGAATGAATTTTAATTTAAACTCTCTGTACTAGGAAAAGGAAATATTTATTTGAGGACAAGTACTATCATAAAATATACCGCGGGAACTATACATGTACTTATACGCGTTCGCGCTGTCTTTATGTAACGTCATATCCGAAAAAAATGGCGGGAAAATGCTCGCGAGGGTAAAAAAGGAATATCCAAAATGGCAAATACCATGGTATTTGAGGCATATTCACCGGCAGTGGTGAAAAACAGTCAGATTCGTTTGAAATGAGGAAGAAATGTTAGAATATTCGAAAAATACACTGGCTATCAGCCAATCAAAAGCTGGCATTCTTATATAAGGTGTAATTATTGGCCTTATACTAAAATTTCGATTTATAAATTTATTTCTCTCTTCTGTAAAATGTGAACAATTAATAATGTAATGAAATTCATCTCCAATATCTAGCTTACATAAATTACACTTTCTTTTTTCCCTTTCTATATTGTACCATCTTCCAAGTTCGACTGGAAGTTTATGGTTACATATTCTAAATTTACATAATGTCAAAAAATCTTTTTCGTCTAAAATATTAAAATATTCTTCAAAGCACAATAAATTCTTAAAAATACGATAATTCAAGGCTTTGGAACAGTTTTGAATAGTCTCGTTCCATGTTTGTTTGAATTGATCACACAATCTTACTTTGATATTATATTTCAACCATACATCATTTAAAAAGAGCTGTGTGTTCCAGATATAAGAAAATCCACATTCATCGAATATATTTTTAACACATATTAACCATTTAAAATCTATGTGTTTAGTACAATACAAGTGGTACAGTAGCTTATAAATAATACATGAATACTTTGACTGCTTTCCCATGATTAATTTAGACCAGTAGGATATCATCCTTAATTTTACATCAATAGAGAGTGGAAAACGTCCTAGCTCACCGTATATCATACAGTTTGGAGTGGAAGATTTCAGATTTAGGAGCAACTTACAAAATTTTAGATGAACCTTTTCGACAATATCACAGTTGCTGAATCCCCATATTTCTGATCCATATAAAAGAACAGGTTTTACTACTCTATCAAAAAGATCTAACTGACAAGAAACTGATAGGCTATGAAATTTCCTCCTTTTTAGTATCTCATACATCGCTTTTGTCCCTTTTTCAACTTGTGATTTAATCGCCTTTTTATAATTTCCCGTTTTTGTCAATAAGATACCCAAATAACTAAACTCTTGAACAATTTCTATTTCTTGATCATCTAAAACAAAGTGTAAATTGTCCGGTAATCTTCCATATGAAAAACATAATATTTTGGTTTTGGATACATTTACTTTTAATTTCCAATAGTTACAGTATTCATAAAAAAAAAAAAAAAAAAAAAACATTTTTAAACCGTCTTTTTGATAATAATGATTATCAGCTACCTCATCAGTGGCGGATCTAGAAATTTTCATAAGAGGGGGCCCACTGACTGCCTAAGGGGCCTGATTCCGTCACGCTTCAGTGATTCCCTATATAACCAACCAATTTTTTTTCTAATTACTAATAAATACTTACATGATAAACAAGCATTTTCTTATGTGATATTATTCCTCTTCTGAATAATTCTTACAAACTAATCACAATCGTGAAATTTCCATATCTTATTTTAAGCCTCTTGTTTTCCTGGTGTCTTGTTTCACCTTATGATAGATCACATAAAATGTACATGTAGCTAGAAATTTAAAGGCAACAGAATTATTACCATTAATCCCTGTACACATATATATATATATATATATATATTACCTTGCAAGTTATTTAAAGTAAAGGAAATATCTTTTAAAAAATCTAATTATTCTAGACATAATTAAAATTTTTAAACTTTGTAGAAATATCAAAAACAGATTTGTATGATAATATGGTAAGATTCATTAGTTTATATACTAGATGTTCATTATTGTCAATAATTCTACATATTGAACTTTGACATCAAAATTTATTAATTGCTTTTAAATACATCCATACTATTATATTAATAGTTATCAAAGGTACCAGGATTATAATTTAGTACGCCAGACGTGCGTTTCATCTTCATAAGACTCATCAGTGACGCTCATATCAAAATATTTATAAAGCCAAACAAGTACAAAGTTTAAGAGCATTGAGGATCCAAAATTCCGAAAAGTTGTGCCAAATACGGCTACGGTAATCTATGCCTGGGTTTACCTGCATGATATAATGAACAAACACTTTCATTAACTTGATATTTTAATATACTTCAAAATGTTGTACTGTTACACAAGTGTTGGTTAAAATGTTCTCAAAATATTTGAAAAGTTAAAATGTTTCTGACCATATAAGTACAATGTAATACAAATATTGTTTGGGTGATTTTTAATATCATATATATTCATACATTTATCAAATATAATATGTGAGTAATAGAGATTTATGATGTGTCAAAAAATAGCCAGTAATTATTAGCTTTAGGTATATTTTCCATACCAAAAAAGGATAGAATAAAACTTCATTTCAATAACTGTATAAATATTTGAAATGAATTATCTTCTTATCAGTGACTTTTACTTGACTATAAGATTAGAGATTATGTCTTCAGGCTTAAATGTATATATTTTTTTTAAATATATATTTAACCCCAATGCAAATTATAAGAATAAAATTTCATTTCAATAACTGTATAATTATTTGAAATGAATTATCTTCTTATCAGTGACTTTTACTTGACTATAAGATTAGAGATTATGTCTTCAGGCTTAAATATATATATTTTTTTTAAATATATATTTACAAGGGGTACAATCAAAATCACGTGATGGATATACACACACCGGAAGTAACAGTCGAGCAGACCGCTTGAAAGGTAAGTAGTCGTATTTACTTGTTTATATCAATAAAATTAAATAAATAAGGTAGTGCAACGAATGTCGGATACTATCTAGTTTTGAAATACACAATTATCCTTGCTGGAAAGCGTGCAGTTAATGCCAGGGCCGTAACTAGGGTTCGAATTCAGGGGAGGCAGGGGTTTGGGGGCCGCCGATTGAGGCCCCCAAGATAGGTGCCCCCCCCCCCCCCCAAACGCCCCCCCCCCCCGCCGATTTTTTTCTCTCGGTAAAATGGCTAAAAATAACCCGTATTCCTTCGATTTTCTTACTTTTAGAAACATCAGTATTGCTTGAACCTGGAAGCAATTTTTATGCAAAAACAAGCTGTCTGGGCCTGAGATTGCTGTTCGGGGTGAGCCAAGGCTCCGTCTTGATGGCCGTACTTTGACCTATAATTATTAACAGTAAATACATGGTGACCGCCGATTTTTTTTCTCTCAGTAAAATGTCTAAAAATAACCCGTTTCCTTCGATTTCCTTACTTTAAGAAACACATTAGTATTGCTGTATCCTGGAAGCAATTTTTATGCAAACAATTATTATCTGTATTTAAAGATAATTTTGTTAGAAATTATTTAAAGTGGTAAGTTTTAAAAAAACATATAAAGCAAGATCATAGAACGCAAGATATTTTTTTTTATCGAGGACCTTCAATTTCAATATCGTTGTAAGCTGAACAGACATGTATATAACTACAACCAGGGACTTTCTATTCTAGGTATATACTTATTATAGAAAGTCCCTGTTACAACGAATGGGAGTGTTTAACTACTAAGGCATTGACCATAATGTTCTCGTGCGATCGGGAGACGTTAACAAAACGATCCAACAGCTGATTCAGCCGGTAACGAATTTCCGATATCATAAAAGATTCACGATACGAAGGGAACTTCCTCTGCTTAATTGAGTCCCTAAATGAATGTGAATAGTTAAGTTTTATTCAAAATTGTCGAAAGCAAAGTTTTATATGTGTTCTCGTACGAATATATACTGAATAACAGACAGACGGCCACACGAAAAAATAAATAAAGCTATACTGAAACGGTTAACTTTCGATCAAAATTCCGGAAAAGGACAGATATATCACGTATCTTGATAACACTGTTAAAACTGAAACTTGTGTTGTTTATAATATAAATTCAAGTTCTTCGTGTACATATTTCATTTTATTACTTCAAAAAAAAAATTTGGTGTAGAAATTTCAGGGGAGGCAACTGCCTCCCCTGCCTCATAGGTAGTTACGGCCCTGAATGCTAACACTTCGACACAGTTCCAAAATTTCACCAGATAACTGTGTCGAAGTGTTTGCAATAACTGCACGCTTTTTAGCAAAAACAATTGTGTATTTTAAAACTACATACTATCCGACATTCGGTGTGCCAACTTATTAATCAAAATTTAATTGATATAAACAAGAAAATGCAACTACTTATCTTTCAAGCGGCGAGTTCGACTGTAACTTCCGGTGTGTGTATATCCATCACGTGATTTTGATTGTACCCCTTGTATTTAACCCCAATGCAACCGTACAGTGGCCCAAAGCTGTTAATTCCTGTGTCATTTGGTCTCTTGTTGACTATCGTCTCATTGACAATCATACCACAACTTCTATTTTATATAAAACCAGATGCTCCGCAGGGCACAGCTTTATACAACTGCAGAGTTTGAACCCTGAACATTGGGGCAAGTATGGACATAACATTCAAGCTTGATACAGCTTTGAATTTGGATTGTGATTAAATAGTTGACACAACACAGGTTTCTGACACATAATGAATGTGGTTTAAGAACTTAAACTTAAAAACTTAAAATTTTAAATTGGACATTGCCTACACAGCCAATTTTGCATAGGTACTATGTATGTACCAAAAATTTGTAGTACTGGAAATATACTTTTCATATTCAGTACTATTTTGTTACTCTAAAATTATTGTAATATTTAGGTACTTGTATTTTACAGTATTAGATTTGTACTTGAAAATTTAAGTACTACATATTTTTGGTTACATTTTCAGCATTTTGATAGTATGTCTATTTTAAATCTCTTAAAATTATGATTTTCAAACATGGAATATTGTGATCCCTTTTGGTATTATTTCTGTACCAAAATTTTAAGTACAAATCAAGTACTGTAAAATACAGGTATGTAAATAGTACAATAATTTTAAAGTAAAGAAATAGTACTATAAAATATCAAAAGTAAATTTTCAGTACTACAGATTTTAAGTACAAAAATAGTAACTATGCAAAATTGGCTGTACGTTTTATGGTCCAATATCAAAAATCTAAATACATGGTTAGATTCAGCTTAACAAAGAAACCCCAAGAATTCAATTTTTGATGAAATCAAATAAAGTTCAATTTTGGACCCTTTAGACCTCAATGTGGACCAATTTGATAACCGGGCCTTAATATCAAAAATCTAAATACATGGTTAGATTCAGCATATTGAAGAACCCCATATATTGAATTTTTGTTGAAATCAAACAAAGTTTAATTTTGGACCGCAATTTGGACCAACTTGAAAACTGGGCCTATAATCAAAAATCTAAATACAGGTTTAGATTCAGCATATCAAAGGACCCCAAGGATTCAATTTTTGTTGAAATCAAACAAACTTTAATTTTGGACCCCGATTTGGACCAACTTAAAAACAGAGCCTATAAGCAAAAATCTTAATACTTGTTTAGATTCAGCATATCAAAGGACCCCCAAGGATTCAATTTTTGTTAAAATCAAACTTAGTTTAATTTTGGACCCTTTGGACCTTAATGTAGACCAGTTTTGAAAATGGGACCAAAACTTAAGAATCTACATACACAGTTAGATTTGGTATATCAAAGAACCCCAATTATTTAATTTTTGATGAAATCAAACAAAGTTCAATTTTGGACCCTTTGGGCCCCTTATTCCTAAACTATTGGGACCAAAACTCCCAAAATCAAACCCAACCTTCCTTTAATGGTCATAAACCTTGTGTTTAAATTTCATAGATTTCTATTTACTTATACTAAAGTTATGGTGCAAAAACCAAGAATAATGCTTATTTGGGACCTGTTTTTGGCCCCTAATTCCTTAACTGTTGGGACCTCAACTCCCAAAATCAATCCCAACCTTCCTTTTGTGGTCATAAACCTTGTGTTTACATTTCATTGATTTCTATTTACTTATACTAAAGTTATTGTGCGAAAACCAAGAATAATGCTTATTTGGATCCTTTTTGGCCCCTTTTTCCTAAACTGTTGGAACTAAACATCTTAAAATCAATCCCAACCTTCCTTTTGTGGTCATAAACCTTGTGTTAAAATTTCATAGATTTCTATTTACTTTCTATTTACCAAAACTCCCAAAATCAATCCCAACCTTCCTTTTGTGGTCATAAACCTTGTGTTAAAATTTCATAGATTTCTATTCACTTTTACTAAAGTTAGAGTGTGAAAACTAAAAGTATTCGGACGACGACGCAGACGACGACACCAACATCATACCAATATACGACCAAGTTGTATAAAAACCCCAAGAATTCAATTTTTGTTGAAATCAAACAAAGTTTAATTTTGGACCGCAATTTGGACAAACTTGAAAACTGGGCCAATAATAAATCAAAGCGCTGTAAGCGCTGAAGGCAGTTAACCAAAAACCAAGGCAACCGTAATTATGAAAACTGTGGCAATGTTGCCTCAACATTAAACATTCATATATAGTACATTCATGTTTATCTAATGATTTATTTATTAAGGCAAATAATTTATATGTTATCAAGGTTTCAAAAGCAATTCATATATCAATGTATATTTTTTTATGGTGAATCTGCAGTGGTACAAGTTCCCAATGATTGCAGTTGTTCTACTTGGTAGTTAACCTTGGTTTTTTTTGACTGCTAGAAGTTCAATTTGACTTAGTATGAACATGTAATAGTATGAATGGACTGGTTTCCCTGGAAAGAAAACTGAGTTTGTGTTCTATAGTACAAAAGTTATGAGACACGAATCAGACAAATGTTCACTTCAACAGGATCAAAGGTGAGATCTGACTGACCTGCCCATAGTAAATGTAAATGATTTGTTATTTTGTCCCATACATATGAATATATATAATTTAGGGGTGGGGATCTCAACGGTTTTCAAGTTCTCAAAGTAGGCAGAGGATTTAGGGGGCAGGGGGCCCGCCCCACCCCCCCCCCCCCTTTTTGGGAAAAAAATTGGTTGCTTATATAGGGAACCACTGGAACGGGCCCCACTTAGGTCGGTCAGTGGGTCCCACTTATGAAAATTTCTGAATCCGTCACTAGAGGTAGGGTGACCCTAGGGACTTCCCCTACATTTCATTTTATTTGTTATATTGTCCCATACATGAATGAATATATACACTGTATGGTTTAGGGGTTGGGATCTCATTGGTTTCCAAGTTCTCAAACAGAGGGGTAGGGTGACCCCAGGGACTCCCCCTATATTTCATTTAATTAGTTATATTGGCCCATACATGAATATATATTGTTTTGGTGTGGGGATCTCGACCGTTTCCAAGTTCTCAAACAGAGGGTTGGGGTGACCACAGGGACTTCCCCTATAGTTCATTTGATTTGTTATATTGTCCAATACATGAGTATATATGGTTTAGGGGTAAGGATCTGACCATTTCCAAGTTCTCAAACAGGAGGGTGAACAGTGACCTCAGGGACTCCCCCTATCTTTCATTTGAATTGTTATATTGTCCTGTACATGAATATATATGGTTAAGGGGTGGCGATCTCAACGGGTTTCAAATTCTCAAACAGGAGGGGATGGGGTGACCCAAGGGACTCCCCCTATATTTCATCTGATTTGTTTATTGTCCCATACATGAATATATATGGTTTAGGAGTGGGGATCTTGACCATTTTTAAATTCTAAAAACAGGAGGGGTGGGGTGACCCTCAGCGACTCTTCCTATATTTCATTTGATTTTTCATATTGTCACAAACATGAATATATATGGTTAAGGGGTGTGGATCTCGACCGTTTCCAAGTTCTCAAACAGGAGGGGGTGGGGTAGCTCCAGGGACTCCCCCTATATTTCATTTTTTATTTATTATATTGTCCTATACTTGAATATATGCAGGGGTTGATTCAGACGGGGGGAGGGTTGCGGGCTTGCACACCCCTTAAATTTGCAAAGCATGGGTTGTTCTCAGCTTAATAAAGAATATTCCTATAATTTTACCTCAAATTTTTTTAGCCTCGCTCTGCTCTGCAAAAATTTAAGTTTACGCCCCTCCTAACCTTAAATCCTGGATCTGCCCCTCATATGGTTTAGGGGTGGGGAGCTCGACCGTTTCCAAGTTATCAAACAGGAGGGGGTAGAGTGGCCCAAAGAATGCCACCTATATATCATATGATTTACCTACATTAAGGTATATTATATAGTTGCATTATTTGGGAAAATAAAGAAAGAAACTTTCAGCAACTTTAATTGACCCTTCAAAATTGAGAAAAACAAATAACCCTTCGAAATTGCAGTAATATGTTTACACTTCAAAAGCATCTCACATGCATTATCATCATTTATCATTGATAAAGAAAATTTAGACTGTGACCATGCACATGTATATTGTTAGATATACTGTTCCCAGCTCATTGTCACTTTGTATTGGATTTTTAAATTAAAAATTTGTCAAAAAGTAATTTTGAGTTTCTGAATAAAATATTTTTCTGATTTTTCTTTCTTTTACATCTATCTTTTGGTTTACAATTCTAGTGTTTATATTCATTGATTTACCATGCATAGATGTATTGTTTCACCTGCTTGGATTTATTTTGTAAATGATCGCCAACCAAACCCGGAATTACCCTTATCCGCTTCCGGAATCGGATCCGATATTATAAAATTTGGTCTTCACGGCCGCCATTGTTATGTGTTTACAATGTTGTTTTTGTCAATCAGATACGATTTTACTCGAATTTATACAATATTTGTCGGCGATTTTCTGTATAAAGCTAGCGGTTGAACAAAATGAACATCGCTGTCATGACTAATAATGATAAAAATAAGTTTTTAGCTCGTTTAATTGGAGACTTTGGTGAACATGGTGAAAAGGTTTGCAAAGTAATTTCTTATTTTCTTTCAAGTGGAAGGTGACTACGTCGAGCGTAGCTAGAAACCAACTATCCTATTCGAAATTCCGCTTGCAAAAGTGGAAGGTCGCGGACCTCGGACCACCGCTAATTTGCACACTTGCCTCCAAAAGTCCAAATTGAAAAGCTACGAAAATTTCTTTTTCTAATTTGAAATTGCCGCCAACAGCATGAACAGTTGAACTTATTATATAATAGACTACTGACGTAGTTGTACTACGTATTGATGACAAACAACATTCCTACGACTTTTGTCATTTGGGAAATCTAAACTACTTGTCTTAAGAGATTTTCGGCGATTAAATATTTCATACAATTGTTCTTTGACATCTTAGCTAAAAGCACAAGTCATAATGAACTACATAAGGATTCTTAATAAGCACTACTTCCTATGTGTAACTTTAAAACTTTTGGATAAATCGACGATAATTTAAGGTTTTTCTGGTCATATTTTTTGTAATCCAGAATAAAAAGTATTAAAAAAGTGTTCAATTAGTTATATATAACATAGTAGCGAGCTAGATAATGACAGTGGCAAGTATTTCAGCATTTATTGGGTAGAACACAAATCTAGGGTGCTCGCATAATGCAGCTTAACTGCATAAAAATCTAAGTACATGTTTAGATTCAGCATATCAAAGAACCTTAAGAATTCATTTTTTGTTAAAATCAAACTTAGTTTAATTTTGGACCCTTTGGACCTTAATGTAGACCAATTTGAAAATGGGACCAAAAATTAAGAATCTACATACACAGTTAGATTCGGCATATCAAAGAACCCCAATTATTCAATTTTTGATGAATTCAAACAAATATAAAAAAGAAGATGTCTTATGATTGCCAATGAAACAACTATCCACAAAAGACCAAAATGACACAGAAATTAACAACTATAGGTCACCGTACGGCCTTCAACAATGAGCAAAGCCCATACCACATAGTCAGCTATAAAAGGCCCCTATAAGACAATGTAAAACAATTCAAACGAGAAAACTAACGGCCTTATTTATGTAAAAAAAATGAACAAAAAACAAATATGTAACACATACACAAACAACAACCACTGTATAAGAAAAATGCTTCTGCACTGAAATGATATCCAACCCTTTCATTCTTACAGTATTCTTTTGAAACCCTAGGCACATGCCAAAGTATATATCCTTTTTAAATAGCACCACAGAGCAGTAGCCAAAGTAGCTTTAAAGAGTCCTAAAACTTTTTATATTCAATAATATATTGAAATCAAAAGTTGATTTTATAAATTTAGCTTTGGGCACTCTCTCTTGATCATGAAGAGCTTCCTTTATAAGGTTTGTAACGCGGCTGAAACCAGGGCTAGGGGTTGTTTTAAACTTCAGTCAGGTGACAGATTTTGCACTGTATTGAAGGTCTCGCTGTAACTTTGAGATGAAGAACAGCAATAAAAGTGATGTTCCTTTGCTTTTTTGTGTATTTTTCTGTGCACATACTGAATTTCTTATGGATGGATACCCCATACAGTTTTCTTTTCTTAAAATTAACTGAAGGATTGATGAAGTAATTGATCAAACAAAAACGTAAAGCCATTCATAAAATACTGCAACCTAAAACTTACAAGTTTGACTGCAATAAAATATCTATTTGTCTCAGGCCAAATACTTTTAAGTCTTAATGATAGTCTAACCTAAAGCATCTTGTCATTATTTATTAAGCACTATTTTTTTTAGATGTAACTGGAACCATACATACTATTTTATTTGGCCTCAACATTTAACATTTGTTGCAGGAGAGGCAAACAGTATAGAGGATAGCAAAGACAACTCCATGTTGTACATTTACCCAAGCTTTCATATATATATATACAACTCGTCTAAACATCAACCCAACAATGTTAGATCTGTAAATTTGAAATTTGTTCTTCCCTCGCCGGGATTCGAACCCATGCTACTGTGATATCGTGACACCAAATCGCCTGCACTGCAGCCGTCCCGCTAGACCACACGACCACCTGGGCTCTCAAAAAAAGAGCTTTCGGTGGGCATGTGTTACCTTTCCACGTCAGTTTTAATCTAGCGGCGTACTACAGTACATGATATATAAGGCATGAAGATGTTATTGTTACAGATCAGCTAAATTATCTATAGTAAAGGATCCTACAAATTAATGTAAGATACAGTCACAGAAAATAATTATATTCATATATATACATGATCTCTAAATTGAAATACATTAACACGATATGTAGGACATGAATAAATAGAGATTTTAGGTTAAAAAAAACAATGTGACAGCAACCCAAAACGTCTTGTATAAAAAGTATAAATATTGTTACTTATAAACTTGAACTACAAAATTCACACACATACTTCATTTCAAAATTGTTTTTCTCCAAAAAATAATTTCCATATAAATAGTTATCCTTGAAAAAATGTAGGGTATCCTTTATAATCCAGCTAAACAAATGTTGAACTAAAAAATATCAGTTGATCGAATAGAAATAACCTCAAACTGATATATATAACGAAATGCATACTATCTGATAAAAGCAGCTAATTATTAAACCACTCTCCACAGTAAAAGAACGGATTTCTAAATTTACTAACTAAAATTTCATTCTATACTCTTTTCAAATCAAAAATCAATCAAGTATCTATTTTGCATAGACATTTTAACATTAATTTTTGAGCTTCCCAAGTTAAATATCAAATTTAAATACTTAGATCTTAATAATACAGAATTAAAAGTAAACTTACTTAACACTATACATGTGACCTGTTCAGGTAATTCTGTTTTAAATCCTTGTTAAACTATAGTGACATCTTTATACAACTGATTAACAAAAAAATTTAAACTGTGGACATCAATAAGCCGTTTAACCTCAATAAAAGAAAAAAAAAATTCCATTTTACCTGTCCAAGGATAATTAGGATGATTAACCTAACAATACTTAACTTTTTGATGATAATAGAAAATATACAATACATATACAAGACTCGTATTTAATTTGACTGTTTGTTCTATACATGTAAAAAACGTATCTGAAAACATTTGCTTAGCGAACTTTTAACAACGTCTTCTTTCATACCTATGGACAGTAAGGGACAACATCAAAAGATCAATGTAAGATAAAAAACTGAATTCTAATAGTTTGGGGGTGGGAGGTTGAACTGCTGCAAGATTTGGTTATCCAACATTGATTTTTACATTTATCCATATGGGTCAATCAATTTTTCCAAATTAAGTTAAGAAGGGGGTGGGGTTAGTGAAGCAACTATGTGAATTAAGTTTTTTATCCTTCATTGAACTTTTGATGTCATCCCTAACTAAAAGTTAAATTATTAATGTTTAATCATACCAAAAATTGACCAAATACATTGTCCAGGCTAACACCAAAAGTCATAATTCTATTTACAAATAGATATCTAAAATAAGGAACTTTAATTAACAGTAATGAAGTAATGAAGATGAATTCATCAATAAATTTTCAATTGGTTTTTGGTGGGTTTTTTTAGGGGAGGAACAAAAATGACTGGTTCTGCCTCTGATTTAAACATGTTTAAAATTGATCAGTATTGTTGAAGGTCATGTCTGGAAAAAAAGAAGTTAAAAAAAATCCTTATACAGTTCCATATAATAATTATAAAGTGTACAACTTCAATATATTTGCAATCTTCCTGTAAAGTTTCATGGTTTTAGATCTAAGAAAACTGTAATAGGATTTGTTTACATTAAACTTAAACCCTCTTTTATAAATTTTGATAGAAAAAAAAGTTCTAAAGTCTGAAAAAAATAGCAGGAGAACAACTTCAAGATATTTGCAACCTTCCTGTATAAATGTTTTAAGGATCTATGTTGAAAACTTGTACCCCTTTTCATAAATTTTGCTAAAAATGAATAAGTTCCCAAGCCAAGTCAAAGAAAAACAAAAAAAAACCAAAATCAACAAAAACAAAATCAACAAAAAAAGAAAAAGAATGTCAAACACTACACAGAAAACTCATGACTTCATTAAGAAAATGTACCCCACCTGAAACTGGGGATGACTTAAGTGCCCCAGAGTGGTAAACAGACCCACATGTATCATCCCTCATGACAACATATTGAACTTAGAAGGGACACCAACTTGCAAAAGAAAAAAACCATTTGAATCCAAGATATCTGAAACAAAATAAATAAGTGGTACATGTTCTACAATTACATGGAAGAAAGTTAACAATTGTATTGACCAATATAAAGTTTACAGTACATTGGATCTTCAGTAATAAATTCATAAAACCAAAGGAAATTCCCAAGCAATTATTGAATTGAATTAAATTACATTCACTATAGAGTATCTTTTACAATAATGCTTCTAACTTTAAAACCAATTTGTTTATAATTGTATCCATTAAAGATGAAACTTCATCAATACCTTAATCAATGTGCCATTTAAGTTGTTAACAAATCATTTTTAAAATAGAACAACTAAAAAAGTAATTTTAATGCAATCAAGATTTTACAAGAATGTACTATTGTTGTGCTAAGCATTATATAACCTCCACTCACTGTGCCTCCACTAGTTATTTAAAGTATCCAGAGACAGAAAGTAATTGTGTGGCAGATTCTATAAAAGCACATCACAATTGAGCTGGTCACCAAATATTAAGTCATTCTATTGAATACTTTCCCAAAAGTATGAAGAAAAATGTTAGGGTTCATTCATCATTTTAAAAATCCAAAGTATCGGTAGACAGAAAGAAGTTATTGGAAAGATCTCAAAAATAATCAATGTTACCAGACATCGATGCTGAGTTGTTGACCAAATAGGAAATAATTCTGTGTTTTAGTTTGAGAAAAATAAGTGTGACTAAAACATTTTCAGACAACGTGATTGCAATACATCCCTCACTTTTAGAGTGGAGCAATAAAAATAAGTGAAGTAGAAATTGCTTACCCTTTTTGGAGCACCTTTTTTTATCCTAAAACTGGCTGATTGATGCTAAATACACCATTTTATTTTATTTTCTTGCTGTTTTTCCTTTTATCTGTTGGCCATGGTGTTGAAGACCTGTTTTAAACTTATCAATTTGATTGTCCACTAAGTAAAATGCTATGTTTTAACAATATAAAAATAAGAAAATATGGTAAGATTACCAATGAGATAATTCTTTACCAGAAACCAAATGACATAGATATTACCAACTATAGGTCACCGTACAGCCTTCAACAATGAGCAAAATCCATACAGTAAAGTCAGCTGTATGCATATTGTACAATAAAAGTATTGAAATACTTATCATTTGTAATACTGCAATCGGTTTCGAGGAGAAATTTAAATTTCCTATAAAATGAATTCCACTGAAAACAAGTCATTATATTTATATGTCACATATCACTCTGCCAAACATTGTAAATAACCAGGTAAACACTAAACTGATTCTGTTTTGGAGTTTGTTTCCTTTGCAATAGCAGTTTATACCTATCTCATACAGAATTTGATTTAATAGGCATAAACATGAAAATTAGCCAAAAATTGTCAGTTAAGGGCAATAACTCCTTGGTGCAAACAGGAAATCTGTAGATCTCGACATTCTAAGCATGTTTGCCACTGTCAGATAAGTTCTTTTGTAGTTTATAAGACATATGACAATTAATGCATGTTACCCAGCTGTTCTTTTTTAGCCAAGGCAGCCATTATTCTTGACAGACAAGAGTAAAATACAAAAACTTTGTATTGGATATGCAAAGGAACAGTTCAAAACAGTTTTGCAGGTTCAGTGGGAAAGATTTTAGAAAAAGTTTACAACAACAGACCTAATAGACCTAGAAGGGCTAAACACTAGTCTTATACTGCCACATGTAAATTTGTTTTGTTGAACTGGTATTGTTTAAATTCCTGTATTTCAGTTTCCAATTGTTGTTTCCTCAACATAGTTTATTAAGTGCTAAAAGAACACCTTTTTTTTTTAATTGTCACAGATAGACATTTTGTTCTTTACTTATATTTTTCTTCCCATAAAATTATTTGCCTAAACCTCATTTCTCAATCTGCTGCTATTGGCCATTTTTAGAGGTTTTTTTTGAAACACTAGCACAGAGGTCAAAGTGAAATATTTCCTGTTTGATAGAAAAGTTAATACTACTATAAAGATATGTTTCAGAGATACTGTATTATGTGAGGCTGGTGAGAATTAAAAAACAAGAATATACAAGTTATTTTTGATCCTGAAGATTAAAAAAGTCAGGTCTTCAGATCATAAAACTAACAAATAAAAAACTATGCCCAACAATAAAATGAGTCAAGGTTTTAACAAACATAAATTTATTTGTCCTTATAATACACTAATTCAAACAAATATCGTTCTTTTCACAATGTTTTTTTTTTAAGATTCAAACTGTCAGAGCCATCTACACAGCTTCAGGTGACTTTCGTCGTTCCCAGATCATTCTATGCTTTTGTTTCATGTAAGCCTCAACAACAGTAGAATTATATCCTAAATCACCATCTACAAAGGATGAATAAGTTATACTTAAAAAACATAAAAGAATAAAATCCATGTTGTATAAATCACCATCTACAAAGGATGAATAAGTTATACTTATAAAACATGCAAGAATAAAATCAAAAGTTGTAAAATCTCAGTATTCTTTAAAAGACTTTAAAAAATGTTCTCTTCACACAAGGATAACTTTTTTTACAAGAAAAGATTAGGTGCACAACCACATAGTGACATGCTACCTGAGAAGTCTGAATACATTACAAGAAATGTTTTCCAAAATTTGGACTATAAAAAAAGGTGTGCAATATATTGCAAGTAATGTTTTCAAAAATTTGTACTGCAATAAAAAAGGTGTGCAAGTTTCAATGTAACAGGGTTGGGAAGGTGAGCTGTGGCTATAGTTTATTAAGTTACATTAGTGTAGTATTTTCATACATTCACATAAACATGTGTACCAAATTGTACCAAACTACCATCATTATGACAATTGATGGAACTGTGTCCCTATTTAAAGTGTACTCAAGTCTAATATTTCACTTCAGTAATCTGATGACCATTCTATTTTGATATTTTTATTAAACTTGTTTTCAATATCTAATCACTGCCAAAAATTCTATTTATCCATTTTCCAAATAAAGTTTAGTACAATTTATAGCTTAGGGTAAATGAGATTCAAACTGGACCTTGATCACTGACCCTTGAAATGTGGTCCATGTGAGGAGACTTCTATCTGATGGACATGTGGATGTTGCGAGGAACTTATACACAAAACATAGTTATCCTATTACTCATATAAAGTGAACATTTCACATGACCAAACAATTTTTTTTCTAGAAGTCACTGAACCATAAAAATAAGGTCAAGGACATCAAACATATGACAGATGGAAAGTTTGTAACAAAAGACATCTTTATACCAGGTATGAAGCATTTCGTTTCTACCTTCTTAAAAATAAAGCTTTATCAAAATAATTTATTAGTTGTCATAGAACACTTCCTTATTTCTGTCTTAAACTTTACATGTACTGATTAAAGTTTGATTTTGTATAAATAACATAAATTGTGTAATGCTAACAAGTTCAGATTGGTTAAAAATGTTAATGACAATGAATAATGCAGTCTTCATTTTAGTTAAGGTGGTACCCAACACCTTAACTTAAATCAATTTGGCTTGTTTAATTTTCATAAGTTTAGACAAAATATTTACTTTGATCCTTTGAAAACAAATATAAAAATTTCAAAACAAAAGAACCAATCACTTCATCAGAAAAAAATAGTTGGATACATAGCAGTTTGACAAACACTAATTTTGATCATTGAGAAGCTTAATATATCCTTAACAATACAACGTGATTAAAACGTTTAGCTGATTTTACAGAGTTATCTCCATGTAGTGTTATGTACCACCTTAATAAAAAAATCTTACAACACAGGACAGTACAAATATTGTTGTACCAGCAAAATTTTTCTTAAAGACAGATTTTTTATGGCTTTGTAGGTCAAAGTTTTTTTGTGAAGAAAGATTATTTTGATGAGAGAAACAATAGTGTTGGAAGACATACATTTTATAAACCAGTTTGTAGCTGCCTCCTCACTCACTGCTGCTATGGATGCACATTTAACAGGAGCGTCTTCTCCCTCATAGTAATTACAATCTATATAACGATCTTTTAATATTCTTACAATTTTACTGTCCACCATTCTGAAAATATGAAAAGAAGACCTTATTGATAACTTTAATTTGTACCTTTATATGAAATGAAAGGAATGCAATAATTAGTAATGAAAATGAGATTTGTTTTAGTTTTTTTACATCATAGTTTAAATTACTTTTGATATGCATGTTATATTTATTTACAGTACCAATACAAATACCTGAACAGTTCTCATCAACAGTTCTCATCAACAGGATCTTTAATTTGTTTGGATTGTCAAATTTGGCAGACTATCTTAAATCTACAATCAATGTCAAATTTCCATAATGATACAAAAATATAAAGATGACACACAACCATCACTTTCAAACAGGGATAAACTAGCTTTTTGATTCTAAAAATTGATAAATAAATTAAGCATTGACTGCCAAAGATTTGCCAACAACTCCTTGTCTCCTGACAACAATTCTTTTTTACAAAATACATCAGGGGCGGATCCAATTTTTCGAAAGTGGGGGCAAAGTATGTAAACTTCGGCGAGTGGAGCGAGGCGAAAAAATTTTGAACCTTTTTTTGTTTAAAAAACATAAAATAAGTGTAAATGATGCACCTTTTTAATTTATTCCTGACGTGAGCCATGTAAATGCTATAGTTTAAGTGTAAGGGTTAGACATTTAAATGCTGTGTTCTTCCCATTAATTGTCTATTATAAAATGATTGGATGGATCCAAAGATATGGACACAGACACGGAAAATTCTCGTTTCTTGTATGTTTAGTTAGCGTAACCTCGCAGATTTCTTGTTGTAAACAAGATATGCGCCGGGCTATTATATGAAATTTACAAGATGACCAACACGAGTTGGTACTTGAAAAAAGTATTCAATATATCAGTTCGGCGAAACAGAAATTCTGGTCAGATATGGGATTCACGGCATGCAACTCCCTCCCCAAATAAATTACGCCTGTTTTTCATCCATCATGTAAATATAGTCTACATAATTATGTTGGAAAGTTTTGTTTCTGAAAGCAAAAAAGTGGACAAGATTATTGTTTTCAATCCAGATAGTCATACGACCAGCATTTTTGTTTAAGACAAAATCAGGGTCAGAGAATTTTTCTTTCGAATATCTCAAGACTGCTTCCTCAAATCAAATGTTCTGTACCATAAACTTTAAGTCTATCTAAAGCTCACTGTCTGAGAACATTATTCAGCTATGTTATAAATAGGCTCGGGCATGTGGGGTTATATATGCTTCCGTTAGTAAATAATATTGCTGTATATTTTTTTCCCTTAGAGTGTAATAGCGTATTTACTTTCTGTTTGGTGGAATTGTGAAATAGAAGTCCATATACGTTCTTGCTTAAAATTTTGTCGCTTTGAAGGTGTCATTCTTGTCATCCTTAGCCTAAGCAATGTGTTACTGTAATTTGAATTTCAAAATGAGTGGGTGAAGTTTTTTCTACGCACTGGTGTACTCCATCGTAGCGAATCACAAATAGTATATTACCGTAATTATGAGCGAAAAATATCATAATATGTAAAGAATTGTCGCATAAAAATTAAATACACGGGAAATGGCTAAGTCTAGTCTGATTAACAGTCATTTTACAAAAAAAAAAAAAAAAAGTGCAAGCAAAGGGGGGCGTACGCCCTCTACGCCCCCCTCTGGATCCGCCACTGTACAAAATACATGAAGATATGAAATCAGGCAACCACTGACAAAGTCCTTGATTGTGGCAAGCTTAAACTAATAATTACTATACTCTAAAATCTCATCCCTATACTGTTTCAATCTCATCCAATGGACTTACAAAAGGTTCAAGAAAGAACACACAGTTGACTCTCATTGTCTCAAACTAATTTCAAATTTCATGTTCTCTCAAATCTAAATGTATGTCTATCCCAATTTAAAGATTTACTTTATATTTACTCCTGATGTCTCAAAATTCTTGCAATTTCAATTTGTTTTAGTCACTCACAGTCAGTCGGATAAACTTTTATGTAACAAGAGTGAACTCACTGAACTGTATGTTCAAATATATGACAGAAAAAGTACTTTAATTTGTTAGTTATATTCAAGTAAAATATAAACAAAAACAGGAGTACCGATACAAGAAAAACGATATAAATCATATAATGGTCACAGTTACCAGTGGATATGATGTCATGACCATTCTTCCTTCTTCTAACGTAGATGAACTTACTTGTCTCTTTTCCACTGTTCCTGTGCTTCATATATACATGCTGTTTCATTTACATCACACTGATCAATTGTTGGTACTCGGTTAAACCTTCTGTGGTAGTATGGGTACTTTTTCTGGAATGGTTGAACAAATGTTTCTGTAATGATAAAAAAATTCTTTACAGTACAACATATTTGTCTGCTTAAGCATTCAAATATTTTTACATTTCAGGCTTTCAATTTTTATGCTGTTGAGGGTTCCTGATAAAAGTAGATTCAGAAAAGCATGCAAGACTAAAGTGGCGGATAAAGAAGGCTTACACACATTCCCCCTTTTTAGATTGGAATATAGTATCCTTTTCAAACATAAACTCATACTCACTTTATGAAATTTTCCCTCCACTTAAAAAATATCTGGAAAACCCCCCTACTTTGGGCACAACAAATGTATATAGAACTAGTGTTATTTTCATTCTGCTAAGACTAGCCATCACCAAACAATCATTACTTGACAATTACATGTAATGTGACATACAATTCAAGAATCAGAATTGAGATTAGTATACCTTATAAATATAAAACAGTTGTGATGATATTTTTTTTTTCTAATCAGTCGTTACCAAATAGTAATTACATGTATACAAAAAGTCGCCAAGAGTCCAAATACTGTGAAAGTACTTTCATTTTTGGGTCAAGATTTTAGTGGTTTGAGCAAAAGTTATGTGTTCATGGGTTTTTAAATTCATGGATTTTAGTCTTCTAAAAAAAAAAAGGAGAAAAGAATTGAGGCCATGATAACCACACGTTACATTATATTTTATAATAATTTTATGACATTGCAAAATGAGATGTTCATATTAACTTACTAGACTGTAGTTCGTCTTTAAAAACTGACAATGTTCAACAAATTTAAAGTAAAATAATTGATTTCAGAAACAAACCAATTCATCTATGCTTACAAAGGAGTAGGTTCAGTAAGACCCCTTTTTGGCCCCAAAATATAGCAGTTTTAGAAAATTGTGAAAATGTAATCGTTTAGATATTTTTTTGAAAAGTAGAATGCTTCTGCTACATAAATATGGGCTGCTTTTGACAATACAATGCACATATATCGGGTACTAGCATCATTAAGTCATGCTAAATTACTGAAATCTTCACAATTGTAGCATTTTAGTTAAATTTTAGACTGTTTCCGTCTTAAATGAAAGTGGCCGCATTCGTGTTCATTCATAATATTGAAATGTAAGTTGTATTTGATGATAATACATAATATATATAAAGGTTGATGATGAACACGGGTGCGGCCACTTTCATTTTTGACAAAAACCATCTGAAAAGTGATGATTTTTGGCATATTTGATAGATTGTTCATATTTAAGCTTGAATCAGAGCGTTTTTAATGACTTAATAAGTTAAAATCTTTCACATAAACTAATTGAATCAATTGAAATAGACCTTTCGTTAGATGAACTTGAAAATTGAGGCCGAAATCGGCCCTTACCGGACCTACTCCTTTACTCGATTGAAGGAAATTGCAAAGTAAACATTTAAATTATTGCACACATGTAAATCGTAGTAATGACACTAGTTAGCCCAAGATCGAGTGATCAACAAATAATTAGACTATCAAAGGTGTTAATTAGGCCATAAACATGTAACTTAACATGCTTAAAGAGAACTTTTACATAAACAAATGTTATAAATGTACTTTGAATTGTAATATTTATTCTTATCAAAAGCTTGCCCAACCTGAAATTACTAATTATGAGGCTAAAAAATAACACTTTATCCTAGCAAATCATGACCAGAAATCTGACTTTCATCAATAAAATTTCATTTTTTTTAAATTGAAAGATCACAAGTTTGAGCTTTTAACAAAGCTGTGGACCACATCGCTCTATCCTAATTTAAAGTAATATGGGTGTATGTGGTTGTTGATTTAGTATTGGAAATTTGGTATTTTTAAGAAATCGATTAATATAAAATAGATTTTTTAGACTTGGAATATCAATTTTTGTATATATATTTTTTTCTGCTTGAAAACAATTATGTGATTGTGGGTGCATTGGACAGAATGTGAACTTTATTGAACAAAATAAAGTCATTACAGAGACTGTGATTATTAAACTTTAAACTTTAAAATTTATTTTACACATTGTAATTCAAAGTTGAGGTGTAATGGGATATGTTTCAATTATTCTGGGAATGTTATGCATAAACCTTCAGAACATTAACTTATAACATAATGTTGCTATGGCAACCACAGCTGTATATTTCTTAGTCATTATTAAAATACTATCTGAATAATCAAGTCTTGCTCATCAGATCTTTAATACAGGAACCCAAAGGCATTTTTATTTGATTATACCATAATACATGTACATGTAGCTGAGAACAGTATATCTAACAATATATATGTTCCTTGTAATAAGTACTTCTATGAGTAAGCATGAAAATTAACTATAATTGAACACTTGAACACTGAGGTGAAAACATGGAAGCATCTTGAGTTTACAAACTTGGTGAAGCGGGAAACAAAAATATAAATTGGCATTTCAACATTTGTGCAAGAAACAATTTTATCACCTTCTGCAGGACCGGCAAAATCCAGTTAAGGGGGTCTCTTGGGGGTTCCAATCCGGGATCCCGCTTACTGTTTTGTCAGATTCCCGTATCCCGCTTAGATGACTCAATAAGTTGACTTTCACGTGTCACGCTTACAAAAAATCAGCAATCCCGCGTCACACTTAGACCCCAATGAGACCCACAGTTAAAACTAAAGTTATGAATTTTCTAAATCATACAATGCATTTGAATTGATTATTCTATTTATCTAGAGCATGCCAGACTTGGGGTAATTGTAATTGTAATCGTTAATCAGCTGTAATTGATTACAATTTTTCAAGTAATCATTGTAATCATTAATCAGCCAAAAATCTGATTACATGTAATTTAATTTAATCAATTACTTTTCAAAATACCCTGTAATTCTGATTACTTTCTGATTACATTCTGATTACAGTGATATTTTTAAAGGTGTTTATGGTCAAGAAATCAACCTTTTTTTAAGATAGTTTGGTTTACTTTATAAAGCATGTTGATTTATTTGTATACTTCAGTAAAAATAAACTGTTACAGTATTGAAAAGTCATCATTATCCTAAGAAGAGACATATAAATACAATTATATTTCTTTGGCCTAAGTAAAAGATATTTTACATATATTGACAATTTAAAGATGTACATACACTACAGCTCAGGTGGATTTTGCTTTGTCCACCGGCCCACCATGGGAGTGGGCACTGGGTGGGCAAAATTGCTACCTTGTCCACTCTAAGAGGTTAGAGGACAAAAAGCAAACTCTTTCAAAAGCTTTATTCAATTGAAGTCAAAATAATTCAGAGATCAATGATGATAAAGTGTAATGGTAGTGCCACAATGTTCATGTATGTATGTAGTGAACTTGAATCATGGTTTATTAAATAGATGGAAGTTTAAAGTTATCATTTTATAATGCATCAAACATAATCCTTTCTAAAAATGCAAAAGTTATATTAAACTTTTATTCATTCAAATTATTTTATTTTTTTATTCATTGTAATTAGATGTAATCATGATTACTTTGTCAATGTAATCATTAATTTAATCAGACACTTTCAGAAATGATGTAATTGTTAATTTAATTTAATCGTACAAATGACAAAGTAATTGTAATTTAATCAATTACATTGAAAGTAATCGGACCCATCTCTGGAGCATGCTATGCCTTAAATTTTTTCCAGATGCACAGGTTTGTCTGTACTCTGAGTAAATTTTGAGGTGAAAATACGGCCATTTTAGCCATAGGGTCCACATGAACCTTAAACAGTTAAAGTATAACAAAACCGACTTTCCGTGCCTTATATAACAAATTATTGTTCCATACTATAGCAAATTTACCTGACCATATCGGGAAATAGGTATTTAGTCAGATCTTAACACATACTTGTGATTTGTTTAAACCAGTTTTGATAAAAATAAACAAAGAAATGTCGAAATATTCAGAACTTAATTAAATCCGTATTTCGGTAAAATGGTGCAAGCCTACGATTTTTATTGCGTCTTACACTTTGAAAAGCGAATAATCTTTTTAACACTACTTTATTCAAATATTATAGTGTAAAACTTAATTTTGAGCTATGAAAGTCAAGTGGCTCGAGCATTTTACTGAGGAAGTTTTAACAAATTGCAAAGAAATATTTTTACAGTGGGTTAGCTTTCATTAGTCTTCACTATCTATAGATTAACAACTTTTTGTTATATTTATAATTTAGAATCATCATTGAAGGTGGAGCATGATTGCAGAGTTAATTAATTATACTGATGTGCCATTTGTATGCAAGAGTGACATTCCGTTGTATTATGTGCCAATTCAAAAAAGTTATGCGAGTATAGTCTCCCCTTAACAGGTTCATTTTTTTATAATTAAGTTTAGGTTTCTGATATAATTTTGAATAATTACAAAATGTATTAATTCAATATATTTCAGTTTTTATACGACCGCAAAAACTTTAATTTTTTGGTCGTATATTGCTATCACGTTGGCGTCGTCGTCTGCGTCGTCGTCGTCCGAATACTTTTAGTTTTCGCACTCTAACTTTAGTAAAAGTGAATAGAAATCAATGAAATTTTAACACAAGGTTTATGACCACAAAAGGAAGGTTAAGATTGATTTTGGGAGTTTTGGTCCCAACATTTTAGGAATTAAGGGCCAAAAAGGGCCCAAATAAGCATTTTCTTGGTTTTCGCACTATAACTTTAGTTTAAGTGAATAGAAATCTATGAAATTTTGACACAAGGTTTATGACCACAAAAGGAAGGTTGGGATTGATTTTGGGAGTTTCGGTTCCAACAGTTTAGGAATTAAGGGCCAAAAAAGGGCCCAAATAAGCATTATTCTTGGTTTTCGCACAATAACTTTAGTATTAGTAAATAGAAATCAATGAAATTTTAAAACAAGGTTTATGACCACAAAAGGAAGGTTGGGATTGATTTTTTAAGTTGAGGTCACAACAGTTTATGAATTAGGGGCCAAAAAGGGCCCAAATAAGCATTATTCTTGGTTTTCGCACAATAACTTTAGTATAAGTAAATAGAAATCTATGAAATTTAAACACAAGGTTTATGACCATAAAAGGAAGGTTGGGTTTGATTTTGGGAGTTTTGGTCCTAGCAGTTTAGGAATAAGGGGCCCAAAGGGTCCAAAATTGAACTTTGTGTGATTTCATCAAAAATTGATTAATTGGGGTTCTTTGATATGCCGAATCTAACAATGTATGTAGATTCTTAATTTTTGGTCCCGTTTTCAAATTGGTCTACATTAAGGTCCAAAGGGTCCAAAATTAAACTTAGTTTGATTTTAACAAAAATTGAATCCTTGGGGTTCTTTGATATGCTGAATTTAAAAATGTACTTAGATTTTTTAATTATTGGCCTAATTTTCAAGTTGGTCCAAATGGGGGTCCAAAATTAAACTTTGTTTGATTGCATCAAAAATTGAATAAATGGGTTCTTTGATATGCCAAATCTAACTGTGTATGTAGATTCTTAATTTTTGGTCCAGTTTTCAAATTGGTCTACATTAAGGTCCAAAGGGTCCAAAATTAAACTAAGTTTGATTTTAACAAAAATTAAATTCTTGGGCTTATTTGATATGCTTTATCTAAATATGTACTTTGATTTTTGATTATGGGCCCAGTTTTCAAGTT
Source organism: Mytilus edulis (assembly GCA_019925275.1). Classification (NCBI taxonomy): domain Eukaryota; kingdom Metazoa; phylum Mollusca; class Bivalvia; order Mytilida; family Mytilidae; genus Mytilus; species Mytilus edulis. Next base: position 88,279,456 of record CM034356.1, on the reverse strand, counting down.
GGTCCAAATCAGGATTCCATATCAAGTATTGTGCAATAGCAAGAAATTTTCAATTGCACAGTATTGCACAATAGCTAGAAATATCTAATTGCACAATATTGTGCAATAGCAATTAATTTTCAATTGGAGTTATCTTTCTTTGTATAGAATAGTAGTTGATAATATATGTTGGAAATTTGCCAGACATGACTATGATGTCATTTTCTATTTTTATTTTCCAATAACTTTATGTAAATAACTTCATTGGAAATTTGCCAATATAAAATGTAGCTGATGAAGCTTTTTTTCCTTATCTTATCTAAAATGTTTTTAGATAATGTATGTTGGACATTTGCCAGACATGACTATGATGTCATTTTCTATTTTTATTTGCCAATAACTTTATGTAAATAACTTCTTTGGAAATTTGCCAATATAAAATGTTGCTGATGAAGTTTTTTTTATTGTTTTATACAATAAACAATGTATATTCACTTTTACTACCAACCAATCTTTACCATTCAGTGATAACAAGCACTTTATTTTACATTTTAATATTTTATGATGTATTTAAAAGAGTAGTTATTGTTGCAAACTCCATTAGAAATTTGAATTGATATCAGTTTTGGAAAAAGGGAAACGGGGATGTGAAAAAAAAGGAGGGGGGGGGGGTTTAAATTTTTCTCATTTCAGATTCATAAATAAAAAGAAAATTTCTTCAAACATTTTTTTGAGAGGATTAATATTCAACAGCATAGTGAATTGCTCAAAGGCAAAAAAAAACTTTTAAGTTCATTAGACCACATTCATTCTGTGTCAGAAACCTATGCTGTGTCAACTATTTAATTTTAGATTTAAAAAGTTTTAAGAAGAAATCTTTAATTGATTTGTAAAATCTTGACATTTGTTTTGTGTAAAAAAAAACATGTAATGTCAAAAATTTGATCACAATCCAAATTCAGAGCTGTATCACGCTTAAATGTTTTATCCATACTTGCCCCAACTGTTCAGGGTTCGACCTCTGCGGTCGTATAAAGCTGCGCCCTGCGGAGCACCTGGTTGTTATTGGTGTATCAAAAACATTGATGTACGAATATAATTTCATAAATTTGAAACGTTTAAAATGATTATATACCAATATAAAGAACCGTTCATCATTTTTGAAAAAGACTATGAACGAATATCGAATTATTTACCTTCCCTTGATGAGGGGGGATAGGAAGGGTCCTGATCCCGAAATCCCGGACTTAAAAAAACGAAATCCCGAGGTCCCGAATTTAAATAAAGTAAATCCTGACGTCCCGAAATCCGAAAAAAAAGGATTCCCGAATCCCGAAAGGGTCAATCCCGAAATCCCGAGCTTAAAAACACCTGATCCCGGAGTCCCGATAAAGGTCCTATCCCCCCTCCTTGATGATAGATTGATTGAGACATGAACCAGCGTAATCTAATGGTAATCACAGAGAGGGACCAGCAAGCAATTTTTAATTGTAGCTTATTCAACCTCAAAAAAATCCACTATAAACGACTGTTACTTTGTACAAATATAAGGACTTTGTTAGCTAAATCTACAAATTTTATTAGATTTTTTATTGCAAAAGATTAATAATATGCTACATACTAGTTAAAGAAGACAACTCATTTACCCTTAACCCAAGATGTAGGACCATCAAGAATTTTGTACATTGCCACCAGACCACGATCTACTCCTTTTGGGGACCTTTCCTCATTATTTGCCATTTCATTCAGTTCATCCACAGAATACCAATACGGAATCCTTCATAAATGACCTTCACCGATACCTTTTCTGTTTTACGGCATTACCCTGGAATAAAATATCATATATAATGAGGTCATATAATTAAATCAACAAGTGGAAAGAAACAGTTTGGGTTTGAATGCTATAATCGAGCGTATAAGACATTATTATTCAGTTTAATAAGTGTTGCCCTTTAGCTGGTTGTCGTAATGGTGAGGCCGTAGGCTTGAAGGGTAAATTACGGAAAATATTTTTTTTTAATATGTTTCTTTTTGATTACTTTTATAGAAAAGGGAGATACAGTCATGACTTAAATTTCTTCTTGAAGTCGATTTTTTTATCTTCATTGATGTAGTTCAAATATTCTTTATTGAAAGTTTGATGATTTATATTTCCTTATTGTACCTCGTCTGTGGGAAAGCGGAAGTTGCCGTACACTTAAGCTTTCTTTTTGCATGCCGAATTCAGACGATGGTAACGTGTACTTTCTATCCGTTAAAATCCGTTCATTTTCAACGATATAAATGACAATTTTATAGCCTCATTTGCAAAATTAAACATTTAATTACATCTCACTTAGTTTTGAATTAAGTTTGAGGCATATTTTATATTTAAAACTGTCCTCGCGCGGATGTCTGAAAACTTACCATTTGCCGAAAAAGTTGCAACTTCACTTATGTCCTTCTTTGATTATAAGTATATCTTTAAAACCGAATACCAAGTACAGTTTTTACTTAGTGTTGTGTTATTAATTTTACCAATTTGTTCGTAGAATTTAAACCCGATCCCTTGGTTCTTTTAGGTTTATGGGTATGGCCATTTTTGTACGAAATTTTCAAACTTCAATTGTATCAAAACTATAGATGTGATTAATCATTTTGTACATATACCGAGGGGAAACTTGATGCAAAGCATTATTATTTACTGTTTCATTGCATTAAATAGAAAGAGAGTACTTTGTGGCAAATAAACCAAGATTTTTATAGAAAATCCACAGCCTTTATTACAGAGATTTTTGTTAAAAAATTTAAAACATAGATTACTTACTTGCTTTTCTATGATTTGCTAGTATCTATTTTTTACAAAAAGTTCTAACCAACCTGTAAATTCCAAAATACCTGGTGCTGAGTCACTAAAAGGTGTACTTGATTTGGTCCATATTTTTGTTTGTTTTAACCAATAACTACTTTAATAAACTTGTTATAAGGAAATCAATGCTAGCACTGCATGCAATACTCCTATATCTATCAGTCATCAAATTGCTAAATTTGAGATTACAAGGATGAAGGCTGTGGATTTTCTATAAAATTTCCATATGTTTAACATTGAATCAACACAAGGGTACATAATCCTTATAGCAAGACGAGTTAAATTGCCCCATTCTCGTTAACCAACTCTCCTTATTTAATGAAAAAGAATTAATTCCAGACAACTCGCCAAACTAAAATTATTCACAGAAATGCTGATATTTCTGCTCGATTTGCACCAATAGAAAAAGCAAAGATGACAGACTGAGAAAAGACCATACACCATATCGCTAATCCCAGCTGACTTTTGACACATTCAACAATCACTTTTCCATTGTGGCATCGGATATTATTTTGTTTTATGATGTTGAAATTTTACGGGAGGTTGTGTGATGTCCAGTAATGGCAGACAAATAGCGATAAGGTGTATTACAGAGCATATTAAAGGACTTGAAAACTGCCATCGCTCCACAATTTGTGTACATGTTAGTCTTGAGAGATTACAGTTTTGAATATTGCTCAGCTCATAAATTCCATAGGCAAAGTTGTTAGTGTTTTTGTAGCTCTTCCTGTAGACAGTTTCCGTCAATTTTTTAATTTGGCTGTCTTTAGTGCTGGCCAAGTATACTTTTCCTCCATCTGTTGTGAATTTCAAAAACTGCATTGCGACTTGAACATGTGTAACAGAACTTGTTTATTCTTATATGACCGCTAAAATTTAAAAACATTTGGTCGTATATAAGTAATTTAGAGAAATTGAATGTACACAAGTGTTTTGATATCTGAATATAATAAATTGTTAATCAAATTGTAAGAAGAGTCCTCATATTTTCTCATATTTTATTTTTATATTTTCAGTCTCATAGAAAATTCTCGGCTCCTCGGCACGGTTCCAAAGGCTTCCTCCCCAAGAAGAGGGCCAAACGCCACCGTGGAAAAGTGAAGTCATTTCCCAATGATGACAAGAACAAGCCAGTTCATCTCACAGCATTTATTGGATACAAGGCTGGAATGTCCCATATTGTCAGAGAAGTTGATAGACCAGGATCCAGTATGTTGTTTTTAAAGTTATTTTATAGTTAATATAAAAGAATATTATCAGACTACATGTATTAAATCTAGTACCATAAGTGTTCTTCCTGGAAGGTTTTTGAATGCAACGCATTGCTATTCATATCTATATAGTTTCTAATTTCCTGTTCCTTAACACTTTTACCCGAAAATATGATCAAATATCAAGGTAGTATACAAGCTTTTCAAATGGTATAAACATTTCACTGATGGAAACTAGGTCCGTGACAATTTTGTAACTTATTCTCTAAGATTCAATAAAATGCCAGCTTCAATTTTGCAAACGATTTCAGATGTTTGATGGGGCAATCACCAGTGCTCCTGCCTATAAGTCTGATGACATTTTTCCTAGACTGGGTCTTCGGACTACTCGTTCAGACTATTTTGATTAATATAAAATTTAATAAATCATGTGGTTATTTTAAAGTTGATATATACAAACTGACATTTCAATTTTATTTTATAGAATCTCACAAAAAAAGATCGTAGAAGCTGTAACTATTTTGGAAGCACCCCCCATGATGGTTGTAGGTGTCGTTGGATATATTGAAACTCCAAGTGGTTTAAGAGCATTTAAAACCATCTTTGCTGAACATCTTAGTGAAGAGTGCAAAAGACGTTTCTACAAGAATTGGTATGAACAAAAGTTCTTTATATATTGCTTTAAAAATGATAATTCACGGAAATTTATTGGCACAACACAGGGCCTATGTGTGTGATCTCTGTCATTATCTCTATGGATTTTCATTTCTCACAATTTGATTATTTAAAAATTCAAGAGCAATTGAAAGACATATTTTGGAATTTGTTTCTCATGGAAATCATTGTTACCAGGGAATGTAGTTTTGAAATTCCAATTTGAATAATTGTACAGAGAGGGCCTTTATAATAATTAATATTAGAGCTATGAGCTAAAATCTAAACTTAGTAGAACAGACTGGATGATTAACATAGTATATCTGTCTAAAGGTTGTTGAAAGTTCAGGATTGATATACATATAATTATACATTTATTGAATAGAACTGATTTGCTAATTTATTTTGTGCACTCTTTTTCTTTTTCAATATTTACAGGTGATTGATGCCAAGAGATTGACAGTGTCTCATTATCAATCACTAGGAAAGTGGCTCAACTTGAAGCTCCTCTTGGTTTTAAACCAATGAGCTTGTTACAATGACGTTTCCGCTCATGAATATAATTTCATGATGAAACGGTTCATATTTATTTAAGGTACCGATCAAAGAAGAAGGCATTCTCCAAGTCTGCCAAGAAATGGCAGGATGAGGCTGGAAAGAAAGAGATAGAGCGTGACTTCAACAAGATGAAGAAGTACTGTAGAGTCATCCGAGTCCTTGCACATACTCAGGTAAGGCAATTATTTCGACGCAAAATGTAGAAACAGTACAGTCCAGTGTATCCGCGCACCTAAGACTTGTGATTTCACTTCGTTTAACTAATAAAACCAACAATTGGATAATACTTTTATTTCATAAAATCTTCTGTTTGTATGGTTTCACCTTCAAGATTTTGTGTAATGTATGTCCAAAATTAGGGAAACCCCTGTTCTGAGAGTTCCTCAAATGTCTGGTGATATGGTGCATGCCTTCCAAAAATATCTTATTTTGAATAAAAGAAAGATTTTCTACTACAAAATTTGGCTGAATGTTAACCAAGCACACTGCCAAGGATATATAGCAAAAGTTGTTTCCATCTAATATAAATTTGACTTAAATAACACGAATTTTATCTGATGATGTAATTATTTTAATGGAAATTGGCCAAATATTGTAAATCAAGGGATTGAAGTTGTTTATTTGATGAAATCCGCTAATGCACTGCATCACCGGCCGCGGGGACACTGGGGACTCCACTGTATGTCTTTAAAGAAACACCACAGTAATCTTAATTTGTGGTAGCGAGCTGATTGAGTGCAAGAGGTCTGGTTTAAATACCTGGTGCAGTCTAACCAAAACTGCTGTTCAAAACGACACAGGTTACATGACAACACTCAAGACATAATAAATGCAAGAACTATAGAAACTTGTTTCTAATTTCTGGATAATAGACTCTTGGAAAGTAGAAAAAAATCATTGAAAAATACAGAAATAAAAACAGTGAGAGAAAAAAATCTAAATGATGTGTTATTACCAGATAGGCCCTTTCTAGTATTTGAATCTAATACAGCATAGCATAAACATCAAAATATTGATCAACCCTAAATGAAAATATCATTCTTTCTATTTCTGGTGGCATGATTTACGTTGTGGTGTTAAGCTTATATAATATAGTACTGAACATTGTCTTTATTGCAGACCAAGTTGATGAAGAAACGTCAAAAGAAAGCCCACATTATGGAGATCCAAGTTAATGGTGGTACCATCTCCCAGAAAGTAGACTGGGCTAGAGATTACTTTGAAAAGAGCATCCCAGTAAAGAATGTGTTTGCCCAGGATGAAAACATTGATATCATTGGTGTAACCAAGGGTAAAGGAGTAAAAGGTAAGATTGTAAACAAAAGAAAGGTGTTGAATAACATTCTGTGTCAAAAAGTTTTAAAATCATTAGTACAGAAACTAAACTTGTCCCCCTATATGGCTACAAATTTTTCTATGCCCCACCTACGATAGTAGAGGGGCATTATGTTTTCTGGTCTGTTCGTTCGTCCGTCTGTCCCGCTTCAGGTTTAAGTTTTTGGTCGAGGTAGTTTTTTATGAAGTTGAAGTCCAATCGACTTCAAACTTGGTACACATGTTCCCTATGATATGATCTTTCTAATTTTAATGCCAAATTAGAGATTTTACCCCAATTTCACGGTCCACTGAACATAGAAAATGATAGTGCGAGTGGGGCATTCGTGTACTGAGGACACATTCTTGTTTTAATTTTCACCTAGTCCAAATCAATAATTGCTAGTCTGGGGCATAAGACTAGTGGCTAACAGTGCAGACTGGTACAAGTATTACAGTAGCTTTCTTCTAAAGAGGCTGTTTATTACATCAGTTCAAATCATGAAGAATTTTGTCATATTTTATATAACATCTGTTGAACTTGTGTTCTTAGATTGAGTTTCTGTTAGATCTGTCTCGTGACTACTGAAAGATCCACTCGTGTTTAAAGGATAAATGCAAAAATATCAAAAGTATTGGTAAAGCTCTCTGTGACAACTCCCAACATTATCCTCCAGTTTAATATATATAATGTATTATGTTAATAGGTGTAACATCCAGATGGCACTGTAAGAAATTGCCAAGGAAGACCCACAAAGGTCTACGTAAGGTAGCCTGTATTGGAGCTTGGCATCCAAGTCGTGTCCAGTTCACTGTGGCCAGAGCTGGACAGAAGGGTTACCATCACAGGACTGAAATCAACAAAAAGATCTATCGTCTTGGTGATGGATACCACACTAAGGAGGGCAAGCTTATCACAAGCAATGGTTCTACTGAATATGATGCTGATGAGAAGCCAATCACTCCAATGGGAGGATTCCCTCATTATGGAGAAGTATCAAACGACTTTGTCATGGTTAAGGGATGTTGTGTTGGACCCAAGAAAAGAGTTGTCACACTTAGAAAGGTACATTTTATTTAAACTTCAACAACATTATGAAAAAAATGAATTGCTGTCAATAAAGAATAAAGCAAGTATGTGTTTATATTATAACACTATAAATGTGTTAAGATTATAACACTATAAATGTGTTAATATTATAACACTATAAATGTGTTAATATTATAACACTATAAATGTGATATATACAGTTAATTATTTTTGTTAAATTTGAGAATCAATCAATGATGAAACACATGGAAAGTATCCCTGCCAGGATACTCTGAATTTGATGAAGATTTCACCCATGTTGCCTTCCTTCTGATGATTGATTCTTGAAATACAGTTAAAATAAATACCATCTTGGGAACATAAGCACATCCACATTGTTGCTTTACAATAGTATATAAATTTACATTTTATGTTTGTTTCTGTTTACAGTCTCTCTTGGCATCATTCAAAAAGAAGCAAATGGAGAAGATTGACCTGAAATTCATTGACACCGCCAGTAAATTTGGTCATGGACGTTTCCAGACATTCAAGGAGAAACACAACTTTATGGTAGGTTTACTTGTATACTTTCAGGCATCATTATTTAAATAGATATATGAAGATGTGGTGCAAGTCCCAATGAGACAACTCTCCATCCAAATACAATTTTTAAAAGTAAACCATTATAGGTCAAGGTACAGACTTCAACATAGAGCCTTGGCTCACACCGAAGAAAAAGATATGAAGGGCCCCAAAATTACTAGTGTAAAACCGTTCAAACGGGAAAACCAACGGTCTAATCTATATATAAAAAAACCCGAGAAACATGTAGTAAAGACTATAAATAAAGGGGGTAAAAATAAGTTGTAGGGAGTTACAATATAACCCTTGTTAATTTGGAGCTGTTAATCTAAATGATGAAACACGTGGATGATATCCCTGCCAGGATATCCTGAATTTAGTGAAGATTTAACCATGTTGCCTTCCTTCTGATAGATTAACTATTCAATTGTTGGGCTTTCACAAACACCATACCAGGCAAACTACAGATCACTAAAATGATTTCGGTAATACTTTACAAAATCACTATATAAACGTACATATTTATTACATTTAAGTGTTGTTTTATTTGCATTACTCTTGTAAACAGGATGATACTCTTATTTAAAAAGTATCCACCATGCTCACCTGCATTTCTAATATATGTGTTTTCCTATTTTAGGGTCCACTCAAGAAAGATGCTGTAGCAAAAACAGAGGCTTCTTAGAAATGGGACATTTCAAATGAATAAAAATTCTGTGATGTAATTGTACATGTCCATTTTTGTAAAAGTTTACTCGTCAAATAACTTCATTACTAGTGACACATTTTTATATGGGGCCAGTTGAAGACCAATTGGTGGCCTTTTGCTGTTGTCTGGTCATTGGTCAGGTTGTTGTTTCTTTGACATATTCCTCATTTCCATTCTCAATTTTAGTTGAGTCGTTTCAATAGTGTTGCTATATATGTTCTCATTTGTATGCAATATATACTACTGGATGTTAAACACCAACAAATGAAAAAAATTATCAGTTTATCAATGTGCATGTGGTGTGATTACCAATGAGATGACTATAAATCAGACCAAATGTTGAGGGGTCACCTATTGTATTTTTTACTCATTTCCTTCAACAATTTGAGAGAGAAAACCACCTACAGCATTATGAATTACCAAGAAAAGACCAAGGTATGCAAGTCTGATTTAGAAAAATTATATACAACAGCAAACGAAATAGTGTCAAGATTATGTATCCAGGCACAATGTACACCAGTCACTGCAACTTAACTCGGAAAATTGCAGTTGGTATAAATCTATCCCCACACAATGAAAAAGTTTTTCTCTAGTCCATTCAAAGTTGCCAACAAGAAAAAAAATTGTGTCAAAGATGTTTTCAAATCCCCATTGATATGACATGATTTGGCTTCTTTGCTTTATATCTACAAGTTTGCCCGATTGGCATGCCGCAGTAGGATTGAACAAATATATGGCTGGGTCTTTGTTGCTGTTTTCCAAATTGAAATAGAAATCAGATGTAATTAAATGCCAATGAACAATCACAGATTGTTAAAGTAAGCCATGAGAACTTCAAATCGGAAATCACAGATTGTTAAAGTTAGCCATGAGAACTTCAAATCGGAATCAATAGACCACAATTGAGCGTATATATGTTGTGGCATAAATTCTCGTTTATTTTGTAACTTGTCTTGACACTTCAGAATTGACTTACTACTGAAGGATAGGTTTGAATTGTGGTATACAGTATTCTAGAGTTCCCGGTCATAATGTCCAGTGGCAAATATTTCTGCCATCACCTCAAGTTGTAAATTGCAAGCAGCTGTATGGGTTTCTGATGCATTAATCAATATTCAAATTTTGTCCTATCAAACTTGGGAGGATCCTTTCATCAACTACGAGACCAAATGACTTTCTTCGGTCTTGCATCATTTTTCTTGAAATCCTCTAGCAATAGTTGGGTTATATTGTAATCACTGTATTCATATAAAGAGGATTGAGGTAAGCAAGCTACAAGAAACTGGATTGGCTTACAATTTGAAACAACAAACGGTATTCTTTTACTTTGATATAATAATGTTTTTCTAATTACCGAATGGTGTACGAGTATCTTGATGGGCCATGTCGTTTGTACCTTGTAGAAAGTTTCCAAAAACACTTGTAAAAAAGATGTGGTATTAATGCCAAAGAAACCAAAATGACAGAAATTACAACTAGAGGTCACCATTAAAAACTAACGGGCTTATTTATATAAGAAAATGAACGATAAATCGCTGAATTGAAGGCACATACATACATAAATTAAATTATTATGATAATGCGGCGGATCCCAACCCTTTCCTTGATAGGTGAGCGCCAAAACAAGGATTCGGAGGTTTTTAATGCACCTACCTAACACACGGCTATATGATATATTATTTGAAAGGTCGTTTATCGTACATTCAGATTTGCCTGGTCGTCAAATTGGGAAATGGTCACATTTTTCTAAAAAAGGCAAAAAAGGGGAACAAAATATAAGTCATAATTTGACGATATTGTTCGAAAAATGCAGTTTAAATACGAATTCATCTACAATATAATATGAAATATATCATTTGATAAACGATAGTCTATCTAATTTTTGTTTCTGAAATAAAATTTAAAAAAAAAATTGTTTAAAATGAAAAAATCTCGTATTTTTGTGAAAATCATAATTTTTTCGGGTCTTGACGCAAAACGCTCGGTAATATTTAATTTTGCATCAAAAACACACAAATTCTATTGGTTTTATATTAATAACATATTATATTACTAGTTTTTTAAGTTCTCGCCTAGCATGTTTTTTATACCGACAAAATATTGATAAGACTTTATTAAAACATATCGTAAAACTGCTTTAAAGCACAAATTTACCATGTTTACAGCACAGTTAATAATATGTTATGTTGGTCTCCTGTTAGTTCGACAGTTATAAATTATGATTTAATTGTCTTAAACTTGTCAACCACTTCAAGGTCGAAGATCACTAGCAATATTTTTTTTATGTTTTTTTTTTTATTTTTAACTACCACTATCATCGCATAGGGAACTTAAGTATACAACCATTTATTTCACCTGGTAGAGTTATTACAAAAACACAAAATTAATAATAATATACATATTTACATTGAATAACAGTAAGGCAAATTAAATTTTATGTTGCCCCTTTGCTCAAATGCTCTTTCGTTAGTCAATGGTATCGTTTTCATCTTCATCATCGTCATTCATTTGAACTTCGAGGTCGATGTCTTCTTTAGAATATATATTTTGGCAGGTATCACTACTCTGAAATGGACAGAGCTCAGTGCAAGACATATGCTGCTCTCGGCAAATACATGACCTGCTACATATATATTTCCCCTTGCAAGAACATATTTAATCTTGCAGGAAATCGGAAGTCATCATGCCTAAATAGTAAACTCTTTTTCCATCCGTATTCATAAGGAGACAAGGTTTGGGTGATCGAGATGTGAGGACATCAAAATTTTCGTTTGAAGACATGACCGCAAAACATGTTCTTTGAATGCGGGTTCGCTTGGCGGAAATCGCAACAAACTTGTGTATTTGCATGTTGCAAGTTTAACACGTAACTTGTTTAAGTCAACATGTGATGAAGCGAATCTGTCTTTTGGGTCATACAAGCTTGAATTAAGCTCTCTGGCTGCTGACAACGATGTGGAAAAATCAATCTTGTCAAAGTTTTGGAGATTTGTAAACTTACTAGGAGATTTTCTTATCAACTTGAATACAGTCTTTTTGCCAAACCCGAATATAGCGGAAGTGGTATCACAACAAGTTAAAGCATGAACTGCAGGGATAATGTTAGCTAGTAAAGGTGAAAGAGATTTACTAAACTCATTTATTGGTATGTACCTTCTACAGTCCCTAAGAGAAGTAGTTGACCCCGTCAAAAAGCACATTTGTTCAGTCGACGCAAGAACCTGGAAATAATGAACACATGGCACAAGAACATTTGGATCGGAACACATGACTATGATTCGTCCCATTATATTCAATTGCTGAAAGATTTTATCAGAGTGTATAACATGAAGCACGATTCTTGTGTCTGCTTCTTCGTGCGAACAGAAAAGGTCTGGGAGATCGATTACATGCTCATTAGAGAGTCGTCGTACTATTTCCGGATTGGAAAAACACCGGCAAGAACCAAACATTTATTTTCCTCCTTAAACATATCAGACAAATTGCTGCTCAGATAATCACCAAGGAAAGTAATTATAGCTTGCTTGTTTTTGTTACTTGATAGATTTTTTTTCCAGTCTGGAACAGTTCGGCCTTCAGCGATATGATAAAAAAATTTTCGTAGTTGTTGTTGCCGATCGTCTATGACGCTCTGATGATTTATGGAATGTTCAGTGTCATAGCGATCGAGGACATCAACAACCTTGTCTGTGAATCGGAAGCATGATTGTACCTGCATAATGTAAGGTTTGGCCAAGTCTCCAAATGTGGACATCCTTTTAACATCAAATGACTGAACTAAGCTCATGCCATCTCTTATTAGTACGGTAGCACTGTGGTCGAATGGAGGACTGTTAGGGATTGATCCTACTAAATTTTCCAATTTATGGGCAAGATCAGACTTAGTGGTCTTCCTCATAGTTCCATCGTCATGAAATAATGCAGTGGGAATGGGACAAATTGGATAGGACAAAACAGTTTCCATAGATACGTCATCTCTACATGTAGTTAGAGATAGTGCACGTCTAAACACAAGCTTGGGATTCAACAGTGAATCTTCAATGTCGTGACTTGCATGAAGACAAGTTGAAATGTTAATAAGCTGACGGGGGGATTATCAACGTCAAATGGATTTGTCATATTTTCTGTTACATAAACAATTATATATTGTACATGTGTTTCACCCCTTTTCATTGCAGCTGGTTTTGCTTCATCGTGACACTGGTTATCAATCTGGACAAGACACGCACGTGCTCTCATTGCCGATGTTATCTGACTAAGCACATGCCTTGTAAGATTCCATCTTATCAATGAAGCCTTCTTCCTTGTTAAACCAACAATGCCACAGTCTCCTTTTGAATCTTGTATCACTGTTTTTTCTGTTGCCATGTTGTTCCAAACGCCATTGAACGATCCAACTTTTTGACGAACAGAGAAGAAACCCATCGAAAAAAGGCCTTCTGCATCAGTTGGCAGGTTAAGCATATCTAAAAGGTAGACAGGAGTCCATCTGGAATAATTGTTTTTGTTGGCTACAAAGAAGTAAGGAAGCATTGAGAAAATAGAATACAAATGAAGAGAACAAAGGCCATTTCTTTCACCTCGGATATTTGTCAGCATAATTTTTAAAGCTTGTAGTAGCATATCCTAAAAATGTGGGATTAACACGAAACGTGTTTAAGTCAACATGTGATGAAGCGAATTTGTCTTTTGGGTCATACAAGCTTGAATACCTTGAATACCGCTCTTGCCATTGGATTGAAAGTTTCCTTTCCATCAACTGTTTCTGCATTAATGTTGACATTATCAGCTCCTTCATGTATGACTGAGACTGTGAATTCCACTGGGAATGTATGTATTGTTTTGATCTTGAGATAATTAAGAGCACGCAAGGCTTGTAAGGTATCGCCTTTCCTCATGATATGATGCACAAAATCCATGCGAATGTTATGTCTCGATCAAATCTTTCGAATCATGCATATGATGTAACTGTAATGCAAGGCCAATGTAAAGGAGTGATGAAGCTTTTTTGTGCAATTAAACATCTGCAGTTTAGTAAACTTTGTTTCGGACTTGAAACAAATAGCAGTTCTAACTGCTACGGGCAATGTAAGAGAACTACTATATACGAAGTTAGACTCCCCTTGACCGTGATTTACATCAACCACAATATGAAAGAGCATTTCATTGTCAGCATGTTTAGTTGCTGTTTCAAAAAGGCTTTGAACACCTCATAGACGAGGAAACACAATGAAGTTTTCGATCTTTTTTAAAGGTCTTGTTTTTACAAAGGATACAACACAAATAATCTTGTCATAGCCTAGTTCTAGTAAGGATATTTGGAGATGAACATGAACTTATAGTTTCTGCTTGAAACTGCTGTTGCTAGACTTTTGCAGCAGATATACGACTTGATGGAGACAGAAGGTTGTGTTTGCTTGTAACAAGTTTTGTAATATTTTATGTTGTTCATAATAATGTCATCTAATGTATCAACCTCACTCAAAAACAATCTAAACACATCATCTTGTCTTTGGCTTATAGCATTCATTAAGGTTGTAAAACCTCTATCAGTTGTCGTACTGAGAGTCTCTTTCGTAATATTTTGACATATTTTACAGCGTTGCCAATTTATGGACATGCGACCGCGCTTCATTGGAGGTACAGCACATTTCGCAGGACTTGGACACTCATCCATGATGAGTAATCATGATAATATTTAAGAATGTACTGTCTTTCGTTAACACATATACGAATATTTATTTAGTAATAAGTTAAAACACAACTTGTGTTTTGGCAACTCAAATGTAACCTGTGCATATCTAATTACTCGATTTATATAAATTTTGAGCGTCTGGGATAAACACGATACAGATCCGGAATACCGTTTAATAATGCAGATTTTAGAGAAGTCGTCAAACATTTATTATCCACCATTGAGCTTCGATGTGTGTCGCAATCTTTTCAAGGTATATGGAATTTATAAAAACAAAACATATGAGATTTTTAATAAGTCATTGACACTGACAATCTTAAAATATATGGTATTGTTTTTACATTTTAGAGTTGGTCTGACAGATGCCTCTGAATTAACTAATTTTTCATCAAATCTTCTTTTTACTTGGATTCGATGTCTTTTTAGAATGTAGTCAAAGCTATCTTAGATAAAAATGAATAATATATTTACAACAATGCCGATATATTCAATGTTAAATGTCACCGTATAATCCAAAGTATTTCGAAATGTCTGTGTTCTCGTGAGATTTGCAAGAAACGTGACCATAGGGAACTTTGACGACCACCCAAATCGTATGCTCTAGAAATTTTTCTTTCAATTAATACCAAAATTAGCTGTGTGTTAGATAGGTGCATTAAAAACCTTAACGAGAAGCTTTTTCTCAAATCGGTACTCGCCTATGACCTTGGACAGTGGTATAAGAACGAACTATAAAAATCAGTTGAAAAATGCTTAACTCATCAGACAGACTAAAATACAAGTGGACTTGGCCGGGTACTTGTACATCCCAACAACAAAAAGACACTAGGAACAGATCTGAGAGAACTAACAGCTAGTCGTGCATCTAAGACTAAATTATCAATCCGTACACATCCAACATTCAATGGATTTAGTGTAAAGGTGTCATAAACAGTCTGAGAAAAACATAACCTTCTGCAATGCCAAGATACAGGTATCGACAGATTATAGACCCTGTTTCGCTATATGACTTAATTTTGATTTCATAGTTCCATTAAACGAAACATTGCTGTCACGTTTACCTAACAAAAACAATGGACTAAAAATATTTATCAAAAATTCTATTACATGTAAAAAGAATTTGCCACCGAACTTTTTTTTAAATGATTCATTTAGAATCCTATCAATCAGTCCTCAATCATTTCCGTCAACAAAACTAGTATTTGAAATAATTAAAAAATCTTAAAAGTTCTTGTGTGGGAAAAACTGATGCCAAACTTGAGTAAACAACATCCTGCCATAGGATTTACAAGTGAAGTATCACTAAGATATAATAAAAGTGTACAAAAATGATGATAGAAAATCATTTGACCGATACATAGTTGCCAAATTAAACTTTGGTCAATTATGTGAAAATATATTAAATAAGATGTGTTTTATTACTAATGGTCCTCATTTAAGTCCGATCAGTTTATGCAGGTTTGTCACCCAACTACTACCAGAAGCAACTCTATTCTACCCCTACATTTTTTTTAATTTCTGAACAAAAATCAAGCGATAGATTTTCATTGAATACTTGCATGTCGTTTATTTCAATGAATTTACAATTGGAAAAATATAGAACCGAAAATGTGTTTCTCGTCCAGAATGTTGATGATGGACACCTAGATAAAATGGACAATTTGCATACGAATGTGATGAACTTTAGTGTTTCTATTGACAACAATTTTTAAAAATAAATTTCCCTCTTAACCAGTCGACAGACATACCTTAGTATGGATATTTTAAAGTTTGGTTTTTAACTACACTTATATTTGATATAGTGCTAGCAGAGCAGACCGACATATTTGACAGTAGCAAAGCTACATTGCTTGTAAATTTTTATTTTCAACATCAATTTTACTATGCTGAATTGTTCGTCACATGGGGGTTACCCCCCCCCCCCCCCCCCCCCCCCAAAAAAAAATAATAAAAAACACAACCCCTGCTTACACTTTATAATCCAGTGCTTAGAAACGTACAACTATTGATCAATAACCGGTTGATTTATTTATAATTGTTGTAAACTCGGGTTATGAAAATCTGTCTATGTATACATGTTTAAACAAGACAATAACAATCAAAACCAAGGAGTAAACAAGGACTCACAAAACCAAAAGACTTTTACATCATCAGTTATAAATAATAAATAAGAAACAACACGAACTCCACTTAAAACCGGGCTTGAAATCAGGTGCTCCGGAAGGGTAAGCATTTCCTGCACCGTATACGGCACCCGTCGTGTTATTTCTTTGTTCAGTTCGGTAATGATAAAAGGTTATTATGACTGAGGAAGAATATCAGATAGAGGGTGAAGAGAAACTGTAAGAAACAAAAATGATCATCAAAACAAGATCTCTTATGGCAAAAAATATGTTTTCCACTTATAGAAGTTGTTGTACTGTAAATTAGTCAACAATGATGTAGCCTTTGAAGGATGTTAAAAAGAAAATGGGGTTTTCTATTTTCTTTCTTGAAACTAACTATGCTCTCATTGCATTGTATGAATTTTATGTAAAATTGACAGCTCCTTGATATCTATAGTTTTTTTTATTGCAACAGAGGTGTAAAAGGTTTGTATACGGCCGTTTATTGTATACCTTTGTCCGTCCGTCGTCAACATGTTGGACATTTAACTCGAAAACGCTTAAACCA
Organism: Mytilus edulis; assembly: GCA_019925275.1. NCBI lineage: Eukaryota > Metazoa > Mollusca > Bivalvia > Mytilida > Mytilidae > Mytilus > Mytilus edulis. The sequence continues at coordinate 88,262,203 of CM034356.1, read as the reverse complement.
ATTTGCGAAATGTTTTAAAATATCTATTGAAGTTGGCTCCCTTTTGAATTTTATAAATTTGAGATTTTACGTTTTCGAGTTTTGGGGTTTTATTCATTTAAAAAAAGGGGGGGGGTTTCCAGTGTTCTGACAATTCCTCGCAAACACTTTCAGCAATTAAGTTGCAAAAAATTTTGGTAATTTTTTGTGTCGATTGACATAGGTCTCTTATAATTTTTATAAATTTTAATGTAAGTTTCTAGGTTAAGTTGTTTTATTCATTACAAAAAGGGGGATCAGTTTCCAGTTTTCAGACAATAACTCAAAAATGCTATAAAGCAGTTTTCATTGAAATTTGTCGACCGATTTATATCTATTAAGATAACCTCTTAAATAATTATTTAGTTGTTTGTTGGGTTTTTTTAATTTCTGATTTGACGTTGAGAAGTTGTTGAACTTTATGTTTTGAAAACGCAATGGGCGTAGCATGCACTCATGGCGCAGTTGTTAATTTTTTTTTCTGATGCAAAACAACATGCACTTATCAATATACTTATGAACGTGTTTAAATTGTCCGTGTAGTCTAAAAACAATCACATTTTATCAGCATTATAAACGCAGTAAAACGTGGCTTGTGTTAAAAGGGTTATATCCCCGGCAGAAAACATACCGTAATTATCAATCCAGATTAAAATTTTGCTAATACACTGTAAAAATAGTGCTTAGAATTTAAACGTGTTGCAAGACTTATGTGCTTAGGAAAGTGTTTAATTTCTAAGCATTAAAAACTAAACATGTTTTGGCTCTCAACACTTCGCACTAAACATGTTTTGGCTCTCAGCACTTTGCAATAAACATGTTGTTGTGCTAAACATGTTTAGCTTCATCGTCAAGTATATGAAGCTAAACGTGTTTAAATTCTAAGCACTTTCAATATTTAGACACTTTCCTAAACACGTTTATAATTACAACACATTTAGGCCGAAGACGGCATGCATACCACGTGCTAATTTTTGAGCGGGAAGAAGAAACAAAGAACCCGAAGTCAAAGGCCACGCTGTTTACTTCTGACCATAACTGACCTAACTTAACTGTTTCAGAAAGGTAAGGAGTTATAATTATACTGATTTTTATTTCGTACTGCCAATTTTAAATGATTATTGACAGTTACAAGTATTATTTACAAGTACACTTCCGTATAGTCAATGCAGGAGAAGAAAAAGGGGGAACCATCCCACGGAACAAGTGCTTGCAAGAGCTTTTAGTGTTCAAACTATCTTGTGTAAAGATAAGAGTTGTTTACTGTTCTATCATGCAAGCTAGCACTTATTATTTTATAACATATATATATATATATATATATATATATGTGTGTTCTTGGGAAGGAGTTTGTGAGGACAATTTTCATTTGGTACTCCTCGGCAGATTATAATGGAACATGAAGGGAAACGGAATCTGCCGAGTTGATCATTCGCAAAACCAGTGTCATATCGAGTTCATTGTTTTAGTTATCACTTCCTAAATGCACAATCAACATTTGCTCAAAATAAATAAAAAGATGTTTGTTTTTCTTCAATCAATAGTTATAAGCGGTTGTGCTTTCTTATATTTTTATTGATATGTATTGTTTTATTCTAGATGAGAGAAGTGCAGAGGAAATCATTTGTCTTGACATGCTGAAAGAGGAGATAATGCACAGTAGCAACTATATTGCTAGGTAAGAATCCGAAGTGTATTTGATTTTAAAAATGTCAATATATATTTGATCAAATGAATGATATTTAGCATGAAAAGAAGTTTTATATTAAAAATATCAATTGACTCATCAGTACATTTATGCTTTTATACCACGGTTCTAATGTTGTTATCTTGATCTTAATTCATGCATTTACTTTTTGGTGTTGTATTTCCGGTATACTTATATTTTTTTTAAGATTAATTCTACTTAGTTGCTTATCAATATTTTTCTATCTTTCAGGCCAGTGACCAGCAGTTGGGTACTAAGAAAGGAGAAGCTCTTATTAACTTGTAAAATGAAAACAGGACATTTTCAAATTGTTTTGATTGGTCAATATTATGTATATGTACGTTGTTATGAATTTATGATTTTATGAGTTTATATTTGATTGTGTTCAATGATTAACTGGAAATAAACAATTACATCAACTCCTTTGTTTCATATGTTGTAATTTTGTTTTTAATCCTAGAATTAGTATAATAATGATTTCATTTCAAAAGTTCTAGACTATTTAATGAATATTTGAAATGAAGAAAAAATGCAATAGTCGAATGTCGACAATTGTCAATTAAAGAAAATACTCATTCAGATTGAAAAGGTATTAGTCAAAATCAATTTGATTTGGAAATTCAAGTTTCTTAGTTTGATGCGTTTGGCTCCTTTTTAGTATTGAGAGCTATCATACGTTTTACAGTCTAGCCTTCCGGAATATTAGTTTATTTGGGGTCTAATGAAGTAACGGCTTATCGCACTAAAACGATAAACATGTTTCTTCACGACCCATTATGGTCTAAACATGTTTACATTAAAAACACTTCACAGCTAAACGTGTTTCCTGACAAAACACTTCAGAGCTAAACATGTTTCCAGATACAACACTTTACAACTAAACATGTATACAGTCTAAGCACTTTTTAGCAAAACATGTTTCTAGTCTAAACACTTTACATCATTTTACATCTAAACATGTTTACAGTCTAAGCACGTTATAGCTTGACACGTTTGGGCTGTTAGCACATTAAATATTAAACATGTTTAGATTTAAAACATGTCAAAAATCGGTTTCACAAATGTGTTTAGGAAAGTGTTTAGGCTCTAAACACAATTTTTAGAGTGTATGTGCGATGCAATCACAGATCTGTGTAGAGCAACGTTCGTGGCGTAATTGTCTTAACGTCAGAATTACGTCCTTAGCAACATATAATCTGGTATTATGGAGGTAACGTGAAGTCGCAGACAACAATTATATGGTATAAACAGCAACACTTGAAGACTTTTGACGACTCATAGTAAACTGGCGATTCGCAATGTCGTCGGTAAATTTGCCGCCAATTAAGAACCTTGTTAAATTCACGAAATCCACAAAATCAATCTCAGCTCTTGATACTGAGAACGTTAGTAAGAGTAGAAGGAAATCAGGAGTAAAGAAAAGCAAAGAATTCGATCCCGATAAAATTGCAGCAGAAGTTCGATATGCGCAACTACAATCAATATTTGGTAATGCAGAAGACGGTTTAAACATAAAAGAGTTTAAAAGAGCAATGAGAGAAACTCTTGGTAACAAAATGACGGATGATGAAATCGAACTACTCTTCATGAAGGTTGATGCTAACTGTGACGGAGTGGTCGACTGGGAGGAATATGTAACATATAATTTATTAGAATATCAAGGGAAGTCACTGATGAAAGAGATGATGAAAGAAATACCTTTTCCTCACGAACCAAAACAAATTCCGAGTCGTCACCGAGAGGTTATTGTTTCGATCCTATTTTACCCCAACGTGCGGAGACGAGACGGTCGTTGTTATATAGACCATACAAATGGTAGGTATGTTACGATCAGCAAGGAGGGAATTTTGTCAATTTGGAACGTGCATATGAAGTTAATCACAAGTTTTAATACTATATCGGAGATTGGAGACAGAGCAACACAGCCATGGTTGATCGACTTGGCGTGCATTTACAATGTAGGAATGGTAGCAATTTCGTCAACAGATCGGGACATAACTGTCTTTGATCTACAGGGAAACAATTTTAGGAAGAAATATCATCTCATAGGACTAGACGACTGCATAACATGTATGCATTACTGGGTAGACTTAAATGATATGAATGAAGCAAAACTCCTTTGGGGAGACACATCGGGAAGCGTTTGTGTAATTATATTCAAACAATGCCTTCGCGGAGGCCTGTTTGGTTCATTTGGTGTGAAAAGGGGTGGATTTAAAAGAATTAGCTTACCTGAAGTTATAAGGGGTTTCTACAAAGGTGCAAGAGGATATAGATTTAACCGAGTGCATAGTGATTGGGTGTTGCGTTTAAGGTATATTCCAGAATTAACCGCCTTCATATCTTGCAGTCAATCTTCTGATAACTCACTTTGCGTGTACGAAATCGGTAAGAAAAAGACGAACTCAGTGATTAAGATCAATAAGGGAATTCTTTGTTTTGATTACTGTCCAGGAAATAACATCATTGTTACTGGTGGTATGGATTACTGTATCCGAGCATGGAATCCCAAAGTTAATGCAAAGTCTATGTATGTGTTGAAAGGATACACTAAACCAATTAATCAAGTTGTAATTAATACCCGAAAGAGCCAGATCATTGGTATAGACAAAAGACGTACTATACGAGTATACGACATGAAAGACCAATCATGTCTTCAGCATGTTAGTGGCAGAGTGGTCAAACTTGGGAAAGTTCCATTGTCAGCGGTTTACTTTAACCCAGTGTTACAGACATTAATCATAGCTACAAATCATCTTGCCGTGCTTCAGAAATCTAATGAAGAGGAAAGGGCTGCAGATATCGAGTCTCATACAAAACCAGTTGTTTGTGTTCTATACAATAAGCTCTTCAAATTCGTAGTTAGTGCTTGTCAGGATTCTGTGATCAGTGTTTGGGACCTGTATACTGGAGAAAAAGTTATACATGCTGCCAATGCACATGTCCGTGAGGAGAAGGGCATCATAGTACCAGTAGAAATAACATCAATGGCATTTGATGGTCCACTGCGACGTGTTATCACAGGGGCCATGGACGGTAGTATCAAAGTGTGGAACTTTAATAACGGAAGTTGCTTACAGACATTCAACACTCCGGATGGAGTAGAAATAACAGGCATAGTTAGTATCAATCATCGAATATTTGCCACTGGATGGTCAAGGAAGATGCATATTTTCATTGACGGTAGAGGAGAAGAGCATCGAAAGGACTGGAGGCAAAAACACAACGAAGATATCCTGTGCATGTCTTATTTAAGTCCCAATATCATCGCAACTGGTGCTTATGATGGAGATGTTGTTGTGTGGTCACGGGACACTGGACACGTTTACTGTACTTTAAATGCAGGAAAGAGTATAAAACCGATTGGAGATACAAAAAACAAGAACAAGGATGACAGACCAGACACAAGCCAAAGCGGAAACTCGGAAGCTAAATCAAGTGAATTAGGTTTTTCATTTAACATATTTGAGAATCTTGCGTCAGAAGAAATGCTGAAAAAGAGAGTAAGAAAAGCGAGTTTTTTACATAAAAACATAGACATCTTAAACAGAGTTAAAGGAAACGTCTTAATGAAAGAAAACAAATGGTCACAGAAAATCGGTCGCTTAGATGATACACCAGTAGAACATCCGTTACTCCCATTGTATAGGAACCAAGACGATTCACCAGTAGATGGAACAAATCAGAAACCTCCGAGTCGAGTGGCGAGTAGACGAGAAGATTATGACGATCTTTGTAAAATGTATGAGTCGTCTATTGAATGTATCTTATTTTTAGAATCGCGTGATAGAGAAAGCGAGGAAACTGCCATCTTAATTACGAGTGGAGCAGAAGGATGGATTCGTGCCTGGTCAATTTACCACCAAGGAGGTCTTTTAGGTCAATTCAATGCTGCACACAAAGTAGGAGAAGGTGTACATACAATGTGTACTGACGAAAAAAATAAACTGCTATTCACAGCAGATAGCTGTGGATATGTTAAAATGTGGGATTTGTCAGAATATTGCACAAAGAAAGTGCTTACCAAGGCACGTAGGGCAAAGCGATGGAAGTATCTTAATGATACGTTCACATTTGTTAACTTTTCATATTGTTATGAACAGCCACCGGAAATCCTTATCTCATCAAACAAAATGCCATCCAACATCAACAACAGACCACCACCAGCATCTTCATTGCCAAAGATAACACTAAAATGGCCCTTACTAGTGAACTCATATCGGGCACACACAAAAATTATTAACAAAATGGAATATGTTGAAGGAGAAAAACTTCTAATAACTGCAAGTAGCGATTGTGCCATTCGACTTTGGACTCTTAACGGACTTTATATAGGTACGTTTGGTGAAACCTGGGAATCTATTCCAAATTTATTAAAACAGATGCCTACAACAAAAGTTCGTATTCCATCTGATTTGCGACGATCAGGTTCGGCAAGTACTTTAAAGGTATTAAACGGAGGACGTTCAGGACTATGGCAGCAAGCACTCGATGGGGCAAAGAAAATTATCCGCGATAAAGCAGAAGAAGTGGAGTTTGAAAAAAAACTACAAGAAGAAAAATCCGAAACAAAATCACCATGTGATGACGGGGATGGCCCAGAAACTGCAAGTTCCATCCCAGCTAGTCGCCCAAAACCCAAACCCACAGGCGGTGTTTTCAGTGACATTCTGGGGAAATCATACAAAAAAACAATGCGACACAAGATGCCTCCTAAAATGGACAAGTTTGTGGAAATCAATTCATCGGTGAGTATTAATCTTTTCACATTGAGCGCGTGGTCAAAACCATGAAAATACTAGCTATTAGATATACATATATACTAAAAAATCTTAATGAATAAGTTGGACATACATAGTGGTTGAAGAAGTATTTTTATTCTTGTGTAACATTTTTGAAGTTATCAATACCTGACTGCCCCTTTATCCCGAGTGTCTGAACCGATCTCTCATGATTAATTCTATAAACAGTACAGCAGGGTAAACTATGTTTGATTTTACTAATGGTTCATCTTGAATTTTGAAACATATACATGCTCATCTTTTTTTAGAAAACATGATAATAGGATAACAAAAATATACATGAATCATGGTCAATCATGTCTCGAATAAAGCCAAGGTACATTTTCCCCAAATGTTTTGTTTCTGTTAATTTCAATTACTTTCGCGCTTTACTGTATAATAGGAGTATAACATACTAGAAATAACTTGTATATGCTATTACTATCAATTCGAGTGTTACTGTCCACATATTTTGCAATTTGGAATGTCAACTTCTGAAGCAAAGTTGTTCACCTCGGTAACTTCTTGTTATTTTGTGATTTGCAAAGATCTTGCAGTCTGAAAAAAAGTAAATTCACTAACGTACTGAACTCAAAAATCCAATTGCAAAATCAAAAGATCAAACGAATGGACAACATTGAACTGTCATATTCATGACTTGGTACAGGCATTTTCTTATGCAGAAAATGATGGATTAAACCTGGTTTTATAGCTAGCTAAACCTCTCACTTGTATGACCGTCGCATAAATTTACATATTTACTTAAACATATACTTGTATATTAAAGCACAAATTATATCTAAATCACAATGATAAAAAGGCATTATGTATCGACACCCTTAGCCATGCACTATTTCCATATTGAAGTTAAACTTTTGCTATCATGTCTCTATTTTCTTCTTTAATAGATAGCTGTGTATCGTTGCCTGCCATTCTCAGAACTCAACGTGGACAATGATCCAGAACAAATGAAACGTATAGATGAATTGAGAACACTTTATTTCGGTGGATCTATTCTGTCTAAAATGAAGGGAAATTTATATGCCCGCAATCGAGAGAAAGGACCAGCGTTTGCTGGGTTATACAACAAAATTACACAGAGGCAGCCTTTACCAAAAGGTATAAATCAAGCTGGAAGAATCAAACGAGCCCAGAATAAAGTCAAAAAGACGCCAGCATCTTTCTTTGACGCACTCACTATTAAAGAATTCAAACATGAAACTGATACAATAGACAAAATACTCAAGAACTGAACATTGTAAAATGATATGCTATCATGTAGGTGTAGGATAAATAATTTAGAAAAATAAATTGAAGAATATATTGTATAATTGAACGATGGTGGTGAATTAAAAGTTGTAATATGCTTAAAATATGTAACAAATGAAAATAAATTTTATTTATATACACAGAACATTGTAAGATATTTAGTTCATTGTAGCCAATTATTGATCTTGATTTATTTTACTATCATCACTTGCGGCTGCCGGTGATCAGCTGATACTAAATTTTAGTTAATTAATGTCCAGTTGCAAATATTACATTAATATTCAATATATTAACAATCAGTGTTCATGATTGGCGGAGGAGACCGGTGTGCCAAGAGAATCAATCATAGTCGTTTGGTAGGTAACTGGCGCTGACTGAAAATCCTATTAAGATTGAAGTCGAGTGCACCTTGCGGTAATCGAACTCACCATTAGTGTTGACAGACTATCACGGGATACTTCAGTTCGACTACTTAGACCACTATATCAATACACTTGTATCTATTGTTTTGTAGACCACTGTAGCAATACACTTGTATCTATTGTTTTGTTACGAAAGACCTTTTTAATGAAGAACACGTGGCTAAGTTGATATTCTACAGCAGAATTAAATTTGGTCTACCTGACGGAATATCATGAGGATTCTTTGGTAAAGGTTGAAATAAATTTCTGTAAACATTAACAATTTTTGTCGTATGGAGCTTGGAACGTTGAACGTTTTCAAATGAATATACCGTTTTGAGCGAAGTTACCTGGCTCACAGTGTCATGAGAGCTTTGGCCAATGTCAACCAAACTTTAACTGAATGATCCTTTTGGGTATCGTGTTCCAATCCAATCAAGCAACAAGGCCACCATAGTCAAAAATATAACATAAGTTCAAAATGCATTTATTGTCTTGAAAAGCTTAAAAATTAGAGAAAATCTTAGAGAGAGAAAATATTTTCATAATTTCAAGAAAAATATTTTCTCTCTCATGCTTTAGTTTTATTTAAATGGACAATTTTGTTAATGTTTTGAGAAGCTCTGATACAGTTGGCTTTCTTTGCCGATGTTATCAATATGAATGTTTCCAGTGACACCTAGATATTTTGACGTGTCATTCTCTTTGAAGACGTGACCGTGTACAAGCTACCAGGCACTCACAAGACCCTCGCGATAAGTCCACTCACGAAAAAATCAACTTTCAACTAAGAACAACACCAACAAACAGGAACCTATACAACGCCGAAGTGCTTAATTGTCTTTATACAAATGATTATAGAAGAACTAGTAGCGTAACATCAAAGGTACTATACATGTAATAACTTGGACTATATGACAGGAAAGGAGAGAACAATGTAAAGTCGTTATTTTTTATAGAGTATGACACAGACTGACTGACGTACACTATAAAATTTTACAGTCAGTACACCAACAGCAAGAGGGCCCACAGAACTTTACTAAATATTTTTACTCATGTGAGTGAGTGCAGCGAACGAGCAAAAAATCTTCATATTGTGTTAACCGGCTAATGTTTTACGAGAAAATCCAATTATCTGTTAAAATATGTAGGCATTGCACAATGTCTTGCGTTTTTTGAAAATGCTTATGTCATCTTTATACTAAACAAGTTAGAGTTTACTGATTGATACTTTAGTTTGGGAGAATATAATTTATTTGTGAATATGAAATTGTCTTTGAACTATAGCTTTCAGTAACTGCGGGTACTCTAGGCTATTGCGGTGCTTTATGTATATTGTTATTATGTGAGTGTTTAGAGTGACTCGTACCGATCTTTTGAGTCGAGCCTGCGACTTTTGTCTCAGAAAGCTCGACATAGGGATAGTGATCAGGATGCGGTGGCGTTAATCATAACTTCTTAAAAGTTTTATATTTTAGAAGGTGAAAGCACAGGCACTTGTTTCTATCCATAGGAAGGTCGACTATCCATATAAATAGAAGTTATGGATAGTCGACCTTCCTATGGATAGAAACAATTGCCTGTGGGTGAAAGACCGGCATTAATTCTTCATTCTTTGTATATAAACATGCCTTATGTTTAAATACAAAAGTTCCGTCTGTCATATTTTCATTATCCTGGATCTCATTTTCATTGTTCAGTGACTACTGAAAAAAAGTTATTATTTTTGTAATGTTAATTTCTTTTTTATTATGAGTAATAGGATACCTATATTTTAGTATATACATGTGCGTACCTTGCAAGGTCCTCATGTCCGTCAGATAGTTTTCATTTGACCTCAACTTATTTCATGGATCAGTATCGTAGTCAACTTTTATTAGCAATAGGTCTTCTATATTTGGTGTATGGAATGATTGTCAGGTGTACATGTCCAACTGATAGGTGTCATCTGACCTTGACCTCTTTTTCTCGGTTCAGTGGTCAAATTTAAGTTTTTGAGTTTTTATCTTTTTTCTAATACTTTATGCAATACCGGTAGGTCAACTATATATGGTGTATGGAAAGAATTTATGATGTACATGTCAGTCTCGCATGTTTTGTTTGACCTTGACCTCGTTTTCATTATTAATTGCTCAGTGTGAAGTTTGGTGTTTTGGTCTGTCTTCCTTAAACTTTAAGCAATAGGTCAACTGTATGTGTTACATGGAAGGATTGTAAGATGCCTTTCTGTCTGATAGGTATCATCTGACCTTGACCTCATTTTCATGGGTCAGTGGTCAATGTAAAGTTTTCGTGGTTACGTTTGTTTCTAAGATCCTATAAGCATTAGGTAAACTATATTTAATGCATAGATTGATTGCATGGTGTACATGTCTGTCTGGTATGGTTCGTCTGATCTTGACTTCATTTTTATGGTTCATTGGTCAATTTTGAGTTTTCCTGGTTAAGTCTATTTCTTAGAAACTATAATTAAGCAAAAGGTCAACTATATTTGGTGTATTGAATGATTATAAGGTGTACTTTCTCGTGTGGTTTATCTGACTTTGATCCCAATTTCGTGGATCATGTTAAGTTTATGTGATACTTGTAGTGAAGTTATATTATATTTAGGAATATCGAAATAAAATCAATGGTTCTAAAGAAGGCGAGACATGTCATGGTGTGAACTCTTGTTACAGTTTGTTCTTACGTTGTACTGTCCCAAGTTATAGAGGGTTGTGTGCATTTTCAGCCCACCACATTCTCTACGTGCCTGTTCTGAGTCAAGAGTATGTAGTACAGGGTTTGTCGTTTATTCAGAGTCAAGAGTATGAAGTACAGGGTTTGTTGTTTGTTCATGTCATAATTCATTATTGTTTATCCTATTTTTATGGCCCCGCAACGAAGTTGTCGGTCCCATATAGTTTTACCCTTGTCCGAAATTCCGTCATTCCGTCATTCCGCAACAAACCACGGAGTTTTTTTCTTAACACCTTCAGATATTGGGCTGATTTTGGTATGTGAGTTTACCATGATGAGTTACAGATCAAGTTTAGTTTTGTTCCGCTCGGCTAATTTTTGCTGTAATTTCGGGCTTTGGACTTTGATATTTTTTTCAAAATCACAGTTATACGGACCTTTTTCTAAATGCTTCAGATATTGGGCTGTATTTTGGTATGTGAGCTAACCATGATGAGCTACAGATCAAGTTTAAGTTTCGTTCCACTCCGCTAATTTTTGCCCAAATTAAGGGTTTACAACTTTGAAAATTGTTGAAAATCACAGTTATATAGACATTTTTCTATACGCCTCCAGATTTTCAGCTGATTTTTGATATGTGAGACTACCATCATGTTTGTGTCCACATGTGTTGTTGAAATTGCAGATTTTTCAACTTTTTGAGACGGGGCCATTCGTGTCGCTTTGACACATCTAGTCAAAGTTTTATTGCGGTGGCTATTATGCAGGCTCCGGCAAAATAATCTCTTTGGGGCTATTTATAATACCGGCTTCGGCAAAATAGCCTCCTTGGCGCTATTTTGCGGGCTCCAGCAAGATAGCGATTTATATAGAGTTTTGCTATTTTGCCGGTATTAATTAAGATTAGAATAGAAGTAAACAAATTAAAGAATCATGAGAAACAAATATAGAATATACACTTAAATAAGAAATCTCGATACGAATAGGTCTTCTTTACAACATTTATAAACTGCTTCTTTGGCGTCTGCATCACTTTTGCAAAAAATATAGATATATGCATAATCATTCAACATTCATAGAACTTAGTAAATGCTGTCAATTAATAGCTAGATTTCTATTCATCGTCTGTACAATATTTTTTATCAATCTGTGCATGCTCTTTATTGCACGATACACTAGATTATTGTTAAAGTTTTGGCATGCATTTGGTTTTCATGAATGCATCTGGTTTTCATGAATTTTATTGTCCCCGTTTCACGTTTTTAAAGATACACATAGTCGTCGTTTTCAAAGTGCTGCCGAAACCCTGCTGTATATATAGCTCTTCATATAAGTCGAGCTTAGCGTTTGATTCAAGTTGAGACTCAGATTTAAGTTTGTTTGATATCAAATTGTTGTCTTCCATTTACCAAATGTTCAACAGAAATAATGAATGTGCATATAATTTTAAGAGTGCAACTCACCAAAAGTGGATAAACTAAACCCGAAAGGCTTGTCGAAGACTAAACGTCTGTTGACATCTCAGTAACCACATATATCATTTGTGCCGATGATAAATAGTTTCAATAAAATGTATTTCATATAGTCTGATTAAAAATCTGAAAAAAAGACCGGCAAAATTGAAAATCTCTATTTTGCCGGAGCCGGCAAAATAGCCACCGCCTTTTTAAATTTTGAATTAGGCCGTCGGTTGTTTATTGTTTTAATTGTAGTTTCAGGTTTTCCATGTCGGGGTCTTTTATAGTCGACTACTATGGCTGCTTTCCCCATTCAGTGTTTTGATTGCGCCGTACCACCACTTCATGTTAACTCTGTTGGATAGTTGTCTCATTGACAATCATACCACATCTCCTCATTTTTTTTTTTACACAAACTGTCACACTTTTACTAGTAAAAGCAAGGCAAACAATTAATGAATAAGCTCAGCAGAAAGTTTGTACAATAAACACAATTTTTACAGTACTTCTTGCGTAATCGTGGTACCGTCCGAATCCGATTTGTTCATTAGAAAATAATTTTGGCGGGAGAGTTGCAAAATGTAAACAAACAACACTGATTTTAGTTACAGCGATTTGAAACATACGTATAGTGATCTTTCAGGTTTTCACAAGTATAATGTCAGTCACCACGAACAATTTTTATGGAGCAAAAGGAAAGAGGTATACAGCCGAGTCTTGAAAATGATTATCCCTGGACAAGGGCGGATCAAGCCCAACCTAAGATAAAGGGGGGTTCCAACAAATATGTCCCAAATTATACCCGACCGTGCAAGGGCTGAGTCTAAGTCGTTCAAAACTTCCATTTGTTACATTTACAGAATTGTTTTCTAAACTTAAAAACCATAAAAAATTCATCCACCACGAACTCACTTTTTGGATACAAAACCACAAAATTTTAACCCCACGAAAATTAATATTTAGTATACAGTATTTGCCCAGCGACAATGTAAAGTTATGGGGTATATGTGAGGGTGGATATGACCTTTATTGGGACTCTGGGATAGGGTGTTTTTAAGCTTTTGACTTCGGGATCTGGAAATTATGGATGTCGGGATTAAAATTTATAAAAGTTTCGAGACCTCTGAAATTTCATGTTTTTTTAGCCCAGGATTACGGGATCATTGCCTCTCCGACCCCCTCCCCCTTACTATGTGATTAAAAAGTTCCTTAATTTTAAAAGCCAATAGCCAAGGAATTTGTCGCATTGGTCATTTCAGTTTGACCATTTATCTAGAAAAGTTTATTTTGTATGCCCCACCTATGATAGTAGAGGGGCATTATGTTTTCTGGTCTTTGCGTCCGTTCGTTCATCCGTCTGTTCGTTCGTCCGTCTGTCCCGCTTCAGGTTAAAGTTTTTGGTCACGGTAGTTTTTGATGAAGTTGAAGTCCAATCAACTTGAAACTTAGTACACATGTTCCATATAATATGATCTTTATAATTTAAATGCCAAATTGGAGTTTTTACCCAAATTTCACGGTCCACTGAACATAGAAAATGATAGTGCGCGTGGGGCATCCATGTACTTGGGACACATTCTTGTTTTACCTTTAAAATAATTTTGTACATGTACATGTATATATATTTATATATATTTTTGTATATAATAGTTTACAACGAAATTTGTTACATGCACACATATATCAATTGTGGTTTTTATCCAACGTTAACGCAATCATAGGTTTGAAAGTTGTTTTCAATTTTGACTTGTTTATACATGTATTTCGTTTGTTTGAGCTTGTACAATGTATTATATTTTCCCTAGATGGTTTATATAATCCGTTCATCCTATTTTGACTCTTGAATTCAAGAGTCTATCCTTAATTGAGGAAAATTAAATGGCTTTCCAAATTCTTTTCAATCCCTAACATCACTGAAGAGACATTAACCCTTTCAAGGCTAACAATGCGTCGAGGCATCCCCGTAGCCAGGCAAAACAATGCTTTCATGCATTGATAATCACTTGATGAAAATAATTTTGTCTTAAAAATTAACTCATTTTCCCCCGTAAAGCTACGTTTAACCCAATAAATATCAAGGTTTTCAAGAAGCTAGCATGTTACAGTATAAGAATACGTATTCTTACTGAGTTTGACACCTAATATTTACCACAATACAATGAAAGATCGGTAGCGTCAACAAACAAAATAAGTCGTCGCCATTTTGTACAATACATGTGATGCGAACATGTGACCTTTTTGGTCAAGAAAATGTTATTAAGAAGGAAAGTTTTGTATAATTTCATTATTAATTTGATTTATATATTGATAAAAATTACGAAAATTTATTTTAAAAAATCCACGGAGAATAAAAATCGAGTAATAATTGGACTTCCGTGGGCGCGGCTATTCCATTTTCCCACGAGTGCAAAAGGTCGCACTCCTTTTATGGAAAATCTAAATAAAACTATCCAATCACTTTCCTCTCCCACTAGCTCGGTGTCAAGGACGCCAAAAGCGTAGTAAATATAGTAAAATGTCGTCTAACATTTTGAAATACAAAAATGTCTGACACTTCAGAGGACGAGTTTGAGGGGTTTTCGACGGGTGAAATAGAACTTGCTTGTCAAAGATATCAAATACAATTAGCCAAAAATGGCATAGGTGATGATTTCCTGATAAGTGATGTTGAAAGTGAACTTTCAGATGACAATAATGATGAACCTGAACTTGTCATCTTGTTGACGTAAATAATGCAGGTGATGCCCCCAACAATGATGGATGGCACCAAGAATTTGATATTTTTGAAAGAGGTCTCCCCCATCTGTTCCAACCTAGAAATACTACTGGCCCACAAAATATATTAGGCCCAGAGAAGGATATCATTGATTTTTTTCAACTGTTCCTATCTGACAACCTTTTACAACAGATAATTGAGAAAACTGATAGTTATGCAAAGATGCAAAAAGATATGAATCCTGACCAGAACAAATCAGCTTGGTCTTGTCCCTCCTTGCCTGAAATGAAGGTTTATAACTTTCCTTATGGGTATTGATGTTTAGAAACCCCATATTTTGCCACAGTTTTGGCACGTGACAGGTTCATGCAGATAATGAGATATCTACACTTTACTGATCCTCACCAGCGAGTTCCACAAAGAGGGGAGCCTAATTATGACAGTACTTACAAAGTCAGATACTTTATGGACGCCCTTAACCAACAAATGAGAGACCAATATATACCCAAATGAGAGGTGGCAACAGATGAGTGCATGATACCGTACAAAGGAAGGGTTGCATTTAAGCAGTACATGCCTGCTAAACCAACAAAATGGCGAATTAAGCTTTGGGCCAAAAAGAGTGTTCTTAAAGATGCTGGAAATTATTATGTTTAATGCTTACCGTCTGTTACAAATGTCACCAAATCACCGGCAAACTACATCAATGACCTTTTGGATTTTTCTAAATCAGTTGCAACTCAACTCATTGCAGGGTATACAACACAGGACAACCGTAGGGGGAGGCCATCTAACCTACCTGTAGAAGTCTGACTAACACACAGATCTTTTTATGAATATGTTTTTTGATGCACTCTTTTAATTTTCTAGCTAATTTCAGACATAGTTTATTTCTTTTTTTAAAATTCAAATGAAAATTATTCTTTATATATAGAGAATAATGGTATTAAACATTGATTAAATGCAGCTGGTCAATCATGTTATTCTCTTATCTTAGACTGTCTGAAAAGAGGCGGAGCTTTGTCTATATTTAATTACTTCATCACAGATGTTGGTCATATCTGTGACGTCAAACTCCCGCCAAATGCCAAGTTAGTGTTGGACAGTTCACATATAATGCAAAATTTACAGCATTAGAGCATCAAAGACACAAAGTGTGTGGTTCTATTGATATAGTAAGGGTATCAGAACGTTCCTGGGTTGTTCCCAGTGGAACGTTTGTATTTATATTGACTTTATAGGGGTTCTAAGGGGGGAATTCAGTTTTTAGGTCATTTCTCAGAACAATTTTTCATGAAAATTGTAAGGAAAAAATGAAAATAGAAACTTTATGGGACCCCCCTTTGGCTTGACTTTGATATATATGATTAAAGGGTGTATTTTCTACAATACTGTGTCCCAGTTTTTGGATAATTTGTTTCTAAATAAATTTATAGGTCTCCAAAGATGAAAGGTGAAATGAGGTTTGGCAACCAGCAGTTAAATCAATATATCTTCTTACTGGAGGCATATATATATCAAAAATCTGAGACACAGTTTTAGAGATTGTATATGGTTGATTACAGGGATGAAAAATTTTTACTACCATTTGACATGAATGTGCCATTTTCATCCAAGTTGGAAGACCACTTTTTTGGCAATTAATGAGCTATATTTTGAGATAAATCAAACCAAAAATAAATTTATATATAATTTAAGAAAGAGTTATATTTCAGCTTTAAAATGAGTTAAAGATTTTAAAAATCCATTGAGTAGTGTTGAAGAAATTAATCTTTAAAGACTGTTGATTGGAGTCAGAAAATTCTGACTGTAGTGCTACCTTAAGAGAGATGAACATGTATAGTAAGGTAGATTTACAAAAATGTAACTTTTCAGAAATGTGTCTGGGATGCACATAATATATTCAGTCATTTTCTTCTGTTTTCTGAACATGCTAAAGCAATACAGGTATCATTTGATTTTTTTTTAGGAAAATACATCATATTAGTAAAATTTTGGATGAAAATGCAAAGAAGCTGAAATCTGACAAAATTCCAAAGGAGTTCAGACCTAGGTAAGTGGTATATTCTTTTTCAGCTTGAAATAAGTTAGCTGTACATCTTGGGTGTAGTTAAGTTGACCAATCAATAAGGGTAAGATTTAGATGATTTGGTTTGTACACCACTGAATTTTTGACGAGCCTGCGACTCTTGTCGCAGACAGCTTGACATATGGATACCTCATGTTATGAAGTTTTTGTCAGTCACATGTCCAATGTCCTTGACCTCATTTTCATAGTTCATTGACTACTTGAAAAAAAAATTAAGATTTTTTGCAATTTTAAATTATATCTTATTATAAGTAATAGGATAACTATATTTGGTATGTGCGTACCTTGCAAGGTCCTGATGCCCGTCAGACAGTTTTTACTTGACCTGGACCTCATTTCATGGATCAGTGAACAAGGTTAAGTTTTGGTGGTCAAGTCCATATCTCAAATACTATAAGCAATATGTCTTGTATATTCGGTGTATGGAAGGACCGTAAAATGTACATGTCTACCTGGCAGGTGTCATCTGACCTTGACTTCATTTTCATGGTTCAGTGGTTATAGTTAAATGTTTGTGTTTTGGTCTGTTTTTCTTTGTGCTGCATGTAATAGGTCTACTATATTTGGTGTATGTAATGATTGTAAGGTGTACATGTCTAGCTGGCAGGTGGCATCTGACCTTGACTTCATTTTCATAGTCAGATTCATAGTCATTGGTCAATGTTAAGTTTTCTTGGTAAATGTTAAGTTTATGTGACAGTTGTAATAAAGATTTTTATTTAGTACTATCAACATAATATTAATGATTAGTAAAGAAGGCGAGACATTTCAGCTTGTGCACTCTTGTTTTATGGTTGTATAATTTCCATTGACAAATATTTCAGGTATATTCAGGTTTTCAGAGAATAGACACTATACATATACCAATCAGCAGCATGTGAAATATAGTGATAGGGGGCTACTAGGAGAAGGGTTGGATAAATCTGACAACTCCTGCTCAAGATGGGTGTACTGGATAAGATCAGCTCAGAAACTGTGTGTCATCAATATTATTTACACTTTAGTTGATGAACACTGTATTTCCTAAATATATGGACACAAAGAAACCCAACTTGCACAGACCTTTTGATAAACGTTTTGTTTAGTCAGAAAGAAAGAATCAACACAAAATCTCATTCTTCGGAAATAAACAAACTTGACAAATTTACTTCTCATCATGCATACTTTTACACCTTTATTTCTATTTTTGATAAGATTTGAATTTGGAGTTTGCTTTCCTCTGTAACTTTGGATACCTCTGTTAATGTATCAAATTATCAAACAATATTTGTTTAACCAAGTTCTTATACTATGTATCATTGTTGTAGAATTGATGGTCCTTCAGTAGGTTGGAAGACATTTTTTAGACAACAGGAAGCTTTCAGCTATGCCAGAAGAAAATCCTCAGTATGTTCAATGGTTTTATAAAAATAAGAAGATCTGATATAATTGCCAATGAAACAACTCTCCACAAAAAAACCAAATGACACAGAAATTAATAATTACAGGGATCCGTAAGGCCTTCAACAATAAGGAAAACCCATACCATGTAGTCAGCTATAAAAAAAGGCCCCAAAATAAAATTGAAAAATAATTCCGAAAAGAAAAAAAGGCCTGAATATCTCTTAATTATTTTGTTATGTTACTAATATAAATCTACCTATATATATACAAATGTGAAATATGTAAGATTCATTACTAGATAATCCAATAAAAACTTTAGGGTAATCATTTTTTACTTTTTAAAAAATTATTTAAAAGGCATAACAAAAAGGTTGAAGGGAAACTCTGAACAAAAAAAAAATTATACAAGGTTGATTTTGTATGTTTGTTTAAAATCAAAAGTTTTAAATTTGTTATACTTTATATCTTTATATAGGTAATATGTTATGGAAACTTATCAATATTTTATCTTCTTATGAGATATCATATAATTTCATATTATTTAAAAAGAATTGAACACAAGTTTTATAATGTTGTTTCTGAGAAAGTCTAATTCAATATAGATTTTTGGTTTTGGTATAAATATTTTATTTTTCAGGATCTTCATGTATTTTCCTATGAGAGTGAGAGTCTGGATCAGAAACTGGACAGAGGATGTTTTTAGTGGCATCTTATCCTGTATTCTGGCATTATTATAGGTACATTATTAATTAGGATCTTCCCCTGTCTTGTCCGTATGTAAATGTATGTGCTAGGTAGATGTAGATGGATGCAGTAGAATGTGAACCTATGCATAGGTGTATGCACATATATTTTTCAGTTACACAAGTTTCTTCTATTGGTATTGTTGTCTTAAGTTACTGGCAATTATACCACAGTTTATCATTTTTATTAGTATGGTTTCAAATTATAAATTTAGATACTGTTGTTTCACTATGATTCATTGGATACCAATTTATCTGGTATTAATTAAAAGGGGAACCATGAATCATGTGAATTTAGATGTTCAACGTACTACATATTTTCTGTAGGTTTGGCAAAGCCACAAAATTAGATATCTTCAAGGGGTTGTAGTCAATCCACAATAATCTATACCAACATAAATAAATGAATCCACAGTATTGTATCATTACAGCTACAAAATATATTTTATTTTTGATTTGTTTAAATTCACTTTCCCTGAGATTGAAGGAAGCTTTTTTTTTGTGCTGTTCCATTTTTGAAATAGACTTTAGCAATAAGTTAGCTATTCAAGTATGAAATAGTGTAAACTTTTAAGGGGTGGTATGTTTTTTTTTAATGTATGTGCAGTGTATTTCTTAATTTGTCTTGTGTGTAAGTATTAGTTACTACCATATGATATTGTTTGAGAAAATTATAATGTATTATTAAAATTAATTTCTTACCATACAGTATGGATTGAAAAATATATTGACCTTTCCAGGCAGTTAGATGAACAAAAGAAGACACATTACGAATTGATACCAGAGGGTATGTAATAAAGATACCATAAGGATAGTTACAATAAAACATACATATATGTATATATATGCCTTAAAATTACTTACATCCACTTCATTTAAACTTTGGTGGATTATTGTCTCATTGAAAATCATACCACATCTCCTTATTTGTCGAGCATTTGACTTTTTGTCGAAAAAGCGAGACATAGCGATCCCACATTCTGTTGGCGTCGTCGTTGTTGTTGGCAGCGTCCACAAATATTCACTTTGTGGTTAAAGTTTTTGAAATTTTAATAAATTTTTTAAACTATCCCGGATTTCTACCAAACTTGGACAGAAGCTTATTTATGTATGATCATAAGATAGTATCCAGTAGTAATTTTTGTAAAATCAAAATTCTATTATTTCCATATTTTACTTATAAATCATACCTGCCAACTTTTCAAAATGCCCATGGGGTTTTGCGTGCAAGATGGCTGTCATGGTCCTAAAAAACCTTCAAGGGGGCCTGCAAATACATTTTAAAGGGAAACTTCGCAAAAAAATCAAAAATTGATATTATGTTTATTCTGTATAAAAATTCTCAAATTCATAGATATTAAAGCTTTATTCTGCTAGATAAGAGATCACCATCGATTTTAAATTTAGAGTATCAATTCTCTGCGGTCGGCCATTTTGTCACCTTCTCCGATTGCAGTCAAGATATGTCTAAGGACCAAAACTACAGTAACCCGATGTAGTCGTAATTGCGTGTCGATATCTCGTCAATCGTACGGTTGTTTTATCCGACTTAAGTTAACTAACTTGATACGGAAAATTTTATTCTTTTTTTTTAAATAACCAGGATCTGTTATTTTTAGACTGATAATATAGGAATTAGTGAAAAAGTCAAAATTTCAAATCATAAATAAGTCTTCCGTGAAACTTGAATTGTTTTCGAAAATCTAATTAGTTCATAATTCTTTTATGTAATAAACTTTATTCAAATAAATTAGGATCTTCGCTCCACTGATCACACCCGCATGGCTAAAGGTATTACTCCCAAAGGTATTGGAGGGGGTGTGAGGTGACACGTCCAGGTATTCAAGCGATTTCCTGTCGAGTTTGCAAATTCATGCATCGTTTCACTTCTTAGTGTATTGATAAGTGTACACGGCCGATAACTTATAACTTTCCATTTTGAACTATTAGGTGTATAATATACATCTCTATCTTGCGTGTCCGAAAGTGATATTACTAAACTCATACGCTTGTTTATGAATAACATTTCTGGTGAAAAGAAATTTATTTATAAAATATAAATAATACCAAAAAACAAAAAAAACAGATTTGATGAAATAAAAATCTATATACGTATTTTTTCCAAGTGTAAATTTAATAAAATGTAATATATACTCGTTGTCAATGGTGAAGGCCAGAAAAATTGATTTAAAAAAATGTACCACTTGTCGACCATTCGTATATACGCCTGGATTATAAGTTACGGAACTATAGCGCAAATTAAAATATATACATGTTTACATAGAACATAAGAAAGAAACATACATTTTGCGTAAATTGGGGTAAAAGTTTTGTAAAATGACAAGTTCACGTATGCCAACAGTATGTAATCATCAAATGTCGATAGACTATTGTATACCAAAAGAAGAAGAAGAAGAGATTTAAATACTGGTCGATATATAACTGTATTTGGCTCATCGAAGTTATGGACATTTATATATCAATTAGATTGTTCTCGAAAAAAGGAAGAAATTCGCCATCATCACAATTGTTCCAACATGTATGTAAATATATATACGCAACTGGAAGTACACTAATACCGAGGGATGTGAATATTTTCCAGGAAAACTATAGAGTATCAAAGTTTCAAATCAATTTCGGGGTTTATTTTCTCTCTTGATATTCAATGACAGCAATTTGCAGAATAAACTGCTTGTCCGCTTTACTGGTATTCTTACCAGTTGAAACAGACTTATAATTACATTAAAAAATAGTGAAAGATGACATTTAATTCGTTCATTTTTTTTTTATACATCGTTGGTCAAATAGCTAAAGTATTATATATAGTTACGGTGTGAGACGAAGAGTATTTTAAGAAGGACATTCCCGATTATGTATAAATTTTGTTGATTTTTTCACACTTGAAAAGCATATCTGTTCGTAATTTGTTGATTCCATTCCAATTAGATCCTTTAATTTCCTGTCAATTTTTTAAAACATCTTTTTTCAAATATCTGAAGTATTCATGTGTTGTGAGATTTAAAATATTTTGATGAGCACATTAATTCCTAAATAGGTAATTAAAGATCACTTTGGATTGACTAAAATATATAATTGCAATTGTTAATGATCTGTTTGAAATATTTAAGGCTGCCGATCCTAATTTGAAATAGTACAATTTTGAGTTCATAAACTCGTGTTTAGAAGGCTATTTTTATTTATAAATACTTCAATTAAAATAATTCAGTATTTTATCGTTACTAAAGTATTCAAAAGTCATAATTCATTAAAAGTGATCTTATGCAAAATATAAAAATATACAACAGCTATCCAGTTATTGTGCGATCTTATTATTCCCGTTAATTAATTTTAATTATTTTTTTTTACATTCATGTGTCTGAAACTTTGTCTGACTCCCGTTTACAATTGATACGAAATGTTATTCACACCTGAAATGCCAGTGAACCGTGACGCCTAGATTTCACTGAATGATGATCAAAAGATTAGAATTACATAATGCTAATCTTTTAATTACCTTGAGTTAAACTACGCATTCCACATTCTTTAGGTGTCACAAAACAATACACATTTTATTGTTTCCACCGTACAAGTAAGTGAAAATGATTGCTGGAATGAAGCAAAAAGGTCAGAATACAAACATGTATTTTTAATACACTATCGATCATGTCAGTTTCATATGTTTGTTTAAAGTATTTTTAGAAAAAAAAATCATAAAAATGTTCTATTGTATGATTTACTTTTATTATTAAAATTCGTTTTAAAAAATCCACACGATCTAATTTTAAAAGTTGCATGGCTATCACTTATTTTTCGTTGGTTAATAGCTACACCAAAAGTCGTCGATGCGCTTTAAATCGCGTTATTAGATGGTTAACGAACAAGACTTAAATGAGATATTTTCACTCCCGGCATGCATCAAAGACTTAAACTACGTCACATAAGTCAGGAAGTTTCAAAAAATAAAATTAATAATTCCCAATTTTCTTCTTTATTAAATTTCATATCAAAATAAAACTTGGTGAATATGTTTTTTATGGTATTATGAACATAATAAGATGAAAAGTGAAAAATCGCGAATTATCCCTTTAATGTTGTTTTTTGGCTTCTTCATACTTTAAAAGCCTAAATTCATTGTAAAATTAGTTGTTTTGTTTAAATTGTGGACAAAACTGCTCTTTCAAAATTTCAATTTGGGAGCCTCCATGGGGGAAATCCCCCGCAAATAGTGACAGTTGGCAGGTATGATAAATGGATTTATCTGCCAGGTAACATTAATATAACATTCACTCTGTGGTTAATTTTTTTTAAATTTTAATTACTTTCTTACACTATCCTGGATTTTTACCAAATTTGGACAAAAGCATGTTTATAATCAAAAGCTAGTATCTAGAAGGAAATTTTGTTAGAATTTTGTACCTGTTTATCCATATATTACTTATAAATGGACTTAGTTTTTCTTCCAGTTAACACCACATACAGTCTACAGTTAAAGTTTTTAAAACATTTATTTGATTCATAAACTATCCTGGATTTTCACTAAGCTTGGACAGAAGCTTCTTACAAGCAAAAGAGTGGAATATTTTTATTATTTTTTTCCCTCATTTTTGTTGAGCCTGCGATTAACCGTAAAAGTAGGTGAGACACTGGGTTCTGCAGAACCCTTACGATTTTTTTTTATATAAGACCCTTGGAAGACAAAAAAGATGCATGAGATGAATGTCAGATGTACATGTCTGTCTAGCCAAGTTCATCGAACCTTGACCTCATTTTCATGGTTAATTGGTCATGGTTTAGTTTTCATTGCAAGGTCTATTTCTCGTGTACTAAAAGCATTATTATTTAAATAGATTAAGTATATTTGATTTATGAAATAATTGTATTGTGGCAGATTCTTCTGACCTTAATTTATTTTCACTGTTTAAAAGACAGTGCTATGTTCTTATGGTTAATAGATATAAGAAGATGTGGTATGAGTGCCAATGAGATAACTTTCCATTATAGATCAAAGTATGGTCTTCAACACAGAGCCTTGACTCACACCAAACAGCAAGCTATACAGGCCCCAAAAATGACTAGTGTAAGAACGGGAAAAAGGATGAACTTATCTTTATAAAAGATGAGAAACACTTATGAACCACATTAAAACAACCTACATCCACTGAACATCAAGTCCATTTCTGAGATACTGAAATATTGTAGATTAAAAATAGAAACACAAAATTGACATTTACTCGTACAGATTACAACAATATTATTGTCTTTCAGGATCAGTCTGTAAGCTCTATTTTGATTTAGAGTTCCCGATAGAAAACAATAGAAATTGTGATGGAAGAGCAATGACAGATATTTTTATAAAGGTAAAGAATTTACAGCTCTTAATTTATAGCAAAATCTCTGATAAAATTGGGAATGCAATGTTTCCTGTGTGTCGTTATGGTGTAAAATGTGCATTTAATGATACACTGCAGATAAATGAAATTAGAAAATTTGGCATTCAAATGTTGATAAAAGTTAACTAAAAATAGGTTGGAGGTATGCTTTGATGAGTGGAGTGGATAGGTGGAGTAAAAGACCTATTGCCTATGATTCATAATATAAGAACATGTTCAACTTTAGACAAATCTGTAAATAATAATAACATGAATAATAAGGGTATAAAATAAACTGCTGTTATATGACAGGTTAATTATAAAAAGTCAAGGTCACGAGGTCCTTAGTAACAAAATGAATACAAAAGCATGAAACAATACCATTTTCTTTTCAAATTACTTAGTAATGATCTGTCATATGTTGGTGTTAACTTATTTTCCACTATAGTCGCCGTCAGCTGAAATTCGTAGCGGTTATCGGTAAAAATAATCGAAACTATCAATCGCGTTCACTCGAGATATAGTTTTTCACATTCCATTCATAAATCGCAAAAAGAAAAACCACTACTGACCTACCTTTTAAGTGATCGCACTGTAATAATCCTGACCTTCACTTTTTCATAGACGATTTTGAATGGTGGAATCAGCCATTGTTTTTACCGGAAGTGTTTCCGTGGAGTTCAATTTCATAAAATTTGCATAAAGCGCGGGAAACCTTATCACACCAATGAAAGGAACATTTCAGGAAACTGCGTACAGTGACGAATGTCATATGTAAACAATTGATCCTCATAGAAACGAAGATGGCGGAATTACAATGGAAAATATTCTGGAAAATGTGAAGGTCAGGATTATTACAGTGTGATCACTTAAAACGTAGGTCAGTAGTGGTTTTTCTTTTTGCGATTTATGAATGGAATGTGAAAAACTATATCTCGAGTGAACGCGATTGATAGTTTAGATTATTTTTTCCGATAACCGCTACAAATTTCAGCTGACGGCGACTATGAAAGGGACATCTCTATAAGGCATGCGAGGATTTTGGTAAGCACCATATGCTTGCATTACTATTCAACAATTTTATTCTTGGTAGTGTTTTTGGATAATATTGTTTATATGGACAGGCGCGGATCCAGAGGGGGGGTTCCGGGGGTTGGAACCCCCCCTTTTTTTTGGACGATCAATGCATTTGAATGGGGACATGTAATTGGAACCCCCCCTTTGTCCTGGGTTAGGAATCCCCCCTTTTTAAGATGGCTGGATCCGCCCCTGATGGATCTAACATTTGTCAAATGTTAACTTTACTGTGCTCTCCAAACACCTTTTATTCATTCAATCTAGTATATCTTTAAAGTCTAGACATTTATTTTCCAGTATGTTACCAGTTGGATGGATGAAATCTTCAAAGTCAAGTGTTCAAAAGAACATGTGCTAAGTCTGGATGCAAGGTATTTTATGAAGAATATTTAAGCAAAATATTTATCCTTTATTACAAAAATGTGCAGTGGATTCACCTTTTTTGTTTGTTATCCCCAATCTACAAAAGTTGAAATCTACAAAAATAGATAAAACCTCAATATTTAGTGAAGCATTTTTCAAAACTGTTATTTTCCTAAAAAAATGAGTTTAAGTTGCTGCTTATCTTAATATGACTTTAAAAACAACTCTATTGGAAGAACAGGCAATTGCTGTCATTATTTAAAACAACATTTTTTCACTTAATTAGAAAATGCATCACTAGTACTGTGACGTATCTGAAGGTAATCTATAACAATAAGACTGGTTCCTTTAAATTATCGCAAACCTAATTACCTGATGTCACAATAAAATAGGCTATGTATGATATAATTAACTTTTTTCCAGCACAGAAAAGAAGTTCAGTAGACATTTGATTTTTCAATTGAAGAGGACAGCATTTCAGAATAACATCCATGCTGGTAGGTTTTAACCATTAATAGTATTATGAAACAAAGTTTTGCTAAATTTGTAAGCATTTCTATACACTGACCATGCTAACATTTGTATATATTTTAACATACCTTTACATTTAAATCCTCATGTGAGTAAGTTTACTGTTCCCCTCTTCCAAAGAGTGTTGTTAGGTTGATGGGTCAGTGGACAAGACCAAATATGCAGATAGGGTAAACCTCTCCTTTATACTTCAACTGTTACACAATTTCAGTCATATCTTGTAAGTGTTATAGCATGGCACATTTAAATTTGTGATAATGCTAAGTTAGAATATGTGGGTTTTATGACAAGAGTGAATTTTCTTCTTAACCTTGCTGCTATAGAATTAAAAGGATACCACAGTAAAATCAAAGTTGCCATCAGAACATATCACATGAATGTTGACCATATAGTCTATGTACATGTTACAACCTTAGGAATGCTTGTTTGACACAAAACTATATCACACTTTCAGTGAAATATGTTTGTACAATAGGTTTACCGTTATATAGTTAATGAAGTTTTGAATTGACACAAACTTTGAAAGCAAAGATATATTTTTCAGGAAATTTTGTGCAGTTCATATTGCAGAAATTGAAGGAAGAAATAAACAAATTGAAACAAAATTTATCAGATGTATTAGACTTTGATGAACCATCAATCATCTCACAATCTGACAAATCCTCTGACGAACAAACTGTACCATGTGATAATCAATTGGATCCTCTGAGACATTCACAAGAACAGGATAAAAATGATGATAAAGCTGAAATTATGGATGGATTTACTGAGGAAGAACTTCTATCTATGGTTGTTAGAAACAAACATAATGAAGAAACTTTATTTTGTGATCAAGGTAGGAAAGGCAAAATTTGTCTATTCTATAGTTCAAGACAACCTCTAATATTTTTACTAGCAAACAAGTGACTTTTTAAGTGTTAGTAGAATTTAAAAAAAAAAATGTTAATTTATGTATACCTTTTTCTGCCCACCACTGCATAAGTGGAGGATGAATTAAGGTTAACCATTGTCTTTTACATCCTGACATTGGTTTCCATTCTTTAACTTTTTTTTGCTTCAACCAAATGTTATGAAACTTATGCACAATGCTTATAACTGCCATGCACAGATAGATTAAAGGTTTAAGTGGCCTGACCTTCAGTGTTAGTCCCTAAATAAATGGAAAAATTGCTGAATTTAACATTTAAGCACTCTACTTTGCCACATCAGAATGTTCTGAAACTGATACACAATGCTTATTACCACCAAATGCAAATCAAATTCTTAGTTAGGTGACGTCACTTTATCTTGTTCTCAAGTTATGTCCCTTTAAAGATGGAAAAATTGCTGAATTTGACGTTGCTGCACTCTAAACTTTACTTTGCCACAACAAATTGTTCTGAAACTTATACACAATGTTTATTTTCAGCTAACACAGATAAAGTACGAATTTAGGTGATAAAACTTTCACCATTCTTGAGTTATGTATGAAATGTCTCTAATTTTTCATATTTTGTTCTTTTTTCAGGTGTTTACACCAAAAATAGAAATTTCAGATTATTTCAGTCCAGAAAATTTGGGAAAAATAATCCACTGGTCATTAGTGAAGACAATCTGTACATCTCGCCAAAAGATGATGTAATGTCTTATGAACATCTTATATTTAATGATTCGCTCATTGCTAATATTGAGTAAGTTATCTTTATAACATGTTGCTTTAAAAGAAAGACTTTTTTTCAGATAGATCTTTTACATATTTTCATAAAAAGTAAAACTGGATGTAGATAAAGTTGATAAACCTCAAATTTAAGTGTCAAACAAAAATTTAATTACTTATTTCCTAAAGTCTTGTATGCAAAATTTGTCAAAACCACAAAACCTATATCCACAATAATGCTAATTTCACCAATAATGGCAATTCATGAAAAATCATAGTGTCCACACAAATAAATGAATCCAAAGTGATACAGTTAATGGCTTTTGATGAGGTAAATATGTAGTTTTATTGACTTTTGAAAAACTGATATTCACTGAGGCGAACGGCTGATGTGAATATCAGTTTTGCAAAAGACAATTAAACCACATATTTACCAAAACAAAAGACAGTAATTGTTTTATTCCACATTCCCAGAGAAATATATGTAATGGCAATTATTTACCAAAACCAATTGTACATCAAACATTTTTTACCAAAATTATGCACATAAAAACATGCGACGTCAAAATTTCACGGGAACTTAAGGTGTATGCAAACTATGCAGTTTTGTGACCATTTTTTCAATCATACTGAAAAATTAATTCTGTTTAGCCATTCATTTATAAAATATGACTTTTGTTTAAATAAAGTTAACCATATCTGTTTATCTTCCTTAATCATTTTTTTTGGTCTAATGCATTAAATTAAATATATTTGGGATGACGGTTTGAAAATTATAAGAGATCAAATTTAAGTTTGGGTTTTAAAATATCGTATTGTCATTTAACTATTTCAGGTATTCACCAGCACTGAGGATTTTACAGTTTGATTCAGAAAGTCAGTTTTCTAACAAATTTTCAAATGGTAATGTTCGGGCTAAAACTTCTGGAAAAGCTGAAGGTTAGTGTGCATAAAACTGAATAATCTCTTTCTTCTTGCAACATTTTAGCTGTATCAAAGCTGAATTTTGTTCCTGTCTTCAATGTTTGAATCCCCAAGGGTGACTGGGGAATAGAAATGTGGTCACTTGGTCTTCTCCCAACCGGCAGTAAAACGCTTGCCGAAGTGGGGCATCCGTTTGGCTGTGCGGGATGTATTAAGTTCGCAGTCACGTCCGGTCAGAATGGGGACGTTAAATCCGATGTCTCGTGTAAAAAGAGTGCCATGCTCTTTGCATGTTAAGAACCCTTGTAACAACTCTTTGAGGGCCCGTAGTTGGCCAGTTGCAAGGCCAAATTTCTGTCCCTATCCAATATGCCCTCATTTTCCAGTGGCAGTCCAAATTTCCCCGACCATCATCCCAAGTGGCCTCTATTATGACAAGACCTACCTATTGTATTTATTGTGAACTTGTTCTCGTCCTGAATATGCATGAAATATTTGCCACTGGACGTTAAGCAACCAACAATCAATCAATCAATCAATGTTTGAAATCCACATATATCCAGGTGAGCGTGACAGGATCTGTAGAGCCTCTTATTTGTGGTTTTTTGCAATTTTTTGAAAATATTTATTTAGATACAAACAAAAAAACAACATAAAACCACAAAAATTATCTGCTAGTCAAGATCTACAAATAAGTATTGTTAGCTGAAATCATCAGTGGACTCCTTTTAAGAGTTACCCGGTAGTATAGGAAAAACATGCCAATATTTGTTCTGAATCTTATTTCGAAATAGGTCCTCCATCATTTTATGCTTTACTTTGGCATAAGTAATCAAACTACTGTTCAAATTGATAAAACGCATGTACATGTAATGGTCACAACAAATCAAGAGAACAATCAACAGTCAATATATAATTCAATACAGACTGCAATACCCAATACGCATAATCCAATAAACTGGTTAAGGAGAGATAACTCTCTTAAAAATATGCTTACTTAACCAAACATCTTGACCATACCAAACTTGCATAATGTATAACATTTGATATTAATATCATTTCAGATGTAGTAGAAGGATTTACTAAATCACCTTATCCAGAAATTGATGATTTTATATCATCTACATTAAAGACAGTTAGTAAAGCTGGTCGTATACGACATTGGACATACTTTAGCCAAGGAGAATTGATTGTGTATGACATTGTTGGATATAGATACTGCCACAATATAGAAAGAGAACACAAGAGTAACAATATCATGTTAGTCTTAAACTTCTTTTCAAAAGTGAAAAAAAATTGTATAGGAAAAATTAGCTTAAATAATTGTATTTTAATTGTATTTAAATTAGGAATATAAGTAGTTTTAAATACTTCTATCTATAATGAAGATGAAAGGGGGTGGGGGAATGATCAACATTGAATACATGGACTTTTTTAGTTAAAAATTAAACTAAAGGTTGATTGATGTCTGTCCAGTTTCAGGATGATGACAATATCTATTTATATAACCTCCTTTGTATTAAACTAACACCCTAAGTACCTCCTTTGTATTAAACTGACACCCTAAGTCACATTTTAAATGTTCTGACTGGCAAGGTCACAGTCAAACTGATGATATCGATATCACCCTACCAATCATTATTCTAACTCCTGACTTGCTGAGCATTATTTTATCTTCTTTGGTTTTGCTTCTAAATGTCCTGACTGTAGCAGAGAATTTCCAAATACTAATTTTAAAATCTGTTGTTTTATATGGCTCATGTGTGAGCATGCATTTTTACATCCATCAATTGGCAACTTCTTGTTCACTAAATACTTAAGTGAGGGTATCAGTACATCTTATCGCTACTTGTCCACCATTAATATCAATCAAAAAGGTTAAAATTTGACAACACAATGGAAATGTGATTGTTGTATGACATTAAAAGTTCAAGAAGCACAGTTATAGTGACCAGTAGCTCACAGTTCAACTTTTAACGTTAAATTTTTAATACTTTAATACTCTTAGTCATAATTTTTGTCTAGTCTGTGATGAAATTAGCTTAATATTTTTTTTCTCTTTGACTTTCAAAATAAATTCATTTACAACTAGTAAAGCGTTGAGACATTTATAGCATGTGCTCTCTTATTATAATATTACTATTTTCTTCCAGGTTGTTAGCAGATCTCAAACGAGGAGTTTATTACCAGAAATGTCATGATCCAGATTGTAAATCTATCAGCTACAAATCTCCAGGTAGGTATACATTATATAATGCAGACAAAAATATCAAATCTCTAGATATAAAGTAATCAAAATACAGGTGTAAACCCAATCTCAAGGTAATTAACATAATGCTGACACAAAACTAATTATACCCCCGCTTTGAAAAAAGGGGGGTATACTGTTTAAACTCTGTCTATCCGTCTGTCCATCGATCCGTCAGTCTGTCTGTCAGTCAGTACCAGTACCGTCCATCAGTCCATCCGTCCCATGAATATTTTTCGTTGCATTCTTCTCAGGAACTACAATACAAGGATTTTTGATATTTGGTTTCAGGGTTTATATAAGTCTGCTATACCATTTGATGCGTTTTCAGATCCATCACTCGACAACTTCCTGTTTACCAAACACTTGTATTATTTTACACATGATACCAAGTTGAAAATTTTCGTCACATTTTTCTCAGGAACTACAATACAAGGATTTCTAAAATGTTTTCAGGGTTTATATAAGTCTGCAATACCCTGTGATGCGTTTTCAGATTCATCACTCAACAACTGCCTGTTTACCAAACACTTCTATGTTTTAACACATGATAGCCAAGTTGAAAATTTTCGTCACATTTCTCTCAGGAATTACAATACAAGGATTTCAGAAATTTGGTTTCAGGGTTTATATAAGTCTGCAATACAGTGTGATGTGTTTTCAGATTCACCACTCAACAACTTTCTGTTAACCAAACACTTGTATGATTTTACACATGATAGCCAAGTTGAAAATTTTTGTCACATTTTTCTCAGGAATTACAATACAAGGATTTCAGAAATTTGGTTTCAGGGTTTATATAAGTCTGCTATACCGTGTGATGCGTTTTCAGACCCATCACTCAACAACTTCCTGTTTACCAAACACTTGTATTATTTTACACATGATACCAAGTTGAAAATTTTCGTCACATTTTTCTCAGGAATTACATAACAAGGATTTCTGAAATTTGGTTTCAGGATTTATACAAGTCAGTGTGATGAGTTTTCAGATTCATCACTCAATAACTTCCTGTTTACCGAACACTTGCATATTTTTACACTATTAAAATTATCCACTTGAGGCGGGGGTACCATCAGTGAGCAGTTGCTCGCAGTTTCACTTGTTTGTCAGAAATTTATACAAAATACAGGCATGTGCTAAATTTCTATCAAGAGGTATGAAGAATACACACATAAGGTTAATCTTAGGTAGGTATACAAAATACACACATAAAACTAAATCTCCAGGTATACAGATCACATACATAAAATTTAATTCCGAAGGTACCATTTAACACACACTGCATGAAAGTATACATAATATTGACATAAACCATACATTTTAATAATTGTTAATTATACCACGCTTCAAACAAGGGGGGTAAACTGTTTTACCTCTGTCTGTCCATCCATCCTTCCGTCTGTCCTTCAAGTCCGTCAGTACGCCCGTCCCATGAATACATTTCGTCACATTTTTCTCAGGAACTACAATACAAGGATTTCTGAAATTTGGTTTCAGGGTTTATATAAGTCAGCTATACTGTATGATGCGTTTTCAGATTCATCACTCAACAACTTCCTGTTTACCAAACACTTGTAATAATTTACACATGACATGATAGCCAAGTTGAAATTTTTCTCAGGAACTATAATACAAGGATTTATGAAATTTGGTTTCAAGGTTAATATAAGTCAGTTATACTGTGTGATGCGTTTTCAGATTCATCATTCAACCACTTCCTGTTTACCGAACGCTTGCATATTTTTACACTATAAATATTATCCACTTGCGGCAGGGGTATCATCAGTGAGCAATAGCTTGCAGTTTCACTTGTTGTTTATGATCTATTCACATTGACTTACATTACATACAAAATGAAATTTCAGTGGTGAAATAGGAATAAAAAATATTAAGTTGGGAAAAAAAATGTTGTTGCAGGAGTTTCTCACTACATTGAAGACCCATTGATGGCATTCAGCTGTTGTCTGCTCTATGGTCGGGTTGTTGTCGCTTTGACACATTCCCCATTCCATTCTCAATTTTATTTGAATGTAGGGTATGAAAAAATGGCAGTTCTTAGTCCACTACAGTTATTTAATAGGAATTTGAAATAATGTACTGCCAGTGATAATAGATTTTTTTGTAAATTTTTTTGATATTTGCAAATCAAAAGTATTTCAAAGTAATAAAATACCAATTAAATATATCAGTGATATGAAATTACAGATAAAGACATACCTAAAGAAGCACTACCCTCATTCTACTTTGATGACAGTTTTGATGAGTTTGATGAAGGTGTGGATGATATGGACATTTTAAATGCTGCATTGGAAGTAGAAAAGACTATTGATGACAAAATAAATGAAAATAAGGATCAAACCTGAACTTCTTTTTACCATGAAATACTTATAGTGTTTTGATCATGTTGAGTCATTCAGGCTAAGATTTTAGTGTAACCAATGTATATAATCTTACCTAAATGTAAGTAACAACTGACTGTCACTTAATGTAATGGGCATGTATAGACATTGACATTAAGTCATACGAGATGGCTTGGTTCTTGTGGAATAGTTGGAAAGAGCTTTTCAAGTAACAACTTGATATCAGTTATTTCTTCAAGTACCTGTACCACTGGTAAACTTGTTTCAGTCGTCAATGAATAAAGCAAATACCATATATATTAATCTTGTTTATGATCAGGTGTTATATGGTTGGTCTTAGATTTATGCCTATCTATATATATTTACTTCCCTTCATGTGAAAATGCCAGATTTTGATTGGATAATATATAAGAGGGTGATAATTTATTCTATCCCATTGCTTAAGGGCAGACAATTTTGTTAATGTCACTCTCTTAGACCAATCAAAATTTGATAATTTAATGGACAATGAATTGAATTCACACAATTTATATGATTAAAGACAGTGCTCAAGGACTACGTTTTGGCCACAGAAAAACTTAAAGATTGCTATGATGTATGGGTTTTTCTCATAGTAGAAGTCTGTGGTCTTTATTGATAACTTCTAAATCATTTTGTCTCATTGGCAATCATACCACGTCTTATTTTTATATTACACATTTCCTTTTGAAAAAGAATTCATAAACAAGATAGGAAATATCATTGTTTACTGGAAATAATGGGATTTTATCAGTTTCGTATGAAAGTATAAAATAAAATTGAGAATAGAAAGTTTGATTGTTTCGTGATATTTATTGATTTCAATGTGACTGAAATATACCAACAGTTACAGCTGTTGCCTGTATTCTCTCTAAATAGCAGAAAATTTCAATGTTTTTTTCATTAAGATCCAACAATTGTCATATATAAATTATTTAATTAGAATTAAAGAACATGTTTTTGCAAATTGAAGGAAAAAACTTTTTATTCTTGAGTTCTAGCTATATAGGCAAAAAACACACTTAACTCTATGATATAAGTATTATAAAAGACACAAGTTTATTGCATTAAATGTGATGGCATGGCAAATAAGAATATTTAAAACATATATGGTCAATGAGTTGATTATATTTCACAATTTATGAAATGAGGAGATAAAGCATTTGTTGTTTGTTGGGAATGTTTCACCATGGAAATTAAGAACATTTATATATGATATGTGACTACATGTATTATTAACTCAATTTATATTTCATGTTTTCTGTTTAAATGATAAAGAAGTTATTAACTAGACAAGAACATGTTCCAAAAAAATAAATTATTTTGACCTCTAAGTCAGTCAAGGTCACACAAAGGTCATGCTTGTACGTGAAACACCATTTTAAGCAAATGCTTTTTCATATCAAATATAAGTAAGTTGGGCGTAAACTTTTTTTCTATTCTATTTAGGTCCTTCTATTTTTGAGGCTCACAAAAATACATATTTTGTTAGCTCTAGCTCACCTGCCCAAATGGGCCATATGAGCTTTTCTCATCACTTGCTGTCTGTTTCTGTTAACTTTTACAAAAATCTTCTCTGAAACTACTAGGCCACAATCATCATCAGAGTATATAGTTTAAAAATGTGTTTGGTGACCCCACTTGCCAACAAACAATGGGCACCATGGTATCAGGTCCTTTCGCGCCCAATATACTTTCGCACCCTACACGTTCGCACCCAAGGTCCGTTCGCACTCTACACGTTCGCGCCTAATTTTAATTCAAATTCCAGTTGAATAATTGGAAAATCATCATTGTTGTTTTTAATTGCTTTCGTGTAAATACTGAATGTATTTATAGCTTGGTATGAGTAAAAGATTGAAGATTATAATTGAAAAACACAAAAGATAATTGTTTTTAACAGCTTGGTGACTTTGATCTGAAACAATGAAACAATAAAATATAGCAATACACTATTATAACCAAAACATGATAAAATTTATTCAAGACTCAAAAAAAAAAAAAAAATGTAGTCAGAATCTCACTTCGTTTTGAAACAAGTCAATGAAACAAAGTTATACATGTTATAGTAATACACTAACCAAAACATGATAAAGAGTTATTCAACACAAAATAAAACGTTGACAGAATCCCACTTTATTTAGAAAGGAATAAATTTTTTTTAACAATACACTATCCAAAACATGATTAAGATTTATTCAACACAAAAAAATGCTGTATCACTTTATTTTGAGACAATGAAAACAATAATACTTATAAGAATACTACTTGATTACAAAGTTGAAATTGGGCGCGAACATGTAGGGTGCGAACGGACTTTGGGTGCGAACATGTAGGGTGCGAAAGTGAAAGGGGGCGAACATGAGTGGGTGCGAACGTGAATGGGCGCGAACGGACCCGGATTCGGGCACCATGGCCAACATGGCTTAAAAATTTTAGCAATAAGCCAAATACTACATTTTACCCCTATGTTCTATTTTAAGTTAAAATAGAACATAGGGGTAAAATGCAGTATTTGGCTTATGTCTCTGAAACTAGAGCATTTAGAGCAAATCTGACATGGGGAAAAATATTTCTCAGGTTCTGATCTGTCCGTGCTGATAATTCCGTATGAATCGGACCATTCATTGTTCCGTTGCTGCCCCCGCATTAGTAATATTAAGGAAATGTTGCAGGTTTTGGTTATTATTTTAAATATTTATCGATAGAGATAAACTGTAAACAGCCATAATATTCAGCAAAGTACAATCTACAAATAAGTCTATATGACTAAAATTGTAATAGTAATATTTTTCGTAAATTTTTGTAACATTCAACCAACATAACAGCCATGGCTAAATAAAGAACATACAGGTTTACTATAGAAGTCTTAGGGAAAATGGTACATGAAACAATTTCTTATGGTAAAAACTTGAAAAGTAATTGAAACAAGAACTCGGTAAGTATTGCATGACAACACACCCTCCATACATGACCCCCCCCCCCCCCCCTGTCCCCCATTACATAATGATATTTAATCATCGTATGATAAGCACAAAAACATTTTAAATATAAAACTAAGGATTTTTAATATATGTGTGTGTGGGTAGGATTTCACTGTATATATAGAGCAGTGCAACATATTAATTGGTGGAGGCATCACTGTACATAAAAATTGCTGATCACAAGTTCTACATACTAGTGTATGGTTCCCCTACAAAGGGAGTTACAGATACAGAGGTTAGGTAAGGTAAGTCCCCTACTGGTTAAAAAATGCATTGAAACAAAATTCTTACTTGATCTATTTCTTGTCATGGTGTAAACTATATAACAAACATTAAGTCAGTATCTTCAAGCATGACAAAAAAAGTGTTGAAAACTGAGAATACTAGTCCGTAACTCTGCACAAAATCCGAAACAAAATTCGAACTTGATCTGTAACCTGTCATGATAAAACAATACACCAATTGGAGCAAATTTCAAATCAATATCTTAAAGCATGAAGAAAAAGTGTGGAAAACTGATTTGCCGGACAGACAGACGGAGTGCAAACCTATATTCCCCTTAGACCGCCAGTAGGGGACTAATAATGAGAATGGGTCTTAATTTACTAGTACTATTGTAAGACTCAAATTAAACCAAACTTGGCCTCAATCATTATTAGGTTATCTAATATTATTTATTATGATTTTAACCTTATTTTACATGATTTCCAAAAACACCACTTAGATACAGGTGAGCGACATATAGGATCTTGAGAGCCTGTAGTTTTTGTATTCCCAAACTTGTTCTCGTTCATTGAAATCTATAATACGTTGGTTTTTAGGCAGTTAAGCTGCCTTATGCGAGCCACCTCCTGCTTTAGAACTTGGAAACAGTCGAGATCCCCACCCCTCAACCATATTTATTCATGTATGGGACAATATAACCAATCAAATGCAATACAGGGGGATTCCCTGGAGTCACCCCATCCCTCCTGTTTGGAAACTTTGAAACAGTCGAGATCCCCACCCCTAAACCATATATATTCATGTATGGGACAATATAATAAATCGAATGAAATATAGGGGGAGTACCTGTGGGTCATCCCACCCCTCCTGTTTGAGAACTTGGAAACAGTCGAGATCCTCACCCCTTAACCATATATATTCATGTATTGGACAATATAACAAATCAAATGAATTATAGGGGGAGTCCCTAGGGTCACTGCACCCTCCTGTTTGAGAACTTGGAAACTGTCGAGATCCTCACCCCTTAACCATATATACTCATGTATGGGACTAAATAACAAATCAAATAAAATATAGGGGGAGTCCCTACGGTCACCCCACCCCTCCTGTTTGAGAACTTGGAAACAGTTGAGATCTCCACCTTTAAATTAAACCATATATTTTCATGTATGGGACAAAAGAACTAATCAACTGAAATATAGGGAGAGTCCTGAGGGTCACCCTACCCAATCCTGTTTGATAACTTGGAAACAGATGAGATCCCCACCCCTCAACCATATATATTCATGTATTGGACAATATAACAAATCAAATGAAATATAGGGGAAGTCACTGGGGTCCCCCCACCCCCTCCTGTTTGAAAACTTGATAACGGTGGAGATCCACACCCCTTAAACATATATATTCATGTATTGGACAATATAAAAAAATCAAATGAAAAATAGTGGTAGTCCCTAGGGTCACCCCACACCCTCTTGTGTGTGTTTTGAGAACTTGTAAAAGATTGAGATACCAACTCCTAAACCATAATCATTTCATTCCTGTTTGTCATTTCAAAAAGATTGAATGAGATACAAGGT
Organism: Mytilus edulis; assembly: GCA_019925275.1. Lineage (NCBI taxonomy): Eukaryota > Metazoa > Mollusca > Bivalvia > Mytilida > Mytilidae > Mytilus > Mytilus edulis. Next base: position 88,223,641 of record CM034356.1, on the reverse strand, counting down.
CAATCTCATAGGCGTCACATATGCATATCACTTTGCTAGACCTAAGGCAGCAACCATTTTATTTTCTGGGGGGGGCTATGGTTTTTTTTTCTGGACAAATTTTTTTCGCGACAAGTCGAAAACAATTTTTTCTTTCAATTTTAGCATTACATATAGTGGCAGCTGAGGGTGAAACAAACAATTTTGTTTTCTCAGAATCAAAAACAAATTATTTTTTTCTCAAAAAACTGGAAACAAACTTTTTTCCAAAAAAAACCATAGCCCCCCCCCCCCCCCCCCCCCCCCCCCGAAAATCAAATGGTTGCTGCCTAACACCTGTCATTTTATTCCAAACTTAGACATCATGGACTTGGGGTGAAGGTGGGAGTCATTTACATTTACTATGGACAGGTCAGTCAGACCTCACCATTGATCCCTGTAGTAGTAAACATTTGTCTGATTTGTGTCTCATAACTTTTGTACTGTAGAACACAAACTCAGTTTTCTTTCCAGGGAAGCAAGTCCATTCATACTTTTACAAGCTCGTACTAAAGTCAACTTGAACTACAAACAGTCAACTAATACGAACAATTACGATCAACTAGAAGAACTGCAATCATTGCGAATTTGTACCACTGCTGACTCAAGACTCATGACCACGAAAAAAAATATACTTGATATATGCGTTGCTTTTGAAAACCTTGATAAAATATGAATTATTTGCCTTAATGATTAATCCATTTATATGAACATAAATGTACAATTATATATGAATGTTTAATGTTTGTTCTTTTAAATCTTTAAAAAAAAAATTGAAGCAACATTGTCACAGTTTTCATAATTATGTTTGCCTTGGTTTTTGGTTAACTGCCTACAGTGCTTACAGCGCTTTGATTTTCTTTTTTTATCAGGTAATTCTAGAACTTTGCAGAACAATATAAACTGGCCATGCCTATAATGGAACAAACATGCAAATAACATCACAGCAGCTACAGCTACACAAAACGGCTCAACTTCATTAATGTGGCTGAGGTGTCTTCATCCATCTTGGATTTTACCCTACAATGGGTGGTCCATTTGGAGTCTTGACTTACTCATCACTCTAACGCCTGTCACGTTTTCTCTAATTGCTATAGTTTTTGAGATAAAAGCCAAAACTGCATTTGACCGCGATGTCAGCCTATTTAAGTAATGGCGGACAAGTTTGAAATGTTGATGGATCAAAACTTCGGATACAACTAATTAACACGATACAACAAGCTCAAGGATCATTCAGGTATATGGCCCAGCAGTTTCAGAGCTCCTTAGGGGACAATTGCCAACTTTTTGTAGATCTTATTTTGCTGAACATTTTTTCTGTTTACAGTTTATCTTCATTTTCAATAATATTCAATACAATAACCAACAACTGAAACATGTCCTAAAAGTTTCCAATTTCGTGGCAGCAAATCATTAATGGGTTGTTCGATTCGTCTGAAAATTTCAGGGCCGGCTGATAGATGTTCTATTTTAGCCCTTGTAGCCATGTTTGTTGATGGATCAAAACTTCGGATACAATTTAAAAAAAAAAGATACCCACTGGCCAGCGAATATTCAATTAAAGTTTTATTGTATTTGATCCAGTATTGTAATTTTTTTCTACAATTTTTTTTACTATTTCGAAAATTATATAAAAATAATTGACAATCTTTTGTAGCACAAATGGTCAGCAAGACTAGATCTACAACAAATATCTTTGGTCGACACCTTACTAAACGTTTATTGCCCATTAGGATCTAGGTAGCACTACAGTCTAACGATGATTTTTTGAAGATATTTTTTTTTATCACATAATTTTGAAGTAAGAATTATTCTGCACAGTTTGTAAAAATCCCAAAGTCATTATCATATCACAACAGGGAGTAAATTGATAATGAACTTATGTAAATAAAAGCACATGGTAATTAATCTAAATATATAGGCATTTGGGAGGGGCTAATATGTCAATCATCTGTTGATACCAGTGTCCAGCTGTTAATCCCTGACCACAAGATAAATATTGTAGTCTTATATTATTGTTTTGCAACAAAAATAATTTATATAACATGGAAGTGAACAAAGAAAAAGAAAAAATCTACAAAAAATGAAATAAAATTAATATGGTACTATGGAAAAGAGTGGGAAAGTATTTTTTAAAGCCTCTGACTGTCTGTATAAATGTCTTCTCTTTGGTCTTATTTATTTAAATACAGTTTTATGCATTTTAACTAATTTTCAGTTCCATTAAATTAAAAAAACATGTGGGAAAGTGGATTTTCAAGAAGAGTGAGGTCTAACTCTTGATCTTTTTATGAACATGTTTTTTGATGCACACTTTTAATGTTCTAGCTTATTTCAGACAGTTTATTTCTTTTTTTAAATTCAAATGAAAGTTATTCTTTATATAGAGAGAATACTGATGTTAAACATTGATTATATGCAGCTGGTCAATCATGTTATTCTCTTATCTTAGACTGTCTGGAAAGAGGCGGAGCTTTGTCTATATTTAATTACTACATCACAGATGTTGGTCAAATCTGTGACGTCAAACTCCCGCCAAATGCCAAGTTAGTGTTGGACAGTTCACATATAATGCAAAATTTACAGCATTAGAGCATCAAAGACACAATAACAAAGTGTGTGGTTCTATTGATAAAGTAATGGTATCAGAACACTCCTGGGGTGTTCCCAGTGGAATTTTTGTATTTATATTGTCTTTATAGGGGTTCTAAGGGGGGAAATTCAGTTTTTAGGTCATTTCTCAGAACATTTTTTCATGAGAATTGTAAGGAAAAAAGGAAAATAGAAACTTAAGGATTACCCCCTTTGGCCTGACTTTGATATATATGATTAAAGGGTGTATTTTCTACAATACCGTGTCCCAGTTTTTGGATAATTTGTTTCTAAATGAATTTATAGGTCTTCAAAGATGAAAGGTGAAATGAGGTTTGGAACCCAGCAGTTGAATCAATATATCTTCTTACTGGAGGCATATATCAAAAATCTGAGACACGGTTTTGGAGATTGTATATGGTTGATTAAAGGGATGAAAACACATTTTTACTACCATTTGGCATGAATGTGCCATTTTCATCCAAGTTGGAAGACCACTTTTTGGGCAATTAATGAGCTATATTTTGAAATTAATCAAACCAAAAATATATTTATATATAGATTAAGAAAGAGTTATATTTCAGCTTTAAAATGAGTTAAAGATTTTAAAAATCCATTGAGTAGTTTTGTAGAAATTAATCTTTAAAGACTGTTGATTGGAGTCAGAAAATTTTGACTGTAGTGCTACCTTAAAGACGTTTTTTCCTATGTTTTTCTCTTTTGCATATCTTGAAAAATATACCGTATATATGAATTAATAACAAAAGTGATAAGCATGACAACATCTACAAATAAATGTGCATTACGGTACCGAAATTGTAAGTCGACACCTTATTGGGTTATTACTCTTTAAAATAATGACAATTTCCCTATTTTTGGCATTTTTGACTAATATCTTGAAAAATAGATAGATGACATAGCTAGAATCTTTGAATAACAAGAGATAGCAGCCATACAATAGCTACAAAGAAGTCAAGACTAACCGAAATAGTAAGTCAATATCTGAGTCGACTTTCAAGTTTTTGCCCATAAATGCTTTAATGGCATTTTTTTCCTTTTATTTCAATTCTGTCTAACTCTGTTCTGTATAAACTTGAAAAATTATGAAAGATAGATCATGGTAGCTTGAAGTAGAAAAGGTGATCATCAAGACAAAATATACAATGAAGTTGACAACACTATCATGGACCACTTTGACCGTAACTCGGGGGTCTCCATATTGTGCGACGAACAAAATGGGTTCAGAACCAAACGCTCATGCGAGTTCCAGCTACTAATAACCATACATGAAATAGCCAAGAACATGGAGGATGGCGATCAGACATATCATCCTGTTAGACGTAGACAAGGCCTTTGATAAGGTACCACATAACAGACTGCTCCACAAAATGGACTACTACGGAGTAAGAGGTATCCAACTCGAACTCAGTTTCTGTCCAATAGAACCCATTCCATCTAATTTCATGTTTTCTTCTTTAAAATGGCTATCTTTTACCAAAAGAATAAAATACCAACAATCAATTCTAATGTATAAAATTGTAAATGGGCTAACACCTGATTACTTAGCAATACTAAATATTGATGACGTGCAACGCCACAACTTACGATCTGTCTCTAATAATGATCTTTTTGTTCCAAGACCAAATACAAATTTTTATAAAAAATCTTTTCATTATTCTGCAACCAAAGTATGGAATAATTTACCACTCGAAATAAAAAAATGTCCTAATGTGGAATTATTCAAGAAACATAGTTATAACCATTTTCTTGAAAATTATATGCAAGTCAAATAATTTGTTTTCCTCTAACAAAACTATATCAAATGTTGTCATTTATTACCCTTTGTATATTTCAATGATCGAATTGTGTATATACTAGTAATATATATTGTAATTTAATGTATGAATGTATGAATGTTAACTGTAGGCAAATGTGTTTCCACCCAGAAAAATGTACAGTCATCCGTGTCTCTTAACGACGTCAACAACATCAGTCGTCCTACTCACTCCATGGACACAGATTAGAAAGAATAGACAGTGTGAAATACCTTGGGCTCACCATCAGCAAAGATCTCACCTGGTCAAATCAAATCAACCAGACCATAGGGAAAGCCTCCAAGACACTAGGATTCTTACGGAGAAATCTGGGTAGGTGTACTCCATCAACAAAAGCTACAGCTTACTCCACGTTAGTAAGACCAACCCTGGAATATGCTTCCCCTGTATGGGATCCCCACCAAATTATCATCATACGTGACATAGAGCAGGTACAGAGATGAGCAGCTCGCTTTGTCTACAGTTGCTACCAGGACAACTCTCCAGGATGTGTTACAAAGCTTCTGGACCAACTTCAATGGGAATCACTGCAGCATGGAAACAGAGTCTGGTGCTGTGTTACAAGACTCTACACCAGATGATTGCCATTGATCCAGCCAAATACAATGCATCAGATGACAGTAGGACCAGAGGCAACCACAAATTTAGACCAGACAAGAGTGAAGAGGGCCGTCTTCTATCACTCATTCTTCCCGAGAACAACTAGAGAGTGGAACAAACTCCCAGAATCGGTAGTGGAGTCCGGATCACTAGAGGACTTCAGGGCCAGAGTGAACACCATCCCCTGGACCCAACCAGTCCACATCTTAAATAGACAGCAGGAGAACCAGTTATATAGTTATATATAGTTGTAATTTAGCATATTTATTATTGTAAGTACCATCCAGTTTTTCCTGTACTTTTACTTTTGTCCATAGAGGAGTGGCCTCCTGTCTGTTTGAGATGCACCGAGTCAATTACACTTTAATAGAGTTCTACTCGTAACCGAGAAGAAGAATATGACTGAAATCATGGGAAGGACTATTTTTAGCTCACCTGGCCCACAGGGCCAAGTGAGCTTTTCCCATCACTTTGCGTCCGTCGTCCGTCGTCGTTAAGTTATTGCACATTTTAGTCAATTTTTAACCATTTTTTGTAAAAAAATGTTGGGTTGCTTCCCCTGAATCGGTAATTTTAAGGAAATTTTGCTGTTTTTGTTTATTATCTTGAATTTATTATAGATAGAGATTAACTGTAAACAGCAATAATGTTCAGCAAAGTAAGATTTACAAATAAGTCAACGTGACCAAATGGTCAGTTGACCCCTTTAGCAGTTATTGTCATTTTTAGTCAATTTTTAACCATTTTTCGTAAATCTTAGTTATCTTTTACAAAAATCTTCTCTTCTGAAACTACTGGGCCAAATTAATCCAAACTTGGCCGCAATCATCTTTGGGGTATCTAATTTAAAAATGTGTCCGGTGACCCGGCCATCAAATCAAGATGGCCACCACAGCTAAAAATAGAACATAGGGGTAAAATGCAGTTTTTGGCTGATAACTCAAAAACCAAAGCATTAAGAGCAAATCTGACACCTATTTTATCACTCTAAATTGCCTCTATTGTCCGACTTGAAGGGATTACTATGAAAGGCGATACATTTTTAGCTCACCTGACCCGTCGTTAACTTTTACAAACATCTTCTCCTCTGAAACTACTGGGCCAAATTAATCCAAACTTGGCCACAATCATCATTGGGGTATCTAGTTTGAAAAATGTGTCCGGTGACCCCGCTTACCAACCAAGATGGCCACCATGGCTAAAAATAGAACATAGGGGTAAAATGCAGTTTTTGGCTTATAACTCAATAACCAAAGCATTTAGAGCAAATCTGACAGCGGTAAAATTGTTTATCAGGTCAACATCTATCTGCCCTGAAATTTTCAGATGAATCGGACAACCCGTTGTTGGGTTGCTGCCCCTGAATTGGTATTTTAAGGAAATTTTGCTGTTTTTGGTTATCTTGAATATTATTATAGATAGAAATAAACTGTAAACAGCAATAATGTTCAGCAAAGTAAGATTTACAAATAAGTCAATTGACCCCCTAAGGAGTTATTGTCCTTTATAGTCAATTTTTAACAATTTTCATTAAATTTTTAAATTTTTATTAACATTTTCCACTGAAACTACTGGGCCAAGTTCATTATAGATAGAGATAATTGTAAGCAGCAAGACTGTTTAGTAAAGTTAGATGTACAAACACATCACCATCACCAAAACACAATTTTGTCATGAATCCATCTGCTTCCTTTGTTTAATATTCACATAGACCAAGGTGAGCGACACAGGCTCTTTAGAGCCTCTAGTTAAAGTTTTTTTTTAACCATGATCAAGTTGTTTTTTTATTTTTGCCTATACATATCTTTAAAATTATGATATCTGGATAGAAACTTTATCTATCGTTATTTTATTAGTGTCTGTACAAAGCGTGTTAGTTTATAGATACAGTTGCAAAGGGGGCCTCGGGCCTTTATCTGGTTTTAAGAAATAAACGAAATTAAAAAGCCACTCCTCCTTTTTCATGTAGACCCTTACATAAAGATTTAATAGTGCATGGCGGATTACGTATTTGGTTAACTAATTGAGTTAATTTCTGAAAATAAACAATCAATTATTATTTATATCCGACATTGTAAACAAACAAACAAACTTTTTGAAAAACGCGCCTTTTACAGATTTCAGTGGAAACACCCAAAGGTTTCCGAGCAATAAACAACTTCCGGAGAATCGTACGATGGATTGTAGGAGCACGTTGCTTTGTTTTCTCTAGATTAACATCTTATAATATAAGCAAAAAAATGACTTGTTGTGGGGAAACTTTTTCCAATTATGGATGGGACTTTTTCATGTGGTTTTGTAGATTTTGGGGTATTATTACAGCGTTAAGTGAGTATAAAACAGTTGAAACATGCCTGTCGCTAGACAAACTAGATCACGCCACTGTGTTCTATTTTTAGAACACCATGATAATATTTGTTAATTTTTGAGCAAATAATTAATTTTGGCGACAATTTTTTCAGAAGATATATCAGAAATTAAAACTGATTTTTAAATTGTTCCCGTTACTGGTCACACTCGAAGGTGTGTTCAATGTTGACAACCCATTGGTCCATGAATGACAACATGTGTTTTTTATTTTATTTTAACATTGAATCAAAGTCATGTCAATGACCTATTTTAGGCTATTTACATGGGGTTTTGATTCTTTTCCAAGTATGTCAGTAGATCTATATAATAATAGTGTTTCTGATGCCATCACAGAAAATGTTTTGGCTACAAAAAAAATAGACATTTAGTACCACATTTGGCAGTTACTCAAAACAAGGATTTGTATACATACAAATTACAAATCCTTGCTCAAAATAACGAAGGTCAGATTTTATTTTAATAAATAAAGTTTGATGTAGTGTAATTAGGATCAAAATAAATAATAGTATTCATATTTGTTTTAATGCATCTATCTAGCTTGTCCCCTTGTGGTTTTTTTTATCCAAACTATTTATAGAATGAACAAGTTAACATGACAAGCTACTCACAATTTCATAAACTCAATAGATCATCCAATGGTTATAAAATTCATTTCAACAGACTTTCAAAATATAATGTATAAAAAGGTACATTTTTCCCCCTTAGATGTGAATTCCTAAATCAGGTGATTGTAAATCCATGAAATGGACCATGATTAGACATGTGCAGATCCAATTTACATTGTATGGTTTATTCAAGTTAAAATTATACAATGTATATGTATTTAGAAAAACTTTACATACATGCAGCAGTTTCATCTTATGGTACCATCTACATTTGATTAAATTGTGTAATTGCATGATCCTAAATGCTTGTGTGTTATTGTCTCTCACTCCATTTCAAATTGTTAAAAAGCAATTATAATTTATAACCTCACTGATCTCTAGAGCATCAAGTTTTTTTTTTAATCTTATAAGTCTTAAGGAATGGTATTCTTGTGCCATTTTTATGAAGTTTCAGATGATAAGTTCTTGAATTTTATACAATTTTCATATAGAATAAATCTTAAAATAAACACACCCTGAAGAATGCTAGAAAAAATCTATGAAAATATTTTTGTTGTAAGTTGATCATTCTACATGTATAAATGCCTTTAAAATGTTGTTTGTTTGTCTTTCCTTGACCTTGGTTTTTAATGTCCATATTCATCGTCTTACCCGTTATAAATGTTTACATTTTCCATTGAGAAAAAAAAACAAAAAAAAACTAGAGGCTTGATCGATCATGTAGTACAAGTATGGTCACCTTAAGTTCTCAAGGCTCTGACCTTTTTAACTGTTAGAATGGTACATTGTGCATGTAATTCTTTGGAAATTTTGGCTGAAAGTTCTTGTTATGCTTTTAAATTTAATGTCTTGTATGGAAGTTGGACCTTAGAGGTTAAATAACAAAAGATTTATCATTTAAGTCATGGATTTGAACCACACAGGTCCACACTATTAAGAGTTTTAATGTATCCTCCTTAATAATAGATGATCATTTGCTTTTCAGGTTTATGGGGAACTGGTGTAGAAGCTATTTATTATGGTCATATCCTTGGATATTATATAACGTAAGTTTATTAGTGTGAATAAATCATATTTCACCCCATTTAACATGTTTAAGACCTTGTCACTTTTTAAAACAATACTTGGATTTAGGTAAGTGAAAATAGTTCATGTGCACAGAATTTACCTCTAAAAAACTTAGGTCCCTGGCCTTGTCAAACCACAGACTTAAGAATGTAAATGTTCTGCTTCTACATTATTGAAGCCTGTCACATACAGAACATTGTACCATTAAGCCAGACACTGGTAAAGTGGTTAACTTGAGAGTTATTTGCCAAGGTGCTACATGTTTTCATCTGGACCTTTAACCTGTTGAGTGTAAGGTAGCACGTCTGTCTAATGTAAAGCAGGTGTCATGTTCATATGATATTTTTTGTCTTGAATATGCAAAGAATATTTACCACTACCTAGACATTAAGAAGATTTTATTTGATATTATTAAAATAAACTCAAATTTAAGCTTTTATATATAGTTTTACAATTCATTTTGGTAGTTTTAAAATTATGCATTGCTATAGGGTTACATGTTCAGATGCACAAAATTTATATCAATCTTTTTTCTGTTTAACTGTTTTATTTATTTGTAGTCTTGCTGGTCTTGCTGTGACTTTCTTTGAGCTGGTATTTGCTATGAACTATATTGTAGCTGTTTGTCAAGGGTTAGTATATATATGATACCATATTCAATTATTGCTTAATCAGGAGATCTACCATGCAGTCTGTTATCTGACAAGTACTATTACATTATTTGGCTTCTGATAGAAATTTTAGTACATCATATAATATTTAAAAAAATATTAATATCATTATAAAGGCAATGCACACGCACGTTAAATTAAAGTATTACTTAATATTAAATAGGAAAGAACATGTACATATATTATATAATCAGGACTAACAGTAAGCCAGAATCATAGGTAAAGTCTAAGTATTCTCCTTTTGAATCTCACAGAGATAAGGGTCTAGACTTAAGAGAGAAGTGCTACACAAACTTATAATTTACTACATGTACATTATTGCTGATTCAGTGCATTTTCCTTCAGTCTTTTCTTAGTAACACATTATTATAAGGTAAACTCTGTCTGTCACTTTATTGTCATGCATTTGTACCATTTAAAAATACATGTAAATAGAACATGGTATCAGATTTAAGTGTTATATAATATAAAAAAGAAAAAAATACTGTCCAGAAACTAGTTTATATGAAACAATAAGGATAGTTCATATGATGAGACCCAAGGACAAGGCTATTAACAACTAGACATATGATGAGACCCAAGGACAAGGCTATTAACAACCAGACATATGATGAGACCCAAGGACAAGGCTATTAACAACCAGACATATGATGAGACCCAAGGACAAGGCTATTAACAACTAGACATATGATGAGACCCAAGGACAAGGCTATTAACAACTAGACATATGATGAGACCCAAGGACAAGGCTATTAACAACCAGACATATAATGAGACCCAAGGACAAGGCTATTAACAACCAGACATATGATGAGACCCAAGGACAAGGCTATTATCAACCAGACATATGATGAGACCCAAGGACAAGGCTATTATCAACCAGACATATGATGAGACCCAAGGACAAGGCTATTAACAACCAGACATATGATGAGACCCAAGGACAAGGCTATTAACAACCAGACATATGATGAGACCCAAGGACAAGGCTATTAACAACCAGACATATGATGAGACCCAAGGACAAGGCTATTATCAACCAGACATATGATGAGACCCAAGGACAAGGCTATTAACAACTAGACATATGATGAGACCCAAGGACAAGGTTATTAACAACTAGACATATGATGAGACCCAAGGACAAGGCTATTATCAACTAGACATATGATGAGACCCAAGGACAAGGCTATTAACAACCAGACATATGATGAGACCCAAGGACAAGGCTATTAACAACTAGACATATGATGAGACCCAAGGACAAGGCTATTAACAACCAGACATATAATGAGACCCAAGGACAAGGCTATTAACAACCAGACATATGATGAGACCCAAGGACAAGGCTATTATCAACCAGACATATGATGAGACCCAAGGACAAGGCTATTAACAACCAGACATGACAGTATAGAAGAGAGACCCAAGGACAAGGTTATTAACAACCAGACATATGATGAGACCCAAGGACAAGGTTAACACCACTTGATGAACCAAGACAGGTTATTAACAACTAGACATATGATGAGACCCAAGGACAAGGCTATTATCAACTGTAGTTGTTGGATTGATTTTCATCACTGTAAAATGTCTAATCCAAATTCAAATATAAAAAAAATAATTAACAAATGACCTAACAACACAAACAATTCATGAACGCACTACACCTATGTTAAAATGTATGTATGTAGCTTTAATCGTTTTCATTTATATTTTTCAGTGACGAAGAAAGTTGCTGTAAGAATATATGGAATGCTATAGTTATGGTAGATAATTGGAAGAAAGGAATTTTATATATATTATTTTCTGTGCCATGTTTTATACAGCCTTCTACAGTATGGCTTGGTATAATATCAGGTAAAATTTTGCTTGTCGTCTTCTTAATACTTATAATATTTTAATAATCTGTCTTGGTATCACAGTGACAGAGACACATTAAATTATGACTAATATCTTGATTCTTTGTTTACACAATACTAACTCATGTAGCTTTCAGTGTTTCTGATGAAAGTACAACCTTAATAACTCTATAAACACCTTAAATTTATTGAAAGTGTTATTTTTCGTTGTCAGATATTCTGTTGGACAACATTGATCTTTTTGTAAGTTTTTGGTATGGTGCGCAAAACTTTTAATTTTTCGTAAAACTAAGGATTTTCTTATCCCAGGCATAGATAACCTTAGCCGTATTTGGCACAACTTTTTGGAATTTTGGATCCTCAATGCTCTTCAACTTTGTACTTGTTCGGCTGTATGAATATTTTGATATGAGCGTAACTGATGAGTCTTATGTAAACGAAACGCGCGTCGGCGTACTAAATTATAATCCTGGTACCTTTGATAACTATTTACACCACTGGATCGATGCCACTGCTGGTGGACATTTCGTCCCCGAGGGTATCACCAGCCCAGTAGTCAACACTTCGGTGTTGACATGAATATCAATAATGTGGTCATTTTCATAAATTTCCTGTTTACAAAACTTTTAATTTTTCGAAAAACTAAGGATTTTTTCTTATCCCAGGCATAGATAACCTTAGACAGATTTGGCACAACTTTTGGGAATTTTGGATCCTCAATGCTCTTCAACTTTGTACTTATTTTCTTTATGAATATTTTGATATGAGCGTCACTGATGAGTCTTATGTAGACGAAACGTGTGTTGGCGTACTAAATTATAATCCTGCTACCTTTGATAACTAATTATAATGTCGTTCCACCCTTTTAATTTATTTTAATATGCTTATATGTAATATCAATATCTAAGAAGATGTGTGGTACAATGTATAAGGCAGCAATTCATCATCACATGTAAACTTCACTACAGCCAATTAATCTTGTTTGTCATTGATATATTCATCAAGATAGTCTTGATAAGTCAATTAAGAAATTATCACATCTTCTGAGCTTCATACCAGGAAATAGCTTTCAGAATAAGGATAGGCTGTTAATAGAGAGACCTTATGGCATAGGAGTTAGCAACTGATAGTAACTCAAAAAAAAATGTGGCAAAGCAAGCTATAAAAGGCCCAGAATAGTCAAATGTTAAACAATTTAAATGAGAAAACTAGTGACCCGAATAGTGAACAAAAGAATAAAGGATTAACAAATATGATTTTAAATAATACAGCAAGAATGAACATCCACTGAATTACAGGCACCAGATTTTGAATAGAAAAATACAGAATGATACACGAATCCAGCTCACTTTATGTCTAATTTTAATGATATTAAAAAAGGGTTCTTTTGGAACATTTCATAATCCATATTTCTTTTTGTTGACAATTGTTGAACATAAAATGATAAATTTTGTTTTCTTTTCAGGTGTTATGTTAATTATAAGTGCCATTTTATATATGATAAAAACCAAAGGTAGTACAGAAGAAAATGAATTAGATAAAATTACACAGAATGCTTCTTATGATCGGTAAGATAAAAATCGTACAATATTGTTAACCAATTTCTTTTTGCGCTAAGCTCCTCATATCTGACTTGATGCCATTTATTTTCACTGTGTTTTTTTTTTAATGTGGATTTATTTATATAAGGATAATCTGTGTTTTAAACTAAATCAAGATGATATATGTTTGTTTTTTTTCTGCTAGCGAAAATTAGTTGGTTTATAGTAATTAGCAAATAGTTCAAATATATTGCACTAATAAGGATGTAAATACAGCAAAATTTATAAAAGAAAGACCAGAAGGTAACCAAAGCAATGTGTTCTCAAAAGATCTTTATACACAAACTTATACACAATGCTTATTACCTCATAATACAGATCAAGTACAAATTTTGGTGGCATCACTTTTACTGTTTGGGCCTGTTTACTAATGGGAAAATATTTTTTGTTTCAGTTCTTAAGTTGGCCCCAACCAATGTTATGAGACTTATACACAATACTTATCACAACCAAACTCAGATCATGTAAAAATTTTGGTAGCGTCGCTTTTACTGTTCTCCAGTTATGTCCCTTTAAAACTTTGTATGATATACAAACAGGAACATCATCTGTGTCCCATGGACACATTCTCCATTTATAACAAATTGGATTGTAAATTTAATAATCAATAAATTGTTATGTTAATTTGATAATTGACAAATTATGTTGCAAATTTGATAATTGATAAATTCTGTTGTAAATTTAATAATAAATAAATTATGTTTTAGATTTGACGAGTTACAAGAGGACGATATAGAAGATTGTATATTAAATCCAACAGATCAATCGACAGGCATATCATTAGCTGAACAGCAAGAAATTTTAGAATTATGATGTTAAGAATAATTTTGTTTTATAATAATGTTTTACATTGTCAGATCTGTCAGTGCTAAATAGTGCTAAATAGTCATATTCTATATGACAGCTTATGTCTCCAGATCGGAAAGAAAAATTTAGTATATGCTAATGGACAGCAACCTTTGAACTCAATAAAACAAGGAGAGATAATTACTTTTCTTTAAACTATTTCATTTGATGATATTTAACATTATCAGCACAATTATTTTGATTTTAAAACAGATGGTAATTAATTCAAATTGTTTTAGTCATACTTGTATCAAGTCAACTATGGGGAATTTTTAATGATGAAGGGAGATAATTATTTTGGAAACTTGTGTGATTTACAAATCATAAGAATGGCTGTATAAATTTTATTTTTGTAGACAATATAATGAAGTGTAATATTATATAGGAATGATAAAGATAATTCTTTTGTTAAACTCTGTTGAAAGAGGAAAATCAAAAGAAAATACTTAAATTGAATTGTAAATAGTTAAGTTATCTCCCTTTGTTTGAATTTTTGTAAATTTATAAATTTGCAAAATTACAGCTGAAGTTTTTCTTTCAAGTTCTAGACATTTCTTATTTAAATCAAATACTTAAGGAATTTCCACTATTTTACACATACTGCCTTGTTCCAGATTGAAGTGGTACTTAATATACCGGTATAGGTCTTGATATTTGCATATATGTGACCAGCCACGACATATCCAGGCTTATGGAGGTAGAACGTCATTGTGAGAAAAACGCCGTTAACTATATGTGACAACCAACTTCCAGGCTTAGGAGGGTATATTGTCTAAAATTTGCTTTTTGTATATTTACCTAGAATATTCCGAAACAAAACTCTCTGTTATGGTATTATGACAGCAATGAAACGAGTCATTTCGAATACCAGTATGAAAATGAGACTGTTCTATGACGACTTTTATTTATTGAAGGCACTAATTTATAAAACACCAATTTATTGTATCTATTGGCTCTTAGTGATGGTCAATAGCGTATTTGAATAAAATTTCAAAGACTTAAATTTACTACAATACAAACAATTCTTAGCTCTATTTTAGAACATGTAATTTAAACTTGTTGAAATGAAGTTTGTTCAAAATTTGTCAACGTAATCTTCAAGAATTCCTTTTTTTAATTTAGATGTATTATTCATGTCTCTAAACACAGTATGCGACGTGTAACAGTTTATAAGTAGGTGTTCTCATATATACACTTGATAAGGTGCATTTATTATGGATATATTTCAGACTTCATTTATGAAAGAAAATCTTTTAAGCCGAGCATTTTTGTTTGTCTGTAGCTCTTTTTAAGAACATGTAATTTAAACATGTTGAAATGAAGTTAGTTAAAAATTTGTCTAAGTAAGCTTTAAGAATGTCTTTTTTTTAATTTAGATTTATTATGCATGTCTCTATACATAGTATACGACGCGTAACAGTGTATAAGTAGGTGTTCTCTGATATGCATTTGATACAGTGCATTTATTATGGATATATTTCAGAATTCATTTATGAAAAGAAATCTATAGAGCAGAATTTTTTTTTGTTTTTTGTATCAATTTAAAATGTAGATTCAATTTCACTTCAAACGATAAAGTAAAACTTCTTCAAAACTTATATATGATGTATAGTTCGGCGTCCGCAAAAAAGAAACCAAGGAAAGTGTTCATCTCTTCTTCACAAATACGTATTTCATTGAATCTCGAAATTTATCATGTTTATAATTTTTCTAACATGACGTTCTACCTCTATAAGCCTGCAAATGCCATGGCGGGTCACATATGTGTAATGTTGCTTACAAAAATGATAATCTTCTATTAGTATCTGTTTTATGATGCAGCTGAGTCTGTCAATACAAAACTGATAATTGGATGATATAATAGGTTTTGTAATGTACATTTAACTGGAGGAAATGTTAGGATTTGCCGCAGTGATTATGATGTATTGAATTCTTAATGTTATTTAAAAGAAATTTATGTCTGTTTACAGTTACCCAACCAACCCTATTTTGAGCACGACCCTAAGCTATTTCATTTCGGTTGTAAAGTGAAAAATAAACTGAACTCGTGTTAAAGTGAAGATAGTGTTGCCTGATACATCCCAATGTTCATAATCATGAATATGATATTCATGATAGCTGTTTTAAGGAAATACCCAACTTGTGTGATTAAAATAAACATTTTGCCGCCATTTTTTTCTAATCAATAGCAAAGGGAAATAATCCAATCATTAAAAATACAGGTAAACTCGAACCATGGACAACTCGGACCACGGCAAGACGGACCGCACAACTCAAAATCATGGTGCAAAAAATAAAATGGAAATACCGACCTACCTACCCTATTTATTTTGATGATGTAACCTTAGACAGACATATATTCTTTTTGGCCTAAAAGAAGCATCTCTAAAATGAATGATTTCATACACACGTATTTAATGATAAAGTAATAATTTACTTTCAAATGTACATTAATTAAAATACCCAGTTAATTATTGCAAACCAACATCTATAAAAGGAATAAGTTACATTGGGATTTTTTATTGTTTTGTTGACGCTTTTATTTCGAAAATAAAATAATGATGACCTATGACCCACATGGAGATGAGAATCCAGTGATTAAAATGGCATTTCAGTCTAAAATGACAAAATCACAATAATAAATGCACGCAATAATTTCTGAATCTACAGTAAGTCATTAATGAATATAATGAAAGTATGCCGTATATTACCAAAATCCAATCTGATTTGACTCTGTAAAACACACCCATTTTAAGTGTTCACCTTAAATTGTTTATAATTTATTTTTATATTAAATGTTGTAAGTGTGTTTTATTCTTGTGAAGATATCTTTAGAGAGTAGGAGGGTATGGGAGAATTTTATAATGAATCTTGGTAAGTGTCTGTATATGTTACTTGTGTTTAACACTTGTTATGTGAATAAATGTATATTGATAACTTGAAAGGCATGTTAAAAGCGGAATGTATCTTGTTTACTTTAGTTAATTTATTGGTTAGTTTTAGGTTGTGATTTTTGATAACTTATTTAGGTCATATGACATTGCTAAGAAAAATAGTAATTGAATCAATTTCTTTTTTTTTCTATTTTAAATGTTAGAAAATATGATATTGAACTTACCTGCCACTGATCAAACATACCATATATTCTCTTTCCTTTGTAGGGAATTAATAAAGCTTGTTTGCATATATACATATTTTGATAACTGAATTTAACCCATCTTAAAATTATTCTGTTGTTTCCTTATTTAAGTTGTGTTATAAAAAAAGACTGGGTTATCATTTGTCACGACGATTATAAGAAGTGAAATAAAGAAACAAATTACCTGCAGATTTCATGCCCATGATTTTAAAATATGACTATGATTAAACAGTATGTGGATTGGGCTCATTTAGAGATCTTCAACTGCTATTTATTTTGCCTGAAGTTGAGATTATTATAACATATTTTATTAAATGACATCAAATAGTCATTCACAAATAAAAATATATATGTCTTCCTAAGAGATTAAAATGCAATAGATCTGAAAATGTTTCAATGTTTTATATCTTTAAGTAAGAAAGTTAATGAATCTCATATGGGAATATAAACAATTTGAACTGATTAATACATAAAATAAGAGAATGTCTTGCAATGTCTTAAAACATCTATTTGATAAAAGATTGTTATACTTCTATGTTCTTGTACATCTTAGTCGGTCTTTTTGACTAATTTGTTAACTTTTTTCATTATACAAATTATACAAATGAATACTAAATATATTGATTAAATTCTTTGTACTTTTGTTTATGTCATTTAATTTTTCTGTTTTTTCTTTCAATTCCAATATATGCTGTATCAACTGTTTAATTGAAATTTTACAATAAGCTAAGTTTGTGTTTTTTTTCTTTTTTCTTTCATGTTTAATTCAGTTGTGATCCATATTAATTTTATATTGTATGCAATTTTTATTAACATTTTTGATTTCATTGCTTTACAGTTTTACAACAGTTTTGTTGAATTATTTATTATTATATTTATATAGCTTGTACATTATTGATCAAATTTTCAGAACAATAAATATAACTAAGGTTTATATCCCTTTTGCATGTAAATCCATGTGATTTGTACTTTTGCATTCTGACTGATCTCAAGTTAAAATCTTAATGGTACTTTTAGTTTGATACAAACCTGATTTGAAAGATACATCACAGCATTGTTATTCATCATCATTATGACATTAGCAATGACTGCACCCATTAGCAGTCTTCTCTGAGAAAAGTTCCGCAAAAGAAATAGACCACTTTCGAGGTTGTTTCATTTTCGTAAAAAAATATTTGGTTTTATTGAAGATTATTTGTCTGTTAGGGGCATGGTTAATTCCTTTCCATGTTGAGCGATGGGTTGAAAACTATGAAGCTATGTTGCATAAATTATTTGTCAAATTAAATTCTAATAATTGATAATCAGCACTGCTGTCATTGGGGAATTGTGATTAAGTACCTAAACAAGAAATAGTATTTCTAGTTTGTCCTGCATAATGACGATCACGAAAACGCTTGATGAACTTTCCTAGAGAAGGACCTAACTTAAAAGTGGTCTATATAAGTTCATAGAAATCCAATACTGATGCATGACATCAGATATTCAACTTTTGATAAACTAGAAAACTATTCTGGATACATGTTCATAACACCTACACTAACACATATATTTACCCTCATATTTGACAGTCAATCTGTTACCCTTCTCTGAAGTTGGGGATATACTTGTTAACCTGTGTCCAGCCGTTCGAAGCAACATTCATTTCATTTTCTCAGAAACTACATATCACAATTTCCCTAAATTTAGTAGAAATATTTATATGATCATACCATACTGGCTGATGTGGTTACACATTCATCATTACAAATTCAGTGGCTTTTGATAAAAGAATACTTTATGGCCATGTGTGAAATTTCATCACATTTTAGTTTAGGAACTTTGAATCCCAGCCGAAACCATGCTGTATTGTCAGACATGTTGCTTATTAAATTCCTTTCCACTTAAAGTGGGGCATCATTAGTTGGCAATAGCTAATAGTTCAGCCTGTTTTATTGTCTTGATTAGTTGGGTCCATCAGATCTTGAATAAATCATAAGTTGGGCTCATCAGATCATGAATAAATCCTAAATTGGGCTCATTAGATCGTAAATCAATGCATCACTTTACCAAGTAACCTTTTTACATGGTATCCATGTACTTTTATAAAGTAAGATAATGATAAGTACCTTGATTATTATTTAAATTTCTTGAATTATTGTATATCGACAAACATTTTGTCTCTTGTGCTCCTTCCTAGTCTGTTATAAATTTTTATTGTTACAATGTAATTTATGTATATATTTATCAGTGTTTGAAATGATATGTGTGTACAGTTTTGATTTTTTTCTGATTGTATGAATTTTGAAATATCTGAAGAAATAGATTTAACTGTAACTAAGGATATTGTCTCTAATGAGAGAAATTCTATCTCCTTGTATTAACAATTCAAAGTTTCTATTTGAATGTTGTGTGTTAAAATAGCATGTACATTTTAGTACCATTATTTTTACCATAACATTTACCTAAATTAAGATTATGAATTTCATAGTTTTTTTAACATGTGAAATGAGAAAATTCAGAATCTCACCCTTTTTCAGAACTCATTTCCTTGAGATTGTCAAACATGTTTTTAAATTATCTGCCTTTTACTTTTTTGCATCAACAAATATGATCTAAAATAGTGGATCATTAATTCCTAAACAAAAGTATGTTGTTCTTTCACAAATTGAGACAATACCAACCATAGAGATAGATGGGTATATGAATAATTTGCATTATTGCATATCAAAGCGTCCCCATTTAGGTATGTAGAAAAATCTTTAGGTAGACATAATCAACAATCTTAAAATAGAATCTGAAATAGTCACCATGCAAAAACCAAGACAATCAAACTAGCTTCAAATGGGTTTGGTTTTTTGGGGAAAGACGGCTTCAAGCCGTCAATCCCCTATGGGGTTGACCAGAATTACATTCCCTCACATCATTCATTTTGTTTTTATAGTGTGGAAAACCCCCCAACAAATCTTACTTAGATTGAAGAGAAGGAGACCCAGAAATGAATAGTTTGACTTTAAACACTTTTTTACACATTTCCCTTCTGTTTCTGACGAAATTATCGTATCTTCAGCTCTCCTTTACACTATTTACGTTTCTTTTACAATCCGGAAAAATCAGTATGACGAGATATTCTAAATATATCCAACCTACATTGCATTTTATAGTGACGTCATTCTTCGAATGCCACACTATGCAGAAGCAGGGATATCCTTCACTGGTTGTTTAAATCATTCCCAGAGATCGTGCACTAATTACAAATTGGTATTTGCTAAATCTAAACATAATAATGCTTGCTGTAGATGATTCAAACATCAACATGCAATACTTTAATTTGTAGGTCAGCAACTTTCAAAGTAAACAAAGATCGTGGGGTTACATGAGATAGGGGAGAGAACGATTTTATTGATTTTTTTCTGTAAAGATTCTGTTTTGAGAATTTTCCTCCAATTCAGGAGCACCTCAACTGATGAGTAATTATCCACTAAAATAAAAGTTAATGTATTTAAACACTTAAAATGTGACATTTCATTGGATTAGTAGTCTTCCATTAAAACTAAATTTTTGTGTACCAACATAATCATTGTAATGGTAATATAAAAAAAAATTAAAAATGTTGCATTTTGTAGTTTCAACCTATTTATTCCTGAAATTTACAAATATTTCAAATTTAGGATTTGGAAACAAGCTTCACACAGTTTACATCAATCATTGTTTTTTTATTAGTACCTGTTTCCCTGTGATGAGAGTTGTAACTGGGAACTTTATCAATGGAAATTTAAAACTGAATAGATTATTCAGTCCACACTTTCTTAAGAAAAAAATTAAAAATCCAAGAGTACTGTCACAAAAAATGAAAAATGGCCCTAGCCTGCAGTTCAGTGGTAAACAATCAAGATTTTAAAAAATATTGTAGTTGTTGTGAAATGACAGAATTCAGTTGAATTTTAGATAATTAACTATCAACTTTAATCAAATGTTTAGATTTAAAAGATGCAGATCTTTTCCATTGGTCCAAATTGAATCCTAAACTAAGGAAATGAAATTACATTACCAACAATTGATTTCAATATTGTCAACCTTTCTGCATGTTCTAGCTGTTCTCTTTTATCATCCTTTATATGAAGACTATCAAAAGATACCCCCCCCCCCCTTTTATCAAAAAAAGATAATTAAATAGAAACAAGGGCCGTCTTTCCCCTCAGAGCTATTCAGCTCTTTGATTATCATAGTTCTGATTAATTGGGTTAATGAAAATATACAAGCAAGTCTTGGAAATATATTTCTAAGGTTATGCTAGTGTTTTGCCTTTAAATTTTTATAAAAATTTTGGCCTTCCATTAAAAAAAAATATTTGAAGAATTTAATACTGATAAATGACATTTATCTTTCAAATATTGGTAAAAAAAAGTATATTTGATTATTGTATACTAGCATATTTTCCCAGTAGAATGTTACCAAAATTAAGTGTGCAATATCCCTACAAACCAATGTAGGAAAATATGATGTACTTTCAAAAAGTTTTCAATCAAATAAAAGGGTGATTGCATAAATATTATTCAACATTGTTGCTTGTAGAAAATGAATTTCATTTACTTGCAAGGTAGTGCAATGTTATATACTACTCTTGGTGATATTTATTGATTTGAGAGTAATAATATAGATTGAGAAATTATTGTGATGGTTTTATTAATGTGAAGATCAAGTTCACAATTACAAAAACCTCCAGCCATTGTTTCAGTACTGAATTTCTTAAACAAATTATTTCAATAGCATTAAGATCTCACATGTTATCAGTATTTTGCAATAATAATTGCTGAATCATTTTCTGAGTTTGCAGTAAAATAAGTATACAATGTTATACATATCCAAGGTATTGAAGTTGAAATTATGTCTTATAATCTTGCATGTGAAAGCATTATAAAAAAAAATTTCAATCATGTTTTTACAATGGCAAAAATTGCAAATGAATAGGCATCTCAAAAATTAAATCTTGCATGGATTTTTTTTAAAGCATTCTTTGTTTTATTTTTTGCATTTCCTGAAATTGTCAATGTTCAACAGTCACAATAATAAATACATTTCTGTACATTCTTTACATATGTCATTAGTGGAGAATCAATTCTATAAATAACCTTTATTTCTGTAGGATCGTTTTACTCTTGTTTTTTACCATAATTAAAGCATCATCATTGTTTTCTACTTCCATCACACAAAATGTTTTTGGGATTGAGTTTTCTAGTTAGATTGTCTTGTGAGTTAAACAATCCTATTTTAGATTTGTAGTTTCAATACAGCCATTGCTGTTTTACATTTCCATGAGTGAAATCATTCTTGTCTTAGACAACTGTACAACTTGATTATAGATCTAGTTGTAGGATAAAGAAGTTTTTATCCGTAGATTAGTCGAGAAATATTACATTAGAAAGTGAGTCTCAAAAATGAATAAATGGACGTAAATAAATTGTATATATGTAAGTTAGACCATCGAACTATTATGGTTATACAGACATTTCAAGTGCTCAAAATAAAATCATATGTCTTAGATATACCAAATTCTTGGTTGTTAATAGAAATTCGAGTATTGTTGCTGAATTTTTATATTGGCAGTTTATATTTACATTATGGTTACTTCCCCTTACTGCATTACTGTTTTGTATATCAATGATATGTTAGCATAATTATATAAGGAAGAGTGCTTGATTGGTTTTGTGTTAGTTATTTTATATGAACTTTGTTTATGCCACTGTATCCTATGTTGATAATGATTAAAGTGCTTCTTTTGAGATTTTATGCTTGATTTATCAACCAAGATTTATAATAAAAAAATGTGTTTATGATAGCAATTAGTAAGTTTTTTCCTGGCCTATGTAGATATTGCCATACTATCTGTATTGGAATTTTGTTATTTATATCTTTACTGATTTCAATGAAACTTGAACATCATGATTATGTTATAAAGACTTTCTTTCTAACTGGATTTCCAAAGGAACATATTAATGGGCAGCTGTCAAACAGTGTCTGTGCATTAACTTGAAAACACTCTAACAAAATCTTGTCAGATTTATATATGTTGTTTCCTGTGACTGGAGGAAGTTGAAGATCGATTTTCACCATTTGAGCTTTTTTTAACTCGAAAAACTTCTGAAGAAATTTTTTAAATTTAGAAAGGTTGTTTCCTGTGACAAAATGAAGGTCATGTTCGATTTTCATGATTTTAGATTTTATCGTTGTTGTAGACATTTTAGGCAGCAAAAATAGATTATTAGATTGATTTTATGCCTTTCTATTTCTGATTCTAACAAACATTAATTTACTTTTTTTACTTGATCCTAGGTGCTATTTTCTGTAGCATCAGGGATTTGTTGAAGTTTGTGTGATTGAGTCAGTTTATGAAGGAATAAATAGTGGTAAGTGAACTGTTTTTGTTATGCAGATTTAATAGCATAAGCAAAACTCGTATCATGTAGATCATTTGGACCTCTTTTATGGTCTATTGATTAAATCTTTTTGAGTGTACATGGTAAAGTTTGATCATGCAATTTACAGGGAAACACTACTAATAAGTCAGTGGTATTAGGTATGCAGTTATCAAATTATAAATAGAAAATGATTATTTGGCCCCAACACCTTAGTCATGGTCTATTGAAATTGAAACTTTTGCATGGTTGAGGTATTTGAATAAAAAGAAAAATCTCAAAAATACTGAACTGAGGAAAATTCAAAATGGAAATTCCCTAATCGAATGGCAAAATCAAAAGTTTAAACGAGTGGATAACAACTGTCATATTCCGGACTTGGTACAGGCATTTTCTTATGTAGAAAATGGTGGATTGAACCTGGTCTTATAACTAGCTGAACCTCTCACTTGTATGACAGTCTCATCAATTCCATTATATTGACAACGATGTATGAACAAAACAAACAGACATAATAGGTAAAAATGTTAAATTACAGCAGTCAACATTGTGTTATAATCTTAATCACTTTAAAACATACAAATATGTAACAAAGAAGCACAAAATAGCATATAGACCAATCTTATCAAAAATTAAAGTCAAGATTACACAAATTAGCCTAGTACAATAACACAATGACGGGATGTATAAGTACAGAGCCAGGTCATATATGTCAAAAAGAAACGAAAAGACATATAGGCAAAGCACTTAGCAAAACTGAAAGACAAGAATACGAAAATATGAAAAATAATGACAGGATTTACAGGTACAACAAGTATCTTAATAACAACAAAAATATTTAACAAAAAAGCACAAAAATCATATTTCAAATACGCATTCATTGCTTTCTTATTTTTGAATTTTATGTATGTATGTTAAATTCAACACTAACGATTGAAAGATTTTAAGCATTGAGACCGAATGGCCAGATCGAGATGGCTCTAACGTAGAATCCCGTGTTTGACAACAGAATGTGAACGTCACACATGTCATTGATTTCAATTCTCTAAAAAAGTTCATTAACAGTCTTTTATAAGACGTTTTGAATATCTTGTTGTTTTGAAATTTTAATTGATGCTTAATTTACTCATTGTTGAAGGCCGTACAGTTACCTATAGTTGTTAATTTCTGTGTCATTTGGTCTCTTGTCTCATTGGCAATCATACCAAAACTTCTTTTTTTTATATTTGATACTCTGAAAGCCCTTGTTTTCTATTATAGCTTATTGCCTGTTTTGAGGCAGGCATGAACATATGTGATTTTTTTCCCTATTTGTAAAGGCTATCATAGCTGCTCTATATCTCCATTTCTTAATCAATTATGAAGGTCTATCGACATTTTCAAGGTCTATATTTTTTTCTTCAGATTTACCATTCAGTGGTGGGTTTTTTTTTTGCAAGCTTAAGTTGAATGTTCATCAAGTGATATTTATGTCTGTGGTCTAAGTGTTTATCTAATGAACATGGAGATAATTGCATGTATTGTCAAATATCTTAACAAAACTTAATAGATATGGTAATCTTACAACGAAAAACAGTTATTAAGATAATAAGATAGATCTGCTTTCTTTCTGCTTCTATCAAAATGATCAGATGACTCCTATAGTCCTCTTATATGAGTTGTTGCCCTTAAAAAAGAGCCGGTAGATACTAAAGGCCATCCATTAGTCTAAATCAACTTGCAGCGCCATGGGATAAAACAAAAACAGTAAACTAAACAGAGCACAGAAAAACAAAAACTTAGCAACAAAAACCCTTCAAAAACCTGGGTATTATCGTATGTGCTTCGGAAGGGTGAACAGATTCTGTTTCTCATGAGGGGCCTGATGTATTACTCAACCCGGTGATCAGGAATTCGATAGGTCACATTCGAGGGAAAAAGGATGGTAGTGGGTGAATGACAATTAGAACATATAAAAGCAACACTGGTATACCGCTGTGCAATAGTCATAAAACTAATAAGAGAAGATGAATCCGGGTCACAAACCAAAACCGAGGGAAACACATCACATATAAGAGGATAACAACGGAGCAACAGAAAAACTGAACTGCTACAAAAAAACAAACGCCACTATACATAGAAACGAACTATTTCACGTTCCTAACTTGGTACATAGCATTGTGAATGATGGGTAGAACCTGGTTTTATGGCTAGTCAAACTTCCTGCTTATATGGCAATGTTAAAACACAGTTTAAAGAACAACATTACGTGACAGGAATACAGTACAAATAAACGTAAGAACACACAGGACAGATACATACATCAATGATATATTACATTACAACATGTTTACCACAGAATAACAACGGATAGCTCCTATTAATTTACGACTGTACACAAGATCCACTGGGGTAAAGCTGATGACCGTAACTGCATTCACGGTCATCCCAAGATGTCGGATGAAAAATTAGGTCAGTTTCTGTTTTGTCTGTTAAAGTGTTTCTATATCATTTTCTTTACAAATCATACATTGAAACGATGTAAATTTATAAAGGAATCACTCGAAAATCACTAATTACTTACGAGAAATGTGCATGAAACGGGAAATTCGATTTGAAAAAATCGTTAAGATGACCGTAAATCATAATCAAAATATTTTCAAGATGACCGTAACATAAAACAAGGATGACCGTGATTGGTAAAAAGATGACCGTAACTTGTAAAGGATGACCGTAATTTGTAAAGACTGACTAATTTATATAGGACGACCGTAACTTTTATAGGATGACCATCAATTCTAAGAAATATCCGTATTGTATTCAAAGCTTTTTTGTTGAGTTTGTCGATCTCAATAGGGGCTCGGTTAACGGATATAAATATGTTTCATAAATTTCTTTTTTTAAACTATAATATAATTGGCCATATTTAGGATTTATAACAATGATAGTAAATTGCATAATTCTCGTAAACAATGAAATATTTATTGATATCGACGTTAAAATTTTAACACAAATTGACAGCGATACGACGAAAATTTGAAGAAACATGAATGTGTCCCTAGTACACGGATGCCTCATCTACACTATCATTTTCTATGTTTTGTGGACTATGAAAATGGGATAAAACTGTAATTTGGCATTAGAATTAAAAAGATCATACCATAGGGAAAATGTGTACTAAGTTTCAATTTTATTTAACTTGAAGCTGGACAAACGGACAAACAAACAGACGAACGGACGAACGTACGCACAGACCAGAAAAACATAATGCCAATAAATGGAGCATTAAAAACATTAATAATACATACGAATATTTGGTAATCGAGCCCATGTGTATGGTTGTAGAGGAAGCTGATTAAAATCTTAATTTGTCTTGATATATGCAGGCGGAAACACTTTTGAAATAGAACAAAAGAATAGAAGCTCTGTGTTTATCGAGAAAGCGATAAATGTTAACTGTAATGTTTGATATAGTAACAAAATTTTAAAAAGTTAATAGAAACAAATAAAACGACAATTTTCTTATTTAAAAAACACCTTTTGCATAAGTTTTCAATGTATCTATTACATAGTAATGCAAAACAATAAGATATCAAGTCGACGACATGGTTCTTATCGGGGCCTTTTATAGATGACTATGCGGTATGGGCTTTGCTCATTGTTGAAGGCCTTACGGTTACAGGGGCGGATCCAGCTATTTTAAAAGGGGGTTCCTAACTCAGGACAAAGGGAGGGGGGGGGGGTTCCAATTACATGTCCCCATTCAAATGCATTGATCGTCCAAAAAAAAGGGGGGTTCCAACCCCGGAACCCCCCTCTGGATCCGCGCCTGGGTTACCTATAGTTTTTAATGTTTGTGTCATTTTGTTCTTTTCTGGATAGTTGTCTCATTGGCAATAATACCACATCTTCTTTTTTATATATAGTATCTATAAGTTGGATGTAGAAAATGCATAACCTCCGGTTTTTTTTTATCACGGACGGAGAACATATCAATCTTTTAGTTCAGAAATTTTCGTGTCTGCCCCTCCATTATGTGAATCAATTAAAAATTCCCCAAAACAGGTAACGATTGTATCGAAAAGAGAAAAATCGAGTGCACCTTTTTTATGTTGGGGCATGTTTGGGGTGTATATTTGTCTTTAAAACGTACAAAGCAGGAGTATTTTATATAGCATCTCGCTTCAGATTCTATCATTATTATATATCAAAGCTACAGGTTGACTTTATAACGTAAAAAAAAATGACTCGGGTTTATAATCTTCAACCACTGAAAATGTTTAGTCTGCCCTTCCACGAAATATTTAATTAGAATTTTTTTAAATGCTTAAGAATTTTCAAAAATTCCATCTGTCATCCGAACAAACAATATTTTTAAGTTGAATCAATGCAGACAAGATCATTAACTAATGCTCATTAGCTAGTAGATACATTTGTCTTTTAAAATATAACGATCGATCGTAATGGTGCTATGTGGATAAATTTATCAGTTTTCAAGAGCAAAATTGGCAGAGCGTCATCCCTACAATGGCTTCCATTTCTAAGATTGTGAGCATGAACTGGCGTAATGGGGAGATAATTTTAAAGAAGTAGAATCCTGACTGTATGAATAACATTTCTGTATATATACAAATTGACAACGTTCCGCCTTGTGATACGCTTTTCGTACAATACTATTTTAAGGATCTACTTTGCTGGAGCTCACCTTCACTAGTTTATTCGAATGATATTTTCAAAATATTTCTGTTATTTTATTTGCACGACAAAATGAAAGACGATATAATATCAATGGGTGTACATGCAATTTTTTTGCATTTTTAAAAATGTGTATTTATTATATGTCATTAAAAGGAAGCCCAGAAACAAAACAAAAAATCTTTTGTCGAGCAGTTGAAGGCTGTGCACCGCATTTTTTTCATTATGCTTGTAAGGTGTCATTTTATCGCGCTTTTGTAGCATGTTTTCCCTTCCTGTTCATTTGCATGTCTTTTGGCAAATTCATTTTAAAAATTAAACCCTCTACTGTAAAAAAGATACATATGGTAATCTTTGCATTTGAAGCACGTCTTATTTTTTTCTACCTATAGGATAAAACTCTCATATTAATATGTGTATACCAACACGATTAATCATTTGATACAAAAAGATAGTTATATAAATGCGGATATTTCTTAGAATTGAGGGTCATCCTTTAAAAGTTACGGTCATCATTTACAAATTACGGTAATCTTAAAAGCAGTTACGGTCAGCCTTGTTATGAATCGCTGATTCTGTTACGGTCATCTCGATTGTGATTTACGGTCATCTTGGCGATTTTTTCAAATCGAATTTCCCGTTTCATGCACATTTCTCAGAAGTAATTAGTGATTTCCGAGTGATTATTTTATAAATTTACATCGTTTCAATGTATGATTTGTAAAGAAAATGATATAGAAACACTTTAACAGACAATACAGAAACTGACCTAATTTTTCATCCGACATCTTGGGATGACCGTGAATGCAGTTACGGTCATCAGCTTTACCCCAGTGAAGATCTTTCACTTGAACATGAGAAATAGTAGTGTACAGCGTAGAACGATCAAAAGTTTAATGTTGCTGCAAAATTGCAGAGATTGTGATATAAGATTTAACTGTAGGTATTTAGATTTAAAATGACCTCATCTGATTAACACCACTGGTTGAATATATATCATCACAACAATTTTGAAGGTCATCTTTTATTATAGAAAGAATAGTAGTCAGCAATTTTAAAAGATTGTATATAGCAGAAAGTGAAATTAAAGAACAACGCCATCTTTTTTTATTCACCATAGAGGCTCTTATTTGAGGTCAGACTCATGTGATTAAAAGAAACAAATCGACAAAAAGAGGAGCACAGTAAGTTCGCATAGGAATACATGAATCCCGATTGTTTTTTTTAAGACACACGTCCTCCAAACGTTACATATATATGTTGTCAATCAAGAAATCAAGTATTATATGAAGAACTTTTTACAAAAAATTTAGAGTTTGCCTATTGTCTTGAAAAGTATAATATATAATTTAAAACTCAAAAGCATAAATGTTCAGCAGTACATGCGGTCGCATCAATAAATCAATCACATGGTATCTTACGCGATTGACCACTTGACATACAGCAAACATATCAAGTGTTAGACTGTACTTTAGGGGTAAAAAGATTTCATCATGAAACCAAACCGAGCTTCATCGCAAACAACTTAAATAGATGTGACTATAATCTTCAGAGAGCCTGCAAGAGCAAGGACAATCAGTTCGAATATTGATGAAACAAATCTTGGTTATCCAACTTTTACAAAGGATGTACTCTTAGTACACGATACAATTGCTAAACAGTATTTTATTTAAAGTTTGGTAAACTCGGAAATGAGAATCTGCATAAAGCATGCCATGTTAATGCAATCAGAGAAGCAGTTGAACTCGAAATATTTAACGTGGAAGAAAAACAATTTAGAGAATGGCTGCCCTTACAAACAAATCACAGATCATTGTGACAAATATGAAAACTCTTAACATTGATGAACCGGCAACTACAGGAACTACAGTATGACATAAATAATCTTAGGAAAGAGAGACGGAAAGTAGTCGGCAGCCCAGAACGCCGAAGCAGTTCACACATAGGTCAAGGCAATTTTTCTTCTTTTGACGATGGATATGGATAGAGGAACAGCACACATAATATGAGGTAAACCGAAGCATGAATATGTGTAAATGGTAACATAATGTCTTGACAGCAACCGATGAAACTGGTTTGTATACTAGTATACAGTATTAGCTAGTTTGTAGATAGACACATGAGAAACGGTAACAAATGTTTCAGAGACCAATGTATACATTTGAAATATGATACATTTGGCAAAATAGAGTAAGTTCGAAAAAGGAAGTCCTCGCTGCGAATAGGGACAAACTCATGATCGTATGTAAAATTAAGTCATTTTCATATTGTTGTCGATGCTATTGTTAATCATAACTCAATCACAAAGAAGTTGCTAAAAAGAAAAATTAACACAGCTTGATTATCAAGAGCATTCCGAAGTATCAATCTTATAAATATAATTTTTTTTATGAAACTAAATGGCTAATGCTGCCTATGAGTTTTTGCAAAGTGGAAGAGGTTTAGTTGAATGTTTATAAGCTAAATCAGATAGAGAGGTTTAAGGTGGATCGGGACTATTCGACTGCGCATAATTTCACGCATGAATTACAATGCACACGAAAAGTATGTGTCGTAAATTCGATATTATTTTTCTAAAATATTTTGATTTATTAGAAATGTTAAATCATTGTAGTTATGTCACTTAAACATATTATAGTTATTATATGTATATCTATGAATGACAATAACAATCAAAACCAAGGAGTAATTTGCAGTTATATCTAGAATTACACTAAGATATATTACAGTGTTGTTCGTTGTCATTGAAATGTAAAACGTCTGATAATTTAACAGTGAAAGGTTTTTTTATTGAATTGACTAGTTTTTGTTCGACATATCAAGATCTGAATACTGTGTATGTGTCTCTGTAGAGGTAATAACATTGGTTTGGACACCTACCTGATCTGACGTAAACGTGTCCGGGGCAACGCCAGTTCCTGAGCTTTTTATACTGGGCGACCTCAGAGCCACTGTAGAATTCCTTTTTTGTTTTGATTTCATGTTTGGTAACAAACTACTGGGCGATCAGTATCCTCGGGGACAAATTGTCCACCAGCAGAGATACCAACCCAGTGGGAAAAAGACAATAACAATCAAAACCAAGGAGTAAACAAAGACTCACAAAACCAAAGGACATTTACATCAACAGTTATGAATAATAATTAAGAAACAAAACGAACTCCACTAAAACCGGGAGTGAAATCAGGTGCTCCGGAAGGGTAAACATTTCCTGCATCGTATACGGCACCCGTCGTGTTATTTCTTTGTTCAGTTCGGTAATGATGGAAGGTAATTATGACTGAGGAAGAATATCAGATATGATTTCTGACACACTTTTGTCATAATGGCCAATCAGCTCATGATGGCGACCGTAAAGTTTCTTGAGTGATGACCTTAATTTGATTGATTCATAGTCCTGTCTGAGAAAGCAGTATTCCTCGTTCAACAAAATCAACGTACTTTGAGCTAGTTATAGAGTAACGTATCAATTGAGACACATACACTCCATATGCTGGTGCCGCTGGGATATATGTTGCTACACAGAAATGGAAAGTTGACTATAGGAAAATTATGAAAGGCTTAAAATGACATTTCACCCAATTTCACAATTTTCCCGCCAAATTTGGGTTTTAAGGCAGCAAAAAAAAAAATTTCTTACCTGTGTCCTATGCTTTTTATCTGCTCATTCTTTGAAGGTACATTTCAGCTTTTTATATTAAAGTTTTGGACCAAGTGTCATAGAACGTTTTTTTGATATTCTGATAAAAATATGTCAACACCTCTATTTTTCCCTATCATTTCATTGAAAAAAATGTCCCTTTTACATACCTGTTTAAAAGTAAAATTTTGAGCTTAAATGGTCCGTGACCCACTATTTTTTTCCGACCAATTTGATTCACTTTCTGTAAAGAATAAAATAACAAAAAATAAGGCACTTCTGATATGACTTCGAATAGGCCCGAACCACCTTAAGTGCGTTTCACCAATGAATCTGAAGAATAGCAGATCGCATATCCTGTCCCATATTGAAGTCATGAGAGGTGAAAATGAGCAAGCAGATCAAATGTGGGAAGATCTTAGATAAGATTTGCAGGATTTCAAAAGGATGAAACAATCAAACATGAATCCCCAAGAATATACTTTTATGGGGGTCTTGATACAAAAACTGAAACAGCGTTGTCTCCTATAGTCTTAGATTTGGATAACACAAATGGCGTAAAACACAGATTAAATTTAAGTATGGCTTTACCGACCTAACAATCACCGTGCAACTCCAAGATATTCTAGCAAAACAAGCTTGTAAAAAGTTCATTGAATATTGAACAATTGCTTGACCAAATCGTTACTGAGTCACAGTTTTAGTTTTTGTTAGAAAGAAGGACGGAACACTGCACTTTTGTCTAGATTATCGTACATGAAATTGATCAAGTTAATAACGCATGTCCTTTGGCGCACTAAATTATAATCCTGGTACCTTTGATAACTTTACCATGGAATGCATCTTTTTATTATCATTTGTCTGGATTCACCTGTTTTTCAATATTTGATCTTTCATTTGGATACTGGCAGTTAGGATGTGAGCCTAATAATCAGCCTAAACTGCTTTCGCAAAACGTACTGTTTAAGTTTTTCAAAATAATGACTTTTGGATTGAAGGGTTCTCTGGTAACGTTTTAGATGTTGATGGAGACGGTTATTATAGGTTTACAAAGGAACATGTGTCTCGTACTTATTGACGATATAATAGTACATGTGCCAACCTTAAACAGTATTTGATCGACTGTTAAGTGTATGATTAAAGCCTAAAAGTGTGAACTGTTCTCAAAACAAGTTATCTATTTGGAACACGTTATCTCTTCGTCAGGGATATCTTCTAATCAGAAGACATAATAAAACACAATCGACACATTACCTTCACTAATACATGTTACATATCTTCAATATGCGATACTTTTTCATAAATTGACAGAAAGGATAAACACGATTTGAAATTTTGGGTCATCAATGCTCTTTAAGCCAAGGCTCCGTGTTGAAGGCCGTACTTTAACCTATAATGGTTTACTTTTTTAAATTGTTATTTGGATGGAGAGTTGTCTCATTGGCACTCACACCACATCTGCCTTTATCTCTTTAATTCAATACTTGTTTGTTTTACTGACTATTTTGATCTGAGCGTCACTGATGAGTCTTATATAGATGAAGCGCGCTGATGTGTTTTCCTCGGTTTTAGTCTGTAATCCGAATTTGTTTTTCCTCAATCAATTTATGACTTTATAAAAGCGGTATAATATTGTTGCCTTTATTTAATGAAATAAGCAATGTCAGGAGGCATTTGAATGCTTTATATAAACTACGATTCGTCCTCAAAATAGTATTTTTTTCCAGGCTTAACCTGACTCTTATAAAATCTTCATACTTGATACAGATGCGAGTATTGAAGCTCTGTGAGAAATGATGTTACAAGATAATGATTATAAAGAAAGACCAATAGGTTTTGAGAGTAGGAATTTAACAAAATAAGGACGCAGATAATGTTGGAAACGATGGGAGCAAGATGGCTTCAAATGCACGAGACAACCCCTCAACGCTTACGGCCTACATGTAAACAATGCTAATTTCAACCAAAAATTAAACTTGATGAAAAGGTACCTCTGATGATAAGAACAACCACTACTTTAGAGGAGTCAAGCGTTTTTGGTTTTGTAGTAAGGAAAAGAAAGGATGAAGAGGCTCCGGAAATGAATAGAGTTGAACAAAAAACCATAATTAAGGAAAATTCTGTTAAGTCGACGATTTGGTCAAGCAATTGTTTAATATTCAATGAACTTCTTATAAGCTTGTTTTGCCAGAGTATCTTGGAGTTTGCACGGTGATTGTTCGGTCGGTACAGCTATAACTAAATTTAATCTATGTTTTACACCATTTGTTTTTATCCAAATCTAAGATTCAATTTGAATTTTAAGTAATACAATTAATATACTAGAAAAGAGCCGAAACTAAGAGAAGAACTGTTTTTGTCAGTTTATTTTTCGATTTATGAGTTTGACTGTTCCTCTGGTATCTTTCGCCCCTCTGTTTTTGAGCCTGCAGGATAACGGTACTTTAATCAGTTAATTTAAGTAACAGAAACACTCTAACAAAATCCAGAAATTAATATTACTGGCCAGACGTTATGCTGATATAAAGCAATACATGTCAGCTCTAATTGTCGGTTCCGAATCCGAGCTCTTTAACAGATGTTAGAGTAATGTTTTTTCGATTAACGTTTTGCAATGGGCATTCTTAATGCGTTTCCTATAAGCAGGAGGGAAACAAACATTATTTCAGAAGGTACATATTTCAAAGTATTATGCAAATTGGACCGAAGCGTTTCTAATGCGAAAATGGATGAACAACTGTTGCTTTTGTTGATGAAGCCTTTGAGGACATATTAGTATATGTTTGTATCTGCTACTCGTAAGACGATGGGCTAATTAGAGAGTTCACAAGCTTGTCCATTGTTTCCCATTAGGAAAAGGCCTTATATATACCAGGCAATTCAAGGTCAAAAGAGGCCGAATGATTTGAGACCTATAATTCGACGAGTTACCATTCAATCAATGTCGAAAGATATGACAATTAGAGTAAAGGAATGTACATATAGAACACAGGCATCTGCATCGACAAGTGTCTGTAAGCAATGTTTCACGCAAAAAAAAAACCCATCGCACATTGATAGAAAGGGAAGCGATTGGAACGAAGTAATGCAGACAATCTGGATTATATGTTTCGTTAGTGTCCGAGTTGTTGAAGCAAAGAGTGTTCATTTCACATTTTTGTTCAAATCTCAAGGAATGAGATAACAGTGGCTTTAAATATGTATGGTGAACAACGGCAGTCTGTAAATACTCATTATGGCATGGTTTATGGGCATATATGAAATTGTGTCAAATTGATTATTAAGGCAACAGTAGTATACCGCTGTTCGAAAGTCATAAATCGATTGAGAGAAAACAAATCCGGTTTACATACTAAAACCAAGGGAAACACATCAACTACAACGAAACAACAGAAACATTGAAGTGCTACATATACCAGACAATGGACTTTACGTGAAAAGAAGACAACATTTGCTCTTTCCATATGAGATAAGGTAAAAAAAGGTGTATGGGTCAATGAACACTCATGCCACATCTATTTTCAAACGGACTCAACCCTGAACAATCATATGACTGTTCTATGATACAATAAAGTTTCAACCAAAGATATTTCACTATATTAGATGTCTGATGTCCTTACACACACATTTCAATTGTTTGGTCTAACAAATTTTTACAAACAAAAGAGTTTCAACAAAAAATAGATTGTTGTAATTGGCCAATGTTTCTCTGTACCTGAAGACCAGTGGCTCATTATATAAAACACATATTTTTTTGTCTGACCAGAACGGAATTTTTATTAGCTGATTCAGTTCTATTTAATTCCATGAAAGAAATAAATGTGTTTTTGGTTAAATAACATTTATTCGACCATCCAGTTTTTTCACCTGCATTTCTTGAAAAGTCCATACTTGGATAACGAACGAGCTGGAATGCTATTCCTGACTTATCTCCCTTAGTATAGATTTTCATCCTATCTGTTAAAAACAAAATTATCAAATAATGAAATAGATTGCATCCCTCGGAAAACTTATGAACAATGAAACATGGTAATCCCAATCCATAATGCTACAGGCCAATTCTTGTTGGCCATACTGAAGGAAAAAAAAGTCCCCTACATTGATCTATAACAAGTGATATAATAAAAATACCGAGCTCAAAGGAAAATTCAAAAGCTCAAACGCATTATATGACTGAAAAACAACTGTCATATTCCTGACTTGGTACGTCATGCATGCATAAAATGATGGTTAAAACATGGTTTTATAGCTAGCTAAGCCTCTCCCTTGTATTACAATCGAATACAATTCCAATTACATTGACAACAATGTTTGAACAAAACTAACAGATATAATAGGTATAAATGTCAAAAATAGAGTTACAGCAGTTAATATTATCACCATAAAACATTTATGTCAACAAAGAAAAAAAATGGCATATAGACAAGACAAAATACAAAAGCAAAATTGATAGACAAGATTACAAAAAGTGAACATAGCACAATAACACAATGGCAAGATGCATAAGTACCGATCCACGCCAATAGGTCATTACCAAAACGGACTAAACAGTAAAGGCGAATGATTTATAATTACAAAGACAAATAATAGAATACTATACACGTAAGCAAGTTGATAAACAACGTCAGTTTCTAGAATCTATACTTCATGACCATTGTGTATTATTTGTTAAGTTGAGAATATTTATCAACAAGGAATTGATATCACCCGATGAACTTATTTGGAAAAATATCGAGACGTGCTTTGACATAACCCTATCCATCAACTTTCTACTCAGATACTTGTGACGATTCATAACGCCCAAGTATAGCTTTGAACTTGTTTGGCTTTATAACTATTTTGATATGAGCGTCACTGATGAGTCTGGCGTAATAAATAAATAATCCTGGTACATTTGATAACTGTTTATACCACTGGGTCTATGCCACTGCTGGTGGATGTCTCGACCCCGAGTGTATCACCAGCCCAGTAGTCAGCACTTCGACGTTGACATGAATATCAATTATGTGGTCATTTTTATAAATTTCCTGTTTACAAAACTTTGAACTTTTCGAAAAATTAAGGATTTTCTTATTCCATGCATAGATTAACTTAGTCGTTTTTGGAATTTTTGATCCTCAAACTTTGAACTTGTTTGGATTGGGCGTCACTGATGAGTCTTATGTAGACGAAACCCGTCTGGCGTACTGAATTATAATCCTGTTACCTTTGATAACTGTTGGATACAGAATGAGTTGGGTAATGTATATCCCATATGCAGATGAAAGTGTTGTATTGCTACAAAGGTGAAATTGGCAATTTCAAAATTGAAATCGTTTCGTTTGTCATAGATTCTTGTACTGAGAAGACCGCCTTTGTCAAATTCGAGGTATGAATCTAAACATGAGGCGGAGGAAGCCGTTTTTTGTTGTTTCTTAAATTTCTAAGTCTGGAGGATTTATGGAGGTCTTTGGAACTCCAACACATATAAAAATAAGTAGAGGTCAGCAAGGAGTGTAGTACAGTTCTTTCCCATGGGAACGTCGACAATTTATTGAAAAAGTCTACTTCCAAATTCAACAAATATGTTATCAATAAATAGATAGCATACTGTTCACTTTTTACAAAATATGGAGTATGGTATCCTGAAGTAATACATGTATAGCGTATTCTACTATTTTTATATTGAAAAGCATTGTGGATTATTTCTTTTAGACATTTGTTTTCCAATTTTACATGGAGAATGGTGGTATACGAGGTTGAAAAATAAGTTTTGAGAGAACTAATTTCAGAGAACGATCGAAATTTAAAAGTATCCAGAACTTATAAAGATTGTTTTAGAATCTACATTTGGTTAACGCCACTACGCGAGTAAACAGTTTCACAGTTTTTCTGAAGACCCTCTTTCACTGCGGACAGAATTTTTGTCAATCAATTTGTAGAACATGCAAATGAGCCGGAAATGTACCTTTATTTGTACGGAATTTTGTGAAGCTTAGGTCTTCAATACAAATAAGGTAAGTCTTCAGATTTGCTGTTCAATGTCATGTTCATTGATTAAGCCATGAAGGACTTGTGATTCGAAAAAATCTTAACCTTGTCAAATGATATGTTTTTGTATGTGGGATCACCTGAGGGCCAATTAATTCCTAAGTCTTGTACAAAACACTCGAAGTAGTTCGATTTTCATACAAAGACAATATAATTTGAAGCTTTGTCCGCAGGAACAATAACTTATGTATCGTGAAGAGATGATGAGACATTTCAAAGCTTCTTTGACTCTGAAAACCGACTTTTCAATTAAAATGGATGGTCAATATCAGAAAGAAATATACACTGTACAATGACTATACAGTATGTTTCAGATAACCATTGAGATTTTCATTTAATTATGGAACTGTTGATCGAAGGAACATAAAAAGGAGGTCGAACCCCATCTTAAAATTATTGTAAACGGACTTATGCTATATCTGCCTTATTTCTCCTGATTTACAAAACATCAAGCCGAACTACAAACATATTTAAAATAAACATTCAACAATGATTGATTGATTGATGGTTGCTTAACTTGCAGCAGCAAATATTTCATGGATGTTTAAAGCTATCACATTGAACGACGATAGATAAAGTCAATGTCAGGTTTCAGGCACCAGAAACCAGAACAGTGGTATACTACTGTTGCCTTTATTACAATCATTACTTTATTTCTGGTCAATTGACCAATTCATACAAATAACATGTTTTAAGATTGTTAATTAGGCAACTTTCAATGAGTTCCAAGTAGTATCAAAGACCAAATGACGTAGAGGTAAGGAACTATATGTAATTTGACATATACCATAAGGTATCTTTAGAAAGCCTTATCACCAAATCTTAGCATTGTTTTTTCAAAAAGTTTTTGGCTAGAGAATAATGACGTCAGGATAATCTTGATATTTTTACGTTTTCTGACATCTGGCATGCAGGAAAAACAGAATAAAATAGAGAAAGGAAATGGGGAATGTGTCAAAGTGACAACAACCCGACCATAGAGCAGGCAACAGCCAACAAGAACTCTTTTTTCAGACTGTCTACCTTTAGAAAGAACGAAGTTTTGTACAATTGTTAATAAAACAGGTGCAATTTGTTTTGTTGAAAGTCTGTAATATCACGGTTTTACTTCAAGTATCACATAAAGTTTACATTATCAATTATCAATGTAAATCAGAGAAAGGTCAGATGAGACCCTGCTAGACAGATTTGAAAACCCTACATTCATACAATAAACAAAACAATGTTAGTCTATTGCCTATAGTATCTAAGAAATAGACATAACATTGACTAAAGAACCATGTAAATGAGACCAAGTTCAAACGAACCTTGCCAAACAGACATGTACATCTTACAAACATTCCATAGACCAAATATAGTTGGCCCATTGCAGATAGTATCTGAGAAAGACCAAACCACATAAACTTGACTTTTGACCAATGAACCATGAAAATGAGGTGAGGGTCAGATAAAACATGCCACTCATACATGTACTTACACACAATCCATTTACCAAATATAGTTGAACTATTGATTATAGCATCTGAGATACAAACTTGACCACAAAACAAATCTTTAAACACTGCTCAATCATATGAGGTCCATGTCTGGGGAACCCTGGTCGATTTATTTGTAGATTTGTTTTCTTCCAAGTATCCCATATACCAAATATAGTTTTCCAGTAACTCAAAATTAATGAGTATTTCACATAATAAACTTAACATTTTTTCAAGCAGCTAATAGATATAAGAAGATGTGGTACGAGTGCCAATGAGACAACTCTCCATCCAAGTCACAATTTGTAAAAGTAAACCTTTACAGGTCAAGGTCAATTGAAATTAGGCAGACAGAAACTCTGTAGCAAATTGCATCTGCATACAAGGTATGAAGCATTTAGGTCTTCTTAGTTTTAAAATATAAAGCTTCATACAAAGTTTACACTGCCTGTAAATCATCTCAGTGTCTCGGATTCTACAAATTTTGTGACCGGAAGATAACAACCACCTCAAATTAAATCAATTGAAATCTTTTATTTTGCTATCTATTTGGAGTTAATTGTTCACTGTTTTTGGAATGTTTTTTCTTTGTACTTTGTATGTCACAGAAGCTATCATCCTAACATTCAACAATGACAATTGCATCATGTACAAATATCAAGAGCTTATTTATACCAAAAATGTCATACTGTAGGTTCATGGACCAAAAAAATCGACACATATTAAAATATTTATTACAAAGATTTTATTTCCTTGAGATTTTAACACAATATACAAAAGACATATTTAATCCTAAATGCAACAGGAGTATTACCAAATGTGTTTCCTTTAGGAATGTAATAATGACAACATATAAAGTGGTGACTGTACCATCATCAACCTTCTGAGTGTTATTGCTACACAAATTCTGGTTCGTCGTTTAAATTCTTTATAAAAGAAATAAGGCAAGACAAGTTATAATCGATCTTTAACTTCAATTTAGCATAGAAAAGATAATTTTAGTCAAAACATTCAAATTAACAAATATTCACTTTGCAGGATATTTTTTTAACGAAATCTCATATGTTCTTATAAAATAGCCAAGATATCCTTTGATTGAATAAAAATATCCTTCAGTAACAAAATGTGAGTAGCAATAAAATATTGTCTGCATGAAACTAAGCATCAACTAAATACTGACCAAGAGTTCAATGCCATTTTATAGTAAGATTGTGAAAAGTACAAATATATAGTTTTAAGTTGTGTGGTAGTAGTGACCTCATAATCTGTACTAGAAAATTTTGAATTTGATTTTATCTATTTTTTTCCTGATATGTGGTAGATATAAATTTTTCATTTTAATGTTTTTTCAGTCTTTTTTCTTCTTCTGATATGTGAAAAACACAAATATCAATAATACACTTCCAATATACTTTCTTTTTTTATTATTAAGAAAACAGGTATATGAGGTCACTTGGTGATGTATAATGGAATCAAATGGGTAATACTGCAAAATTAAAAGCACTTCCACACACCAAACATAAAAAGCATGCACAACTCAGATCATAATAAATATGTGTTTAACACAAAACATACAACAATGTACAATAATTCCCTGCTTTGGTTCATTATTTATGAGCTTTGATTCATGATCCATTTTTCTCATAAAATTTTCTATTATGATGTTTTTCATATGATTCTTTGTTGTTAAAAAAATATCCACATATCCACAGAGCATGATTTAATGAAGACTCTCCATATAAACTTAGTGCTAATTATCAATTTTTTCTTTCAAAGAACTTATATTTTATCAGAAGTTGGCCCCGTACATAATAAAACTGAAAAAATTTACCAATCAAGCGAAGCAACAATAATATACACACTATATAATACAAGCTATTGGCCAAACTTCTAAAAAAGGCTTAATTCTCAAAAAAAGATTGAATATTTACTAAAACAGGTCAATATATACACAATTATTTTATGATTACCCTTTTCATAAATTTTATCAATTTTGTGTTTTTTTCCTATTTCCTATAAAAACTCTAAAATATTTAGTTTTTGTATAAATTATCAGCAAGGTTATTTCATGGGTCCAAAATGCCAATCATCTGAAAGTGAAGCTTATACATGATTTCACTTTGACAAAATATATCTTCCAACTGTATAGGACTCACTTTCCTGTATTGCTGTATTTTCGACATACTTTGCTAGTGCCAAAAAATAGGTACTTTGTTGTAAACAGAATTAAGCCTTTTAAAAAAATATTTACACCAATACAAACACATGGTTATACTGAAATTACTTGACAACCAAATTTTAATCACTTCAAACCAACATAATTTAAGTTCACTTTTTCTTTAACTTCAAATTTTATATATATATAAGAACACCCTAAATATGTTGATATATAGATATTACAAACAAATCCTAATCAGTTGGATAAGTTAATATATCTCCTACTGTGAATTCATTTATATTCGTGGATTGAGAAAAACTTGCATTTCCGTGGATAATTGATTTCATGGTTATTGCCAATCTCGACATTCAAAGCTTTTAAAAAATTTGCAATTCGTTGAACATTTTTGAATTCATGGTTTGCCTGTACCCATGAAACCCACGAAAATTGGTATCCAACGAGTAAAAATGAATCCACAGTATTCAGTTTTTGTACAAACCTATTGCTCAAACTAATATGCTTTTCATAGTGACAAATAAAGACATAGTCATAGCTAAACATATTTCATATCAATACATGCATATTTAATTATTTTCTTTATTGTAATTATTCACATTTGTTAACCATACAACACATTCTAAATCACATACATCTAACCAGTTTCTTATGCATGTATTAATCAGTAAATATAACTCAGATTTAAAACACCTCAATAAGTTGACATTGATATTTACCCAACAGGTTCAATTTGGTAACAGAAATTTATTAAAACTTATTTTTGTCAAAAGTCGTGAGATAGCACAAGAATGAAAACAGATTAACATGATATCCTTGTGACGAGGGATAGCTGCCCATAATGTGATAACGTTATATGATTAAATGAAGAAACATCTATGTACAATCTTTAGATGGTCAAAAACAACAAATGTGGACCTGCCACCCAGAATAATCAATTTTAAGTTTTTTGGTAATTTTATCTGGTGGTCCTAATTGCCTTATATCAATGGCCCTATCGTAATGTTTTATATTATTCAATATTTATCGTATTTTAAGTTGTTCTAGTTTAAAAATTCCTGTCAATGAATTATGTAATTTACACGATTTCTTTCATATGTTGAAACAGGATAACAAGGAAATATATGCAAATAATATTGGGTGTTAGAATTATCCAACAAACAGAATCTATAATACATCAAATTAAGGCAAATAAGTTTATGTAACAAAATTGAACTCTAATTTCAAGAATTAAAGCAAAAAAATATTCCATAATGGGAAAAATGCTCTCTCCCTCTCTCTTAAAAATATAACCCCAAGG
This sequence comes from Mytilus edulis, assembly GCA_019925275.1. Lineage (NCBI taxonomy): Eukaryota > Metazoa > Mollusca > Bivalvia > Mytilida > Mytilidae > Mytilus > Mytilus edulis. The sequence goes on along the minus strand of CM034356.1, from coordinate 88,180,747 downwards.
AAACAAAATTAGGAAAAATTTCCCATAACCCCTAATGCTTCCAAAAATATCAAGATCAATCATTTGAGAGAGTAAGAATTATGTTAATACAAAATTAATACATCAATTTACATAGTAAAATTCATTATTACATAACAAAATCCTGTAGTGGCAGTGATCAAACTGAATTTCAATTTTACAAAGCTGCATTTTTCCTTTTGAAGTTGTAAGAAATGTCATCTCTTGTACTTGATTTTTTATTAAAATCACCTTGATCTAAATTGTACGGGAAAAGTTGATATAAAAATACCTTTTCTCCTTGTATCTTAACATGATCTCATATAGTACTGTTATGTGAATAACCTGAAGGCTTTATTGGCTCGTAGACTTTAAAATTTCTGATCAACTTGATCAACATATCACATTTGTTATAATAATTTCACAAATATGTGATGAAATTTATAAAAAAATTTGAGACCAAATAAATTACATAAATAGATTCTTAAAAATTTCTGTACAATTGATTCAGTATGATACAAAAATGTGAAAAACGTGACTGTTATGAATCAAATTTGGCTAATGATATTGTCAAGTGTTGTTATCTATAGGCACTATCTATGGCTAACTGGACCATTGGCAGTCCTTCCACTTGGAAACGGTAACGACATTTCAATATCCACAAGCAATGAGAAATGATCCGATGGAATATGTGGATGTGGACAGCCTACAACTTTGTTCTGACGAAACCATCCCTCATCTAGTGGACCAAGCATTCCCAATAGATTGAAGTGTTCCCGTGAATAGAAAATATAGTCAATGACACCCTTGAAGTCGTACCTGCAAAACAAATTACTTATATTAAATGATATCATCATGTTATATCTACTGAGATCAATAATATATCTACAGAAAACTACATTTAGGTGTTAATGTTTCACAAAAAATATTACATATGTAACAATACGTTAAAGTGTTTTCATGTTTCATAATAATAATAAATAATTATTCAACTTATTCATCAATTTTTTTTCAGTTTCAGTTTAGACCTTTCCTCCATAATGACGCTCTTTGAAGCCACCCCCTTTACTCCATAATGATGCCTTTTGACGCCTGTGTAGTACCTTAGTTAAAACTCTTTGACTTCATAATGTCTGCATCAGACTTAAAAAAGTTTGTATCCAATATGAAAAGAATATTCATAAGAATATCTGATTTGAATTACATTGATGAAATATTCATTTTCACAATGCATTAATAGTTCAAACTTGATGATTTTTTTTTATTGAAAAAATTCTATGCAAATCAAGTATGTAAGAAAAAAAATTCCATGGAGGAAAGGGTTAAAGGACACAAATTCAGTTCTAACTGCAACATTGACTAGCAATCCTATTTCTAAATGTTTCTTTACAGTTTTTTAATATATGTTTAATTAATTTTTCAACTATCTAAAATGAGGTCTGATATATTTACAAAAGATTCTAATACATTTGTAATACATTAGAGAAATGAAATAAGCAGAGAGAGAAGAAAAAATATCAAAACAGTAGTATCCTATAACTTTAAAACAAACAGCAATATTTATGTGTTTTATCAACAATCATTCTAATAAAAAATAAATGTCAGAGTTATTTGACGTGTCTATAATTTCACAATAATATAAATAAGTCAGTGGTTTGTGTTTGTATTTGTATAAATAAAGGCATTTGACGAATAAACTTAATGATTTATAGTACTTAGGATATCTTATATTTTATCAAAGATCGTGAATTGTTGACATTCAATGCCACAACCATATTTTATCAGAATTTGATCATGAATTGTTGACATTCAATGCCACAACCTTATTTTCCAGTCTCCCGATGGAGAGTACTGAAATCTATATCCTATGTTTATGTCTCCCAATGGAGAGTACTGAAATCTATATCCTATGTTTTATCTCCCAATGGAGAGTACTGAAATCTATATCCTATGTTTATATCTCCCAATGGAGAGTACTGAAATCTATATCCTATGTTTATATCTCCCGATGGAGAGTACTGAAATCTATATCCTATGTTTATATCTCCCGATGGAGAGTACTGAAATCTATATCCTATGTTTATATCTCCCGATGGAGAGTCTGAAATCTATATCCTATGTTTATGTCTCCCGATGGAGAGTACTGAAATCTATATCCTATGTTTATATCTCCCAATGGAGAGTACTGAAATCTATATCCTATGTTTATATCTCCCGATGGAGAGTACTGAAATCTATATCCTATGTTTATATCTCCCAATGGAGAGTACTGAAATCTATATCCTATGTTTATATCTCCCAATGGAGAGTACTGAAATCTATATCCTATGTTTATATCTCCCAATGGAGAGTACTGAAATCTATATCCTATGTTTATATCTCCCGATGGAGAGTACTGAAATCTATATCCTATGTTTATATCTCCCAATGGAGAGTACTGAAATCTATATCCTATGTTTATATCTCCCGATGGAGAGTACTGAAATCTATATCCTATGTTTATATCTCCCAATGGAGAGTACTGAAATCTATATCCTATGTTTATATCTCCCAATGGAGAGTACTGAAATCTATATCCTATGTTTATATCTCCCGATGGAGAGTACTGAAATCTATATCCTATGTTTATATCTCCCAATGGAGAGTACTGAAATCTATATCCTATGTTTATATCACATGGGAACAATTATCAAATTTGATAAAAAAAAAGTTATGAATATTTACAAAGTTGATTTTATAGATTTCCATCTATTTTGTCTTCTGAATGAAGGTTATTAACCTGTATTGCTATCCTACTGAAATAAGTGTTTATTTCAAATAAAGGGTTTAATCAATTTCTGTCTATAAGTTTTGGTATGTTTTTTTTTCTCTTAATGTTTCCAGTTGAGAATGACTATACTTACGTGTAGTTTGTAAAAGGCATGATATCGTCATAAGCTTTGTTAAGGCGGAAATCATGAGAAAGAATATCTTTTTCATTTTTTACACATATTCTGTGCAGAATTTCCTCATAGCTGATTTCTTTAAAATCGATATGATTGTTTGCCACTTTTCCAGAAACAAGATATTCCACTACCCCTGTAAAATATAATGAATGTATAATGTTAATGAAATTCATAATCAAATACTCAATTCAACATAATATGTTTTCGTCATTTGGTAAATGTACAGAAATTTTGCAACTTATTCTGCATTAAAAAAAAATCATATTCACAAATATATATAAGTTTATCATAGAATGGTGAAGCAAGTGAAATTTAGATTTTTTTTAAATGGTATGTTGTTTTTAAGACGAACTATGGAAATTAAAATGACTTTACTCTCACCAAGTCTAAGCCTGTATCAAAATTATGGGAAAAAGGATTACAACAAAGTTGAGTTTTGTACTGCATTTGAGAAAATGTAAAATTTTCCACAAATCAAAAAAATCATGTAAAAGACTTTCTTCTATCAATTTCATGTGAATTGCAAAAACTAGAGGCTCTCAAGTGCCTGTGTCGCTCACCTTGGTCTATGTGCATATTAAACAATGGACACAGATAATTTCATGACAAATTGTGTTTTGGTGATGTGTTTGTTTTACTGAACATTTTTGTTGCTACAATTATCTATATCTATAATGAACTTGGCCCAGTAATTACAGTGGAAAATATTTTCTAAAAATATACAAAATTTATGAAAATTGTTAAAAATTGACTATAAAGGGCAATAACTCCCTTAAGGTGTCATTTGAAAATTTTGGTCATGTTTGACTTTATTGTAGATCTTTCTTGCTTAACATTATTGCTGTTTACAGTTTATCTCTATCTACAATAATATTCAAGATAATAACCAAAAACTGCAAAATTTTCCTTAAAATTACTAATTTGGTGGCAGCAACCCAACAACGGGTTGTCTGATTTGTCTGAAAATTTCAGGGCAGATAGATCTTCATCTAATACATAATTTTAACCCGTCAGATTTGCTCTAAATGCTTTGGTTTCAGATTTATAAGCCAAAATCTACATTTTACCCCTGTTCTATTTTTAGCCATGGCGGCAATCTTGGTTGGTTGGCCGGGTCACGCCACACATTTTTTAAACTAGATACCCCAATGATGATTGTGGCCAAGTTTGGTTAAATTTGGCCTAGTAGTTTCAGAGGAGAAGATTTTTGTAAAAGTTAACGACGCTGGATGCAAAGTGATGAGAAAAGCTCACTTGGCCCTTCGGGCCAGGTGAGCTAATAATTTTGAGTCATACGAAGTGTGGCCATACAGTTGGACAGGCTTATAAAAATAATTCAATTCTTAAATATATTTTGTATAATGTGTACCATCATATGTCTTGTCTTAAGACAGGCTTATAAAAATAATTCAATTCTTAAATATATTTTGTATAATGTGTACCATCATATGTCTTGTCTTAAGACAGGCTTATAAAAATAATTTAATTCTTAAATATATTTTGTATAGACTATTTAAAAATCAGATAAAAATGTGTCAGTTTTGTTACCGAGTTCAATGTATTATTATGTAAAGGTTAATATCAATACTATTTAAGTACATGTACATGTATTTGTAGTGTCAATAACCTATAAAAAATCTGTTACAAGTACTAGTGGTTTTATAATGCATATAATTTGAAGTTTAAATATTTGTGGTAAAATGACAATGGCTAAGAAATTGTATACAAATGACCTACAAACCTGTTTTGTATAATTCCAAATAAAATCTGTTTAACTAAAAAAACTTGACATGATTCAGAATCCTATTTCAAGTGATTTTAAAAATTGTAAAAAAATCAATAACTTTTGAACACAACCGATAATATCTATGTGAAGCAGTTGGTTTGGATTAAAATAATGAAGCCATCCTGAAGAAGTGGCTTTACCAAAGCAAACATTTTATGGCATCAAAGGAGTTGATAACATAATGTGGGGAGCAATTTGGCATCATCAAACTGTAACTTTGTATATTTTAAGAATGTGATTTATTTCACTTTCACTTTAAAAAACAGGGATTTTTCTCTCTTTTTATGTGGCCATATGCGAATGCTTGAATCCAATCTCTAACATTGTTATAAAGAACTTGAAAATTGACAGACAGATGGACAAGTCCAAAACTGTATATTTAATAGTGTGTGGTATAATCAACAATATTTTTTAAAAGACCTTGACTACCCATGAGGGTCTTGCATAGTTGGTTTGTGGTATAATTAATGTTTGTCTTATGTATACCTGAGTCAGGCAGAGAGTTGAGATCACCACACATGATGAGTGGTATAGAATTGACATCTGTAGTTCCCAGTTTGTAGCTTTGAATTGTTTCTTCTGTGATCTTCTTCAGTTCATTAACTAACATCATTGTCTGTATAAGTTTGACATCTGAGAATTCTGGATCCCAGTGAATATGAGCAGTAGATACCATTACAGGCTGACGTATCTGATTCTCTTGAGGGTGTACTGCAATGAAAACAGTTAAGTTAATATGGCAGATCAGATAAATTTTAAAACAAACAATAAGAAAATCAATGAAGCGAATCCAGTTTTTAATGAAACAGTTGCAATGTAAGTTGTAAGAGAAACAGATTTACTGTCAAACAATAGGCTAAATTAGTCAACTATGTATATAAGAATAAGTTAATATCTGCTACAATGCAATGCAATGCAACCTTCAAAATTGATGAAGCCAGCCTACTTCAAACATTATTTTCATGTTGATGATGTTGAATACTTAGTAAATGTTTTAATGTAGAAGGAAGTCTAATATTTAGTCAACTATGAAAATCCATTCTATTCAATGTATTGTATAGAGACTAGTAATTTACTCAAACAAGCTCATTTTATAACAAAACGAAGATATTAGCCTTTATTTATACAATAGATCAAAACCTAATTGATCTGAGAAAAACAAACTTTAAAGAGTTTTCTACATAGATGGTTTGTGAAGCGTATGGACTGATTTATAATGTTGTCAGAGATACATTGTTATACTTGAATTGAATTAGACAAAGGCTGTATAGCAATGAGAACTTTTAAGAACATTAGCAGTGGCATAAATATGAAATAGTCATTAGTGCTCATCCCATTGGTATAATTAATTCTCAATGACAATATTCTTTTACAATGAAAATGTTTCTTTCAATAACTTCTTCAGATATTTAAACCATGATGAGGACCTCATCAATATTTATTTTCTTCATAACAAACAGCTGAAGGCAAACAATAGTTTTCTGAATCAATATACCTCGTAGTGAGCCCATGAATATGTTGATTCTCGTTTCATCAATATTTAATCATTGAAAATGCTTAATGATCATAGAAATTGTGTGCCACATGACCTAGTTTCACAACCATTGGTTTTTTCCCGTATTCTCTGGAGTAAAACAGATAATTTGCCTTCTCAATTTATTATTTTTAAGTGATATATTTGGTTCGCCTTATGCCTTTTAATGGACTAGTATAAATATTTAAAGTTTACAATTAAAAGGTAATTCAATAGAGATATGGGTTTTGTATTACACAAGGGTAAACCATCATAACAACAGTTGTTTATCTATCTTTGACAATAGTGTCAATACGACAGAAAAATTTTTTGGAATCCCTTCAAGGAAATGTAAAACTGTTATCAAAGACTCAATTATATTTAGATTTTTTTTTCATTTTAAGAGTTGCATACTAGGAAATGAATACTTTATCCGTGTTTAAACAATTATTTATCAGATAGACCATCAGAGACACTAACTGGTAAAACATAGTCTGTCAAGATTCATTCTATTCCCATTGCAACTAAAATGTTTGTAGAAATAAAATCAAATAGTCACAACCGCATGAAGCAAGTCGGTCTTCAATAGTATTAAATTTTTCAAATGAAAGACCCGACAAAGATCATCGTGTTTATGATTGATTCTTTGATTGTTTATATGTGCTTTACACCCCTTTCAGCACTTTTGGCTATATTACAGCAGTCAGTTTTGATTGGTGGAGAAAGCTGAAGTATCTGTCCGAGAAGAGAACTAAGACTATATACAGAAAAACTGACATTCCTTGTTAATTAAGATCTCAGTAGAAAGCACCTTGCCACAAGCTGGGTTCAAACCCACAACCTCAGTGTTGACAGGCTGGAGATTACTGCAGATGGACTATTTAGACTCTGTGACAATGACCCCCAGGTTATGTTCTAACAGTATGCTTCTGACAATAATGTGTTTTCCCCCTCCCCCCTTTCTATAGCATTCAGTCTTATGTTTGGTCAAGTAATAATTGAATTACTGTTGATCTGTTGTCCAATACTACAGAGGCAGTGGTATTTATACATTAATAATACACATGATATTGAAATAGGAGTTATATATAAAATGATACAAGTTTTCTTAACCTATTTGTTCCTGTCCTAAATGTAATATGCATTCCTAATGTCATTTTAATAAAGCACGATGTATGACTGAATATTGTCTTACAGTCTCAATAGAAACTTATTATTTTAGAATCGTGGAAACATATATAGTTTATGGCATAATCCTATACTTTCATTTGGATTTAATATAAGGATGATGACATCTTCTCAAATATCATACAGGCTGGCGTAACATCCAAAGAAAATAGTTGTTTTAATGTCACACAGGGGCAAGAGAGGTTGACAGGTATTTGTGTTCTGTCTGACTGCTTTGTACCATAGTATAATGGGGTTATTTGTAACATTATCATATTACTTAATACATAGGGGAGCCAATATTGACCTTTATGTACTTTTCTCTAAATTTTAGCTGATTTACACTATCCCTAAGCAGTTGATTATTTTTTTGTGATCAAGATGTGGTTTGCTTGATCTTAGTTTTTCGTTGGTCAATTTCAATAAGAATGTTTAATTTTCTTGCTTTCTCCAATTTTACTACATGTATTGCGAAATCGGGAAAAAAGGGTGATCATGGCAAAAGCTGCATAAAATATGGTTAAAAACCTTTGTTTAATTTTCTTCTCCAGAAGAATTTAATATGGATTGATACATTGACAGCATGAAATCTCATTTGATTAATATCAAACTGGTGAGTGTTACAACATGTCAAAATGTCAATAAGTAAACCCTACTTTAACGCCCCAGTGTTATAGACTATGTGGGTTTTTAATCAGAGATGCAAACTGTCACACTGAGAAGAACTTGAGGATATTAGCTGCTGTAATATGAGGTTTAAAATTACCATTCTCATAAGCTCCTTCCTTGGTTTCTAACAGTGCTGCCAGGCCAATGTTATCCTTTGTCATTACACGATTCAACATGTCATCGGAACCTTCAGCGTTTGCCATTGCTAACTTGTTAAATTCTATCAAATGTTCCTTCACCAGTGTAAATCTGCAAAGAAATGCCAAAACAGTTAATGTGGTGACTATCTAATTTTTTTTATTAAAGGACTATGTATGTTAAAAAACAATAAAAAAAACCAAGGAAATCCTAGTACATGTATTAGTATAAATTTTAATGAACAAAGTTCTAGTACATTTTCAGATGACTTTTGTGATAAGAGTAATGTTAAGTATGACATTTCATACCTAAATAAGTTAACGCCTTTTTAAACTTTGCTAAATCCTGTTTTAACATTAACATAAATTACAAATATTCTTACTTCTGAAACAAATTGTTTTCCTGAATAACAATATTTCATTTCGTAAAAGTTAGTCTTATCATCTAATTAATGAATTCAGCATGTAATGGATTAAAATAAGAAGTGCTATGTTAGGAAATACAATTTGCCATGCTTATAAAATTCACATGCCAAGTTATCTTGCTTTTCTTCAATCTCATTTCAAAACCTCATTAACTTGCATAATATCATTTGGAATCAGATAGACCAACATACCAATTCATAATAGGTTTCTGACAATTCCTTAAAAAACACTTGGCTACAATTTAATTTGGATTATATTTCAATTACGTGAAATATTGGACGGGTACATGTATTACTAGATCCAATTCTTTTCTATAATTGTTATATCCATTTGTATAATGGTGATTACAGAGAAAATGCAGTTTTCCAATTTCTCCGATTCTATAAAAACAATACTAGACACACTTGACTGATAGTATGTAACAGGTTTAAATTAAAAGATGTAAAAATCCTATTTGTCTTGTCAAAATCAGTAATGAAAATTGTAATTACTTTTGCAATTTTTGATTTCAATTAAATACCATACAAGCACTGATGGCATGGCATTTATTTTACATGTACAGGTAAATTTGTGTTTGTGTTTGTTATTTCAAAGCTTATTTTCATATAATGTGACCCTTATCATGACTTTCCCTTCTACTGGGTTGTTGCTACTTAATGTAAACACTTTTTTTATGTCCTTTCTTATAAGGAGTCAATTTCTTCTGAGGGGAGTACTTATTTCTGTGACCTGTATAAAAGTATTGGCTAAAAATCCATAATTTTTTGTGGATGTCCATGTTAACATCAGACACACATCAGGGGTACTTATCTAAAACCTACTTGTTAGTTCTATAGAATATGGCACATCCATCAACATGTTTTCTCTCTGATTCTGTCATGGTTCTGGCTCTAGATTTAGCTGAGAATATTCCATCATATCCAATGGCTTTGAGATCTGGTAGGAAGAAGTTGTAGAACTGGTCTGTCTCTACTTCCTGGAAAAGAAAGCATAATATTGCTAGACTTTTTAACTTTGTGTGCAGCAGTTTTTACTGAAACACACAATCGTAAGACCAAACCTTATAAAACTTTGGAATATGAATGTTATAGCCAACCCAGACAGATGACATAATCTGCACTCTGATAATGCCCGTACATTTCATTATCACCAAAAAACACAGATTTTCTAGACTCAGGGTGATTTAAAGCTAGACTTATAGAAAGGACAATTGTCTATCATTGAAAACCATACATAACCTAAACATGTCTTCTTGTTTTTGTGTTGTTAGGTTATTGTTTCATTCTACTCCATATATTCTTTATGGGTTCTTGATTAGATTAATAAAATTCTTATCTTATCTTATCTTCTCTATCCTTTAATTTATATTAAACTATTTCAATATAAGGATTAAAAAGAGACACAGTATCCACCATATTTGTTGTCCATATATAAAGTGTTACTTTAGAATTCACACCCTTTCTTCTACATTAATAAAGCTAAATTCACAAATTTATGGAATCAACCTTTTTCTGACCTTTCTGAAACATCTGCTTTAAACATATACATGTAATTGTAATATTGTCGTCCAAAATAAAAAAAATCACATCTGCCCAAATGCAGAACAGGTCTAGTGTCAAATCATTGTAAATGAAATGGGTTGACATGTGCTACTGACATATTTATTCTATAATTAGCTATTTTCTATCTGCTACCCTATTCATTTATCTGTTATAGTTTATTTTTTAGCAATCTACCATGGTACGGAATTCAAATTTTTGGTTATAAAATTCAATTCAGACAATTTTAACCATTTATTCCATGAAAAAACTTCCCTTTACTGGAAGGGAGTAAATGGGATCTATAAGGCTTATTTTCCTTTTCTCCCCTGATTGTAAGGCTAGTTTAAGATTAGTGAATCAATTTCCTACCCTAACACCACCCTATATATCTTTATTTTAATACCTGTATGTGTATTCTATCTGAAGGTTATGGGAAAACAACTAATTCTCTTATAGCGTGCATATACCTGGAAGTGACATGTACGTTAACGACCATTTGTCTCACGATATTGCATGTATATTGCATGTACGTTAACAACTAAATACGTTAATGATCTATTACAACAGAAGTTAAATATACATCTAATACAATGTGTGATTCTTTGTCATGAGAATGGAGTAGGAAAAGTCATGCCATGCCACATGTAATCATATTTCTAATTATGTCAAAAATAACACTGCATTAAAAATTTACATGTTCAGTATTAAGGTCCTAGTAAAGTCATTTATTCCCTCAATGAAAAAAAAAATATTGATATGAATATTCATCCAAACCCTAAACTAAAAGAACATGAAGAAGATTTGGGCCTTGAAATTATTGAATGTTTGTAAAATGTCTTATTTGTTTATATAAATCTAGACTTGCCATGACCTTTCATAAGAATACTACAAAGGATAGGACTTTGTTGAAGACTTTTGTCTCAGTTGTATAATTTTCCTTTAATGAAACAGTTGTGTACGTTTTACTATAATAATCTAATTTTTACAATTTTTTCGTGATATTTTGATTTTCAGTGAGATTGAATCTACAATGATGGAACATGTGTGACATATCACAACTTATATACAGTAACAGCTTGCCATTCCATGTTTCACAAGAAAAACATTATGTTATTTCTTAAAATAGGAGAAAATAGTAGGAAGTTTATGTATATGTATGACTTATAACTAAGAAAAAGGTTTCTAGCAATCTTATTATAGTCACTTATTGTAACCAGATACATTAACCATAAAAGACAACTCTAATCGTAATAGAAATAGGTTGAACATCTTGTGAGAATAGTTATTGCTTGATATACTCTAAATATAACAACAAATATTGTAAACTGGCCTCAGACTTGTTATTATATATAAACTGGGTTGATAATTAGCAAATCCAAATCTCAGTCATTCTGAAGCCTATTAATCTCAATTTTGTGGATATTTCTCACTTCATTCATAATATTTCAATTTATTCATAATATTAAATATTAAAACAGTATGCTCGTCATTTTTATAAGTAATTCTGATCTTTTGACTGTTTGAGTAACAACTAATACTAAAATAGACCCAAACTTCAAAAACAGCACACCATATCTGAGGACAATTAACCATAAACGGTACACATAATCACTGAGAAGTTAGTATTACTTTGCCTTTTACGGTAAATTACCAGAGGTCATCACTTTTTTTAGAGAACATGTTATAATATATTCATTACTAAGGAATAATCTACTAGAGGTCACCATTGTCATAAAAGCGAACTTTTAAATAATACTTCTATTAACATAGTAATCCATTGTGTCTGTACTTAACTATATATGTTATCATTATTCAAGGTTTTTTGCAGACATTTGAACAAAACTTCTTATTTGATATCCTTTGTGACAGTTATGTTTAATTAATCATTAAATATAAAAAGATATAAATTTAAAATAAAGTGGGTTAACGAAGATGTCATCTGGCAAAAGCTTTCTCATCAATATTCCTTTGTCTTTAAACCATTAATTAATGGTCTATTAAATTTATAATGTAAATCAACATGATTTTTCCTATTCTAATGTCATTTTGTCTGGTAAATCAATATTTGTTGGTTAAATTTCTTGAACTGAATAATTTGTTATATCATTTTAGCCATTATTGACAAAGAAGTGATCGTATCATTAAAGCCTACATATAGAGTATTTTATATCATTTAATTTCTTATAAAGTTAGTGACCACTAGGTCAACGAACCCCATAACCAAACAGGTTACAATATGTTTCTTAAAGACCTGTCTAAGTTAAAAGTGATAACAAACTTCAATTATGGATTGTTTTTAAAATAAACATGATTTGTCTATAGCTGAAATTTTTTCTGCACTAGGTCAAAAGTCACAAAATAGAATATGTATCAGTTTTACATTCTCTGAATTCTTTAATAAATATATAACAGCTAACAAAGGTACACTACAGAAATATTTTTTGCTTGTCTTTTCATTTTACCTACTTTCCTTATTTAGGACCTGACTAAATGTGACGTATCACCTTCAGTCACTAGCAATACAACAGATGCCCCACTGATAAAAACTTCAACTTTCCATAGTACCTTAGCTCACCCCAAGTTTTGATGGGGTTGTACTTCTTAATAATCTTTAGTGTAGTATTTTGTGGGCTGATGTTTGTCTTTTCGTTTTTGTTATGTTGCAATGGTGGCATTAGATTGACAACTTGGTATCTCCATTTTTTTTTTAATATTTATATTGTCCGAGACCAAATAATGTATATCTAGTAAGCCTATCTGTCTATTTTTTTAGTCAACCTTTGTTGGTGGGTTGCTCTGACATTGAAAAATTACCTATTTTTAGCATAAGATTTATAGTTACCAAAATAAATGTAATCTTATTTAATATTATGTAATTATCTTCAAAGTTAAATAAATATTCTGCTCATTTTTTTGTGGTTTCCTGTATCTTTCAAGTTTAATTTATTATAAATTAGACGTGATTTTCGGCATGCAAATATCTTCTTTTTTTTTTGTATAATCTGTCTTTCATTTCCTGACTTTCTAATTTTCTAAATGACAAAATAATCATGCTGTCTTTTACTCAATCAATGTGACACTTTTTTGAGGTTGGTCTACAAAAATAGCATTTTACTTGTATCTTAATTTCATTTTACATATCTTTAATATGTCTTTTTAAGCATATCTAAGTTACGAGTTTTCATTTTGCTTCCCCGTCTTTTTTTAGAAGACTACTAAATCAATTTATCTCATTGTTCTTTTATATGAAAAATACAAATTTTCATTAAACAAAGGAAACATGTTGTTCCCCCATCTTTTAAATAAAATTGAGAATGTAAATTAGGAACATGTCAAAGAGACAACAACCTGACCAAAGAGCAGATAACATAAAGAATACATCTAAATCAATTTATCTCTTTGTTCTTTATAAGAAAAATACATTTTTTTTTAATTAAACAATGGAAATGAAAAATACAAATTTTCATTAAACAATGAAAACCTGTTGTATAAATTCATGTCAACTATCAAAACAAAGAAATTCCATTAAAAGATTTGCATGAACAACTGTTGATCATAAATATCTGTAACAGGTTGTTTTTTCCTTTGTTTCTTTGTTCTCTCTATTTCTTCCTCATATAGATAATTATTATCCAACTCCAATTGACTTGATAATAAACAAGATCAGGATGTTTTAAGTCCTACTTAGTAACTATTTATCCAGGAAGTCAGATCGTTTACAGGCTTTACCAAAATACTTTAAAGTGAATACATACATACATACAAACACTCAAACAAAAACTACATTTTACATTTCAATAACTTTTGAAGGTCAACTGAGTAACCGAGAAAAATTAAAACCCCCTAAAACTTGTTATATAATGGCTGTAAATATTCAAATATAAGGAGACCTAATAATGTACAATTTCATTATACTATGTTTATTATTTATTGCAGAATAATATTATGTAAAGTATTTATAAGCCTGATAAAGTCGACAGAAAATTTCATCTTGCATATTTAACTGAATGATGAAAGACTTTCCAAAACAGTCTTTACCACAAGTTCTTCAATCCTGGCCAGTACAAATCTTGAGGGGTCAAGAAAACTTTTCCAGTAAATCATTCCTTAAAGATGTTAAATATGAAATACATGTATATAAAGAGTCTTTATAAGCCTTCAAAATAAAACTGGTGCAAAAAGTGCAGATTTTTAATATCAAGCTCTTATAAACATTAATTTCAACACTATTCACATTTATTTTAAGATGAAAGTTGACAAGAAAAATGAAAACACATAAAATCCGTTATTTCTTTAAAAAAAATAAAATATATTTTATAACAAGAAATGATTATATTAAAAGAAATAAAGATATAATTAGAACAATTTAACATTGTATGGTCATCAAAATCAAAGTTATTTTTTACAATGAAACAAGTCTGAATCATGGATAAGTAAAATCACTTATAAAATAAAGCCAGATTATTTTGATCACTTCTGTTAATTTGTCAATTCGAACATAGCCATGCTTGAAAACAATGTTTCAACATGTGCTAACTAAAAGTAGAAGCTCTTTGCTTCCATGAAGTCATGTATAAAACCACAGGTTTTAAATCTTCTTATCAATTTAATAAGGATTTACACAATAGTAATGCAAATGCACCTGGGTTTCCCCATTTTTGATATATATTTTTTTCTTTTTATAATAAAAAATCAATTCTACCTTATTTATCTTTCTTGAAGAAAACTTTATAGAAATCTGATTAGAGAAAATTACTCGGATAATATAACGAGCACAAATCAATAATGATTAGTAGTATTGTTTTTATCATATCATTTTTTCCTTAAGATTCTGAAGTTGTTATGGAAACATCTATATAGTATATAATTTCCAGGAACATTATTGAATCCCATTACCATGTAATGTGAAATCTTAGTGGGACCATCACTACTTGTAACAGATATCAAATTTAAAAATATAATATCAAAGATTTAAATAGGAAAATGAAAAACTTAATCTTATAGGTTACAATAACATATCTTTTGAAAGATATCTGAAATTCTATATATAATTGGGTTATTTTTCTTATTGATCTTTATAATAGAAGGTCTAATTGTGGAAATACTTTGTTTTGGGTAATACCAATTTTGTAGGCGTATCTTTGTTAAATGTTTTCACAATTTGATTAGAATGTTGATTTTAGAGGTTGACATATAGACACCTGTTTATGGTTGTAGACTGCAAGTTGGCCATAACACCTACTTTGGCTATTTATGTTATTGGGTTGCTGTCTAATTGACACACACCCAATATCTTTATTTTATTCATAAAATCTAGGTAAAAACGATATATTTTTTTGTATTGACTTTCATTTACATCCACTATCTAACATAAAGAATATATAATAAGTTAAAATTCATTTGGACAAAGCTTAGTCATTCATGTGTAAAATGTGAGTTAAAGAGACCTATATAGTTATTTTTGTACGAGCCTTTTGGTATTATCAATCACGTGTCTAGTACACTGTACTATGATTTGTAGTAACTTATATCTCATCTTTACAAGTCTCATTCAGATATAAAACATCACTTAAGGTGACAGGAATCCTAAAAGGCCAAAAAAATAAGTTTTGATTTCTGCCTCCTTGCCTACCCTAAATTTTCAAGCCTTACAAATACATTTTACAGACATTTCTGGTTAAGCACTGTTAAAAATTCAGATATTTTTAGTTAAGCTCTGTTTAAGTCAAGATTATTTCCTTGTTAGCCTTTGTAAAATATTAAAAACATTTTTTTACATCTACCTACTCACGACAGGAATTCTTATTTTTTTATTTTTTGGGCCTTACTTACAATCTACGGGTACTTATTTGTTAACCCTTTGATCTGAACCTCAACAAAAAATTTAACCAGAGTAGTATATGGAGGTTAAGTTTTACTATCAAAAATATGTACGCTGGCATAATTATTCTTCAATTTTACTTGGCCTCTACCCAAAACCTGAGTAGTCATACAAGCAATACCCCAGACAATCAAGAATGCGTACACTGGCAGAATTATTCTAAAATAACTTGCAGTTTCATTTTACTTGGCCTCTACCCATGTAGGTTTTAAGGGTAATTAAAACTTCAGTCAATTGTCAATTTATCTATCCTCTTCTCAACAAATTAAACTGAACCCCTCCTTCATGCATGAAAAGTTAACAGCATTTTTGCTGGAAACTTGTTACTTCTCTAAATGTTTTGGACAAACCAAACATCAGTCCTATATGATTTATAACTCATTTGTTGGAGTAAAAAAATATAATTTTTCCACTTATTCAAAATATACTAAAATCTAAAACCATGCATAAAAACCCTATAAATAATATTTACACAAACTATAAAAATTAAAGACCATGAAAAAAATTGACTTTTCTCCCCAAAAGTAGTACATGTAATCAAGTGCAAGCTGCAGGCCTATGAATATGATGTCCCATTAGAATAATATCAACTATAGATACACTATATACAGTGCAAAATATATTTCTTCTTGTATCAACTTATTGACCGGTCTTACTTGTAAATGTATTAATGTTTACCGCCTTCAACTTTGCACTTTTGTTTATCCATATTTAATCTTTAATACCACTTAGAACATCAGTCCTAAAGGGATTACCACAAGATGTGAAGAGCCTTATAATCCTTGTTAATCCTGTGTATTATAATCACAGTTAATGTGATTTCATTTCATGCTACTTTACATTTGTCATTATATGCCTAATTTTTATCAGGGATTTATGTTATTTGATAAGTAGTTACAAGAAAATAATTTCTTTGGACCAGTTATTCTCTCTCGTTTTAACTGATGGTGGAAAAATATGAATACTAGCTATTACTCTCCATTTACCCTCAATAACCATTTGCATTGTCTAACAAGTTCAATTTTCATATTTTCAATTGGTGGCAGAATTTGTAGCCACAAACTTCATCTTATGAACAAATGCTAAAGTCTTGCAATTAAAAAATACCTCAAAAAACAAATGATAGAAAATTTAAATATGTCTTGCAAACTATATATAGTGGTTGTAAGCAATTCCATCATAGTTTGTTCCTTTAGATGAAAAATAATAAAATTGTAACATTTTACAAACTACATGTATGTTCCAACTCCTTAAAAATCTTGCATTTAAAAATTTTCATTGCATTATTTTTGTTTACAACTTATGAATTGCAATCATTAATTCCATATTTTTGTCTCTTATTCAAAAATCACAATAATAAATGCACTAAAAAAAATTCTGAATTTAGAGTCGACTATTTTGAGATTGTTTGAACCCTCATGGTGCATTTTAAATCTCAGGTATGTTGTGTATGTTTTTTTGTCTTTATTTACCTGTAGACATATGATGTCAGCCCCATAGTGTTTGATCTCATCCATGATGCCTTTCTTACGGAAATCCCAGTTGAGGGCCCATGATGGACAATACCCGTACAGTTGTCTGGTACAATATTTATCACACAAGACATTATAGCACATCACAGTGAATGTAGCTGAAAAAATAAAAACTTATGGTAAATAACATAACTAAAAGCTGATTTGCTAACTTCCTGTTTAAAAGAAAGTTCCTATTTTGCTTAGTTATTTTTTCAAGGTGACCTTATGTTTTGTTTTGGCTGTTATGTTACACCCGTTTTGTTGTTCTGCTCCTTACCATAATACAAACTTTTTGTCTGATGAACTTTATCCCATATGTTTATATGTCTTGCATGCACAGTAACATTTATATTCCACTTATTATTTTTTTGTTGATTATTCTGAATGGGAATTTTTTAACTAATAATAACCCAGGAACAAATTCAGTATGCATTTCTGATGGTCATCATGTGCAATACTGTGTTTTGACTATGGCTAGGAGTCAGTACAAACATTGACCGATATTTCATTAATAACATGCTACTTAAGAGGGAAAGTACAGTAAAATGTTAAAATTTGTACAAATGACCTAAATAAGCTGAATTCTAATAAATGTTACAAAAAAATCAAATATCAATACATTTGTTAATGACAGTTACAAATTATCATCTTGTATGTTCCATGTTTTTGTTTTGGATTTACCTACATGACAATATTCTCACATCATGTTTTACAAGGATGTGGTTGTGGGAAAGAAAAAAATGTTCTCGGACGTCAATTTCTAAGAAATAAAACACCTGAAGATCAACAACAAATAAATTCAAGGTCTTTTGCTCTAATTTTCACTTAACATGTGTCCTTCTCTTGTTTTCCTCAAAACAACAATTTATACATAATGTTGGATAAAGCATGTAACAAGGATTTCCATGGAAAAAATTATCACATGCTTCTATCCTTTTTCCTTCTTTAAAAGAATTATACTCTATTAGTTCTATCCTGGTAATATATTTCTTTTCTTCCCAGTAGCCCCTATATGGTGAGCCTATGGTTATCTATTTTATTATATTCGCTGATGTAAAAAGAGTGTAATCCATGCAATCAATAATGCTGTGGGGTACTATCATAGACCATGTCTGACTGCGGAAACATTCGTCTTAAGACATTGTAGTTCTTTAAATTTTGTATTTTTTTTTAAATTTTAATTTTTCTAGTTTTTACTATTAACATATGTGATTAAACACTTGCAGCCAGCATTCATAAAAGTACAGAGTTTTGTGGGAAAGAGGATGTGTATGTTTTTTACCTTGTATATTCGAAAGCGTATGTTAAACACAGCAAGTCAATGTTTTATTGTGACCTTTTTATTTCCTCAAAATGTCCATGACAATGTAATTCACAGTTAAAATATAATCAAACATTTTAAATTAATGTCTTTATAGTCGAAACGTGAGAAAAACGCATAATATTTTGTAATTTTGTAATAGTAATGTTTTTGTTTTTTAAGCCTTGTTTTATGATATATTACGTTCAATGATAAATGAAGAAATTATTCATGTAATAACAAGTACCGTAATGACATATAATTATATTAAATTCATACAATTGTATCAATTTACAGTTATGTAACCAATTTTAATTTATGGTCATGTGAAGGCATTTTAGATTGCATTCCAGTCATATGATTAATTTAGGTTAAAAAAATGTTTATGGTACATCTATAGTAGGTCAAAAATATTAAATCTGGTCCATTAAGCTTCTACACAAATAAACAATCCCACATTATTATTTTACAATTGTTAAATGTTCATTGTACAAAATGTCATATAAACCTATGAAGCAGACTGTTTATGATTATAAGAATATACCCTGCTTTCTACTAGAAGGACACAATGCTCACAAGGCAAAAAGTTTAAAGAACGATTGGTCAACCTACATTTACTCGGCAACATAATTCTCACTGAGTAAACAGTCTTTGCTCTTATTCTTGAACACTATAGACTTAACAGAAAATACCAGTCCTTAGATAGTCTTTGTATTTAACCATGTTTCATATTACTATTTAAACATGAACATAAAAGAAGGAATAAAAATGCATTAATAATAACATGTAGATTTTATAAGGGGATGTCACTTAACATGGCTAACCACATTAATAACCTTTAACACTTCATTACCATGCAGTAAGTCTTCAAGGACACATAAGGTACCCCTACACAACCACATAAAAAGAAAATTGATAAGATATTAACACCCTATTATTGTAACAAAAAATGTTACATGCATTTAATTACCACTCCTACATACATGTACTACTCCCCCATTTACACCACATATATGTATATAATTTCTTCACACATATCTCTACATTTCCACCAGTGTATAGTAACACTGTATTTTATAGTCTAATTACATATATACCATGCTTTACAATAAAAACAATTGTTTACAAGTAATAAAACTAATTCTCTTTGTTTACTACTTCAAAGTACTTGACAGACTTTCATTGAGGAAAAAACATGAGAAAATTATCTAAACAACAAAAATGTTTTAACTGTGGACAAGATATATTCACATGTATAAAAAAAGCCTGAATTAATATTGCTGACAAAAATAGGACCAAAATTTCTTATATATTTGTGTGCAACAATGTGAAGAGTATTCTGCATGTATGCTGCAAACAGGATTCAGATATGCCACTGATCAGAGAATGTCAGTAAAAATGACCAATATGATAGACCAGATTAGTACCAAATATCAAGAAGCTTTGAAAGTAAAGCAACAGAAATGTGTCAACTGGACGGAGGCAAACTTGTGTAAGCCCTCATTTGGAACAAGGGTTTAATCAATGTTTATAGACAAAGAGAGTTTGGTGATGTTTGCTAAAACAACTGAATGCAAAGAGGCAATACCTTGAAGCACACCTTAATATTTTATTTTGTCACAGGATATTTTAAGGACACTCCTCTTCACGCCAGTTTACACACCCACTTTTTCAATTTCTAGGTATCTACTTTTTGGCAATTAAAAAGCAATCATAACTATATTTGTATCTGCACATTTAACTTTGTAAGTAACTTGAATAAAAAAAGTAAGGCGTCATCAGACATGGTATATGGTACTTGTATGGTAAAGAGTCATTAAATAAAAGCCACTTTAAGAAAATTGTTGATCAAATTAGTTAAAACCATGAGGCAGAACTTACTGAGTTAAGCAACAAGACTAAATATATATATTTTTTTATCAACATCTGATAATATCTAGCCTTAAAATTTAAGTCTGCCAGTAATTTATGTATTAATAGTAAATTCCTTTTAAAGTACAAAAATGTAAATTTGAGACTACAGAAGATAGTCATGCATCCTTCATTTTGCTATTACTGTAAATAAGGAAAACTTTTAAATAGTTGCTGAACAGGATAACAAATGTAATATCTAATTCTTCCCTCAACAATTAGCCAGATTAAAACATGCATAATACTAAAATTAACTTTGATTATACCCCTGTAACAGAGATGGTAAAAGTACACGGAACTATTCTCGCCTAATGTCTAAATGGAAATAATATGGCGTGTATTTTCTTATCACATGGAATAATGGAACTCTGGTAAAGAGTTGTCTCAATAGCAATCATACCACATCATCATATTTCTAAAACACATCCTTAAAATACAAAACAACAGATCATTTCCAAATTAAATTCTGAATCTTATTTCTCTACTCTCAATGAAGTCACAGAATCCACTTGTCTACTTCCTACCATTGCTTTCTAATACATTGAACCAATAACACTTCCAGAGAAGGGAAAGAACTCCTATAAAATTTAACAGCCCTGCTTTCAGAAGGGGACATTACCTGTACACTTACCTGTTGCTTTGGTCTTGTCGGGAGGTGACAGGAACATCCATTGCCTTTCTGGTGGGGCTGTGCTATTGACTACAATAGAAAAAAAACAAATAAATTGATTTATAATTTTATTTTATTACAATTAAGATAAATATTATTATGAACCTTAAAATCATTAGAAGAAGCAACAAAGAGATGGATTTTGAAGTATAAAATTGAAAGCATAATATTTAAAATGTTATCAGAAGTCTTTTTTACCCTCTAAAAACTAGGTGAATGATATTGTCATTCTGACATTTGATCTCTTTGCACTAGGAAACCATGTGACAATGAATTAAATTATAATTTTTTAATAAATGAATGATTATTTACAAGTGATGTATTTGCTTTTGATCAGCCAACTGGATAAAGGAGGGAGAGTTGAAATACACAAGACTGACTTAAACCTCATATTTCTGATTTTTACAATCTAAAATTTGGAAAACCATTTAAGAATTTAATCTTTTGGCTACACTGTGACTTGAAGATGACAGATGACAGAATAAAGGAGCCATTTCTTTGCTTTGGGTTTTGTTAATTTGTGCAAAATTTAAAGCACTATTAAACCGGCCTGGATGTCACTATTTAAGTTTTCTTTGACGAGGCAAACTTGATTCAAGACTGCAGTTGTCACAATCATTTTTTTTATAAACTTGGTCAAAGAAAAAACTGCAAAATGTGATAAACTCTGCCAAATTTTAAGAAAAATAGAATGTGATTCTATTCCATTCAAGTCCTCAAAGTTTTCTGGAAGTTGTAACTGTAAAAAAATCCATCCCAAACTTTGACCAAGAAAACTTTGATAGTGACAATTGGGATTAGAACTTTTACATTACACATCATTTCTTTTCAAAGTTGATTCAGTTAACTGTATGTTTCAAAACAGTTTACTGAAAGTAAATATAAGTATTGTACTTATTGTAACAGCCTGTTGTAACAGGAACAACAAGACGTTTTTTTCTTTCTCTTTTGGGGACAACAAAGTTGCATATGACAAGCGAAAACCCATTAAAAAAATAAACACAGATTACAACCACAGAAAGACATGCTGGTATTAGCCTATCAATTCCATAGACAGTTCCCGTATTTTTATAGATGCTTTGTCCAAATCAAATCATACCAGTAAAATAAAGCATTGATTTTTGGGTAAAACATATGAAAATTGAAATGTCTCAAGGCTGAGTGACCTAATTCTGTAGTCAACCAATCAATACATCCCATCTTAATGTGAATACTTAAGGTGTACTAACCACAGCAGTTAATACTGTATTGTTCTCTAACAAATCATTAGAATTTAATTACCATTATTGTTCAGTATCAGATCGACCTATTTCAAGTTCTTATATTATACATGGCATGTGATGCATGATAAAAGATTTAAATTAAGTAAGGTTTTATGTCCTGAAATGTCTTTGATGGTTCATAAGATATATAATTTTGTTTTAATTTGCATTTAACAATTATTTTCACTATCATCTTCAGGGAGATCATAGGAACAATATATACAATCAAGTTTATTAATTCTAATCATTCAACATTTTACAAGGCAGCTGTACAAGACAATGTTCCTCCAGGCAGACATCAAATTCAAAGTAACAGAAAAATACGGTTAAGCTTTCATCTTTGATTAAACAATAACACATCCAAGCAAAATTTTACCTAAGCTTATATCATAACTGTAGTAATCCATAACCAGTTAATGAAAATGCATTGTTAATGTTTCTCAGTAACCACATTAGCTTGAAGGTCGTAACATGTTTAGTATTGACACAAAATAGTAACAATGTCCTAAGAATTCAATGAAACATAGTACAATAACAGGAACAATATTTGACAGTGACATTTGTACAACCAACCAGACCTAAACCACCATCATCAGGCATAAATGAGGTCATATAAGTTTTGGAGCACTGTTTTCATACTCACTCAGAATTACACTAATCAAAATACCAGATTTTTAGGACTAAGCGCCAAGACTCCAAATAAAGTTCATGGAAAACAAACTAAATGCATATCAAAAACACCCAATAGTCAACAAACTATCAAGAGGACTTGAACTGAACTAATTGCCTGTTTGCATATGCATAAAATATTGTGGGTTTAGTATGAACAGTCCCCCTTTCCAATCCTTATGTATTAAGACCATATGAAAAAGTCATCAAGCATTAAAACAAAATCGAAAATGTTATGATAAAGGCTATAAGTGATTTAGCCCATAATTATACAACACCCCCAAATATGAACCCAGGCCTTATATACGGCCTCTGAAGATATAACACTATTTTGTTTGTAAACACTTGTATTTAACTCAGTTATAATCCTTCAAGGTAAACTACTACTGTTTATACATTATGGATTTTTGCATAATAATTTTTACTTCAACTTAACTGTCACAAAGAAAAGTAATTACATATTTAAAATTATGCAATTTTTCTAAAATGAATAGAATGTTAAAAATCAATAATCCATTAAAACAATTAAAGCTTTGCCTAATAATTCATATCTTCTTATTATTAAAAACTTTTCAGTTAAGTTATATTTGATTTTTGTAGCAATGAGTTATATAATAATTGATAATGCAGATTCAATTTTTTTTCTATTATTATGCCATAAGGAACTTTCAGAAATTTGATTCTAAAGTATCTACAGATTTTCATGGTCCCTTGCATTTGACCCACTTGGTTGACCTATTAATGGACCAAAACTTTGAAAATTGGTGTATTGAAAATGTTAGACAGGAGTTGGTCTCTCCAAAAAAATCACGACTAAGATTGATCGTAAGTAAACTAAATTGTTCATGACTTCAGATCAATCTTAGTCATAAGTTTTTTTTGTGAATTCGACACAAGATCTTCAGAATAACTGGTACTTACTTTTATGTCATCACTGACTTACAAAATTTCAATCAGTTGACTTCCCATGTTAATCAGAAATAGTATAGCATAAAATGTTCATTTGAGAGAAACAATTTATGCATTTTACCAGTTGAGACTCAAGGAGTTTCTCGTAAAGTCAATATTTTGTTTGTTCAGAAGACAATGAACCTGAGAAATATCAGATCAGATGAGTACATTTTACACAAGATACATTGCATGCACTGCTCTTGAGGAATTGCCTACAGAACCCTTTAATTATTATATTCAGAACAGATTTTTGGAAAGTTATTGTGATATTTTTTCCTGAAAAATTAATGAGTCTTTCTGCTGTTCGCTCCTTAACCTTCAGCTGAGTGTTTTTAGTTTGACAAACATAGAAAAATTTCTTCAACTTAGCCATTTTGTTCTCCAGTTGCCAAAAGTTTACAGACAGACTGTTACAAATAAATGCATCATTTTCTCTAGTGTATTTTAAAATATCTCTTTCGGATTTTTGGCAACTTTATATGGAGAAATGACAAAACTGAGTGATACCTATGACATTACGTACTTATCCAAATTGTACCATATGACACAGTCTGCAAAGGTTTCCTATCTATTACACACACTTTTTGTTGGGTAAAGACATGAGAACCCTGACA
Organism: Mytilus edulis; assembly: GCA_019925275.1. NCBI lineage: Eukaryota > Metazoa > Mollusca > Bivalvia > Mytilida > Mytilidae > Mytilus > Mytilus edulis. The sequence continues at coordinate 88,155,794 of CM034356.1, read as the reverse complement.
CCCATCTAAACTTAATCTCAAATTGATCTATAATATTACATCTTTGGCCTATTGCTATCTTCAAATTTAAATCATCTGTATACCTACGTATACCTATATAAACATTATCCTTCAACCTTTGTCTGACATCTTATATCAATAAATCTACATCAGATCTACTAAATCTATCCACATTCATATCACCAAACAATCCCTCCTTGTTATTCATAGTTCACTGATTACTATTCACAAAGAAAGGACTTATTTCTTCATCATTAAATTCATTTTGGCCTTATAAAAACAGGATAGTTTTATTAAACATTCTAATGTTTATTTGGACTCAGTTGACCAACGTTTCTCCCTTGGGACATTTGCCTATTTCCTGTCTGATGGCCAACAACCATATATATAAGAAATAGTTAAAATTGTTCATTGTTATCATGAACACACCTTGGTACACAAGTTCAATGATATCATTTAAAAGATATTTAATTGTATAAAAGCACACTTTTCTTTGACAACACCCCCCCCCCAAAATATGGGTGATCTATCTTTATAAAGTTTGCCTAATTCCCATTCAATGATCAATTTAATGTCACTAAGAAAGGGCCAAAAGGTGGCCATTTTCAAATTACAGGACTACTAAGTTTCATTATGGACCATTCCATCTAATCATTTCTTTACAACATCACAGGTTTACAGTCAAATACTCAGGCGATGGTACACTATATTTGTATATCATGATGATGAAGACAAAATATCATTATATTTATAATTGTTTGCCCTTTGTGGATATACTACAAGTTGAGGAACTAACTTAATGGACCTCTGAGTGGCAGATCCAGGGAGGAGGGTGTCCAGTGGTTATTTGGATGATCAATGCTTTTGAATAGAGACATGGAAATGGAACCCCCCTTTCAAAAATGTCTGGATCTGGCCCTGGTTGTTTCGATATTTATTTTTTGTTGAGTGTGGACCAATAATAATGACCACATCATCGCAGAGTTGCAGTTTCCTGCAGCTAGATAATACTCCTACACCATAACACAGCCCACATAATACTTCCTTCCATTATAGCTTTCTTACCATCGTACTTCCTTTCACAATAAGGAAATCTTAAAGCATTTTATAACCATAAGTGGCTCTTAAGTATGTCCTTTTTAAACGATTCATTTTAAATACTGAGGTTGCCTTTGAATTGATTTATAAGGATAAAAACTTCCTTAATTCTATGAAGAATACTGTTTTACAAAATACATCATTCAACCATTTTCCAACTGATATAATGCACAGCATTTTCAAACTTTTATCCTACAGGTTGGATCCTGCATGTTTTTTTTTTTCATATCTTATAAAATTCAATAAATCTATTTCTGAAGATCTTTTCAAAAATCTATAATTCATAAGGTTTCAATGCATGATAGAAATTTCATCCTTTGAGAAATTATCAATTATGCAAAGCGTAAGACATAAAACATTTTATCATGTCTGGACACACATTATTTATGTTCTTTGACACAGCCAATATTTTACTTCTACCTTCAGTTTAAACCTGAATTGTCATTTTCTGTATGTAGTTATTATAGGTGTTGTTAGGTCTGCAACTTTGGCAATTGAGGAGGACCTTTTAAATGTATTATAAGTTTGTTGACATTAATCTATCATGGAACCTATTAATGCAAGGTTACTTTGGAAGACTTTTACCAAAAAAAATTAAACTGACACCTTGCTATACAAAAAGCAGAAAGTTACTAGTGTTACAATTCAATGGCACTTGGCAAATAAGAACGAAAATTGGGATAATTAAATGCAACATGAAAAATTCCATTTCATGACAATGACATTAACCTTTATCCAGCAACTTAACATAGAGCATGACAACATTAGTTTTACATGTTATTTTAGGATCAAACATTCAAATGTCTACCTGGAAAGCAGAGGACCCCTAGTAAATGTGGGAGTCAATGTAAAACTAATGATGTTATAAAGCAGAGGACCCCTAGTAAATGTGGGAGTCAATGTAAAACTAATGATGTTATAAAGCAGAGGACCCCTAGTAAATGTGGGAGTCAATGTAAAACTAATGATGTTATAAAGCAGAGGACCCCTAGTAAATGTGGGAGTCAATGTAAAACTAATGATGTTATAAAGCAGAGGACCCCTAGTAAATGTGGGAGTCAAGTAAAACTAATGATGTATAAAGCAAGGACCCTAGTAAATGTGGAGTCAATGTAAAACAATGATGTTATAAAGCAGAGGACCCCTAGTAAATGTGGGAGTCAATGTAAAACTAATGGTGTACGTTACATGGAAAGCAGAGAGGACCCCTAGTAAATGTGGGAGTCAATGTAAAACTAATGGTGTTACATGGAAAGCAGAGGACCCCTAGTAAATGTGGGAGTCAATGTAAAACTAATGGTGTTACATGGAAGCAGAGGACCCCTAGTAATGTGGGAGTCAATGTAAAACTAATGAGTGTGCTTTCTTTTTCTATTTTTTGGCATTTATAAAATTGCTCCCAAGGTTTGATTGCTCTTATTAAAACAACAATTTTGTAAATTTATCATTATAAAGGGCATAACACAAAAAACAGCCACCCATTTACAAACTTGATCTGTGTTTGGTGGCACATGTTTTAAAAAGCATTTTCCATAAGTTTTAAAAGATTAGGTTGAGGCTAAGTAAAGGTGCAAAAACAGAAAAATCAGCAATTTCTCCATTAATAAAGAGACATAACTTGAGAATGCTAAATTGATGCCATCAAAATTTGAACTTGATTTGTGTTTAGTGATAACTAAGCATTGTGTATAAAAATTCATAAAATATGGTTTAGGCAAACTATCGTTGGAGAACAGATATTGGTCTGTACCTACATAGACCAACATGGGTAAACCTTAGGTACCCTACACCTAGTAACAGGGGCATAAAACAAACTACCCTATCCTTTTAAATATGTTTTTTCAATACACATAAACAAGGCACAAGTTTATTTGGTTTCAATGACCTTGACTAATTTTTCAAATAATTTTTATTTCAAAAGATTTTAAACTATAACCATATCTTTATTGAACTCAATTATAAATGTTGACACCAAATTTAATGTTTGTTTAAAAGAAATTAACTTTTAAAGTTAAATAAAAGACCAATGAGCCATGCACAGAACATTTCTATCACATGATAATAGTTCACTAACATCTAGGTTACCTTACTTGTGATCAAATTATTTCCTGTTAATGCAAACTATGATTACTTAGAATTATCTATTTCCTCCAAGTTCAAACAAAGATTTTATCATATTTTTTCAGAGAAAGATTTCAACAACCTAGTTACTAAAAATTCCAGTTATGTCTTCACTCATGTAAAAACTTTTTTTTTTAACTTACATTTTCTTGCACATAATGTGATCCAAGCATTTATCTTATTAGATTCAATAAATTATTGGATACATTCTATCGAACCCTCATTAGTAGGATTAATCAACAGTGTAATGGTAACTGCCCCAAAACAAACTACCCATATCATTAAAGTGATGAAAACCTTTATGTTTAGGAAAGACAATTAAACCTGACAACAGCTTTACTAATTGATGATGGCAGAATCATGTAGGCATGAACCAAACTAAAAGTATACAACTATTATCTGTCTGGTTATTGACAGAAGTAATCATCACAGCACATGCTAGTGATATTGTTTTCTATTTATAGGATTTATGAATACTTACAAGATATTTCAGACCTAAGAACACCAGTTAACACATTTGAAAATTGGTTATTTCTCCCCCACAGAATATGCAATTTGTTTTGCAATACTTAATAATCTTTTTATTCTCAATTTTCTTTATCCCAAGGTTGACTTAGAAATATTCTGCCAACTGTGTAGTAAAAACCCTTGCCAAAGGGACAGGTCTGTTTGGTTGTGCGGAATCTTAGATTTGCAGCTACGTCAAGTCAGAACGGGGATGTAAAATCTGATGCCTTGTGCAGGAGTCTCCATAGTGCCAAGCTCTCTGCATGTTAAGAACCCTTGAAACAACTCTTTGAGGGGGTTCGTGGGTGTCTTGTTGCAAGGCTAAATTTATGTCCCTAACCAATTCACCCTTATCTTCCAGTTAAAATTCATGCCCTTCATCCTGGTCGATCCTTGTTGTAAGATATACTTATTGTTTGATTGTCTATTGTTGTTGTCCTGAACATGTATGAAATATTTGTCAATGGACATGGTGCAACCAACAACCAATCAAATCAATGTTCTATACCTCAAAAATTGATACTAAAAGTATTTACTACTTCAAGAACTCGCGACAAATCTTTGCCAACTCCTTCAGTCTAGATAGACATGATAGATATAGGTATCTATTTATAATACAAACCAAAAATAAAGCTAATGACAAAGTCGATATACTACTATTTCCATATTAATACATTGATCTATAATAAGATAGATACATTAATGTGTAGTTTATCACACCTGTTGCTTAACTGAAACTGAGAATAAACTGAAAAACCTGGTGCCATTAAATCACATGAGAGAACAGTTTGTCAACAATGATGTGGCATTTAACTCGTGAATATTACTAAATTATGATTCATACATGTCACAAAAAAACTTGTATTTTTAGTTTAAACTATAAATACAAATCTTTCTTCTATTTTTTAGGCCAAAGTTTGGTGACCTCTTTCCTTATACAACTAAGAAATCACATGTCAATTTTTTTTAATTTGTGAATTTTTCAACCGAAGAAAACATGTCAAGCAGCATAATAAATATTTACAGACGTTCAGGCCCAAAACTGTTTAAAAAAACATTTGAGTATGTTTAATGTACCATTAGTTACTAACATGCGTTTCTTGCTATATAATTCCAACAATGATACCATTGACTAGTACTACTTGAATCAAAGACAATCATTTCCTTCTATTCTTTTTTTTTTTTTTTTATGAAAGACTTCCTCACTATAACATTAATTTGTTCTTATCAATACCTTATTATATTATGTAGGTCAAAAATAGGTGCAATATTATTATACAGACAAAAATATACAGGATAAAAGTCAATATAATCTCTAATTCATTTGTTATGAGTCTAAACATATCCACATATCAGATGACCGTTTTCAAGCGTTATAAATATTCATAGTTTTATGAATTATTCATTTATATTTAAAAACTCAGACAAGTTCAGACCTCTGTATGTAGACTTTTGAAGCTACATGTACTTAAGATTTTAAAAATTCAAAAGTTTCTCTACACAACCTTAAATTTTTTAATTAATACTTCCTAATCATGCTAAGAACAGGATTGATATACTTAATACTGAAGGCCAGACAGTGCACGAATGCACATGCAAGTTCATTTTTATATGGTATGTAAATTAGTGAAGTGGAAGTGGTTTCAACCCTCAAAAATCAAGTACATCATTTCAATTAAGTATTGCAAAAAATGGCACCTATCCCTTCCTTTGGTGATTAAATTAAAAAGGTGACATCATATTGAATGAAACATTGAACCTACTGACATATGATAGTAAATCCATCACTTTGTATCATGGCATCACAGAAAACAGTAAACAAGAAAACAAATTTTTCCATCAATTATAAACAGATAGTCCCTCATTGAGTTGTTTATAAAGTACAGCTGTATATCATGTACATCTTATATAAACTCATTTGTAACAACTTTTGAATAAATGTGTTTTTCAATAAAAACAAGCCTACATATATCCCCTGAAATATATCCCCTAAAGTACTAATATCATACCCTTAGCCAGGGCGTTCGGACGAATCCCCCCTTGAAATCAAATAAGCACTGTAATTAAAGTCAATGTTTTGTTCAAATTGTGACTGTTAAAGTCGAGTTCATGAGTCCAACGAACCCCCCCTTGGAAATTCCTGGCTACGGGCCTGAATATTCATTGTAACTAACATATATTTCATATCCTTCCTCTATTTTTATTGTAAAATTGAAGGACTTTTAGCTGCTTGTTTTAACCATGCTATTTTGAGATTAGCAGACATGTAAGTGTAAATAGTTTAGTCTACATGGTCTAAGGTACATTTCTATAAAATGAACAGTTGTTTAGTGTAACTGGGCCAAGTTCTTAAGTTAACTGTAAATTCTTCAAGGTAAAGACAATCTTATCAATTTTGGAAAACAAAACCACGGAAGGTATTGTTGACTTTATGGACCCTAGAATGGAATGATTCAATGCCCAAAAACAGCTCAAGGTGACAAATACCAAGTGACCCAGTCAAAATGAAAAGCCATCATTAGCGTCATTTCAAAATTAGTAACATTTAATCAGCATGCCAAATTACATGAAAAACAAACGTACAAATTTGTCCACATGTCAACATATTTGATTAAGGTATCATTGGTAACCTAAAGGCATAGTCCAATAAGATGATGTAATCCAAGATATCAGGGACAACCTAAGGTCACATTACACAGTTCATAGTACTATATATACACGTGTAATTTATAAATGTTTATGTATGACACATAATTACAACTATGATGTTTTTTTATGTTTAACTTTTGTGAAATTCATAAATACAAAATTTTAAAGATTACCCCTTTTTTTAAACAAATTTGTCAATTTTTCAATTGGATTTCAAAAAAGAGAAAGACAATTTAAAAAGAACAAAATTTTCTGTACTTGACAATTGATCCTAATTTTCTTCTACATATAAGTTATACATTAAGTCATATCATAGGTTATCAAGGTTGAAAATGGCATTTTAATATACTCTTGAGACAACTGTCAAAGTTGTTGGATTTTTTTATGTTAGGTATATTGACAAAGTAGTAAATTCATAAAATTCATACCATTAAAAATTTGGATCTATACTTTAAAATAGCACCATTAAACATGTTAAACCGTAAAAATTTCATACAGAAAATTATTTACTTTCCATTAATTGTCTATTTCTACTTAAAAACGTTTCAGCTAAAATCCATGAGTTCTCCAATGATCTATTAGAAATCTTTGTTTCCAAGACAAAGAACATTTTCAAAACAAATGGACTGATGTTTTTACAAATTGCTGATTAATTTCAAAGTTTGCATAAAGCTGAATCAAACAATAGGTTCCATATATGCCATGACCGGTTTAGAAGATAATCAATACTACATACTCCAAATCCATCTCAGTTGAACAATGCAAGTAATACCATATACAACCAGAACCAATCACCCAAACTAAGATCAATGCTTAATTACAGTAAAAGGCAAGAGAAAATATTTACTCTCATATGAAGTAGTATTAATTAAAGTATAAATATTTGTTTAACCAACAAATACTGCAATAAGCCTATAATTTATGATATTTGTTCGATTTATATTGGATTCATAAGTACTCAATTTCTGGTACAAAGCTGTGAAAGTGTACATAGTGATATTGTCTATGATTTCAGTCTAATTTTTAATCTATGAATAATTCAGTCAATAAAAGATAAATGGTAAGAATTGGATAATGGTATTTACTATTATAGGTAATTTCTTCCTTTCTCAGGAGCACTCACTATACATGTAAGAATAGGTAGACTAAAAAGTCCAAAATAAATAAAACCTTTGCAAAGCCCTGAACATGTGTACAGCAATTGGTTTTTCAACCCCTCTGTTTTCTGTTATTATTCCTGTAGTTAACAAAGGAAAAACAGATATACAGATACTTACATGAACTAAGTTCTTCTGGTGGAATCATCAACGTTTTAGGAATGGTGCTGGTATCAGTAGCCATGTAGAGCGGTGATGATAGGTTGTACATGGGTGGGTACATGTATGGCCAGTACCAGTATGGCGACATGGCCATGTAGGACATCGTTGTGCTTGAATACGACATTAATGGATATGTAGATTGAGAATTTGCATAGGAAAAATCGTTGGTTTGGTTACCAAATGGATAGTTATGATTGTAATAGACAGTAAAAGTAACATCAGTGTCTGTGAGATCTATGAAAACACTGTCTGGATACAAGTAGGTACCAGACTTGTTTTCTTTCTTAGCAATGTCAATATCAAGAAGTTGTTTCTTGGTTTGTGCATTCTTGTCTTTTGATAAAATATTATCATTTGGTGGATTTCGCTTGCGAGAGAGGGCACTATAGGTGGAGTTGCCTTGGAATTCCGGAGTACTAGTATTTGAAGAAGTGATTTCGGCACTGCATTCAGCCTGTTCCTGTACATCTTGTGAAATCTCTGATGTCTCAACTTGATGAATCTCCTTAGACTTTGGGTCTTCCTCTAATGTATTACAATAGTACTGTAGCTGGTAGAGATCAGACTGACATTGTGGACAGTCTGCAGGGGGACAATCGTAACGTATCAACGGACAACCTGTTGTATATCTAGCCAGCTGTTCAAGCTCATCTTTTGTAAATTCTGATTCTGTAGTTTCCTGATGAGTACTTGACAAATCAGAGTCAGACTGGATTTCAGAACTAGAAACAACAGAGCCATTGTCACTCTCCGATTCCTCAGTAATTGAACTTTTCTCACTTGAATTCAAATCATTGCATATCACGTCAACATTGTCACATTCACCAATACTACGAGGCTTATCATTACTCTCTGGCAATATATACGAATTATTTAACACATAATTCGCAACAAATTTTGAATAGGATTTTTTGGAATTTTTACTTAAATTCGTAGTAGCACTATAAGTGTCTTTCTGATGAGATTTTTCTAAGACTGAGATCAAGGCACTAAGATTTTTAACGTCTTTCTTTGTTTTAATTTCTTTGGGACTAATTATTTCTTCTTGAGCATCACTCTCTGAACTTTTACTGTCAGTATCAGTTGTGTCTTTCTTAGCCCTGAGCAAAGTGTCAGCAAGAGATCGCTGTTTTCTGTTCAGAGCAGCTTTCAAAGTGTCTTTCAAAGGAATAACAATTGGTGTATTTGATTTGTTAAATTTTTCTCTCTTCTTTGGCTTTTGTCTCCATCTATTGTTCCCTTTAGAACGTTCTTTTAAACATCTCTTACAGGAAGAAACTGTTGTAGTATATGAAGGATAAAAATGTTTTAAATCAAAACTTACAGCGTTAGATATGCTAACTACTTCTCTTTTTGCTCCGATGGATTGAACGACTACTTCTTCCTCCATTGTTCACTAAATTAAATTATGCGTCTTTGATATTAACGAGAAAACAAAATGTGTCACGAGCACACCTGAAACAATAGGAAGTGTGGTATTACATAAAAACCACCAATGTGTCCTTCATACGATAAATATAATCCTTCATAAGAAAACAATCTTATTGTTGTAAGTGTGTATAAACAACAACTTATCACGTCAATAATATTAAAATGTCCACCACACCTAATAGACTACTATCTGTGATGCTCCAAAATTGGTGTATGATCATGAATGAAATGATTTGATTCTACCTTTTGATTCAAGAGGTATTCACACAGTGATCTGTTCACCTGGTCTTCCTTGAGCACATGTTGTAAGTGTGCAAGCTTGACTTCCTGTCCTTTGTCCTGTGTCCAAACAAAGAATCTTAGATGTAGTCCATTGAATTGACCTCACACTTCTAATCATCTATTTTACTACCTGCAGGTAAAATAGTTGTTCAATAATAAAATTAACTTCACTCCTTTCCCTCTAGGCAAAAATTAACAAGTGAACCATGCTGTGTCTAATGACAAGTCTGTAGGATTGTGTAAAGTAATCTAGACTTTAAAACATATTGATGACAAAGACTGCTTGGGACTTAACTTTATACATAAAGCTAAACCAAACCTATTCAAAGTTAGTCAAGGATAAAAATATAAAGTTCATAGTGTGTATTTAATATTAAGGTTAAATATTAATACAAGAATAGACATGTGATTAAAATCACCGCTTCTTTAAAAGGATTTTTTAAAATAATATAAAATAAGCTAAAATGTCTGAGAGCTTACCGGTACAGTAGTAAAAGAGTTGTAGTAAAATTTATCTTATCTCAATAGGTCAAAATAGTACTGACAAGTTTTGTGAATGAACTTAGAAGTGAAGTCTCACTGTTTAAACAAGCCCACCTTATTTTCTTATCTAGGAAATATGCTAAGTATTAACACCTCCTCAAAATACTCACTCAGTAATGATCTTGCATCCAAGAATTTACTATAGTGATAATTCTCCTTCGTTTTGACGATTTATTCCTGATTTGAGGTGTTAACAATAAAATGGTCATCAGTAAACAATTACACAGTAATGAAACATGTCCTGACAATAATTGACAATTTCCTTGACATTTAGGACAGCCTTTATGGACTCTTGTCTTTCTTAAAAAATATCTTCTCTACGAAACAATAACAACGGAAGAAATCCACGAAATATTTACATCTTTTCTTTTTGCCGAGCTGAAGTATATTGAAGAAATCTATGATGACATTCTCCCACCGATTTATTTATGTTGATACACTCATTAAGATATGTTGTTGTATATATATACCTGAGCTATAGATCAATATTCTCTCTCTAACCCTCAGGTAGGATTTGAATGCACACTAATATCCTCATGTTTTTATAGATGGCACTGGACTCTAATCCTAGAAGCTGTCAAACAAGGAATCCACCTGAACTTCTTGACATCATCGATGTTAATAAGGCATCAGTAGTCATGTGACTTCTCAATGAATATTATTGAACTGTAATACTGTTTGATAGACAGGCAGTGAGCCTACTACACACACACAGAGTATCAAGGCTAATTATCTTATCTATACTGCACAATTTATCAATCATTATGTAACAAACAAGTTATGGATTCACAGGTCATAAATGGACATATCAAATAGGATTGTTTTCCACAACAAATGTTGTTCTCATGCTCTACTATGTTACATTGTGTATCTCACTATATCCGTAATATTATGCAAACGTATGTAATATTGCAAAAAAATTAATGAATACTGTCTTTACCAGAATATAAGATAACCTTCAGAAGGACAATACTCCTGATTATGTGACCATAAACCTTATCTTAAATATAGTACCAAATAACTAAATACAATATCATACTATTTCAATACTAATTTTAAGGTTCAATATTTAATTGTTTTTCTAAATGTTAGACATCAAGTAAAAATAATTACAGCTCTGAGGAAATATTTGATACTAATGGATTTTCCCCCCTAAAAAAGTCAAAGGAGGAAATAGGGTTAGGGCAATATTGGTTTTTTAGTATCACATAATTTTTTAGGAATATATCATAGTTGTCAATGTGTGTATTATAGAAATATTATTTGAGTTCTCATGTACTTTTTTTTCTGTTTTGACCCATATCATATTCTTTATCATTTAGACCCATAAATGACACATATATATGTTATCATCCTCAAAAGAAATTTACATAAAATGGCCAATTAAATGATGAATAATAATAACACATATTATAATTCTTTCAGAATCTACTTTATATATATTTTATAATCATTAACGTTTCTTTTTCCATGTGTTTCAATAAATAATCTGGCTTTGTATACAGGTTCTGTCTGTAGTATATAATGTTCACCTGAAATGACCTCCTAAATGACATGTATGATAAATGTGAACATTTCCAAGATACACATGCTATTTATATTAATAGCTAGACATTTTATCTTGGCAAAGATTTACTTCAATATCTATGAAATATTGACCTCTACAAGATTAACAGACTTAGTGTCTTATAGTCAGGAAGTCAATGGCTCAAGTTATAATGGCCCAATGAAAAGTTTGGATTAAAAAAAACTCCTATATATTGCAATTACAGAAATATGATAATTATAGATTATCGTTGGTTATCTCAACGAGATTGATTTTCTCGCTTGAGCCGGTCACGACAAAAGCGAGAAAAGTAATTGAGTTGAGATGACCAATGATAATCTGTTTATCGCTATTTTACCTATGACGACGTTGTCAATTTCATGTCAATTTCATTAGCAACGCCACATGGCTCCTTAGTTTCTAGCGATAATTGCCCATCTCAAGCCAGTAGCATGATATGAAAAATTATCACAAAAAAAGATCAAAGGAAAAATGCACAAAATAGCGATAATGTATCAAATCACATTCAACGAGACTTAAAGTTCCGGCAGTCCTGGGACTATCTGTTCTCAAACACAACCTTACAAGACAAAGGGGAATAACCCAATTTTGAATATAAACTTATATTTTCTTTACCTTATATGACTCTAATGAACCCAAAATTAACAAGCTTTAGCCATATCATAACTCTAATATAATTTCAAAGTTATTATGAATGAACTTGTCAAATCACAGACAAATATACATTAATGTATGCATGTTTAACATATCTTTTATTACAATTTTGTCAGCATAAGTATTAGATTATAGTATATAGCTCTTGTAAATTTGTATTTAAAAATCAAAAAATCAAAATTAAACATTTTGCACCTCATGCTTTTCTTGATCTGATCAAAGTGTTTGTAAAAATAGACAAGTAGGTGTAAGAATAACGTGAGATCATTACATCCACTTAAAAAAGTTACATTATATCTTTTATGCCTTCAGGAAATGAATAGTTTAAAATTTGGATTACCATGTAAATTTGTGATCTCTTGTTAGATAGAGTTATATAGAAATTACTGCAGGGATCGAATACTAATGATAAAGAATTTGTGATAAATGTAATTTTTAGATAAGACAAAATCAGCAAGTTGTTACATCACTCTTATACACCCACAACATTCTTTTATTTAATCAACAACACACCAAAAAATCATCATCAAATATCTTTGATGCATTTTTACGTCATCAGTTGGCACGTGCCTTTTAACATACGCAACTCCCAATCATGAAAATGCTAAATATACCGCATGAATGAAAAAGTGCACTGATTTTCTCACACGTTTTTTGGGGTATTTTAATCTCTTAGAAAATATGATTTGTTTGAACTCTTGATTACGCTGCAAAATCTTAAAAAACATTTCCGTCTGGAATGATAGCTATAGGATTGTTTGCCATGCCTTTAAAGTGTGTGCTTTTTATCAGGGCCCCTGCTTGGCAAACATACAAATATACAAATGTAGTAAATGGTTAACATTCTTTATAAACCACAAATATGCAATGGTTAATTACTTTGGTTTATACATTTTTACCAAAAAGATTTTTTCATCAACATGAAACCACAAGTGTATCAGTTTACTACAAGTATTCTCATTATTGTAAAGTCAAGAATAATTGAAGCATTGTGATAAATATCATGATATGCAGAAACATTTGAGGTATCCCTCCTTTTTCTTTTCTAGAAGCAATTGAATTTCAATATAAGATAAGATAAGATAAGATAAGAATTTTATTAATCTAATCAAGAACCCATAAAGGGCATCATTTTACAACACAATGATTGGAAAAAGCAAAACAGAAAACTAATACCAATATATATATATATAGAAATAGATACATGATTTAGATGTAGTGTGAGAAACACTCTTAAATGACCCCCAATTTATCCCAAGATACAAATTATTTTAGAAATATACTGTTGTGTTTGTGCTTGACATTCAAATCTAATGAACTATCACTTGCAGACAGGCAATGTAACACACCCTCTGGTGGGTGCTTATAATAATACGTATCATCATTATGCAACAGTTCTGTCAAAAGTCCTGAACAAAGAAAAATTTTCCAGGACAGATGGACACAAAATGATTCTCATATACACCCTATAACTTTATAGTTTACGGTTCATAAAATAAATTAAATATAAGACTGACAGAAGTTCTAATATCAGTAGTATTAAAATTAGGGGTTTAGTGACTAACTGATAAACTACAGTAATTCTTTGTGCATATGTTTCATTTTTTCTTCATGCTTAGGACCACATATAATACATAGAAATTATGACCATTACTAATTTACACATGTGATCAATGATAATACTCCAATTGTTACATATCTACTCAATTTTACAATGAATAACTTGTTTCATAGCTGGTGTCTAAACCACAATATTATTGATAATTAGCAAAATTTCTCAATTAAAATGCACCGAAGAGTGAAAGTCATCAAGTATGGAGATTGAAATTGATTAAAATGTGTAGTACTAATAAAATATGTCATTCTGAGGTATCAGAGTACATTTATATTGGCCCACATTTCTTTAGAACAAAGAAATGACAGTTTACCACTGTCATCAATTTTTAATCAATTTATATTTTTATGTTGTTTTTTTTTAAATATTATACAATTACATATATATTACATTTCATATTTTTCTACAGGCAGTCTGAAGAACTTTTTATATTGATTTACTTTAAACTAAAGACAAGCAGACTGTTCCACATAAAAGTTCATTGCAATGGCACACATTTAACTCATTTCCATATTATTCTACTTTCAAATTTCAAACATATCAATGCTGTAATATTTCTGGATTTACCAATCTTTCATTTTAAAAGTAACAAGATTGCACACACTCTCGCCTTCTTTACTAATCATTGATATTATGTTGATAGTCCTAAGTATAAAGCTTAATTACAACTGTCACATAAACTTAACATTAACCAAGATAGCTAAACAAAGACCAATGAACCATGAAAATGAGGTCAAGGTCAGATGAACCATGCAAGGCAGACATGTACAGCTAACAAAGCTTCCATACAACAAATATAGTTGACCTACTACTTATAGTTTAAGAAAAATAGACCAAACACAAAAACTTAACACTGTGCAATGAACCCTGCAATTGAGGTCGTGGTCAAATAAAACCTGCAGGACTGACATATAGATCATAATATATATCCATACACCAAATATAGTTGACCTTTGGCAATGTTTGGCATATAATATTAGATAAAAAGACCAAAACTTAAAAACTTAACTTTGACCACTGAACCATGCAAATGAGGTCAAGGTCAGATGACATCTGTCCGCTAGACATGTACACCTTACAATCATTCCATACAACAAATTTAGTAGACCTTTTGCATAAAGTATGAGAAAAACAGACCAAAACACAAAAACTTAACTATAACCACTGAACCATGAAATTGAGGTCAAGGTCAGATGACACCTGCCAGTTGGACATGTACACCTTCCAGTCCTTCCATACACCAAATATACTAGCCCTATTGCTTAATTGTATCTGAGATATGGACTTGACCACCAAAACTTAACCTTGTTCACTGATCCATGAAATGAGGTCGAGGTCAAGTGAAAACTGTCTGATGGGCATGAGGATCTTGCAAGGTTTTTTTTCAAGTGGTCACTGAACCATGAAAATGAGGTCAAGGACATTGGACATGTGACTGACGGAAACTTCGTAACATGAGGCATCTATATACAAAGTATGAAGCATCCAGGTCTTTCACCTTCTAAAATATAAACCTAACGCCACCGCCGCCGGATCACTATCCCTATGTCGAGCTTTCTGCAACAAAAGTTGCAGGCTCTACAAAAACCTTGGACTATTCAAATCTGTAATGCTTACAGCAGCCCTTGACCTGACAAATTTTTATAAATTTAACTCAATTTTTCTTGTTTTCTTGGAGGCTTCTTAGTATAAATGTATGGTAAATACCACAAACTGTTTCTAACACACAGATCTTTTAAAAGTTAAACAGACAAAGTTCTCACATTACTATAAATGCATGTATTTTTGTGGGAACCAATAAAAAGCATTTTCATGGATATCTGATTTCTTGGGTTGGAAAAGTCTCCATTCAAGCCTTCAGAAAAAAATTATTATGGTGAATACAAGCAAAATACACGAAGATTGGTATAAAATTAATAATAATGAATTCAAACTTTTAGTATGGATTTTTTTCGAAATAATTTGTACAAATTTTTTTCAAGGCACTAATAAAAAAGACACAGCATCGTGTCACCAACATTACAATTATTTATTTGTACTGTAAGTACTCATTTCTCCCTTACTGTTTTTCAATTGAAATTTTCTTTTGTGTTTTTAATGTTTGGCTAAAAATTGTTGTTAATTAAGAACCATTTACCGTTAATACACTTTTTCATATTTCCGACTTTTGACTACAGGAGTCAATATTTTTTTCGACAGGTTATCTTCACTATTGTTGGAACGTCCTGGTACTAATGGCCTCACCCCTATATATTTCACTAACCCTCGATGGATCTGCAGGCCCGTAGCTAGGAATTTCCAAGGGGGGGTTCGTTGGACTCACAAACTCGACTTTAACAGTCAGAATTCAAACAGAACATTGACTTTAACAGTGCTTATTTGTTTTCAAGGAGGGTTCGTCCGAACCCCCCGAACCCTCCCTGGCTACGGGTATGATCTGTAAGGGGTCAGTAGCAAACCATATAACTTATACATGTAGTATATAAGTTTTGCCCTCTTCTGATAAAGTACTGATTTTAGTGCATATATAAATAGTGTTGTGTCATTAGTTATCGGTGCAGTTAATTTATAATGCTGTATCTTATTATCATATACAACTCTTAGTAACAGGTATATATCCTTTATGATCACTGGAGATATTTCATTTGTAATACATACTAAGTATATGGTATGCAAATAATCTAATGTATTGCATCATTTCCATTTTTTATCCTGTTGATCTAGGCAAAATATATTGTTCTGTGATCCTTCCAATTTTTTGTTACATTAGATTATTAAGTACTGTGGGGAGCTAAACTGTGGTGCAATCTATGCAGAGAAACATGTTACTGGTTGAAAAGGTGCAGAAATTTTTTTTTCATAAAAAATACGACAAAAAAAATAAAGGTAAAACTAAAAGACCATCATGTTTTGTATCAGCCATTTATTGTGAAGTCTCTGAAACAGAGCGCAGGCCTTGACATTAAACATGAGATGTTTTATTATGACGGATTCCAAGGTTTCAGCATACAGACTTTAATAAAAGACAGAGAGTGTACGGGTCAGGTCAGCATACAGCCTTTATATTTAGCTATGGAAAACTCCCTATAAGCCAAAATTTACAGAATTGAATAATGGAAAAAATGCTGAACCAGTAGTATAATGCCTTTTGTCTAGACAACATGTGAGAACTCAATTTTCCATAAAAAATATTGTTTTTCTTGTACCATAAACCAAATATTTAGAATGGCTTGTAGACAGATGATTTAGATATAAACACATGGTATTATTAGGGTTTATTAATGCCTTATTGGGAACTTTGTATGTGAAAATCAGGGCTTTTGTTATGTTACATGTAAGTAATTATTAGTTAAACTGAACCTTGAGAAATGCTAAACCAGATGCTCCACAGGGCGCAGCTTTATACGACTGCAAAGGTTGAACCCTGAACGATTGGGGCAAGTATGGACACAACATTCAAGCTGGATTCAGCTCTAAATTTGGATTGTGATTAAATAGTTGACACAGCATAGGTTTCTGACACAGAATAAATGTGGTCTAATGAACATAAAATATTTTTTTTGCCTTTGAGCAATTCACTATGCTGTTGAATATTAATCCTCTCAAAAAAATGTTTGAATAAATTTTCTTTTTATTTATGAAATCTGAAATGAGAAAAATTTAACACCCCCCCCCCCATCTTTTTTCACATCCCCCTTTCCCTTTTTCCAAAACTGATCTCAATTTAAATTTCTAATGGAGTTTGCAACAATAACTACTCATTAAAATACATCATAAAATATTAAAATGTAAAATAAAGTGCTTGTTATCACTGAATGGTAAAGATTGTTTTAATTATCAGTTGGTAGTAAAAGTTAATATACATTGTATATTGTATAAAACAATGATTTAAGTTGATTCAACTACTATTCTGGACAAAGAAAGATAACTCCAATTGAGAAAATTTCTTGCTATAGTACAATATTGTGCAATTAGATATTTGTTGCTATTGCGCAATACTGTGCAATTGAAAATATTTGCTATTGCACAATACTGTGCAATTGAAGATTTCTTGCCATTGCTAAATACTGTGCAATTGAAAATTTCTTGCTATTGCACAATACTTAATATAATAATTTTGGATCCTGATTTGAACCAACTTGAAAACTGGGCCCATAATCAAAAATCTAAGTACATGTTTAGATTCAGCATATCAAAAAAGCCCAAGAATTCAATTTTTGTTAAAATCAAACGTAGATTAATTTTGGACCCTTTGGACTTTAATGTAGACCAATTTGAAAATGGGACCAAAAATTAAGAATCTACATACACAGTTAGATTTGGCATATCAAAGAACCCCAATTATTCAATTTTTGATGAAATTTTGGACCCCGATTTGGACCAACTTGAAAACTTGGCCAATAATCAAAAATCTAAGTACATTTTTAGATTCAGCATATCAAAGAACCCCAAGGATTCAATTTTTGTTAAAATCAAACTAAGTTTAATTTTGGACCCTTTGGACCTTAATGTAGACCAATTTGAAAACGGGACCAAAAAATAAGAATCTACATACACAGTTAGATTCGGCATATCAAAGAACCCCTATTATTCAATTTTTGATTCCTAAACTGTTGGGACCAAAACTCCAAAAAATCAAACCCAACCTTCCTTTTGTGGTCATAAACCTTGTGTTTAAATTTCATAGATTTCTATTTTCTTTTACTAAAGTTATAGTGCGAAAACCAAGAATAATGCGTATTTGGGCCCTTTTTTGGCCCCTTATTCCTAAACTGTTGGAACCAAAACTCCCAAAATCAATCCAAACCTTCCTTTGGTGGTCATAAACCTTGTGTCAAAATTTCATAGATTTCTATTTACTTCAACTAAAGTTATAGTGCCAAAACCAAGAAAATGCTTATTTGGGCCCTTTTTGGCCCCCAATTCCTAAAATGTTGGGACCAAAACTCCCAAAATCAATCCCAATCTTCCTTTAGTGGTCATAAACCTTGTGTTAAAATTTCATAGATTCCTTTTCACTTTTACTAAAGTTAGAGTGCAAAAACTAAAAGTATTCCGACGACGACGACGCAGACGACGACGCCAACGTGATACCAATATATGACCAAAAATTTTTTAATTTTTGCGGTAGTAAAAAAACTTCAATGGGACATATTTTACCTTATTCAACATTTTAACCCCAGCTTTTACTTACAATATTTATAATATTTGTGCTGAAATATTTGTACATATATATATATTGGTAACCTAGTGAAAAAAAAACCCAACTGAAATGAATTGCTAGCTTATTCATAAGCTGATCAAGTTATTTCCTAGCGAGCCAGTAAGTACAGTCAGCTGATCAAATTAACCTAATTCACAGAAAACGAAATTTAATTCTGATACATTATCTGCTATGAAAGAATCAATTTACTCACAAATATTTAAATTATCATTGAATGTCATAGTATATAAACTTGGTCAATGCCCTTATTTGTTATTTTTCAATTATTTTTTGAAGTCCAGTTTAGGTTATACAAACAACTGTTGTATATGAATACATATCAACATCAAGATTTAGGGGATTTTCAACTGCTGTTCTCACAAGTCAATTTGATTTTAACAATTTTGGTAATTTCAGCATACTACTCCTTTGAACTATCATAGAGGTCTTTTTACTTGGTTGACCTTCAGACTGTTGAGGTCATTTTACTTGGTTGATGTTTTAACTTGGAAGTAATTTTACTCTGTTGAATCTCAACTTCAGTAATGAAAAAAATTAATGTTGTATAATGACATGCTAAAAATTACCATAGGATATATAACATGTATTGCTGGCAACCTTGGAGTTCACAAGAACTTATTTACCATGTAGTCACCTTAGCTAATTATGAAAACATTGACCTAGTAGTAATATATCATAAATTTTTTTTTGCCTTCATCAAACAAGATGGTGTATTTTAGCGTTAGACATATATAAACATGTTAGTACACTGTACTTGAAACAACTGGTAATTCTCCTAGGTATCAGATTAGTAGTCAACAGAAAGGACAACAACACCCATACAGCGGTTACCTCACCAAAACTCAAATTTCGGCCTCTCATTTTCATATCTTGTTCTGTTTCTACTTGTCTTTGCAAGGATATAAGCAATAAATGTACTGCATTTCAAATACAAATGTTACAAATTATTTTCTAAATTGATTTTGAATTTGTTCTCCACTCTTTGTGAAATAATGTTTTATTCTGTGCATATTCAAAAGGCTTGTCCTTTCACAGCATCAATCACTAAAATGTTTTTCCCAATTGTACTTTTAATTCATCTCTACAAATTGATCAACTGGTAAAGTATTTTAGCTCATTGCCTAAGTGAAAGGTTGTTAGTATGAAGCAAGTGCAAAGTAACAAAATATATTCTTACCATCCAATTCTTGAGATTGTGTGTCTGTGTCTTGAGATATGAAAATAGTATGTAAAAGTTCTAAAATTCAATAGACCATAGCTGAGGGGGATGGCCCATATAATCTCCATGGAAAGAGAAGTTAATGATAATGCATAGCATACCCCATATTATTGACTTACCAATAGGACTTCATCTTAAAATTACCTAATCAAATACTGTATTATGTAAACTGTGCAAAGCATTCAAAGTCAATCAACCTTGACTGAAAGTGCAGGGCAAAGGTTTTCTTTGTAGCAATGAGAAATGCCAATACTATTTAAATACAATGGCATACCAAATAATAATGACTTAACATATAATTATCTTTACACTGACCTAAACATCTACTTTAACATGTAAAATATATATGCAACAGTTTCAAAGTCATTGCACCATGACTGAGGAGACAGGGGCCACACAAACTGAATGGAGATAACAAATGCCAATATTAAAACAATTGCATACCAAATACCATTGATTCATCATAATCATCTTGAAACTGACCTAAACATTTACTTTAACATGAAAATGATACAAAAGTTTCACAAGAACAATACTGAGGGGACAGGGCCAAACTGTATTTATATATATAAATATTAGATGTGCAAATGCTAAAACAACTGCATCCCAAATATCATTGACAAACCTTAGTTGTTTTCCTTAAACTGATCTTATCACAAACTTGATCATATAAACTGAGCAAAAGTTTTAGTCAATAGAATGGAAATAAGATGTGCCAATGTTGCTATAACTGCATGCCAAAAATTTTGACCAACCATGAGTGGTTCACCTTTAAAATGACTTCAACACAAAGTATACACATTTTTGACACTGCCACCGCTGAAAACAGCATGCATTAGTCTCATCTCTGCATACTCTGAGGTGAGACCATAAGGAGCACTGGTTAATAACAGTCTGACTATGTTAACTTTTCATCAAAATGACATTTTATAAATGAATAGTTCTAAACATTGTTTAATTGGCTATAACATTATGGCTTTGTCTGAAGTAACTCTGTCTGATAAGTATAGTCGCATTTCTATGTAAAGTAATTATGTAATGTATAGTCCCATGTCTCTGTAAAGTAATTCTGTTAAGTAGAGTTCCATGTCTCTGTAAAGTAATTCTGTCAAGTAGAGTCCCATGTCTCTGTAAAGAATTCTGTCAAGTAGAGTCCCGTGTCTCTTTAAAGTAGTTCTGTCAAGCATAGTCCTATGTCTCTGTAAAGTAATTCTGTTAAGTAGAGTCCCATGTCTCTGTAAAGAAATTCTGTCAAGTAAGTCCCAGGTCTCTTAAAGTAGTTCTGTCAAGCATAGTCCCATGTCTCTGTAAAGTAATTCTGTTAAGTAGAGTCCCATGTCTCTGTAAAGAAATTCTGTCAAGTAGAGTCCCGTGTCTCTTTAAAGTAGTTCTGTCAAGCATAGTCCCATGTCTCTGTAAAGTAATTCTGTTAAGTAGAGTCCCATGTCTCTGTAAAGAAATTCTGTCAAGTAGAGTCCCGTGTCTCTTTAAAGTAATTCTGTCAAGCATAGTCCCATGTCTCTGTAAAGTAATTATGTAATGTATAGTCCCATGTCTCTGTAAAGTAATTCTGTCAAGTATAGTCCCATGTCTCTGTAAAGTAATTCTGTAAAGTATAGCCCCATGTCTCTGTAAAGTAATTATGTCAAGTATAGTCCCATGTCTCTGTAAAGTAATTATGTCCAGTATAGTCCCATGTCTCTGTAAAGTAATTCTGTCAAGCATAGTCCCACTCCTATGTGAAGTAATTCTGTCAAGTATAGTCCCATGTCTCTGTAAAGTAATTCTGTCAAGTATAGTCTCATGTCTCTGTAAAGTAATTATGTCAAGCATAGTCCCACTCCTATGTGAAGTAATTCTGTCAAGTATAGTCCCATGTCTCTGTAAAGCAATTCTATCAAGTATAGTCCCATGTCTCTGTAAAGTAATTATGTCAAGCATAGTCACATGTCTCTGTAAAGTAATTATGTAATGTATAGTCCCATGTCTCTGTAAAGTAATTCTGTCAAGTATAGTCCCAAGTCTCTGTAAAGTAATTCTGTCAAGCATAGTCCCATGCCTATGTGAAGTAATTCTGTCAAGTATAGTCCCATGTCTCTGTAAAGTAATTATGTCAAGCATAGTCCCATGTCTCTGTAAAGTAATTATGTCAAGTATAGTCCCATGTCTCTGTAAAGTAATTATGTCAAGCATAGTCCAGTGTTTCTGTAAAGTAATTATGTCAAGTATAGTCCCATGTCTCTGTAAAGTCATTCTGTCAAGTATAGTCCCATGTCTCTGTAAAGTAATTATGTCAAGCATAGTCCCATGTCTCTGTAAAGTAATTCTGTAAAGTATAGTCTCACTCCTATGTGAAGTTATTCTGTAAAGTATAGTCCTAGTCCTATGTGAAGTAATAATTCTGTAAAGTATAGACCCATTCCTGTGTGAAGTAATTCAGTAAAGTATAGTTCAGGACTATGTGAAGCGATTTTGTAAAGTTATTCCCATTCCTGTGTGAAGTAATTCTGTAAAGTCTAGTCCAAGACTTTGTGAAGTAATTCTGTCAAGGATAGTCCTGTCCCTGTGTAAAGTTATTCTGATAATAGTTCAATTTCTATTAGAAGAAATTATCTCAAATATAGTCCCTTTTCTATGAAGTAATCCTGTTAAGTATAGACCAATTCCTATGAAAGGTAATTATGTCAGGTTTAGTCCAGTTTCTATGTGAAGTCATTCTGTCAAGTAAAATTACATTCCTATGTGAATTACAGAAGATTTTGCATACAATTTACAAATACAAAGGTTTTATTTTGATTCAATTTAAAAAAAATATTATATCAGTACAAACATAAGCTCATGAGAGGTTTTTACAGAATATAATTGGTTGCTATTGGACATTTGACAAAAATAAAAGATGTAATTATCTTTTGGTGATATTTTTAACCCATACAATAATCTACCAATTATACTGAGAAAGGGCATCAACCTTAATGCTAATGTCCTTAAAATGGACTTTCAAAGTTATAACAAGAGAATCTCCTAAAGGGCAACTGAATTAACACTTTATGGAATGAAGCATTTATGTTTTGAGTGCATCTTTATTGATTACATGGATTAAGATGGTCATTAACCCTGCTTAAAGTTTGCCCAACTGATCATGTGTGTTTACACCACTGCTTAATATAGACAATTTTCTTATTACATTTCTCTTACAGCTTGATTCTAAGATGATAGCTAATCAAATGTTCTAATCAAATGTTTTAATCAAATGTTCTAATCTTTTTCTTTTTGTTTTCCACTGTAGGCATAGGATTTAGATACATTGACCTAATATATAATGTCATTGATGACGTCTGCTTTTAATGGTAAGTAGCTGACAGCAATGTCACACGAACTATAGTATAAGCAAAAAAAGAGTATTTCGGCCACTGCCATTTCTATGTATACCCAATTCATTTTTTATTGCAACATTATCATTTTACAGTCGATATTGGTTAAAAAAAACAAGTGTTCACAGAAAATAAAAAGTGGACACAGGTTATAATTTCATCAATTAAGGGTCAACCATAATGATATATTACCTAATAATAGTGTCGGTAGATTGATATTTCAAAGGGATGACAAATCATTCAAAGGATTAGTATGCAAATTGAAAATATTTTCTTGAAGACTTCAAAAAGAACAAGGTGCTTTGGCATTTACAAAGCATTTGAAATATATAAACACCACAAATATGGCACTTGGAATAGTTTCAAAACAAAAGAATCTAAAAATGAAGTGGATTCCATTTCTGAACTGTTAAAGAACAAGAATATGAGTCCATAGGACTGCTCACACTTACATTTCTATGTTCAGTGAACTGTAAAATCTAGGTCAAGGTCAAAGCCACAATTTAGCATAAAAAAATATTTTTAAATTCAGGTCATGAAGAACATATTCACTTAGTTTAAGCTAAAACCAAAACTTTAACTGATATGGGACCAACTGGAAATCAGAATGCAATATTCACCTTCTATTGTATGCTTCCCATTAAAAATATTTTACAAATGATCCCTTAAAAAATTTATTGTGGATGGTAAGCATGACATTTCAAATATGATATCAAAGAAATACAGGCAGATAGCATGAAATGTACAAATGCATTTATCATTTGCAAATATTTGATCCCATGAAAAAATAATCTCTATTTGAAACATAAGAAACAAAATTTATCATGACATTTTGCAATTTGAACATCTGTAATTAGATTAACACTAGGTTAAAACTAGGACAGCCCGATTGAAAATTATGTGAATTCATTAGTATTCAAGACATAATTATACACAAAACATCTTCAGGTTAAAATGCTGCCAAAGATGCAAGTTGATACGGATGTGTAGTCTGGAATATTTGTGAAACAGTTGTTTGCTAAAAACCAGCTGAATAGTCATATAAATATTTCAAACAGCCATAAAAATTACAATTTGCATGTTATGGGTAAAATTTTGTATCTATTTCAGTAGCAGTCTATGTCATGTTTGAGGAATTTCAGAATATCAACAATGATTCTGAATTAAGATCATAAATGTATCGTTTGTTTGAATTTGGTAGAAATTAGCAACAACTACAGTATATTCAACTTCCTAAGGATGATGCAAGTCAAACAATTATATTTTAGAGGAAAAGATTTTTATGTTGATAAATGTTTGCTTCATGTCCAGTGTGAATTATTTCCCATATATATTCAGGATTAGAACAAATAAATAATAAATCTAATAGATAAACGTAGGTCCTGTAAAGTGGGTTGACTATGTGGTAGAATTTTAATTGTGTCTGTGACAGAAGTTAGATGCCATGTGGACTCTTTACTAGGTTCCAACTAGCTTTGGGTTAGGTATGCTAAAATAAAAAGTGCTGACAAGTACAATTTTCATTGTTCAAGAATCAAGAGACTAAATTCTGTTTCAAAGTACAAGTTTGATTTGTAACTTGTCAACATGCAAATACAAGAAATTCAGGTAAAAAGCTGCAGGTATAACAAACAAGTTTGTGGACAACTGTTTTATTATGTAATATCTGAAAAAAGATATATAAGACCTGTGAAAAGGATGAAACTATATGAAATACGGTCATTGACATTAGTCTAGTATCAAATGCTTAAAATAAAATTTCATACCACTAGACATTTAGTTCCAAGAGTAGGAAAATAACGTGAACATGTTAAACATGGGGCCCCTTATATAAATACATCAATAAAACGTATAAACAGTGAAAAAGAAGTTTCCCTTGAATTGGGTTGAAAAGGGCTAAACTTGAATGAAAGAATCAGCAAAAAAAGGGAGTTAGTTTAAACATATTTATTTAAAGTGGATTGGGAAACAAGTTTTGCTACTTATATTAATCCCTTTCCACTTTGCGGGTGCGAGTGCTGCCTTGTAGGGGCATTAGCCTGCTCTTTTTCGAAATCTGAAATTCGAAAAAAGTTACAGTACTTTAAAAACATGAAAAGCATACTGGTACATAGTTGTAACATACTCCCTTAACATGATTTTTTTTAATTGTGTGACCTTGAAATATAACAGAAGTATTGTCCTTAAATCTGGGACAGATAAAAAATAAAGTTGTGTAAAGATATGATAAAGATTCAAAAGATATCATCTGTAAAATTTTCTTTATATCTTCGTCTTTTCAAGGTGGCCAGTGCCATATCCTAGGACTCTGATGAAATTTCCTAAAAATCAAATGGGGTCTTCCTCTTAACAAGGACAAAGAACATCAAATGAAGAAACTATTTGGAAAGAAGCTCCATGTTACGTGATTTATGACCACAAATAGATGACTTTGACAAAAGGTTGACCTTGACCACAACAATATTTTTGTAAAGTGAATTGAGGATTTTATATAACTTATCTGTTTTCTGAAGACACTTTTTTCATAAGCTTTTTATGTTTCTTTTGTACAAAGGTATGGTAATGTATATTGAAATAAAATACTCCTTTGCTACACATAAGATCAGGTTCTATTTTACAGTATAATCTGCAAAGGATGTACACGTAAGTTTACAAGGACAAATATAAGGGTTTTACGTTATAGTATAATCTTTCCACTAATGTACATGTACGTTTACAAGGACAAATATTAGGGTTTTACGTTACAACAAATAACAAAAAACCAAGTACTTACAAAAACCTGTAGACACTGAAATAATATCAAGAATATTATTACCTTTAGAAAAATTTCTGGCACTCTTTTCACAAAGTATAATATCAAAGATTATATAATCTTCAGCAAGATTTCTGGGGCGCTTTAACACAAGTATAATATCAAGGATGATGTTGCCTTAAGCAAGATTTCTGGGGCGCTTTAACACAAGAATAATATTGCCTTTAACAAAATTTCTAAGGCTTTTCAACTCAAGTATAGTATCAAGGATATTCACCATCAGCAAGATTTCTGGGGCTCTATTCACAATACTTATTCCAATAATTTGTTAATAACTGCGATGACATATTAATTGAAATCTATTTGTAAAAAAAAACCTAGCAGACAGTTGATAAATTTTCCTCATGTATCTTATTCTAATTGAAAACCTTGTTTAATAGATGACATATTTGCAGGTTTTCATGCACAACTAGGAAAACACAAATCAAACCTGGCTTATTCAAAACAAATTCTATGTTTTGATAACAATATGAACGAAGAGATATTGTTTGCCTGCAGTTAGATAAACTTCCATAGTACATGTAGTCTGCATGAATACGGAATTAAATATCCCTTTTTAAGTACTTCAAACACTGAACTAACAAGAAAATTACATTAAACCTCTTTACTGCTTCAAGTTAAGCAGAATTATGACTTAATCAAAGTGCTGGATAGTACCTGTGGAAAGATTGGAAGAGTAGTTTGAATAATTTCATATTTTGTGGGGACAAAAGAACATTAATAAAACAGTATTGCTGAAAATTGCATAAACAGCAGGGTTCTAGATGGAATAAAAGTGCTTTTCCAGGATGAAGATAAAATGAGCTCAAATGAAATGTTTCTACTCCAATATTAGTAAAGAGCTAGACTTTCGTTTAAAGACAAATTTTCACAAAACAATAGTATAAAACCAGCAGCTCTTTTCACAGAAAATCTTCTGAAGAGTGAATTTACTAGTCATCACATATTTCAGTATAACTTAGTCAAATTGATCTTAAGATTTTTTGTGAAAAGAGTCCCTGGTTATTGTCTCCATAACTTTGAAGGGGTTTCTATTGGAGTATTTGATAATTTAATAGCAATTAACCTATTAGTCTTACATGTATGTCTTACTGGATAGGAAAATACTTTTTACATAGTTATGAAATTCTTTTAGAATGTATTAGTGGTTAAACCACAGAAAAGCACTATAAATGTTTGATTTAGTAGATATTTGTTGATTTCACATTCCAGAAAATGGACAGCATGATTGATCATTTAATTTCAACAAATAAATTTAATTACAATTTTGTCTTAATTTAAGACACACTTTCATAATATATAGTTGATAGGGATTTTTTGTATATACAATACTGTCTAAATCAAAGAAATGACATTTCGTGTAACATATTGCTAACTAATATAAAATGTCTGGGAAAGTCAAGGGCCTGAACTCTGGAAAGGTAAGTCAATCAGACCAAAATTGAACTTCATAGAAGTTAAAAAAAAAAAGTCCATATTATCATAGACATAGTCAACTGTTGCTTGTCTGTTATTTTGATAGTTAAATGCAACTATTGTAATTAAAATGGAAATACATTTACATGAGTACTATGCAAAACATTCAATCAATGAACAATGAGAAAAGGTGCTGGGCCAAATAGTAAACGAGAGTGAAGACACTGAAATGTCTCGCCTTCTTTACCATGTTTACTAATCATTGATATTATGTTGATTCTCCTACATAGCTTAAAGCTTTATTACGTCTGTCACATAAACTTAACATGAACCATGAAAATGAGGTCAAGGTCAGTTGAACCATATGCCAGGCAGACATAAAATTGAGAATGGAAATGGGGAATGTGTCAAAGAGACAACAACCCGACCAAATAAAAAACAACAGCAGAAGGTCACCAACAGGTCTTCAATGTAGCGAGAAATTCCCGCACCCGGAGGCGTCCTTCAACTGGCCCCTAAACAAATATATACTAGTTCAGTGATAATGAACGCCATACTAATTTCCAAATTGTACACAAGAAACTAAAATTAAAATAATACAAGACTAACAAAGGCCAGAGGCTCCTGACTTGGGACAGGCGCAAAAATGCGGCGGGGTTAAACATGTTTGTGAGATCTCAACCCTCCCCCTATACCTCTAACCAATGTAGAAAAGTAAACGCATAACAATACGCACATTAAAATTCAGTTCAAGAGAAGTCCGAGTCTGATGTCAGAAGATGTAACCAAAGAAAATAAACAAAATGACAATAATACATAAATAACAACAGACTACTAGCAGTTAACTGACATGCCAGCTCCAGACTTCAATTAAACTGACTGAAAGATTATGATTTCATCATATGTACATCAGGCACAATCCTTCCCGTTAGGGGTTTAGTATCATACCATCATAACATATATGAGAAGAACATAACCCTTACATCTTACAGCTAACAATGCTTCCATACAACAAATATAGTTGACCTATTGTTTATAGTTTAAGAAAATAGACCAAAACAGAAAAACTTAACACTGAGCAATGAACCATGAAAACCAGGTCAAGGTCAAATAAAACCTGCACGACTGACATATAGATCATTAAATATTTCCCTACACCAAATATAGTTGACCTATGACATATGGTATTAGATAAAAAGACCAAAACTCAAAAACTTAATTTTGACCACTGAACCATGAAAATGAGGTCAAGGTCAGATGACATCTGCCCGCTAGACATGTACACCTTACAATCATTCCATACAACAAATATAGTGAACCTATTGCATAAAGTATGAAAAAAAACAGACCAAAACACAAAAACTTAACTATAACCACTGAACCATGAAAATGAGGTCATGGTCAGATGACATCTGCCCGCTAGACATGTACACCTTACAATCATTCCATACAACAAATATAGTAAACCTATTGCATAAAGTATGAGAAAAACAGACCAAAACACAAAAACTTAACTATAACCACTGAACCATGAAAATGAGGTCAAGGTAAGATGACACCTGCCAGTTGGACATGTACACCTTACAGTCCTTCCATACACCGAATATACTAGACCTATTGCTTATAGTATCTGAGATATGGACTTGACCACCAAAACTTAACCTTGTTCACTGATCCATGAAATGAGGTCGAGGTCAACTGAAAACTGTCTGACGGGCATGAGGACCTTGCAAGGTACGCACATACTAAATATAGTTATCCTATTACTTACAGTAAGAAAAAATTTAACATTACAAAAAATCTGAACTTTTTTTTCAAGTGGTCACTGAACCATGAAAATGAGGTCAAGGACAATGGACATGTGACTGACGGAAACTTTGTAACATGAGGCATCTATATACAAAATATGAAGCATCCAGGTCTTTCACCTTCTAAAATATATAGCTTTTAAGAAGTGAGCTAACACCGCCGCCGCCGCCAGATCACTATCCCTATGTCGAGCTTTCTGCAACAAAAGTTGCAGGCTCGACAAAAAACACACCATGGAAATGAGATATGCAGATTTTAATACAATGAATACCAAATATCATTAACTCATGAGCTTCCCTTAGGTTATATCACCATGCTCAGTAGCTCTGTAATTCTATCGTGGCTTTGACCTTAAGCAGAACTAAGCTATGTCATATGGTCCTAAGGAGACATTAATTAGATGCAACAGGATTCTGAGGGTATATTCATGGCATTAATTTAGTAAATACAAGATACCTTTATCAAAAAAGTTTGTGGTTATTGGTCAAGCAATACCTGACAGTGAGTCAGTAATTTTTTACTAAGGTTACCACTGGTCATAAATTTTATATCTGAAAGGCTAAAGTTGTCTGGTGGCAGATTCTGACATCTAATTTCCTATAAAGGCTAATGGCCAGAGATGTTTTTCTATAACACATCCCACCAAGTTCAATGGAAAAATAGGTTTAGTTGGTCACTTACATGATGTAGCCAAAAGTAATAACTAATCAACCAATGTCTTAAGATATCTTCTGGTCATACATTTATATCTTAAAGGTTTAAGTTTTATGGTGATTAACCCTGACGTCTTACTTTCCTAAGGATAATGTCCAGAAATGTTTTTACCAAAAAAATCCAGCAAGTTCATTGGGATAAAAATTCAGTTGGTCACTAACATTAAGTTGGGAAAAAAATATAATCAATCAATCGACCAATGTCTTGTCAGTCAGTCATCTCATACTTAGGTTACTTCTGGTCAAAGGTTTAAGTTGTATGGTGGAGGACCTTGACATCTTAATTCCCTAAGGATAATGTCCAGAACTGTTTTTGCCAAGTTCATCAGGAAAAAATCAGTTGGTCACTAACATTAAGAAGGGAAAAATGTAACCATCAACCATTGCCTGGACAGTCAGTCATCTTGTACTATGATACCTACTGGTCATACATTTATATTTCAAAAATTACAAGTTTTCTGGTGAATGATCCTGACATCTAATTCCCTAAAGACTTGTGTCAAAAAATGTTGATTGTAAAAATTCACCAAGTTCATTGGAAAATAGGTTTTAGTTGGTCACTAACATTTAGTAGGAATACTATGTAATCAATCAATCAATGAAATCTTTTGCAGTCAGACATCTTGTACTTAGGTAAACACTGGTCATAAATTTATTACTTTAAAGGTTGAGAGTTGTATAATTAAAGATTCTGGTATCTAATTTCCTAAAGGCTAATGTCAAGAAATGTTTTTCTGAAGAAAAAAATAATTCAAAAGTTCATTGGAAAATGGTTTCAGTTGGCCCCAAGCATTATTAGGAAAAATTGTAATCAAGGGTTAAAGTTGTATGGCTGATGATCCTGATTACTTATTTCTTATAAGCTAATTATAACAGAAAAAAAAAAAATTGAAAAAAATATTGAAAAAAAAATAGTACTTTGTTTTAATCACTTTCATGAAGTAGCAACATGTAAGTGAAAACAGACAAGAAAAACCGTAGATAAAAATGTGAGACAGTAAAAACAGCTATTATGTTCTATAAAAAAAAATTTGTCAAACGTCGAATTACACAAGTCCCTTCCAGACATCTAATTACACTCATTTAAATGTTGACAATGAAATGAAACACCCATCATGTGACATTTTCCAGAACTGGATCATCCAAACTATATATCAATTATACTAAGCAATTGTATAAATGCATCCTTGGTTATCATCAACCATAGCATCCCAATTGACCTTAAGTCTAATGACCAGCGACAAATCGTCTGACAGGTAAACAGCATTATACCGCTGGACATTTATATGTACTAATAACTTCAGCCCCAGGAGATAACGTAGTCAAGTTCCTACAGTTCAATGTCACATTTTTCATCAATTACAACATCATATTTACAAATCTTTCTGTAATAAACACATAAAAAACAATGTTTCATCTCAATGTGTAAACAACCTTATTTTCTCCATTA
This sequence comes from Mytilus edulis, assembly GCA_019925275.1. Lineage (NCBI taxonomy): Eukaryota > Metazoa > Mollusca > Bivalvia > Mytilida > Mytilidae > Mytilus > Mytilus edulis. The sequence continues at coordinate 88,123,994 of CM034356.1, read as the reverse complement.
CTATTTTAAACTTCATTTTTCTTATTTTTTTCTTGTCCATCTCCAATGACCTTTTCGTCTATCATAACAAAGCAATTCGGTCAGGTATATGTAAATTATAAAAGAAAGTGCCTAGAAAGGGAGCACCATAAATGTAGGATCACCAATTTACTTAATCACAGATAAAGACCAAGGCGTCTTAGAGAAAAAATATAAAGGGAATGTTTCCATGGGGCACAGATGATGCCCCCACCTTGTAATCATGTAAAGTTATAAAGGGACATAACTGAGAAATGGTAGAAGTTATGCTACCAAAATTTGTACTTGATCTGAGTTTGATGGTAAAAAGTATTATGTACAAGTTATTAACATTTGGTTGAAGCAAACTTAAGTTAGAGATTGGAAACCAAAAATTCCGCAATTTTTCCATTAGTTAAGGAACAGTAAAAGTGACACCACCAAAATACTAATCTTGATCTGTATATTATGGTCATAAGCGTTTTGTATGAGTTTCATATCATTGGTTGAGGCAAACTAAAGTTAGAGAACGGAAACGAAAAATTATGCAATTTTTTCATTTGTAAAGGGGCATAATTCTAGAAGAGTAAAAGTGACACTACCAAAATTCAAACTTGATCTGTGGTAATAAGCATTGTGTACAAGTTTCATAATATTTGGTTGAGGCAAACTAAATTAAGAGAACAGAAACCCACTATAAATCAAGAAGATTGTCTCCCTTTTGATATCCCATAAACTTTGGAAAAGAAATGGGTCATAAAAATCAAATAGTATGTCATATTTGTATTCATAAGTCAATATTTAAAAGGAAATTTATTTTAAAATTATTATAATTGAAAGTTGGACTTAAGCTACTTATGATTTTATCTTAACTGTAAACAAGCAACATTATGTTTCATCATTTACAAACCTTTTTGTGCTTCTTCGTTACATTTGTTGTTTTTACAGTGATTAAGATGATAACACAATGTTGACTGCTGTACCCCTATTTTTGACATTTTTACCTATTATGTCTGTTTGTTTTGTTCACGCATCGGTGACTATATAATGGAATTTGATGCGACTGTCATACAAGTGAGAGGTTTAGCTAGCTATAAAACCAGGTTCAATCCACCATTTTCTACATTTGAAAATGCCTGTACCAAGTCAGGAATATGACAGTTCTTGTCCATTCGTTTTTGATGCGTTTTGTTATTTGATTTTGCCATGTGATTATGGACTTTCCGAATTGATTTTCCTCTGAGTTCAGTATTTTTGTGATTTTACTTTTTATATAAATAACAAAAAATTAGAAAACTTAAACATCAATATTTAATTTACCGTAGGTAATTTTGTTTTGATTTACAAACTACTGTCACTTTTTAAACTATTAAAGTATCTTTACACCATTATTCTGTGTAATCCTTTTTCAACCAACTATTATAAAATATAACTAGAGCTAATCTTCTATACCTCTTCAAGGCAACATGAATTATGTCCCTTGCTTGAACTGATTGGAGATCTTCCCATGTATAATACTACAACATTTTTGTATCCTAATCAATAAATAACCAACAGGACTACAAGCCAAAGACTCTCATGTCTGTCTGTCTGTTATACATTCTTTAATTACTATATTTCATATGCAATATGTTTTGCCAGTTCATAATTATCATTATAATCAAAAGAACCTTGATACCCAGAGACAGAGTGATTTGCAGCAAGAAGTAATATGCATGCAATGGCCCAATGAAGCCTGAAGATAATAATTTAAGGTCTCTTTTCAATCTGCAGTCCATTTCTTGAGTTATATACTAGCAAAATGACGAAATGATTTTTGAAATGAAGAGAGATTAATTAATGAAATAACTGTATTATCATGAGCATGTGTATACACTGTACACCATTACACTGGGTTAAAACAAAAGTCTGAAGGAAAATTATGAATGATATGTAACAAACTAATGAAGTTATGAGACTCAGAATATATCTTGAGAGAATTATTATTTGTACTCTCAAGAGATATAATCAGATACAGTCAAACCTGTAGTGAGTGCTATAAAGGTTGTCTCTATTAGGCCAAAAACCTGTCTTAATAGGTCACCCTCATTTTGTCCCACTGAAGGAATTCTTATGCATTTTGACCCTGAATTCAAAAGTCACCTCTCTATTTCTGTTCAAGAGGGTGACCTTTATAAATGTTTGACGGAATTTTGTTTTCTTCAACAGAAACCTGTTAATTTCAGTAAAAATATTTGGAAGTCAACAATCAACAACATAAAGTATAAATAATTCTAAACTCCTTTGAAACATTTGGTATACAGCTATAATATTCGCTTGGTTATAATTTAAATGTGAAAAGACTGCAAACTACAATTCACCTTTTTAGATTCTAAAGGACTATGGGTAATTTCATTGTTCGTACACAAAAATGAAAATAATGTTACGCCATTGGATGAATTTCCATTTTTAGAACATTCTAAACCAATCACAACATTTTGGTGTACACTTTTAAAAATATGACCCAGAATGCATTAGATTCTGAAATGGGGAATTGTTTTTATAAATTACCTTTGAAGAGAAACATGTGTTACTACACTAGCAATACCCTAACCCCACATTTCATATTAAACAACATAAATTGGATGTTTGTGAAGTATAAAATAAAATGTATACTCGCTTGCTAATCTGTGACAATGGTTGTACTTACATGATGTGTTGGATACTGTAAGGAAAATGGAAGGAAAATATTGGTATAATGAACATGAAAAATACAAACACTACTCTACAAAACTCTACTAATAGTGTACATACTCACAACCCATAAAAGTTAACTATATCACAAGACATTTGCATGTACTATATAGACCACTAATTTCAGCAAAATTTTTTAAAAACAATATGTCAGCACTGTATTACTGTTTTGTTCTACAGAACGAATAATGTTTTTTTTTTTAATATTTAAGAGATACAATATTTTATGCAAGATTTGAACAGATAGATTAACTTTTAATTTGGGTAACAGTATTAGCTGCTGACTATCCTGTTCATAAGGAAAATGAAACATTTATTTGGGAGAAAAGTTTGAAAATTTTATTAGTCCATACAAACATCAAAGGTAAAAGCATACAAATATGAGCTGTGATAGTTATATAATTTCTATTCTTCGCGAATTCTAAAAGACTTCTTTCGTAATTGGTAAACCATTAATTTCTAAAAACTTCAATTGTAGTTGGTAAACTATCAATTAAACCGACAAAATGCCTCTTGGCAACACTTAAGTGTTTAAAAGTTTGTTTAAAAAAAATAATGATCGCCCGACATGTAACATGTGTAAGTAAGGGTGTTGTAGAGTAGTGTTTAATGAATGAGTAACATTTGTAACATATATCTATTTACTTTTATGCCTTCCAGATAAATACTCAGAGGGTAAAATAAAGTGGAAAAATATCCTCAGAAATTGCCACCATCAATTTGGATGTTAGAGGCACTTTAAAAGAGGCAGATTTATTCAGAAAAAAATGTCAGAATACATGTGCATTCAACAAAACTTCTCCCAGACACAATCAGTGTTCTGCCCAAGGTTTTTTTAATACTCTGTGGTAAATGTGGGATATAAGACTGATTCACCTTTCACAGTTACGACGTGATGAAAGATTTGTACTGTGTTAATTTACAAATTCATAATTAACTGACACATAGGAGACTTAAATGACAAATTTTAATATTTTTTCTTTATTTTTCAATTTTAATAGATTATTATACATCTTTCAAATTTCAATTTACATGAACAATGAATATTAATTATTTTATGTCAAAGGAAAAATAATTACCCTTTCCATCAAAAATATATGTATGCTATTAGAGACACATTCATATCAATGGTAACAAATAGTCCATGTTTTTTTTTTACAGAATAAGGATTCTCCCATTTCATTTCTAGTCATGAAAGTAGGTTTTAAATAAAGACTTTTTGTTGCAAATTGAAAATTTAAAAGATAATCATTATTATGTGAGATAACTTGTAATTGCAACCAAAAATATTACATATATACATGTATGTAAGATTTAACATTATTGGTTTTAGTATTTTCCTATGAAAATTATCTCCCTTCAACTACCTCTATTTATATTTTGACACTATTGCTGTTTCTAAAAATCATTAAATACTATTTAAAATTTGTACAATCCTATGTTAATATTGACTTTAAATAATATGTAATTACTGCCTATTGATGTTTGAGACTCATATGTTAGAAAAAATGAAAACCTGCCCAAAAATCTTTCAAAACAATTTCTTGATAAATTTATGTGTTTGGATACATAAAGCCCTGCAGATGTCTGCCCAATTGCACTGCAATTAAATGCTATAGCACTGATTAACACTGTGATAAACCAGGATGGGAGAACACTGACATTACTACATCCAATGAAACTTCCTAATAGCTAATTTGAAGATTATAGTTTCAAGAAAGTCTCAGAAAGGCATAAAAATAAATGACCAATACAAAGTACTTTTCAATGGAAATGTTCCTAAAAACTTAATGTGTTAGGATTTTTTTTCTACATCCTTAGTAATGCATTCATCTGAATTTTGTCAATTTTTCTTTTATTTGAAACTTGAAAAAAAAATATTTTGGAGCATGCCTGAAAATTTAGTCCTACTTTTGAGCTGTTCATGTCAGCATCATTTTTCATGAAAGTGAAGCCTTTGTTAATATTGGAACATAAATGAGCAAATAATAAAAAACATAAAATAAAAGTAAGCCAAAAATGTCAATAAACAATTTTGAACACTGAACAAAGAAACTATAAATTCATTTCATCTAGCTTGACATTTACAATGGAGACAATCAAATAAAATGTATTCTATTTTATGACTTAAATTGCATGCTTATAAATAAACCATCAAAGCATAATTATTTCTATGGTAATATACTGTATATTTGACTACTCTTAAATCTGCAACACATATCTGTCTTTAAGATAACATTTAGAAATATACATATGGAGAATATGCCCATAGGACAAAGCTGATGCCCCCACTTGCATATAACGTTATAAAGGGGAATGGCTCCAGAACAGTTAAAATTACATTACCCAAATTCTACTTGATCTGAGTTTTGTGGTTATAAGCATTGTGTTTAAGTTTCATAACATTTGGATGATGCAAGCCAAAGTTTGAGATGGGGTAACCAATTTGGGGATTTGTTTACTCCCAGACAGAAGGCCATACAGATATATATATATAGAATAACCATACATTGTCTCGAAATATCAATGTTATTTGTACAAGGCTTAGAAACATGTAGAAAGCGAGGCTGTGCCGAGCATTTCTACCTGTTTCGAGACAATGTATGGTTATTCTTTATATACTGCAACTCTTATAACTGTTCTAAATAAAGCATTTAGGGTAAAAAACATCATTTCTTAATTTTCAACGTAAGACGTAAAATTTCCGCAAACCTGTATGTTTTATTGACGTCATAAATAAAACTCTACGGAAACATATTGTCAACGTCATAAACAAGGTGATATACGGTCAGTGACTGTATATCACATATGAATATACGGTCAATGCAATCTGACTGCTCAAATAGCACAGCTGCAGTATATAAGGGTATATATAGGGACTTAACAGTCAATTAGTCTTATTTAGAGACTTTATTTCACACAAACAGTTGACAAGATTTGTATGAAATTAAACATCAAATTGGTCATGAGACGTTTGTGTTTAATAAAATGGAGAAAAATCGACCCTTGCTGAATGATAAATTTTGTGATGTTTTGGTTTGTGACAGTTTGTTGAAAATATCTTTGATCTGCAATTCATAGTTCAAATTGTGAAGTGGAATCGGGAAATATAGTGTTTCTATGTGATTGTAATGTTAAGGGAAATAATCCATTTTTATAATTAAACAACTCATTATGACAGTTGCCCTACCATTAATATTTCAGATTTAAAACAATTTGGTGTATCATTCAGAGGTTTCACTATCTTTTATATTCTAAGGAAACACTCTTCTACCTGTCACATTTCAGTGGTACTATTCAGCTGTTTAAAAGGGTGAAAGTACAGGATTTGTTCCCCTTAGTGAAAGACTTGGAACATTGTATCTAAACATCCTCTTTGATCAAGCACAACTGTAAAAGTACAAATGTTAGAAAATGGACAAACTGATGACAACAGAACTGTACCATTAAATAACAGATTCATTGTGGCTTTGCAGAGTTTGAATGAAATATGTCAAATATACAGTGTGATCCAAATATTTGTCAAGCTAGATAATGTATGATCATTTATATTATTTACCTGCCAAATTGTCCAACATATAGCTTAGCAATTTCTGTGTGCCATTAGATGAGTTGAAAATACTCATAATCTCTGGTGATAATGGGTTGTAACTCAGTCCTGAAAGTAAACAAACATATCCTACTATAATTTGTCAATTCTACTGAACTATGTCTCTGAAAATTACTGCAAATTCAGAAATTATTGTGAGGTTTTTATTATTGCGAAAAATGCGACAGAATTGTAAGAGCAATAATTCAAACTCGCATTTTGAAATATTTTATATGAATTAAACAGGATTTTTCTTAAAATCGTAAAAATTAAAATCGCATTTAAGTCTAAAATGACAAAATCACAATAATAAATGCACGCAATAATTTCTGAATTTACAGTAACAAGTCAAAACCTTAATTTGCTTAGTCTTTAGTTTTGTGTACTATTGTTTGTCTACTTGTCATTTTTCTTTTTCAGCCATGGCATTGTCAGTTTAATTCTGACTTATGATCTCGAATGTCCCATTGGCATCTTTGACTCCCCTCTAATTGGCATACTGAATATTGAAAAATTATTGCAACGTTTTTATTATTGAGAAAAAATGCAAAACAGTTATAGTTGTAATAATTTAAACTTGCATTTTGAAATTTATTATATGACATAAACAGGATTTTTCTCTATATTGTAAATATTAAAATCACATTTGAGTCTTAAATGACAAAATCCCAATTAAAAATGCATGCAATAATTTCTGAATTAACAGTACATGTATATGACATTTACACTGTAGTAATAAAATATTATAAATACATCATAGTATTCACTTTAATCCAAATTTCAACCTCAAGTGGACGACCCAAAAGAACAGAAAATAATCCTCCCCTCTCTATTATTGAGGCGAGGAAGCATTTAAACTCACCAAGATTCTGTAAATTGAATAGCTTTCCCAATTCATATGGAAGAACACGCAGTGCATTGTAGTCCAGGAGAAGTTCTCTAAGCATAGTTAAATCTCCCAATTCTGACGGCAGACTGCGTAGCTTGTTGTGTGACAGATCTAGGTAGGCAAGATGGACCAGCTTATTAACCTCACATGGGATCCTAGACAGACTGTTGCCATTGAGGTATAATGATGTCAGATGGCTCAACTTGAACAAGTCTGGACTTAAATTTCTGACTACACCTGAAAAATATGAAGGAAATATATTAAGAAGCATTGTTATGACAGCTGTAATAGATCACAATAGATATGTTTTTATGTGTGTTATGCGGTGTGAGTTTCAAAGATTGTGCAATGATTTTATAACAGAAAGTTGGTATATAAGGTAACTGCACAAGTTTCAAGTTATGGAGGATTAGGTAGTTACTACACCTGCACACGTTTTATACTCAGAAGTTGAATTTTTCTTTTACAGAATAATGATTGCAGTTTTTTTTCCAAATTATTTAAGTATCTTAAACACTTTGTTGCATCAACAATATAAGTTTGTGACTAGTTAAGTTTATGGTAATTATATTAGGTATTGGTATATACAGTTGTCTCATCGGCACTCACACCACATCTTCTTATATCTAACAACTGTATACCAATACCTAATATAATTACCATAAACTTAACTAATCACAAACTTATATTGTTGATGCTGATGCAGGAAACAGCATGCATAAGTCTTGCTATTTCAACCTCCTTGACCAATCTAAAATCTTTTATTGTGTTATGAAAATCCTACCGGTATTTACAATATTTTTCATTATTAATTTAATTTACACTGGTTTTAAAAACCATAACTTACCATTTATCTCTAAGTTCTAACTCAGTATAATAATTTTTACTTCAATTTACAGAGATTTTTAAAACAGTAACTTACCATTTATCTCTAACTCGTACCATACTGACTTTTTACCAGATGCTAAATCCTCAGCTGACATGAATGTATTGGCACGGTTAGGAACTGGTGAGTCATGTTTATCATATTTATCCTTTTTTTGCATTTGAACACCTGAAAACAGAAAAATTACGAACTTTAATACATGTATATATAAAACCAGGTGCTCTGCAGGGCACAGATTTATATTACCCCAGTGGTTGAACCCTGAACAGTTGGGGCAAATTTGGTCACAATTTTCAAGCTTGATTCTGTCTGAATTTGGATTGTGATCAAATTTTTGACATAATATAGGTTTTTGTCACAAAATTAATGTGGTCAAAGATCTAACAAATCTATTGCACAATACATGCAATACTGTGCAATTGGAGATTTATTGAAACTTTTCATTTTTTTCATTCTATTTTGCATTGTCAGGTGTTAAAAAATCAATTCATTTAACTTGGATGTTTGGTGCTTCAGGGCAAAGCGATTAGACAGGGTCGTAAATTTCAACTGATTGAGAAGTTGACTCTAATCAAATAGGTGATTATATACAGGTAACAAGTGTCAACAATTTTAATCTGTTGTCTTAATGAAGTGTGTGTATAAAGAACTCAACAAAATGGCAATGATATGAGGGCGGCGCCCCTCATTTTATGCTACCTGGAACACTGTTAAGTTATACAGATATTGACTGTGGCAGCTCTGGCAAAAAATCAAAGCGCTGTAAGCGCTGAAGGCAGTTAACCAAAAACCAGGCAAACGTAATTATGTGCAGTGGCGGATCCAGAAATTTTCATAAGTGGGGGCCCACTGACTGCCTAACAGGGGACCTGCTCCAGTCATGCTTCAGTGATTCCCTATATAATCAACCAAATTTTTACTCAAAAATGGAAAGGGGGGGGGGGCACTGAAAAACCCTCTAAATCCGCCTCTGATGGGGCATTAAACATTCATATATTGTACATTTATGTTTATCTAATGAATTAATTATTAAGGCAAATAATTTATATACTAAGGTTTCAATAGCAATGAATATACAAATGTATATTTTTTATGGTGAGTCTGCATTGGTACAAGTTCGCAATGATTGTAGTTGTTCTAGTTGGTAGTTAACGTTGGTTTTAGTTGACTGTTAGTAGTACGTGTTGACTTAGTACGAACATGTAATAGTATGAATGGACTGGTTTCCCTGTAAAGAAAACTGAGTATGTGTTCTATAGTACAATAGTTATGCGACACAAATCAGACAAATGTTCACTACTACAAGGATCAAAGGTGAGGTCTGACTGACCTGCCCATAGTAAATGTAAATGATTTGTTATATTGTCCCAAACATGAATATATATGGTTTAGGGGTGGGGATCTCGAGGGTTTTCAAGTTCTCAAACAGGAAGGGGTACCCCAGGGACTTCCCCTATATTACATTTGATTTGTTATATTGTTCCATACATGAATATATATGGTTTAGGGGTGGGGATCTCGAGGGTTTTCAAGTTCTCAAACAGGAAGGGATAGGATGACCCCAGGGACTTCCCCTATATTTCATTTGATTTGTTATATTGTTCCATACATGAATATATATGGTTTAGGGGTGGTGATCTCGAGGGTTTTCAAGTTCTCAAACAGGAAGGGATAGGATGACCCCAGGGACTTCCCCTATATTTCATTTGATTTGTTATATTGTCCCATACATGAATATATATGGTTTAGGGGTGGGGATCTCATCGGTTTCCAAGTTCTCAAACAGGAGGGGGTAGGGGGAATCCCCCTATATTTGTAGGGGAATCCCCCTATATTTCATTTAATTAGTTATATTGACCAATACATGAATATATATTGTTAAGGGGTGGGGATCTCGACCGTTTCGTAAGTTCCCAAACAGGAGGGGGTGGGTCACCCCATGGACTCCCCTTATATTTTATTTGATTAGTTATATATATAGTCCCATACATGAATGTATATGGTTGAGAGGTCATCCGTTTCAAAGTTATCAAACAGGAGGGGGTAGAGTGGCCCAAAGGACGCCACCTATATATCATATGATTTGCCTACATTCAGGTAGCTATTTGGGTGGAATCAGAAAAAATGAAGATTTTAACATATTGGGGCATATTGTTTCCCCCATTATATTTAGGAAAGTAAATTAAATGTCAAACCAACAAGTTCAATACCAGCTAACTTGCAGCCAAATTTCATTTAGATATCTTGTACCAGCCAAAAGTTTTATTAAAAAAACATGTCAAATTTGTCAGGAGTGACGCTTTTTGTGTGACAGGATTTTTTTTTAATAATTTACATGTTGAGTAAAAATTATTATGATGAATGCATGTATATGAAGATGGTTTATAATCATTCTTCAATACTAGGTTTTGTAGATTATAGATTGGTGTTATCATTGCACAAATATTATGTAAATAAATATACATTGTGAAAAGGTATGTACCAAAAATTAATATTGGCAAAATTTTATAATTTCTAAATTAAAGTGTTATGGTTGTATTTTAAAGGAGTATTTGTGTGTAAAACTGGTAAGTATTTATTGTATACATGTATAAGCTATCCATAAAAGGCTATACAGACATCCTGAGGTGCATAATTCACATATTGGATTAACTTCTATACAAGCACCCAAAAATGTCAGGAGTGTGACAACTGTCTTTAAACATGTACCAAAGAATACATAGGACTTAAATATGTTCTTCTTCTTTATTTTTCAGTAGTGGCTATTCCAAAGAGAAGAAAATTTTTTATTACAACTGTGATATGTTTATATCATAGATGTGGGAGTGCATTATATATGTCAGGAGTGTGACGCTTTTTTTAAGGCATTTTCTGTCAATTCATAATTTCACAAGGACAAGTTCAACAGGTTTCTTTGTTGTTAGAAATGTTAAAACAAAGTTATATTCCTATCATTTACCTCTTAAATGTGTTATTTATCATGATTGTTTTGACACAATAAGTTTTAATTAGTCATTTTTCTATTTTTTGTGCACAGTAATGCAAATTTATCAAAGGAAATAAGTGTGTACAACTATAAAATCATTAGGAAAGTGAGGAAATGAATTTTGTACAAAATAGAACAATCATTTTGAATTTAAATGGTATATTTAAAGATGTTTCAAGGATTAACCATTCAGATGTAATTCGTCACACTCCTGACATGAATTTAACAATTTAAGAAAAATATGAAAATTAGCTTTATTTTTAGGACAGATAGTTGAAAGACAGCTAGTAATTTAGAAACTTTTGGTAAATCTTCCATTCCTTAAAACATCCACTAGACTTGCTGACATAAGCCAGGCAAAATTATCTGGAAGAAATGATTCAAAGAAAGAGACTTGGAAAGAGAAAACCCGCAAATATTGGCTGAATATAAAATTAAAAAATTATCAGAGGAAGTTGGACAATCTTAAACAAAATAAAAAACTACAAAACCATGCTAACAAAAAAGGCTTAAAGAAAGAAGAACTTTGAATTCCAAATTTGATAAACAATATAAAGAAAAACAAAGGCAGTAGCAGAAAAACAGTAGAAAAAAAGGAAGAAAGATAAAAAAGAAGTTGGGTTGAATAAGGACTTAGAATCGAACAAAAACAGCTCAAAAATTCAAATGAGAACAGATCTGTAACTGTGTCAGATTCCAGATCTACAGTGAGAAAACCTGCACAACACACAAGAAAAACAACTGCCACAAAACCCAAATGCTTGGACGAGTTCTTTGAAACACATCATAAAAAATGCTACACCCAGAAGGGTCTTCTAGAAGGGATCATTTATAAGCATTTTTGTTTTGTGGCAATTGTTTTCTTGTTTGTTGTGCAGGTTTTCTCACTGTAGATCTGGAATCTGACACAGTCACAGATCTGTTCTCATTTTAATTTTTGAGCTGTTTTTGTTCGATTCTAAGTCCTTATTCAACCCAACTTCTTTTTTATCTTTCTTCCTTTTTTTTCTACTGTTTCTCTGCCACTGCCTTTGTTTTTCTTTATATTGTTTATAAAATTTGGACTTTCTTTAAGCTTTTTTTTGTTAGCTTGGTTTTATAGGTTTTTATTTTAAGATGGTCCAACTTCCGCTGATCAATTTTTAATTTCAGATTCAGCCAGTATTTGCGAGTTCTCTCATTCGAAGTCTCTTTCTTTGAATCATTTCTTCTAGAAAATTTTGCCCTGCTTATTTCAGCAAATCTGGTAGATGTTTTAAGGAATGGAAGGTTTACCAAAAGTTTCTTCATTTTACTAGCTGTCTTTCAATTATCTGTCCTAAAAATAAAGCTAATTTTCATATTTTTCTTAAATTGTTAAATTCATGTCAGGAGTGTGACGAATTACATCTGAATGGTTAATCCTTGAAACATCTTTAAATATACCATTTTAAATCAAAATAATTGTTCTATTTTGTACAAAATTCATTTCCTCACTTTCCTATATGATATTATAGTTGTACACACTTATTTCCTTTGATAAATTTGCATTACTCAGTGCACAAAAAATAGAAAAATGACTAATTAAAACTGATTGTGCCAAAACAATCATGATAAATAACACATTTAAGAGGTAAATGATATGAATATTACTTGGTTTTAACATTTCTTACACAAAGAAACTTGTGGAACTTGTTCTTGTGAAATTATGAATTGACAGAAAATGCCTTAAAAAAGCGTCACACTCCTGACATATATAATGCACTCCCACATCTATGATATAAACATATCACAGTGGTAATGATTTTTTTTCTTCTCTTTGGAATAGCCACTTCTGAAAAATAAAAAAAATAAAACATTTAAGTCCTTTGTATTCTTTGGTAGATGTTTAAAGACAGTTGTCACACTCCTGACATTTTGGGGTGCCTCTCTTTGTGTTTTTTTTAAATGGTCCTAAAAAGAAAGTCCTGTTCTATGGGTAAAGATATCAGAAATTGAAATCAATGATATAGCAATGTGTTTAGTGATTTTTTGTGAAAGTTTAAAGCATTTTTCAATCTTTATAAAATATGTCAGGAGTGTGACAAAATACTGAAAATAGAAGGCTTTTTCTACATACAATTACATTAAAACGGTACAATGAAATGACATTTTGTTTTTTGCAAATGATCACAAAATCTCAGGGCTTTCAAAGTTTACTATTGTATCTGAAATATATTAAGATTCTTTTTATTGGCAAAAACTTCAATCACTAGTTAATATTATTTTTTTCAAATTAAGCTATTCAATTTGATTGTTATTATATGATTTAGCAGAAAAGATGGAAATTTTGGTTTTAAAATTTTCCTTTTTATATTGACTTTCATTTGGAAAAGGTCTGAGCAATGTTTTCTTGACTGTTTTATTACCAAACTTGTTTTTAAGTAGTATGGTTTCTGTTAAATATTTTTGAGATGTATGCTATTAAAATTTAAGATTATTCAATGTGTCTGTTTCGTTCGGCCTGAAACTTTGGAATTATAAAATTTAAAGTATTGTTAATAGGGCAAGACAAAAAGAAATACAAAATATTAAGTTTGAAATTGGACCCCCCATGTCACACTTTTGCTTCATTTTTTCTGATTCCACCCATTTGTGAAAATAAAGTAAGAACCTTCCAGCTACTTTAACTGATCCTTCAAAATTGAGAAAAAAAAAAATACCCCTTCAAAATTGCAGTAATATGTTTACACTTTAAAAGCATCTTACATGCATTATCAACATTTATCACTGATAAAGAAAATTTAAACTGTGACCAGGAACATATATATCGTTAGATATACTGTTCCCAGCTGTCACATTGTATTGGATTTTGACATTAAAATTTGTCAAAAGTAATTTTGAGTTTCTGTTTAAAATATTTTCTGCTTTTTCTTTCTTTTACATATATCTTTTGGTTTTCAATTCTAGTGTTTATATTCATTTACCATGCATAGATGTATTTTGTCACCTGCCTGGATTCGCCAAAAACTCGGAATTACCCTTATCCGCTTCCGGAATCGGATCCGAAATTGTAATTGTCTTTTCAAGGCAGCCATTGTCATTGTGTTCCAATGTTGTTTTTGTCAGTCAGATACGATTTTACTCGTATTAACACATTTTTTGTCGGCGATTTTCTGTATATATAGCTAGCGATTGAACAAAATTGACATCGCTGTCATGAATAATAATGATTAAAATAAGTTTTGAGATCGTTGATTTGGAGCCTTTGGAGAAAAGGTTTGCAAAGCTATTTTTTATTTTCTTTCAAGTGGAACTGAGACTACTATAACTGTGATATAGTTGTCTCAAAGGGGAAGGCCCGTCGGCGTGGCTAGTAACCAATTCGACAGTGGAAGGTCGCGGACCTCGGACCACCGCTAATTTGAACCCCTGCCTCCAAATTGAAACGATACGAATTTCGTCTTCTAATTTGAAATTGCCGCCAACAGCATGAACAGTTGAACTTATTATATAATAGACTACTGACGTAGTTGTACTACGTATTGACGACAAACAATATTCCTACGACTGTTGCCATTTGGGAAATCTTAACTACTTGTCTTAAAAGATTTTCGGCGATTAAATATTTCGTACAATTGTTTTTTGACATCTTAGCCAAAAGCACAGGCGATAATAAACTACATAGGAATTCCTAATGAGCACTACTTCCTATGTGCAACTTCAAAACTTTTGGGAAAATCGACGACCATTTAACGTTTTTATGGTAATATTTTTTATATTCTAGAATAAAAAGTATTAAACAAGTGTTCAATTAGTTATATATAACATAGTAGCCAGCTAAATAATAACAATAGCAAGTATTTCAGCATTTTTTGGGTAGACCACAAATCTAGGGTGCTCGCATAATGCAGATTAACTGCATAAAAATACTTGGAGCCAGAAAAATCACCAGCTGCTATATTATGTAGGCAGTTTGAACCAGATGCTCCGCAGGGCGTAGCTTTATACGACCGCAGAGGTTGAACCCTGAACGGTTGGGGCAAGTATGGACACAACATTCAAGCTGGATTCAGCTCTAAATTTGGATTGTGATTAAATAGTTGACACAGCATAGGTTTCTGACACAGAATGAATGTGTTCTAATGAACTTAAAATTTTTGTTTTCTCTTAGAGCAATTCACTATGCTGTTGAATATTAATCCTCTCAAAAAAATGTTTGAAGAAATTTTCTTTTTTATTTATGAAATTTCAAATGAGAAAAATTGATCCCAATTTTTTTAATCACATCCCCCTTTCCCTTATTCCAAAACTAATCTCAATTAAAATTTCTAATGGAGTTTGCAACAATAACTACTCATTTAAATACATCATAAAATATTAAGATGTAAAAAAACTGCTTGTTATCACTGAATGGTAAAGATTATTTTAATTTATCAGTTGGTAGTAAAAAGTGAATATACATTGTATATTGTATATAACAAAGATTTAAGTTGATTCTGGACAAAGAAAGATAACTCCAATTAAAAAAAAATCTTGCTATTGCACAATATTTTGCAATTAGATATTTCTTGCTTACTATTCTGGACAAAGAAAGATAACTCTAATTAAAAAAAAATTTGCTATTTCACAATATTGTGCAATTAGATATTTCTTGCCATTGCGCAATACTGTGCAATTGAAAAGACTTGCTATTGCACAATACTTAATATAATAATTTTAGATCCTGATTTGGACCAACTTGAAAACTGGGCCCATAATAAAAAATCTAAGTACATTTTTGGATTCAGCATATCAAAGAACCCCAAGATTTCAATTTTTGTTGAAATCAGACTAAGTTTAATTTTGGACCCTTTGGTATAACAAAGAACCCCATTTATTAAATTTTTGATGAAATCAAACAAAGTTTAATTTTGGACCCTGATTTGGACCAACTTGAAAACTGGGCCAATAATCAAGAATCTAAGTACATTTTTAGATTCAGCATATCAAAGAACCTAACTGATTCATTTTTTGTCAAAATCAAACTAAGTTTAATTTTGGACCCTTTGGACCTTAATGTAGACCAATTTGAAAACGGGACCAAAAGTTAAGAATCTACATACACAGTCATGACAGTTAGATTCGGCATATCAAAGAACCCCAATTATTCAATTTTGATGAAATCAAACAAAGTTTAATTTTGGACCCTTTGGGCCCCTTATTCTGTTGGGACCAAAACTCCCAAAATCAATACCAACCTTCCTTTTATGGTCATAAACCTTGTGTTTAAATTTCATAGATTTCTATTTACTTATACTAACGTTATGGTGCAAAAACCAAGAAAAATGCTTATTTGGGTCCCTTTTTGGCCCCTAATTCCTAAACTGTTGGGACCTTAACTCCCAAAATCAATACCAACCTTCCTTTTGTAGTCATTAACATTGTGTTTAAATTTCATTGATTTCTATTTACTTAAACTAAAGTTATTGTGCGAAAACCAAGAATAATGCTTATTTGGGCCCTTTTTTGGCCCCTAATTCCTAAACTGTTGAAACCTAAACTCCCAAAATCAATCCCAACCGTTCTTTTGTGGTCATAAACCTTGTGTCAAAATTTCATAGATTTCTATTAACTTAAACTAAAGTTATAGTGCGAAAACCAAGAAAATGCTTATTTGGGCCCTTTTTGGCCCCTAATTCCTAAAATGTTGGGACCAAAACTCCCAAAATCAATACCAACCTTCCTTTTGTGGTCATAAACCTTGTGTTAAAATTTCATAGATTTCCATTCACTTTTACTAAAGTTAGAGTGCGAAAACTAAAAGTATTCGGACGCCGGACGACGACGCAGACGCCAACGTGATAGCAATATACGACGAAAATTTTTTCAAATTTTGCGGTCGTATAAAAACTTAGAGCCAACTTTAGAGCCAGCAAAAGTCTTGACTTCGTCTACCATAATTGAAATTTGGATCAACTTTAATTTAATGCACCGTACTGTTTGGAATACTTTCGTCATTTTTAAAACCGTTTCTTAAAGTATGAAAATGATAAGCGCTAGTAAAATCACTGATTAAGGTGAATGCTGTACAAATGTACGCCAAATCCAAATCAATTTTGTCACTTAAATTTGGAAAGGGAAAAAATATTTTTGTAATAAATTACTATAAATCTACCAGCCTTAATCAGGCCTCGACAATAACGCTTGTCCAATTGCCCGGTACCAGATGGAAAAAATGTCGGACAAGTAAAAGCTGGATCAAGCTTGTCTGTCGGGACAAGCAGACTACGCGAATGAATTTTATTTTTACAGGACATTCGGTCTGGTAAGCATCCTAGCTTTACCAGACCGAATGAAATTTTACCAGACCAATTTTTTTTTTACATCTAGTTGTATATTATCCGACAAAAAACAACAAGCATATGACTTTGTTGTGCCCTACTCCTCCCCAAAATGCACAAATTAAAACAAAATGATGTAACAAGAGGGGATATTGTTATGAAAGTTGTGCACAATTGCTTGAATGCATTTCAGTGAAGATTAATGTCCCATTTTATTGGATTTTGACAATGTTTTGTGAACTAAACATAATTTAGAGTTTCTGTATTAAATATTATTTCCTGTTTCTTCTTTCTTTTTCATATATCTTTTGGTTTTCAATTCTTGTGGTTATATTTTATAGCTAAATTTTGTGATCTGCTTGGATTTTTATTCATTTATTGTATTTAAATCGGCAGACCCGGAATTATCCTTATCCGTTCCCAGAATCTGATCCGGTTTTATTTACATTTCCGGTTGTGCCAATGATGGCATCCATTGTTGTTTTTGACAGTCAGATATGTTTTTACCAGGATTTACACATCACTGGTTGGCGATGTTTGGCATAAAGCTAGCGGTTGAACAAAATAAACATCGCTGTGATGAATAATAAAGATGAAAATGAATTTGAGATCGTTTGGCAATTTTGCTAGAATGTTAGAAAAATCCATGAAAAAAAACACCGGACATTCGGACCGGAATTCAACAAAATTTTACCAGACCGATCCATTATTCACCGGATTTGTCCGACGGTCCGACGTATTTCGTGTAGTCTGGACAAGTACAATTATTCTGCAGAAAATAAATTTAATCCAACTTTGATGAACAAAGTAATTTATTATAAACAAAAACAAGATAACAATTTAACAAATATTAATTTGACATGTTTCTGTATTCTGTTTATTCAAATGCAAAACCTTTTTCTTCAACATGTTTACTTGCAATCGATATTTTTTAACTGGTTTTTTGTCAGGTACTTTTTAACAGGTAAAAGGTATACTATTCTCAGAAAACAGTCTTACTGATCGGAATCAATGATGCGCTTTGTAGATAAGGTAACTTTACAGGACAGTTCGTCACCTCGAAAGATTCAGCTCCAATTGTTTAAGAGACAGTTTGGCACCGTAGGAGACATATTTAGGAGACATGATTGATAGACAGTTTGACAAGGCAGGAGACATTTCAGGACCAAGACAAATCAGTACCTCATTTTGCTACCTTATTCTGTTCCTTATAATAAATACCATACCGGTAATTTTTTCACAAAAACATTTTTTTTATTTACCATAAAATTCACAAAATCATATTTGATCATAAGTAGAAAAAACATTACTTGCAATATGGTGACCTACAAATGTATAGTTGTTAATTTCTGTGTCATTTGGTCTTTTGCAGAGAGTTGTCTCATTGGTAATCAGACCTTATGATGGCTTATCTTCTTTTTATTGATTGCATTTGAATAAACTTTTTTTTTAACTTAAAACCAGGTGCTCCGCAGGGCGCAGCTTTATACGACCGCAGAGGTCGAACCCTGAACAGTTGGGGCAAGTATGGACAAAAATTCTAGCGTGATACAGCTCTGAATTTGGATTGTGATCAAATTTTTGACATTACATATGTTTTTTTTTTACACAAAACAAATGTCAAGATTTTACAAATTTTACAATTAAAGATTTCTTCGTCAAACTTTTTAAATCTAAAATTAAATAGTTGACACAGCATAGGTTTCTGACACAGAATGAATGTGGTCTAATGAACTTAAAAGTTTGTTTTTGCCTTTTAGCAATTCACTATGCTGTTGAATATTAATCCTCTCAAAAAAATGTTTGAAGAAATTTTCTTTTTATTTATGAAATCTGAAATGAGAAAAATTTAACCCCCCCCTCCTTTTTTCACATCCCCGTTTCCCTTTTTCCAAAACTGATATCAATTCAAATTTCTAATGGAGTTAGCAACAATAACTACTCTTTTAAATACATCATAAAATATTAAAATGTAAAATAAAGTGCTTGTTATCACTGAATGGTAAAGATTGGTTGGTAGTAAAAGTGAATATACATTGTTTATTGTATAAAACAATAAAAAAAACTTCATCAGCAACATTTTATATTGGCAAATTTCCAATGAAGTTATTTACATAAAGTTATTGGCAAATAAAAATAGAAAATGACATCATAGTCATGTCTGGCAAATGTCCAACATACATTATCTAAAAACATTTTAGATAAGATAAGGAAATAAGATGTAAAAAAACTGCTTGTTATCACTGAATGGTAAAGATTATTTTAATTTATCAGTTGGTAGTAAAAAGTGAATATACATTGTATATTTTATATAACAAAGATTTAAGTTGATTCTGGACAAAGAAAGATAACTCCAATTAAAAAAAAATCTTGCTATTGCACAATATTTTGCAATTAGATATTTCTTGCTTACTATTCTAGACAAAGAAAGATAACTCTAATTAAAAAAAATTTGCTATTTCACAATATTTCTTGCCATTGCGCAATACTGTGCAATTGAAAAGACTTGCTATTGCACAATACTTAATATAATAATTTTAGATCCTGATTTGGACCAACTTGAAAACTGGGCCCATAATAAAAAATCTAAGTACATTTTTGGATTCAGCATATCAAAGAACCCCAAGATTTCAATTTTTGTTAAAATCAGACTAAGTTTAATTTTGGACCCTTTGGACTTTAGTGTAGACCAATTTGAAAACAGGACCAAAAATGAAGAATCTACATACACAGTTAGATTTGGTATATCAAAGAACCCCATTTATTCAATTTTTGATGAAATCAAACAAAGTTTAATTTGGGACCCCGATTTGGACCAACTTGAAAACTGGGCCAATAATCAAGAATCTAAGTACATTTTTAGATTCAGCATATCAAAGAACCTAACTGATTCATTTTTTGTCAAAATCAAACTAAGTTTAATTTTGGACCCTTTGGACCTTAATGTAGACCAATTTGAAAACGGGACCAAAAGTTAAGAATCTACATACACAGTCATGACAGTTAGATTCGGCATATCAAAGAACCCCAATTATTCAATTTTGATGAAATCAAACAAAGTTTAATTTTGGACCCTTTGGGCCCCTTATTCTGTTGGGACTAAAACTCCCAAAATCAATACCAACCTTCCTTTTATGGTCATAAACCTTGTGTTTAAATTTCATAGATTTCTATTTACTTATACTAACGTTATGGTGCGAAAACCAAGAAAAATGCTTATTTGGGTCCCTTTTTGGCCCCTAATTCCTAAACTGTTGGGACCTAAACTCCCAAAATCAATACCAACCTTCCTTTTGTAGTCATTAACATTGTGTTTAAATTTCATTGATTTCTATTTACTTAAACTAAAGTTATTGTGCGAAAACCAAGAATAATGCTTATTTGGGCCCTTTTTTGGCCCCTATTTCCTAAACTGTTGAAACAAAAACTCCCAAAATCAATCCCAACCGTTCTTTTGTGGTCATAAACCTTGTGTCAAAATTACATAGATTTCTATTAAAGGGAAATTCCGCGATTTTTTACTTATCATCTAATTATGTTCATCTTAACATAAAAAAACACATTTGCAAAGTTTTAAATTTATATTCCTTCTAATAACGGAGAAAATCAAGTATTTGTAACTTTTTTGGTTGAATTCTCGAGTGGGTCGTGACGTATTAGCCCGATTTATTGAATTCTGGGAAAAAATAAAATCTGTTTAACTCTTATAGCTTATCGACAATATACGTAATTAAAAGCGCACAGCTGACGAATGGTCGAAGTTATTAACCACAATATAAGAATGAACGAAAATGAATATGCATATACCGTTTTGTATTGATTGAATTAAACCCCTATAAAATTATCTCTAGTAAATGTTTTTGAATAAATTTAATTAATTATTGTTGAGATTTTTTTCATAAAATATTTATTGAACATTTTTACTGATATTGAACTGAAAATATTTCAGTTCTATTTACCGTTATTGTTTTGATAATCATTTCAATGCAACTAATGTGTGAGCAGAGTGTGTATATTATTTTGTAAAGGTCACTGTATATTTCTCGGCTTGAGGTCAATTCGTTTACCTTGTAGCTATTTAGCCGCAGGTGTGAGTTCAAGCGTACACAGGTATAAATGTTGTTATTTGGAAAGGATAAACAGAAAGGATTAGAAAGAGTATGCTGTCACGATGTTAATACACTAAGATTTAATACACGATGAGAATAAAGATACAATAATTAAATTGTGTAAATTAATTGAAAATAAAATTCAGATTCGTAATTCCGAAAGTGTATAAAAATAAAAGGAAACAATTTTTGATTACTTTCTTAGCGGCAATTGGCGTAAAGATTCAAATATGAAGCAAAAAATAGTAGTTTTAATCTTTTATAAAAACTAAATGCAATATTACCCAATTTGATATACCATTGTACATCTGTTTGATATCATTGACTTTACCGGAATTTCTTAACTTGTATTCAAATCTGGCTGTGTTTAAATGCTAATAAAACTATTGCAATTTTAGAGTTTTTAATTGACAAAAAAATACAACATACAACATGCATGATTTTTTTTTAGTTTCTTTTTAACATTTTATTCTTACATAATTAAATTCATTTGACAATCATTTACACGAACTTTTTGTGAAAAGAATATCAATTATCTAAGCTAAGGCATTATTTCTTTTGAGGATTTTTGAGGATTTTTTTTTAAAATTCTATGATAATATTTGTGCAATGTTGAACATGATAGCCGTCATTAATCCAAATAAGTAATACAGTAGTTGTAATAAAAGTTATATTTTAGTCATGCATAACTGATATTGACGAATTTATAATAGTTCGTCCATACATCGTTGTTCTTGAAACAATCATTATTAGTATACATGTAAGTTTCCTGACGTAAATGAGCCATTGAGGATGAGCTCCAGAGAAATCAGACTAGTGGCGTTTCGTTCGTTTGTTTGTTGGGAAAGGAGAGGAAATGCAACCGCTTGTACAGATAAACGACAGAATTACCATACAAGCATTTATAGTCAACACAATCAGAAAGAGTTCCCATCGTTAGACGGGGAATATGAAGGCTTCCAAGAATGAACAAGTGACATGTCTAACTCTGAACAGTTAGAAAACAGACTATCGACATCGACCGCTTGTTCTTAATATTTGAAACTGTATGCATATATATACGTATACGTTTATGATATATATAGTGATGAGTTCTTGCGTCTGACAAAAACTAAATTCCTTCATGGTTATTTCTTGCCATACGTTTATATTGGTTTATAAGGTGATTACTCACAATCGGTATTTGAAAATCCTGTTTGTGAGATGTAGATTCATTTCAATACAGAAATTTCGTCTATATATTTCACAAGTGTATAACACGGAGAAGCTCTGAAGGTCCATTACTCCCATTTTGTTTGGGTGTGAACCATCGATGTTTACAGCAATATCACAGAATACGATGATGATGGTAGAAAGAACTATGGGCGTCATGTGGCAAATATTACATGCATATCGGACAATGAGTTGTCAATCTGTATGAAAAGATTTCCAATACAACCATATTATTGAGAAGGAATGTTTACATGCTAACTCTCGTACTAGTATTACAGGGTTCTTGTGGCGTTCACCTTAGACACACATCTTTTTAACGATGTTTAAAAAAAGACAGAACCAATTTAATGTCATATTTCCCTATTTTTTAAATATAACTAAAAGTCTTTTATCTGACAAGAATACCCCTATTTAGCGAACAAGTAATTTATTCTTTTTTCTGTTATTGAATACCAAGAAAGAAAATAAATCCCGAAATTAATTTGAAACTTTGATACTCAAAAGTTTCCCAGCAAAATATTCACATTCCCTGGGGATAATTAGTGTTCGTCCAGTGGCATATATAACAATTACATCCTTTGTTCGAGAACAATCTTATTGAAATATAAATCTGTGATTTTACTAGGTCCACAGCTTCAATGAACCAAAGCAAAAGTTATACATCGACCTGTATTTAAATCAAATTGGTTCTCTTCTTCTTCTGGTATACAATAGTCTATCGACATTCAATGATTACATACTGTTGGCATACGTGGACTAGTCTATTTACAACACTTTTACCCCTATTTATTCAAAATATATGTTTTTTTCTTATGTTCAATGTATACATGTATATATTTTAAATTGCGCTATAGTTCCGTAACTTTCTATCCAGTCGTATAAACGAATCGTCGGCAAGTGCGTACATTTTTTTAAATCAATATTTCTGGTCTGTTCCAATCTGTCCTTCACTATTGACAATGACTATATATTACATTTTCCCAAATTCACCCTTGGAAAAAATATTTAAATAGATTTTAATTTCATCAAATCTTATTTTTTGGGTATTATTTATATGTTTATGAATTATATTCTTTACACCAGAAATGTTATTTATAAACAAGCGTATGAGTTTAGTAATGACAAGTAAGACAGAGTTGTATATTATTCATCTGATAGTTCAAAATGGAAAGTTATAAGTTATAAGTTATCAGCCGTGTACACTGATCAATACCTGCAGAAGTGAAACGATGCATGAACTTGCAAGCCCGACAGGAAATCGCTTGAATACCTGGAAGTGTCACTTCACACCCCTCACAATACCTTTGGAAGTAATACCTTTAGCCATGCTGGTGATCAGATGAGGGAAGATCAAAATATATTTGTTTATTACTTTAAAGAATTATGAGTAATTAGATTTTCGAAAACAATTTTCACGGAACACTTATTTATGATTTCAACTTTGACTTTTCACCTAATTCCAATATCAACAGTTTAAAAACAACAGACCATGGTAATTTAAAAAAAGTAAGAATATTTTTCGTATCAAGTTAGTTAGTCGGATAAAACAACCGTACGATTGACAAGATATCGACACGCAATTAAGACTACATCGGTTACTGTAGTTTTGTTTCTTTGTGGTCTATAGACATATCGTTTTTATTAATCGGGAAAGAAGACAAAATGGCGGATCGCAGAGAATTGATACTCTAAATTTAAAATCGATGGTGATCGCTTATCTAGCGGAATGAAACTTTAATATCTATGAATTTGAGCATTTTTATACAGAATGAACATAATATCAATTTTTGATTTTTTAGCGAAGTTTCCCTTTAACTTAAACTAAAGTTATAGTGCGAAAACCAAGAAAATGCTTATTTGGGCCCTTTTTGGCCCCTAATTCCTAAAATGTTGGGACCAACCTTCCTTTTGTGGTCATAAACCTTGTGTTAAAATTTCATAGATTTCCATTCATTTTTACTAAAGTTAGAGTGCGAAAACTAAAAGTATTCGGACGACGACGACGACGACGACGCCAACGTGATAGCAATATACGACGAAAATTTTTTCAAATTTTGCGGTCGTATAAAAACAAACAGAATACAAATCTAATGAGTGTACAGGCCTATCAGATGGTGCCTCATGATTAGAGTCTGATGAGACTAGCTTTGATGGAAACTAGAACCTAATTCCTGTGATATGACTAGTTTCACAGTTGTACTTGACTCATATTTTTTTAAAATTACATCAAATTCTGTTATATTGTTTAAATTCGTTTTGTTCCTTTAATCAACTTAAAATGTAAAAAAGGTTATTTTTAATAGAAAATTTTTGGACAAGTAACAATTTCATTCGGACAAGTAAATTTTGGTATGTGCTTGTCCTACAGGACAAGTTGAAAAAAAAGTTATTGTAGAGGCCTGTTAATTTTTCTGACTTGGCTAATTAATGTTTACAAAAGGTGTTAAAAGTTGTGATGACAAGTAATCCACTTATCGCCATCAGATGGGTCACTAATCTGTAAATTTTAAACCTCATAATTGACTATCATAATAATCTATTCCAGTTAAATCAGTCAGTCAGCGTTTCATTTTCAACATTTTTAAAACATTTATTAGGCCAAAATAAATAAATAGTGTGTTTCCTATTTCACCATAAAATAATATAGGTAGGGTAGGTAGGTAGGTAATACATTTTATTTTATGAAAACTTTTTATTTTTTTCTATTAATAACGATAGAAAAAAATTCCTAATGAAATCATTTGATGTGCCTGCATGCTTCTTTGAAATATAGAATACCGTAGATACTTGCTTATAAGTCGGAAGTTTGGGAGTAAAATTCAGAATCCAGAGAGGGGTACCGACTTATAAGCGAGATCCAGCGACCAGAGGAAAATACAAGCTCGAGAAAAATGGTCAGAAAGGAGTGAATTTCCTGGTCAAAACTACATGCTACTTACTAGGTGATTGCCAAACCTACATAAATCCCTAAATTAAAAGTTTTTGTTGAAAACAAATGACTACAATACTGTCTATGTTTTATTTGTTCTCTGTTAACCTTTTTCTGTCAATTTGTTTTTGTGTTTAGATATGATCTTTCTAATTTAATTGCCAAATTAGTTTTTACCCCAATTTCACGGTCTACTGAACATAGAAAATGATAATGCAAGTGGGGCATCCATGTACTACAGTGATATTGTTTGCCTCAAATTACAGCCGAAATTCGGCCTTTTCCCCTAGAGAAAATTCCCAATTACTAAAAAAAATGGCTTAAAATTCCTCCCAAAAAGTTTCAAATTTTCCCCAAACAGTGATGGCATTGGTGTAATGTTTGTAAATATCGTATTCATGCTATTATTTTGATATTAGAAAGCACTTTTGAGATCCAGTTTTCTGTTCAGAATCATCATGATGTTTGTAACACATGTAGTTTTCAATGCATAAAGTACCATCATTGCTTCTGTTTCTTTCCCCTCTCCGAAAAGTACCTTTCAGGTTGAAAATGTCTGACAACCAAAATATACGGCCAAAATATACATGAAAAAACAGTGCAAAAAAGACAGCAAAGGTCAGCAAAAAATTGGAGATGTGTTTAGAATAAAATATACAAATTTCCCAATTTCAATAAAAAATATGCATTTTTCCCAATAAAAAACGGTAGAGGTAGTTTTGAAAAAAGACAACAATATCACTGTACTATGGACACATTCTTGTTATTTTTGGTTCTTGGCTCTTTCTTTTGGGTTTATGCACAAACCATTTTTATATTTTTGTCAATAAAATGTTTAGGGTCGGCGTCAGAAACGGAGGTACGGTCAGGAAACTGGAAACACACTATTTATTTATTTTGGCCTTAGATTCATAAAATATCCTGGATTTTTACCACACTTGGACAGAAGCTTCTTACAATCAAGAGAGTGTATCGAGAGGAATATTTCTATTAATTTTTTCCTCATTTTTGTTGAGCCTGCGATTAACAGCAAAAGTAGGCAACACTATAACTAGGTTCCGCGGAACCCTTACAATTTTTTTTATATATTTCCCCTTCAAAAAACTCTTTAAAATCTTGTCACAAGTGGTGGATATTTTACACTGGACCTGTATTAAAAACTTTAGTGAATTTATGTTGGTGGGGCCATGGAAAAATAATTCATGGTTTCCCCTAACCCGACCCGGTCATTTAATTTTTCTGGAAAAAACAACAAAAAGTGTTGGAAATATGCAAGATTAAAGTTCCGCTGTAAAAACAAAACATATAGATATAAAATTAGGCATGGTTACAAAAAAAAAAAAAAAAGCCTGCCGGGTCTTAAAAATTTTCCCATGTTAGGGGAAACCAACAATTAATTTTCCATGGCCATTCCCGGTCATTACAAGTGTTATTCGGATAATAACAGTGTTATTTGGTCATTCGAGGTACCGCGTCAAACAACAATCACTTTTCCATTGTGGCAGATATTTTGTATTATGACGTCAAAATTTTACCTGAACCTGTGTGATGTCCAGTTATGGCAGACAAATAGTGATAAGGTGTATCAAATCACTGTTACATAAGCACAATTACAATTTCTTTTGAATCATTCTTTGATATGAAAAAAACTTTTTCTTTTTAAAAAGATTTAGCAGTTAAAATGTGTTTGAATTAAGAAAGATAATATAATTGATAAGAACATCTTCCCCTTTCAAAATATCCCCTTTTCTACATAATGAGAAGACAGAAAATAAGAATTTGGAATTAAGTGAGTTTAAGATCTTGTCTTGATTAAATATTTGAAGACAGATGATAGGATGACACTCAACTGTGAACTGAATATCTAGTGAAATATCATGTTATTACAGCAATGTTTAGAGTTTTAAGTATGAAGAGTATAAATCTTAACATTAGAAAAGAGTATTGACAGTCTATAATTGTCACACCTTCATTGAAACATTCCAGAACTAAAGGGAAAATTGGTTTTCTGTTTCACAGCTGACAAATTTTCTCGAAAATCCAAGCAAGATGGCTTCCGATTTATCCAAACTACATTTGTTACGTCTTTTCTGATTGGTTAATGAATTAAAAAAAATATAAAACTTTTTAATTTTAAGATATTTACCATTTTTGTTAATATTGTTATTAGTGAAATAATTGAAAAACAATTAAAAATATTTTTTTTATTACATTTTTCTTTTAAAAGAAGTAAATATTTACTGTGCAGCGTCAACATGGCTGCGTCCATAAGTAGACAAAAATAATTTTGACCTATTTACCTTTCAGCAAACTTTCATTCTTTATGCTACACAAATCCTTGATTTAAGTTTGATAAACTTTTTCAAGAATCTTCCATCTATTTGCTAAAAACTAGTTTGTCATAAAGGTGACACCTATGTGGAGAAATACAGCCACCTTTTTATTCAAACAAACTGAGACTACTACATGTTTAGTCTCAGAAACAAATAAAATACCAAAACTAGTGTTCAGATCCTATGTTTTCCTACTTCATAATATGTGGCAGGCATTAGGGAGGAATCCGGGTCCGTCCGCCCTGATTCTGGTTCGCCCTAGTTTCTGTTCGTCCTAATACCTGTTCGCCCCGAGGCCGTTCGCCCTGATTTTATTTTTTAGTATAGTGTTGCGTTGTGTGTATATAATTGAATGTGTTGAAGTCGGTCTACAATTTGGCCGAATATTAACGATGTACAGGGCCGTAACTAACCTATGAGGCAGGGAATTTTCTGCACCATTTTTTTTTAAAGTAATAAAATGAAATATTGACAATATGTACAAGAAGAACTTGAATTTATATCATAAACAACACAAACCCCTGCCTTCCCTGAATTCGAACCCTAGTTACGGCCCTGATGTATCATGTTGTTTATAGCTAGCTGCTACTAGGTTATAAGTTTCTGTACATTTCAGGACTACAAGATATTCTGACTTCAAGGTATTGGCAGTGGCGGATCCAGAACTTTTCATAAAAGGGGGGGGGGGGGGGCGCTGACTGACCTAAGAGGGGGCCCTCTCCAGTCATGCAATTTTTCCTGGGTCCCCCTGGATCCG
Organism: Mytilus edulis; assembly: GCA_019925275.1. NCBI lineage: Eukaryota > Metazoa > Mollusca > Bivalvia > Mytilida > Mytilidae > Mytilus > Mytilus edulis. Next base: position 88,095,293 of record CM034356.1, on the reverse strand, counting down.
CCTATGATTGAGGACTAAGTTTGTATCCTATTGTATTACATTACTAGGAAATTTAAGTAATTATAAAATAAAGTGTAACAATGCAGCCAAGAATTTTATTTAATTAATATAAATTTGGCAAATATTCTGTATTTAACTTTTAATAGATATATATAAATTTCAATAAATTTCAATATATATATATTTATATATCGTTCATTAATGTAACATATACATATCATAAATGAATATAGGGCGAACGAACCCAGGGCGAATGAACTATCAGGGCGAACAAACTCAGTGCGAACGAACCTAGGGCGAACATGTAATCAGGGCGAACGATCCCAATACCATTAGGGAGCTACCATTTGATTTTTCGGGGGGGGGGGGCTAGGATTTGAAAAAAATAGGCAGGACAGGAATTTTGAGAAGAAAAAAAAAGGCAGGATGAGACACTTGCAAAAAAAAAGTCAGGATGACAATTTAGGTAAAAAAAAGTCAGGATAAACTAAAAAAAAGAAGAAGGCAGGACCGAATAGAGTGAAAAATAAAAAGGCAGGACAGAGATACAACTAAAAAAAATGCAGTACAAAATTTTTCATCCTAGCCCCCCCCCCCCCCCCCCATAAGAATCAAATGGTAGCTCCCTTACCTGTGAAAGAAGATGAAGTCTGTATGAATTATTTTTTTAGCTCATCTGGCCCAAGGGCCAAGTGAACTTTTCCCATCACTCGTCCGTCGTCGTTAACTTTTACAAAAAATTTCTCCTCTGAAACTACTGGGCCAAATTTAACCAAACTTGGCCACAATCATTACTAGGGTATCTAGTTAAAAAACTGTGTCCTGTGAACCAGCCAACCAACCAAGATGGCCGCCACAGCTAAAAAAAAACATACATGTAGTGGTAAAATGTAGATTTTGGCTTATCACTCTGAAACCAAAGCATTTAGAGCAAATCTGACATGGGGTTAAAATGTTGATCAGGTCAAGATCTATCTGCCCTGAAATTTTCAGACGAATCAGACAACTGGGTAATAGTTGTTGGGTTGCTGCCCCTGAATTGGTAATTTTAAGGAAATTGTGCCATTTTTGGTTATTATCTTGAATACTATTATAGATAGAGATAAACTGTAAACAGCTATAATGTTCAGCAAAGTAAGATCGACAAATAAGTCAACATGACCAAAATGGTCAGTTGACCCCTTAAGGAGATATTGCCCTTTATAGTCATTTTTTTACCAATTTTTCGTAACTTTTTGTTATCTTTTACAAAATATCTTCTCTGAAACTACTGGGTCAAATTTAACCAAACTTAGCCACAATCATTGTTAGGGTATCTAGTTTTAAAAATGTGTGAGGTGACCCAGCCAACCAATCAAGATGGCTGCCATGGCTAAAAATACATTTAAAACAGGGGGGTAAAATGTAGGTTATGGCTTATAACCCTGAAACCAAAGCATTAAGAGAAAATATGACAAGGGGTTAAATTGTTGATCAAGTCAATATCTACCTGCCCTGAAATTGTCAGATGAATTGGGCATCTGGTTGTTGGGTTGCTGCTCCCCAATTGGTAATTTTTAAAGAAATTTTGCCGTTTTTGGTTATTATCTACAATACTATTATAGATAGAGATAAACTGTAAACATCAATAAAGTTCAGCAAAGTAAGACCTAAAAATAAGTCAACATGACCAAAATGGTCAGTTGATCCCTTAAGGAGTTATTGCCCTTTATAGTCAATTTTTAACAATTTTCGTTAATTTGTAAATTTTTGTAAATTTTTACAAAATATTTTCCTCTGTTTCTAATGGGCCAAGTTCATTGTAGATAGAAATAATTGTAAGTAGCAAGAACGTTCAGTAAAGTAAGAACTTCAAACACATCACCATCACCAAAACACAATTTTGTCATGAATCCATCTGTGTCCTTTGTTTAATATGCACAAACACCAAGGTGAGTGACACAGGCTCTTTAGAGCCTCTAGTTTAAATGTATCTATGTTTCAACCATTATTTTCAAAGATGAATCTTATACATATGTATAAAAGAATATAAAATCAAGCATACGAAGGTAAAAAATTAAGTTGAACTATTACAGGTACATCTTAAGATTCTCAACATGGTTACATTGTATTTGATTGGCGTTTGGGTAAAAGTTTTGCATATTTTTTTTATAGTTTCATCAAAAATGAATACATTAATGGTTGTTGCAAAATGCATGGAAAGAAGAGGAGTCTTCCCGCTGATGGTTATCCAGAAAAGGTTCAAGGGTAATAAACAGAAACTGAAAATGAAAACAGATGACTCTGGTTCAAAGACAGGGATCGTTCAGGATCTCAAAAAGTTCTGTTTCCAGAGATTAGCCTGGTTCCAAACATTCAAGGATCTACTACCACTGTTGCAAGTAAAGGAAAAGTAAAAAAGAAGAACAGTAGGTTTTAAAGTTTATTGAGTGGGTTTCATAATATCATGAATATGATACGTTAATTTCTCTTTGTCACAGTAAATTAATAAATTTAAGATTTGGGTGGAAAATATGACAATCATACTGGTAAGCACTTTATATGCTTGCAAGCTTCAAAATCAATTAACTGACTGTTTTATTTTTTTGCTTTCCAAAGAACAAACTTAATTAACTGACTGTTTATTACTTTTGCTTTCCAAAGAACAAACTTAGTATTATTACCCATTTGTATTTTTTAAGTTGCTAATTTTAAGTATTGCAGCTCCAGTATAAAGAAAATTTTCTTTTTCAGACCAACTATAGTACAAAATTATTATGGTGACAAGCCATTAGATGATGTTTGGATAAGTACACACTATCCAGTACCTGAATATCCATTAGCGGAGATAATCAAAAGACATAAGGAATATGCACAACCTGCTATGTTTAACCAGCTGGATTCCAGAATCTATGCTGATATGGAAATTAGTCTCAGAACAAGTAAAAAGGTAAATATTGCATATTATATCAAAATACATATTCCCCATTTCCATACCCAATTTTAAATTGGCATGATTAATTTCAAATGAATGTAGTCCATGTGTATGCTGAAATGTACATGCTTGCTTTTTTCTTGGCATTAACATTTTTTATATACACATGTATGTAATGCAATTATAATACCTAACAATATATTGAAGTTTTCTGTGAACTCCTTTTTAGTAACTTGTTTTACGAAGCAAATATGTTTTTTACCTCCACCTGTGTCAGTCAGTCATTTATTTCTCAGAAATTTTTAGCCAGTTGTGACTATTAAAATTTTTACCTTACCTGGAATTTAAAATAGACTCAGGGCATTTTATAGCTGATTACATGTATGTGGTATGGGTTTTGCTCATTGATAAAGGCCATAAGGTGACCTATTATATAGTTGTTTACTTCTATATCATTTGGTATCTTGTGAAGAGTTGTCTACTGCAAATCTCCTTTTATCCATGGCCATGCTATCTGTAACATAGCAAAAAGTAAGAACACAGTATTCAATGGTTCTGTAAGATAATGTATGCTAACTTTTTTCTGTCACCATGAAAAAGTTCAGTAGTTTGTTATGAATTGGTTTTAATTTAGATGTAAAGAAATATCCGAACAAGTTTGTGTTTTGTTGTGTTGTAATGTCATTACAGATTACTAGTATTTGTGTTTTTACAATATTTAAAGGATTTTTTATGCACTACCATTTAAAATAGTTTTGAATTTTCTACAAACATTAATGATTGTGTTGTACCACTACATCTCAATTTTATTTCTTTTCAGACCAAGTTTATATCCCCTTTTAAATCTACTCTAGTGCCACCACACCTGTTTGACATAGGCGTAAAGAAGAAGATTATTGTTGTTTGTAATGTAAGATTTTATATCATTAATTTTATAAGAAGTATTCAGATTTTTCCCATTTATAAAGGGACATAATTAGAAAACAGTGAAAGGGATTCTACCTAAATTCAAATTTGATCTGTGTTTAGTGTTAATAAACATTGTGTATACCTTTCATAATATTTGGTTGAGGCAAACTAAAGTTAAGAGAACTGAAACCTTTCTTGTGACCTACAGACAAACATACAGATGGACACACAGACAGAAAAAAAAGACAATTACAAGGGTAAACCTAGGCTACCAGCAGGGTGTGATTGTTGTCTGTCACAGTTTTATCTGATAGAAAAGAAAAATACTATATTTAAGATTTTTTTTAAAAGTTAGTATTTAGGTAAATACAAAATATGAAAATGCTGAAAAAAACAGTTCAAATAATTAAATAGTTTCTGGAAAATCCTAATTTTGAAATCAAACTTGTGACCAACAAACCCTGTCATTGACATTTCACTGGCTAATTTATAGAAGAAAACATAATTAGATTTAGAAGAGTAGAAGTCCAAAATGGTTATATTACTGTTATTGCACAAAAGTGTCTTACTGAAAATGAGGTTTCTGATAAAACTAAAACTGGTTCTTTATCTTCTCAATAATATACAAACAAACTTTTTATTTCAGGAAAAAGACCACATAAATCTTGCTCTGAAACTTGGAGCTTATCAAGCTGGGGGAGATGATATAGTGAAAATGGTAAGTTATATAGTTTATAATAAAAGTTTTCATCTTTTAAATTTCTTTTTATTTGACTCTGTATACATGTTAAATGTAGAGGACTTCACTCATTTTCCAAATTTTGATTCGTTTCATAAAATGTGCTGCTAGCTTTTAACATTATAAACAGAAAGCTGATGCAAGAGGTTATTTCATGAATTTGTTTTCACTTGTCATTGCTAGCATAATTGAAAATATTTAAATAAAAAATATGTATGAAATCTTTTTAATATCCACAACCCCTATATTGGTTCTTGAATTACTTTTGTGGTAACATGAAATTTGTAAAGAAAAAATATCATTCTGCATTTAATTTGTATTCTGCTTCAGCTACTACGAGGTACCATAAAAAGATCTGATTTTGACTATCTATTGTCTGTGCCAGGGTATGAAAAGGAATGGAATCAATTACAAGGCTCGTTTGGGAATGCTGCTCCATCAATCAGCAGAGGTACTGTATACACACATCAATATTGTGCATTTAGATTTTTTTATTTTGGGCCCTGTTTTCAAACAAGTCCCTATAAAGGTTTTAAAATTTGAAGGGTCCAAAATAATCAAACAGTATCTTATAGAACCACTGAATACTTATAACAATTAATTTTTTGTGTTTTTACTTTCTGCCATGCTAAAGATTGAATAGCATGGATAAAAGGAGATTTGTGGTAGACAAATCTATACATGCTACCATATGATATAGAAGTTAACAACTATAGGTCAGTGTATGACCTTTAACAATGAGCAAAACCCATACCACATAGTCAGATTTAAAAAGCCCTGCAGCTGTTTTAAATTCTAAACAAGACAATTTATGATGATGAAGGCAACATTTTAACAGTTACAAATGGCCAAAAATAAAGGAAAAATATTATTTTTGTAGATATTTAATTTCATGGTTATGCAAAAGTATGTATACAAGTCTATAGAAAATTTATAATTCGTTGAATAATGATGACCCCAAAGTACTGTCAAATAATAGTTTTGATTATACCACAATATATCTTTAGTTATGTAGATAAATTTGTTTTACCAGTTGTTTAATTGTATTTTAGGCACAATAAGTAAAGATATAGAACAGATGGTCAAGTTATATTTACATGGACTTACCTATGAAACGGTCAAGACTTCACAATCTCTGGCAAAAGTACAAGTTCCATTTGGTCAGGTAAACAATAGTGGAATCTGTAAATATGGTACAGGAGTAACAGGACCATATCCAGGATGTGTTTAAGGGTGGTTATTTCAGGTTATGAGGCTTTGACTTAATTTTTAAATCTGAATCTCAAGTTTAATAGTCTTCACTTTCACAGGGGTTTGTCCAAATCAGGGTTGGTTGCACTGTCATGAAATTGTTTCAGTTATACCTGTTATGGTCTAAAGGATAGTTACTCGACATCGCATTTCATTCAATTTTATTGTTTCTTGTCGCATGCTGACACTTTATTAAAATAGATAATCAATATCAAATCAAAATATTTTATCAGAGGACATTTTTTTAATTCAAAATTATTCACATAAAGGCATGTGTTATTTACAGTAGTATTGTTTAGAAATTAAGGTCCAAACTCCAAAAACAAAGAAATCTGTAGATCTTTTAAGGTCAATTTTTGTCAAACAATACCTCAAGTATTTATACAGTATTGGCATTCAATGATTGTTTATGAAGGTAAATCTATGAAAGCACTATGGTTGTGTCAAATTTTTAAATTGTTATAGTTCTATACATAACATGCATACTAGAAGTTTCAGAAATAATATAATTTTTTTTTTTCAGTTGGCTATGACAAATGAGCAGTTGACAGAAAATTTCCTTTTTCTGGTTGATGATATAAATAAGAGGAAACCATCAGGTGCTTCAGGTATTTATTATTTATTTTAAAACTTTTTGAAGTGAAATACACAAATCTCTAGTTGCTTCTTATCTTGCATGGTGTAATATAATAGAGTGTACATAATGAGCATTTATCCAGATGACATACTGTAGAAACATTAATTTTTGAGGGGTTCAAATTTTGTGGTTTTTGTCGAGCCTGCGACGTTTGTCGCAGAAAGCTCGACATCGGGATAGTGATCCGGCAGTGGCGGCGATGTTAGCTAACTTCTTTTAAGCTTTATATTTTAGAAGGTGGAAGACCTGGATGCTTCATACTTTGTATATGGATGCCTCATGTTACGAAGTTTCTGTCAGTCACATGTCCAATGTCCTTGACCTCATTTTCATGGTTCAGTGACTACTTGAAAAAAAAGTTCAAATTTTTTGTAGTGTTAAATTCTCTCTTATTATAAGTAATAGGATAACTATATTTGGTATGCACATACCTTGCAGGGTCCTCATGCCCATCAGACAGTTTTCACTTGACCTCAACCTCATTTCATGGATCAGTGAACAAGGTTAAGTTTTGGTGGTCAAGTCCATATCTCAGATACTATAAGCAATAGGTCTAGTATATTCAGTGTATGGAAGCACTGTAAGGTGTACATGTCCAACTGGCAGGTGTCATCTGACCTTGACCTCATTTTCATTGTTCAGTGGTTATAGTTAAGTTTTTGTGTTTTGGTCTGGTTTTTTTTATACTGTATGCAATAGGTCTACTATATTTGGTGTATGGAATGATTGTAAGGTGTACATGTCTAGCTGGCAGGTGTCATCTGACCTTGACCTCATTTTCATGGGTCAGTGGTCAAATTTAAGTTTTTGAGTTTTGGTCTTTTTTTCTAATACTATATGCAATAGGTCAACTATATTTGGTGAATGGAAATATTTTATAATCTATATGTCAGTCGTGCAGGTTTTATTTGACCATGACCTCATTTTCACGGTTCATTGCTTAGTGTTAAGATTTTGTGTTTTGGTCTGTTTTTCTTAAACTATAAGCAATAGGTCAACTATGTTTGTTTTATGGAAGAATTGTTAGCTGTACATGCCTGTCTGGCAGGGTTTATCTGACCTTGACCTCATTTTCATGGTTAATAGGTCAGTGTTTGGTTTTCTTGGTTTATGTTAGGTTTATGTGACAGTTGTAATAAAGCTTTATATTTAGGACTATCAACATAATATCAATTAGTTAAGAAGGCGAGACATTTCAGTGTGTGCACTCTTGTTTCTCTATATAAGATTTCATTTTCGTGATTTCCAGTAAATGAAAGTGATATTATATGTAGCTAAATTTTAGTGGAGGTTTTAATTTCATGGATATATTCTTTCCACAAAATAAACGAAACTTAATCCTCCACGAAAATTTCTGCTTTTACAGTATACAGTCTGTCAAAATTTCTAGCTTTTTGCAAGATTATGAATATTTATTATTTATTTTTTCTCCACAGGTAAATTCATCTCATACATGACCATAGTAGCACCACCTTCACCTGAACGTTTTATTCTAAACCTTGATGAATATTCAATAGTGAAAAAGAAAATAAAGAAGGAATCACCTATAGACCCCCTACCAGTAGATGATGAGAAAGTTATGCAGACGGCATTATGAAAATTATGAGAGATTGTGTATAAATAAACTTGGAGAAAATCTTTATAGATTATGACAATATTACTGTGATATGGATCGAGTGATTGAAATGTTCCGTAAATTTTTAAACTTAGAATTTTTGATTTACATATAGGGTATTTAGAAATTCAAAAGAAAATACTTTAGTTCAATAATAGAAATGTTCAACTATTTCCTTACACATAGAAAATGAATATGTATTTTTCAATTTACTGTCAAAAGTCTGTCACACATATATGGTTTTTTAAATATTCAGTTCTGAAATAAGAAACCAACTGCGAGATCTTTTTGAGTGTATATGACAATTTTAGTTATAGTTGATAATGATTGTAATGGAGATTTAAATTTCAGTTTTATGAATGTTTGTTGATGAATGGTGTTGATATGTTTGCTATTAAAAGATAACTTGAATGTTTTTTTATTGATTGTTATATATAGATGAATTTACATGTTTAAACATGGGTCTCTAGGTAAAAAAAATTATTCATGTTTGATCAAATTGGAAAGTAATTTGAATCCAAAAATAATTTTCTGTTTGTTATACTTTAGTCATAATTTCTAGACTATTGCTTTTGAATAAGAAATATTTGATTGTATATTTTAATTGGTATGGCTATACTAACCAGATCAATGACCAAAGATGTGAATGAACTAGTACAATTACATATATCACCTATTTAATGAAACAGATGCTTTGCCTTTGTAATGATTTAGTTGAAGAGGGTACACTGAAATCTCTCAAGGTCAAATAAATCCTGTAAGACAGAAATGTACACATTACAACTATTTATACACCAAATATATACCAGGTAGTCGACCTATTGCTTAAAGTAATCGACAAAACAAACCAAAACACAAAACTGAACATTAACCAATAAACCATGAAAATGTGGTAAAGATCAGATGAAACCTACCAGACTGACATATACGTACCCCTTACAATCATTCCATAAACCAAATATAGTTGACCTACTGCCTATAGTATTCAAGAATCCAACCTAGTCACATATCTTTAACCTTGATCACTGATCCATAAAATGAGATCAAGGTCAGGTGAATCCTGTCTGAAGAAGATGTTGACGTTGCAAGAAATTCATATACCAAATATAGTTATCCTATTACTCATAATATGTGAGAAATTCACATGACAAAAATGTACAACTTTTTTTAAAGCAGTTTATGAATTATAATAAACTGTTATCATAGAGATATGTCTCGCCTTTTAGTAATTTTGATTATGCAAATATTGAAATCCAAATAGCAATACTCTAACATCTTACACAAGTTATGCAAATATTCAAAGTCAATGAACCATGAAAGAGTTATATGGCTAAACAATGTCCATGTAAATGAAATGTGCCAATGCTGAATATAACTGCATACCAAATACCATTAACTTATTATAAGTCGTTCCCAAATCTAAATACAAACATCAACTTGTAAACTATGTAAAAGTTTCAAAAGCAATGAACCATAAAGAGGGGGTGGGGCTATATAATCTCCATGGAAAAAATACTTGCAAATGCCAATAAATTTGCATACCAAATATCATTGACTTATCATAAGCAGTTCATCTTAAACTGATCTAATCACAAACTAATACATGTAAACTAAGATAACATAAAGTTTCAAAGTCATTAGACTGTGACTGAGGGACAAGGCCAAATATTCTCCATGGAAATGAGATGTGTCAATGCTTATACAACTGAATACTAATTAACATTGGCCTACCACTAATGGTTCCCCTTGAACTGACCTAATCACAAACTAATACATAACTTAGAAAAAATTTAAAAGTTAATAGACCATGATTAAGGGGGTGGAGCCAAATTAACTCCATGGAAACGAGATATGCCAATGCTTATACAACTGCATACCAAATATCATTGACCTACCACTTGTGGTTCCCCATAAACTGACCTAATCACAAACTAATACATGTAAAAAAGCAAAAGTTTCGAAGTCAATAGACCATGACTGAGGGGCAGGGTCAAATAATCTCCATGGAAATGAGATGTGCCAATGCTTATACAACTGCATACCAAATATGATTGACCTACCACTTACAAAAATGACGTCAAGGACAATGGACAAATGACAAATAGAAGAAACTATGAACATAAATTAACTGCATACAAGGTATAAAGCATCAAAGTCTTTAACCTTCTGAAATATAAACTTTATACAAATAATTTATATTGACACAAAGCAAATGAAACAATGGTTTGGAACATAATCAACCTTGCTGTACTCTCATATCGACTGATTATTCATGTATTTTTTCTGCACTTGACATCCTGAGTTTGACTCTGATCATTTTTATTCTTTTTAATTCTCAGATTCAATTGACACAAATGGAACAAATCTTAGCAAAAAGTGTTTCTTATTTCCCCTTTCCAGATTTGTATTGACAGGTAACAGTTTCTGGGATTAAAATGCCACTTTATCTGTTCATGCAAACAAACTACTTTCAAATAAGACCTTATAAGTCTTCTTTTGGACAGGTCACAAATAAAAAATCACTTGAACTTTGCAACATAACAAATAACTTAAACAATGAAATGCAAGTCAAGACAAATTTCCACTGTTAATGTTTGCTACAATAACCATTCCGGGTTAGATTGCCACGAGATATGATCTTTTCCAAGTCTATTTTTTGGTGACACTATTATCAACCACTGAATTTCTGCCAAATTGCAATGCAGGTGACTTAGAAAATATGATGAAAGCAGTCTGTACATACAGGGGGTAGGGCTGTCTTGGATGTTCAGACAGAAAAGTCAAAGTTTCTAGTCAAGATCTTTTGAACTCAACATAATGTTTTAACCAATCATAGCTTGATAATGGGCAATGGCTTAAAAAGATCCATTGTTTTTTGGGACAAGTTCAAGTTTAAGGTTGTAGCAGCTGGATAAAATGAAATTTGGTGGGTATCATTTGAAACATGAAAATCTTTGTGAAACCAGGATCATGCCCAACAGGATAAGAAAGACACCTATTGATTTGTTAGTATTGTTTAATTTCCTTACTCTGAGCCCAAACACATTGACACGTCAACTATAAAGACTGGCTGAGGAAAACAACAAATTTACTGATAATACCTTTTATTATAAAAAAAAATGAGGATTGAGGAGTAAACTTTCAGTAAGCTTTATGATAATATGGTGGTTACTTTCACAGTACATGTTATTCTAGGTGTGCATAACTCACTACAAAATTGTGCAAATAAAACTGTCAGATAAACATTTTCTAAATGAATATATATAAATTTTTTACTAACATTCTTAAAAATAAAGTAATGCAAATTCTACATATATTGTGCAAGCAATTCCCTACACTAATACACCACACATTTTTCAATGATATGTGAAACTGGCCTCATTGGAAAAAGGATCTTATATTTAGTCATATTGTGATTACAATGAAGCTAAATTGACAAAAAAAGTATAACTTCATTATAGCAAACTGTGTACCTTATTTTGATAAGTTTTAACAAATTCATTCTAACATAAAAAGTATTTTTAAAATTATATCAGTCAAGAACCCAAGTAACAAATGGTGAAGTAATCTGACAACAAATTTTTTATAAATCAGAGCTGTTCAAGCAGTCACTTTTTTTAACACCATACTTCATGTTCTTAAAGATAATAAAAAGAATTGCAAGACATAAAAAATTATTACATGTACAAATAATGACCATTCAAGTTTATTGGTTTTTATAGGTATTCCCTGTCACTTTTGTATAAAAAGTGCAGTGCTTGTTTCTAATTACAAGTGAGCCCTTGGATATTAAAATATATATTAAATTGATGGAAATAGAAATATCATATTAATTTCCTAGGTCTTAACCTCTGAACTTAGTATGACAATTTTATCAGTTACTAATGCCCATATTTAGCTCAGACTGTTGGCAGTTTTCCAAAAATGATTATTGTAATGGAGAAAATTGTAAAAAATAAAACCACAGAGACTCTTAGAGATTACTGAATTCATCAAACTAACTTATGTGGAAGGATTGCTATATAAATTCATAAACATTAACAAGATAAGATGTATACCAGTATTAAAATACAACATAAAAATAAAAATTCATCCATAATTTTCATCACCAAATTCATTTAACAAGGCTTGGAATTATATATAATGTATTCCATACTACATATACAGTATTGAACTACACACTTTTAATTGCTGCAAAATGAGTCCAAGTTATATATGTAAAATTACATTCATACAAACTTTCACACTGTAATATATAAATATAAAAACTAAAAACTTGAATCTAATACATGTAGTTTAACATTGAAAAGAAATTATTTTTTGATTTCATTATATTAGTCCAGATTGCGTACAGATCATTTTATGCAAGTTCTGTTTAATATGTTGTATATTTGTTTTTACTGAATAAATTTTACTTTTACTGATTTTAATTGATAGCAAGTATTTTTGGTCAAGTCATACTTTGTACATATAAGTTACTGGTTCCCCTAAATATTCAATTTCTTGTAAATAGGTTTTATGTTTTCTTGTATAATGACAGAAACAAAATAAGTTTTTTGCTGACAAGTAAAAAATAAGCATCTGTTCTATTCACACTCAATTCAAATCAAAGAAACACTTAATTAACAATTTCCAAACAGACACACCCACCTTACAGAATTCATTACTTAAAATAAACATGCACTCTATATACAAAGTTGACTTAAATTCAAATTATACTTGTATCACACTTTGGTCTATCACAACACCAAATAACAAAAATGACATTTAAAAAAGACGATATTTTAACAAAACTTTAACAATCAGAGGCAGATAAGAATTGTAACAAGAAACAATTTTTGACTGATAAAAACAAATAAAATCATAGCAAAAAAACAAATCACTACAAGGCTATATAGTACTCAAGCTTTTTTAGATGTTTCTTTCAACTGGTCAATTAAATTTTAAATTCAATTTAAAACTATTTCAACTATTTTGTTTCATCTAGACCCCATACTTGATTATAACTACAAAAAAATGTTTCCCTCCTGAGTCCTTAAAATCAGTGCAGTAACATTAGGTCCAAACTAAATTGTAAATTACGAGACAACTTCCTGTATCTGACTCTTCTCCCAACTTCATATTTAACAAGTTTTTTTTCTAATTTTTTCGATCAGTTTATATGTCAAATTCTAATTCCAAAATGAGTGTGATGTACAATCTTATTCTAAATAGGGATCACTTATCTAATAGCTCTATCAAAATTTTATTGAAATAACCAATTGACAGATTATATGGATAAGGTAAAAGCATTTTCATTATATGTAAATTATTGAGGCAGAATAATATCAAATGCATTTTGAACTAATAAAGATATATATACATGTATTGTACAGTCCTATAAGATTTTGATTTTTCGTTCTTTTAAAATTACCAGCCTACTGAACATGCTGAAACCTGTTCCAACATTGAATTACAACCAACTTTTAAAAAAGCTGCTTTTGTATACATCACTGAGATGAGATTCATATACATAAAATATACCTTTAATTTTCTCTTTAATAATTATAACTGATTAACTATAAAAAAGTATAGAAAAATTCGACTTTCTTTGGTTTTATTAAATTTATTTAAACAATGGTTTCTATAAACTGGATTCAATACTAAACAAAAAATTATTGCATAAAGAACTAAAACCGTCTCATCATATATTGCCCCCAACAATTGACTACATATTTTTAAAAGCTGCTAAAACCTTGTGTTTATGTAAATGTAAGTCCAGCTTCTTCATAAACTTTGAAGATCTTTTCAACAGAGGTAATAAATGCTGCTGTTCGTAGATCTAAACCAAGATTGTAGGTCATTGCTGTCCTCATGATGTTCTGAAAGAAAAAAATATTTATCAATTTTACGCTTTTAAAATATTTCAAGGAAGCAAACATGAAAATGAAGCATGACATTAACAAAACTTATAAACTCTTAGAAGCTCAAATGGTTTTATGTTATATTGGTAGTATTTGATATGTATTTGATTCACATCTGAACCTTAGGAGAGAATCAGTGTGACCTTATTTAATTAATGCAAAATGTATTGTGCAATATGTTTCATTTACAACTAAAGGTGGATACTGCAGCTGGTAGTTTATCATTTGCTGAGGATACCATCCACCAAGAAGCCGGTACAAATGATACTGTTTATCTCTGCTCATAAATTATGAACTAAGATTGCAACTCCCACATGAAAAGATGACATTTGTTAGTTTTTTGCTGTTTTGTTTAAGCTCTATTGGTTTTTATGACCTTGAATGTTATATATTTTTGATCTTCCAGATTATTTGTCTTAAGCAATCCTGATGAAATTTGCTTAAATTCAGTATCCTACATTCTTTATGCTGACCTGCTTGTTATTTCTGTTAATTTTTTGTTTGTTTAACAACTTACTTGTAACACTGCCAAATCTATTGTCTTGACAATATTTTGAAAATAAACATGAATTTAAGTGTAAAATATAGGTTAAAACAATTAAGTATCAATAACATTTTTTTATGTTTAATTTTCTTAAATATTACAGCATGAGAATGACAACAGCTAATTATTGCTATTCAAATTAAGATATTACAGGTCTTTGAAAAATCATCAGCATGACTAATTTACATTTCTGTTAAGTTGCACTGTCCAGAAATAAATATATCTACAATGCATGCTATAATATATATTTATGACATGTTAAAACACTTTGAACCTATATATCACTTACCCTGGCAGATCTTTCCATTGAGTATTCTAATCCTGAATGTACTATATCCTTTTCAGAAGCACCCTAAAAAGTCAAGTTTTCAAGATAATAAAAGAGTTATCTTTTCAATACTTAAATTCATTTAAAACTGTTAAAATAATGCATGCATCAACTTTTAAATTATTGAACCTTGCTCATGTTGCTGTAAAAAAAATATGGCATCTCTCTATCTTACTGAATCAAATAAAATTTGATAAGAAATATTCCATACCTTATAAAGGTAGCTTTACATTTCGTATGTACTGTTCGTGGTATAATATCCAGGTATTTTTGGAATTATAAACGATTGAAAATATAAAAAGACAATCAACATTATGTACAGATAAGATTGAGATAGTGTTGTTACCCTGTAAATATTATTTTTTTTAAAACCTGTATTGTTTGGTTGCTGTCATAGAAACACAACACATCTCATTTTATTCAAATTAGACTTAAAATAAGCTACACCCAACCCTAAAATTTAGAATTTAATCTATGCAGTAAATATACTCTGTGTATTCTTAGTATCAATGCATCAAAATATTAACTTGAATTAATATTGGTCTGATTCACCATATTTTGTTAAGGCATGAAACAGATATGCTGAATTATATGAGTACTTCCAATCAGACATCACTCTTCACGATGTATTTTGTACTAAATTTATCTTCCAAAACAAGATAACTTACAGATATTCTTTTTTCGAACTCGTCAGATGCCTGGATAGGAATAGTTCCACCTTGTTTACCAAACTTCCTCTCTAGTGATCGCTGTACACTTTCTGTGAAAATAAATCAATTTATTAAAATGAAAAGATACATAAAATGTTACTGTAAATATTATGTTGAACCCTGGAAATTATGGTCTTTTGAGAATAATTAAAATTGAAATGCCAACTGATGGATTTTACTGGGAAAAAAATATTATAATGGTCAATTATGAGGTTTATTATTTAACAGATTAGTGACCCATCCGATTGGGGATAGGCTTATTACCTGTAATCTTTATTGATAACACCTGAGGTTAATGTTAATTAGGTAAGGGTCAGAAACTTGACAGAAAATTGAAGCATGGAGAATTATAGTATTTTCATCAAAATAATATGACAATAAAGGAATGGTGACCTATCGTTGTCATTTGGTCTGTTGTGAAGTGTTGTCTTGTTGGCAATCATACCACATCTTTTTTTTTATATGAACTTCGAAAGAGGACAGTGTGTTTTAAAAAAGGCCAAGGGCATCAGTCGGCGGGGGCTGGTGGACAGCCCTGTGAAAACAATCATGCTGGAACACTGTTATGACTTTTTAGGTGTTTTTTTTTCTCATTTATTGTGAAATTACTAGTAATTAAAAAAATTACATAATTTAATTTAGGTGCTTTAAATGGATTTAACCATATACAAATTAAGCAAGCAGACACTCTTAATATATCAATAAATAGAAACAACCAGACCTGTTAGTGCAAACTGTCACAGACTTAAAGAATTTAAGTTTATCTAGAAACTCCAATTAGATAGACTAAAAGACATATTTTTAAAGGAATTGTACAGCTCCAATAAAGACTGAAGGAATGTACTTATTTTTCTTAATTACTTTTTGTAATATCATCAGCAATGCAGGGTCCAAAAAATGCATCTTGACCAAAGAACTAAATAATCAGATAATAAGATAAAGCTACTGAATTTACAAAAAGATTTTTTAAACAACCAAATCAGTCTGCTTGTAATGATCTGTCAGATGATAAACTAAACGTCATTAAACACTGAATAAATCACGATCTTTTACTTTTCTATGCATAACAGGCAAATAAAGCTTGAGAAAATTTAGTAAGATAAAATATAATCTTACCAAGCAAATAATAATTGGAGTCCTTTTCATATTTAAATGTGAGTCTGCCATAACTGACATGGTTCAAATTCTTGAGCCACTCAAAGTAAGATACAGTGACACCACCAGCATTTATATAGAGATCCTGAAAAATATAATATTTTATTCTGTTAGATTAATTATACGTAGGTCATCTGTAACAGACTCCTGAGATCACCCCCAGTTTTTAGTCAATAGTGGGATTCTTGTTGCTAAGTCTTTATAGTTTCTACGTTGTATTATGTATACTGTTGTTTGTCTGGTTTTTTTTTGTTTTTTTTTAAGCCATGGCGTTGTCAGATTATTTTCGATTTATGAATGTCTCTCAGGTATCTTTCACCCCACTTTTAAAAAGCATCATCCTTGTACTTTCAGGGTATTATACATTATTGCATGTTTCTGAATATGCGTTTGAAAATGATATGACAGTTGAGAAATAAAAAAGTCTTAAATCACATTATGGACAAACAAATTTCCAATACATAAAGAATTGTACCAAATAAAGATCTCCTTTAGAATCTGTCCTGTATTTTTACTTTTCCTATTTCATTAATAAAAACTTACAGGAATAACAAGGATATTTCTTTCATGGAAAATCTTGTCTGCTCCCATTGTAGTGGGTCCATTAGCACCTTCAGCAATTATCTGAGAAAAACAATTAGTTTATGTAATAATATTTCAACACTATTACATTTTGTAATTCCTTCATATCTTAAATACAAGACATACAAAACTTGCCTAAAGCATTTAAGCATAGAGTATTTCACAAAAATACCTGAACTCTGAGAAAAATTCAAACCGATAAGTCCTTAATCAAATGACAAAATCAAAAGCTTAAACATGTCAAACGAATGGATAACAACTGGCATATTCCTGTCTTGGTTTCTATGTAGAAATTGGTGGATTAAACCTGGTTTTATAGCTAGCTTAACCTCTCACTTGTATGACAGTCACATAAAATTCCATTATACTGACAATGGTTTTAAAATTCCATAAACTATTTACTTATCCATAATTCAAATGAGTGATTTCTTCAAAATGTTCCTTACTTAAGCCTGAACCAGATGAGCATGTTCTTCAATAAGTTTTTAGACCCTGATTCATATGAGCATTTTCTCCAATAGGCTACTTACCTTAGCCTAAATAAGTTGAGAGTGTCTTCAATAAGCTACTTACTTTAGCCTGAACCAGATGGGCATTTTCTTTGGTAAGCTGTCTTTCACTAGCGGCAGGAACAAGTATATCACATTTCTCCAGCAATAAGTCACCATCATATTCTTGAGCACCCGGGAACCCTTTAACTGTACCATTTTCCTATATAAGAACAAAAATGTACCACAATAAGAAACCATCAATAATGTGTATATTATTGTACTAGCGCATATTTCAAAATAATGGCCGAACTTAACTAATCTTAATTATTAAACACAGACTAACAACCCCCTTTTCCATATCCAAACAAAATAGCTTAAAGAATAATTGATTCTGTTGCAAAATGGTTTCCATTTTTCATTTTCACTTTGATATTGACAACACATTTTTTTTGTTCTGAAGTTTTTGGTAGTTAAAAACATCAAATACCGTTGTTTTATGTTGAAATGACAATTTTCTTCTAAAATAAGATGACCAATGACTATGTTAAACATGTGGCTGCTGAAATGAATTAAATTACATAGAAAAATGCTTAAGAGGGTCTGAAAGTGACAGTAAGAAGCAGGTTGACTGTATACTTACAATTTTGTAATCTTCTAAATCTCTTGGATTAATACCATCTAGGTTATATATACTGCAATCAATTTCTTTAACTCCTACACATTTAGCACCTGCTCTGTGGAGATATCTCATACTATGAAGTCCTACATTTCCAAATCCCTAAAAAAAAAAAAAAAATATTCTTCACTGCACATTTTCAATAGAGCAGCTTTAATTCATTTGTTAATTTTGTTCTTTTGGGAAAAGGTGGAATATATACAAATATAGATTCTACCACTGTATTGAGTATGATAACATATATATCCATTTACGACTCCATGTGAGACTCGCCTAGGATTTTAAATCTTTAAATTCATCTGTTAATAGTGGATAAATACTGTATTGAAAGAAATCTGGTGTTGGAATCTGTTTCTCTATTGATTTTTAGACAACTTGTAGACAAATTAAATCCTTCTTTCCAAATAATCTGCAAAAAGATGTGTTCTCTCCATGTGACATCTTTTGGCATGGTCACCTTTTTTCATACTACATTTGGGAATTTTAAAGGAGAGCAAGAAAATTTTAAGCCATGTAGAATTGTGACCACTGAGATCAAACATATCACATGTAGATTAAATAAAAATAACCAACAGGTCAATAGAAGTTTAATTTGGATAAGAATCAGAGATTAGATACAGTAAACAACTTACTTTAGCAGATACTTTATTTTTGGGTAAAGCCCTTTCTAGCTTATTCATGACAACTTAATTTCACAATTCTCAAATTTACTTGATGAAGTAAAGTAAGGTTAAATCAAATTGTAACATATTCGTGACGATTAATATTCACAATATTTTCCTACTTGCGGAAGTCACAAAAACTAGTTGGTTTACAGTATAATCATGAGAGGATAAACATAATATATAAGTCTCTTTCCATTTGCAATTTTGTGGCAAATATCAAAGAATTGTAGAAATGATGCTTATCATTGTAATGCAGCTTACCTGTATGATGAAGGTTTTGTCATTGAATCCTGGAGTCAGACCAATCATACTGGTATAACTAGCCTCCATAATAAAGTTCTCAATACCATGGAATACTCCCTGTTAGATGGTATAAATCAAATATTCAGTCTATTCAAATAAACAGTCTTATTGAAAAAAAGTTTAATCCAATGCTCATAAATAGTCTAAAAAATATCTTTTTGGAGAATTTTACATCTGAGTATTCAATTATTTAACCTTATCAAAATTAAGAAAACTTTTAATAAATAAAATAAAATTCTGTTACCAATGATCAATTATAAACATACAGTAAAGATATATAACCTTAAAATTATATTAAATAATTTGATACAATTGCCAATATTTCCATCACCTCTCATTACAATCTGGCTTTTCCATTTTGAAATACACCTTATCACTTATTTTTAATACAACCAATCGCTATTTCTTGCCATCACTAGACATCACAATGGAATACATTTAGTTCCCATAATATCTAAATGTTACAGACTCACAATAGAAGGTTATACAAAGGAAAAACGATTGTTGTATGACCTAAATAGTTCAAGTGCTAAATTGTAATAAGCTGACTACTTTATCTAATATAAAATACGGGCATCTTTTTCATAGTGCTATAAATCTTGAAAAAGAACTTTAGAATTCTAAATTTTGATTGAGATTATTATCATTCATATTTTCATTCAAAGCAAATTAAAAAAGAATAAAAATTGGTGCAGTGCTTAATATACATGGCAATTTTATGAAGAGGCACATTCCTAATAAAAAGTTTTTCACAATCTTGTACATAACACTCTTGAGACGCTGTTGAGACAATTCTACATTTCATCAGTCAATGCAATCCTATACAATGTTCCTAAATGTTAGGAAATTAGTTATAGCACGAGGAATTAGATGAGTCCTTGTAAACTATAATTTGTATTTTATATTATTACCAAAATCAAATAATAATGTGAAATCACAATGCAAAAGAATGAGTCCTCTTCATTTTTAAATTATTTTAATTACATATTAATGAAAGTGCGAAAGAAAACAAGAGCACAGAATGGGGAAAATAAGAGTGAAAAATTTATCCCAAAAACAAAACATTGACAAATGAACAAAGAAAATGAGGTCATGGTTAAATCAAGGATGTTTGCTCTTCTTTTTTTTAAATTTTTTTTGTCAGATATTCAAAATCCTCTAGTTTTAGTACACATCCATAGGGCGCAGCTTTATACAACCGCAGAGGTCGAACCCTGAACAGTTGGGGCAAGTACGGACACAACATTCAAGCTTGATACAGGTCTGAATTTGGATTGTGATTAAATAGTTGACACAGCAAAGGTTTCTGACACAGAATGAATGTGGTCTAATGAAATTAAAAATTATTTTTTTGCTTTTGAGCAAAACACTATGCTGTTGAATATAAATCCCCTAAAAAAGAAATAATTGAAGAAAAATTCTTTTTAATTTCTGAAATCTGAAATGAGAAATTTTTTTATCCCACCCCTCCTCATTTTTTGTCACCTCCCCCAATCCCTTATTCCAAAAATAATCTCAATTCAACAGAGCTCCAGATAAGAATTCACAAATTGGGGTTTTTCCCCCTCCATTTTTTATCTAATTGAGTGAAATAGTTTTTCAATTGCATTATTTATTCCAGTTCACCCCTCAAGCAAATATCAAATTGGGTTTTTAACCAACAAGCTCCTTAATGTAATGGTTTTTTTATTCAAATGAAATATATACTCTTGAACTAAAAATAAACAATGTTTTTGTCAAATTTTATTTACAGAAATCTGGATTTACTTGTCCCTTATTACAACTTTTGGTTTCCGATGCTGACTTCATATAAGTAATTTGGCCTTTCATGTTACAACTGATTTAGTTCTGACGAGTTCTTCTACCCCTTTTATTTTTAAGGCACCTAACATGCATGGACTCGCTCAAGTGACGCTTCCTGACAACACTACCCGAGACTTGTTATCATTATAATCCTCTCAAAAAGAAACTCAAATATGCTTTTATTCAATATGTTAACCTGAAAATTACTTTCGTTTTAATTCAATGCTAAGTGTTATGTTGCATCGAGAGAAGTACAAAAAGAGTTATGACGACATGGCTAATGCTAATTGGATAAAGACAGAGAAGATACAAATGTTTTCATCACCATGTGTACCTTTTTTCAACACTCTATTTTTGGAACGAAAGGACATTTCAGATTTTCAATATTACCAAAATAGATTATGTGACGACAATATAGTACATAAGGATAAATAACACACATGATAGCATCTAAAAGCGTCAAGAACTCATGGTTTTGACAAATTATTGGGTTTTCCTTTGCATGAATTGGGTTTTAGAACGCAGCAATGGGCACTTGCATTGGGTTTTCAATTATTTTTATTGCATGATCACGCAAATACGCAACTTATCTTGAGCTCTCAATTCAAATTTCTAATTCAGGTGGCAACAATAACTACTCATTTAAAATTTACACTGCTTGAAAATTATGTTAAAGGAAATGATAATTGTCATGAGATGTGTAGCTGTAAATTTATTTTTAGAAGTTATTGTTAATTAATATTAATTTTAACCATGACTGTATGTTATTTTATATTTTAATACTTGATGATGTATTTAAATTTTAAATTCCTTTAACATAATTTTTTAAGCAGTGTGAGGGAGGTAATCAGGTAATCAAATATATATATTACAGTATTCTTCAAATTTTAATCAGATTACCTCTCTTGCACTGCTTTTAAATAGTCTAAATTGTCCTTTAACCAGAAAAACCCTTGTTTCCCCTAATTGCTTAATGATTTGAGCCATAACCCCCTATAACCATCCCTTTGTAGTATGGAAACTTGTGGTATAATTTCAGAGAGATTTATACACTTAAACACAGGTTATTGACTGAAAACTACAAAAATGCTTATTTGGGCCCCTTTTTTGACCCCTCACTTATTGAAACACCCCTTGGAGCAAGAACCCAAAAACTCAATGCCAGCCTTTCCTTTGTAGTAAGAAACCTTGTAGTATAATTTCAGAGAGATTCATACACTTAAACACAAGTTATTGTCTGTAAATTAGAAAAATGCTTCTTTTTGGCCACTTATTCCTAAATGTTCAGGGATATTAACCCCAAACTAAGGCCTAAATTAATATATTGTATGTTTCCCCAATCCCGACCCTGCCAAGCCAGGTGTGGGTAGGTAGGTAGGGAAATAATTTTATTTTTTTCCAAAAGCTAGTCGAAAGGAACAATATCCATCGATCTGGCAAGCCTTCAAACGGGAAATGAATAAAATAATATTTAACTTAGTTATGACAATAAAATTCTATGAGTCGGACCGTTTTTGAAGGGTCAGTCGGGGTTGGGGAAACAAACAATATTTTATTTTAGGCCTAACACCAAGCCTTCCCTTTATAATATGGAACCTTGTGGTACAATGTCAGAGAGATCCATACAATTAAACATTATAAGCTATTGTCCTGACACTTCAAAAATGCTTGTTTTTGGTCCTTAATTCCTAGATTGTTTGCCCCATAACCCTTAAAATAAATCCCAACCTTCTACTTAATGATATTAACATTGTGGTACCGGTACAATTTCAGAGTAATTGAAATACTTATACACAACTTATTGTCCTGAAACTAGATTAATGTATGTTTCGGGCCCCTTTGGACCCCTAATTCCTAAACCGATGGGACCATAACCCCCAAAATCAATTTAAACCTTCCTTTTGTGGTTATAAAAATTGTGTTAAAATTTTATTGATTTCTATTCACTTATACGAAAGTTATTTTCCGGAAACCATCCGTCTTCGGACGACGCTGAAGACTACGCTGTGATACCAATATACGACCGCAGAAATTTTTGCGGTCGTATAAAAAATCAATTATCTTTCAAGAACAGACCTACTTATGAAATCTTAACATTGACCAATGAACCATTACATGAGGTCAAGGTTAGATGAACCCTGTCTTACAGACATGTTCACCATTAAATCATTCTATACACAAAACAGTTTCCCTATTACTCATAATAACTGCCTAAAATCCAGACCATAAAGCGTCTGTAGACAAGATATAGACAATCTTGTGCTTGAATGCTCTGAAATCTACAGCTTTTTACAAACAATCTTCTTCAAACACTGCTGTTGAATTAGCGTCCCCATGTCTTTCATCCTGTGACTTCTAACATTTTTTTTTTAAGTTTAATATTAAAATACTTTTGAAGTATAGTCTTCTCAATTTGATGATTGCTATTATTTCATATGTTAACTTTCAATACATGTTTGTGTACTTATCAACCATATTTAGAACATAACAAAGAACACATCCTCAGCTAACAGATAAATAGACAATACATCAATAAAAAAATACCAGAACTACATGTACCATAACAGAAAAAGAAGGTGGTTAAAAGTAAAGGATTTTATTATAAGAAGATATATTTCTATAACTTGAAGCCATGCTGAAAACTCTTTGAATCAATCAAAACCTAAAGTCATATGAAAAGAGTTTCTTAAAATTTAAGAAGATTTTGATTATAAAAAGAATTTTCTTTTGAAAAAAGTTCATGTTTGTTTCTTTTAGAGAAAGCTATTCAAGTATATAAAACATGTTCAACTTTTTTTTTAATTTGAAGTTTCATATGACTTTAATATAATTGCAACAGTATTAAAAAAAGGCTCCTAATATGGTGTTACTATTACTAAATTATATGACAGTAATTACAGACATGGCAATATCAAGTTATAGTTTATATAGCTCCCTTTTGTTGTATAACAGTGAAAAGCAGGAAAATCAAAGTGATGATTTTAATTTTACAAAAATCAATTTAGCATGACTATAAGTCTTTACGATGCTTTTACTGGTCTTTTACTAATCTTGTTCTGAACTGATATAATTTCAAAGAATACATGGTGGTGTGGAAAAAAATACAAATCAATGAGACAAGCAACCCAATACATGCAATATAACAAGAAAAATGTATTCTATCTTTTTGGTGTAAATCACAAAATAAAATTATGGTGTGAAAACTTATTTTTGTAATTTAAAATCATCACTTTAACATGAAATAATGACAGACATGCAATACTTTATGATCATCGTACCCTTCCTGTTGCTGATGTACGGCCGTGTATTCCTCCCTGGGTGATTGGTTTACCTGTTACACATGCTGACGAATTCATATCGTTATAACCTGAAAAACATCAAATACAATATAAACCTACCCTCCCAGTAGCAGAAATCCTACCATGGATTCCTCCTTGAGTGATTGGTTTTCCAGTTACACATGCTCGTGCATTAATATCATTCGAACCTGTAATATGTTAAAGCTAGATGTATATGAATAAGTTCAAGTAATAATCCTTTTAAGTATACTGTGCAAGCAATCTCAAAAATGGCTAAATGCAACATGTTCTTGGAAGAATCTAGCAATAGTGATTCAGTTTATTAAAAAAAGAAGCATTTTTTACAGTAAACATAACGTTGACAAATATTTTGAAGGGTTAGATTTAACATTTGACCAGTCTGTAACTAAGAAGACCACCACTTAGATTTCTGAATTTTTTTGGTATGTAATTTTCTAACAATACAAACATGAAAATCACATGTTTTAATAGACTCAAAAACTTCTATTTAATAACGTTGAAACCATTCCGAAGCTTATGAAAAATATTTTTATCGTGTCCAGTGATTATGTTTGACATAGGGAGTATGCATATGGCGTCATTTTGTTTAGAAGCTATATACAATGCAACAGTTTTCGCTGACCTTTTCTTTTATGTCATTTTAAGCAAATATATTTATTAAATGGAATTTATCTTAATATGATGCATTAAAATGGAGATAACTGTATTGTAATTGATATTTTTAGCTTGACCTTCTTAAACTTGATTTCAATGTTGCAAATATCCGTTTACCTAGCTCTATACACCATCACTAGGTAAATTCAATTAGCGACAGTAAAATTTAGGTTTTACAAAGGCCAAGCTTAAAATACATTACAGTTATCTTCTTAATTTATAGCCCATTGCTTTCTATGTTAAATTCTGCAATTTCAAGCATTAATGGCTACTTTGTCTTCAGTTCAAATAAAGAGGCAGTCATATCATGTTAAAACTATACCTTATCCTGACTTATGCTGAAAAATTCCATTTTAATTCCTTAAGACTTATCAACAAAAGACAATTATGGTAATCAATTGGCATTCATAAAACCAATGATTGACATTAAAAGGATGTTTAACTTTACTTTGATATAAATTTGATGTTCTGAGGTTATCTGTTAGATTGACAGTCCATAATTCGAAGTGTGCAACATCAACATCATTAAATTACTGATATCTGCCTGATATATTAACACTTTGGCAGAATGTGAGATTAGTTAATATAGGAGTTTCTTAGAAGAAATTTCATAGAAAACAAGTAGAAAGTAAAAATAGAGCTTCTAGCCTTTGTTAGTCTTGTATTATTTTTAATTTTAGTTTCTTATGTACAATTTGGAGTTTAGTATGGCGTTCATTATCACTGAACTAGTATATATATTTGTTTAGGGGCCAGCTGAAGGACGCCTCCAGGTGCGGGAATTTCTCGCTGCATTGAAGACCTGTTGGTGACCTTCTGCTGTTGTCTGTTCTATGGTCGGGTTGTTGTCTCTTTGATACA
This sequence comes from Mytilus edulis, assembly GCA_019925275.1. Classification (NCBI taxonomy): domain Eukaryota; kingdom Metazoa; phylum Mollusca; class Bivalvia; order Mytilida; family Mytilidae; genus Mytilus; species Mytilus edulis. The sequence goes on along the minus strand of CM034356.1, from coordinate 88,069,233 downwards.
TACCCCATTTCCATTCTCAATTTTAGTTATTTGAAAATATCATGCAAATTTCTTAAATAATCTAGTAATTTCAATAGTAGATTGGGATAGAAAAACTTCTCTAACTTAAGTATGACAGCCCCACCAATCAAGGCAAAAGATGGTTTTGTATTAACTGGAATATATACCACATGCCAATAAACCACCCTCTAATATAAAACAAGCCTACATGTATACAATCTAATTAAAAACCGATCTCTCATCGCTCCTGTTTCTGATATGTCGCGTGGGAGATCTAACGAAATCGGCTTTGAGGTCACATGTGAGTGAACTAAAAGTCATGAATTTATAAAGATATGCAAATGAGTTGACGACCTATTAATAAGCCAATCAAAAAAGTTTATGAATTATTATGACTGACGATTTCGTCGTAAATAAAATGAGTTACATCCCTTTGCCTTACGTTAAACTTCCAAGATCGTGGAAGACTCAATTTCATTGGTCGAAAAAGACACACCTACGAGGTCACTCACATGTGACCTCAAAGCGGGTTTCGTTAGATCTCCCATGCGACATATCAGAAACAGGAGCGATGAGAGATCGGTTTTTAATTAGATTGACATGTATAATCAACCTTCTGGGTATTAAGTATAACATAAACCATAAAAAGAGTGGTTTGAGAAACAATTTACATGCACATTTCTGTTTTAATTATTACAGTAATTTTATTGAACAAGTTAAAATCTATTTCATCGAAACTTATTAAAATATTATCCTTATTTGGTAACACAATATTTCGGTCAGAAGTAACAGATATTCATTGATACACAGAATATTTTTAGGTAAAAACAATTTTCTACAAGCATGACAATATGCATACGGTAGTAAGAATGATGAATATTCTAAGAAAAGAAAAATCAATAGGTTTTGTTTTGATATTGAATACTAACCTAATGTATTAGAGTAAGTATCAGCAATCCAACTCATCTCCCGTTCTCCTGTTCCCATGTCTGGTGCAGGTACATCAATGCCTGGGCCTAAATAATAAAATATCTAGACAAGAAAACAATGGATAGATAATATTGTTTTAACCAGTGAAAATTGGCATAAATTTCAGTGTTGCTCTGGGTAAAACAATCAGATGTTTAACATATATGTATCTAAACATGGTATACAATTAGCACTTTTCTAAAAAAAAAAAGGTACAAATTTAGACATTTTAAAAAGACAATTGTGAAATTCAATTTGTCAAGTGTCAATAAAATTATTTTGACGAAATTGTAATACTGCACAAGTGCTCGTCAATTAAATACATATTTACACTACTGACAACTGAACGCTCAAAATCCTGCTACATGTATGCATATAGTTGAATTTCAAATAAATTTTCATTTGCTTCTTTGCTTAAAATGTCTGTCCTGCATTCAAAGCGTGCACATGCTGAAATGGCATGTCTGTTTGACTTATTATTGAATTCATATTGAAAGTCTGTAAAATTAAGGTTTAACTACAAGTATCACAGCAACTTTTTTCTTTTTTTCTTGTATTACATACCTAAAAATCCTTTCTTTGCTAGTTCCACAGTCAACCTACGAGTAATCTTTTCCAGCTCTTTCTCAGAATATTCACTTGGATTGATTTTAACTCCTGCTTTAGCACCACCAAAAGGTACATCAACAACAGCACATTTATATGTCATCAATGCAGCTAAGGCCTTCACTTCATCTTCATCTACTAGAGGGCTGTATCTGATACCTTTTGAAAACAAGGAAAAGAAAATACCATGAATTCATTTTGATATCACCTACATGTATTCAAGCTATCAACTAATTCTAAACTACAATGTGCAAATGTAACCATGGTAACATGTTAAGTTTATCAAGCATGACCATTCTTTCCATCATGTCCTTTTCAATCTAGAAGTTTGTTTGTAAAGTTCTGAATCTCCTACTACTATCGGTTAGTAACCACCGTCATCAAGTTGACTATTTTGTCACTTGTGAATGGGAAGTGCTGTAAAGAATTTACATTGAAAGTGAACATGGTTTATTTAAAAAATCTGCCAAAAAAAGTTCAATATTTAAAAAATACAGTTCAGTGTAGGCCCTAGCGGCTGCAAGGTAAATTAATACTAATTTATGAAATGTCAGTGCAGTAGTCAATTATTTTTTTGTATCTAGTCCTATATCCATTTCATTTCTGATTTTAAAACAGATACATGTATTGACCATGATATACATGTGACTATTCAATGACAATGTCAAGCAGGGACTAACATTTTTTTGATACATACATGTACATTTCATATATTTTTAGCATTTAGATGATATTAAAGTAATTTTGGAAAGTTTGGAAGAGTAAACAGATTCAAGGAAAGTGGGATGTGTTGGTGGAAAGTCATGTTTCCTTTTGAAAGGTAAATGGTCATGTTTTTACACAAAAATATCTCTAAGATCTGTTGTATGTGTGTCTTTTTGTAGTTGGGATGTACAAGTTCCAGGCCACTCTCACTCTGTTTTTGATAAATGTGTAACTGTTTCTATTTGCATCCATCCAAGCTTTTTTCAACTGATTTCGATAGTTTGTTCTTATGTTGTACCATTATACTTGTACCACTATCCAAGGCTAGGGAAGGTTGGTTGTAACTCCACTTCATTCTGTATGTATGTGCCTGTCCCAAGTCAGGAGCCTGTAATTCAGTGGTTGTCTTTGTTGCTCAGTTACACTTACATATTGGATGTTCTTTCATTTTTTTTAACATTAATTAGGCCGATAGTTTTCTCATTTGAATTGGTCATTTTTGGGCCTTCAAAAGGGGACTATGCAGTATGGGCTTTGCTACTAATTGAAGGCTGTACAGTGACTTATAGTTGTTAATCTGTGTCATTTGGTCACTTGTGAAGAGTTGTCTCATTGGCAATCATACCACATCTTCACTTTTATTTATATTTGTTTGTACCAAACAAGTCCAGCACAATACAAGACTGAATTGAATAAGGTAACGACAATTTTCGGTGGTTATAATTTTGGCAGATACAAAACTTTTATCAATACCTTTGCATGTGCACTTTTAGATTGGCGAAATTTATTTAATAGAAAATAAACACCCCGCGAAAATAACCCGCTATAAGGTATGACACACATATTACCTCCTTTGCAAGGTGTTCTGTGCTGACTGTGTTGAGCTCTCCAAGCCTCGATCATCTCATATTCACCATTGTCACGGCGAAGAGGGAAACTAATTTCTACCATGTGATTGCAAGGTTTGATAATTTTCAAGATTCCCCTCACTTTCTTTCTTTTATCTTCCTTTGACATTTTGCCTTTCATGTTGTCCACCAGTTTTTCTTCAAGGAGTGTCGCTGCCTTGTCGTAAAACTTGTCGACAGTCTGTGAGAAGGTCAAGTTGTCTCCATCTTGGACTGGTAGTTCTCCAGTTGAAAACGGACGACTTGCTGACAAGATTCCTTTCGACTTCGAAAAAGTTGCTTTCAGATCAAATCTGGGACTGTGCGGAGCATTTCTGTTGAAACAGAACGCAGCATCTTGTTTTTTTTTAGTTAAATGTGTGGCTTGATTTCCTCTTATAAACCTTACAATCTACAATTTCGAATTGACTGCTTGTTGTTATCGATATTTTATGTTAAAAATGACCTTGAATCAAGTTTCCGGAGGTGTGTGCGTCTCGTGATATCTAAGAACCAATCAGAAATAAGTTTACATTGCATCATTGTTTTCATTTGAGATTGATTGATTGATTTGTTGTTTCTCAACTTCCAGTGGCAAATAGTTTCACTTTAGATAAATCTTTCATTCTATTTAAACAATAAATAATAATATATATAAAAAACGAAAAACAAAGGATACATGTAGATCCTGATAAGATAAGTAATAACGGATTTTTTTTTTACATATTTTTTTGGAAAGGTTATAAAATCAAAAAGTCGAATAAAGTAACATTTAAGGTGACCCTCTAACAAATACGGATTATAACGAAAATATTCTATTATTCACAAAACTACAATGATTTAACATTTCTAATCAATCAAAATATTTAAAAATAAAAATAGATCGAATTTAGGGAGCTACCATTTGATTTTTTATGGGGGGGGGGGGGGGGGGGGGCTAGGATGAAAATTTTTGTCCTGCATTTTTTTTAGTTGTAATCTCTGTCCTGCATTTTTATTTTTCACTCTGTTCGGTCCTGCTTTTTTTTTTTTAGTTTATCCTGACTTTTTTTAACATAAATTGTCATCCTGACTTTTTTTTTTTGGAAGTGTCTCATCCTGCCTTTTTAGCTCACCTGGCCTAAAAGGCCATGTGAGCTTTTCTCATCACTTGGCGTCCGTCGTCGTCGTCGTCTGTCGTTGTTAACAATTTTTCAAACATCTTCTCCTCTGAAACTACTGAATGGATTTGAATGAAACTTAGCATGATTGTTCCTTAGATTATCCTGCACAAAGTGTGTGCTTCGATTTTTGATCCGTCAAAAAACATGGCCGCCGTTACTTAAAATAGAACATAGGGGTCAAATGCAGTTTTTGGCTTATATCTCAAAAACGAAAGCATTTAGAGCAAATCTGACATGGGGTAAAAATGTTCATTAGGTCAAGATCTATCAGCCCTGAAATTTTCAGATGAATCAAACAAACCATTGTTGGGTTGCTGCCACTTAATTGGTAATTTTAAGGAAATTTTGCAGTTTTTGGTCATTATCTTGAATATTATTATAGATAAAGATAAACTGTAAACAGCAAAAATGATCAGAAAAGTAAGATCTACAAATAAGTGAATATGACCAAAATTGTCAATTGACCCCTTAAGGGGTTATTGTCCTTTAATGACAATTTTTCACAATTTGTTCATCACATTTGCTAACTTTAAAAAATCTTCTCCTCTGAAACTACTGAATGGATTTGAATGAAACTTAGCATGATTGTTCCTTAGATTATCCTGCACAAAGTGTGTGCTTCGATTTTTGATCCGTAAAAAAACATGGCTGCTGTTACTTAAAATAGAACATAGGGGTCAAATGCAGTTTTTGGCTTATATCTCAAAAACGAAAGCATTTAGAGCAAATCTGACATGGGGTAAAAATGTTCATTAGGTCAAGATCTATCAGCCCTGAAATTTTCAGATGAATCAAACAAACCATTGTTTGGTTGCTGCCACTTAATTGGTAATTTTAAGGAAATTTTGCAGTTTTTGGTCATTATCTTGAATATTATTATAGATAAAGATAAACAGCAAAAATGATCAGCAAAGTAAGATCTACAAATAAGTTAATATGACCAAAATTGTCAATTGACCCCTTAAGGGGTTATTGTCCTTTAATGACAATTTTTCACAATTTGTTCATCATATTTGCTAACTTTAAAAAATCTTCTCCTCTAAAACTACTAAACCAAATTCAACCAAACTTCAACTGAATGATCAGTAGGGTGTATAAAATAAAGTTTGTGCTTTATTTTTTATTTCGTCAAAAAACATGGCCGTCATGGCTAAAAATAGAACACAGGGTAAAATGCAGTTTTTGGCTTATATCTCAAAAACTCCAGCATTTAGAGCAAATAAGACAAGAAGTTAAAGTATTTATTAGGTCAAGGTCTACCTGTCCTGAAATTTTCAGCCAAATTGGGTAACTGGTTTTTCAGGTATAATGCCCCTGAATTGATGATTTTAAAGAAATTTTGCAGTTTTTGGTTATTATCTTGAATATTATTATAGATACAGATAAACTGTTAATAGCAAAAATGTTAAGCAAAGTAAGATCTACAAATAAGTCAATTTGACCAAAATTGTCAATTGACCCCTTAAGGAGTTATTGCCCTTTAAAGACTTTTTTCACAATTTGTTCATCATGTTGACTTACTTTAAAAAATCTTTTCCTTTGAAACTGCCGTATCAATTTCAGCCAAACTTAGGCTAAATGAGTTTCAGAGTATCTAGTATAAATTTTATATTTCATTTCCTTGTATGTCAGAAACATAGCTCCTATGGCTAAAATAGAACATAGGAGAAAATGATTTTTTTTTTGCTTTTGAAGAAAATAGGACGATTCAAAGAACATTTAAATAAATTGAAAAGCCAAAATAATCATTGATGAGAGATTTAACCAAAAAAATGAAGGTGAGCGATTCAGGCTCTTGAGAGCCTCTTGTTTTTTTACTCAAAACTCCTGTCCTGCCTATTTTTTTCAAATTTCATCCTAGCCCCCCCCCCCCCCCCCCCCCCCCCCCCCCCATAAAAATCAAATGGTAGCTCCCTTACGACAAATACTTTTGTAATTCATGCGTGAAATTATGCGCAGTCGAATAGTCCCGAGCCACCTTAACCCCATTTTGAACCATCTTGAAAATGCTGAAAATAATTATTTCATTTTTTTTTATAAACCTATAGAACCAGAACCTAAAGAATTTAATTTTTGTTATAATATAATTAATTAATTAATAAAAATATGGACCAGTTAAAAAAAACAAAAAAAAACAGGCTCAAATTAAAAAAAAAATCTAAAATGCTGATTAAATAAGGGCAAACCAAAGAACACCAATAATTCAGTTTTGGATGAAATTAAAGAAAGTTTAATTTAGGAACAAATTAGATGAATTCAAAAACAGAGCCCAAAAATACAAATTCTAAATATCAGGTTAGATTCAACATATTACAATAACCCAAAAAATTCAAGACTTTTAATATATTCAATTTGAAATTGATCTAGTACAAAGCAAAAAAAGTATAACAAAAGTATTGTTTTTTTGGTGTAATCATTGATTTTCCCCTATTTGTAGCTATATATATATATAGTCTTTGTTAAATTTGCACTTTTCAATCAAAATTGTGCAAAATTTATCTTTGTTTTGAATAAAGTACTTGGCATGAGTAAAGTTTTATCCTCTCCAGTACTTAATAAGACATAATTTCACGTAACATTTCATTGCATATAAGAAAATAACCATCACTTGAAGTTAACAAATCATATTTTCATCTTTTTGTTTTACCTGTGTACAAGCTTTCAGTAACCATGTAACCTCAGGTTTCTAAAAAAATCTATTAAAACAACAAATAAAAAAATAATGGTGCTTTGAAACACCCAATATATATTTTGATGACTATGATCCCAGAATAATGGAGGGGTTCCAACTTTATGTCTCCATTCAAATGAATTGATGGTAAAAAAAAAGTTGAGGTTTTAACCAACAGACCCCTCAGTGGCGGATCCAGGGGGGGGGGGGGGGGGTTCCGGGGGTGCGCACCCCCCCTTTATTTTTGCCGATCAATGCATTTGTATCGGGACATATGTTTTGCACCCCTTTGCACCCCCCCTTTGCCCTGGGTTAGCACCCCCCCTTTCGAAAATTCCTGCATCCGCCCCTGCCCCTCCCCCTGGATCCACCACTGCTACAACTGTCAAATTAAAGGGAACATTTTGTTCAACTAGAAATGAAGTAGGATGATTTTGTGGTACATGTGTTCACACCTAAAGAAATATTTATCTCATCTGCCTACAAACAGTTTAATATGATACATAAGATGACTTTAGGATGATAAATACCACTAATGGACCTCTTTGTTTTCATTATAAAGGTCCATTTTGATCCATTTATACATCTCATTTCCTCAAAAATTCATAAAGATCCATACAGTATTACTCAAGTTATTGTCTGATGTTTATTTGGGTATATTTTTGTTGTTAAGCGTTTTCATTTTCTGACGAAATAAACAAACATATAATGATTGTGTTCTTACCAGAGAAAACTAAAACAGCTGACGACAGAACTATGACAATACAATGTACAAACAAATATACTATACAATTCTGTGTCCTTTATCATCTGATTTGTAAAAGTTATTATCCAACAATATAAGCTCTTAATTATTTTCTTTAAATGTGATTTTTTTATGAAATATATATAGCATAAAAACGTAAACAACAAATATTTGGGTGATGCCCTGTACTTGTCATTTTGCCTAAACCTCTGTACTGGTTTTAAACACCATACACACAGAATAGTTATGGGAAGTGACTGTTAACTAGGTTTAAGTTTGGAGAGTTGTCTCATTGGCACTCATACCACATCTTCTTATATCTATTAGCAAATTTTTGTTCTGGAAATTGTGTCCATACTCTCTGTACTCACGAATTTTATAGTGTTTTATTTTCTATTGGGTTGAATAGTTGAACAAAGTAACTAGTGGTATATCATGCACATCATTGCAACTTTTATAGTAAGTAGTAACTAAATAAAACTATACAATATATCATTTTATTTGTCATTCAAAACCAATGATTCAGAAATAAAATAAATGTATGTAAAAGCCATTAGATACTGCAAATTCAGAACAACTTTAATGGATAAACTAAGCAGGGACAAAAAATAAGAATGGTTACTTTTAATCAAAGGTAAAAAACATGAACAGGAAAATATCTATCTATAAGTAGGCTTACAGAAATATTTATTCAACCAAAAGTTATTGCAATTCCCAAAAGTTACACCTGTCATGTTAAAAATACATTAGTAAACTAGCTTTAAATCTGATAAAAGGGAATGATGCACCATACAAAAAGGGAATAGAAGGACCAATATATTTCTAAATTTATAAACCATTGAATTTTCTAGGAGTGAATTATGAAATTTTGTTAAGTTTTTTTTAGAACAAAGGATAAACAAGATTATCATTTTTGAAAACAAAACAAGCTCAAATGAATGTGATACTTTAAACATTCTAATTATATGTCTGCAAAAATTAGTTATTTGGTTCATTCCAAGTTCAGAGGACATGCAATACATTGTTTCTGTGTATTGTTGGCAAACTAAAAATATGCACAAAATAAAATGAATCCACAGTATCTAGGTAACTTAAAAATATAAATGAGTATTCTTTATATTATTTATATTGCATGAGGGAAAAAATTAAACAAAAGGATGCTAAAACAATTTTATGTAGGTATGCATTTCAATAAATTTCTAATTTGGAGATTAAATACTCCATCTCCAATCAAATTATAGCTCATCATATACTTGTAATTCTCCTGAGTAAAAACAGAACAACAATCATGTGCTTAAATAATGTTCTAAATGATGCATTTATAACACACTATAAACCAGATGCTCCACAGGGCGCAGCTTAATACGACTGTAGTGGTCGAACCCTGAACAGTTGGGGCAAGTATGGAAACAACATCCAAGCTTGATACAGCTCTGAATTTGGATTGTGATTAAGAAGTTGACACATCATAGGTTTCTGACACAAATTGAATGTGGTCAAATGAACTTAAAAATTATTTTTTTTGCTATTGAGCAATACACTATGTTGTTGAATATTTATCCCCACAAAAAAAATATTTGTAGAAAATTCTTTTTAATTTCTGAAATCTGAAATGAGAAAAATTTTACACCCCTACCTCCAACATTTTATTCACCTCCCCTGTTTCCTTATTAAAAAAATAATCTCAATTCAAATTTCTAGTGGAGTTGGCAACAATAACTACTCATTTAAATACATCATAAAATATTAAAATATAAAATGACATACAGTAATGGTTAAAATTAATATTAATAAACAGTATACTTCTAAAAATAAATTTACAGCTACACATTTCAAGACAATCATCTTGTCTTAATACATAATTTTCAAGCAGTGCAAGGGAGGTAATCAAACATATATATAACAGTGTTCATTAAATTTTAATTGAATTACCTCCCCTTCACTGCTTTTAAATTTTCTAAATTGTCCTGTAACCAGAAAACCCTTGTTTTCCCCCTTTTATGTCCCTAGTTGCTTGATGATTTGAACCATCCCCCTCCGTCCCCATAACCATCCCTTTGTAGTATGGAAACTTGTGGTATAATTTCAGAGAGATTTATACACTTAAACACAAGTTATTGACTGAAAACTAAAAAAAAATCTTATTTTGGCCCCAAATTTCTACACATTTGGGACCATAACCCCCAAAATAAATCCAGAGCTTCTACCTGTGGTATTAAAAATTGATGGTAGAATTTCAGAGCAATTGAAATGCTTATACACAAGTTGATATCCTGAAAGTAGAAGAATGCATTTTGGGCCCCAAAACGGTAGGGACCATCATCCCTAAAATCAATCCAAACCTTCCTATTGAGGTATTGAACCTTTTTATAAAATTTCATAGAGATCTATTTTCTTAAACTAAAGTTATTGTCCGGACACCAAATGTGTCTTCGCAGACGACGCAGATGACAACATCATACCATTATACAAACGCAAATTTTTTTTGTGGTCGTATAAAAAACAGTCTACATGACTAAAACCTTAGACTGACAAAGAGAGTATTAAAATACAATATTCTTATTTCTAATCTAATACAATGAATACTTTTTGTCAGTTAATGCTTCTTAGTTGAGTCAAAACATTGTCTGTGGGAGCATTTAACATTCTGGCAAGTTTAATTTAGTAGATAATAAATTTAATCTCATAAAATTTGACAATGTCAATTAATAAAAAAACAACAACATTGCATTAAAATCCTTTTTTCCTCTGATCAGTGATTGTTTTAAAGCATTAAATTCATTCATTACTTTGATAATCTTCTGCTCTTGTCAGAAACAGTGTCTAATAAGTTGACTTGAGTACCGGTATATTGTCAAAATCTGGCAAAAGTTACCTTATAATGATGATTTTCAAAGTTCAGGACATTTTTAGCTAAAACTGTCTACAGCAATTTGGATCAAATAACTTAACTGTTTAGTTTATCAACCAAATTAATGTAGTATTATTTACAAGATATATACTAGAATGATGAATACATGTATTTAAAATATAAAATGCAATACTTTTCACATATAAAAAAGCAATAAAAAGGGAACAGGAGTTAAATAAAAATACAACTTCAAAATAGCGTAAAGATGAAAAAGATAATTAAAACAGATTCTAAATCCTCTGAGAATTTTGTGTGTAAAATTTTTAATATGATAAAATAAATCATATGACTTTGGGGCAAATATCTCTAAAGTCCATCAAGCCTCAAATCTTTTCCAACATCTGGAAATTAACTAAATAAATGGTGTTGAATGTATAGAAATATGTCTAATATACAAAATAATCTATCAAGATGTATAAGGTGACATTTTAAAAAGATATTGAAAGTAAATTTTTCAATTTGTTACAAAATATTAAAAAATAAATGTATTCTGAGATAGTGTCGAAATTTAAAAATCACTGTACATTGATATGTACCTGTTTACCTCAGTGAATATGTAGGTTAACATGAATATTAATTTTGATGAAAATTTGAGTTATTGGAAACATGATCCCTTTTGATGTGTTAATTCATTCATCTGTGCATAGTCTATAATAAAGTGTTAACATAGAGATATCTGTCTCTCTTTGACCTAATCTCTAACCTGAATAATTGTTAAGGACACTCAGCTAAAACAGTGAGCCTAAGTTTTGCATCTGAGACTTTCTTCCCAGTTGAAACAGAATGAGTGTTTTTTAAATGATTGGTTATATCCAAGTAAACTGCATGCAAGAAAAAAATCAACCTAAATTGTGCAAATTCTATAATATACTATGGCAGGCTTGCTTCACCGAAAACAGCAAAATATTGCACTATCTATAATATCATATACATGTGTATACAAATATTTATCAATATTTAAACTAATAATAAGACTTGTAAATTTATACAGGAAAACGTCTGAAGCAAAACAGCTCCAAAAATGTGTGATAACTGTATTCAATGCATGGCAGTAATATCTGTCACAAACTATGGTTCCCCCTTCATCAAACAAATTCCATTCTGGTATTTACTATAATTTATGCTGTATAAGTTAAGGCTTTGGGCATGAACAGAACATTATGTTTTTCCACAAATTTGTATTTTAGCTAATTTCATATGGTTTAATACAAAATTATAAAATTTATATGTCCAGATAACAATAGATGAAAAGTTAAATGACTTTGATAATACTCATGTCAAATATTTTTCTAAACAAATATTAAAGAGAGTAAAATCTACAACTTATAATATTCATTCTGAAAATTTCTTTTTCATCAAAAATATAAAGTTTCAATCTAATTGTCATCTGTTATGTATTGACTCATGATGTCATGAAAGTTTTTTTGCAAAATTTTGATACCAAAGGGTGAGATTTTTTTCAACATATATTGACAACATAAAAAATAAAACATATATCAGATGTACATAATTTCAACAACATAAAGTATACATGAAAAAAAGAATTACACCTCTATGTAAACATTTTACAATGGTAAGGCATGTCTGTGGTAAATTGTACAAAAAGTCCTTTGTATTACAATCATAGTACAAAATCAAGTTTACATTTTAGGAAACATCAGTAACTAGTTTATAAGACTTGCATTAAATATCAAAATAAATCCTTGAGGTATCTGCCTTGTGAAATTAAAATAAAATAAAAACAACCTCAGGAATGTAATCCATAAACATAGACTAAAATATATATTTGAAAAAAAATACACTTTGCTGACATACATGACATATACATAAAATGTTTAAATCAAATCCTCATTAGAAAGGCTAAACACATACTGTACTTGTAAGTCCCAAATCGTAATCTCTATTTTGTATTGAATGTTTTATAAACAGTAATACTAGACTCTATATCAAACCCTATCAACATGACATGCAAAGGAATTTGTAAAAGTACCTTGTAAATTTGTAAGGTTTACCTCTCCTTTTATTGACAAAATGAAAAAAAAACAATTGAATATTTTGGATAGAAATCTAACCTGTTTTTGGGACTTGAAAAGAATATGATCTTTTTTCAAAAACTGGTAGATTTGTGAAATTGCATTTTGATTAAGTAAATATCACAATCAACAGTTTGCAACCTAATGAGTTAGATAAACATGCAAGTTTTACATTATTTCCATCTGACTTACAAACTAACAAGGGTTTAGCTACATTTGAAAAGGAAAAATATAATATTCATAACAAGACTTACAACATAACAAATCTCATATAACAAAATATAATGCCCAAAGAATAAAATATCTCAGTATTTAACTACTGAAAATTCATAAAATAATCTAATGTTTTTATAAATGAGACAGTATGAACATCACAGTTATTTACACTGAGATTTTATAATTTACCAGTAACTGTAAAATTTACTGTAATGGAATTGATAAACTTCATATTGATGTCTTTTGTCAAAATATAGGCACTCATTTAATTCTGAAAAACTGGAAAACCTCTTTAACATCTAAAGAATTACCAAACCTTTAATGTCTGTTATGAATGCCTCGATAAAATTTCAAAATCACCAGCAAAAACACTTACAATCAAATACAATGGTTTGCCATCTTATGGTAAAGCATGACACAATCTCAATCAATAGACCACTTTCAAGTTCATCCGTCACCGGAAAAAACTCGTCAATTATATGCACCTTTATGACGTCATTTACCAGATAGAGGGGGTCGCCTGTATCCCTGCACTATTTACGTTCATCAAGCGTCTTAGTGATTGTCATTGTGCAGGATAAACTATAAATAATGGTTGTTCTGTAGGTACTTAATGACAATTCCCTAATGACAGCAATGCTGATTGTCAATTTTGAGAATTCAATTTGCCGAATAATTCGTACAATATAGAATTATAGTTTTCCAACCACTCGCTCAACATTGGAATGGAAGTGACGACGCCCCTAAACGCATAAATGACGTTCACAAAAACCAGAGTTTTTGACGGAAATGCATCGAATTCGAAAGTTGTCTATTGTATTTAAACTTTGCATCTTATATATTTTAAACACATTTTACTGCAAGTATATATTTCAAGATAGATTTTATATATATATTCAAATGTAGTATTAAGTCTATCACAAGCCAAGCAAAAAATTCATTGCTGCATTACAAAAGTTATGGTCACAGATTAAAACCCTGCTTAAAATAAAAATGAACGGAAATGCAATTGTTCTATTTTTTTATAATTTCAACTTGAAAAAACAAATATACCTGCAGTTTTACATATTTTTAGGAATAACAGACATAATCAACATATTCAGTTCATTGTTGCTAACATATAGCACATAAAGAAATACACAATACAAACAGATTTTTACATAATCGTCATCTGCTCCTGTGAAAAAAACCTTCTTTTATTCTACACCACTCAAACTTTAGATGATGCCAGAGTCTTGATGTAATATAATAAGATCATCTGTTAAAAGCACTATTCAATAAGAAATACATTTCCTGAGATCAAAGAGCTCCTCGGTTATACCTCCATTTAGCTAATTGTGCTTTTATGTCACTTCGTAAATTGTGTGCAAAACACAGTAAAAGAATCTGAAAGAAATAATAGAGATCAACATTAAATGTTTTGATAGAATTTCATGATTGAATTATAATTTTCATGTAATTATAACATATACAATGTATATATAAGCATTTCAAATTAGACAACAATCCAGCTAGAAACTGCATCAAAGATCTTTGTGTGGTAGAGAATTTATTCATATTGCTTGATCAAACCAAATTATAGAAAATTATTATAAATAAAAGAAGAATGTTCATATGGCACAGACACACTCAGCTTGTAAATATGCAAATTTAATGTACTAATTCAAACCTATTGACCTTTTGTTTTCTTTGACATTTGTATTGTATGTTGAGTTTGCAAATCAAGAACAGTGAATGTGAGGAAAAGTAAATTTATAGTGCAGAAACAGCAATTCAGCAACTTTTACAATTATAAAGGGACATAGGTCACTTAGGTTGAAAGTGATGTAACCAATATTTAAATGTGATCTGTGATTGGTGATGATAAGTATTGTGCATAAGTTCATTACATTTGGTTGAGGCAAAGAAGAAATAGAGAGCTGAAATTGCAAATACAGCAATTTTAACATTTATAAAGGGACATAACTTGAGAAAATGTAAGTGATGTTGCCCAAATTCTGAATAGATCTGAGTTTAGTGGTACATTTGTATATGTAATTTAAAGCTTTTTGCACTAGTTTCTTATCATTTGGTTCAGGCAAACTAAATTTAGAAAATGGAAACCATATATACAGAAGAAAAAAGGTAAAAGTTTCTATAACTATCACATCTGTTCAGAAGTTTGACCTTTCTATGGCTATCACACATTTTCATAAGATGTTTGGCAATATTTTCATCCATTACCTGTACAACTGCAATACCAACAGCTACTGAGGCAACAACTATTAGATTACTTTGCAACCATTTCTGTCCTTCTGGTATACAACCAGTAGTATATATATATGTTGTTCTATCAAAATCCTGAAAAAAAATACCAAATATATTATCAGAAGAATAAAACTAACTTGTATAATTGTAATGTCATTATACAAAAAAAATTAAAGAGTATGAAAGATTTTTTTTAGATTTTAACATTTACACATTAATATTTGTATATATCAAATAAATTGATTTGCTGAGTGCAGCTGGATATGACTGCATTTGTCCAATCCTGAACAGTGGGGACAAAAATGGACACGATATTCATGCTTGATACAGGTCTGAATTTGGATTGTAATTAAATATTTGACACATAATAGATTTCTGACACAGAATAACTGTAGTCAAAGAACTTAACATTGGTTATATGATTTGAATTTATATATATTTTGCAAATCACTATTCTGTTGTGAATTTATTTGAATTACCTCCCTTACACTGCTTTTAAATTGTCTTAATCGTCCATTAACCAGAAAAACCTATTCCCCCCCTTTTGTTGCCCCTAATTCCTAAATGGTTTGAGCCATAACCCCCCAAAAGTTCATCCTAACCATCCCTTTGTGGTATGGAAACTTGTGGTATAATTTCAGAGAGATTCATACACTAAAACACAAGTTATTGTCCGGAAACTACAAAAATGCTTATTTGGGCCCTTTTTTTGGCCCCTAATTCCTATACTGTTGGGACCATAACCCCCAAAATCAATCCCAACTTTCCATTAGTGGAATTGAACCTTCTGGTAAAAAAATATAGAGATCCATTCACTTAAAGCGTCTGAGGACTATGACCCAGACAACACAGCAGATGCAGAAGACGACAAGATAGAATAATACAACACAAATTTTTTTTTGGCGGTCGTATAAAAATCAGTATTTAAAATATAGTTCAAAGTTCTTACTTTAGAGTAAAAGGGTTAGAAGTTCAACCATTTTATATGGATGCCATAAGGAAATTGAAGTCTATTTAATGTATCTATAGATTGAAAGAACTTTTTGGGAGAATTTACTTAGATTAATCACTTTCAGGAAAGAAAAATGAAGATAACTATTCCTGCTTATTTACACATATTAATTTGCTGCTGAATTGTAAGCAGTAAATCACAAATTCTTTGGTTAGTAAGTAAGAAAATAACAGTGTAAGACAAATTCTTTGGTTAGTAAGTAAGAAAATAACAGTGTAAGACAAATTCTTTGGTTAGTAAGTAAGAAAATAACAGTACGGTGCAGTCTGGTGTATCCACGCACCTAAGACTTATTAAAATTGAGAATGGAAATGGGGAATGTGCCAAAGAGACAACAACCCGACCATAGAAAAAAAAAAAACAGCAGAAGGTCACCAACAGGTCTTCAATGTAGCGAGAAATTCCTGCACCCGGAGGCGTCCTTCAACTGGCCCCTAAACAAATATATACTAGTTCAGTGATAATGATTGCCATACTAATTTCCAAATTGTACACAAGAAACTAAAATTAAAATAATACAAGACTAACAAAGGCCAGAGGCTCCTGACTTGGGACAGGCGCAAAAATGCGGCGGGGTTAAACATGTTTGTGAGATCTCAACCCTCCCCCTATACCTCTAGCCAATGTAGAAAAGTAAACGCATAACAATACGCACATTAAAATTCAGTTCAAGAGAAGTCCGAGTCTGATGTCAGAAGATGTAACCAAAGAAAATAAACAAAATGACAATAATACATAAATAACAACAGTTTACTCACTTCATTCAACTGATAAAACCAATAATTGGATAATTTTGTGTGAACAAATTCATTATATACTTTTATTTCATAAAATCTTCTGTTTGTATGGTTCCATCCTCTAGATTTTGTGTAATGTGTGTCCAGAATTAGGGAAACCCCTGTTCTAAGAGTTCCTCCAATGTCCGGTGATTTCGTGCATGCCTTCCAAAAATAGCTGATTTGGAATATAGGAAAGATTTTATACTACGAAATGTAGCTCAGTTTGTACCAAACACACTTCCAAGGATGCAGAGCATAAATTATTTCAATCTGATATTGATTTGACTTAAATAAAACAATTTTTATCTGATGATGTAATTTTTTTAATGGAAATTTACCAAATATGGTAATTCACGGGATTTCAGTTATTAATTAATTCTTGAACTTATCAATTTCATTCTTTTCTATCCCCTTGGAAGGCTAAAAAAATAACAAGAACGATTTTGTATGTGTTACTGTGTTGATATGACCAAATCAGCTAATGCGCAATAACACGGGCCGCGCGGACACTGGGGACTCCATTGTATATTGAAAAATGTGTATTTTGAAGTTTTATCTGTGACTATGTCCCCTTTATGTGTCTTGTTATAGCCCTGACATGTTACATTGTGTAAACTTGTATTGTTAACTTTAAGATGTTGTTGTGGCATTGGAAACAAAAACAAATTTTATTGATTAAAATAATGAATGTGTTCAATGCCACTCAATATCAAGGGTTCTCTATAATTTAACTCTTAACAGGATATAGGGTAGTTGTGTTTTGAAATTGTGGTTATTGGAACAATTTTTAAGCTGGAATCAAAATTTCAATGTAATTAAGATTAAACAAAGGTAAGATAGTGTACTTGAAACATTGTTTTCAAAATTCAACAAAAACCTAAAAAGGATGTGTAATACTTACATGTTTCTTCAGCATCATATCATGACCACATTGAGTATTGACAAATGATTTCTGAAACAAAATATCAAATTTCATTAGAAATATGTTTTTGTACTTTGTATATATCTGCTGGGTTAAGCCTTTTTCAACTGATTTTTATGATTTGTTCTGCTGTTACTCTGTACCACTGCCCGGGTTAGCTTTGTTTTACTGTGTAACTGTGTATGATAAGTTTATTTTATGATTTGTTCTGCTGTTACACTGTACCACTGCCCGGGTTAGCTTTGTTTTACTGTGTAACTGTGTAAGATAAGTTTATTTTATGATTTGTTCTGCTGTTACACTGTACCACTGCCCGGGTTAGCTTTGTTTTACTGTGTAACTGTGTAAGATAAGTTTATTTTATGATTTGTTCTGCTGTTACACTGTACCACTGCCTGGGTTAGCTTTGTTTTACTGTGTAACTGTGTAAGATAAGTTTATTTTATGACTTGAACTGAAGTAAAAATATTTTCTAAGTTTGATCAAATAAGCTTCTGTGGTTAATGAGAAAAAAAATTAAGATGCTGAATAAAAAATTATAGCTTATTGAGTGAGGTGTCTAAATTAGGTCTCAAAACTTAACTTGTTAATACCATTACAAGTTATTCTTGCTATAATACAAGCTCTTGACTTATTTTATCATATTTTCTAAATAGTTCAGAATGTATCAATTACTGCAAAGTTTGTTCTGATATTTAAACATCTGTTTGGCTGGTACAACTACCTTATTCACCTACTTCCAGTGTTGTTTCTACCTACCCCATCCTTCTTGATACAACATGACGATGGTACACCACAGGTTTCTATACCAGGAGATGAGCAATTAAAATACATATTTAATTCCCAATCTTTATAGGAATCCACACCACAACAAAATAACTGAAATTAATAAAAACATAATATGAATCATAAAACACACTATCAAAACTAGGTTGTGTATACAAATAATCTACTCAAATAAGGCCGTTACTTTTCTCATTAGAATTGTTTTACATTTCATTTCAAGGCCTTTTATAGCTGATTATGTGGTATGGGCTTTGCTCATTGTTGAAGGCCTTACTGTGACCTATAGTTGTCAATTTCTGTGTCATGTTGGTCTCTTGTGGAGAGTTGTCCCATTGGCAATCATACCACATCTTCTTTTTTTTCTTTTTCATACATTGTGCAATATGGAAGATCTACCATCTACTTATTTCAGGCCTTACTGTCATGAAAATTTCTATATGGTAGTTGTTATCTAATAGTTCATTTCTATGTATGTTGCATTGTCGTTTGTTTTTGTTGCACTTCAGTGAAATATTTTTTTGAAATTTTCAGATCATAAATATCTTATCTTTTTTCATTTATGTAATATAAATTGACCACTAGATATGCGCTGTGTAGTCTTTGGGTTACTGTTGTATTGATGTATACCCCATATCCATACTTTGATACTACATGTATTATCAATTACCCAATCTTCTTGAACCCAATCAATTAAGTTTTGTAGATCTACATCTTCTCTGTAATTAACTATCATATTCTTTACTTGTGTCTGTATTTGGTCTTTCACCTACATTATATAATAAAACTTCTGTATAATATCTTATCACATTAACATATATTATAAACATTTTATTACATGTACATGTATTTCCATAACTTATCTTCATTAACTATATTTTTCATTACAGAAAGTTTTGTAAATTTCTATGCCTTTGATAACATCATCACACATTTATTGACACTATTTTCAGGTTTTCCTAAAGGTCTATTTGTATTTTAAAATGCCATTAGTTTTCTCATTTGAATTGTTTTACATTCTGCATTTCAGGGTCTTTTATAACTTTCTATACATATGGGTTTTGCTCATTGTTGAATGCTATAGTAACCTATAGTTTCTAATTTTATGTCATTTGGTCTTTAGTGGAGTGTCATCTCATTTAGCAATCATACCACAGCCTCTTATCACAAAAACATTGTATACCATACATTAAATTGCAACGGTTAAACTGGCAAAATAGAAAAGGTTATAAAGAATTATAAATATGTATAGTGAATTATTGATTTCTAAAATTTAGTTTTTGTAATTTTCTTACCTAGAGTACAAGTTTAAACTTACCCAATCTTTATAAATAAAGGCTAACACACCAACAATCAGCTGTCCAGCAAATATTAATCCAACTAATAAACAATACTAGAAAGAAAAAAAATAATCTCAGTATTCAAATAGGTGAATATTTTTTTTAAATAGTATCAAATATTGAAAGCAATGCTAAATAATACAAAAAACATACTACGTTTATTGTTTATATAATGTTCCCATTTTATTTTTAGATATACGAATGTAAATGCATAAATAACCCTATCTTATTTTAAAGAATAACAGAATTAGCCTAATTCCTTAGTTACTTTACTACAATGTATCTTCAAGGAGTCAGTGAACTGACTACATACTCCAGGAGCATAAAGTAAAATTGAGAATGGATAAAGGAATACTTGGCTGATCGGAGGGATATCTCCCACTTCTTCCAGTTCAATGACCCCTTATCAAAGGTCATCATTTTTCCTTAAAAACAATCTTTTTTATCTATTCATTGATACAATGGAACCATTTTATATGAGGTCATTATTTTCAACTTCTTGTTGTTATTGTTGACCAGGTATATAGCAAATTGAGATATCTATTTATATGATAGTTCTTGAAAAACTGGTCATTATCATGATATATGGACTGCCCACAGGACAGTGGTATTGACTAAGATAGTGGTAATGACTGAGCCAAAGGGGAGGTCATTATCGCTGTCGCAGTCAATACCACTGTCCTACGGGCAGTCCATGTATCACGATAATGACCAGTTTTTCAAGAACTATTATGTTTATTTCATTGAGAAACCATGTTTTGGAAAATTATCGTAAATTCAAAATGCCTATAGCGAACTCAGGTAGTTGTACAATTTCTATGACAAAGAGTGAAGACCAGTCGTAGTAATACTGCCATTTATTTTAGTGCAATTTTTCAGTATATAAATAATTAATCGAGTTATCTTTAATTTTATATTTAACGAAAACATATAATAAACAATTCAACAACTTAAATACAATATTAAAATTAGGAACATGTTTCATAAAAGGTAAATCTCTCTAAACAGAGAAGCCACGCCCCAGCGGTCATTAACAGAGAAATCACGCCCCAGCGGTCATTATCAGACGGAAACCATGCCCCAACGGTCATTATCAGACGGAAACCACGCCCCACCGGTCATTATCATGTAAAAGTTTGTTAACGACCGGTTTTCTGGTCCGTTTTTTCTGTTAATGACCGATGGAATTTATTACTGAAGAATAATGAATGCCATGTGACCCCTTTTAATCCAATAAGAGAATCTTATTCTCAACCGATATGAAATAAGTTTAGATACAATTATTTTTATACTTTCTACTTAATCAATTTATATAAATCCACTTGCTACAGATATCAATTACATGTGTGAAGAGGAAAAGCTTTTTTTTTATAAAAAAAAATATAATAAAAACATTTATTCATCACAAGAGCGATATTTAAAAGTATAATTCTATTGATTAAAGCCAGTTTCTACTCATTCCCCTCTCTCCCAATGATGATTCATTCATGTATTCCTAAGATATCCATGTGAGAACCTATATGTGTCATATTGTGTTTTCCAATTACAGTCTGATGTTTTTTATAAGGTTCAATAACTCAATTAAGACTGATTTGAAATACAAACGGCCAGTGTATAGAAACAATCTGGAAATATATGCCTCTAAATGACTCACTATCTTTTTACGATATTCGACAAATCATAGACTGCAACTGTTCCTTTAGGAGTTTGTAATAGAATAAAACATTTGAAAACGTTTAGAGAAATGTCAATTATAGTGAATTGAGCTTAGAAAAAAAACAATGAAACAATCATAAGAACTGCACCATAGTTCAGTGTTGTACTTAAGCTGTAGATGATTGGTTTGCTCTTTGTGGAGGAAGGAAATTTCAAAGATAAAAAAAACTTGCTACATTAAGACAAAACGAACATTCAACATTTCAAGCACCTTCAATATCACACATGTACAGTCATACATGTACATTGTATATATTACCTTCAGGTATATATTTTAACTCATGTCCTTTATACTTGATCAGTTTTAAGAATTCAGTTAAATTATTACTTTTTAAAAAGATGTCCTACAGGTTTAGACAGTACATATGTTACCATATCTGTATTATGCAGTTTATATGTTTATTGACGTTATAAAAGAAATTTAACTGACAGAGTGAAACACTTCTGCAATTATCTAGAATTATTACGAACATGAAATATAAACGTAGGTTTTTTTGTCCAAACGATATGATGT
The DNA here is from genome assembly GCA_019925275.1 of Mytilus edulis. Lineage (NCBI taxonomy): Eukaryota > Metazoa > Mollusca > Bivalvia > Mytilida > Mytilidae > Mytilus > Mytilus edulis. Next base: position 88,047,014 of record CM034356.1, on the reverse strand, counting down.
AATCACTCCTAATCTATTCTTAATTGCTTTGATACAATAATAAACTTGGAAATTGGCTCAAGAGATTATGGGTAAATATCAATCTAATAAATAATAAATGGAATAGAACAGAAATCATTTTATGTGATCAGCGTGTATCAATAATGGATTTTAATCACTGTATGAAAATGATATTAAAAGATGAAAAATCACATGGTTTTCATTTGAATGGCTGGCTACTTTCATGCACTACAGATACACTGATAACCAGGATCATAATAATGTTTTAAAAAACTTTAAAAAATATATAAAAACAGAACACTCAATCAATAGTTGCCCCTTTTTCACCATGCATGCTTACAGGTGCAATGCCTTTGATCTGGACTTTAAACAGTTTAACTTTTGTTTTTTGAAGATAAATTATCCATACTTCAGTTTTAAGATGTGTTTCCATACATCATGTATATGATTGATTGTTGGTTGCTTAACGTCCAGTGACAAATATTTCATGCATGTTCAGGAAGTACACAAAGTATGTCATCTGTATAAAATGTGTATGGTGTGTTTGTTATTAATAAAAGATTTAAAAAAAAGATTAGTCTTCATTTTGCAATAGCAAAAAGGTTCAGGAAAAGAGATTATGCCATAGAATAATGGTTTATAACTTTAATCCAGGCCATATGATACAATTATGCTTACAACAATTAATTACAAAAGATTACTAATGTACACTTGTAAATGATTAAATGATTTATTTAATTAAGGGTAAATATCAAATTAATGAATAATATATGATATATGGTGCAGAAAATCAATTCATATGGTACACTAGTATAATCACACCACTATTTAACCCAGTCATAAGTATCTTTGGCTTTCCGTAGATTAGTTATACTTAATTGGTTTCTACTTTAGGGCAGGAGTCTTGGCGATTTACAGCTAAACAACATATTTGTATGGTACAGGCACTTGTCTATTGTTAGAAAGTTCAAGCTATATGTTGACATCTAGATGTCTTTTTGATTTTTTTGTGTTGTATGTTTGCTGTCTCATTAAAGATATAGCCCAAATCTCCCTACATCTCATTAAAGATATAGCCCAAATCTCCCTACATCTCATTAAAGATATAGCCCAAATCTCCCTACATCTCATTAAAAATATAGCCCAAATCTCCCTACATCCATGGAGTCAATAATAAACATGAACACACATATGCATGTTGCCATGCTCATCATACCCAAGTCATAATTTCAAAGTAGTAAAAAGAAAACAACAAGTTACAGTAGCTATAGACTTAAAATGGATCTGAACACACATACATTACAACTTATCACAGTTCAGCTAATCATTTAAGAGGAAGTCATTCTGTAGAGTAAAATCTCAGGAGAACTGTGTGACAAAATTTTAAGAAAATTCAAGGATTTGTATATTCTCTTACTCTACGAAAAAATCCTTGATAAATTCAATATTTTGAAATATTCAAAGCATTGTCAATCAGCGTTCACATGTGAAGTCAGATAGCTGAAAAAAGCCCCCATGTTACAATTCAGCTGGCCAAGTATGAAATTATAAATGTGTTTGGTTTTTAAGAAAAGTGTGATAACAATATTTGTTGGAGAAATGGATAAAGGAACAAGGTAATATTTTAAAGCACAGCCCCCACTCTTAGATAGGGGTATAACAAGAAATAATAAAAGAAATAAATAATTTCAACTTTTTTTTCTCGTTTGAATGCCAAATGTGATGCACTAAATATCACTCAGAAAACATTATAAAAAATAACCACAATCAATACCAGTCCATCATTAATTTATCACCTTGGTGATTCAATGATTAATTCACATGATCTTCATCAATTCAATTTTACCTATAGTTTATGTAATAATAAAATTTTAATAGGAATTTAACTAAAAAGTCAATTCAAAAAGATGAACTAATCAATTTCCCAATAAGATCATGTATGTCATGGGCAAGTCACACTATGGCCTACATCAACAGTTTTTATATAGAAGTATATAAAGCAGTAGAAATGCTTTCATTGAAAGACATTATTGATTGTATAATGTATAAATATATGTTTTAATTGTCTTTTTTTAGATGGTAAAATGTTTTTATTGCAAATGTTTTCCTAGAATAAAATAAAAATGATTTATCATGTATGTAAATGCCAATAAAGATGAGAATCAGACCTATAATGTAAAACAAGAGTGCACACCCTGAAATGTTTCGCCTTCATTACTAATCATTGATATTATGTTGATAGTCCTAAATATAAAGCTTTATTACAACTGTCACATAAACTTAACATTAACCAAGAAAATTAAACATGGACCAATGAACCATGAAAATTAGGTCATGGTCAGATGAACCATGCCAGGCAGGCATGTACAGCTAACAATTCTTCCATACAACAAATATAGTTGACCATTGCTAATAGTTTAAGAAAAACAGACCAAAACACAAAAAGTTAACAGAGCAATGAACCGGGGTCAAATAAAACCTGCATGACTGACATATAGATCATAAAATATTTCAATACAGCAAATATAGTTGACCTATTGCATAAAGTATTAGATAAAAAGACCAAAAATAAAAATCTTAACTTTGACCACTGAAACATGAAAATGAGGTCAAAGTCAGATGACACCTGCCAGCTAGACATGTACACCTTACAATCATCCAATACACCAAATATAGTAGACCTATTGCATACAGTATAAGAAAAACAGACCAAAACTCAAAAACTAAACTATAACCACTGAACCATGAAAACGAGGTCAAGGTCAGATGACACCTGCCAGTTGAATATGTACACCTTAAAGGCCTTCAATACAAAGAATATACTAGACCTTCATGTATTGCTTATAGTATCTGAGATATGGACTTGACCACCAAAACTTAACCTTGTTTACTGATCCTTGAAATGAGGTCGAGGTCAAGTGAAAACTGTCTGAAGGGCATGAGGACCTTGCAAGGTACGCACATATCAAATATAGTTATCTTATTACTTATAATAACAATATGTGATAACAATATTTGTTGGAGAAATGGATAAAGGAACAAGGTAATAAGCACAGCCCCCACTCTTAGATAGGGGTATAACAAGAAATAATAAAAGAAATAAATAATTTCAACTTTTTTTTCTCGTTTGAATGCCAAATGTGATGCACTAAATATCACTCAGAAAACATTATAAAAAATAACCACAATCAATACCAGTCCATCATTAATTTATCACCTTTGTGCTAATATATCATCCAGAATATACCTTCTTTCTAAAATAAAGAAGTTTTTAGATATAAATGCAAGGAAAACATATTACAATGGGTATATTCTTCCCTTAATTGACTACTGCTGTATTATTTGGGGTGAATGTAAAAATGAAGGGAAAACAAGAATTTTAAAACTCCAAAAAAGAGCAGCAAGATTAATTCTAGATGCAGATCCTTTATCCCCTAAGCCCCCTTATTTAAAAAACTTGGGTGGATGACAGTTGACAATAGAATAAATTACCACAAATATTTACTTCTATATAAATGTATGCGTATGGAAGCACCAATGTACCTAGTTCAAAAGTTTAAACTGAAATCAGATAATAATCCTTACTCCTTAAGAGGTGTCACTCAAGGTAATCTGATAGTTCCTAAGCCAAAAGCTGAACTATTTAAGAAATCCTTTGCTTATTCTGGATCAGTATTATGGAATGGACTACCACACAAAATGCGTAAGGCTCAAAACACTTTTACTTTTAAGCAAAGTATCAAGAAGTACCTAACACAATCCTGATAAGAAATATTTGCTACAATCATGACAATGCATTTGTAATGTATATTTTTTTTATTTTCATTTGATTTTTTTGACTACATGTATACTTCTTAAACAGCATTATATCTTATGTTAATAACAATACATTGAACTACATGACTGTAAATTAACTATGTGTAAATATCTGTTTTGATTGTATTGTAATTTGTATGTGAGGGCCTCAGGGAAGATTAGTTGATTGTAACTAACTGAGTTTACCCTCTTTAAATAAAGAATTTATTATTATTATTATTATTATAATAAGAGAGAATTTACTTAACTTTTTTTTAAGTAGTCAATGAACCATGAAAATGAGGTCAAGGACATTGGACATGTGACTGACCAAAACTTTGTAACATGAGGCATCCATATACAAAGTATGAAGCATGCAAGTCTTCCACCTTCTAAAATATAATGCTTTTAAGAAGTTAGCTAACATCGCTGCAGCGGGATCACTTTCCCTATGTCGAGCTTTCTGCGACAAAAGTTGCAGGCTCGACGATAAAGAACTATCAAGTTGCTGGATCACAAAGTGAGAGGATACAAAGGCATTTTAACAACCACATTTTTCAGTTTGCATTGTAAAATGGCTATTGCATGGTAACAGTCAACCAGCACTTTTATTTAAATTCAAAGTTTTAAATGTAGACCCAATAATTTTTGTAGAAAACAAAATTGAAATTATAGCTACAAATAAAGGCCATTTTAAAATACGTTATCAAACCTGATCATTTGGCAATAGTTTGGCTGATGCATTTATTTGATAAGAAAACTCATGAGGAGAGTTTAATAGCTGAACCAATGTATAAAATAAGATAAATCAAACAATGAAGATTTGGGGAAAATGATTTTCCTTAAATTATAATTAACAAACAAATTTCTTTTACTAATAATAATAATGCATCAATATTTAGCTTATGAAGCATATACTTAGTCCAATAACAAATTTTCATTTAAAAGATATGCATATTGAATGTATCAATTAACAGTATTGAGTTATGACCATTAACTGTACCAGTTGCACAGTCATACATGTACAAAACAAAAAAAGAACATAAATTAAGACAAAGCAGCTTGAAGGTACATGTATAGTACATATAACTTAAATAAACTTTCAGATGTCTACAGCTGCAGGTGCTTTTCAATAAATAAAATTTATGAGGCCATACTTAATAATTTGGTTTGCCAAAATCCTACCCAAAGGTTGAGACAATAGGCAGGTAGGAACATTGTAGGTAGACATTTTCATTCATTTTTTTTTGGGGGGGGGGGGGGGGGGAGGAGTTTGAAGTTTAAGATGTTTTTTAGTCTTCATGCTAAAAAATGCCTATCAGATTAAAAAAACTTTTTCACATCGGACTAAAAAATATTTTGAGTCAGCAGCTATTTTCTGGGTAGGCAGGGTTAGGGCAAGCAAACATATTCTTTTTTTTTTTTACCTGAAAAGTACAATTTACAATACATGTGCATTTATACTTACAAATAACAAAAGTCCTGTATTTTCTCTAAGTGCACCAATACACCCAGCAAAACAGATAATAAAAATAACTGCTCCCGTAATGATGAAAAACAATGCAGGATCAAATGATATTTTCGTAAGTTTACCAATATTGTTAAACATATCTTTTTCTGCCCATGCCCATAATCCTATTGCCAAACAAACTGCACCAACAAGCTGAAAATACAAATAAAATGCAATTGCTTTAATCATTTTTCAGAACACTGATACTTTAAGTGTAGACTATAAAACAAATATATAAAGTTGTATGACAATACAATCAATTATAAACTGAACATTATATCATTGAAGCTACATGTACAAAATGTACATGTTTAAGTACAAACAATATTAAAATAGAATAAAATAATAGTTCATCGATTTGAATCCATGCATGTAAATGTTGTATTTAAAAATAAAAACTTGCTTAAACCCCATTAAATACAAAACTGAACATTTCATAATCTAATTATACATGGACCTGTATATATATAACCTAATCTTACATTGGCTATTGAAAGAAAAAAAATGTTTTCGACTTGTCGCGAAAAATAGATTGAAATTTGTCCAGAAAAAAAAACCATAGCCCCCCCCAGAAAATCAAATGGTTGCTGCCTTATTGTTTTAGTAAAAATCAGGCAATCGGTTTTCTCTTTTCAATTGTTTGACATTTTGTCATTGTAGTATTTTTTATATCTTTTTTGTGCTTTTAACATTGTTGAAGGTCGTATGGTGACCTTCATGTACATGTATAATGTCTATAGTCATTCACATCCTTGACCTTTGATCTTTGAGGAAAGTTGTTCCATTAATACTAGTATATGTTCATGTACATGTTGGCATGCATACCACATCTCATTTTTTTTTAACTATGTAGAATTCACATATTTTGGGAAATTTTTGATACATGTACATGTATCTAAAACATTGGGTTTTTTTATCTTTTAAATTCAAAAGTGGAAAATTGTAATATTTTGCTAATACAAGAATTTGAAGTAAAACAAATTGTCATTAAAATAATCAAACACTTACTAGTATTTCAAATTAACCTAAGAATATACAAAAGTATGTGACATTGTGGCCCTTTAATTTTACCTTTTTAGATCTCTTGGTGGTGAAAACACTTTGTAAACATTTGTTTATCAATTCTGTAGCTGTGGGCAAGGAATCTGGGTCTTATCTGTATACTTATACTTATTCACCCATCTTAATATTTTGTGTTGTGTTATGGTTTGATGATATACTTTGCATGGAACAACATATATACATTAGCTTATTAAAGTTAATAATTTTTATACAGGGTAGTGCTAAAAATGTTAAAATGTATGGCTCATAATCTTGTTTAGTATAAAATTCAGTTTTGACAGTTTGTTATTCATCACTATTGCATATCATCACTTTTTCATTTGACACGTCACAGACAACAGCACTGTCCGATTAATCAAATCACAACCTTACTGTTTTTTAAGTTTCAAACTTCCAACCAGATGCTCCGCAGGGCGTAGCTTTATACGACCGCAGAGGTTGAACCCTGAACGATTGGGGCAAGTATGGACACAACATTCAAGCTGGATTCAGCTCTAAATTTGGATTGTGATTAAATAGTTGACACAGCATAGGTTTCTGACACAGAATGAATGTGTTCTAATGAACTTTAAATTTTTGTTTTCTCTGAGAGCAATTCACTATGCCGTTGAATATTAATCCTCTCAAAAAAATGTTTGAAGAAATTTTCTTTTTATTTATGAAATTTCAAATGAGAAAAATTGAACGCAATTTTTTTAATCACATCCCCCTTTCCCTTATTCCAAAACTAATCTCAATTAAAATTTCTAATGGAGTTTGCAACAATAACTACTCATTTAAATACATCATAAAATATTAAGATGTAAAAAAACTGCTTGTTATCACTGAATGGTAAAGATTATTTTAATTTATCAGTTGGTAGTAAAAAGTGAATATACATTGTATAGTGTATATAACAAAGATTTAAGTTGATTCTGGACAAAGAAAGATAACTCCAATTGAAAAAATTCTTGCTATTGCACAATATTATAAAATTAGATATTTCTTGCTTACTATTCTGGACAAAGAAAGATAACTCTAATTTAAAAAAAAATAATTTGCTATTTCACAATATTGTGCAATTAAATATTTCTTGCCATTGCGCAATACTGTGCAATTGAAAAGACTTGCTATTGCACAATATTTAATACAATAATTTTAGGTCCTGTTTCGGACCAACTGGAAAACTGGGCCCATGATCAAAAATCTAAGTACATGTTTGGATTCAGCATATCAAAGAACCCCAAGATTTCAATTTTTGTTAAAATCAAACTAAGTTTAATTTTGGACCCTTTGGACTTTAATGTAGACCAATTTGAAAACAGGACCAAAAATGAAGAAATCTACATACACAGTTAGATTTGGCATGTCAAAGAACCCCATTTATTAAATTTTTGATGAAATCAAACAAAGTTTAATTTTGGACCCCGATTTAGACCAACTTGAAAACTGGGCCAATAATCAAGAATCTAAGTACATTTTTAGATTCAGCATATCAAAGAACCTAACCGATTCATTTTTTGTCAAAATCAAACTTAAAGTTTAATTTTGGACCCTTTGGACCTTAATGTAGACCAATTTGAAAACGGGACCAAAAGTTAAGAATCTACATACACAGTTAGATTCAGCATATCAAAGAACCCCAATTATTCAATTTTGATGAAATCAAACAAAGTTTAATTTTGGACCCTTTGGGCCCCTTATTCCTAAACTGTTGGGACCAAAACTCCCAAAATCAATACCAACCTTCCTTTCATGGTCATAAACCTTGTGTTTAAATTTCATAGATTTCTATTTACTTATACTAATGTTATGGTGCAAAAACCAAGAAAAATGCTTATTTGGGTCCCTTTTTGGCCCCTTATTCCTAAACTCTTGGGACCTAAACTCCCAAAATCAATACCAACCTTCCTTTTGTGGTCATAAACATTGTGTTTAAATTTCATTGATTTCTATTTACTTAAACTAAAGTTATTGTGCGAAAACCAAGAATAATGCTTATTTGGGCCCTTTTTTGGCCCCTTATTCCTAAACTGTTGAAACAAAAACTCCCAAAATCAATCCCAACCTTTCTTTTGTGGTCATAAACCTTGTGTCAAAATTTCATAGATTTCTATTAACTTAAACTAAAGTTATAGTGCGAAAACCAAGAAAATGCTTATTTGGGCCCTTTTTGGGCCCTAATTCCTAAAATGTTGGGACCAAAACTCCCAAAATCAATACCAACCTTCCTTTTGTGGTCATAAACCTTGTGTTAAAATTTCATAGATTTCTATTCACTTTTACTAAAGTTAGAGTGCGAAAACTAAAAGTATTCGGACGACGACGACGCAGACGACAACGTGATAGCAATATACGACGAAAATTTTTTCAAATTTTGCAGTCGTATAAAAATGTATGTAAAGTTAACAACACTGAAGTGACTGAACAGCACAGTTCTTATCACATGATCACCTTCAACCTGATTAACATGTCTGATATCATTTATTTTATGTCAAATATCGGATAAACCATTTCAATGGAGGAAAAAAAATCTCCATCGACATATATGATCAATTTAACTGAAAAAAGATTTCTTTCTTTTTAGAGATTTTACTAAAAAGAATAAAAAAGATGCAAATATTTCATGAAATTGGTAAAAGATATCTGAGGAAGTCACTCAACTTCAAGAAATCATGAATGTCCATTTATGTTCATCATTCATGTAATTTTTATCAAATAAAAGGATAATGCATGCACAGCGCACAGACGATGCTCCTGCTTGCAATTTCAAACATGATCTGCCATTTTTTGGTACCGTAATATGCATTGTGTTTAAGTTACATAACATTTGGTTGAGGCACACTATAAAAGTTAGAGAAAAACTATTTTGGGGTGTAAGAACCAATGGACAAATGTGACACTAAGTGACTTAACACCTCTCTGATGACAACTGGACATACAAACTATGACAAACATACAGGTAGGTAGATAGAACGATTCTGAATGAAACTTTGTACATCTGTTGATTAATAAATTCATCATGTACCAAATACTGTAGGAAGCACACCATGCAGAATTAAAGTTATAAATATGTAACTAATGTAGCATTTATTGCAACCTTCTACTATGTCAACTCATATTAATAACAGGAATCTACTTAGAACATGCACATGTACAAAATGTACTTACATGTAACTGCAAACTTTTTTCACAGTTCAATATTCCATTCCCATAAACCTTTCATTTGTACCAGTATATATTTCATAATAAAGCTTACAAGAGTTTGATTACTGTTTACTTATTTCTATTTGTTTTAACAAATGCATTAATCAGTTAGCATCTGGTATAAAGCAGGATATGCTTACCCTTCCAGAGCACCTGTGATCAACCCTGGTTTTTGACAAGGTTAATGTTCATGTAATTTTTTGTTGCTCAGTCTTTAGTTTTCCATGTTCTTCTTCCTCTTCCAGGTAAGGAACCGGATTCAAAGCTGAATGTTGATGGTTCTGTGCGAAAACTTACGCAGTGTCGGGCAACACAGAAAGATTTCTCTTGGCTATTTACAAATTACATTTTACATGTTTAAAATGTTGGGTTTCAAATACTGTTGATTGTCTTACGTCTATTTTTTAACCATAGCATTGTCAGTTTATTTTCAACTTATGAGCTTGAATGTCCCTTTGGCATCTTTAAGTTTTGTCTCACTTTTAACACACTCAAATGTCATGATATTGTAAACTTTTAAATTAAAACAATGTCAATGATTAACAATAAAAATAGGTTGAATTGGTTGCTGATGTACAAATCATTATATAATGGACTTGAAAATTGTTTAAGCACTTACTATTTTATGAAATAAAAATGCAAAAGATAAAAAATAAATGGCAATGAAGAATTCTTACCCAAAATAGGACATTGAATCCAAACATCAAGTATTTGATAACACAGCTAACTTCTGTCTTATCTTTCCGAATTTTCCTTGACACAACCATGTGTTTGTTGCGTTCCATATTTTTATATGCAAACCAGTATCAACACAAATCCATTTGTTTCTATTTGTTTGATGATAAGGTAAACAAAAGATGAGGATTCATCAGCTGCATTGAAGATTGGTTATTTACATTTTATCCGGAAGTGATGTTGGTCGTCGTATTCGGGACGCTTGAACAGACGATCTTAGTTTGAAACCATTCAATAACTAGAAAAAATAAATGTCACTTAAATAACTACACAACACAAATTTTAAAATTTGCTAAACGTTAAAAATTGTATATTACTTTTTCGAAACAAAATCTTTATTGCACAACAAAAGACAACATATCTAAGGTAAACACTCAGGATCTTTGTCTCTTCAGTGCTTTATCGAGCACCTGCAATGGAAACTACAGATGATAGCAAGGACACGAAAATGTCCTTGTCCAAAGAAGACATTGCTTTTAAATATTTGCCAATAGCAGGAGCTGTTAGCTATGAAATATTTTCTTTGAATATAATGAACCCTAGAGAATTCTCAAAGTGAGTTGAAAGATGATTGTAAAAGATCAAGACATAGACTTTTCGTTTTGTTATGAAATGCTTGCCACTGGACTTTAAGAAGAGTAAAGGGTTGCTTTCAATATCTTAGTAGCTACATACATGTAGGGCTACATAGATTTTTGATAACTGAATATGTGGCTAGCCTAGCTACTATCTAGATCTATTTAGCAGCTATGCTAGTGGGCCCGGCTAGCTAACCATTCATTACTGACATTAGTCAAAAATCTACATAGCCCTAAGTAAATCTATGTAGCTGCTACAGTATTGAACGCCAATCAGGCAATACATTTTGAAAACTATCCCACTCAAATCCTCCAAAGAGCATTTTTTTTACTTGCAAACATAAGCTTATTATCCTTCTTCATTTTTATGCAGTTAAGCTGCATTATGCGAGCACCCTAGATTTGTGTTCTACCCAATAAATCCTGAAATACTTGCCATTGTTATTATCTAGCTTGTTACTATGTTATATATAACTAATTGAACACTTTTTTAATACTTTTTATTCTGGATTACAAAAAAAATGACCAGAAAAACCTTAAATGATCGTCGATTTATCCAAAAGTTTTAAAGTTACACATAGGAAGTAGTGCTTATTAAAAATCCTTGTGTAGTTCATTATGACTTGTGCTTTTAGCTAAGATGTCAAAGAACAATTGTATGAAATATTTAATCGCCGAAAATTTCTTTAGACAAGCAGTTTAGATTTCCTAAATGACAAAAGTCGTAGGAATATTGTTTGTCATCAATACGTAGTACAACTACGTCAGTAGTCTATTATATAATTCAACTGTTCATGCTGTTAGCGGCAATTTCAAATTAGAAAAAGAAATTTTCGTAGCTTTTCAATTTGGAGGCAGGTGTGCAAATTAGCGGTGGTCCGAGACCTTCCACTTTCAAGCGGAATTTCGACTAGGATAGTTGGTTTCTAGCTACGCCCGACGTAGTCGCCTTACATTTGAAAGAAAATAAGAAATTACTTTGCAAACCTTTTCACCATGTTCACCAAAGTCTCCAATTAAACGAGCTAAAAACTTATTTTTATCATTATTATTCATGACGGCGATGTTTATTTTGTTCAACCGCTAGCTTTATACAGAAAATTGCCGACAAATATTGTATAAATTCGAGTAAAATCGTATCTGATTGACAAAAACAACATTGTAAACACATAACAATGGCGGCCGTGAAGAAAAAATTTTACAAAATCGGATCCGATTCCGGAAGCGGATAAGGGTAATTCCGGGTTTGACGATCATTTACAAAATAAATCCAAGCAGGTGAAAAAATACATCTATGCATTCATTGTAAATGAATATAAACACTAGTATTGTAAACCAAAAGATATATGTAAAAGAAAGAAAAAGCAGAAAAATAGTTTATTCAAAAACTAAAAATTACTTTTTGATAAATTTTAATTTAAAAATCCAATACAACGTGACAGCTGGGAACAGTATATCTAACAATATACATGTTCATGGTCTCAGTCTAAATTTTCTTTATAAATGATAAATGATGATAATGCGTGTGAGATGCTTTTAAAGTGTAAACATATTACTGCAATTTCGAGGGGCTATTTGTTTTTTCTCAATTTTGAAGGGTCAATTAAGGTAGCTGAAAGTTTCATTCTTTATTTTCACAAATAATGCAACTATATTATATATACCTTAATGTAAGTAAATCATATGATATATAGGTGGCATTCTTTAGGCCACTCTACCCCCTCCTGTTTGATAATTTGGAACAATGGCGGATCCAGCCATTTTAAAAAAGGGGGGTTCCCAAACCAGAGTAAAGGGGGGGTTCCAACTATATGCTCCCATTCAAATGCATTGATCGGCCCAAAAAAAGGGGGGGTTCCAACCCCTGGATCCGCCACTGTGGAAACGGTCGAGCTCCCCACCCCTAAACCATATGTGGGGCAGATCCAGGATTTTAGGTTAGGAGGGGCGCAAACTTAAATTTTTGCTGAGCAGAGCGAGGCTAAAAAAAAATTGAGGTAAAATTATCGGAATTTTCTTTATTAAGCTGAGAAACAACCCATGCTTTGCAAATTTAAGGGGGTGCAAGCCCGCAACCCTCCCCCGTCTAAATCCGCCCCTGCATATATTCAAGTATAGGAAAATATAATAAATAAAAAATGAAATATAGGGGGAGTCCCTGGAGTTACCCCACCCTCCCTGTTTGAGAACTTGGAAACGGTTGAGATCCACACCCCTTAACCATATATATTCATGTTTGTGACAATATGAAAAATCAAATGAAATATAGGAAGAGTCGCTAGGGGTCACCCCACCCCTCCTGTTTTAGAATTTAAAAATGGTCGAGATCCCCATACCTAAACCATATATATTCATGTATGGGACAATATAACAAATCAGATGAAAGATAGGGGGAGTCCCTGAGGTCACTGTTCACGCTCCTGTTTGAGAACTTGGAAATGGTCAAGATCCTTACCCCTAAACCATATATACTCATGTATGGGACAATATAACAAATCAAATGAAATATAAGGGAAGTCCCTGTGGTCATCCCAACCCTCCTGTTTGAGAACTTGGAAACGGTCGAGATCCCCACACCAAAACAATATACATTCATGTATGGATCAATATAACTAATTAAATGAAATATAGGGGGAGTGCCTTGGGTCACCCTACCCTTCCTGTTTGAGAACTTGGAAACCAATGAGATCCCCACCCCTAAACCATATATATTCATGTATGGGACAATATAACAAATAAAATGAAATGTAGGGGAAGTCCCTAGGGTCACCCTACCCCCAGTGGCGGATCCAGAAATTTTCATAAGTGGGGCCCACTGACTGACCTAAGAGGGGCCCGCTCCAGTCATGCTTCAGTGATTACCTATATAAGCAACCAAATTTTTTCCCAAAAAGGGGGGGGGGGGGCGGGCCCCCTACCCCCTAAATCCTCTGCCTACCCCTACCTGTTTGAGAACTTGAAAACCAATGAGATCCCTACCCCTAAATTATATATATTCATATGTATGGGACAAAATAACAAATCATTTACATTTACTATGGGCAAGTCAGTCAGACCTCATCTTTGATCCCTGTTGTAGTGAACATTTGTTTGATTCGTGTCTCATAACTTTTGTACTATAGAACACACACTCAGTTTTCTTTCCAGGGAAACCAGTCCATTCATACTATTACATGTTCATACTACGTCAAATTAAACTTCTAGCAGTCAAATAAAACCAAGGTTAACTACCAAGTAGAACAACTGCAATCATTGGGAACTTGTACCACTGCAGACTCACCATAAAAAATATACATTGATATATGCATTGCTTTTGAAACCTTGATAACATATAAATTATTTGCCTTAATAAATAAATCATTAGATAAACATGAATGTACTATATATGAATGTTTAATGTTGAGGCAACATTGCCACAGTTTTCATAATTACGGTTGCCTTGGTTTTTGGTTAACTGCCTTCAGCGCTTACAGCGCTTTGATTTTTACTTGCAAACATAAGCTTTTAATCCTTCTTCAAAACAAAATATTTTCATTATCAGATTTATGTTTTTGGGAGTAATATGTTTTGATTTGATTACCTAAAAATTTTGTCACGAAAAGTGCTTTTGTTGTCAATTTTTTTTAAAGTGATGTAAAAGTAGCCAATTTTACTAAAGAGGAAACAGGCTGACCACAAAAAAAAGAACTTAATTATTACTAACATATTATTTAGAACTGATCAGAGATGTATTATATATTGTTTAATCTAAATTTAGACTCAGAGGACCAACGATTTTTAAGGAGAATTATTTTTGAACAACAATGAACGAGATTATTAAGGTAGTAAATGGGTTGTATTTACGAAAAATCTTTAAAAGGTTGTATGAAATTTGTATGAGACAACATGACATAAGATGGTGGATTGCAATATCATGAGAGTCACAATGACATGATGTCTAAGTTCTTAGTTGGAAGAGGCTTCAATAACTCTGGAATTTTACTTTTATTTATGTTTAAATTCATGGGTTGATATCTAAAATACACGACATGAAGTACTTATGACAGAAAAATGAATTATAAAGAATCTAAAACACGATTTTCAAAAGAACTGTCTTTAAAGCCTAATTCAATTCATGTTCAAATTTTTATTCAATTATGCAAGTTTTCAGGTAAGATTCATCAGCATGATCAGGCTAAGAAGTATTTTTTTTTAAATAAGTGATAGCCACTGTAATATGCATTGATAAATATTTCAATCTATCATACTTTACTGCATTAGTATACAGAGGAAAGTCAGATCCCTGCTTTAAAGTTATAATTCTAACTTGCACCATTTTATATTTTCAGTGTGGTTGGTGATAAAGATATTGCATTGGCCAATTCTATTTGGTTTAATGCTCACATAGGACTAGGACTGTACATGTACAACCAGAAACATCTCCAAGCATTATCAAATAGGGATAGAATAATGTATTCTGTATTTGGGACATGTATATTCAACTTTGGATCAGTATTATTATGGGCGACTGCCAAACATGTAGTACCAGATGTACCAGTATTTAGGACTTTATTAGGACTTGCCTCTGGAGCTGGACTGTTATATGTAGGCAAACGATACTTAGAACATCTCAATTCATTATGATGACTAGACCATGCTGAATTTGTTTGATGATTATTTCCTTGTTGATGTGGATTAGATAGATTTCTCAAATTTAATGATGGATATTTTTATAGACTATCTTACATATCATTAACCAGTCAATCTTACTACAGCAGTTTTGTACTAACTATTGTTTGCTACCTAGTGTATGTCATAAAAACACAAATTTTTAATATGATTTAATAATTTTTATGACTTATTACCATGATTACAACTGTTAAACAATTGAATGCATCACTTTTCTATAGAATTATAACACATGTACATGTACCACAAAACTATATACTTTTTTCTGAAGGATAATTTCAAACTACTGAAATATTCCATGACATCTTTCTGTGATGGATTTGTTCTGTCATGTCTGTGATATTTTTCTAATAAATGTTTTTGGTTAATTCAGTAACTAGTCATGCTAATGTTTATGACCATCAAATTCACTTAATTGAATTGCAGACTTATATATGTATAATTGTTTGATTTTTATAGACATTTATTCTAATAAACATTTGGAAGAAAGAAATTTGATAAAAGTAAAGCTGTACCTTTTCTGTTTGCCTACTTAGTCATATTAATGTAGCCTTGTAAAAAGATGGATATCATATGACTGCCAACATGGCCAATGAGACAACTTTCCACCAGAGATGAAATGATATAAAAATTAGAAACTTTGGGTCACCATTTCCTCCACCAATGAGCAATACCAATTCTGAATTGCAAGCTATAAAAGGCCCCCACATGACAAATGCAAACAATTCAAATGTGAAACATGTTGAACCTCTCCTTTATTGTCTTTGATTGTTAAAAAATAAGCAGGTTTAATGTTAATTTGTTAATCCAGAATAGATCAGTAAAAGTATAAATGCTTGATGGTTAATGGATATATATGGAGTCATACATTGGAACCTGTGGATTATCAGAGAATTAGAGAAATACTCGTAACTTCGTAAGACCTTGCTGGCTATTCTGTCCTCTTTAAACATGAAAATTGTGTAATACTCACAATAGAGAGATTCTAGTAAATGCTAAGGGTCTTGTCTCAAAAATCTTCAACTACACCCTATAACTACAAGGAAAGGTAAATGATTATAGTAGGTTTACCATGCATTATTTCTGCAAACTTTGATTAGATTGGCTTTAATTTCAGAGGGAAGCAGCTGGTATTCAATCTGCTCTTATAATATCTGTGAAATAGACATGTTAAAGAAAACTGAACATATGAAAAATGAATCATGAAAATTAGGTCAAGGTCAAATAAACCCTGTCAAAAGGCATGTACATGCCACAGGCACTTACCATACCTTATGTGTTACTGATATGTTATATTAAGGTATATAGGGGGAAAAGTCTGAGACAAGTGCCTGTGATACATCACCGTACATGCATTTATTCCAAACTCCCAAGTAACCGAGAAAGAGATCTAGCAAGGCAAATAGAACTTTGATCAATGAACCATGAAAATGAGGTCAAGGTCAGATAAAACAATAAAGACAGACATACACATACAATCATTCATACAACAAATATAATTGACCAATAGCTTATAGTCTCTGAAATAGAGATCAACCACAAAATATTAACATTGAACAATTCACCCTGAAAAATTGGGTCAAAGTCAGATGAACAGTCAGACAGAAGTATACACTTTAAAATCATTGCATACATGTATGTCAAATACAGTTGATTTAATGCTTAATAGCATCTGAGAAATGACCAAACAACCATATTAACTTAACATTGACCTATGAACCATGAAAATGAGGTCAAGGTCAGATGAAACTTGCAAGACAGACATGTACACCTAACAATCATTCAATACACCATATAAAATGCATACAACTTTAACCTTAATCACTGAAACATGAAGTTGTGGTCCATTTTTTAAAACCCTTAAAGTTGAGTAGCAACAGCTGATCGCTTGTCTTCTTATGGACTTAATCTAAAGCCATCTACTGACCCTATTTGGACACTAATACCTGAAATCAGGAAACATTCTTAAGAAAAATAAGTCATGATTAGACTTATAATAATCAAATATCTCATCTGAAAAATAATTGCACTGCTGCTTACAACACTTAACATTTTAAACCATATGAAAAATCAAAAGCCATTATTGATTGACCATTTTATTCAAACATAACCAAAGAAAGCTACAAATTAGAAAAAGTCATATCTTATCTTAAAGTGTATAAATATACATTTTGTTGGACCAGCCAACTGAAACATATTCCTCCGAAATTAAACTATGCTAAATGGATTTCATATTAAAGTTTAAACACATCTATCATACAGTCAACTGAAAATTAAGCATCAAAACTTATACCTTACTTATTCTTACTTATAATTCTTTTAAATGACCTGTATTAACAGCAATAGTTTTTATTAGATTAAGATTTTTTTTTATTTGTAAGGGTGAAAATTCACACACAGAAATACTAAAATAATGAAAATTTTAACTTCATTTACAAAAAGGTAAAAAAAAATAATTTTACTTTACAGAAATTTTAAGCATAAATCTGCTTTAACTAATATAATATTACTTTTTTCTTTTTTGATTTTCATTTTTCATAATATTTCACCTTTTGTCATGTAAAAGCTGCCATGAAGTACTTAGGCCACGGTTTTTTAATTTGTTGGTTTACGGATTTTCTTCATGAAAAAGTCGGGTCGGTCGGTCGGCAAAAAAAATTAAAAAAAATATCTTTCAAGACAGAAAAATATGCAAAATAAATATATATTTCGTCTTTCTAACAATATGTTTGATATGCTTTTTGTCATCATTTCTTTAATTTTAGTTCGATGAAATATTATTGCTCAGCTGTCATAAACATCGCATGACATTGTCTAGAATAATTTTCCGTAAAAAAAGGGGGGTGTGTGCACAGACAAAGATGAAATTAAATCGTCATTTCACAAACAAGAAAACAAAGATTGGCGTAGCTCTATTCCAGAAAACTTGGTGAATGATGATCTTCAAGCACGAAAACTGATTAAGAAAAAAAATGTAAAAACGTCATACGAAAATAAGTTTCAACACACGTGTCAAAAACGTAATAGACTCGTCCACTGGAAAAACAAGAATATCGGATTAATCTGTTGTCATGCATTCATTTTTTTTTTTATCCAAATGGACGATATTTTTTTTTATTATCTATGAAACAAGAAAATTCCAAATGATTTGTTAATATTCAGTACTTTAACTTGATGTCTTCAACCTGTCCACATTTGGGCAAGTCTATTTCTATGAGATGATGCATCTTACGGACTGATGACAAATAAGCGAAACGAATTTATGGTGTAATAGGTTTTAAACACAGGTTTCGTTCCGTAAAATTATTTGCGCAAACAACATTTCAAGGTCAGTTAAAATTCATTTGTCTATTTTTAGAAACGTAAACTGGAAGTTTTATTTTTTTCACAACAGAAAGTGTTATCTATTTAGTTAGTGATTAATGCATTTCATTTCATAAAAAAAGAATATTTTAATTATTTGCAGGGATAATGCATTTGTTAGGATCGGCAGGAATAAAAAAGCATGAAAAGTCAATTTTATTTTTATTCTGGAAATCGGCAAAATCGGGTCGGCGGATCCGTAAACCAACAAATTAAAAAATCCTGGCCTTATACTATAGATAGATATTTTTTTTGTACGACTTGGTAAATATACATGAAATACAATATATTACAATTTTTAACACCTGCAGTCAACAAACCTGTAAATATATACCAACCAGCCTTTATAGGCTTATGATGCACTGTCATTCATGTAAGATATTTCCCTATTTACCAATATTCTAGTTAACAATCATGGCTTAGGAATAAAAAAAAAACTAGAAAAATTAAATTGGATTCCCCCCCCCCCCCCCCACACACACACACACAGAAATACTAAATTCACACACAGAAATACTAAAATAATGAAAATTTTAACTTCATTTACAAAAAGGTAAAAAAAAATAATTTTACTTTACAGAAATTTTAAGCATAAATCTGCTTTAACTTATATAATATTACTTTTTTCTTTTTTGATTTTCATTTTTCATAATATTTCACCTTTTGTCATGTAAAAGCTGCCATGAAGTACTTAGGCCACAGTTTTTTAATTTGTTGGTTTACGG
This sequence comes from Mytilus edulis, assembly GCA_019925275.1. NCBI lineage: Eukaryota > Metazoa > Mollusca > Bivalvia > Mytilida > Mytilidae > Mytilus > Mytilus edulis. The sequence goes on along the minus strand of CM034356.1, from coordinate 88,027,392 downwards.
ATTTTCTTCATGAAAAAGTCGGGTCGGTCGGTCAGCAAAAAAAATTAAAAAAAATATCTTTCAAGACAGAAAAATATGCAAAATAAATATATATTTCGTCTTTCTAACAATATGTTTGATATGCTTTTTTGTCATCATTTCTTTAATTTTAGTTCGATGAAATATTATTGCTCAGCTGTCATAAACATCGCATGACATTGTCTAGAATAATTTTCCGTAAAAAAAGGGGGGTGTGTGCACAGACAAAGATGAAATTATATCGTCATTTCACAAACAAGAAAAACAGATTGGCGTAGCTCTATTCCAGAAAACTTGGTGAATGATGATCTTCAAGCACGAAAACTGATTAAGAAAAAAAATGTAAAAACGTCATACGAAAATAAGTTTCAACACACGTGTCAAAAACGGAATAGACTCGTCCACTGGAAAAACAAGAATATCGGGTTAATCTGTTGTCATGCATTCATTTTTTTTTTTATCCAAATGGACGATATTTTTTTTTATTATCTATGAAACAAGAAAATTCCAAATGATTTGTTAATATTCAGTACTTTAACTTGATGTCTTCAACCTGTCCACATTTGGGCAAGTCTATTTCTATGAGATGATGCATCTTACGGACTGATGACAAATAAGCGAAACGAATTTATGGTGTAATAGGTTTTAAACACAGGTTTCGTTCCGTAAAATTATTTGCGCAAACAACATTTCAAGGTCAGTTAAAATTCATTTGTCTATTTTTAGAAACGTAAACTGGAAGTTTTATTTTTTTCACAACAGAAAGTGTTATCTATTTAGTTAGTGATTAATGCATTTCATTTCATAAAAAAAGAATATTTTAATTATTTGCAGGGATAATGCATTTGTTAGGATCGGCAGGAATAAACTAGAGGCTCTAAAGAGCCTGTGTCGCTCACCTTGGTCTATGTGCATATTTAACAAAGGACACAAATGGATTCATGACAAAATTGTATTTTGGTGATGGTGATGTGTTTGAAGTTCTTACTTTACTGAACATTCTTGCTTCTTACAATTATATCTATAATGAACTTTGCCCATTAGTAACAGAGAAAAATATTTGGTAAAAATTTACATAAATTTACCAAATTAATGAAAATTGTTAAAAATTGACTATAAAGGGCAATAACTCCTTAAGGGGTCAATTGACCATTTAGGTCATGTGGACTTATTTGTAGATCTTACTTTGATGAACATTATCGCTGTTTACAGTTTATCGCTATCTATAATAGTATTCAAGATAATAACCAAAAACAGCAAAATTTCTTTAAAAATTACCAATTGGAGGGCAGCAACCCAACAACAGGTTGTCCAATTCATTTGAATATTTCAGGGCAGATGTATATTGACTTGATTAACAATTAAACTCCTTGTCAGATTTCCTCTAAATGATTTGGTTTCAGAGTTGTAAGCAAAAAACTACATTTTACCCCTGTTCTATTTTTAGCCGTGGTGGCCATCTTGGTTGGATGGCCAGGTCATCGGACACATTTTTCAAACAAGGTACCTCAAAGATGATTGTGGCCAAGTTTGAATTAATTTGGCCCAGTAGTTTCAGAGGAGAAGATTTTTGTAAAAGATAACTAAGATTTACGAAAAATGGTTAAAAATTGACTATAAAGGGCAATAACTCCTAAAGGGGTCAACTGACCATTTCCGTCATGTTGACTTATTTGTAAATCTTACTTTGCTGAACATTATTGCTGTTTACAGTTTATCTCTATCTATAATAATATTCAAGATAATAACCAAAAACGGCAAAATTTCCTCAAAATTACCAATTCAGGGGCAGCAACCCAACAACAGGTTGACCGATTCATCTGAAAATTTCAGGGCAGATAGATCTTGACCTGATAAACATTTTTACCCCACATCAGATTTGCTCTAAATGCTTTGGTTTTTGAGTTATAAGCCAAAAACTGCATTTTACCCCTATGTTCTATTTTTAGCCGTGGCGGCCATCTTGGTTGGTTGACCGGGTCACGCCACAAAATTTTTTAAACTAGATACCCCAAAGATGATTGTGGCCAAGTTTGGATTAATTTGGCCCAGTAGTTTCAGAGGAGAAGATTTTTGTAAAAGATTACTTAGATTTATGAAAAATGGTTAAAAATTGACTATAAAGGGCAATAACTCCTAAAGGGGTCAACTGACCATTTCGGTCATGTTGACTTACTTGTAAATCTAACTTTGCCAAACATTATTGCTGTTTACAGCTTATCTCTATCTATAATAATATTCAAGATAATAACCAAAAACAGCAAAATTTCCTCAAAATGACCAATTCAGGGGCAGCAACCCAACAACGGGTTGACCGATTCATCTGAAAATTTCAGGGCAGATAGATCTTGACCTGATAAACATATTTACCCCATGTCAGATTTGCTCTAAATGCTTTGGTTTTTGAGTTATAAGCCAAAAACTGCATTTTACCCCTATGTTCTATTTTTAGCCGTGGCGGCCATCTTGGTTGGTTGACCGGGTCACGCCACACATTTTTTAAACTAGATACCCCAATGATGATTTTGGTCAAGTTTGGTTAAATTTGGCCCAGTAGTTTCAGAGGAGAAGATTTTTGTAAAAGTTAACGACGACGGACGACGGACGACGACGGACGACGGACGACGACGACGGACGCCGGACGCAAAGTGATGGGAATAGCTCACTTGGCCCTTCGGGCCAGGTGAGCTAAAAAGCATGAAAAGTCAATTTTATTTTTATTCTGGAAATCGGCAAAATCGGGTCGGCGGATCCGTAAACCAACAAATTAAAAAATCCTGGCCTTATACTATAGATAGATATTTTTTTTTGTACGACTTGGTAAATATACATGAAATACAATATATTACAATTTTTAACACCTGCAGTCAACAAACCTGTAAATATATACCAACCAGCCTTTATAGGCTTATGATGCACTGTCATTCATGTAAGATATTTCCATATTTACCAATATTCTAGTTAACAATCATGGCTTACGAATAAAAAAAAACTAGAAAAATTAAATTTAATTGGATTCCCCCCCTCCTATATATATAACACTAAAACAATCATTTTTGATTCAATCCACAAAGCTACACAACATTTTGCATTAAAAGCAGTTCACAAATTCTCATTAAATATTGAAGTCTTTCAGATAAAATCATCTTAAACATAATTATCAGTATCACTATTATGCTTAAAAGTACAAATGAAAGATGATAAAAAAATTAGTTTACACCTTTATATTAAAGTTTGAAGACTTTCAAATAAAATTATCTAAAACCTATATCATTATTATGCTTTAAAATTAACATTAATACAGTAAAAAAAATTTTAAAAAATACTTATTTTATTTATTTTCTTTTTGTAAAGGTTTAAATTTCATAACATATAAGAGAATTATCTCCCTTTAGTATGTAAAAATTGGCATATTTGACAGTTACTGTCCAGGAGATATAATAGAATTAAAAAATACTTTTGTGAAGCAGTCAACAGTTCAAAAAAATGAAACAGGTTAACATGATATGTATGTTTCATCTCAAAAATTAATACTAAATCATGAAAGAGTGTTTCCCTGAAGATAATAAAAGTTTTTTCTATCTACAGTACACTTACTTGAAATTTCAAGATACAATATAACAATGTCTTTTTATCTTCAGTAAACAAACTTATTTTCATACCTTCCTTCTTATAATTAAGCTTTTTGAAGCAAACTTCACGATTTTTGTTTAACTTTGTTAGTGTATTCTTTCAGAGAAGGTCAAAGTTTAATATATGGAAACAACATACAAGTCAGGAATGTAGTTTTTTTACAGTATCTTTTTGTAGACCAAATATTTTTACATATGGATATTCTACCTCAAACATAAGTTTAGATAAAATTTTATGATAGACCCATAGTATTAAAGATAACATTTTATGATAGACCCATAGTAATAAAGATATGGACATTCTACTTAAAACATAAGTTTAGATAACATTTTATGATAGACCCATAGTATTAAAGATAACATTTTATGATAGACCCATAGTATTAAAGATAACATTTTATGATAGACCCATAGTATTAAGATAACATTTCAGTTTGAGTAATTCCTCTTTCCTTACTTCTTTATGAAAGAAGTTGGCATGAAGTATATACTAACAGATATATTTTTGCTAAAAACTCAGGAAATTTCAATATGATGGAATGTGTTTAAAGTCAATATAATGAGAGATTATTTTTGATAACTATCAGATGGATGGTAAATGTAAAAACAAGAAGGTTTGAAAATGAGAGTAAGATTACTTCTCACTCTTGTCTTTTTCTTTGGTTCTGATATGTTGTTTGGTTGCTGTCTCACTGATATTATGGGTCCCCCATATTTGTTTTTCGTTGTACTTGAGAAAGTAGTTGCTCAATGTAATCATGTCATGGGACGAATTGGCATATAAAAAAATGCCTATAAATGTTCACTTGCTTTTTTGGTTTAAACTATGCAACTATGATTAAGGAAATATCTTTAACTATCTAGCTGAACTATATCTTATAATTCAAAACAGTTTTTAAACTGAATTTAAAATGATTTCTCTAATTTTTTAACACAATAATTATCACAGTTAGTTTCTTGCATAGAAGATCAATAAATTAGAAAGTAGCAAAATGCAAAACACTACACATTTACATATACAAAATGTACACATGATTCAAAATCAAAGAATAAATATTTTAAAATTAATACTGAGAACTTTATAATTACAAAGCTATAATTCAAAAGTATAGTACAAATTCTTCAGTATCACTGTTCCTCACGGTTTGACAAAAGTTTGCTACCAAGAGGGTAGTAAACAAAAAAGTAATCAACCTCAAATCTGCATAGATAATAAAATAATCCAGATACAAATTACAACACAATAATACATACTAGTATTTACAAATGTCATATAAAAATTGTTTCCCTTGTATAAATCTTGGAATGCTATTTTTTATTTACATGATAAAATGCAATAACCTTTAATAATTGATAACATTTTATGAATATTGAATACCAGTATCCCATGTACATAACTTGTATTCTTTATTTTAAAACTCAAATCAATAGATATAGGATGATGTGGTGTGAGACTGTGAGTGCCAATGAGACAACTCTCCATCCAAATAACAATTTCTAAAAGTAAACCAATAACCATTCAATAAAATAACTGTGGTCTAATAATTTATGATATTGATATACTATTAACGTTTCCTCACATTTACTGCTTTCGAGTGATCTAAAAATAAATCATTTTTATTTATCAATGGATTCAATTATAAAATGGATATTGTGTGCCTTTGTTTGTAAACTGGAAATCTTGTGGCTATTCTCATATCTAAAATCTTCAAACTGTCTATCAAAACCTAAAAGTATAATTTAACATCTAATGATTACTTATGAGTACTTCTACTTTAGTGGACCCCTTAAACAGGATGGTAAACTATAGAAGTACTAGTACTAATATTCTTGTATTGAACATATTCATTTTAGTAAATTTTATTATTTATTAACAAATCATGGATCCAAATCAAAGATTGTTTAAAAGAAATCTTTCATCTAACTACCATAAGGATTTCATACATAAGTAAAACGTTGATGGACATAAAAAGAGAATGTCTGGAAATTGTATATGGCTAATTTGCAGGGACAAATTTGGGAATTAATGGAGGGTTATTTGAATGAGAAGGTAAAAATCTTCAAAAGAAAATTATCACAGCAGTTCTGTTTTAATATGATTGATGATGTACGATAAAAATATAAAGAAATAACTTTTTAACAGTATATAATATACAAATCTACAAATAAACAGATCGTCACACTTCATTCACATTAAACAATGGTGTAAATAGAACTCAATGTTTTAAACAGAGAGATTTGGATTTCAGGATTTCAAGGATTATAAGTGAAGATTATAATATATAAATAAAAATATATATACATAAAAAATAATATAACAAGTTAAATTACTATACTACACAAAGAAAACAATAAAATTCCCACATAAAACAGAAATATTTAAACAAAACATAAATAAATAAAATGTTTTTGTAAAACATGTTAAAACCAATCATATCATCACTTGATCAGATAAATAATCTTTAAGATTCAATAATTGTATTTGCATATATATTTTCATTTTCCCTATTATTTCTCAAACAAAGTTATAATGAGGTTTCTATAATTAGGAATGACTTTACTTGAACACTTAAATGTGAAACTAAGATGAAGCAATATAACATGTTTCTTCCAGACATGTAACCAATCTTTTTCTTGATTAATTACCAAAATCTGAACTTTTTGCCGATAGATAACACTTTCATGTAAATATTCATACAGTACTATAATCATTACTTAACCAAAATCATAATTCATAAATCTGTCATCATGCTTTAAATATTTAAAAAAAAAAATCAACATAGATGTCCCACTGCATAATTCATATTACATGATTAAAAAACCAAAACCGAAAGCTGCTTGACAGAATTTAACGAAATTATTTTAGCTGATATGTATCTTTCCTCATTTCAACTCCTTCCATAACAACTATTGCCTTTTGACCCCATGTACTGAGTCCACTTTTGTTGACTGAGTGGTAAAATATCAATATCAGTGATATCTTTATCCTGTGGGCTAGGGGTAACAGTAGACTTAATTGTTGCAGGAACCCTGTGATCCTGGTCTTTGATGATGCTACTCAAGGTGACCTTTTTAACATACGTCCAATATACAGAACTTCTATAACTGTACCCACTATCCACTGTTTCTCCAGACATACCAACCAAAGATACAATGTCCAGTAAACCATCACCATCAACATCTCCTACAGCAGCTATATAATGAAAATATCTTATACAGTACTTGGCAAGGAACTATTAATATATATTTTTTTAGGAAAAGTCTCAAGTAGAATAATTGTTAATCAATTATCTGTTGATGATGTCGAACACCTATTTCCATACATTAAAATAACTTCAAATATGTCAATTTTATTGTATTAAAAAACCTTAGTATACCTTCTGTACACTTTGAATTATAAATTGAATATTCAATAATCAACTGACAAAATCAATACAACCAAATAACCAGAGAAAACTAAAATTCTGAAGGACTTAGGAATATCTGATGGATTTTGATACTTTTAGAAGAAACAAAATTATAAAGGTGCCACTTGTGAAGCAGGAACTGTTTTCCATTCCAGATCAACTGAGTTCACCCCTGGTTTATGTCAGGGCTTTTATTATTCAATCTTTAGCTTTCTATGATAGGAAAACAAAGTACTGCTTTGTCAAACTTGTTTCTTTTTTTATCATTTTCCTATTTTTGCCATGATGTCAATTTTTCTTCCACTTATGAGCTGTTTTTAATGTCCCTTGGTATCTTTGGACTATAACACATTATCATAACATACCTGTAGTTCTGTCATCTGGCATAATTACTATACACATAGTTGTATTAGCTGTATCTGTTTCATTAGCATGTCTTGGTACAGCTGTAAAATAACACCACTTGGAATGAATTCTACTAGCAGATTATGAATTTTCATACAGTAGTCACATTTTAGAATATCTATTTTTTCCCATGTGAATTATTAAAACTTTCATAACACATTTACAAGAAGATTAAAAGAATAAATTGTTTACAAAGAGATATGTCTCACCTTTTTGTTATTTTGGTGGTAAAATGCAAATGTTGAAATTAAAATAGCAATACCTTACATGTAAGTAATGAAAAATATTCAAAGACAATGACTGAAGGTACAGGACCAAACAATCTCCATGGAAATGAGATGTGCCAATGCTAATGCAACTGAATACCAAATATCATTGACCTGCCACTAGTGGTTCACCATAAATTGACATAATCACAATCTAATACAGTGTTGATCCTACGACCAACACCCCTGCTGCCGGAAACAGCATACATATGTCTACATTTTTTACTCTATCAAGGTGAGACAAACATAAATTGAAACCATAGTAAAGTAGTAAATAATAGCAATACAAGCTGACAACTACAAATGTTCATCAAAGAGCAACACATCAAGGTCTAAGGAATACAGAACCCAAATTTACACCAAGCAGCAACAAAACTACATAGTAACTTTATATCTAATACAACAAGAAAGTTGCATTTCACTCCTACTTTAATTTTCATTGTACTAATATGTCAAAAGAAGATTTTTTTTATCACTTTTAGACCATATTTTGTATATTTCAAAGATTGTCTTGAGAACACCATAATGTGGTAGCACAAACAGATAAGCATCAAAATAATATCATATGACAGTAATGGGTGTTGCTGTCTTTATGTATTTAATAAAAGAAATACAGGTTGTACTAGAATGCTGAAATTCTAATACTAGTAGCCAAGAAGGGTTACAATAACTTACAGTAGTTATAGTTTTCAGTTCCTGTTTCTATAATCCTAACGGGATTGTTTATTATTGTTCTGTCCATCAGTAAGATTTCACTCTTTATATCCACATCATCAGAACAAAGGAAGTGTCGACTGCTGTAATCACTGAATACGTCTTTCACTAAAAAAAAATCCTTCATGTCAGGGTTGATTTCATAAATTAATTACTGTGGTTTCATTATATATTTTCTAGGGTACAAACTTTCATGGATTGAGGAAAAATGGTACATTTGTGAATTTTCAAGGATAGCTGAATTTTGTGGTTTGCTAAAATTGCATAGTCCTAATTATCTCCCTTAGGGTTAACTATATTTGATTTTTAGAAACAAATGAATAAATATGTACATCAATACAATAAAAAGACTGGGAAACAAGTGAAAAGTCACTAATATATATTCCTCTCCTTTCTATTCATTACAGGTGTTAGGACTTTTTTTTCATACAGTTTCAGCTTGATTTTCAGCTTTCATGTTCCATAAAATTGAGAATGGAAATGGGGAATGTGTCAAAGAGACAACAACCCGACCAAATAAAAAACAACAGCAGAGGGTCACCAACAGGTCTTCAATGTAGCAAGAAATTCCCGCACCCGGAGGCGTCCTTCAGCTGGCCCCTAAACAAATATATACTAGTTTAGTGATAATGAACGCCATACTAATTTCCAAATTGTACACAAGAAACTAAAATTAAAATAATACAAGACTAACAAAGGCCAGAGGCTCCTGACTTGGGACAGGCGCAAAAATGCGGCAGGGTTAAACATGTTTGTGAGATCTCAACCCTCCCCCTATACCTCTAACCAATGTAGAAAAGTAAACGAATAACAATACGCACATTAAAATTCAGTTCAAGAGAAGTCCGAGTCTGATGTCAGAAAATGTAACCAAACAAAATAAACAAAATGACAATAATACATAAATAACAACAGACTACTAGCAGTTAACTGACATGCCAGCTGCAGAGTGAGTGCAGACTTCAATTAAACTGACTGAAAGATTATGATTTCATCATATGAACATCAGGCACAATCCTTCCCGTTAGGGGTTTAGTATCATACCATCATAACATATATGAGAAGAACATAACCTGTGTCATGCCAACAACTGTTTTTAGAATAAATGTGTTTAGTTCCGATGCAAAGACCTTATCAGTGACTCAATACTAACGCCAAAATATGCAATCTTTAATGACTTGACAACAGTATCGTAATTATATCCCTTCTTAATAAGTCTATTCAAAGGTTTTGTAAGTTTCTGAGGTGAATACTGACACCTTTGTGCTTTGCATGTTACTTTGGAGGATTTCAAAATCAATGTTGACCATGAATATTAATGTTATTTTTAATTAAACAACTTTGTACTTTGATATTTTTTCTCTGTTTACATTGATTTAACTAGATGTGTCAAACGACACGAATGGCCCTGTCTCAAAAAGTTGAAGAATCTGCAATTTCAATAACACATGTGGACACAAACATGATGGTAGTCTCACATACCAAAAATCAGCCCAATATCTGAAAGCGTTTAGAAAAAAAGTCTGTATAACTGTGATTTTCAACAATTTATCAAAGTTCATAGCCCGTAATTTTTCGGCAAAAATTAGCCGAGCGGAGCAAAACTTAAACTCGATCTGTAACTCATCTTTGTGAACTCGCATGCCAAAAATCATCCCAATATCTGAAAGAGTTTAGAAAAAAAGTCTGTATAACTGTGATTTTCAACAATTTATCAAAGTCCAAAGCCCGTAATTTTGGCCAAAAAAAAAGTTGGTATAACTGTGATTTTCAACAATTTATCAAAGTGGAAAGCCCGAAATTTCTGCAAAAAAAAAAGTCGGTATAACTGTTATTTTCAACAATTTATTAAAGTCCAAAGCCCGTAATTTCTGCATAAATTAGTGGAGCATAACAAAACTTAAACTTGATCTGTAACTCATCTTGGTTAACTCACATGCCAAAAATCATCCCAATATCGAAAGCTTTTAAAAAAAGTCCGTATAACTGTGATTTTCAACAGTTTATCAAAGTCCAAAGCCCGTTATTTCCTAAAAAATTTAAGGAAGCGGAACGAAACTTAAACTTGATCTGTAACTCATCATGGTTAACTTACATACCAAAAATCAGCCCAATATCTGAAGGCCTTTAGAAAAAAACTCTGTATAATTGTTTGTTGCGGAATGATGGAATGACGGAAATTTGGAATTACAGAATTTCGGAATTAAAAAATTTCAGAATTACGGACAAGGGAGAACTATACGGCATTGACAACTTTGTTGTGGGGCAGGGCCATAAAAATAAGTAAAATTTATGGCCTGAGATACATGTTACTGTTACATGATCTAAAGTTCAACATTGGCTGTTTAAAACTTTCAATCTACATTTGGTAAATATTTTGTCCTGGAATTCCAATTTTTTCACCACTAGCAACTAATGATCATGTCACAGTAAAATTTAGAATGCACTTTATGAACACAAGTTTTATGCTTACATGCTTCTTCATTTAAATAGTGATGTTCTTCAGGGACTCTGTGTTGCTCTCCTTCAGGTCCATGTCTTTTGATTCTCTATATAAAGTAAAGTTGTATAAAACAAGTTCAAACTCAAAGTAAAACAAGTATTACATCATACACAATACTACATTGAAGTTTAATTTTAATGTCATATTTCTTAAAATCTAATGTCAATGAATTTCTACATTTTACATGGAGTGCTAATACTAAAGACAACCAATGTTATGTATCAGATAAAATATTTGTTTATTTTCATGTTTTTTTTTAATAATGAATGAGAATAGATATTGAAAAATACAAAAATATTAGTACGTTAAATACATTACCCCTGGTCGATCTTTAGGAGGATTTCCTATGGGACCATGGTCTCCATTACCAAGTACATTACTTCCTGACTAAAATGAGAAGAAAAATTAAAGCCTAAATGATTTGTATATAGGAAATTAACAATTTGCCTGATAAAAATATGTGGAATAGCTTTTACTTATAACTAAGTGCATTTTTTTATATTTTTTTCAACTGCAACTCAAAAAGACCAAATTCAGTGCACATAACAATGGCAATGTTGATGACACATGTTTCTTAAAAAATCTTTATCACGTTAAATACGACATGTTTTTGGGAAGCCAAACATATTTAATTTTTTGAAATCTCAGTTTTGCTCCATTCATTTTTGGATTGTGGTTTATTTAAAAGCCAGAGCAATGGCCTGATAGTAAGTAGTTACACATTTGAGCGTCACTGATGAGTCTTTTGACACGAAAGTGTGTCTGGCGTAAGCGTAAAATTTTAGTCCTGATATATCTATGATCAGTTTATTTGATTGTTGTTACTGTAAAAAAAAATTGTTTATAACCTACCTTAGAGTGTGCATCCAGGATATGAGCTGGAGATGGTCCCTGCAAATATATAAAATACACTCTAAATTACTTCATACAACTGCTGTTTATGGATCCATACATTTTTCAATCAACATTTATCTAATTCTTAACACAAATGTTGATCACTACAATCATACTTTTTTGTGCATGTATTATTTGTATTGTCTATTGATAGTATAACCACTTGTGTTATTTAGTCACTGACTGCATAAATTTCTACTGTAAGGATTATTATATGTGTCTGATGTCAGAATGCAGGTTTATCATTCTTTTACCGGTATCTTTCATTTATGTTAAAAAATCAAATTTTTTATCAAAATACTTGCTTCCAGTTTGAAATAGTTGTGAAAATGAAGAAAAAAAATAAATATTAAAATAATTTTAGTTCAATAAATTTGTACAAATGTATCAAAAAGATGTGAAAACTTTAACTTAAGTTCTCATTCTTATACAATGTCAAATTTGACAGTAACCTTATCTATTCTATCCAAACCATGTAAACCACTGTCTCTGTCCATGGTTATGTGGCTCCCTCTTCCTCGTACTTTGAAGATAAACAAATCTCTGTTGTTCTGTGTTGTATGTAGAGTGAGGTCAGATGACATCTGGTATTGTGAACTGTTCATAGTCAGTATTCTAGATCCATCTCTGCCATCTATAATATAATTCTGAAAAAGAAAACATTCAGTAAAGTTATAATTTTCAACCATGTATCATAAAATAAAGCTTAACAAATTTATCTTAATAGGTATTTTCCGACACCTGAAAACAAACTGATAAACGGATTGATTTTTATCTGAATAAATGGCTACATAAAATATTAACTTTATTCACTGACATAATTATTTTGACATTTCCATTACACCTATATTCTATATTACTTTGAATTGCTGAATTAACTTCTTTCTTTTTATATTTAATTGTATCTCTAGTTTCTACAATTTTAACAAATCATTTGAAAACATTTTCTTCATCCTGTTTTCTGACACAAAATTTTATCAGCTTCTGTAAAATGAAAGGGGTGGAATAAAGAATAAAGAAAAAGTGTGCCTGAAATACCTGATATGAATAGTGGTTGATTTTAGAGTGGTCATTGTCAGGAACATGTACTCGAGGAGGAATTTGAAGAAAAAAAAATGTAATAGAAGTAACAGAAATAAAATTTTCTATATGCTGAGGTGGGTTTGGGGTGGTCTAGTCCTAAAGGTAATACCAAAACTATATCCAGGAATGCATATAGTCTAGAAGACTTACATATTCACCAACAGACAGGACTTAACAGATACTCTTGACTGGAAAGAATAGTGGACTTTAAGAAGTAGATTGCCTGGAGATAACATTTTATCTTAAAAGTTTTATTAAATGATATCATTTTGTTTATGCAACATTCATATGAAAAAGTTGTCAATAACATCTGTAGCAAGTTTTATACAGGAATATTATACAATTACTGTCTTTTGATGAGGTAAATGTGTAGTTTTATTCACTTTTGAAAAACTGATATTCACTGAGGCCAACGGTCAATTAAACCACATATTTACCAAAACAAAAGACAGTAATTGTTTTATTCCATGTTCCGAGAGAAATGTATGTAATGGCAATTATTAACCAAAACCAATTGTACATCAAACGTTTTTTTACCAAAATAGTGCAGGTAAAAGCACGCGACGTTATGCGCGGTGAATATCCTTTTTCCGCAGGTGAATATGCTTATTTATTCAAAATCCCATTCATATAGAAAAACCTACTAAAGTTTTAACAATATGGAATAATACCAGTTATTTGTTTGCCTAGTATTGCAAAAGAAGGAAATAACAGTATTGCATTTATTTTGAAAGACATAAATCTGTGTTTTACTGTTTACAAATGTCAATTTTAAGTATGTCCATAATGAAAATAAATTTGTTTTTAACTGTTAAGCAAAATAAATTATAACATTGTTATAATCGTTGACTCTCAAATCAAAATAAACTTTTGAAAATGGTGAGAAGTAATTGAGTGAGCTATTACTAGGTAATTATTCCTTTTATTACCTGTGTAAGTGTGTACTGAGGCCAAGCACCTACGCTCCAATGAACTATAAAATCTAACGTTTCATCATCATTAAAATATCCAGGGGAAGGTGATCTGTAAATATAATAAGAGAATATCATATCAAATAAAATTTATTAGAAAGCAAATCCTCTGTGAGTTATGCAGTACATTGTCCACTGATGGCATCAAGATTATTAAACAAAAAAGGATTCATGTCATATTCTTCAGTTGGGAAATTACCTCCCTTCAAACACTGAAAACTTTATCTTTTCTATACTATAAATTATGAATTTACAAGAAAAAGTTCTGTTTAATACATGTAGTACCAAAACAAATTGCATGAGGAGAAAAGGATATCTATAGGTTATAGATTGTTTATCAAATGTGAGGATGTTTTACAGCTACAATCTCATGGAAGGGCCATAACCCTCAGTTCAAATGTGACAGAGGAGAGATCATTGAGTTTTAAAGATCATTAATAATCCGTTTATTGCTATTTCATCTATGATAACATTGATGTTTACCTTGACAATTGCACATGCGCTCCATAGTTTCTTACAACAATTTTCTTTCTCAAGCCAGTAGCATGATATGAAAAATTATCACAAAAAAAAGATTAAAGAAAAAATACACAAAACAGCGATTAATCTATTTTAACATGGCTTTCCATTTTTCTCTCTACGCATTTTCACTTATCAAAGCTTATCTACAGTATCATTGTCTTTACTTGGATAAAGTAACACGACAATAATTGTAACTAATTACGTATAAGACTCCATCCCAGGAAAGTGAGCTGACCATATCTCAGTGAGATCTTGTCCATCAATGAGAGTTATTGTACCATCATAACCTGATGCTAAAACATCATCTACGCCATCCTTGTTCACATCTACAATGACGGGAGGGACCATGTATCCTTTGTTTTTACCTCTGAAATATAAAAATATACATAAATTAATTTCCTGTACCGTAGTTAGAGAGTATGTGGTGAAACAATCCTTAATAGTACATGTACTACTTGGCATTCTATAAAAATTTAATTATAACCTACTGGTAACTCAAAATTTATTTTGAGTAAAAGTGTATTTCTTTGTGAAGAGCAACAAAATGATGATACCTTTATGTTAAGAATCTTCGCTGTCAATGTTTGGTCTATATACTTAAGGGTTTTGATAGAGCTTCTGGATGTTATATATGGCAGTCTTAAATAATTTCAAAAGTACTAGTATAAGCTGTTAATAGAACAAATGTAAAACTTAACTATTTCCGTACATTATGAATGAAATTGAAAAAATAAGTCCATTAAGTCTCACCTAACAACTGTGATTAATCCAGTGGCATCATCTTTTATACGATTTTGCCAATAGTCATAACTGCTTTCTCCGTTTATTCCTGGAACTACAGAACTATGGCTTGTATCTGTTACATAATGGTACAAATCTGGTACAGATATCATAAGAAGATCTCCTGAAATAACAAATATTCTTATAACTTCGTTAGTAAGGACAAAAAAATGTTCTGTAATGTAGGACACAAGTGTGTCTGTCCAATTCTGTAGTACAGTGGTTTTCATTGGTTCATGTCTGTCATTTGTATTTGTTCATACATTGTTTTGTTATGAATTAGAATGTTGGTTTCCATGTTTTGATTGTTTTACATTTTCATGTCAGAGCCTTTTTAAGCCAACTATACAGTATGATTTTTTCTCATTTTTGAAGGCAGTATGGTTAGCCGTTATCCCTTACATCCACTTCATTTGAACTCTGACAATAGGCTATTTGCAAATTCCCGTAATTGACCCTGTAATTAGAGACCTTTATTTGTGTTATCTCCCTTTATGAGGGACATTAATTTTTATTTACAATGGAGAGCTAACTGAAAGAGCAAATTTACCTGTGCATAATGTGAGTAATCTTTAAGGTTTTCAAATCTTTTAATTACATTAATTTCTTGTTTAGCTAAATACCTTTGACATCAGAAATTATTTATCATGAAAAATTAGTTAAACTGTTGATACATCACTTTCAATTCATCATGCTTTGCATTGGCAAAAGCCAATTTTGTCCGGTATGGAACCAGTCTACGATTATCAAAGGGAAGTAATTTGTTTAAAAAGTGTGTAATATTAGAATCAAATGGGTAATTGGCAAATGGGCTATTATACCACATCTCCTTACTTTTACATAAGTGTCAACTCACAAAATGTTCTAACATAAGATTTATTTCATTATATTGAGATTACTTTTACATTTAAAAAAATGTTACTGTGACCCAATTGACTGTGTAAAAGAGTTGCAGTTGAGATATACTTTAACACAGTACATTGTTATGCCAACATTGAAAAAAGGTCACCTTTTCAATGTTGTTTTATTTTGGTTACAATATGAATATAAAAAGTTAGTAAAACCCTTTAGCTAACAAGAACTACAATGTGATTTGTTTTTCTAATGAAATCATAGGAATCCCCAACAAAGATGTTTTCCCTAGAATTAATTGAGTAAATAACCTGGTATAGTTTCTCCACCAGTGCCAAATAAAATATACTGGGAACCATCTTTAGTTGTATACATAACTGGTGACATGTAGATCTCTTTCTTATTTGGTGCAGCCAAATACCTCATGCCAAAAACTTTCCCAGTAGCACCAGACAGAACAAGGAGTCGGCCGGAATGACGATTATGTTCCTATAGAAAACAATTCTTGGTTTCAAAATGTATTAGTGACAATAACTTTTTCCCAAAAAAAATTTCTTAGTTAATTTTACTAAGATTGTAAAACTACAAACATAAAAAAGATTTTCAGAATTTCATTGGCTTATACATTTTTTAAATTGTCACATTCAAATAGTTTTAGATATTCAATAAAAATTTAAAAACTTGTACATGTAGTACATTTTATTTATTAAGAGATATTGCAATAATATAAGATAACTTTAACATAAAAATGTGTTTCATGTTTTTGACATTGTATTGCTGTCTTGTTGGCATATATATTCCAGATCTCCTTTAACTTATATATTCCAGATCTCCTTTAACTTATATATTCCAGATCTCCTTTGACTTATATATTCCAGATCTCCTTTAACTTATATATTAAGAAGCAAGTACATTAACTCTTGTTAGATGAACATATACATCAAAAAGTAATCCTACAGACCAAATATAATTAACCTATAACTTATTGTTTCTTAGAAACTAGCATAAACATTGTACCTGCGGGACAGATCAATCAACCATAAAAATAAGGTTACGGTCAGGTGATCTCATCCAGACAAGATTGTAATCCTTATAATGAAAATATTTTAAGATCAAACATAGTCAAACTTTTTATAACAAACACAGAGTTCTAATCAGAAACCTTAATCTGAATCAATGAACGATGAAAATTAGGTAAAGGTCAAGTAATCTTTGTCATGAAGGCATGAGCATGTCAAGACAAATAGGTAAATAAATAAAGTTGACATATCACTTAATACAAAAAAGAAACAAACCTAAGAAAGAAAAGTTTATATGACTCACTTCTTGGCAAATTAGACAAGGTTAGATATTTCTTCAGGCAGACATGTTGACCTTGCAATGATATATTGACCAAATATAGACAAACTATTCATGTTTATCTGAGAAACAAAACTGATCAGTTTACCTCTGGATCTTTATCTGGATCCCCTCCATTAGTTACCAATACTTCTGGTACCCCGTCCTGATCAAAGTCAGGTAAAGCCAATACTTGGTAGGTATTCCATGTTGGTTTCATTAAATTATTATCACCAAGCCATAATATCTTTCCTGAAATACAAAATAATACTACCTTTTATTTGCTATAATTTGCTACCTTTCATTATCTACAGCTGTAAATCAAATTAGTTTTGTTGCAATTTATTTTTGTTTGCTTCAAATTCAGCATTTTCTTGTTCATTTTTCAAATTAACATTGGGCAATGGCAGGTTCAGGGCTGATATGCATAAAACCACTTAAGATTTTCAATCGTAGTATGTGTACTAATTTATCGGAAATGTAGAAAAATCCATTCTTCAGAACATTTATATTAAAACAAGTAGTTGTATGCATATCAGCCCAGGACATATGACCCAAAATACTTAAAGGTCCTGATTTTTTCTTACAAGGTTCCATTTTAATTGAACATTCAATTTATATATAAACAGAAAACTGCCATTCTAAAGTACTCAACAAATCGTTTTTTATTTGTGTTGTATCTGTGAAACCTTATGCTGAAGAGCAAAGGGGAAATTCTCTTCCATACTGGTCACACAACCAATGAAAGGATAAAATTTAAAAAAAATTGTCACTGATATTTTGTCTAAAAAAACAATTATAGTAAAGAAATAACTAACATATATACTTCTACCAGAACAAATAATTAATAAAAAGTTACTCCAACATACCATTCTTTGGGTTTACTGCCTGAAGAGTTGCCCTCCTTCCAGTAACTATACAGTCTTTCTGCCCATCCTTGTTCACATCAAAATCTTCACAATTTATAAATATAACTGCTGATTTAGTAAATGTTTTCCATAAAACTTCACCGTCAGTACCTCTTATAGCAAACAAATGTCCTAGGCAGGGATAAGACATATCTGTGTAATTGGAAAGAAAGACAAAAACAACTTGTAACCTGGTTCTTGTCATACGGATTCAAAAATATATAAAAGCAGTAATTAAAAAAATCATAATAAGCGAGGCAAAACATAATTCAACCAGGTGCTCCGCAGGGCGCAGCTTTATACGACCCCAGTGGTCAAACCCTGAACAGTTGGGGCAAATTTGGTCAAGCTTGATATTGTCTGAATTTGGAATGTGATCAATTTTTTTTTTTACATAATATGGGTTTTTGTCACAAAATTAATGTGGTCAAAGATCTAACAAATCTATTGCACAATACTGTGCAATTGAAGATTTTTTTCTTGAAACTTTTCAAAATTTGAAATTTGAAAAATTTTGAAAAAATAATATGCCTTAAAAAAATGGTACACAACCCCCAAACTTTTTGAAACCCCCCTTTGAGCAATAAGCCTCAAACTCAATCCCATGCTTTCTTTCGTAGTATTGAACCTTGTAGTACAATTTCAGAGAAATCCATACACTTAAACACAAGTTATTGTCATGATTGTTTGGAAAACTAGAAACATGCTTCTTTTTGGCCCTTTTTAGGCCCCTAGTTCCTACATATTTTGGGCAATTAACCCAAAACTTAATCCCAGCCTCCCCTTTGTTATATGGTACGTTGTGGTACAATTTCAGAGAGATCCATACAATTACACACAAGTTATTGTCTGGAAACTAGAAAAATGCTTGTTTTGGCCCTTTTTGGCCCTTAATTCCAAAACTTTGGCCCCAAAATGAATCTAAACCTTCTACTTGAGGTTTTAAACATTGCGGTATAATTTCAGAGCAATTAAAATACTTGTACACAAGTAATTATCCTGAAACTAGAAAAATGCTTGTTTTGGGACCCTTTTGGGCCCCAATGTGTCTTCGGACGATGCAGACAACGATGACGACATCATACCATTATACGATCCCAAAAATGTTTTAGGGTCCTATAAAAACAACTAAGATTTGTTACATATTTCAAATATATATATACGTCAAAATTTTTTGTTCAAAACAGATGGAAAAAATCCCAAACACAAAATACACATTCTATCAATATGTTTCTGCAAAACCTGCAAAACAAAACACCATTGAGTCGATGTATTATTCATGCAAGATTTCATAAAAACTTACTGGGGCAAAAGCTTCCACCTATATACAAAAAATTAAAATAAGATTTTTTTTTTCTTTCAATCATTAATCAATTTGAAATAGTGAAATAACAAGTCGCTTTCAGCAGCCAATTTGCTCCAATTTTGTCAAAAAAGGCAAAGAAACATTGCTAAGCTGATGAATTATTCCCTTGCCAGTGAATAAGTCAACCTGATTGAATAGGTATTCATGTGACCTTCAATATAATGCCATAGCTGGAGATGGGTTACCCATTACCTTTTATAATTCAAATTGAATTCTAATATTCCTGTTCCTGTGGACTTTACAAAATTTCTTTTTTGTATTTTATTTGATTCATTTATGAAAAGATGCTACAGTTGAATGCCTAGAATCCAAACAACAAGATAAAGAACTTATGTAAACTCAACTTACGTTTCATTTTACAAATTTCCACAGCAGACGTATGTAGTTTTTGTAAACCTTCACCAATATTCTCTGATAGTGATGCACCAAATATAATGTCTAAGACACCATCATTATCAACATCTATAAGTCTAACACAGGATTCAGACCCTGAAAAAATATTATTCTAAATTCATTATAAAACAACTGTGAAATATGCACTGCTTTCTTTGATAATATTATATATGAACATTCTTACAAAAAAATAACATCAACACCTTTCAGATATCTTTTGACAAACATCTTTTTGAGAGCTTTATTAACACAATTTTCCATTTTTAGTCTCACCAGAAATGTTGTAGATTCTTCTGATATTTTAATGTTGATTTTGTTAGTAAAATCTTTTATTAAACCATGACTGTTTACAAAACATTTGAAAGTAAAAAGTGTTTTTAAGCAATCTACATGTTCATTGAATCAGTGATTTAGCTAGCGCTCGTCACTTTCGTATTTTACGAAAAGGTTTTCGAAATGACGAAAATATTTCATATCAATTTCGTCACTTAAATTTGGAAAGTGTAAAAGTATTTACACATCAAATTACTTGAATTCTACCTGACTTTATGATTCTGACAAGTTTATGGCCCTCAGGTAATTAACGTTTACCAAAGGTGTTAAAAGTTGTGATGACAAGTAATCCGCTTATCGCCAATCAGATGGGTCACTAATCCCTTAATTATCATTATAAAACCTCATAAATGACCATCATAATAATCTATTTAAGTTAAATCAGTCAGTCAGCATTTCATTTTAATCATTTCTCACAGTTCAGTCGTATTTTCGTCATTTGAACAAGATTGATAAACTTCCCGGACATTTCAACTTTATTTAAATTTCAATATTTCCCTTAGGATTATAATTTGCAGTTTGCTTGTCGTAGTTTCGTCATTTCAACGTATTTTCGTCATACTTTATATAAATATATTCATCAAAAACTTTCGACAACTTCGATTAAAAAGAATGAACTTTATTCAAAACGTAAATATTTTCACTTGCAAACAGGTGCTTCCTGTTCAATGCATTGCGCATGCGTAAAAGTTCGTAGATGAATCCGGTTTTATTCTAAAATTATTATTCAATTGTCACTTCCCGTTTTCATTTCATTTCGTTTAAAAATCGAAAGTAAACGTGATCTACAGTCTACAGTCATTAGAATTGTCCCATTAAGTATAGATGCAGATCCTTCTATCCAATATTAAAGAAATTGATTCCAAATAGATATTAAAACGTATTTTCAAGGATATAAATGATTGTGAAGTGAAAAAGTCGTTACAAGTTCATTTGTGCAGTGGTTAAAAATAAAGGCACCCAACTTTTGTTGATAAGGGGTGTGCCCTGAAAATAACTGAAGTGAAGTTTTGACCATATTACCAGATCCCTGTTCTTATCTTCATATCTTAGCATCACATCAGTCAATTCATTCAATATTGCAAATAACTGCCTACATTAGCAATCCTAAAGTCTTCAAAGATCCTAGACTAGTCCTTGAAGGACTTGGACATATATGTATAGCTAGTTTGATAAACATCCTAGATCCCTTGCTTTATAAAAAAATAAGGCTGATTTTTATCACGCGCAAAAGTGACTAAAGCCCTCAAAATCCTAGCTAAAACCCTGTTGAATTAATAACTTCTTGATATTAAAAGGGAAAAAATCAACACCTACAATGTAGTGCATGTTTGAAAAATTGTTAAGATCAAAATGACACATACATGTATGAAAACTCTTTATTGAACTACAATGTACTACTAAGATATACAAATAAAGTCTTATAGTAGATGTTTAAATGGATTTTCTTAAAATCATTAATGTTTATTCTTAAACGATCAAGTACCTTGTAAAAAATAGTACATGTATAACAGCTTGATTGCAATTGTCTGAAATAATTTTACATATATATGGTTTATGTACATGACTACATGTATAACCAATAAATAATATTTTATACCAAGAAGTGTTGTCTGTACTTTTAAGTATGATTAAACATAGAAGTTGCTAAAAAAAGGGTGAATTTGTTGTAAATCTGCTCAAAAATTTTGACCACTAAATCTTGATTGTTTTTTTTTTTTAAACCCAATTAATAAGTGATCAGGAATTTTGAATAGGTACTAACAGAACATATATCAATTCAAAACTTTCCTGAGAAAAAACTAAACACACACCTGCATTAAGAAATTAACAGTCCAAAATTATACAGGGAAATAACATAAAAGTAACCAGATGCTCTGCAGGGCACAGCTTTATACAACCGCAGAGGTCGAACCCTGAACAGTTGGGGCAAGTATGGACACAACATTCAAGCTTGATACAGTTCTGAATTTGGATTGTGATTAAATAGTTGACACAGCAAAGGTTTCTGACACGGAAACCATGCGTCTTTGGACAATGACGCAGACGACAACAACATGATAGCTTTATACGGTGCAAAAAAAATTTGCGGTCGTATAAAAACTACAAACAAGAGGAATTTTTAAATGATGAAAAGGGGTGATAGCTTACTCTTAAATTCAATACTGCTTTTTTAACTTACCATAATTTTCCATTTTTTTCTTCCAATCTTTGCCAATTGGATGTTTTATATTTCCTTTTGTTGGTGGTTTAATCACAGATATTATGTTTGGTTTAGATTGCTGAGGAGATATCACATGGTTTGTATGATTATTCAAGATCCCAGTTGAATTAACATTTTTATTGTCAGTATTATTATAATAAGCTGATAACTTAAGTGCTCCAACTGCTGCTATTACTATACATGTTATCAATATACAAGTTACCCAACAAAATACAGTCCAGTTTTTAGGATCTGGTTGTATAACTTTTTGTTGGTGTTTTGGCCTATTTACTGGTGGTTTCCCATTTTGTGGAGGAATCAGTTGAAGTTCTATTTTCCCATTGTCTACTTTATGTCCATAAATAACATCCTCATCATCAGAGTCATCACTTAGAGATGTTAAAGGAACTTTGGAATATTGATCCAATTCATAAGAATAATTTCCTGAAAAAAGAGTTACGGTATACTTAAATGCAAAGTGTGAAAAACTCAGGTTATTTGTTTATACTACATTTCTAATTTATATACTCATGATACTAAATAAAAACAATGAAAAGCCATCATTTATTGATGTAAATGTGAAGGTAATTGTTAGTGACAGGCTTAGCAGCATTTCATTCAAACTAAAAACAAGAGTGTACACTCTGAGGTTGATAGCACAGGCTTTACAGGTCTCGTTCAAAAACTTTACTCAGGCCTTTGAAAATTTAAAGCTGGTTTCCCCAAACACAGGAAAATAGTAAAGGGTAGGTACTCATTGTAGGCAGGAAAAACTTTTTATCTTATTTAATTTGTTTTTAAAACATCAAACGAGATAGGTGCAGTTTCCCTCTACCATGTCTACAGAGAATTTTTTCTTAAATTATTGACAGGAAATTCTAAAAAAAAGAACCTGTTTGACATTAAGTTGATTTATTTTGTGATATATAAGCTATTTAAAACTTTAAGAATGACATATGAAACTTAAAAAAAACCCAATCAAATGTGTATGATAATCATTGAACGGCTCTCAAATTTTTGATGAACACAAAGCCTGATCATGAATGAATTTTATGATGAGAGTCTTAAAGATCACCGTTTTATTACAGATGTCCAAAACTTAACACTTTGAAGAATCATGATAATAAGGTCAAGAGACTCAAGACCATATGAACTCAGCTAAATGAACATGTACACCTTAAATGATTGCATACCCCAAATATACATGTAGTTAACCTATTGCTAATTACTGTATTAGAAACAGAAACAGAGCTTGTCCCAAATCAAGAACCTGTAATTCAGTACTGTGTTGTTGGCTGCAGTGCAGTCTATCATATTTGTTTTTCTCCTATTGTTTTGTAATAATTCAGGCCATTTATTCTTTTTTTAAATTGTTCAACATGCTGTCATGGCTAGGCCTTCTATAGCTGACTTAATGAAATGGTTTTACTTAATCATTGTTGAAGGCAGATCATTTATATCTGCTTAAATCCACATACAAATGTAAGTCCGACTTTGGTGGATAGTGTCTCATTGGCAATTATAACACTTATTATTTTAAAATAATAACTAAAACTAAATGCTGACCACTGAACCTTAAAAAGAGGTCAGATGAACCATGTCAGATTGACATGTACAATGTACACTTACATGTAACAATAATTCAGTACATTTTTTTTGTACACCAAATAGAGTTGAAATATACTGTATTGCTTGTACGAGTAGAATCTGAGAAATAGACCTTTTAAATGGCTTATTACAATAACAGAACATTGACCTATAGCTATGAACTACCAAATGGCGGTCAAGATCAAGGGTGCGTCTAAACACTGCTAAGGGGTCCTTAGTGCACTAAGAACTCATGATATACCACTAAGGACTAGTTGAGGTGCTGTTACATGCAAGGTTGGGCAGTAAATACCACCCCCGGTATTTACCGGTATTTACCGCCCTGGACAATACTCCCCTTGGAAGTGGTCAATACTGGCAAATACTGGTCGATTGAAATTTTCATGGTTATTTTTACTATTAATTGAAGCTTTAAGTAAAAACATAATAAAAAGTCAAATAAATTTAAACTAGAGTGGGGTGATCATTTTCGCCACATCTTTTCATGTTTTCTACAGTTTATGTTCAGGTTTAAAGGTTTTTGAAGTATACTGATATTTCTATATAAAGATAACTTCAAATGCAAAATATTCTTAAGCTTGAAAACGTGTTTGTTTGAATATAATCATCTAAAAAGTTAGATTAAAGGGTTCGAAATTTCCTGATTTTTTGTCAATGGGGGACACATATTCGCCGTTTTTACACATCTATTTAAAACCAAATAACCACAGCTTTAAACAACAGTGATCAAATCAATTTCATTATAGATGAATAGCAGACATTTCAAAGGTGTTTAGAACTGAAATTTAGGGCATTCAGTCAAATAATTACTTAGAAATACTTCTTTGAATTCGTGTTTTTTTTCTTCAGGAAATTGCACGAAAAATGTTGTCCGTTTATCGGTCCTTTTCAGTAGATGACGCAATTTTGTCTCAGTTTTAAAAAATAATCGTATTTGTTATATAATATCATTTACCAGTATATGTCTTCCATTTCAGCCATCCTTTGAAGTTTTTACACCTCAAAATCATTAAATGGCGAAATTGTGTCCCCGGTGAATATGGGCGCACCACTCTATAATCTTTATGCAAATGTCAGCTTATATAACTTAATGAATTTGATATGTTTTATTCATTTATAACACTTATTCCTACTGATTTAAAATTATTATGTCAGAATTATGATATTACATACTTTAGATATATAAAAATATTATGAATTATGATATTATTACATACTTTAGATATATAAAAATTAAACATATTATTGCAACATTTATAAATCAATATATAATTTTTAATTCAAAATGTATGATTTTACAGGTAATTAAAAGTAAAGGTAAATTAAAGTACAGGTAAATGAAGGTGTGAAAAATTAATTACTAAAACAACAGCCCCCAATAAATGTTGACATTATACATGGGTTGAAAGTAATAAAAGTGATATTTGAAGACTTCCTTAAACAAAAAAATATTTCCTGTCTATTTAACTGTGAGACAAAAACCTTCTTCATGCTGAAAATGGAAAGTTTGAAGCTGCTGAGGGACAAAACAGTTTTTATCTTTTACTATAATATTATTTACTCATATAATCAATGTAGATCACTGTTTATTCAAAGAATTTACATGAGAAATAGAAATGAAAGCCTTTAAAAATGATTTGAACACTAAATTAATAGTAATTGACCAGGTAGAGAGTGGTTTCTATAGTAATGACCATTTTTTTTGTTTTCTGTTATGTTCCATTATTTTCGCGTTTCTGTATACTTTTAGGTGTCAGACCACCAATTACTCCCTCCAATTTAGAACGTATGTAAAAGTAGTCCTACTTTGACACAAAATAGTGCTTTTGATGTCATTGTTTACTTAAACTAATCAACAAATTTGCAGAAATGAAACTTTTGGTGAAAGGGAAATATATTTAGACCATTTTGAGCCAAAATTCACTTGTCTATGAGTTTGCATTAAAAATTCAGGATTAATGCGCTACATAGTACACTAATTTAAGATTTCCAGAAAACCGGGAGTTATTTTGGTAGTACCTGTCTTTTCAAAATCAGAAATTTGTTACAAGACTTTAAACATTGGTTGAAAATTGGCATGTAGGAAGGTGATACATGTACAATTCAGGATATACCTGGTTTCCTTGAAGTTAAACTTAAGGTAAAATATTTAGAAAGCTGTGAAAATTGCAAAATTTGGTTGAACAGATAGGGATTTTTAATTGGTGGTCTGACACCTTTAAGGGAAATGCGGTAAAACCCCAAATTCAGAAAACAATTGATTTTTTTTACTTAACTGATCATATGAAGTGATAGTAGTCACATTTCAATCTTTTTGGGGGCAAAAAGTCACATATTGCAAATTTAGAGCCTTAGACCTGAATTTGTGCTATTTTTAGCTTTTCCCACCCTGACAATATGCTTTCACATAAAAAATGTCCCAAATTGTTATTAATGCACAGCAAGATGTTTCTGTGGTATTAACATTAAAACATGGTTATTTTACCACCAAAAAAAGTTCTTGTCATCAAGATTTAATGAAATTATTTGATTTTTATCCCTTATATCATTGCGTCATAGCATGTATTTGGCAGATAACACAGCCTGATGTAAACATTGCAAAAACTCACAAATATCCCATTTATTATCTCAAATGAAAGTTTTATGCCTTAAGTTGTATCAACTGATAGAAAAAAAACCAGTTAAATGACCATGACTGCACTTTTGATCATTTAATAGTCCCATTACTTACACCAGGTGTAAAAAAGGGGGGTCAATATTCCTTGACTCTTCAATACCCTGAATTTTTTACTTAACCCATTGTAAAAATTGTGGAAGGTCTTTTAAGAAGTAGAACAAACAAGAAAAAAATCAACAAAACTGATCTTGATATTGAAAGTTTATGTTCCTGTAATCCAAAATGAAATTTTCAAGTATTTTCTATCAAAGTCATACATTACAGTCAGTTTAAATTGAGCTGTGAAATTTGTAATATAAGTCACATTATGCTCAGATAGGATGTTTCTGACTTCAAATTGACTAAGGATTAAGAATAAAGCAAAGCAAAGATTTCTGAGCAACTTTTTTGGCTCTTTAGGTGTCAGACCACCAATTACTCCCTCCAATTTAGAACGTATGTAAAAGTAGTCCTACTTTGACACAAAATAGTGCTTTTGATGTCATTGTTTACTTAAACTAATCAACAAATTTGCAGAAATGAAACTTTTGGTGAAAGGGAAATATATTTAGACCATTTTGAGCCAAAATTCACTTGTCTATGAGTTTGCATTAAAAATTCAGGATTAATGCGCTACATAGTACACTAATTTAAGATTTCCAGAAAACCGGGAGTTATTTTGGTAGTACCTGTCTTTTCAAAATCAGAAATTTGTTACAAGACTTTAAACATTGGTTGAAAATTGGCATGTAGGAAGGTGATACATGTACAATTCAGGATATACCTGGTTTCCTTGAAGTTAAACTTAAGGTAAAATATTTAGAAAGCTGTGAAAATTGCAAAATTTGGTTGAACAGATAGGGATTTTTAATTGGTGGTCTGACACCTTTAAGGGAAATGCGGTGAAACCCCAAATTCAGAAAACAATTGATTTTTTTTACTTAACTGATCATATGAAGTGATAGTAGTCACATTTCAATCTTTTTGGGGGCAAAAAGTCACATATTGCAAATTTAGAGCCTTAGACCTGAATTTGTGCTATTTTTAGCTTTTCCCACCCTGACAATATGCTTTCACTAAAAAAATGTCCCAAATTGTTATTAATGCACAGCAAGATGTTTCTGTGGTTTAACATTAAAACATGGTTATTTTACCACCAACAAAAGTTCTTGTCATCAAGATTTAATGAAATTATTTGATTTTTATCCCTTATATCATTGCGTCATAGCATGTATTTGGCAGATAACACAGCCTGATGTAAACATTGCAAAAACTCACAAATATCCCATTTATTATCTCAAATGAAAGTTTTATGCCTTAAGTTGTATCAACTGATAGAAAAAAAAAACAGTTAAATGACCATGACTGCACTTTTGATCATTTAATAGTCCCATTACTTACACCAGGTGTAAAAAAGGGGGGTCAATATTCCTTGACTCTTCAATACCCTGAATTTTTTACTTAACCCATTGTAATAAAATTGTGGAAGTCTTTTAAGAAGTAAGAACAAAACAAGAAAAAAATCAACAAAACTGATCTTGATATTGAAAGTTTATGTTCCTTAATCAAAAATAATTTCAATATTTTCTATCAAAGTCATAATTACAGTCATTTAAATTGAGCTTTTGAAATTTGTAATATAAGTACATTATGCTCAGAAGGATGTTTCTGTTAAATTGACTAAGGATTAAGAAAAAAGCAAAGAAAGATTTTGAGCAACTTTTTTGGCTCTTTAGGGAAATGCGGTGAAACCCCAAATTCAGAAAACATTATTTTTTTTACTTAATGATCATATGAAGTTATAGTATCACATTTCAATCTTTTTGGGGGCAAAAAGTCATCATATTGCAAATTTAGAGCCTTAACCTGAATTGTGTTTTTTAGCTTTCCCACCTGAAATATGCTTTCACATAAAAAAATGTCCCAAATTGTTATTAATGCACAGCAAGATGTTTCTGTGGTATTAACATTAAAACATGGTTATTTTACCACCAACAAAAGTTCTTGTCATCAAGATTTAATGAAATTATTTGATTTTTATCCCTTATATCATTGCGTCATAGCATGTATTTGGCAGATAACACAGCCTGATGTAAACATTGCAAAAACTCACAAATATCCCATTTATTATCTCAAATGAAAGTTTTATGCCTTAAGTTGTATCAACTGATAGAAAAAAAAACAGTTAAATGACCATGACTGCACTTTTGATCATTTAATAGTCCCATTACTTACACCAGGTGTAAAAAAGGGGGGTCAATATTCCTTGACTCTTCAATACCCTGAATTTTTTACTTAACCCATTGTAAAAATTGTGGAAGGTCTTTTAAGAAGTAGAACAAACAAGAAAAAAATCAACAAAACTGATCTTGATATTGAAAGTTTATGTTCCTGTAATCCAAAATGAAATTTTCAAGTATTTTCTATCAAAGTCATACATTACAGTCAGTTTAAATTGAGCTGTGAAAATTGTAATATAAGTCACATTATGCTCAGATAGGATGTTTCTGACTTCAAATTGACTAAGGATTAAGAATAAAGCAAAGCAAAGATTTCTGAGCAACTTTTTTGGCTCTTTAGGTGTCAGACCACAATTACTCCCTCCAATTTAGAACGTATGTAAAAGTAGTCCTACTTGACACAAAATAGTGCTTTTGATGTCATTGTTTACTTAAACTAATCAACAAATTTGCAGAAATGAAACTTTTGGTGAAAGGGAAATATATTTAGACCATTTGAGCCAAAATTCACTTGTCTATGAGTTGCATTAAAAATTCAGGATTATGCGCTACATAGTACACTAATTTAAGATTTCCAGAAAACGGAGTTATTTGGTAGTACCTGTCTTTTCAAAATCAGAAATTTGTTACAAGACTTTAAACATTGGTTAAAATTGGCATGTAGGAAGGTGATACATGTACAATTCAGGATATACCTGGTTTCCTTGAAGTTAAACTTAAGGTAAAATATTTAGAAAGCTGTGAAAATGCAAAATTTGGTTGAACAGATAGGGATTTTTAATTGGTGGTCTGACACCTTTAAGGGAAATGCGGTGAAACCCCAAATTCAGAAAACAATTGATTTTTTTTACTTAACTGATCATATGAAGTGATAGTAGTCACATTTCAATCTTTTTGGGGGCAAAAAGTCACATATTGCAAATTTAGAGCCTTAGACCTGAATTTGTGCTATTTTTAGCTTTTCCCACCCTGACAATATGCTTTCACATAAAAAAATGTCCCAAATTGTTATTAATGCACAGCAAGATGTTTCTGTGGTATTAACATTAAAACATGGTTATTTTACCACCAACAAAAGTTCTTGTCATCAAGATTTAATGAAATTATTTGATTTTTATCCCTTATATCATTGCGTCATAGCATGTATTTGGCAGATACACAGCCTGATGTAAACATTGCAAAAAACTCACAAATATCCCATTTATTATCTCAAATGAAAGTTTTATGCCTTAAGTTGTATCAACTGATAGAAAAAAAAACAGTTAAATGACCATGACTGCACTTTTGATCATTTAATAGTCCCATTACTTACACCAGGTGTAAAAAAGGGGGGTCAATATTCCTTGACTCTTCAATACCCTGAATTTTTTACTTAACCCATTGTAAAAATTGTGGAAGGTCTTTTAAGAAGTAGAACAAACAAGAAAAAAATCAACAAAACTGATCTTGATATTGAAAGTTTATGTTCCTGTAATCCAAAATGAAATTTTCAAGTATTTTCTATCAAAGTCATACATTACAGTCAGTTTAAATTGAGCTGTGAAATTTGTAATATAAGTCACATTATGCTCAGATAGGATGTTTCTGACTTCAAATTGACTAAGGATTAAGAATAAAGCAAAGCAAAGATTTCTGAGCAACTTTTTTGGCTCTTTAGGTGTCAGACCACCAATTACTCCCTCCAATTTAGAACGTATGTAAAAGTAGTCCTACTTTGACACAAAATAGTGCTTTTGATGTCATTGTTTACTTAAACTAATCAACAAATTTGCAGAAATGAAACTTTTGGTGAAAGGGAAATATATTTAGACCATTTTGAGCCAAAATTCACTTGTCTATGAGTTTGCATTAAAAATTCAGGATTAATGCGCTACATAGTACACTAATTTAAGATTTCCAGAAAACCGGGAGTTATTTTGGTAGTACCTGTCTTTTCAAAATCAGAAATTTGTTACAAGACTTTAAACATTGGTTGAAAATTGGCATGTAGGAAGGTGATACATGTACAATTCAGGATATACCTGGTTTCCTTGAAGTTAAACTTAAGGTAAAATATTTAGAAAGCTGTGAAAATTGCAAAATTTGGTTGAACAGATAGGGATTTTTAATTGGTGGTCTGACACCTTAACCCGACCCGCCACAGTAACAATTTTATATTTACATTAAAAATTTTAATAAAGAAATAATAACTTGTTTATGAGGATCTTTCCCAAACTGTATATATATATATGAAGAGTTGATTATAAATCTTATAAAAAATCGGCAAAACCATATTAAAATATACAAACAAACAGTCAAATATTACAATTTACCTGTATAAAATTTGACTGTGAATTGATAATAAATCAAAGTAAATTACCTTTTCTCAGAGTATTTCCCATACTATTACAATACTGGAAAATGTTGATTAATTAAAGACTAATACAGTTTACGTTGAGGTAGCCAAAACTGAAACATTAAAACCACTGGGAAGTTAAATAGTTTTACTACTTGTTGTATTTGTGTTTTATTATCTCCTCCAAAACGAAGGAGGTTATGAACGACAACCCAATGTCGTAAATCGGGGTCCTTTCGCCCTAATCTGTTTACGCCCCTTTTCATGTTCGATGGGAATCAAGTCAACGTGGCAGAAATTATTACAACTATCATCAAAAAGTTTGTCAGAAAATACCAAAAGATTTACCATCCAAATGGTCGTTTTCAATTATTACTAGTTTGAGAACAGGTTATTGTGATCTAAATGATTATAAATCAAAAATTATACCATCATCAGACAAAAACTGTTCCTGTGGAGAGCCAGAAACTGTCGAACACTACCTTTTACATTGTTCTAACTATGAGGAGGCTAGAGAGAGGATGAGAACATCTATTTACTTTATTACAGGAAATATACACATGGATTTAGACACCTTATTAGGAATCGATGAAGAAGACATTAATAGAGACAATCGAAATGAAATATTGTGCCATCTGGAAAATTATTTAACGGAGTCTGGTAGATTCAAAAACATTATACAGCAAAAAACACTATAAATCTATATCAAAATTAAGTCAAATTTTTTTAAGCAGCAGCCACCATTTCAATTAAGTACATGAGTGAACATTACATATGTGAAGAAACTACAAAAGAGGAAACGTACACAAGTGTTTACAGTGTCATTTAGGACACTTACTAAAGACTAAAGAAAAACATTCTAAAAGTAAGTTTATTAAAATGTGTTTGTTTTTATTTTTTATTGATGATTTTCTATAACGTTTTTGGTTCTTCATTATATGTCCGCTTCGAAGAACAAAAGTTCAAAATATTCCTATCAAAATCGAAATAATTCTATCATGCAATGCTCTACTGTATGCCCATTTTAAGGTGGTACCCAACACTTTCACTAAAAATAATTTGGCTCGTTTAATTTTCATAAAATTTTGACAAAGTATTTACTTTGACCCTTTAACAAAAATATAAAAATTTAAAAAATTTTGAACCAACCATTTTATCAGAAAATTTACACTGGTTATATAGCAGTGTGACAAACACCAATTTTGATCATTGAGGAGCTTAATATTCCCTTTACAACACAACGTAATTAATTAAGTTTATCATATAAGGATAAACTGTTTTAATAAAAGTTTAACTCCATTTTCCGGAATCAATCCTAATTGATTCTTAATTTAATCACATCAATAATACGTCATTTCGTGACGTCATTCATGCGTTATTCAAACAAGTGCAAAACTGCCAACATAGCTAACGAAAATTTTCAGCAGCAACATGAAGCCACCAAAAAGACTAAGAAAACCTAAGGGGATTGCCGGCAAATCACCAAATAAAAAGAAGAAAACACAAGGGAACCTACCAGAACTAGCGGAAGTAACGGACAAGGAGACGGTACCATTTCAGGTCGATATAGGCAGCATTTCTGTGGCCAGTGGCAGTGACCAACCTAACCTTGCGCCAGTTGACCAAACCCCAGGACAACATATGGCTTATGTGATGGCCGGAAATGACCAACACCAAGTACTTAGACAACCTACTACCGGTATGTTTAACAATACAGGTTTAAGTGATTGTAATAGGGGTTATGCACATGGTCTTAATTTAGAGATCATACACGAAAGTGTAACACCAATGTACACATCAAGTGTGTTTGACTCTGTAGGTGCCCATATTCCGGTAAAAATTAAGGAAAAGATTTGGGCTGGAGAATATATTGATTTAAATATTTTACTTAAATCTGCAAAAGATTTAGCCACAGATTCCCAGTTAAATGGCGATCTTTCAGTAAAAGGGGGGTTATTAACTATAACTCCACAAAGACAGAGCACCATTACAAATTTGCACGTATGGACATCTGCATTCATCATCTTTATGGATATAGTGCTAGAAAAATGGCCCAATAAAGGGCAAGAGTTCCTGAAATACATGTTTAACGTTCGACTAGCTTCATCTAGAGGGTATGGCTCAGGTTGGGCTATATATGATGAACAATACCGCCTTCGTAAGGCAAGATGTCCACAATCGTCTTGGGCAGAGCTAGACATGGAGCTGTGGGTTAACTTATGTACGTCTCTACTCCTCCAAGATTTGCTCATTCAGATACTAATTCTTTTGGGGGTCATAAGGGTTCACAGTATGTCCAAAATACTAAACCAGAACAGGCACAAAGACCCACGGCAGCATGCAAGGGTTACAACTTCGGTAGATGTACTTATGGGGCAGCATGTAAATTTGAACATAAATGTTTCAGGTGCTCTGGAAACCACCCTATTGGGGCCTGCAAAAAGAGGTAAGGATTACGAGTTGTACTCTTTGGGATACTCCCCTATTTGTGTGAATGAAGTAGAAGAATCTTTAAAATTTTATCCGTATAAGGTAATAGCAAACGAACTTATACATGGTCTTCGATTTGGTTTTAAATTACAATATTCCGGTTCACGTTTACCTGTTAATGCAAACAATTCAAAAAGTGTGACTATTCATGCAGATCTTGTTAGAGAAAAAATAAATAAAGAGATTACTCTAGGTAGAATGGCCGGTCCTTTTGACCACCCACCTTTGCCAACTCTACGCATTTCTCCTATATTTTTGGCCGAAAAGAAGAACGGGGACTACCGTTTAATTCATAATCTTTCCTATCCCCTACATAACTCTGTGAATGACTTTATAGATGAGAAATATTGTTCTGTGCAGTATTCGGGTATTGACGACGCTGTTCGTTTGGTCCAAAATATAGGAATAGCCGGAAAACTTTCAAAGTCCGACGTTAAGAGTGCATTTCGTTTATTGAGGGTTTCACCTTCTGATTTTGACCAGTTGGGTTTCATTTTTGATGGTAAATATTATTTTGATCGTTGTTTACCACAGGGAGCCTCAATCAGCTGTTCGCTCTTTGAAAAGTTCTCAACAGCGCTTCATTGGGTTACGGAACTTACCAGTGGAAATTCAAATATACTTCATTACCTAGACGATTTCCTTTTTGGAGGTGAAGCAAATAGTCCAACTTGTCAGGAAACACTTGAAACGTTCAAGAAAATTTGTTCAGATTGGGGGGTTCCATTAGCCGAAGACAAAACCGTTCGACCCACAGAAATTTTGACCTTTTTAGGTATTGAATTTGATACCTTAAAAATGGAAATGAGGCTCCCTGGGGAAAACTGACTAACTTAAAACAAACTTTGCAGCTGTTTCTACATTCAAAAAAGGTAACCTTGCGCCAGTTACAGTCCCTGATAGGTTTGTTAAACTTTGCATGCCAAGTTATCGCCCCTGGAAGGGCTTTTTGCCGAAGCTTGATTGATGCTACTTGTAACATAAGAAAACCACACCACAGGGTACGGGTATCATGTAATATGCGCGAGGACATTAAAGTTTGGACCTCTTTTTTAGAGCAATATAATGGAGTCACGGTCATGATTGATAGTTTATGGACTTCCAACGATATGCTTGAACTGTTTACAGACAGTGCCGGGGGTCAAAACAAAGGTTTTGGCATTTACTTTCAGGGGAAATGGGCACAAAGTTGTTGGCCAAAAGAATGGGCAGAACATGATTTATTGAAGGACATTACTTACTTGGAACTTTTCCCAGTTGTTATATCACTTCATATATGGGGAGTACATCTTAAAAACAAACGAATCATTTTCTATGTGGATAATCAGGCCGTTGTTACTATCATAAATAAGAGAACTTCTAAGTCGAATCGAGTTATAGTCCCTTATGAGGAATCTAGTTTTTTCCACTTTAAAATATAATATCGTTTTAAAAGCAGAACACATTCCTGGTAAAATTAATACCATAGCCGATTCATTATCCCGTTGTGATTTTCAGCGTTTCAGACACCTTTGCCCAGAAGCAGATCAGTACAAGACAGCAATTCCAGACCATCTTTGGACGTTTTAGAAATTGAATTAAATCATCTCCTTACCAGTTCTATGGCACAAAAAAACCTGGAAAACATACAATACGGCAGTCGAATCCTTTAAAAATTTTCGATCAGCATACAACCTACATGATATTTGGCCAGCTCCGCTTAGCGATTTAATATTTTACATTGCCTTCCTTTCATTCAAGGGTCTGTCAGCCTCTACTGTCTTAACATATATGTCAGGAATAAGTTATCAACATAAGATTCAAGATTTAACAGATAGTACAAAATCCTTTTTAGTAGGGAAAACATTAGAAAGTTTTAAAAAGGTCAAATCCAAAAAAAAACGATTTGCGGGTACCAATTTCAATTGATTTATTACGAAAATTAATCAGGTCACTTCAACATGTCTGTTTTTCGTCGTATGAATCCGTCATGTTTGCTTCAGCTTTTAGTCTAAGTTTTTTCGCTTTACTTCGCGTAGGTGAGATAGCTGCGGAAAGTAAAACTGATTTAGGGGCACATGTTATACAAATATCTGACGTTTCAGTTGTCAAATTTGATCACAAAGAAGAGCTTCGTCTGTGTATACGTAGTTCCAAAACAGATCAACTACACTCATGTTTAACTTTGATTATTAGTGAGCAAATCGACAAATCTCTATGTCCCATTCACTTACTAAAGCAATTTTTACAAATTCGATATCCTTCATCCGGGAGTAATTTATACATACATTTTGATGGATCAAGACTCACTCGTTATCAATTTTCGTCTATTTTACAAAAGAGTTTGTCATTCTCCGAAATCAATGGACATTTCAGAGCACATTCTTTCAGAATCGGGGGAGCAACTGAAGCAAAAAGGCTAGGAGTAGATGACGAAACATTAAAAAAAATGGGGTCGTTGGACATCGGATGCTTACACAAAATACATCCGTTTGAACATTTAAAATTATAGGTTATACTTTTTAAAAGGCAATAGCTTATTGAAATAATCATACATCAATTGTAGGTGTCAAAACAATTTGGTTAATAGGATCATCCATAGTATATTGGGCCAATAAAGAAGCTTCGTCTAGACCTGGGGGACTTCACCTTGGCCTACAGAATACAGGTGCTCATATGATTTGGATTGGTCAAAGGGGTATGAAGTGGGGTGATTTAAATAGAGTCTTTGAACAAAGGTTGCTTAACCGCCCCCTTCCGAGTTTCCTTGTTATTCAACTTGGGTCTAATGATTTGGGTATATCGATATCAGAGAAATTATTCAGTGATATAGAATGTGACCTGCTTCGGTTACATGCATTGTATCCAGCTTTAAAAATAATATGGTCAGACATACTAATGAGACGGTATTGGCACAATGCCAATTGTGGTCAAGCTATTGAAAGGGCTCGCAAACGAGTAAACCTCCGGGTCAAAAACTTAGTTTTGAGCATCGGTGGATGTGCAATTAGGCACAGTAACATACGTGCTAAAGAAAGTAATTTATTTAGATATGACGGAACACATTTATCAAAGATTGGTTATGATATTTATCTAAATAATTTACAAGGAGCACTTGAACAGTTCATGAGATCCGGCGGACCAGCTGTTTTTCCTCAGTGAAATTGATATTATTATGAGAATTGTCTTAAATTTAGATTAGTTTAATAACAAGTGAAACTCGGTCGGGACTTTAAAGGGCACCAATCAGTTTAATTTGGGGTTGTTTCAGGGGTAATTTCTTTGGCAGTGAGTGGGTATGCCCCACTCATTTGGCGGGATATGGCAAGATGAAAATGGAACATGTCCCCACATTGTACGTTAGCTTTTATTTGGGGTTATATTCTTCTGTGTTCCCACAGAGATTAGATTGGGTCTTCTTTGAATGTACCAAAGAGACCGGTTCCGGAATTGGTCCCAGTTTGGAACTTAAGGTGTTCTCTTTGAATTTAATAATTAATAAGCTGCAATGGAAACCAAAGAGTTCTTGGGGGAATATTTGCTACGTATCGGGGTTCATTTTTCATACGATCTCTCTATTTAGCATTTAACGTAGAGGATTGTAGCTTACATTGCCTACTAGTGAAGCACAGGCTTGCCAAAAATAATGGTTCGGCGGTTTGTACGTTCATCTTGCCTTATCTTGTCTGCGCAAAAAAATTAATACTGTAGCCATATCATTCCACATTCTTTGTTGATTATTATATTTATCTTTGAAAACAAAAGGAGCCGGTTTTACATTTCACACATAATACTATGGTAAAGAAAGGGTTTGATTGCACATGAGACATAATTAAGAAGAAAGCAAAAAATTGGTTGATCGCCCATGAGACATGTATATAATATGAAGCAGTTCGGATCTTTGATTAAAACGTTTAGCTGACTTTACAGGGTTATCTCCCTGTAGTGTTAGGTACCACCTTAACATGGATATGCATTATATTTGTCAACATTTAATACCTCGCAAACTCTCGGTATTAAATGTAATGCCTACATATGTTAAAATCAGCATAGAACATGGCATGAAAGAATTATTTATTAATTAAAATATTGATTTAGAGATAATTCTTACAAGCCATGCCCTATGCTCATTTTAACTTGGATAGGCATTATATCTTAACACTGAGCGTTAGCGAATTTTTAAAATTACTTGTAGAATGTTTTTATTGAATTTGCTAGCGTGCAACACCAACAAAACTGTCCATTTTGATCTCCGTTGTTGTTCAATTGGAATAAGAACATGGCTTTGTATTCAAAGCTAAAGAAGAAAGTCATATTAAAATTATTGTTAGTTCATACCTTTCTATCGGTTTTGGTCATTTTTAACTCAATTATTTGTTATAATGGTAAACGGACAGAAAGTCACAAGACATAAAGTCACATTTAACAGGACAAAATTCACAATTAATTTGTTCACAATTGCTTGAATATATAAGAGAAAGATCTTTAAATATTTTATTTTTATTGCATATTTTCAATTTCAAGTTTAGGTACTTCTGCACAATAAATACATGTATCCCCAAGTTTGGTTGATCTATGATGGTGTAAACATCATCCTGCCATCTGTCGGCTATCTTGTGTTTACCATCTCAGGCTTCAACCTTGACAAGTACGCGGTGTCCTTTTTAAAATGTAGAACCTCTTTGTCTTCCAATCATAACCAGCCTTCTGCTTTATCCTGGCTCTTTCAGCTGCCTTGGATGCAAGTTCATAGGCTTTGGCTAATCTTTGTCCCAGTTCCTGAACATAATTAGACTTTTGCTGTTGTGTGGCCTCAGATGTAAGTCCAAAAGCAATATCAATAAGTAGGTTGGGTTCTCTGCCAAACATCAAAAAGTATGGAGACTGCCCAGTTCCTTCATGTCTAGTGCAATTATATGCATGGACTAGTGGTGCAACATGTGCCTTCCAGTTGATCTTTTGATGTGTCTGTAATGTACCAAGCATTCCCAATATAGTTCTGTTGAATCGCTCTGTCATTCCATTTTCCATAGGGTGGTATAGCGTTGTTCTGGATGTTTGTGTTCCCAGGATTTGACATAGCTCCTTTATCACTTCACTTTTTCAGTAGTCAGTACTTCGGCACTGACATGATTTAACAAACTTTTTCTAAAATTATCCGTTTATAAATTTTGAAATTATTAAGAAACTAATTTTTAAGGTTCCAACTCCCTCAGGCAAAGTTGACTTTCGATGAATTTGGCTATTTATTTTATGTTTTTTTGTTGTCATACAGCTCTTCAACGGGTTTGGTACCTATACATCTTCGGATTTCAAATGTTTGGCTTTGAGCGTTCCTGATGAAGGTAAATCCAGAAAAGCGCTACGACGCATGCAATTATTAAACGTGTTGTTTTCCATTTTTTTCAAAATTAGCACCTTGGTCTTAGTCTACTCAACTTGGTATTCTATAATGTACCACAAATCTTTTGACCGATGCCTCTGCTGTTGTTCTGGTTGTTTGGTTCCTTGTAGACACTGCTTATGCATAGTGAGAAATGGTCTGTCAACACCAGGATATTCTGTATTCCTTTTTTGATGGTTCCAAGGTAAGAAAATCCAGGCATACTAGTTGCATAGGTTGCTACAAAGTGATGTTCTTTATAGGAGTTCTATGTGGTTCCTTCTTTCTTTTTAGACACCGGCCGCAATGTTGTATCCACTCGTTAGATATTGATGGCCAATAAAATCTGTCGCGCACTAAAGAGCTAGCGCGATCACGTCCAGGATGACCCATCTCATCATGAAGTGCTTCTTGGACCATATGAACATGTGTTGCTGGTTAAACAAGTTATCTGATCTTTCTGTCATCTATAGCCAGCTTTTTGTATAGAACATCATCTATAACTGTCAGATGATCAAAGTGTCTTTTCAATGGACTAGGTGGTAGATGTTCTTTCTTTGGTTTCAAACCAGACTTTACAAATCCAATCCATGGTTGCAGTTGATAATCTGACTGTTGTCAGTGTGACCAAACAATGTTGTCCTCTATCTGCATGCACATATCTATATTGACTGTATCCAAAACATCAGGTGTTACTGCTAATGTATCAACATAAAGTGTTGATATGACTCCACAGATGGCCTTGATGGAATCCTTGGATATAACTGTTCCCTCATCTGGTTTTAGTAAACTTAATAATGTATCTGCATCTGCATTGTTCTTTCCTGTGCGATATGTGATGTCAAAATCATATGCAGCTAACGATGATAACCATCTTTGTCCTGTTGAATCTAACTTTGGGGTGGTCAATACATATGTTAGCGGGTTGTTATATGTAACTACACGGAAAGGATGTCCATAGAAGTAATCGTGAAACTTGTCCGTGACTGCCAACGTCAAAGCTAGAAATTTCATCTTGTTGGTCGGGCAACGTCTCTCGGCTTTAGTCAACCCTCGACTAGCATATGCAATG
Organism: Mytilus edulis; assembly: GCA_019925275.1. NCBI lineage: Eukaryota > Metazoa > Mollusca > Bivalvia > Mytilida > Mytilidae > Mytilus > Mytilus edulis. Next base: position 87,987,041 of record CM034356.1, on the reverse strand, counting down.
ACTTGTCGAGGACCTTCATGTTCCTGATATAACACGGCACCTAATCCTAGACCACTAGCATCTGTATGCAACTGAAATGAATTCTGGTGATCTGCATAACCAAGTATGTGAGCTGATTCAATTTTTCCCTTCAATTCCTTGTATGCTTTTTCTTCCTTTTCTCCCCAAATCCAAGATTTTTGTTCCTTCTTTTTTTTCGCTTCTTTGCTTTTGGTGTTGTCATCAAATCAGTAAGGTTTTAACCTGGCTGAAAAGGTGGATAAACCTTCTATAATATCCTGCGAAACCAATAAACCTCCCGGTGTTGTTGGAGTTGGCCAAGTGCGTATACGATCTATCTTCGCTGGATCTGCCTCAACATCTTTCTCTGAAACTATATGACCTACGCATTTCACTCGTGATTTACTGAATGCAATCTTTCCTGGCGATAAATTCAAATACGCTTCTCTGATTCTTTCGAAGACTTGATTCAAACGTTGTAGATGTTTTTCATATGTCTTTGAAAAAATTATGACATCATCTATAAATATACAACATATGTTCATGTGTAAATCACAGAGACAGTCTTGCATCAACCGTTAATAGTTTGCTGGAGACTTGGTGAGAACGAATGACATGCGGTTATACTCAAATAATCCTAATGAACCAAATGTAAAGGCTGTCCTCTCCTTGTGTTGATCTAATATCTCAATCTGATGATATCATGTCGATGACTATAAGTTATCGGTTTCCTGCCAAACAATCCAATATATCTTCTATGCGAGGCAAAGCGTAGGCATCTTTTTTCGTCTTAATGTTGAGAGCAAAAATCCACACATAGTCTCAGAGAGTTGTCCTCCTTGCGTACTAATGCCAAATTAGATGAGTATGGACTAAGTGATTTCCTAATGTTACCAGCTCTTAGTAGTTGATGGATGTCACTTCCTCATACATAGATGGCGGGATCCTTCTGTAGCGTTAGTTAAATTGTGTTGAATCATCAAGATCTATTCGGTGTTTAACCCTGTGAGTGTGGCCAACATCAATGTCGCTTTTCGAGAAGATATCACTATAAGACGTAATGAAATTTCACCTGTCTGTAGTTCATCAGTTGACAAGTAATGGTCAGCAATATTAACTTGATCTAACAATGGTGTTGTGAAGTCATTTATATCATTAGTCCTTTACTGGCTGATCTTGTAAGTTACAGGTTGCATTTCAGCAATGATGTATGTAGTTGGCATTGTGACGGTTCTAGTAGTTACGTTACTGATGTTGACATCTATACGGTTGTAAATTCCATGATGATACTTAACTTAAAATGGAGTGATATCTAAAACTGATGGCATGACAGAATGTGAAGTTTGTTGTACTATGGCTGCTGATGTATGGTAAGGTAATCCTTTGTCGTCGTAACCTGATATTCGTATGTTGCTGTTGGGTGGTATGGTGATAGTCTTTGTCTCTGCGCTTTTGATTACAGCTAATCTGTTATCACTCCTGTTTAATTCCTTTTCTCGTAATGTTATACATCTAAATGAGGTGTACCATGGTGTGTGTTGTAATTTCAAATTTCAAATATGACTTCACTTGGCGTTGAGGTTTAAACTTATTCGGATGTGTCTACATTTTGTGTTGCAAATGTCTGGTTATGTAATGTTTTCAGTTTGTTTCCTGTAATTAGTTAATACTTCAGTTTTATCATGTACATCTTTTGTATAGTAATTTTATTTTATTGTTTGCAAAAGTATAAATTATTCTAAATAATAGGGATGTTCTGGTAACTAACAGAAAACCCTGACCGTTTTTGGCACAACCTTTTTGATCGTTGGTCCTCGATGCTGTTCGACTTTGTGCTTTTTTCGGCTTTCAAACTTTTGTATCTGGGCGTCACTAGTAGATCTTGTGTGGACAAAATGCACTTCTGGCGTATTAAAATTTTGAACTTGTTGCCTTTTGTTGGCTGTTGTTCGTGTGTTTCTTTGTCAATTGTATTCTCCAATTTATTTATATTGTAGTCCTGTGGTGTTGAGTTGTCATTTTAATGTTATATTTCACATGGCTATAAAAGAGGGAGGTTTGGCATGCCACAAAACCAGGTTCAACCTACCATTTTTTCCTTTAAAAATGTCCTGTACCAATTCAGGAATATGGCCATTGTTATATTATAGTTCGTTTCTGTGTGTGTTACATTTTAACGTTGCGTCGTTTGTTTTCTCTTATTTTTGAGTGTAAATTCACATTGCGATAAGACGTGTCACGGTACTTGTCTATCCCAAATTCATGTATTTGGTTTTGATGTTATATTTGTTATTCTCGTGGGATTTTGTCTGATGCTTAGTCCGTTTCTGTGTGTGTTACATTGTAGTGTTGTGTCGTTGTTCTTCTCTTATATTTAATGCGTTTCCCTCAGTTTTAGTTTGTTACCCCGATTTTGTTTTTTGTCCATGAATTTATGAGTTTGAACAGCGATATACTACTGTTGCCTTTATGTAAACCTGGCTAATCAAATAGACTTGCACCCATGTTGTTCTTTACAAAGTTCAATGCTGTGACTAAGGGTGTTAGCTCCTAACAAGAGTGATACGTTGTTGTTGTAAACGCTGTCCGGTACGATAAGTAATATGCATGGTATATCCTGATGTAATTCTAATATATGCAACTCTGTCTCTATGTATCCAATGTATGGTAAAGCTTTCCCATCTGCACATTCAATCTTTAAAAGTTGGTCAAGTTCTTTCATGGGTAAGTTTGATAAATACTGCTGATAAAAAATGGTACTGATTGATATTACAGTTGATCCAGTATCTAGGAGAGCTGGTTTTTTTCAATTCCTTCAATTCTTACTTTGGCTTCTGTTGGTGTTCCACAAAGTCCAGCAGATATTTTTATTTTATGTTATGTTGTTGCATATTTGTTGATGTTCCGAAGGGCTACTGTCTTTACTCTCGTCTACGACCCGCTCCGTGAAGTAGACTGGTTGGTGTTTAAAGCCTTGTATTGGTCTGGCATATTCACACATCCTCTAACCATAGTAAACTAAATAGTTCTACTTGGCTCATGTGTGTTCTGGTTACCAGTATAGCATCTATTTCCACCTTGATACACCGTATTGACTAGGTTGCTGTTCTTATTGCTTATGTTGATTTGCTGATGTTGATTTCCGCTTTATTCAAGTTTATCCAATATAGTAATCATGATCATCTTGGCAAAAATCAAAGCTATCCTCAATGTATCAAAAGTGGTGTATTTTTCCTTTTCGTAATGACTGATGGCTTTTAAATCATATCAGAGATCTTTCAACAGCATGTCGTGCAACATTCCATCTGCAATTACTAAAGTATCCTCATCTGAACTTTCATAAATGGATGACTCTTTTTGAACTTAATTCAAATGAACAAACGAACGATCGTACAAACGAGCGATTGAACGAAAGAACGCACAAGCGAACGAACGAATGAATGCATGAATGAATGATTGAATTATTTGCTAATCATTTTAATTTTTCATTACCATCTCATATCAAATAAACAAAATGAACACTTAACACAATACAAAGATAACTTTCCTCAATATTTGTTTCATTCACATAATCAACATCTAAAAGTTACATAATGGATTTGAAGAAGTATATACCATATGTTTTGATCTTTTTTCATCAAGTTAACAAATTTTCATAAACCAAGACGCTATATAATAATTTGAACCTTCTCAATCTTTGTCGTGAATAACAATTTAATTCCTCACTTTAAAACTTTGCCCCCATTTCTGAATGATATTATACTTATGCTTTCCAAATAAACAATTCTGCTGTTTTCCTATTTATCACAATTGATGTCTTTGATTTGATTGATTTATGTCTTAGTAAGACGATGTATGTGGACCAAAGTCATGACCAGATTCGCCTCGGCAAGACACACATCATTTTATGAGTTTCTTATGTCCATGTCATGCAAACTGTTCATCATTGTTATTTCCATTTCGAAATATGAACTCATGAACTAAGAGTCAGATTCGATACAATACGGTATGAATTTTGGACTGTATACGTTTTTCATACGCTGGAGTTCGTTAAGAGGCTGTTTAACGTTCAAAAATTAGTAAAACCAATCTGTAAAGTAAACCTTATAAAAGCCTGGCATGAAAAGTTCATTCGATAAAAAGGCTGGAATTAGGAAGAAAAAAGTAAAATTGGAGTATTTTTAATTAAAGTTTTATTGCAACAGATATATTAGCTAATACAAAACAATTACATATCCTAGCTCCCAAATGTTTCTCTCCTAAATGTGTATGTTGTAGAATGCCCTTTTATTCTCCAAATAATACATGTATTAATAATTGCACTGTAATGTAAATATGTTGTCCTTAACGGAACCAGGAAGCTATGCTGTCATTCTAAAGTTTAACCAGAATTATATTCATACATGATATAAAACAATTTTATCTTAAGAATCAAATTTTAAATTGTTTAGTTTTTACAATCAATGACGTGCCATAGTGATGTATCTTTTTTGTATAACAATGTCAATCTGATGTCAGAATACAAATCATTCAATAAGTTAAAACTACTTAATTGGTAAGGATCCAGTGGTTTTCACCATTAATTTATTAATAATTAAAACAATTACAAGATTGCTTTCGTCATTCTGTGGATTTATAGGTACTGCATGCACCTTGAGTTTATTCATAAATATGCAAATACAATCTATGTAGGGATTTTATCATATCAAATATACTCCTTACGAAATTATTCTAATAATGTTTATTCATAAGTTTTGATAACTGTGCAAATTTTATTATGTTTAAGAATAAAAAAAACACCAGAAATAGTAAATACAACTCAACAGATTGTACCGTAACTTCGAACACTAGACCCTACCGAAAAAATACAAAATGATGAAAGAACCAACCAAAAAAAAAAACCAGACATGGCCAAATGGCAGAGCACAAAATATGGTGGAGTAAGCGATACGACCGCCAATGAGACAACTATCTAACAGAGTCCAAATGATAAAAGCCACCATACGGCCTGCAACAAAGAGAAAAATATCATACCTTATAGTCGCATAAACAAATACACAACATAACAAAATGTAAAAAAAATCTAACGAAAAAACAGCTACCGAAACAATACTGCAGCCGGATTTATAACCAAAAAAAATTCAAGTATGCGCGACAGAAAAACAATACTTTTTCGAGGATTAAATAAAACATCCTTGCCTTTTATAATTTGAGGAAGGACCATTTCCCTGTTATCTTATTTTTCAGCACTTTTTGAAATTGGCCCTTCTGTGAACAAGTTACAGGGGAAACTGGCCATATCTCAATTAGCACTTATGGGTGGACAATGTCACTCACCAATTGTCCACCCAAAAACAAGTTGAAAGTACAATAACAAGATGGGCTTTATTATCTTTCAAAAAAATAAAATCCTGGACATTTGATGGATATAATGTTTAACCAACTTTCTGATTTTATCCTGTGAATGAAACAGATACAGAGCAACTGATTCTACCCTTTTTGGCAATATAGACAAATAAACAATTGGTATGCTAATTTAAAAGTCAACATAGTGACAAAATAAAATGAATACCCGATCTGACATCGAATTCTAGGTAAACCTAGTTTGGTAAAATTTCCAAACAATTCAAACTGAATCAGGAAGTTTTTTTACCATAGCTACGGTGGTAAGGATCAATATGTATATATAAAGAGACCTTATTCATTACAAACTTTATACCCGTTAATTCAAAGATGTGCACTAAATCTTATATTATATTATTGCTTTGTCTTATCGTTGGACCTGTGGAGAGTTTGTTAAGGATACAAAAAGACACTCCTCTAGAATATCAAGGTAAATAAAAATATCTTTACAATCAAATTCCTTATTAAACCATCTAAAGTATATTTTGATATTCTCTCAGATATCATTTGCTTAAAATTGGAAAAACTTTATCATAAAGAAAACAAAATCTTGAAACGTTTAAAAGTCTTTACAAGTGTTTATACTATTTTATTATTTTTTGAAAAAAAAAGCATGAAATAAAACCATTTCTTTAAATTTGACTATTTTTTATTTTTCTGTTGATTCCTTTTCGCAATAATTGTTCAACTTTATTAACAATGGTATTGTTTTTTTTTTATTTGTCATCATTTAACGCTCACCGATGCCACATTTCATTCACATTCTTCACTTCAGTGGACATTTCTTGGCTTCTTTTGAACAAATTTTGGTGGATTGGTTTGTATAATGATTCCAAGGAAATACTTGTAGATACATATACGAAGATGTGGTATGAGTACCAATTGCAATGAGACAACTATCCATCCAGGTCACAACTTGTAAATGAAAAACCATTATAGGTCAAAGTATTCTCTTCAACACAAAGTATTTGCCCATACCAAACAGTAAGCTATAAATGCTCCCAAAAATGACAAGTGTAAAACCATTCTAATGGGAAAACCAACGATCGAATCTATATAAAAAAAACGAGAAACAAGAAACACTTATGAATCACATCAACAAACGACAACTACTGATCAGCATGTTCCTGACTTAGGACAGGTGCAAACAAATGCAGCGTTTCCCTCGGTTTTGGTTTGTCACCCGAATTTTTTTTCTTCTATCGATTTATGAGTTTTGAACATCGGTATACTACTGTTCCCTTTGTTTAATTGTTTTAATAGGTACACACCTTTACTCTTAACCGAAATAATAGTCAAAAACCATAACATAGAAAGTCAAACTATAAAATATCAATTGAAATGGCTTAACTCAATCAATAGACATTATTAACACAAGTGAATTTTATACACTGAACGAAGGATTTTGATCTATGACACAATGTAAATACAAATCGATAAAAAAAGGGTGAATAAATAAAGTAGTATACTGCTTTATGCTTATTAATCAACGCAAAGTACATAACAATAATATCATTTATCAAAACTATTGCCAAATAATGTCACCATTGTTATGTATTACTAAGTATAACATTATTGAGGTAGAAGGCATCTGTTTAGATTAGCATTTTATTCTACACTAAAATAATCAAGCAAGTTACATATTATATATCGCGACAACTGTGGTAGGTAACGGTATAGGCGGTGCCATATGGTTTTCATCACTTTAGAGATTACAGTTCATTTGATAACAATTCGTTGTAACTTTAATAGTTTATATTGTCAGTTTCAATTAGACATAACATTTCCTCCCTTCTAACTTTCGAATTCCATAGTAAAGTTATAGTATGCAAATGATAAAGTCATTGATAAAAATCAGTTGTACAAAGCACGTGTGGAAAGAATGAATGAAAGAAAATAATTACTGTCTATTTGTAAATAAAAACGTTAACTTCAAAAAACACTAATATCATGCATTCAAAATATTTATCCCTACAGTGATTGCAATAGAAAAACATTCGTTTTCTCGCGCACACAATCACGACTAACATAGGTTGCAAAGGGAATTATTATTACCCTTACGGCACTACAACCATTTTTACAAATTTAACTTGGTAACCGGCTTTCTGGTTCTCAACGGATATCTTCTCTGAATTGGTTCTGACAAAGGTTGTTCACTGTCTTGTTGTTTCAGTTGTAGATCTTGTGCCGGTTGCTCAGTTGGTTCATCCGGAATTATCTCTATTTCAACTGTTTTGTCATTTTTAATTTCTTCTCTCTGTTTATCGTTAAAGTCTGAGTTTCGTATCTGGTCGGCATGACGTTTCCAGATACTGTTGGGCGAAACTTCTACCGGATAATTTAACGGTCCTTCACGTTTGGTTACAAGTCCACTTGTCCATCTATTTGGTCCACGGTAGTCACGTACGGCAGCTGTTTCTCCCTCGGTAAATTGTCGCAAAGTCTCTTTTGTTGGTTAATTGCAATTTTCATCTGCTTGTCTTGCACTTGTCTATTGATATCTGGTTTAATTAAGTCCAGTCTGTTTCGTAAATTTCTACCCATAAATAACTTAGCAGGTGTTTCATTCGTTGTAGTATGGGGAGTATTGCGATATGCCAACAGAAAATTTGCTAATTTCTTATTCAAATCTGCATTTTCTCCTCGCATTGCCTTCAAGCTCTGTTTGAAAGTCTGAACAAAACGTTCTGCGAGTCCGTTTGTTGCAGGATGGTAAGGTGCGCTCTTTATATGCGTTATTCCATTCATTTTAGTAAATGTTTGAAATTCTGCAGATACGAATTGTGGTCCGTTATCACTTACTATTTGTTCTGGCAATCCTGCTCTCGCAAATATAGTCCTTAAAACTCTAATTGTCTGTGTTGAAGTGGTACTTTTCATCGGTATAACTTCAGGCCATTTAGAATGAGCATCAATGACAATCAAGAACATGCGATCAATAAATGGTCCAGCAAAGTCAATATGTATTCGTTTCCACGGACTTGACGGCCACTCCCATGGATGAAGTGGTGACTGTTTCGGGTTACGATGGTGCTTTTGACATCCGGAACAACTTTTTGCTAGTGATTCTATCTCAGAATCAATACGTGGCCACCATACGTAGCTCCTTGTCAATAATTTCATTTTCACTACTCCTGGGTGCGCAGAATGTAACAATTCTAAAGTTTGCTGTCTAAATTTTGTCGGAACAATAGTACGTATTCCCCACTGTAAACAACCTTGACTAATCGACAGTTCGTTTTTCCGGTTGAAATACGGGTTCAAATCAATATCATCATTGACGGTCCAACCTTTTTGTACTAATTCATAGACTCTTGATAAGATCTTGTCACGCGCAGTTTCTCGTCTAATGTTGTTGTTTGTTAAGCTTAAATGTTCTAGCTGCTTTAACATGAAAACATCAACTGCATCAAATTCCTCACCATCTGCTTCTGTAGATTCCTGTGGTATTCTCGAAAGCGCATCTGCGTTCGTGTGCTTGTTAGTGTTTTTGTACTCAATATCATATGTATATCCACTTAAAAACAACGCATATCTCTGTAAACGTGCTGCTGAAGTGGTAGAAATTCCCCTTTTCGGATTGAATATTGACACAAGCGGCATATGGTCTGTAATCAGTGTAAATTTACGACCATACAGATACGTATGAAACTTTTTAACGCCGAAAATTATACCTAGAGCTTCTTTGTCGATTTGACGGCTTTATTAAGTGACCTTGATGCAAATGCAATAGGGCGCTCCGTTCCATCTTGCATTTTATGTGATAAAACTACCCCTAATCCAAATGGAGAAGCGTCACAAGCTAATCGAATAGGTAGTTCTGGGTCATAATGACATAGAACCTGCTCAGATGTTACCAAATCTTTGGCCCTCTTGAATGATACCTTACATTCTTCATTCCAATCCCATTTGGCATCTTTTTCTAACAGTCTGTGTAATGGACGCACAACTGAGGAGATATTTGGTAGGAATATATGGTAGTAATTCATTAATCCGAGGATTGAACGTACCTGGGTAACATTTTGTGGTTCTGGTGTGTCCAAAATCGCTTTGATTTTATCCTCTGTTTTGTGTAATCCATGCTTATGTATTTTAATTTATGTCCAAAAAACTCGATTTCATCTTTGAAAAACTTGCACTTTTCCTTATTAACTGAAAGGTTGTACATCTCTAATCGCTTCATAACTTTCTCGAGGTTCACTAAATGTTCTCGGTCATTTTTACCGGTTATAACCATATCATCTAATATGCATTGTACTCCTGTCAACCCTGGAAGTATTTGGTCAATGGTTCTCTGCCAGATAGCAGGTGCGGAAGCTACACCGAATAACATTCGGTTGTACTGATAAAGTCCTCTATGCGTATTTATAGTCAAGTATTTCTTTGATTCCTCTTTCATCTCGAGCTGTAAATATGCTTGTCTTAAATCTATTTTCGAATATTTTTCACCTCCAGATAACGAAGCAAATATATCGTCAATTCTGGGTAAAGGATATTGATCCACTTGAAGCTGCTGATTTATTGTGACCTTAAAATCGCCACAAATTCTGACGCCTCCTGACTTCTTCACGACAGGCACAATAGGCGTTGCCCATTCACTAGTTGGCACTTTTGTAATAATTCCTTCCTCTTCAAGACGGTCAAGCCCCTGTCCAACTTTCGGTCTTAGTGCATACGGTATCGGTCGCGCCTTCATGAACACGGGTTTAACATTATCTTTCATAATTAAATTTCCTTTAATTCCATTCAAACAACCGATGTTGTCACTAAATACGGATGCATGTTGAGCAAGCAATTCTTTTGTTTTCTCATTAACATTGTCAACACTTACTTTGTTGATTTTGCTCCAGTCTAGTCTGATTTTTCGTAACCAGTCTCTTCCAAATAAGATTCCTCCTCCTTTTTGTACGACATACAGCGACAATACTTCACTTTGGTCGTTGTAGTTTACATTTACGGCGGTTACACCTAGTGGTTTAAATTTCTCACCCGAAAATGTTCTCAAAATAACGTCCGTTGATTCGGAAACATTTGATCAAATTTCTTCTTCGGAATAATCGAGAGAGCGGATCCTGTGTCCACTTCCATTTCAACAGATTTGTTGTCGATTTTCACGTCGACAGTTATCTCCTTTGTTTTGGAATTCACTGTATAAATCCCTACATCATTGTTTCCTTTCTGTGTATCTTTGTTCGCAAACACTGTGTAAATCCCAAATTCATCATTCTGAGAATCATCAGCATTCAGTGAGTGCACATTCCGTTTTATCATTTTACTACGACATGCTGCTTGAATATGTCCTTTCTTCTTACATTTATGACACGTTTGATCTTTAAAACGACATGTATCGGCTTTATGTCCTTGTTTGTTGCAACGGTAACACGTTATGAGTTTCTGTTGGTAAGAGTTAACCTTCGGTTTTTGACTTTTAACCTTATGTACAGCTGACTCTTGTTGTTTTCATTGTAGCTCCAATGCGTCTTTCGTAGCTGTTTCCATTGACACGGAAATCTGCATAGCTTTTTCTAATGGTAATGGTTGGACTGACAATAGTTTCTTCTGAGTTTGTTCGGATTTTAACCCACATACCAATCTGTCTCTTATTGTATCGTTTAGATCCGGGAAATTACAATATTCCGAAAATTTTCGAATTTGTGCTACATACTCATTAATAGACTCTCCACTCTTTTGGTCCCTCTTGTGAAAACGGAAACGTTCTGCTATCACCAATGGTGCGGGTGATAAATGTTCTTTCAAAACTTTCACAATATCATCGTATGATTTATCTTTCGGTTTGTCTGGTGTCGTTAAATTTCTTAACAAAGCATAAGTTTTTCCACCGATTAAACTAAGTAAAGCAGGTACACGCTTTTCGTTGCTAATTTCATTCACAGCGAAATATTGTTCTAGTCTTTCTGTATAAGAAGTCCACTGTTCAATTCCATCATCAAAATTTTCGATTTTACCGATATATCCAGCCATTTTTCTTTTTAACTCGTCGCCAATTTGTTATGTATTACTAAGTATAACATTATTGAGGTAGAAGGCATCTGTTTAGATTAGCATTTTATTCTACACTAAAATAATCAAGCAAGTTACATATTATATATCGCGACAACTGTGGTAGGTAACGGTATAGGCGGTGCCATATGGTTTTCATCACTTTAGAGATTACAGTTCATTTGATAACAATTCCTTGTAACTTTAATAGTCTATATTGTCAGTTTCAATTAGATATACCAACCATATTCCTACTTCTTGGCGTTAAATGCTTTGCAAATTTCTTGGATACTTTGAATTCAAAATTGTATCTTGAGAAATCTCATCCATACTAAAACATTTTCCTTATAATCAATGGCACGACTTTCTGGATTTCTCATTTTGTGGCCCTTAAACAAAGTTCAAAGTGGGTGAACTGGGATGACGATCGGGAATGTTGGGAACGTACGGACAGAATGTTCTGAACACATGCATCATTCCATCTACGAACATATTTCGTTCTTTGGTGGGGTTGTTGTTTCTTCGACACAGTCCTCATTTCCATTCTCAATGTCATTCCCTGATATAGGGACCATTAAAAACTGCAAGATGAAGAAACACCATGACGAAATGAAAACTGACAAAGAAACAGAGCAGTCCACACATCACTAAACAAAAACAAAAAAGAATGTACAACACGAACCGATCAAAAAACGTGTTGAACTCGGGTGCTTCGGAAGATAAATTAATTCCTACTCTCCTAAAGTAGCACCCGTAGACACTTTCGATTCTGCGAGACTTCAACAACTCGGCTATTGCAAGAAAAAGTTACAAAACACTTCTTTAGTGTTTGTGCTTGTATAAGACATTATTGAAAAGTACTTTTAAATCAACTCGGCCAAAATGCTTTTGAGTTATCTTCTTTAAAATATTCAACCTAAAGATTTCAACAAACATGTATTCAAACCTAAGTAAGCTGAATCTAAGCGATGAATGCAGACTAGTTCCTTTTTATGTGATTTAATGATTATTATATTTTCAAATCATTTTACGTACTCAGTATTAAGAATTGGTAATCAATACAAGATTATTAAAACTTTGAATACTGAAAATTAAAAATATTTGTCCATATACTCTTTCAGACACGACCGAGGTAGAGGTAGAGGTTTCTCTTGGTAAAAATGCCAAAACCACTGGTGATCTGGATTATCCAAGCTCATACGGAATGAAGTTATCAACTTTAAACACTACATTAGAATTGAACTTCCAGAGAAATGACAATTTTGACCTGGAATCAGTGCCAGTTTTGAGCCTAAAGAATTCGAAGCTGAAGCAAATGAAATCTCAGAATCAAGGAGTAAGTAAATTTTTCTCAGAAATGATACAACATATTTGTTATCCGTTGCTCTTTGACATAAGTAAACAATGAGCTATCTCAAATGTTTATTTTACGTTACCACAATAAGAAGAAAGGTCGCAGTTATTTTAGGTAAAAAGTAAACACTGTTACGTTCAAAAGGAGATACACTTTACGTTCATATATGCAAATGTTATTGACGACACACTACATGGGAAAGTGCTTCAATAAGTTACTAATAAACGCTAAGGATTTTCTCTATATGAGGAAACTCATATAGATACCGGGATTAAAAAAAAATATTTACGCCAGACGCGGCTTTTCGTCTACAAAAGACTCACCAGTGACGCCCAAATAAAAAAGTTTAAAAGGCCAAATAAAGCACAAAGTTGAAGACCATCTAGAACCAAAAGTTCCCAAACGTTTTGACGAATACAGCTATTAAGGTTAACCATAGATGTAGTATTACATCTATGGGTAAACTATGCCTGTGGTAGAAAAGCCTTAGTATTTAAAAAAAAAAAAAACTTTTGTGAACAGCTAATTTATAATTATGACCATAACAATAATATTTCATGTCAACACAGAAGTGCTTACTACTTGGCTTGGGATACCCTCGGGGAACAAATACTCCACCAAAAGTGGCATCGACCCAGTGGGTGTAAAATCAAAAACTTACTGAACTCGTAGGAAAATTCAAACGGAAATTCCCTAATCAAATGGCAATAAACTCATCATATATACTAGGATTAAAATTTTGAATTTAAAGCAGACGCTCGTTTCGTCTACAAAAGACTCATCAGTGACGCTCGAATCCAAATTTTTTTTTAGAAGGCCAAATAAAGCACAAAGTTGAAGAGCACCGAGGATCGAAAATTCCTAAAAGTTTTGTCAAATACAGCTTTTAAGGTAATCTATTCCCGAGGTAGAAAAGCCTTAGTATTTTAAAACAAAAAATGTTTAAGAAAACATACGAGAATAAAAATTTTATATTTACGCCAGACGTGCGTTTCGTCTACAAAAGACTCATCAGTGTCACTCGAATAAAAAAAGTTTAAAAGGTCAAATAAAGCACTAATTGGCTTCCTTAATTCAGAAGAAATCATGAATTTCGTTTACATTTGCACCAATTTAATGTTATTTGGTGGGGAACGTTTAGGTAAGTCAAAATGAAAAGGGTGTTTGAATAGAATTTCTTAGATTCATTCAAGGGTTGTAAGTGAACACCCCTTATGCAATAATGGTATACTCCTTAGAATCTTATATAAACGGATGAAAATTAGTTTTAGTTTTTCGACTGTTAGAGAGCTTTATGTGTAGTCAAGGTAAGTAAACAGTCCCTAGGAAACGACTTAGTGTCACGACCGTGCGACGGCTTTATAGCCAGTCGTTAAACATATTCAGTTTCATTCGTTTTAAGTTATTGAAGAACATGGCCATGATACAAACGATACCAGATTAAAGAGATTGCCATATTTAATATGGAATAACAACGGAATCGAAAAAAATATAACAAAAGAACCAAACTCCAAGGCAAATTCTAAAAGGGGAAGTATTTACAATCTGACAAATTTAAACGTTATCCAACATAACAAAACATAAGGTTAATTTCTGTTCTTGATAGATTTGTACAAGTTGTAGCTTGTCACGTCTAAATTGCACCATTAGCACAAGTCGTTACTTGAATGGTACCAACTTGGAATAATTCATATAGTTTGAGCGTTCCTGATGAAGGTAAATCCAGAAAAGCGCTTCGGACGCAATAAATTATTTAACGTGTTGTTTTCAATTTTTTGTAAATAAAACATTTCGTATCCAGTATCAAACTGGTAATGAACATATTCAATAATAAGAATAAAACACGCTTAATCACAATGTGTTCAAGTAACTTAACAACGAATTTTAAACACTTTACCTAACAATCATGGTTTTTATTAAAGAATTATTAATATTTTTTGGTTTTAGCACTATGCCTTCTATCAAGATATTGACAAATCTGCAGTACTAATGTTACAAAATGACCAGGAAAGCGGAAACTCCATGGTATGTTTGAATGTGTTAAAAAAAAATTTCAACAAAATGGTTTAAAATATCCATTTAATTTTAAATTTTCAATACAAATTGTCTATTTAAAAATTATTTAATGATTCACTACAGATACTTTTGTCAACGAAAAACGTAAATCGTAATAAACAAGAAGATAATTGCATTTGAAAGTCTGTATTCTGTAATTGAGCATTGGTTTTTTTTATTTTTGTGTTCGCCAATTTCAAAGATAGGAGTATTCCAAGAGGAAAGTGAAAGATATATAATGCAGTCTGTGGATACCAAAGATGAAGATATTGCAGTTAGCAGAAATATGACTTTTGAGATTTATAAACAAGCAACAGAGAAAATATTTGATGAAGTTATTCACAACCGTATGTTGATATCTTCATATTATTATCACATGTATTGTATTAATTGTAGATTATAGGTCACACCTACGAATGTAGAGGATCATTGTTTTTTCCCGGTCTGCATAATCTTCCGTCCTTTCTCCCGAACAGTATCAGGTTAAAGATTTTGTTATATAAAAAACACAGAAATTAACAACTGTATGTAACCGTACGGCCTTCAACAATGTGCAATGCCAATATTGCATATTCAGCTATAAACGGATTCGAAATGACAAATGTAAAACAATTTAAACGAGAAACATAACGGTCTAATATATGTACCAAAAAAAAAAGATATATAACTAACACATCAACAAACGTCAACCACTGAATTACAGGCTCCTGACTTTGGACAGGCGCATACATACAGAATGTGACGGGTTAAACATTTTTAACATAGTTAGTTTGGGGTCATTTTTCCTTATAACACATTGTACATGTACTGATTTACCCTGTTAAATATATATGCCGATTAAAGAGTGTTACCCATACTTCATTATCCACTGAACGTGAAATGTAATAGTGTGGGCATGGTGTTCTTGTTCTTGATTAATATTTATTTCCCCCCATTAGAAATACAATCCAATATTTATTAAATTATCTCATTTTTCTTCCTTTGGAGCTTTTTCTTGAAACTTGATTAATCTAAATACCTGTATCAAACATTCAAATTGGGATGTTAATGAAGAATTAAGAAAAAAGCCCAATTGCAATAATGTATAGTTTATAATCTGATCTGCCATACAATTGGAATATTTGGCATGCTTGAGGGGCATCTATTTATAGCATTTCTTAGGAAAGTTTTATTTGTACTGACTTCTACAAAAAGTAAAATCACAAAAATACTGAACTTAGAGGAAGATCAATTAGGAAAGTCCATAATCACATGGCAAAATCAAATAACAAAACGCATCAAAAACGAATGGACAAGAACTGTCATATTCCTGACTTGGTACAGGCATTTTCAAATGTAGAAAATGGTGGATTAAACCTGGTTCTATAGCGCTAACCCTCTCACTTTAATGACAGTCTCATCAATTTCCGATATTTTTACATTGATGCGTTAAATAAACAGACACAATAAATAAAATAGTCAAAATGTGGGTACATCAGTCATCATCGTTTAACAATTTTAAAAGGAACAATTTAACAGAACACAAAAACATCTACTATCTACGAACACATTTATTGATTTGAGTGTCTGACGTCAGAAAATTTTATACGTTCAGTGTAACTAATCTCGCAGTAGATATAAGCTAGCACACGCATCGAAGAGTTAGTTACAGATATTTGTAGACTAGTTCTAAATATTTCAATTTGAAAATTTTACATTTAATTATAATTTTAGATCAAAGTCGAGCATTTCGAAATAGGAAGTCTTCAAAGAGAAGAAAAAGGGCAACGGATGAACACAATGTTGAACTACTAATTGTTACAGATTACAGTATATTTAACTAGTAAGTTGACATAGCTGAAAGAACTTCCTTTTGATTTTTCGCTTTGATTTCTACTTGTTATAGTAAAGTATACCCATTTTTATGTTACTATATAGAATAACCCCCAATACAATATACATAATCATAAAAATATAAATGGATTTTCCTGGAATAAGATTTAGACAAACAGGAAAAATTTATCCAAGTTCTGAAGAAGAAGAAAATATTACATTTTGAAGGTATTTTGAAAACACTTTTCCTTACAAGTTATGTTACTGATGACAGTCGTTTTGTTTAAATGAGCCATAATAATCTTCGCAGCATATGCATACTGTATTGGTATTTTATCTTTAATTATTTGTGTTTATATATCATTAATGACAAAGGGATGTGATGCATTAATTAGTAACATATAAACCCTACACATACTTTTCAAAACCAAAAGTAAAAAGGCGATTCTTTCTATACCTTATCTCAAAGTAACAGCGAGGTCTTTAACAAAGAACATACACTCACATCCCACTGCAAGTTCAAGAAGCCAATAGCACTGGTTTCATTGAAATTCTTTGCTTGGTGTCGATAAAGGCAACAGTAGAATACCGCTGTTCAAAAGTCAATTGATTGAGAGAAAACAAATCCGGGTTATAAACTAAAACCAAGGGAAACACATCAACTATAAGTTGAATAAATAAAGGCAACAGTAGTATACCGCTGTTCAAAACTCATAAATCCATGGACAAAAAACAAAATCGGGGTAACAAACTAAACCCGAGGGAACATATAATAAATGTTTATAAAACTGATTTTGTTTGTCAATTAAGACTACAGTTTTGTAAAAACTTAGTTTAAACAATTTATAAACTTATATTTTTGAACAATAATTGGTACTTATAAAACTGCGAACCTTTGATACTGTCCAGGAATTGTTCACAGACAAATATAATACTAAGCCAGCTAAATTTCAATCAATTTTGCTAAAAAGTTTTTAACATCAGATTCGGACTTCTTTTAAACTGAGTTTTACTGCACATTATAGTGGGGAGTGTTAAAAAAAATGCTAAGATGTTATTATTTTATTTCTATGAATAGACCGTAAACAATTATCTATATTTTTTCTAAGTAACAAACATTATGTATATTAACGATTGTGTCAATGACATAACTTAACTGTGAAAAACGAGCTGTAAACTGCGTACACATGGTCTCATTATGTTTGATAAACACAAATGTTTTAATCGTTATTCTTCCTTCCACAAAATGCTCTTTCTGTATGTTTATTCGAAATGCTTGTGTAATATTATCTCTAACCCCTACGATCTTTGTGACTAACGTTCAATGTCCAACCAAGAAACATATCAACATAAAAGAATTAGGCGAATGAACTTTCGGACACAGCCTTTTGATATTATAATAAAATAAATGGCAAGCCGAAATTAAAAATTGGTCATATCTCGGGGTTTTTTTTCTAAAAAAATATATTTTTGTTTTCTAAGCTGGAAATTAAAAAGTACAAAGACAACAGATGATGAAAAAGAAGAGGACGCAATTGAAGCAGTAAAACAGTATTATTCTTTTCTACTAAATGGGGTAAGATGTTGTGCCATTGGTGCAAGTTCACAAATGGTCTATATTCGCCCTAGATTCAACGAAATTTAACTTTAGTAACACAAGTTATTAAACATATGATGATCTGCTTTCTTAATATCATCTAACGAAAACCAAAATCAAAACAGCAAGTATGTCATAATAACTACACAGTTTTGTCCTTCTGTTTTACTAATATTTTGATATATAATTTGATAACGACGTTGACCACATACATGCACTTTTTTGTGAGGATGTTTATCTCACCAATTACATCTTCTTCTTTTCTTTTTTTTTTTTTATAACAAATTGATTTTGATTGAATGGTGTAGCCGTTGGTTTTCAAAAGGGAAACGTTCTGAAAATGCATTTAGATACAAGATATTGTTAAAAATCATGTTTTAAAGCTACTAAGATTGTCTAGAACAAACAATAGACAGAAGTCAATTTGTAACTTAGCTCAAATATTTAGAATAAGAAATGTTGATTTCTTTGCCAAAGATGATAGTTGATTTCTGACCATAGTACTTTGAATAACCATCCATAACGGCATAATTATTTGACTGAAAACAAAGACCCGCAACATCACTTCTGCTAAGCAAAAAAAGGCGAATGATAATAAGTGGACATTCAAATCTATAAGTCTGGAGAAATGGACAATGTACTATGGCAAAATTAACAAAACACTACAAAGAAAACTGAAGACCGAGGAACACTAACCCCATCAAATACGTGGGACGTGCTGTGCTATTTTATAAGCCAATCAATTCACGGAACTGATAACAAAATGGTGAAGAGAAATCTTTTGAGTAATCTGTTTCTGCATTGTCAACAGCTTATAAATGCATCACCGAATGAACAAGCGACACATAACTGACTTTGAAACGCTTTGCTCATTGATGATTTTTACTTTTTATTATTATTTTTGGATACTTATCAAGTTAACAGTTATAAATGAAGATTATGAAATATTAAATTATTTCACAGATGGATGCAATTTACAAGAATATTCAGACAACGGACTATACCATAAACATAAAGTTGTCGGCAATTATAATTACACAGGTAGGTAACAGAAGAATACATATCGAGTGAATATAAATTAAATCGCCTACTATATTAGTATTATATAGCTCTGTGAATGTTTTATAGTTAAAATACGTTCATAAACAGACTATGTGTTGACAACTAAAATAGTCAACTCTTATGGTCTTTCTAAAAAGTTTTAACCTGAAGAATATGAGTCAACCGTGTACTTAGAGACTATCTACCCAGCAACCTATACAAGTTTATTAAAAGAAATACCAAGAGGTGTTAATTATCATCTCATAAGGCAAGCGCTAAATTGGCCAAAATATTAGCAGACAAGAAATATATTGGACAAATTCCACTGACTTGCAGGATCAACACATTATTAACACAAAAACACAGAGACATACATATACAGAATATGTGAAATATTTTTTTGTGAGTGTATTACACGTATTATGAAACGAAGATAAGACTTCAACACTGACATAATTTAGGATTTCAAGTCTGATTATATTTATTCTTCCAATCTTTGTGAATTATTATATATTTATTTTTCTAATCATCATGATAGTAATGGCAGTCTTTAGAACTCACCAAAAAAAAAAAAACGTATTCGTACTGAATGAAGAAAAAAGATTATTTTGGTGAACATGATGGTTTTTGAATTTTATTTCCTACTCATTTAGTATTTTTATTTGAAGTACCTCTTCTTTTCAGACTATTGGCGACTCACCGTGGACAGAAGCAATTGTCAACTCCTATGGCCAAGTAAACTCTCAAACAGCTCTAAGTAACTTCTCTACTTGGATAAACACATCACCTGGACTACCAAGCCATGATCATGCTATGCTTATGACTAAGTATGTAATATTTTCCTCGACAGAACAAAAATAGCATTCGAACCCAAACTAACCTTATCATATCATAATATCTATATTAAAATTACGAAAAAGTAATAAAGATGTTTGATTTCGAAGGGAGGTAATATTTATGTATTATTAGGGGAGGGGGAAGGGGAGCTAGGATGAAATTTGATAAAAGGCAAAAGGGCAGGATAGGAGCTTTGAGTAAAAAAAGACAGGATGAGCAACTTTACAAAATAAAAAGGCAGAATGACAATTTTTGTAAAAGCCAGGATAAACCAATAATAAAACAAGACTGAATAAAGTGAAAAAAAAGGCAGAACAGAGATGACAACTTAAATAAAATGCAGAACGATATTTTTAATCCTAGCCCCCTCCTAAAAATTTCAAGTAGTAGCTCCCTAATGAAGAATAATTTGTTAAAATAAGTGAATACATATTTTGAAACACTATATTTGTTTTAAAAGTTTCATTTACCAGCATTGCACGAACACTGAACAATCAATTCGGGATATAGATGACGTCATTTTTAAGAAGACAATAACAATCAAAACCAAGGAGTAAACAAAGACTCACAAAACCAAGGGACGTTTATATCAACAGTTATAAATAATAAATAAGAAACAACACGAACTCCACTAAAAACCGGTAGTGAAATCAGGTGCTCCGGAAGGGTAAGCATTTTCTGCACCGTATACGGCACCCGTCGTGTTATTTCTTTGTTCAGTTCGGTAATGATGGAAGGTTATTATGACTGAGGAAGAATATCAGATATGATTTCTGACACACTTATGTCATAATGGCCAAAACACGAGAGACAAATCAGATTAAAGTGTAACACCACCAAATCAAAGATTGTCACACCGGTTGCATACGAAAGGGGTAAAAACGTTTAATTCCGCTGCAAATGTTTGCACCTGTCCTAAGTCAGGAATTTGATGTACAGTAGATGTCGTTTGTGTATGTAATTTATACGTATTTCTTGTTTCTCGTTTTTATATATAGATTAGACCGTTGGTTTTCCCGTTTGAATGGTATTACACTAGTAATTTTTGGGCCCTTTATAGCTTGTTGTTCGGTGTGAGTCACGGCTCCGTGTTGAAGGCCGTACCTTGACCTATAATGGTTTACTTTTATGAATTGTTATTTGTATCGAGAATTGTATCATTGACACTCATACCACATCTTCCTATATCTAGAGACAAAAATATTCCATATTCCAAAGCGCTATTGTTTTTCAATTTTGGTGTTTCTAAAGAATTTTTGGAAACTTGAGGTTACATGGTTACTTTATAGGAAAAAAAGGTGAAAAAGAGATTTGCTAATTTCCAGTTATTGTTATTATCTTATATGACAAGAAATGTTATGTGAAAGGAGTAGGTTCAGTGAGACCCCTTTTTGGCCCCAAAATATAGCAGTTTTACAAAATTGTTCAAATGTAAACTTTTAATTATTTATTGGACAGTAGAATGCTTCTGCTACATAAATATGGGTTGTTTTTGACAATACAATGCACATATATCCGGTACTAGCACCATTAAGTCATGCTAAATTACTGAAATCTTCACAATTCTAGCATTTTAGTTAAATTTTAGACGGTTTTCGTGTAAAACGAAAGTGGCCGCATTCGTGTTCATCCTTAATATTGAAATGTAAGTTGTATTTGATGATAATACATAACATATATAAAGGTTGAGGATGAACACGGATGCGGCCACTTCCATTTTTTCCAAAAACCATCTGAAAAGTGACATTTTTCGGCATATGTGGTAGATTTTTCATATTTGAGCTTGAATCGGATCGTTTTTAATGACTCCATCAGTTAAAATCTTTCCCATAAACTAATTAATTCAAATAAAATAGACACTTAAGTGTTTAAAAAGTGGTCAAAATCATTCGTCAGATGAACTTGAAATTTGAGGCCAAAATCGGTCCTTACCGGACCTACTCCTTTTGTGTCTGTATTACTGGACAAGATAATACTTTACTAATGCCAAGTATGTCTTTATTTGAAACAAATTGACCACGTTTCAAAGTAGCAGTGAACAACATGGCAGATCAAAATTTCTCATCTCACTGAAATTTCCGAAATCTGATTTTGGTGGAAATCTTTGCTAATGGTTGATTGCGCGTTATCAAGTTTCTCTGAAATAGACAGGTGCTAGTTCATATCAAGAAATTATAAGTTACCTCTGACAAAAAACTATAGAAAATAAATGTTCAACAATCTAACGGTAAAATACAGAAGCAATGCTCATATCTAAACAACTGTATAGCACATTCAGATATGTGTTAGATAACTTGTCAGGAACTCCAAAATCATTTAAGGCACACAAAGTAGGAAGAAAACATCACACTGAACATGGGAAACAAATTTCAAATTGATTTGACCAAGACTTCATTGCGACTTACGTTAACCTGATAGAGGATGGAAGGACGCAGAGATCGGACAACACAGCGCCACTCAGTTCTGAGACAAGTGCCTGTGGGCTGGCAATAAGAAATACAATATGGGCTGAACAAATGAATATTTAATTGCAGCGGCAAACATAATTCTAAGGCAAAATAACACCAACATCACTAGTTACAATAAAGACAGTAACATTATTTTAAAAGTCATAACAAGCACAGAAATATAGCTGTTGTGTAATCATAGAATCGATTACTGGTATCTAATATATCAATTTTTAATTATCATATTAAAGACAAAACCATTTATTCTACAGGAATGGAAGAAAATATATATATAAGTAATCAGTGTGCAATAAACAGATCAGTGTAACAACAGTGCCAGTTTCCGATGTAATGTTTTATATCGAACCAGAGTGTATTAATCTGGTGTCACTTATCTTTTTGTTTTAGGTATACTATGGTATACGGCATTTCGACCTTATGGGGTATGTTATTTTTCTTAAACTTGTCTTGAACTGAATAAGTGAGTATGATTAAAAGCAGATGTTAGATATGAAATACAAAATCTTCAGGAAAATAATGTTTGATTGTCAATCGGACAAGTACATATCAAATGATGAACTGGTAATACAGGCACTCGTTTCAGATTCCCTCCTATATACCTTTATATAAACACAAGGTACTTAACTTGCGATTAAGAAAAATGTCAGGCGGTGACGAAATTCCGTTATATGCCGATTTCTGGACTGCCAACCCCACTAAAACTTGTTATGTCGTAAATCTTAATTGATCTATCTTCACAATGGTGTATAACACGCCTAATTTTGTTGTCGGATTCATCTGTAGCAATCCTACCCAAGACAAGTATGTCAATCGTAATTATTTCGTCAACCGACGATGGATTGGCAATAAACGCGTCATGTCTCTATATATCTCGGTTTCCGATTGGTCAATTTTATGGGAACGTCTAAATGATTCTCGGAGTTATCTGATCTTGTTTCATTTCATACGTAAATTCAAAAGAGAGACTGAATGACATTGACGTCATGGTAAAATTGTAACTTATTAGACATACCACAATTAACACTTGTTAATTTTTTTTCACGGTATCTAATATAATTTAACTATCTGGATGATAAGTTCTATTCATACGAAAACTGACAGATTTTTCTGAACCACTGTTTATAATTAATCATTTACTGCAAGACGTTTATTGCCAATTTTGTGTAGGTAGAGGAAATAATTACAAATGACATACTTGGGTAGGATGGCTACGGATGATTCCGACAACAAAAGTAGGCGTGTTATACACCATTGTATATATAAATCAATTGAGATTTACGACATAACAAGTTTTAGTGGGGTTGACAGCCGAGAAATCGGAATAAAACGAAATTTCGTCACCGCCTGACATTTTTCTAAATCGCGAGTTAATTGTGTTATATAAAGGTATATAGGAAAAAAGTTAATCGGTTAAATAAAGGTATATAGGAAAAAAACATTCCTGAGACAAGTGCCTGTGACTGGTAAGCAAATATATGCCCCATAGAGCTACTAAAAAATTAGACAATCCGAAACCACGCCACATATTGTAATAAAATATATGTGCCTGTCCCAAGTCAGGAGCCTGTAATTCAGTGGTTGTCGTTTTTTATGTGTTACATATTTGTTTTTCGTTCACTTTTTTACATACATAAGGCCGTAATGTTTTCTCGTTTGAATTGTTTTACATTGTCTTATCAAGGCTTTATATAGCTGACTGTGCGGTATGGGCTTTGCTCATTGTTGAAGGCCGCACGGTGACCTATAGTTGTTAATGTCTGTGTCATTTTGTTCTTTTGTGGATATTTGTCTCATTGGCAATCATACCACATCTTCTTTTTGTATATATAGTGAGTAATAAAAGGCCCCGAAATGGAACATGTGAAACAATTAAGACATGAAAACTAACGACCTTATTATACAAAAAATCAGACATACAGGCTTTTGACAAGGGACATGCATAAAAAGCATGATGCGGGATTGCCTTTATCGATGTCGGTTTTCTTTTATTTGCCATGGTTATCAAAGGTACCAGGATTATAATTTAGTACGCCAGACGCCCGTTTCGTCTACATAAGACTCATCAGTGACGCTCATATCAAGATCTTTATAAAGCCAAACAAATACAAAGTTGAAGAGCATTGAGGACCCAAAATTCCAAAAAATTGTGCCAAAAATGGCTAAGGTAATCTGTAATCTGTAATATTTGAGTTATTTTGTCCAGTACCAATTTTACAAAAGTAGCATACCGGTGTTCAAAAGTCATAAATTGATAGTGAAAAAACAAATCTGGGTTACAGACAAAAACCGAGGAAACACATCACTGTAATATGAAAAAGGGAACAACAGGAACATCAAAGTGCAACAAAACAAACGAAAACACACATAGAACATAGTTATTTGATAACAACTGCAATAATCATGACTTGGTACAGGACATTTTAAGAAAAAAAAAATGGTGGATTTAACCAGGTTCCATGGCATGCCAAACCTCACGCTCTATGACAATGGTAAACAAATATCGTTAAAACACTAAGTCAAAGAAATAAAAAACATACACACACAAGAACATCCATAATAGAGAAACGCACAAACAAATAATATGATAGTTGACTCAACATGCAAACCACATAACAACAACGACCATATTCAATCAACGACAAATACTATAGGATATCAAAAACAGTGACACGCTTAGGTAGCTAACATGCACTCTCGAACTTTATGTAATTATTTTACAATATTAGTTTAAACGATTTTCATGACAATGATGATATTGAAAGGCAATTTAATAATTATTTGATCTACAGAAGATTAGACATAATCATAAGAGAAACATAGAAAATAAATCAATGAATGTTTGATGTACAAAACACCGAGACACGCCGTACAGCAATGCACATTCCCATTCAGTATAAAATAATTTTATTCAAATGAGAAATCTAACATGATAGTGTATAGTTTTAACCAATGATAAAACCATCCATCCACTACAACTGCACAATGATTTTTATAAAAAGATCTGAGTGCTTTATAGTAACGTAAACTATTTATCAGTTTATTTTTTAATTATAGGAATTGCATATTTTGCAACTGCTTGTAAAACATTCAGCCAGTCAGTTGTTCGAGACATATTTGCATTTGACAGAATAGGCACAGCAGCACACGAAGTAGCGCACAGGTATAAGAGGTGGTTTAAAAAAACTAAGACCCTAATTGCGAACATGGCAACAAATTGTCCAAACTTTTTTCATCCTGTAAGAATGATTGCAATCTCAAACACAATGTTTGTCTTAATTCAGAAATAGAGTACAATGATTGTTAGAAAAAGTATGTTTGTCGTCTACAACGAGCTAATTTTGGTTTAAATTGACAGGAATATGACACTGTGTCTAAACCACACCGGCAAAATTTGCTCGGACTCGATGGTGTCTAACATCCGGCACAATGACGGAACACCAATAGACAAAAGAAAGGTAGGTTTCTCCTTATTTTTTTATTTTTTTTATGATATCGAAGAATATATATACATATACAACTATTTTCTATTGTGAGATGTAATATTTTCTACAACCGTTCTATATTAACGGAGAAATAAGTCAAAATGCATGTCAAAATGACGAATTGAGTGAACCTTGCCTCGAAATTGTTTAATTTCTCGTTAAATTGTCCACATTGTACGGAAAGAAAGGTACGGGAAGATAGATATTGACACGGAGATTGCAAATTGAGTTACTATGAGCATCTCAATAATTGTATTTCTGTGTATGGAACGAAAGAAAAGGGTCATGTCAAATTAAAATAAACCGGTTTCGTCAATGTTGTTACTACACAATCACCCGGTTTCGTCTACATATATCACCCGTTTTTTTTGTTTTTTTTGAACAAACAATTTATTAAAAGAAACTTTGGCACGGATCTGAACATTGTCTTTCGGGAATTTAAATATATATTTATTGTAAAGTAAACTTGGCGTGTTAAAATCTATTTTAAACGGGCACTTTTGGACATAGTTAATTATGATAATACACATTTTCCTAATGAAAGGCGTATCCCTTATTTCACTAACTTCAAACTAATTTTAAATGGAATATAAATACTGAATAGCAAACACTGGTATCTAATTATTTTGTAACATTATTATATTTTCTTTGTTTATAATAGTAGTATGTAAAGATGAAAAATAAAAGGATGTGTTTTGATTGTGCCATAATTTTAATTTACTATACTATATTATATACACTTAGTTTACAATATTTACTATCAATTATTAATACATTTATGCATTCAATTATTGACGAACAGTCCCAAACCGACTATAGTCTATACTGTTTTAAGCATCCATAACATAGCAGTGAGATTTGTAACTTTCTCCCCGTTTCTGGCAGGCACATTTATTTTCATAGGCATGTTTTTCACATTATTTTTACAATTCAAATTCATTTTTTGTACAGTTTAAATTCAATTGAAACTTCAAGATAACTTTCAAAAACAATATCTGACAGTTTTGTATTTTCAATGTGAATAAAAGTTGGTTTGCAAAACATGACCGTCATTTATATCTAGGTCTTATTAAGAAGAAGTGACGGTAACCACTTATCCCATAAACATTGACAATGAGACAACTTTCTTTTAGACACAAAAAATATGTTGAATTAATCAAGTTTAGGTCAGCGTATGCCTTAAACAATGAGAAAAACACACAAACTGCATGAAAGCAAGCTATAACAGGGCCCTAAATTATAAATGTAAAAAAATTCAATCACTCTAAACCAAAATTTTAAACATCACCAAAAAGTAAACAGAAGTTTAAAATATTTATATAAGTAAGAAGTGTATAAAGTTTAATGCCGTTATAATACTTCGTTTTTGAGATATGGCGCGACATTCCTGTTTCACTTACATTTTCTGTAACTCAAAAAGATTTTTTGATTTTCACTAAAAGGTTTGCAGATCGTTTGACCATTATAAGAAATAACTATGTTAAATTTTAAGAAAATAAGATAAGCTGTCCTGAAGTTACGGTGCGACACGTTTATGCTGGACAGACGGATAGATAGACGGGCAGACGGGCGGACCGAATGACTGATAGATGGAGGAACGGACGGATGGAAGGACGGACGGACAGACGGGTGTATACAATAATAGTTTACGTCCTGTCAAAATTGAGACGGGCGTGTAAAAACGCAAAGAAATGAAAAAAAAACTCGTAATTAAAGGTCAATACGTTTTATTAGGATATCGGCCAAGTCGATTTATTTGTATATTTGTCTGCCTTATCATTTTTGCTATATAACTTTTATATATATTTGAAAAAAATGTATAGAAATCGATAAAAAGAACTTGATATTC
This sequence comes from Mytilus edulis, assembly GCA_019925275.1. Classification (NCBI taxonomy): domain Eukaryota; kingdom Metazoa; phylum Mollusca; class Bivalvia; order Mytilida; family Mytilidae; genus Mytilus; species Mytilus edulis. The sequence continues at coordinate 87,959,143 of CM034356.1, read as the reverse complement.
GGCATTTATTATAATAAACATTCTTACAATATTTTAATTCGGTATACACTGTATAAGATAAGTGGCGAATCTAGATGACGTATAGGTTGCACGCCCCGACCCCACCTTTGGTTGCCAAAACTATATTGATTCCTGTATTTAACGATTTTGTAAAGCAAAAAATAATCAAAATATTGTTCGACTCGCTACGCTCGGCGGTATGTAAAAGTTGTTCGAATTACGTCCACTTTGAAATAAACTGAATCCGTCTGTCCGTATATATTGTCAAAATATATTGGCCAACGTCAGTGTACGATCATCATAACACAACGGCGACAGTTCAGACTCGGTTTTTTTTTAGTAATGTTAACAAAATAATTATTATTGAATTTTGTCGATGACCTGAGACTATTATACTTATTTGTACATAGCAGTATAGTTACAATAAGGGATAAAAAAAAATTATTTTAATGCATGGTAGTTGTAATCCTACATTCATTTTCTATGTCGATTATGCATGCATATACAGTTGTCTAATTATCAACGTTTATCCTTAAGAAGACTTATTTTTAACGATTGTAGAAAAGATTACATACATAGAATGATTAGATTACTTAAAAGGTGTCCATCCTTTTATGCGAGAAAATCACATATCCATTTTGTGTTTTGATTTTTAAGACCGTAAACTTTAATTTCAAGTTTAAACATATTCAGCATATTTAAACGCATATTTAGAGAGCTTTAATCTCAATATGCTGTTAAAAAATTTCGGAATGCAAAGTATATTAAAATATTTGTGTTCTGTAAGAGTAGGAATTCAAGTTTTTGCTTATTATTTATTTGAATCTGAGACTCATATAAATGATGAGCCGTTGTCCGGTGAACGAACTTGTTTTCCAACGACCAACAAAACTCCTTTTGAACGCTGAAGTTAAATAATCAATTATAATGTAATGCGATTATGATTTTTTTTATTTGACCAAACCGGGTTATGCATTTTGAAATCTATGACGAAACCGGGTTGTATACATTGACGAAACCGGCCAGTTCCATTTTGACATGACCCATTTCTTTCGTTCCATACACAGAGATACAATTATGGAGATGCCCATAATAACTAAATTTGCAATCTCCGTGTCAATATCTATCTTCCCGTACCTTTCTTTTCGTACAATGTGAACAATTTAACGAGAAATTAAACAATTTCGAGGCAAGGTTCACTCAATTCGTCATTTTGACATGCATTTTGACTTATTTCTCCGTTAATATAGAACGGTTGTAGAAAATATTGCATCTCACAATAGAAAATAGTTGTATATGTATATATATTCTTCGATATCATAAAAAAAATGAAAAAATAAGGAGAAACCTACCTTTCTTTTGTCTATTGATGTTCCGTCATTGTGTCGGATGTTAGATACCATCGAGTCCGAGCAAATTTTGCCGGTGTGGTTTAGACACAGTGTATGAGGATCAAAACATAATAATTCTGAACCTTTGAAGATGATGTTAGAATCATGATACACAATGAAGTTATCGTTTTATAATTTATAAATTTTTTTGTTGTTGTCTATCCCTTTCACAACATTTTGGCCAAAGAGATACGATTTAGATATATAAATGAAATATGTAGAATATATTTTAGTTTTGTACAAGGAAAATTTGTTTCTAATAAAAGTATTTTATAGCTTTTTGTTTAGGATTCATCATAGATATCACTTGAATATTAGTAATTGATAATGATGAAACAAAACAAACATTTACAACAACAACAAAAACACACAATATTTACGGGTTTCTTTGTATGAAGATATACTATTTGTAATGCTGAATTTAAAGTTATGTACTTACAGATAATATTTTCACATTGTATTTATGTTTTTTAATATAGCCTTGGGGCCGAACATGATGGAACGAACAACGATTGTTTAAGCGAAACTCATAATGTAATGGGTATCGGAAGGACTCCGAAAACAAATAGAACTTTATCAACAAACTCTTGGAAGTTTTCTTCTTGTTCAACTAATTATTTTACTGAATATATAGACTTACTTGACAGGTAATTACATTTTAGCTCAGTGAAAGCATCGAATATACATCTTTTTTTTTCTTATCGTTAAAATAGATTAGTTTGATGACTAAAAATAATACATATATTTATTTGTTTGCGGTTAAACAAACAATGATTAATTGAATGATCGTTGCCTTTTTCAGCACGATACTACATCTTAGTTGGTGGGAAAAGCCAGAGTACGCGGAGAGTAGCTTGGCATTCTTGCCAAACAACTTATTTACCTTATTCAGTCCACGTGACCACTTTTAAGCGCTGAATAGAACTTAAAAAATGCGTTTTTGCGTATGAAATCAATGAATATTAGATTGGATTCTTAATTATTTTTTTTCCAAGGAAATATATTTTATTGCATATCTGCTGTGTTAACAATTTACTCGGATTACAGCGTTAGCCCGAGTATCCCTGTTATAAGTTACCGAATTTTCAGGAAAAAAGCTCGAGAGGGGGGGGGGGGGGGGGCACTTACTATGTATTGAGTGGTAGGGATGAGCCGCTGGAATAGGTCACAATTTCATGCTCCATGATAAATGAAAAGGGAGAGAAAATTAGATTAAATATATCTCAAAAACTTTTCTTGCAATCATATAGGTCAGCCTTCGATTCCGAACTTATATGTGTAACTTGCAAATTACCAAGGCGAATACCTGTATAATCATAGGTCTGTTCTATGTTCTTCTTTAACAATTCAACCAAAAACGACGAGCTTGATTTTCCTTCACTGTATTGGATACCTAAATTATACAAGTGTCCTTACAAACAACTTGATTGTTTACGTTCTTCCAAGTGTTCTAAAAAACCTCTTTCTAAATTTTAGCATCGTGTGATGGTACATACTTTATGGGTGGCGTGAAATATGTTTTATTAATTAAGAAATATAATCTAAGTCTCCTTCCTCTAACAATAGTATCACAACATTTGACTGTTTTACCCTTTGAAAAAGTATTCCTCATTTTAAAAAGCTGAAGATTATTCTGAATAAAAAACAAAATGGCCAACGAAAATACAAGTGTCTTGACTAAGAGTGTGATGAATCGTACTGTGTTAAAATCACTCTGATGCGTTCATTACCAAAACAAAAATATAAAAACAAGATTGGCATTCCTATGTATGGTATCCAACTGTTACTTACTTCATACGATATTACTTCGTACAGGAGATTCTTAAAAAGATTGAAGAAAACCTATTATCCTGTAAATTCACATTCCGCTGTATGGATAAAGTTCTCTCACTAAATAATTCGAAGTTTTGTAACTACTAATGTTGAGTGCATCTATCCTATCTGACTTGAAATAAAGGGAATTTATTTTAAATAGAAAATGTGGTACGATTACCAAGAAGGCAACTCTTTACAAGAGACAAAATTACCTAGAAACTGATTATTAACAATAGGTTATCGTACGGACCTCTACAATGAGCAAAGTCCATACCGCATAGTCAGCTATAAAATGCCCCGAAATGACAAATGTAAAACAATTATAACGACAATACTAAGTCTTAGTCTTATACTTCGTTTACTTCATATTTTGACTTGCATCTAGAAATTATCAATGATGGTCGGTTGAAAACAAAATTTAACGACAAAATAAATGATTTCAGCTCTTCAATTTTAAACTTTCCATTTTTTTTCACAGTAAGAATACATGGTGAAACATTGTGGATAAAGCATTCCAAATGCTATGAAAATCCAAAATGTTTGCCATCCCTGAATTCTAAAAGAGGGTCTATGTATTTTATTTTAAATAACAGTTTACGTTCTTTCCCCCATAGCGATGGAGACAACTGCTTAAAGACATTTGGTCCAGATTACAATGAAAGTGCATTAAACCAGTACAACAATATACTTCCAGGACAGTTCTATGATGTTGATGAACAATGCGTCAACACTATGGGTAGTGGATCAGGTTTATGCAGGGTATAACATTATCTTGACATAATAAATTGACGTTCATTATCACTGAACTAGTATCAATATTTGTTAAGGGTCCAGCTGAAGGAAGCCTCCGGGTGCGGGAATTTCTCGCTGCATTGAAAACCTATTAGTGACCTTCTGCTGTTGTCTGTTCTATGGTCGGGTTGTCTCTTTGACACATTCCCATTTCCATTTTCAATTTCAATTTGATGTACTCAAGAATTCTTGTCGAGTTAGATTTTCTTATTTCAAGTTTTCATATTCGGCCAAATGTATGAGTGATATAATTGAAATGTACGGATATGACTCAACAGATTTTACTATGGAAGTGTTACTAGTTTAGCGTAACTTGTAAATCTCCGGAGCGCTTTATTTTTCAATACGACATATACTCCATATAGCTCGAGCCCCATATAGAATTTACGAACCCCGTATATATCGTAACAGGCCACCAAGACTGTAACGAATTTATCTTACCGACTATCTTAACAAGCTAGCTATTACTACGTTTGTATGAGATATTTGTGTCTTAAAGCATGAACATAGTTATCAAAGGTACCAGGATTATAATTTAGTACGCCAGACGCGCGTTTCGTCTACATAAGACTCATCAGTGACGCTCATATCAAAATATTTATAAAGCCAAACAAGTACAAAGTTGAAGAGCATTGAGGATCCAAAATTCCAAAACGTTGTGCCAAATACAGCTAAGGTAATCCAAGCCTGGGACAAGAAAATCTTTAGTTTTTTCGAAAAATTCAAAGTTTTGTAAACAGGAAATTTATAAAAATGACCACATTATTGATATTCATGTCAACACCGAAGTGTTGACTACTGGGCTGGTGATACCCTCGGGGGCGAAACGTTCACCCCAACCCCGGTTACCATGTAGCCGGTCCGGTGATAGGGGTTCCGCGGGTTGGACCATACTTTTATCTAAAAGGTCAATGCATTTGAATGGTTAGACCCCCTTTCTCTATTGAGTTTGGAACCCCCAGTTTGATCAGCCCCTGATTTCCCCCCGAAATTGGAGTTCCTGAATATTATTTTTTTTATCTTTGTATGTGAGCGTGTCTGGTAGTCGGGTTTTTAATGCAGACACACATATTCCTTAGTATGTCCGAATATGAATGTTTGTTCAGTCTAAAGAAGAGTGGGCTTTTTCTTTATAAAAACGTAAGATATAAAATACAGTTATGGTTACCTTTTTTTATACACGTAAGTACTTTGATATTGCCTTTATATTTGTTCTCTTCTACCAAATTCAAGGCTTGTCACAAAATGTCGTCCGTTGATACCCGTCCATATTGACAACTGTATAAAAGTAGCATTTTTGGTTTGTACTAAGAATACTAGTACACGAAACAGTCAAAACTTGACCGGCTGATCCATATTAGCACATGGTTTTAACGGGAATATACATAACAACTTTGACATTTGCAAAATATACTCACTTTTCAAAGTTTGAACGAAGATAAGAAAGGTGACTAACGGGGTTTCATGTTATAAAAAAGACACCTATCCCTCGGTGTATAACTATTACACAATCTTCGTACAAATGGAAGTGATCATTTACCCAAAATAAACAAAGATTGCTTTTATTCGATTTCCTTTTTTTGCGTGTGTGTTCTTTAACCAAATACAGTTTCAGTCGACTTGTTATCCTACTAATCTTAGCAAAGCAGATTATATACATTTGTATCCAAACTTTTAGCTCGTGTTTGAATGTTGTTAGATATATGAATTTCATGAAAGGGATAGATTTATGACTTTCGAACAGCGGTATACTGCTGCTGCCTTTATAGACAAGTAATCAGATGATCAGATGGCCAAGTTATCGTTCGTATGTACCATCTGGTAACACTGGTGGTTCAAACAGTAAACGTTTAAATACTCGCACTTCCAAAATTAGAAGAAAACAAATGATTAAAAGATGTTTGGATGATTTGTCCCTATAATCACATGCATTGATTAAATTTCAAATATATTGGTAATATAATAGGGTTCGTATGCAGGAAACTTCAGTCTGATATGTAATGTTATGACTTGTTTGAATCCAAATGATCGAAGATACTGTCATTGGTTTGTACCTGGGGATGGAACACCTTGTGGAGATGGGAAGGTAAGTTTGCACTTATGGCATAACTAATGGGAAATACTAGTAGATAAGGACACAATAGTTTGCCCAATATTGATAAGTGGATTTAAACAAAATATAATTAAAACTAAAAAAGAAGCTAACGAAGCAAAGGCTTTTCATACCCATAGGTGAAAAAAAAACTACTGTGGATTTATAATTTATCGTTTGATACCAATTTTCGTGGGTTTCTTTGGTACAGGTGTACCGCGAATTCAAATGTTCAACGAATAATATATTTTCAATAGGCTTTGTATACAGAGATTGATAAAATAACGAAATTAAATATACACGAATACTTCGTACTTTATTTGGCCCTATAAACATTGTTTGATTCGAGCGTCACTGATGAGTCTTTTGGAGACGAAACGCGCGTCTGGCGTAAATAGAATTTTAATCCTTGTATCTTTGATGAGTTTATATGCAAGTATTCAGTAATCCTCGAAAATTGATACCCACGAAATGAATGAATCCACACTAACAATGCAATGGCAAAAAACAAAAAAATAACCACGAAAAGACAAAACAGTCAACAAAACACAACTTAGACTTACTAAAGACTTTGCAACACAAACCCCAGCTCCATAAACCGAGGAGTAATCTCAGGTGCGCTGTTTAATTGTGGTCTAAATTAGCAAACGAAAGCTCTTTTTTCTTTAACTTCTCCATGATTGGAAACAATAATAAAATGATAATAAAAGACGAAAACTGTATACCCTGTAGAATAATCTGTACATATATGGCTTAATTCGATCAAGACTTTTTGAACGAGATAAGACGAGACAAATCAATTTGGAAAAAAAATGATAAATTTAATACGACATAGAAGTTAGCAACTATATCTCACCGTAAGACATTCAACAACGAGCAAAACAAATACCGGAAAGTGAACTGTAAAATTCCGAGAAATTACAAAAATAAAAAAATAAAACGAGATATCTTACTGCCTGATTTATGTACAGAACTAAACGCAAAGCAAATTCAATATATAGCAACAAATGACAACCGCCGATTACCGGCCTCTGACTTAGAACATGCACATATAGAGTGTTAAACATGTTTGCGGTGCCCAATCCGTCCCTAACCTTGTACAGTGGAGAAACAGCACAACAAATGAACAAATTATGGAATCAGCTGAAAAGATCAAGTTTGATTAAATTCTGTGTAGTACTTTGCAAGGATTAAAAAAGTGTGATGTTTTAAATAAGTAAGCATGGTACTTGTATGCTTAAATTCCACGAGGATTTTTTAAAACATCTTTTTATCTTTATCTCTGAAATATATGAAAAAGTGGTCACACTCTTTGCTTATCAGTATGCTTATTTGATCCTTCAACTTATGCTTTGGTATAAAAGTCAAGAATGAATTTATTTATATTTTTCTAGTGGTGCATCAGGGGAATATGTATCACACACGAAGAAGCAGCAAAAGTTGATAATGGTAAATATTAACCAATACATGTGTTAAAACTTTTATTTCTGATATTGATGAATAAAAAAATAGAAAAAAATAATAAACTAGAGAAGATTATGTAAAAATTTAGCCAAAATGCACATCACTAAAATTCCGTCTCTGGAAGAAAGGATCAAAGTTCAAGCATTAGTTTAAAAAAAAGATATCAAAGTAGTAACATTTATGGCGATATGCTACGCAAGACTATAATTATATAATTGTTTTTAGACATCTGCTTATTTGGAGACTCGCCGGTTCCGGTATATAGTGACGAGACATGGAACTGCACTGAAGTCATAGAACGATACCCCGACCGCTGCTTGAATGATTCATGGGTACAGAATTCATGCTGTAAAATGTGTGAAAGTACAATGAATACAGCCATGATCACTGAAGAAGAGCGAACAACAGTAATGAAGACACTTTCACCTACCACTATAACGTTGGAAACGACATTAGAAACCACTTTACCATCTACTACTTCGACTTTAAAATCAACATCGCAGAGCACGCTTTCATCTATTACAGAACGCACTACAACTACTATTACACCAACATCATCCACACCAGACACACTGGAAGAAGATTTGGGTAAGATTTTGTTTACTCAATAGTACATGACATGAAATTCAGATTTAAAAAGTGATAAATAATGAGGTTAATTCAGCTATCATATTGTTGCATGGTTTTATATTATCAGGTTAGGTACATGAAGTTTTCTCTAATTAATTGCGACCATTCTTTTATGGCTTGGTATCGAAATCTTTTGACAATCATTTCAACTAGGGACTAAATGAATTATTACAACGGGATTTCGGCAGCTAGGGTTCCCTGACCTTATCTATATAATACGTGAAAACTAATGAAATGTAAATCGAAATCCGTATGCTTTCATGCATTAAACACATGTATCACACCTTTGGAATATTAGGTTCAGAATACAGGCTTGCAGTGATAAGTTACGATTATGGTACTCAGTTTCAAAAATGAACCAATCAAAATACTGGATTCGGTGTTACAAGCACACGTTTTATACTCTGAGTATCGTATAAAGTTTTATGACCGAAAATCAGTAGCATATGTACGCACAAGTTCCCAATTTTGTCTCTTTTAACGGATTAATGACATTTGAACACCGTTAAACTACTGTCGTCTCAAAATTAGTTTCCCATAAAATTACTTTTTTCTATTGAAAATATTGCTCAAATTGAAAACAGAGACATAGTTGATACTATTTGTATAAATCTGAAGAAAGTTGGAAGACACTGCCTCAATAAACGTGTCAAATTTGAGAAGTGAGATGATACAGAAGAGGGTCGAAGGACAGACAGAGCTATGGTCAAAAACTAAAGATATCAAAAGATGATAAAGTAAAAAACTAAAACAGCACACACACAAAACTAAAAATTGATCAACACGATCCGCCCAATAAATCCATTATGAATTTATGAGATTGTGAAGGTGAATAATTCCTGTTCTACTACTGGCATCCATTCGTTTTCATAACAGTATTTTTAATACTTTTTTTTCTCACAAAAATCACATAAGCTTTATTTTGAGTCGGCAAGGTATACAAACATAGACAAACATAAGTTCTGATGAGCTTTTAATCGACTTATATAAAAAGATACGTGTTCAAAGCAGAGTGCATTACAAAATTTATTTTCCTTTTCACTTTGAAACATTAAATTTATCCTTTCTATTTAGGTTCTACGGCCAGTTCCTTGTGGAAAAGCAAATACGCTACAGTATTTCTCTCTGTGTGGATATTATTCATATAAATGAGGAAAACAATTATGCAACAAAGAAATACCTCTATGGGTCTCTACATAAAGATAATTAAAGAACTGGTGATATTGTTTCTGAATTAATGTTAAAGTTTAAAATGGGTCTTTTTCTCTTTTGGATTCCTTCTTATTTTGTTATTCCGGTAACTTTTATAACTAATTTTATGACTATATATTTTTCAATGTTGAAAGACACAACGTTTACATGTTTACAACATTGTACTTTGGAATGTAACGGATCAAAGTTGTCTTATTTGTGTTAAGCTGCATTTTTTTTTTTTAATCTGGAATATTTTCATTCTTTTTATCAGCAATCAGTTTTTTGTTGTTGCTTTTTTCTGCCTCTTATAGACATGAGTAAACAATGACATTATATTAAATATAGACGGACAGTAGCTACAAAGCCACCAAAACAATGCCTATCATGTTTCTTTTCAATGTTTTTTTTTCGAAAACGTTTTCTTTTCTAAGAGGGTACGATAAGGGCTCTTTTCGTGTCTCTTGAATTTGGAATTCAAAGATTATTATAAATATAAAAAATAATATCATTCAGATGTTCAGAAGACAATGATTAGTCTGTAGAACATGAGTTTTGATATTTTTGAATTTTGTTTTACTAATAGTCACAAGGGCTTTATTTTCTTATGGATTGTATAAAATAATTAAAAAAATGCTTGATTTGGATATTTTGTTATTAATTTTTTGAATGACCAACATTTTTACCCGAAAGATGTTTATGTGTGTTTAATGTCTTTTTTTGATCGGTTAAGCTGTTGTTCATATATATTTTCATAAACTATACGTAAAACTTTAGGTAAAAGTTGTTCAAAGTGACACCACAAGTTAATTTACACTCAAGTAATCCCCTTATTAAAACTACATGTACAAGGCAAACCTGCACAATATTAGGTTCTCTATAATAAAAGCATATTCTTATTAGTGTCGACATATAATTTGACTGTGTATACCATTCATATCCAATCACAATGGACAACTGAATACATTAGTTCACAATGTATTATTCGTCTATCAAAAATGGATTTCTGACTTAATATGTTACGAAGAAGCCTATGCAAATATGTTTTACCTTTTACCAATTACATGATAAACTGAAAACTCGATTTTCCACCTGAAATGTTTATAACCCAAAAACCAAACAGGTTAATTTCCCACTTTGTCTACATAGTTACGTCATGTCATAATATCCATTTCCCATTTTTCCCATATAGCTTGTCCATATCTGCTGACCTGATGGCAATAGATCTACGTCTATCAAGTTTTTCTCTAAATGCTGTTCCTTAAATGTATGCGCAGCATCAACTTTAACTCTTGTTTTGCTTTGCCTTAAATATTCATGCAAACTGAGTTTTACTACAGTGCTAGAACTTATTGTAGAAAACATGCGTTTTTTTCGATTAAATTTGTCTCCAGACTTATCAATCCTTGCGATCAAATCTAAGACGCCATCACCATCAACATCTCCAATGGATGCTGAAATATACAAAAACTTAAATTAAAAGGGAACAGAAAACACGAAAATCGTCTTTTTTGAAACGGCAAATGAAATTGCATGTTCCTCGTAGACTCAATTTAAAACAAACTGGAAGTCAACAGGATTATACATGAATAAAATTGAGAATGGAAATGGGGAATGTGTCAAAGAGACAACAACCCCACCAAATAAAAAACAACAGCAGAGGGTCACCAACAGATCTTCAATGTAGCGAGAAATTCCCGCACCCGGAGGCGTCCTTCAGCTGGCCCCAAAACAAATATATACTAGTCCAGTGATAATGAACGCCATACTAATTTCCAAATTGTACACAAGAAACTAAAATTAAAATAATACAAGACTAACAAAGGCCAGAGGCTCCTGACTTGGGACAGGCGCAAAAATGCGGCGGGGTTAAACATGTTTGTGAGATCTCAACCCTCCCCCTATACCTCTAACCAATGTAGAAAAGTAAACGCATAACAATACGCATATTAAAATTCAGTTCAAGAGAAGTCCGAGTCTGATGTCAGAAGATGTAACCAAAGAAAATAAACAAAATGACAATAATACATAAATAACAACAGACTACTGGCAGTTAACTGACATGCCAGCTCCAGGCTTCAATTAAACTGACTGAAAGATTATGATTTCATCATATGAACATCAGGCACAATCCTTCCCGTTAGGGGTTTAGTATCATACCATCATAACATAGATGAGAAGAACATAACCCGTGTCATGCCAACAACTGTTTTTAGAATAAATGTGTTTAGTTCCGATGCAAAGACCTTATCAGTGACTCAATATTAACGAAGTATTTATATATTTGTCATTATAATTATTCATCCAGGAAAACTCAAGTTAACTTTACGAATGATAGTATGCCAATCTCATACCTAACGAATATTGTCAAATTTCAGTGTCATAATAAAAGTATTATTTTTTATGTAATTGCTTATCGTAAAGTTGTGTTTTGTTAAATATAACGTCACCTTTTGTTATGCATACACAGCTACTTTTGCATAGGTACTATTTCATCAGAAAAAAATCTGTTGTACTGGAAATCTATATTTAATATTCAGTACTATTTTGTTACTTTAAAATTATTGTAATATTAGGTATCTTTATTTTACAGTACTTGATTTGTACTTAAAATTTTAAGTACTACATATTTTTGGTTACATCGTTATATTTTCAGCATTTTGAAAGTTTGTCTATTTCAAATTTCTTATAGTTATGATGTTCAAACATGGATTACTGTGATCATTGTTAGTATTATTTCTGTACCAATACTTTAAGTACAAATCAAGTACTGTAAATATTACAATAATAAAGTAAAGAAAAAATACTTAATATCAAAAGTAAATTTCCAGTACTACAGAATTCAAGTACAGAAACACCGGTAGTAGCTATGAAAAGTAGCAGTGTACGTGTTTATAATAATGTTTGTATATTTGTTTTTCACTGATTAAATTTGATAAAAAAATCATATTTTTTTTACACGTAACCCTTTGAAAGCTTAATGATAGAAACGCTTTATTAAGGCATACATCACTTCGTGACACAGAATTTATACGTGTTTGAAGTACTGATTTTTGTGAACAAGCAATATCATGGTAGTCAAAACAACTAGTATAAAGTTTGTCAAACATACCGTAACGGTTGCTAACCGTTCAGATCCTTTTGATCTAACTTAAATAAAAACTATTCTAGTCTATTTACTAGGTTATCCAAACTTTTGATCTACATAGTACCTGATTAAAGTTATTCAAGCAACACTTGTCATGCGCACTGAAATCGATATGATATGCCTTGGCCAAACGATGTTTTTACTATTTCGCTGTAGAGCATTCCATATTGTTAATATAATATTAATTTATATAAGTAACAGATAAGCTTCCATAATAACAAGTATTGTTTTTTTTAAAGTAAAATCTGCAGATTCTCGTTTAAAGCATACCCGTTGCAAGGACTGTGGACACTAACATAGTACATATGTCTTTGGACGGTAATGACGCGTCGTCTTCATTTGGCACACCTTAAACATAATCATTACATATTTCAGTAAATGTTTTTGAACACAAATGTTAAACATAATCTAAAATACATTGACATCATATCCTACTTATTAGTAGTGATCGTAAAACATGTTTACTTGTATTATGTAAAATCAGGTTGTACATTTAAAATCATTCCAGCAGTGCCTTCATATGGCATAGATTTCTCTCAGTTGATTCAAATATCGAGGGCTTCCGTTTCCTTTAATTATTTTCTTGATAGAGGGTTATAGCTTACAAGTAAGATATTACATCAAGTGTTCCAAGTGGAACAAAGTAAAATCACAAAATATTTAATTCCAAAAAAAAATCAAAACGGAATGTCCAAAATCAAAAGGCAAACTCAAAAGCTTTAACACATCAAACGAATGGATAACAACTGTCATATTCCTGACTTGGTATAGGCATTTTCTTATGTAGAAAATGGTGGATTGAACCTGGTTTAATAGCGCTAATCCTCTCACTTGTATGACAGTCGCTTCAAATTCCATTATAGTGACAACGATGCGTGAACAAAACAAACAGACATAATGGGTAAAAATGTCAAAATTAGGGGTACAGCAGTCAACATTGTGTTATAATCTTAATCACAAAAAAATAATTAAAAAGATGTGTAATCCCTCCGAAAGTTTAACGGACGCCATCATGGTTTATTTGACGGTGTCACACATGCCTACGGAAATGTTTTACTTAAATAAGTAACCTCAATCCCATCTTCCTGTTCTCAATTGTGACATTATTGAACACGACTTATAACCTTACTTAAGCAACACGACGGGTGCCTAATATAGAGCAAGAACTGCTTACCCTTCGTGAACACCTTTGTTCACTACAAGTTTTGGGTAGGTTTGATGTAGCTTTAAGTTCTCTATGTAATGTTTTGTTAATGTTATTTGACATTTCGTCGTTTTTATTTTACGCCATAACTTTGGCCTTTTTATTGGACTCCTGATGTTCGAATGATCTTTCGTATCTACTATCTCTTTTAATTACACTTTCCTAAAAAGTAAAATCACAAAAATACTGAACTTAGAGGAAAATCTAATCGGAAAGTCCATAATCACATGGCAAAATAAAATAACAAAACACACTAAAACGAATGGACAAGAACTATCATATTCCTGACTTGGTACAGGCATTTTCAAATATAGAAAATGGTGGATTAAACCTGGTTAACAGTGATAGTTTTCTTCTTATTGAAGGATCTTGGTTATTGACACTTTTCAACTGTCTTCGGGTAGGTTAAAATCAACAATTTGCCTTAGTACAGAATGTGCATCTATACTATTAAACGAGAAGACATCATTTGGTGTGTCGCTTCTCTTCCTTCCACAATAAATTAATCATCATGCCTCTGAGTTCTTTAGGTAACATGCATAGTCGCATTTGTCATCCATTCTTATGATTATTCAGATTGAGTTATTTTGGGAGAAAAACGACAAAATAGGTGTCCGGATATTGTCTCCGTTATCAGACTGACTTTTAGTCATAGATAAGACTTCCGGTTTTAAACATGCACAAAAACAACCAATCGTATGATAAATTACTAAAATGACAAATTAATAAGCCAATCAGAGCGTTCTCCATATCATGGTTTTTAGATCGCAAGAACCACAACTATTATACCCCCTTTGAGACAATTATGTTTTCGCGTTTATCCACCTTTAAACTACGATTATACTACTATGAAATACAGAGACTCTGTATTCTGTCTACTTTTTTCTGAAATATTTACTATCTAAGGGGTCATACCAGTTGCATATATATAGAAATAAGTAAAACATATTGAAACAAGAATGTGTCCATAGTATACGGATGCCACATCGGCACTATCATTTACTATGGTTAGTGGACCGTGAAATTGGGTAAAATCTCTAATTTGGCATTAAAAAAAGATCATATCATAGGGAACATATTTACTAAGTTTCGAGTTGGTTGGACTTCAACTTCATCAAAAACTACCTCGACAAAAACTTTTACCTGAAGGGAGACAGACGAACGGACGAACGAACGAAAGGACGAACAGACTAGAAAACATAATACCCAAAAATGGGGCAAAAAAAATTATTGTTGAAAGTGAAAATAGTGATTTGGCCAAAATGAAAGTAGGGTAGAGATTAGAGGGAGGCGTCGGGATCGGGTGTTTTTAAGCTCGGGATTTCGGGATTGATATTTTCGGGATGCGGGAATATTTTTTTTTAATTTCGGGATGTCCAGATATGAATTTCGTTAAAATACGCACCTCGGGATTTCATTTTTTTAAGCCCGGGATTTCGGGATCAGGGCCCCTCATACCACCCCTCAGATGAGCCTTAGTCATTTGTACGAGATTCAAACTCCTACCATTGACATGTTAATAGGGCTCTCAAAAGGAAAAGCACTGATGGATTGTCCTAGAAGCACATTTTATTAGAATAATAATGGTCTATAAGCAGTTTCATTTATTTTCATGTTTGAAGCGGGGCAAATTTTTAATTTAATTTGACTTTTACCAAAAAATGCATTGTAGCAAAGGGGAAGAATAATTGTGGTATAAGGCCAGAAACACGAAAAATAATTGAATTTAACAGAAAGGAAACATATAACGGACTTTGGAAAAAAGGGAATTCTCCAGTCATAATATCTTTTACAACAAATCATCCTAAAACTGTTTACAAGCTGTATATGCCCGCGATTTCGCGGGTGTGTTCTAGTAATTGTTTAAAATAAATTGACAATAACGCTAGCAGCTCTATCGATATCAAACTCACTATACATAAAGGCTTCCAGTCCATAGTTTAAAAGTCGAACTGGGTTGTTAAATGTTGTTCTATCAAGTATAAACACTTCCGCTCGCAATTCAGCTTCGTCCGTACACATAAAATGTCGATTATCATACATAGCTTGCATAACTTCATCTACAAAACAAGATGTTTGATAAGATAAATGTGGCTAGGGCATCTTAATTAAAATTGATAGAGTTTCTTGATAACTTGTCAAAATGAAGTTTTTATCATGCTTTATCAAAAATATATTAAAAAGTATGGGTCACCGGACTTTTTTCACGCTTCAGGTTGTGCAAAATTTTCAGATTTTGTATAAGAGTATGCATGGAAAATCAATTACATGGTTAATTTCTTTGGTAGAGCATGTTCGATCCTAAATAAAAAAATTTAATGGTTTTGCCTCTTCCAAATAATCTGAAATAATAAAGATGCATAGTAAATTTGAAAAAAGCTGTACTATTGGGAACTTAAATTACATGTATTATAATTTAAATACCGTTATATTCACATGAAATGTTTTGCGACGTAGACAGTGGCATTGTTTTGCGTTTTCTTATCTGAAAAATGAAAAGAAGTTATGCATATAGGTAAACATGAGGGATATCTAATGAAAAAGCAAAGCAATATTATCATTTATCATGATCAATTTTGATGTTAAAATAAATGTTAAAGTTGTCGATAAATCAGGGACAAGATATGCAGACATTTTTATCTATATTTAGTAAAAAAATATTTGGATTATCATTATTTGGGAGTTACTTAACACAATCCTTTGACATAATTATAATGAAAATATCAAAAAATTTACACTTATACTAACGGCCTAGCCACAATCAGATGTACATTTTGTGTTTCACATGAAGTCAAAATTAGGGAAAAACTGTTTTGATTTTTTGGTACATAAATGGTTTAAATTATGAAAAATTGCCATCGTTAGGCTAACACTGGAAGCATTTATATAATTACATGCAGTTTTTTGAAGAAATATTTAATATTTTTATTTGATAAATGGTGTTTAAAAACTGTTTAATTTTCTTTACCAGTGTTAGATTTTTGGTCAATGACAAAGACAACAAAATATGTTTAGAATTATTGAATATCAAACATTTTAATTGAAAAAAAAATGACAAGAACATGTTTAACTCACAGTTATTTCAAACAAAAGTAGCTTTCTTTGATCATTAATCTTATCTGAACAAACTATACCTATATCGGTGTATAGAACATTAGAATAACTTGATGCATATTCTTACAATAAACAATCAAGCTTAGCAATTCAATTTATATGCTTTGTCTACGGACAAGAAATTGTTTTCATATTTAATGAAATACATTATTAAAACCAAATTTTGACATAGTTGAAAGTGTTCTCTTGAAAAAAAAAACCATACATTTTATCAGGTTTATCTATCAAATGATGCTTAACTGCGAGGAAAATGAAAACAAATACATTGTGATAATGTCTACGGACAAGACATTTTATTGATATTCAATTAAATGCTTTCAAAGATGAATGTTAAAGTTAAGATTAAAAGTTACCAATTAAATTGTAAGCTGTGTTTTTTTTAAATTTTAGAAAATATAAAAATGTACCCATAATTCTTTACATATCTCAATAATTTATTGATTACGCCAAAATGAAAACACATTCTTTTAACTAAAATCCACACATCTGACTGTTTAAAACAATCAAACTATTATTTAAACTCAATTTTGACATAGTTGAAAGTGTTCGCTTGAAAAAAACCATACATTTTATCTATCAAATTAGGCTGAACTCAAGGAAATTGGATACAAATATATTGTGGTAATGTCTACGAACAAGACAATTTCAGTTAAAAAAAATCTGTTAGAATTAATTGTGACTATATTTATATTGAAAATACTGACTTTTAATTTGAATAGATTACTTTTATCACCTATAAATGAGATTTAAGTTCCAAAGCAGACAAATAATTGAATTTAATACTTGTTATGTACAAGTGTCTTGTCCGCAGACACTTCTTCATCTGCTGGTAATACTGAAATGCAAAAGATAAAGTCACAGAGAGAGAAATAACTTTTCTTCATTTGATTTAGTTAATCTTTTAAGGTATAACTGGAATAAAAATATTGAAGTAAAATAAGGTATGTTTTTTATGACTGATAATCTGCCACTTTTTAAAATCCACTCTTGTAAAAGTAATTTTACGTAAAATTAGAACACTTAAATTACCATTTATTAATTAAAAATAAGATATTTCTTAGTTTAAACAACACATAGGATTAATTTAGACCCATAAAGCCAAGCAATATTGATAAAAAGCCATGTCTACGGACAAGACATTCTGACATATTTTTCAAATTCTTCCTCTATTAATAGATGGTAGAAAAAATGTTAGTAGTGTTTTCATATCTACAATAGAACAGGAACTTAGCAATGCAACATTAATGTTATTATACTTCCAGTTTACTAGGGAATGCATGTCTACGAACAAGACATTTTTTTCGCTTTATTTGTATATCCAACTTTGATGGCATATATCTTTAGCTAGGGTACTACAATATTGATATATGAGGTAGTTTTTGATAATGTATATACTAGAAGAGAAACAAAACACATAATAGCATCAATTTGATTTATTTTTCTCTTTTATCACTACACTGAGCAAGCTAAAAACAAAAGTACAAAATTTCATAACAAACGCATATTATTCCACTTTTTATCATAACTTTGTAACCACTGAAGATTTTTTTGTTGCAACAACCAGTAAAAGAAAGATGAATAAATTGTCTATAACAGTGAACCAATAAATGTAGTTCAAATTAAGTTCACTTATTAACTATCCATTGGTAAAAACAGCGTAATTTTAAATGAAACAACATAACGTGAAATTTTGCCCATTTTCAGCGTGTATTTTAGTGTTTTTATTCAAAACGGTAACAACTATAATACATGATATTTGATATTCATTGTGAAACCCTACATTCTCTTCTTCAATTCAAAGATGTATTTCTTATGTTACGTTTATCTTCTTGTCTTTACAAGCCTATAACTTAGACCCAATATTAAATGTACATCTGATCTTGGCTAGGCCGTAAATACAAATTTCTCAAACTATCTCTCATTTAGAAATGTGTACCTTTCTAGTTTGTTTTTGAGCCTTGTTCGTTATCGAGTTACTCTGATGTTGCATAAAATCCGAATGAGCTGTATTATTTCCATCATTGTGTGATCCCTGAAAATCTCGATTGCTTTTATCTGTTCCCTGTTGTCTTTGATTTTGGTTTGAATCGTAAGGATGTTTCTCATCATTATCATTCGGAAGATATGTCTTATGCAAAGTCGCGGTACTTAAATGACCTCCGTGTGCTGCAATCTGAAATAATCGTCCAAATTTTTTTAACCAATCAAAATGCGTTTAAAAAGAAGAAGATTTAAAATAGGCATGTGCGTGAAACAATTCTATAGTAACAAAGTTAATGTTGACTTATATCAAATTCTTAATGTTTTTGACTATAATTAGAGAATAGATAACAAATCTATATGTATGCTTTTTTTCTGTTTGAGCCTTTCTCAACTTAAATAGACTCGAAACGATTTAGAACATATTTTATTGGTTGAAATCTATATATAATATGTTGCCAATAGCTTTCATTTCGTTACTGTGTCATTAAATGTTAAAGGTGATTTATGAGAATTGAAAGCCTTTAAAAATAGCGTTGTCTTTATCTATAAAAAAATAATTTCTGATTATCCCACATCTCATTTTATTTATATAAAAACATAAGGGCAAACAAAGAAGATGCAAGTCTTGTTCTAAATGCTGCAGAACTAATATTGAAATACCACGCATTGTTCCATAAAGTTGTTTGCTTCTGTAAAATATGATGGTGGTTTCTGCAAAGAAAATTTCAATAATTAATACGCAAGTTTAAACAATATATGTCAAAAAGACATAATAAAGACACTCAAATTCATAAGGAGCAGATTCTGTAAATTTCTGTAAATTCTCTGAATACAACAAGGAAATCGGATCTATATTTTAAACAGATTGTCAGATAACATGCTATCAACACTAGTCTATATGATTCATTTGAACAATACTGCACAAACATAAATATAGAAATAAACTGAAATGATTTCATTGAAAACTTTGTTATCTTGTGTTGGAATCTGCTTAATTGACTTAATTGAAACCTAAAATGATTTAATCAATAAGGTAAAATACAACTAATGATAAACAAGCCTATGTGTATAGTCGTTATATGTACAAAATACAAATAATACGTCATAAATTTGGTTCATTCGAAGCGCTTTTCTGGATTAATCTAAATTAGGAACACTCAAAGCCAGAAATTTGAAAGCCAGTGATGTAAAAAAGAAGGAGAAGGCAAATCCATCTAAGGTCATGTCTGAGTTGGTTTGAACCATAGTTTCTTATTAATTTATAATTGTACTAGAATCAATAAGGAATTTAAGAACGATATGCTATACACCATGTAAGTAAAAATCCACTTACTTTATCAAGCCTTTCAATACCCTGTATGTTCTGATTCTTATCTAGTCTGATTGGACTACCTCTACCTAGTGTATTAAAAAGAAACAAGTCTCTGTGAGGTTCTGACGTTCTCATACTGAGGTCTGACGACATCACAAACTGGTTTCCATTTAGTGTCCATAATGTTGAACCATCTTTACCATTCAATATGTATATCTGTTAGATAATAAACCATTAGTTTACAATACTGAATGTATTATATTGTTTAACAAAGTAAATCATAACATCATATTGTATGTTTCGGAGTTTAGTGTGACGTCCTTTTCGCTGAACTAGTATACTAGTTCATCATTTTGAGGGGCCAGATGAAGTCCCGCCTCCGGGTGCGTGATTTTTTTGCTGCGACGAAGACCCATTGGTTGCCTTGAGCTTTGGGGTTGTTGTCTTTTCGGTATATTTCTCGTTTCGGTTCTCTTTGCTATGAAAATTGGGTTTTGGCAATAATTCCCCTTTCATATTACACATCATAGACATGCCATGGAAATTCATTTTAAAATATATATATTTTTTAAAATAAATAGATAAAACATGCGTATTCATTCAATAGAATTGTGAGATTATTTGTTGCATAGTTTTTATTTAAATTGAAATAACGTTCATCCTAACTGTTTTCGTTTCAGAGTTGAAACAGTTAAATGTTGGTGTTTTTTTAAAATTCTTAAATTAGTTTTTTAAACACTTGAATTAGTACTTTTAAAGACTTGGAATAAGTTTGTACCTTAGTTCCGCTATATTGTGGCCATTCTCCAATACTCCAATGGATCATAAAATCCTGAATATCATCGTTGTTAAAATAACCTGGTGCTGGGGATCTATATTAAAGGAAATCACTGTTAACAAGTTAAAATATTCTTTGTTTGAAGAAAACTGTTTCAGTTAGTTCAAATAGTTAGGACGTCGTGTAATGCTTTATGTCTCTTTTTTACTATGACGCCTTCTTAGGAATCAAATAGCCCTTCAAGACGTCATAATCATTTGGACTATGTTTCAAGTACTAGATTGATACCATGATATAAGCGATGATTTTTCTCTTTTCTTGTTTTTTTTTTTGGTGTCCCTTATTATCTATTCTTATTTCAGCACTGCGTTAATTCTTATTCCTGTCTTCTTGATCTATTTTCTCTATTCTTTATTTGTCAATTTTTCTGTAGTTTTAATCTATCGTTCTCTATTCTACAGAAACTGTCCAGATCCTTTTTTTTAGCTTACAGGAAAAGTCTAAAATATATAAATGAATTACGTGTATGTTTCCATGTTTGGAAACTCTCTCCGCCACAGAACCGACAAGTCTTTGCCACTGTATAACATCATTTGACCTTGGAAGGATGTCATCAGGATATCGGGGAAACCATCATTATTAACATCTGCCACTACAGGCGGAACAATAACTCCTTTAGTATTCCCGCTGAAATAAATATTTATGAGAAAACACCCAAAAAAACCCAATCAATTGATTTGTAACAAATATGTCCTGCTTTGATAACTCTGAAGAGTTTGAAAAATATGTATCAGTATATTACAATGCTTACAGCAAAAATGATATCTATACACACATTTAGTGTATAATAAAGCCCAAGCAATCAAATATACATCTAAAATTGAGAATGGAAATAGGGAATGTGTCAAAGAGAAAACAACCGACCATAGAGCAGCCAACAGCCTCTGTATGTTTAGTTATTCTAATTGAGTACAGCAAATATCATTAATTAAACTATTTAAAAGATATGTTTTATATTTCTTTCTGGCGTTACTTAAAAGTTGCAGAACATGCAGTCTGGCTTGGAGGGAGTTTTTTTTCGGTAGGATATATTAACTTTTGACACATTAAGCCTTTTTCAACTTAATTTTATAGTTCGTTCTTATGCTGCCCCAGTACTGTTTACACCACTGTCCCAGGTTAGGGGAGGGTTGGAATCCCACTACCATGTTAAGCATTCTTTATGTATGTGCCTGTCCCAAGTCAAGAGCCTGTAATTCAGTGGTTGTCGTTAATTAATGTGTTACAAACTTGTTTTTCGTTTATTTTTTTGTACATAAATTAGGCAGTTAGTTTTCTCGTTCGAATTGTTTTACATTTGTAATTTCGGGGCCTTTTTAGCTGACTATGGCTTTGCTAATTGTTGAAGTCCATACGGTGACATATAGTTGTTAATTTCTGTGTCATTTGGTCTCTTGTGGAGAGTTGTCTCATTGGCAACCATACCATAAATTCTTTTTTATATGTAACATTATATTGATCAAAGTATGAGGTAGTTCATTGTCTAACCATGCAGCCATGTCTTTGACGTGCAAAATATTCTCAATTAGTCGTGGAAAAAAGGAAAGAAAACGTGCTGTAAATATTTATAAAAAAAATCTTATTCATAATAGCTAACTGCAACTTAATATAGCTACTTCTTTAAAGGAAGACAAAAGGGTTTAATATATGTAAATTACACAGATCCCGAAATAAAACGGGCTGATATGATAAAAATATAAAACTATCGCATGCTTGTTGGTAACGCTTGAAGCAATTTCTACTAAATCTGGAAATATACGCCAACTTTATGTTTTCAGTAGATCAAGCAACAAAGTATTTTATTTTATTATTATTTCAATGTCTTAACAAAAATCATTGTATGAAATTTAAAACCCGCAAGGGTTCATAATTGAATTAATGCCTAGTTCACACATTCATTTAATTCGAATTGAATTCGAATCGAATTCGAATCGAATTCGCTAATTGCGTTCACATACTCTTCCTTCTTAATTCGAATTACATGTGAAAAAACATATTATGAAAAATGCCAAACAAACATTATAATGTTTGCATTATTTTCAAAGTTTAACATTTTTCGTATATGGTCTATGAAAATGTGTACATAGTTCAATTTATGACAGTAATAAAGGTTTTTTTTGGCATTTATATGTTTTAATTTAAATTAGTTGTGTGCTCAAGTTTTAAAGTTGTGCACACAAGATTTAAAGTCGAGCGCACTTTTTTTTTAATTTTATCTTTGGCACTTAAGGGGCTCCGTACAATAGCATCAGTGTTAAATTTCTGGAAAAAAATAAGTACGGTTGAGTATCGACGGATAACATTTTCTTCAATATTATTATATATGTTCAACTGTCTCTATTGTTGCCTTGTAGAATAAATTGCGTTATTGTTATTGGTACATTTTTAAGTAAAACTTTTTTCTGCAATGATATTTTTACAATAGGCAGTGCATGATAATTAGATCATATTTAAATTCATTTTTCAAATCAGATGTTATATCAGTCCTCGAGCTTTCAGCTCTCTGGATGATACAATTAGCTAGAGCTGATAAAACATCTGGAGAGAAAATAGTTTGCTGTCATGTAATAATCCGATACCATTCTCAAAACATTTTACTACGGTGTATATCATATATTACCGATGCAAAGTAAAAATGCCTGTGTCTTCATTTTTCATGCCTTTATATTGTATCCATTGGTTGTAATTCCCTTCAAATTCAACAGGGTTTGAACCATTGGTAATGTAAGCATAGAAATCTGGTAACGAAATCATCATCAAGTTACCTGTCGAAATATATTGTCAATAACTTCATAGAGAAGAGACAGTTTTTCTGTTTCTGTTTCTGTTTTGTTTTTTCTTCTTTAACTTTTTGCACAAACTTGCATATTTTTCAAATGATAACCGCGAATTTCTAAACTAGCTTTCGTGTATGGTTGTATGGTTTGTTAGAATATAGAATACAATTATAAAGTATTGCCTGTTTTCCGTTGAAATAACATAGACATATAACGTGACATATAATAACACCAATTTAATTTTGAATCCATAATGATTATCATAGAAAACACAACGTGACAATTTACCCGCGGTGCGATAAATGTTGTTAAAGAGAATAGAACCAGCCGACATGGACTATATATATTTGAAAATAATCCAACATAATCAATCAAGCAGTGTCAAATTGATCAATAAATTCGTGTGAATATTCAAAAGAATTCGCTATAAAAAAAACTGAGATTTAAACTAAGTTCAAATTGGATTATCTCCCGTTTAATGGGAAATTCCCAACTAAAAATAGACTAAGTTCAATCGACCTATACAAGCTATAATGCAATTTAATTATATATGTGTTCAACCGATACGTACAAAAAATATAAGTTGTCGAATTTACTGCTCGTTTGAATAAGAAAAATATGAAACTTTTTCTTGTGGAAAATTAAGCTGTTTGTGTAGCAAGCGTAAACACTGAATACTACTGTTGAACAGGGAAGTAACTCTGCAGGTTTTATATATTTATCGATTAAATCAATATTATTCGTTGATTCTTACATTTGTTATATTTTAGTATATATCATATAAATAATCAGTTTAATTTTTCATTCAAATTAAACACAGAATAATTTTTGACAAGAATTTTGCAAAAATATCTATTTATTAATACCTCACATTTAAACTTAAATAAAATTGGTGTATTTATATAGACTTATGTACACATTTTTCTGGAGCGTGTGTCCTGGTGACACATCTGAACATCGATCGCTGTTTATTTCGGCGGATCTGTTTGGTTTGGTGTCCCTCTTTAGAACACATTCTGCATTATATGGAACTCCCGCTGCCTTGTCGCACGGTAGAGATCTGTTTAAATTGGCCTCTCGTTTAGGCCGTGGGTATAAAAAGTTAACATTCGACTTCTAAAGTTTCTAAAAAAATTGGGAAGTTGGGGTTATTCTTCGTAACACATTTCTGACGCTCTAGAACGGCTCTACATGTGGTAGACTGCCAGATCTTTTTGTTTCATACACTGGTATTTTTTTCTGTCATGGTAAAAGTTTTTGTTAAGTACTTATTTGTGACATGTGCATGTGTACATATTATATTTTAAACAGGTATGTGTTTTGGAGTCAAACTGCATGCGTTTAGATTATTGCAGTTACTATTTTTTTCTCTAGAGTAAGTTTTGAATGTTTGACCTGACGCAACAAAAACTGTAAAAAAAAGAGGTTAACAATCTGTCTTTTTATTTAATATAGAAGACTATGTAGTAAGTCCTAGTAAGTCCAACTGCTGTCATATGGCAATTTTCGTTGTTGGGTTGCTGTCATATTGACACAAGGGACATATACTGCCAAGCGGAATGCCGATCTTTTTCAAACTCTTGTTTAAAAAAAGATTTATTTCCCCCACAAATGAGGGATGGGGTGCTTACGACCCATACCCCTTTTTAAATTCACCACTGTTTTGCCGTATACCTTCTTTTATTCAGATTATATATAACATACTAGTACCACCGTGTATCATCAGTACACCGGATATAGGTACTAACCAAGCGGGCATGATCGATTTTGACCTTACACGGTAACGAAAATCTTTGGTTTGCTTTATCAATATTCAATGTACATTTCCCAACATTTGAAATTCCTGCTCCCAAATAATTTTCGCCTCGATTTTTTCCTATTCATAAAAAACTTTGAGATTCTAATAAGAACAATTAACTTGTTCATGCGCAAATAGTTGTGAATGTCAACACCAACTTTCAATTTCGATACAGTTGTTGAGACATTTACATATTTTATCTGAAAGAAACCTAATACAGGGCAAAAATAATAGTTACCAATCATAAACCTACCTGTGATTACTCATTCCTTGAAACTTTTTGGGTAATAAACTATTATGAAAATAAAGTTTTTGTGTACGATGAACAACAACTTAACTATGCACCGTACATAAGGATTTATGTGGTCAGCTAAACACCGTACACAACGCTTCTTTGGGGATAAAATATCGAGAAATAACATATGTATGAAAGATTTCAATGCCAATTATTGAAACAGCTATACTTATTACACACACACATTGACCTTCTATCAGAAAAATAGTTGCAATGAATATAGAATTATATCGGATGAGACGAGGGCCAAATTCTTTTACAAGTATTTGCACATGCTTTTAGTAAACCCTCTGGTTTTAGGAAAATAATGAGACATCTCTAATCACCAACCTACGACCAAATCATTTCTTTAAACAGCAATTATGTTTAGATTGAAGTACACACTGATATTATGTGAACAAAACAAAGATTTTTCATTACCGTGTAAGATCAAAATCGCTCACGCCCGCTTGGTTAGTACCTATATCCGCTGTACGATGATACACGGTGAGTACATTTGTAATAAATTTTAAAAGTCGCTTTTGTTTTAATCATGATTTGAATAACGCAGTTGTAATCATTTTTACAGCTAACATATTCATTACAGTAGTAATTTTCATAACGCCGATCTATCATTGTGTAACCGGAGAGCACGTATCTACTCTACAAATTCATATCGTCACCACCGGGATTCGAACCCCGGTCGTCTGCGTGATAGTCAGTGCGATAACCCACTGAGCCAAAGAATCGATTCCATAGCTCAGTTGATTAAGACTGGCTTTATATGTTATACCTGTACTGAGGGGAAGCAACCCCGCTACAATTGCATAAACAGCAGTGGTTCATTCTGGCTATTCCTACATTTTGAATTTTATAGGTAAAATAGTAAAATTTTATGTAGGAGTTCCCAGAATATTTGTGTAAACAATGGGATTATGTAGGATTATGTTGTAACAACACTAAACTAATGAGATCTAATGAATCAAGGTAAATCCAGGTAATTCTTGTAGAAAATAAAGAAAAAGAATAATTTATATCAGTCTTTTATTTCATTTAATAATTTCATAGCACAGTTTATGTAAATAATATTCAAAAGCACAATATGAATTTATAGCTATAATGGCATGCACAAGTACATGTAATTCCAATTATTTACAATAATATATACAAGTAAATAATATCATTTGAAATATCAATGTTAAATCATTCTATAAATCAAAGCACTAAATTTTGAGTTACATTAAACAAAGCACCAAAAGTATACTAAATTGACATTATTCATAGCACTCACATAGTAATACATTGATCATGATTGAACATATAAAAGAATACAAAGTATTAATCAATGTGCAGGAGATGAGAAGCAGCATCTCCATACTCGACTGGAGTAAGTTCATCATTCTGTAACCTTATTTTCATTGTTTGGAGTCTGTCATCTATTTTCCTTTACTTCCTCTTTCTTGGGATACGTTTCCCACCAGCTCTGTACGGGATCAACGTGAGAGCATGGAAGGCTTCATCTTGTCACAACACACTAATCATACTGAAGATGTTTGGGTGAGCTGCTTTTACTAACTTCTTTAGCTTTCTATGCCAACCTTCTAAATGATTTGCTGTTCTAGGACCGTCTGTTGCATATGATTCCACAGACTTTGGTTGTTCACTACTCAGTAGCTGGTTACATAGTCAGTAAAGTTAAGTGTTGGTGTGGTAGTATCTGAATCATCGATGTCTTCAAGTGCAATAAACCAAACATCTTCAATTGTATTGGGTGGTAAAAGTGGCAGTACTGCAGCTCTACGAACAAGTTGGAAACCATGCTTCACAAGTTAATAGTGTTCAAAACTAATCAAAGTTCAAAGTTATTTGGCTTTGCTTAATCTATTAGGCCAACATATATACTTATCTATGATAATTAAGTACTTTTGATATTATATTCATTTTTAAAAATCATAATTTGTTAAGATAATGAAATTAACAAGTTCTTTGAGACTGAAGTTGAAAGTGTGGGTTACTATTAATTTTCTTTTTAAATACGGGTTTTTTTTTCAGACTTTCCAGATTTTTAAATGCTTTTACTACTTTTTCTTTCATTTTATTTTTATTTTACCAAGGCTTCTACTTCCTTTTCTTTCAATTAGTTTTATTTTTAGAAATTCCATGGTATTAAAATACTTAAAATTATTACTTTATGCATGTTTTCAAACAAAAAAGTCTCATTTTTTACATAGAAATAATAATTTTTATTTAATTTCCACAGTAAATTTACCTTTGACCAAATTAGACACTAATGACTAAAACAACATATTTCGCAATAACAACATGTATTGTTCTTCCGCTAATCCCCCATGTAGGAATAGCCAGAATAGTAAAATACAAAATGTAGGAATAGCCAGAAGACACCACAGCAGTCAATGTATGTCCGGTAACGCCGATCTATCATTGCATAAACAGCAGTCAATGTATGTCCGGTAACGCCGATCTATCATTGCATAAACAGCAGTCAATGTATGTCCGGTAAAGAACTAGTCCTATTACAGATGACCTCTGGGCATTATTTACTATTTCTATTTACTGTTCTGATATCTTTTTTATACTATCAATGTGCCTCCCGAGCGCTTTAAATTTTTTAATGAAAATATCAGTATAAAAACGTTAAAAATCGAATAAGAATGCGAAGTCGTGTGTTATAGGACTAGTTAAGCACCAGTCAACAATTGTCAAATGGAAACAACTTGTTTTAAAAGCGTGTAAAAACAGAATCAAATAGGTGATAGACTATACCTTTTCATATTGCCGACAAATTACCAGTAACCTAATCTGCTTTATGACATTCTTCACTCGACCAAGTAAGAGCAACTAAAAAGGGGATAAAATCAAGCTCAAAATCGATGCAATTTAGGTAAAAAATTGATTTTTATCATTTCTATGAACGACAAAATCATCGAAAAGGTTGATTTCCCCCAAAAATTGCGAAATGATATGTATACTACAGAAGTCTTAAGTCGGCAATATGAAAATAGCAAATAGAAAATAATCTATTAACTTATTATTATCATTTTACCCGATATTGTTTCTCCACCACTACCAAACAAGATGTACCGAGAACCGTCTGTAGTTCTGTATACTATTGGTGACATATAAGTTTCCTTATTGTCAGGGATGTTTAGATAACGGTGACCTACCATCTTCCCGGTCTTACCAGACAACATAACAAGTCGACCAGAGGTTCTGGAATGGTCCTTAAATAAAGAAATTCAACAAAAACACGAGTCATTAATCGTCAGAATTGTAATTAACAAATATATATTAGGAATGAAAATTTAAAAGCAAAATTAGTTCCACAAATCGGAGGATAAAAAGTAGATATGATAATAACTGGGACTATACTTACTATAATAGTCTCAGATAATGGTTATGAAATAATTATATATCATCGGTTCTGTAGGATATATACTTTGAGCGCAAATTTTCATCCAATAAATAATAAATTGTACAAGAGCTATATGGTTGCATCTCATTCAAGCAAATGGACCTTCAAAGATATGATATGATTTGTTTTGTTTAAAACGGTACCTTTGGTTTTGGCTCCACAAACTATTTGTCTAACGCACCTTTTGGGGACTATGCCTCTGTATGATTAGTATTGACATGATATTATTCATGTATGATATGATAAATCGTGATATATAGTTCCTTACATCCACATTATTATAAAAGACATGTTCTACAAAGAAGGTAGACCGGGTTGAATGACCGGAATTAAGAATGCCACTGGAAACTAAGGATGTATTTGATAAAGACTCAAATAATTTCTTGCGAAAAGTAACATATGAACCATTCTAAAAGTTCTTGAATAGTTCTTTAAAGAGCGTGGCACTTTTCATACGCGAGGCATATAATGTAAAGTCCCTTTTCCGACTGGACATGGTTACGTATTTATACATCCGACCTAAGCCAAACTAACGATCCTCTTGTGTATTTGCCAAACCGCCGGATTGGCGAAGATCAGATAACTATATTTATATACACCTCAGTCAAAAATTGGGTTAGTAAATTACGTTTTTAACTAAAGTACACAAGCATGCTCGTGCGCACTTGTAGACTAAAACTGTTTAAAAAATATCACTTCGAATGTCGAAGTAACGAAAGATTTACGGAAAACGGTGCCATTATATCACGAGTCTATAATCATTAAAAAAAATCTAATCTTCCATTATGCCTTCACAAAACAGAGTAACATTCTATTTGCTCTATTTCATAAGGTCAAAAAGTTTTTGTTTCTAGACACATTATAAATAATTGCGCAATTGCATGCCAAATCTAGTGATGCCAGGATACATCTTTAATGTTTATAAAGGCCATTGGATTTCAAATAACACCAATTGATTAAATCGATGCCTTAGGCCAGTTTAAATAAATATGCAAATCTGCGCCAAACCATCGGATTTCGCCACGAAATCGAGGATAAAAAATCATTTATAATAGATCACTTCAGATCATATATGTTGAAATTTTTATATAAATGTCATTCTGATAAGTTCAATTCTGACTGCATGAAAAGAAACGTGAGGCTGTTATTCAACTTTGTACTTGTTTGGCTTTATGAATATTTTGATATGAGCGTCACTGATGAGTCTTATGTAGACGAAACGCGCGTCTGGCGTACTAATTAATTATAATCCTGGTACCTTTGATAACTATAATCATTCGAGAACAAACATTGAAAATTCTTTAGACTGGAAACATCAGTTACCTGATTCAAATTCAAATTATAGAATTTATATATATCTACACATACTGCTACTTAGATGTAGGGAAATCTTATGGTATACCTGAGGTCTCAAGGTAGTATCCCCACCATTTGCAACGACCATTTCCGGTACCGCATCATCGTCAATGTCTTGTATCTTTGCCACATGGTAAACATTCCATTGTGTGTTGATGATCTTCCTGTCGGCTGCCCAAATTACTGACCCTGAATCAGATGGTTATAAATCAGTGAAAAATGAAGTTCCAAAGGCATGGCGTTAACGAATTAAATTTTACAAGTCTGTTTACAAATCAACCCTCAAACCATCAGAAAAGGAGGAACAAATGGGTTTTTCTTATAAGCAAAGTGAAAAACAGTTATGTCATTGGTTACACAATGGATTAATATATTAGGCAGCAACCATTTGATTTTCTGGGGGGGGGGGGGGGGGGGCTATGGTTTTTTTTTCTTGTGCAAACTTTTTTTTTCGCCTGCGAAAAACAATCTATTTTTCTCGCAACAAGTCGAAAACAATTTTTTTCTTTCAATTTTAGCATTACATATAGTGGCAGCTGAGGGTGAAACAAACAATTTTTTTTTCTCAGAATCAAAAACAAATTTTTTCTCAAAAAACTGGAAACAAACTTTTTTATCCAAAAAAAACCATAGCCCCCCCAGAAAATCAAGTGGTTGCTGCCTTATTTCTATATATCAGTATAGCTGTTTTTAACGGAGTGACATGGTTTTGAGCAACCACTTACAGAGAATAAATAATTTGAATTGCCAGTATAACGAGTTGTCTGTTTTGATGAGATTTCAAGCCATTAAATGCATTGTAGTTCAAGGAAAATGACAAATATTTAATGAAATAATACCATTGTTTAAGCTGATTGCAACGAGCAAACCAAAGCGACCACTAGCAATACAGTCTAATTGCCCGTCAAGATTGACATCAAAATCAACGCAGTTTAAGAATAAAGCAGTCGTCGTCGTTTTGACATTCCATAACATTGTGCCATCGGTGCCCCGTAATGCGTAGATATTCCCATAACATGGTGATTGTAAACCTGTAAATAAAAGTAATTAAAATATGTTTTGAAATGCTCATTCAATACTAAGTGTGAATAGTTTGCAAAAAATGCTTGTATCAATATTTCAAGTCATAGTAAGAGTGGCTTGGGTATGGTAATATTTTCTTCTTGCAAAAGTGGGGCAACCGTTTGGCTTTGTGGGATACATATCACAGGCCAGTCTTTTACTGTCATTGAGCCGATCTCTGTACGTCAATGAACCCTTTAAAGAACTCTTTGACGGGTTCATAAATACAAGTAGCTAGTCCAACATAATGCTGTTTTAAAAAACGGTAAAATTTCCGTTCTTCATTTCTGTCGTTTCACATTCACATTGAAGACCCAACCTTTTATATTAATTCTTAAAAGTTATTCATTGGACCTTTTTTTTGTGAAATTTGAAAAAACTAGAAATCTTTAACAAAATCTGTGTTTTTTGTGTGCAGCAGTGTTGATGAAATTGGAACCGAAATTAATCAATATGAATAAAACTGCCATTATTTGTGTTTTATTTACATTTTTAATAATAATTTTGTAATAAAAGAAGAACAAACCTTTAAAAATACTTTCAAAGGCTTGAAAAAAATCCAGAGTTTCTACATCAGGTATGTATTTATGCATACACGTGATGTACCAACTTTGGTGACCGTTACCATGGAAACGAGTCTGGTGACATACTATTTATAACTCAAATTTTTATAGAGGCCATTGCATAGTATATGTATGCAAATTGTAAAAAAAATCAATGGTGAAAATTTTTTTTGCTATATCTGTAGGGATCCACCTTAACCTACCCATTTTTGTACACTCCATGTCGTATTTGTTATCTGGAGGAGTCAGTTTTGAGTCGGGACCTGTAGCTATAATAACATCATCTAGACCATCACCATCTACATCTACTAAACGGATGGCTGCATCAGCATCTCCCACTATACAAGGGAAACAAATATTAACATAGCATACAGTACAAAGGCTGCATCAGCATCTCCCACTATGCAAGGGAAACAAATATTAACTTCACATACAGTAAAAAGGCTGCATTAGCATCTCCCACTATATAAGTGAACCAAACATTAACATACTAGCATACAGTACAAAACCTTAAACAAAATAGCTATTATTTATTTATGTATTTGTCTGTCCTGGGTGTTCTTGTTTTTATTTGAACTGTATTCCTGTCATGTAATGTTATTTTAGCGGTATATTTAACATTGGCATAAAGTGCGAGGTTTGGCTAGCCACAAAAACCAGGTTCAACCCACATTTTTTTCTTCTTAAAATGTCCTGTACCAAGTCAGGAATATGGCAGTTGTTATTAAATAGTCCGTTTCTATGTATGGTGCATTGTCATTTGTTTTTGTTGTACTTCAGTGGTTCTGTTATTTCGTTGTTTTTCTCTTATAGTTGATGTGTTTCTTTCGGTTTTATTTAAATAGTTTGTAACCCGGATTTGTTCTCTCTCAATCGATTTTTGACTTTTGAACATGGTATACTACTGTTGCCTTTATTTATTGATTAAATCTTATATCATCGTGTGTTACTTACTTGTGACATTCAAATTCCTTTCCCAAGAATGTTTTTCTTTGACTGATCGTCCTGAAGCGGCTGGTGTTGTTTTATTAAACACCATTGTCCCGAGAACTCCGACCACTATGACAATGACCACAATGACCATATAAGGTATTATAATTCCAGTTCGCCTGCTGCAGCACTGGTTCTTGTGTTGATTGTATGACACACGTTTGATACTGACGTTCCCATTGTTTAAATTACTTGCATACAGAACATCGTCATCCGAATCTGTTTCAGTAGACAGAGGAACGGAAGAATAGTCCACTTCGTAAGTTGCTTTTGTACAAAATAATAATAATAATATAGATTAACATAAACTTTAACAGTACAAACTATACGATAACATAAATATCAAAACTTAAAAAAAAAAAAAAAAAAAAAAAAAAAAAAAAAAAAAAGAACTGGATTAAGAATATTTTTTTTTGCCCCGACTCCGCAAGCTATTTTGATATTTGATTGATTAAAGTTTGTTTAACCCTTACCATGCGGTATACGTCATATGACGGGCGTACCAAGACCACCGTTATTTGGCTTCAATGGCGTTTCATACTTTTAGACGTCAGCTTTATGATACTTATTTCGAAAGTTATGCATGTTCCGTCAACCTGAGGCTGGCTAGAGTCATGTTTCTCATGTATAAATTGCATTTTGAACACAAATACGGACTTAGAAAATTGAAATCGGATGAAACTCGGATTTCTGGAGGGGTGGGTTTCTCTTCTGTGTCATACACAAGAAGTACAAAGTCCTAAAACTTGCAAAAATAGTGCAAACCCGCAGGAATATTACTACTGATCGTAATTACTATTGAAATATGCATAGGAAACGACTACTTCCGGTTTCGAGTCCATTTGAAGTCAAAAAATCGAAAAAAATCGTGAAATTCCGTATTTTTTGTCCAAATGAACTTCTGTAGACTTCTGAACCAAGATCAGATTCACTCCTACCTAACAACCGCTGGGTTAATTTGTTAACTGGGGTCCACTCTACATGCAGCTACAGCTGGATACCTTTACCAGCAAAACAAAATCGTCAAAATTGACGCTTTTTGCACCTGATGGGGCAAATATGATTTGCACATTTGCAAATAAACGAAAATTAGACATTTTCTGAAAACAATTCAGCATGCTAAGTGTTACATCCAGTAACAAAAATGTTATGCTGTTATGCATGCAGACGAAAACAAATGAATAAATATGATAAATAGGTCCTGTAATAGAGACCGTTCCGAATAAAGGTCTGTAAAATTTGGAAATACCACTGGAAAATTTATGAACAGGGACATAAATTTTGCTTTGCAACAGCCCACGTAGGGGCCCTCAAAGAGTTGTAATAGTTCTTAACGCGCATTGATGGTTGCTTTCTCTCTCTTCACGAGACATATAATTAAACGTCCTCATTCTGAGCGGACGCGGTTGTGTACTTATATATCCCGCACAGCTAAATAAACGCCCCATTCCAAAAAGGGTTTTACTGTCAGTTGGAAGAAGGCAAAATTGATCCTTCGGGAATAAATAGTTTGATTAATTTTAATTATATGCACACGGTAATGTAAAACGTAATAAAATAATGCTACATGTGAAAACAAGTGAAATATTTATTTTACCTTTAGGTTTCAACGAATTTCCCATTCTTATTCTTATTTGAGTTCATATGTTTATTAGAGCAATGCAACTACATTGTCTTTCAATACTTGTGATTTTTATAGTATTAACAGGACAAATGAGCTACGACGTGGAACATTACACACTATATTGTACAAATCAAAGTGTCAATCATGAGTTCGAAGGAAAAATGTATTGTTTTAAACAAATAAAATTATACATCAGATTCTTTTATTCTTAAGACATTTTATACTTACAACAACGTTTGTCATTAATTTTAAAATCTGTCCTGCTTAAATTATTTATTGTGGTTGTTGCGTTTTTCCTTTTCAAATATCTTGATAATTATAACACTCACCAATTACAAAGATGCACAATCAAGAATTATATCTATTTGAGAAATGTCCGAATAAAATATCACGTGTACTAATATACTATGTATATAAAGGTGCACGGAGAACACTAAAACTGAAATATTTAACCTCATGATGAAACCACCAAATTAAGATGTGTTTTTATCGAATTGTATAGTTGTTTTACATTCTAAAGAAATGAATAAACGAAGAGTTGCATGCAATTTGGTTTACAAGAGATGACGTATTTTAAAAGGTTGTGTAACCTCTGAAATATAAAGCTTTATACAAATAGTCAGCGCTTTGCCAAATGATTAGCATCTCTATATCAAGAAAGGTAGAGACGGATAAATAGGTCTAAAATCTGGTAAATATAGATCATAGGTATCAAGCCAGGGGACAGTATTCGTCAGTCTAAGAAAGGTCCTGTTTCAAAGTATAAAGAGACAAACTACTCTTTGTTTATTCTGATTGTGTTTTCAGGCGAACTGGGATGTATATGCTGTGAATTAATTTCCTTTCTCGGACTTACAATAAAATCTGAGAAGGTGGTGAAAGCATATGTAAGAAATGATTGAGTAAGCACTATTTGCATAGGAAGACGGGTATCATTTGGTTCTAATTATGTAGGCGTTTAAACACTGTTTTAATTTGTCTTCAAATTATCTTTCTATATTTGTAAACATTATTTCCCGGAATTCCTGTTATCGATATTACAAGTCTTTATCGTAATTGATTAAACAGTTTACAAACGATAACTGTTTTAATTACAACAAAAACAATCGCTATCAAAGAATCTCAAACAGTTACACAGTAGAAAACAGATATTTCCGTAACTTAGACCATAGTACTATATTCAGCAAAATACATAATAATGTTAATCGTTATTCGTTTACTGCTTTTATGTGGAACAAAGGCATTACAATCCTTTAATTTCATTGACTATGCTAAGTTTATCTTTCAATTTTTTTTCTGAATGGATGCGGAATCTCATTTTTACGAATATTTTCATGTTTTGATACCAGCGAACAAAAAAAGAAGTCATGCAAATAAATAAAATTGAGAATGGAAATGGAGAACGTGTCAAAGAGACAACAACCCGACCATAGAGCAGACAACAGCCGAAGGCCACTTATGGGTCTTCAAAACAGCGAGAAACTCCCGCACCCGGAGGAGTCATTCAGCTGGCCCCTAAACAAATATGCATACTAGTTCAGTGATAATGGACGTCATACTAAACTCAAAATTATACACAAGAATCTAAAATTAAAAATCATTCAAGACTAACAAAGGCCAGAGTCTCATGATGTGGGACAGGGGCAAAATTGCGACGGGGTTAAACATGTTTATGAGATCTCAACCCTCCCCCTATACCTCTAGTCAATGTAGAAAAGACAACCGCACAACAATACGCACAGTAAAACTCAGTTTAAGGGAAGAACGAGTCCGGTGTCAGAATAGTTAACAAAAGAAACTATACACAATGACATAAATTAACAAAGGACTACAAGCAGTTACTGGCATGCCAGCTCCAGACATCATTTAAACTGATTGAAAGATTATGTCTTTATCATATGAATATCTAGCACAATCACTCCCGTTAGGGGTTTAGTATATACGATCATAAAGTATGTGAGAAGAACATAACCCGTGTAATGCCAACAACTGGTTTTAGAATAAATGTGTTTAATTCCGATGCAAAGAACCTATAAGTCATTCAGTATAAAAGCCAAACTATACAATCTTTAATGACCTGAGTCCATATCTGTTTTACCTGCCTTGACCGTATAAAGTATAGTCTTTTTCGTTATCTTCAGCGACTGATTTCGAATTCGGCGATCTCCGAAAGAAAGACCTTAAATTCTTATATCAAGCTGAGAGAAGAACCTATTCCAGTAAATATGTTATTTTTAGATTGAAAATCATTCGAGCCCAGTTTTCGTGATTTCATCAAGAATTGCTATAGATATGTATTCGAAACTGCTAATTCAGGTCGATCAACATAATGTTTTCTAATGGTGACGTCGTTATCAAGGTTAAACATTTCAAATTAATCCTTTTTCTGTTCACGATGAGTCAGTTTCCCAATAAATTTGTGTTAGGATCAACAATTATTACATTGTATCATAACAGTCCTTTAAAGGGGCATAGACTGTCAAATTCATGTTTGCCAATTTGACTCAAATTCTCATATTAGATTTATAACTTACTAAAACGTATATCTAAATTATGAAAGGCTAAAATAAACAATTACAATGCATGGGCTTGATAATATGTATCAACATTTTGTGTATTGGTATTTCATAATCAAGACGCCATCTAATTTACCATCGAGGTGACCTCCGAAAACTGACTACGGTCATATACATATAACCGGATAAAAATAACTTAACACGCATAATTCATGCATAATCCATCTCCAGCTGAGAGATCAAATTGACGGGCATATGAATACAAATCCAATGAGGTCGAATTATTCACTTGCAAGTGAATAATTCTCATTATCGATCTTTCTTAGATTATTTTGACAAAATAGACAACGTTCGAGTTCGATGCATTTCCGTCAAAAACTCTGGTTTTAGTGAACATCATTCGTGCGTTTAGGGGCATTGTCACTTCCGTTCCAATGTTGAGCGAGTTGCTGGGAAAACTATAATGTTATATTACAAGAATTATTCGGCAAATTAAATTCTAATAATTGACAATCAGCACTGCTGTCATTAGGGAATTGTAATTAAGTACTTACAAAACAAACATTATTTCCAGTTTATCCTGCACAATGACGACCAGTCAGACGCTTGATGAACGTAAATAGTGCAGGGATACAGGCGATCCCCTCTATCTGGTAAATGACGTCATAAAGGCGCGCATAATTGACGAGTTTTTTCCGGTGACGGGTGAACTCGAAAGTGGTCTATTGTACCAAACTGGATGCCAAATCAAATTATTTGTTCACTACTTATTTCACTTTCATAGATGATTGCACAAAAATAACTACATAGTTTTAATATCTCGTATCCAATGTTCCTTTAACAATGTGCGAATCTAAAACTATTTAATCTCTTTTCAAAGACATTAGTTCTGCTCAGGCTACTGTACGAGACGAGAATAAACCATTACATTTTAGAATTAATTTACAACAATTTCTGTTCTATCTAATCTCTTTGCTTTTTTCTTAAACTACATTTCACCGTTTAGTGATTAAAATGTCATTATTGACTGTGACTTGCATAACGTCTAGTGGCAACTATTTAATGTATATTCAGGACCCAAAACCATTTATAGTTAATACACAAAGTAGATTCAAAAAGTAACCTCGACCATGGAAGGGGTGGATTTGGACTGCAACTGGAAATGAATGATGCTGGTAAAGGGCCTTGCAAAAGACCAACAACGCTACACGAAACCTTCGAAAAAAACCTAAGTAGAGCACTGCTGAGTTGTGAGCAGTCCATGCTGCTATATACTAACAGTGATTCATAATAATTTATCACATACTGATTTTAATGCTTATTTAGAGTCATATATATAAGTATAGCAACTATCCGTTTTTCTTCGTTCTTTTGCAGAAGAATAATGCCAATTTAACTATAGAAGCTAATTAAAAAGCGCTCATAGTATACTAATGTATCGACGTAAACTCGTACAAGTTGTTGCTATGTAAAACAAAAACATGGTAGTAACCAAATCTCAAATTAAATTCTGAATGAATTCATTCTAAATCTGGAGCGTGCACTAAAACCCTGGAGCTACTATATCTTTGGCATATTTATAATGAAAGAACATCGTTTTCATGTTTTATCTGCTACTGATAGCTTAACTGCATTATTGTCAATTACAATCGAGTTTATTGAAAACTATGATTTCCGTAACGATGTAAATTTAGTCTATAAGTCTTCCAGCTTAAATGTAAATGTGCTTATTTAAAATAGAAACATCCATTTTTGTGAAATATTTCATGTACTTGACGACTTTGCATATTCGTGTTATATAGTTCTCCTGTATTTTACTGTTTCCAGATGTAAGGGGAATGTTTCGTGACATTTATTTGGTCAACATATATATGGATACTAGTGACATATGGCAAGAAAAAGTGATTTGGATTCTACTGTTTAATTCGAATAAAATGCTGAATAACCCTATTTTGTACAAGTACTAGTATCATTGACTAAAGTATTGTTGTTAGTTTTGTACTGATAGTATAATATATATCTAACTATTTCGTAAAACTGCCAGGTCTTATGTAAAATATGCAGAAAAGATATAATAAATCTGTCAACAATAAAATTGTTTTGTTCCATAACATCTTCATCGGATTACCAACCATCACCCGGTACAAGTAATAAGTGTCAAATACAAAAGGAATTTTCATATTTAAATATTAAATTAAAAGTTTGATATTTCATACGCAATTTGTCGTTTTATTTCAGCATGGAATAAAAAATGATAAAATGCACATTCTTCTTGTGAATTATTTACATGTGCGGGAGATATTAAAATCTTATACATTCAATTAATAATCCCGCACGAAATATGAATGCTAAATACAAACTAACTATCAAAATCAATTGTCAGGTAGACGTAATGTAGTAAATATTCAAATTCAATTCAGATTGCAATCCACCTAACAATAAGATAATATTATAGAAAGGGTGTATAAGAACATGCACGCACTTAATGTACCATGTTTGTTTGACATTGGGACGTGATGTATTGGAGGCTGCTTATGTATCCTCGAGTTTTGTCTCGATCAAAATAAAACTTGTTTATAGCTGACTATGCGGTATGTGCTTTGCTCATTGTTGAAGGCCGTACGGTGACCTATAATTATTAATGTCTGCGTCATTTTGGTCTCTTGTGGACAGTTGTCTCGTTGGCAATCATACCACAGCTTCTTTTTTATATTGTATTTAACTGCACAAAAACACGCATTTGATTATTATTATATTCATAAAATTGAGAATGGAAATGGGGAATGTGTCAAAGAGATAACAACCCGACCATAGAGCAGACAACAGCCGAATATCTATATATGATCATCAAAATTAGTTTTGTCGAACATTGAAATCATTTTAATAAATCACTTTGCTCTTCATGGACTCTTTAATTGGAATTAAAACTATCTAATCTTATCTTATGTGAAGATAAATGAGTTCCTCGAGCACCTGTCCTTAATGATTCGTGCATCTGGATGATTAGTTGGTATACCTGTATTCATTTGCATAACTAGGAGGACAGTATCTACTTTAGTTGTTTATGAGTGCATATATGTTGTGCAAGTGCATTTATTATTTAAAAATATTTATTTGGTTAACTAATACGTCTTGTTAAAGTTTTGTTCGTTTGACGATGACTTTATACATCATGTTTAGTAAAGCCTAGCCGCCGAGACGTCGGTACCCCAACATTTGCATTTATATCGTTACAAACATGTTTTACCCCGACACATTCTGCATGCGACTGTCCCAAGCCAGGAGCCGGTAATTTGTTGCTGTCTGCTATATCTGTTTTCCGATTTTGTAGGTTTGTCGTAAATCAGGCTGCTAGTTTTTTGTTTGGGTTGTCAATTGTTTCACATTTTGTCATGTCGGAGTTTTCGAAGCTGACTATACGTTATGTGTCTTCCTCGTTGTCGATTGGCGTACGATGACCTCTAAAGTCCTGAATCCACTTCATTTGGACTCGTTGCATGTATTTCATTTTATTGTCATCATACTTTTTAAAGGAGAAAAAAATCTCACTGCATCACGAAACCCAATGTAGTAGCTGACGTTCAGGTAGTAAAGATAAAATAATTGAATTTTTCCCTTGACTAAATATCAGTTTCCGCTGCAAGCTAGTCGTTTATAAGTGATACCCATTAATAATATCCATAGGTAAATAGGTCTATACCGAAACAAGTTTTACCACTTGTGTTAGTCTGAAATCATGTCGATCACAGTGTATTGGAGATTCAAACACGGCTTTCACTGTTTGTGTAAAATTGTCAGCTAGGCGCGTTAG
The DNA here is from genome assembly GCA_019925275.1 of Mytilus edulis. Taxonomy (NCBI): domain Eukaryota; kingdom Metazoa; phylum Mollusca; class Bivalvia; order Mytilida; family Mytilidae; genus Mytilus; species Mytilus edulis. The sequence goes on along the minus strand of CM034356.1, from coordinate 87,917,965 downwards.
AACTGCAATTTAAGAGGGGGTGGACAGGGGGTACTCTCAAAGACCAATCTAAGATAATTTATGGTCACTTTAATGATCATGATTTTCTTGATAGAGGGTTGCTGCTCACAAGGAAGCTATTAGACCAAGAGTTCCAAATGGTGAAGTTGAAATCATCCCTTCGTGAATTTTACGGACGCCATCACGAGTTGGTTCTCCGTTATGGAATAACCGTTTCACAAATGATATCGGATATGTTCCTTACGTTGTAACTACAATCCCCTTCCCTTTCATGAATGTGACCTACCGAATTAGACTATTTACCGGATTTGTTGTCACATAAGCAACACGACGGGTGCGACGGGTTACCCTTCCGGAGCACCTGAGATCACCCCTAGTTTATGGTGGGGTTCGTGTTGTTTATTCTTTAGTTTTCTATGTTGTGTCATGTGTACTATTGTTTGTTTGTCTTTTTCATTTTTAGCCATGGCGTTGTCAGTTTATTTTGGATTTATGAGTTTGACTGTCCCTTTGGTATCTTTCGTCCCTCTTTTAAATGATATAAAATCGGCTATATTGTTTTTATTGGTATAAATATTGATTTTGTTATCAGTAAATTAAAAGCAAACTAAATATTACTAGTATGTTATAACACATGCACGAATCTACAATCTGCCGATACCTGTATCTTTGCATTGCTCAAGGTCATGTTTTCCTCTGACTGTTTATGGTGTCTTTACACTAAATCCATTAGATGTTGGATTTGTACGGATTGATACTTTAGTCCTAGACGCATGATTTTTTTATAAGTTGTTAGTGGCTTTGAACTAGCTGTCACTTAACTGTGAGTACTCTCAGATCTGTACCAAGTGTCTTTTTGTTGTTGAGATGTACAAGTACCCAGCCATGTCCACTAGTATTTTTGCCCATCTGATGAGTAAAGCCTTTTTCAATTGATTTTTATAGTTCGTTCTTCTGTTGTACTGTTATACCACTGTCCCAGGTTAAAAAAAAAGGGGGGGGGTCCCGCTAACATATTTAAACCGCCACATTATGTATTTATGTATGTATGTGCCTGTTCCAAGTCAGGAGCCTGCAATGCAGTGCATGGATTGTGGTTTGTTTATGTGTTACCTTTTTGTACATAAATAAGGCCGTTAGTTTTCTCGTTTGAATTGTTTTACATTGTTATTTCAAGGCCTTTTATAGCTGACTATGCTGTATGGGCTCTGCTCATTGTTGAAGGCCGTACGGAGACCTATAGTTGTTAATTTGTGTGTCATTTTGGTCTCTTGTGGAGAGTTGTCTCATTTGCAATCATACCACATCTTCTTTTTTATATTTAGATTATTTTTACATAGAAACTATTTTTTTTCTCTCGCACATTCTTCTCTCACATCTCCCACTCCCTTTCTCCGACCTCCCACCCCCTTTTCTCCCACTCCCTCATTTAAGTCTTTGCATAAAGTAACGAAATTTTAAGTCAAATCATTTCTATGTTAAATACCAATTAATATAAAATCAAACATATAATTCAACATGCAAAGAAAAATTATTCAAATTAAATTCCTTGTTTCGCAAAATTCAAATACCGACAATTAAATTATTAAAACATTCATACCACCTAGCTAATGCTCATCAATACTCGTAAATATTTGGTATCAAGTTTTGATTATAATATTTAAAATTAATAGTTTTTCACTAGCAGGACATTATTAATATGATAATTAGTCATTAGTTCGTGAATAATTTAGAATGAAAATTTATTTCAAACTTCAAAGTTATTTTTATGTTACGTAAAGTAGTCAAAATTAATAAGATAATACAGATCATGTTACTCCATCAAACGAAAGTGACAAACAGCGAAGCACTTTAACAACGGGTGTTAGTTCAAAACGGTGTAGGAAAGTGTTAATGTGTGTAATTTCTTTGGTGAAATGTTGGAGACCTTCCAATAACTAACAGAGTCACGAACAGCCAATAAAAACACAGTTCTTCTAAATTTTGTAATTCATAGCTTTGCAAGACATCGTTGATTTGTTTTATTACTTCATTTAACCTTTTATTTCATTTTTTACCTTTAATCTATCAATGGTATGTCAAAGGAATAGTTCTCCCCAGATTTTGAGCTTTTGGTTTTGACTTGGCATCTGCCGTTTACCATTTTGTCATTCGTCGTTTCCTTTTTTTTTTAATAAATACTTTTTTTTAAATCACCGAACCACTCTATTTATACAATCTTCATCTGAATCATCAATGATTATTGGACCTTTTGTTTATGGTATTTTAAGGTTGCACTCGCAACTTTACTCTTATAGATCGGAAGTCAAACGAGGTATATAAGCTTGTGCTTGACAGCGAAAATATGTAAGGGGTAACTGATAAATGATGAGATTGTTTGATTGATTTTCAGTAGCTTAACGTCCAGTAGCAAATATTTCTTGTTCGTTTTGATGATAACAAATTGACAATAAATACAAAAGTAGGTAGGGGGGAAATTTGGAAAATGGAGGTATATTGGATAGGTACAGAAAGTTAAACTTTGCCTTTCAACATGACGAATTTGGACCCCTGAAAGATTGTTGGAAAGTATTTAACAAATAGACTTGAAAATACTGTCAAGGTGTTGTTTCCAAAAACGATTATTATGGATATTGCTATAAATTAGTCAAAATTAATAAGATAATACAGATCATGTTACTCCATCAAACGAAAGTGACAAACAGCGAAGCACTTTAAACAACGGGTGTTAGTTCAAAACGGTGTAGGAAAGTGTTAATGTGTGTAATTTCTTTGGTGAAATGTTGGAGACCTTCCAATAACTAACAGAGTCACGAACAGCCAATAAAAACACAGTTCTTCTAAATTTTGTAATTCATAGCTTTGCAAGACATCGTTGATTTGTTTTATTACTTCATTTAACCTTTTATTTCATTTTTTACCTTTAATCTATCAATGGTATGTCAAAGGAATAGTTCTCCCCAGATTTTGAGCTTTTGGTTTTGACTTGGCATCTGCCGTTTACCATTTTGTCATTCGTCGTTTCCTTTTTTTTTTAATAATACTTTTTTTTAAATCACCGAACCACTCTATTTATACAATCTTCATCTGAATCATCAATGATTATTGGACCTTTTGTTTATGGTATTTTAAGGTTGCACTCGCAACTTTACTCTTATAGATCGGAAGTCAAACGAGGTATATAAGCTTGTGCTTGACAGCGAAAATAGGTAAGGGGTAACTGATAAATGATGAGATTGTTTGATTGATTTTCAGTAGCTTAACGTCCAGTAGCAAATATTTTTTGTTCGTTTTGATGATAACAAATTGACAATAAATACAAAAGTAGGTCGGGGGGAAATTTGGAAAATGGAGGTATATTGGATAGGTACAGAAAGTTAAACTTTGCCTTTCAACATGACGAATTTGGACCCTGAAAGATTGTTGGAAAGTATTTAACAAATAGACTTGAAAATACTGTCAAGGTGTTGTTTCCAAAAACGATTATTATGGATATTGCTATAAATAGTTTTAAGTGTAATTTGTGGAACGTATTTGCCACTAAATCGACTACATTGTTGTCAAAATAGAGTGTAATAAATGTTGTTATAACTTCATGTCATTTTGAACATGATAAAATTTCCAACATTCTGCTGGTAGTTTTGAAAACTTTTAATTAAACAAAAATATAGTTTTGATTTGAGATTGACTTATGTTCAGTGGAAAATCAAAAAAAAAAACTAACCTAGGTGTTTTTTCAATACTTTAAGAGCTAAATTGTCCAAGTCTAACTAGATAAGTTAAGAATAAATTCCAAAGAGAGTATAGAAAATTGATGATTAATAACATGTTCCTAATTAGTTGGTATTGGCGTTGATTTAGCTGTAAGTAACTGCAAATACTCTCAGATCTGTACTAAGTGTCTTTGTGATGTGGGGATGTATAAGTACCCTACCACGTCCACTCTGTATGTTTGTTAGATGTGATGTGGGGATGTATAAGTACCCTACCACGTCCACTCTGTATGTTTGTTAGATGTGATGTGGGGATGTATAAGTACACTGCCACGTCCACTCTGTATGTTTTTTAGATGTGTTCTTCTTTGGATTGATCTGAAGATTTAAGCGCTTTTCAACTGACTTAATGATTTGTTCTTATGTTCTACTGTTACACAACTGTCCTAAGTTAGGGTAGGGTTGGCGCGCCTTTAAATTAGTTTAATCCCGCAACATTCTGCATGTGTCTGTCCGGCACCAGTAATTCAGTTGATGTCGTTTGATGCTATATATCATATTTGTTCTTCGTTCTGTTTTTGTACATACACCAGGTCGTTAGTTTTCTCGATTTCCGTTTGTCGTTTAGGGGCCTTTTATAGCTGACTGTGTGCTATGTTTACTCATTGTTTTAAGCCGTACGGTGGCCTATATAGTTGGTAATTTCTGTCTCATTTGGTCTCGTGTGGAGGGTGGTCTCATTGGCAATATAACCACATCTTTTTGTCTTTATATATACATTTTGGGTTGTGCTCATTGTTGAAGGTCGTGAGGTGTCCTATAATGCTTACTACCACTTCAATTTACGTCTGGTAGATAGTTGTTTCATTTGCAATCATTCCACATCTCCTTATTTTCGTATTGTATTGAAATTTGGTAAGATGCAAGGATTTATGTAAGTTATTTGCAGATGAGTATAATCAAATTAGATTAAATTATTCTTTATGCTTTAACCAAAACACATTTTATTGCTTTTTCAATTGAAATAAATTACAAAATGAGCGATGAATAATTGATTAAGCTATTGAAGGATGCAAGTTATGATATAACTGCAGAGCTCTGATATAACAGTTTAAAGATGACTTTGCATAAAACTAGTTAACTATGATTGTAAGATTAAATCTTTCTTTAGTTAGCCACTTTCATTTTTTTTTTACCTTTGAAAGGGAATACAACTTAAACTGATTTTATGATCACCAAGTGCTGACATAAAATCTCCAGTTACACTGATATTGATGTTAATATTTTACTTGAAAACAAATTAAAATGAATGATATCGGACTTCTAGAGCTTTCGGCATGTTGTACTCATTTTTTTATATATAGCTAAAATAACCTCTATCCAATCAGGGACTTTCTATACTAAAGTCAGTAATCAATGTCGTGTAGTATTCAGAACGGAACCAAGTTAAATCAGATGTCAATCTGATGTTTTAGAAATTTGAAAGGTTTGAAGATAAATACTTAACTCGAAGTGCCAAGTCACTCACACTGAAAAAGAAATCAGAATTCGATATTTAGATAACATTAAACAAATAAGACAAATACACAAAAAAACAAGAACACTTTTTTGACAATATAAAAAGAAAAGACCTATAAAAATGAAGATTATATTTACTTCGGTTAAAATACTGATTAACAATAGGTGAAGGAAGTACAGATACTACATAAAGAACAACTGTGACTTCGGGGAAATACATATTTGCATACGAAAATGGTTTTAGTCCTTAAATCATACATGCATCTATATCTAAATAGAAAAGTCAACAACGCCTTTTTTATGGAAGGATATACATTGAGGAAATTCTATCTGAAAACTGAATCATGCTAAGCAATCATAATAGTAAATAGTTCAAATTTCAAATACTAGTAGTTCATCTGTAAACTATGTAATTATTATATAAGCGAAAGTCAGCTTCATACCTGGACCAATATACATCTACGGCCACAAAGGGACCGCGCTTTAGGTCTAATACCACCAAATCATGGTACGTCACATCCGGTTGTATAGAAAATAGGTCGAAAAAATATATTTGACAGTTGTAGGTAATTAATCCTACATTGTCTTGCAGTAAAACATTTCTGTGTCATAAACTCATGTCTTGGGTATTTCAAACAACCAATATTTTTTTTTGGGGGGGGGGGGGGGATTTCAATAGAATATGTTGTAAACTTGATGTTACATGGTTACTAAACCTTGAACACAGATTAAATAAGGGGAGAAATTTGATTAGTTAACTTCCAGTGATGGTTATTTTCTTATAATGCCATGAAATGTTGTTAATTTTTTTCTATAGTACTGGACAGGATAAAACTTTACTCATGCTAAGTATTTCTTTATTTGAAACAAAGATAAATTCTGCACATTTTTTTTTGAAAAGTGCAATTTTACAAAGACTATAACAGGGGAAAATCAATGGTGGTATTGCACCTCATAATGATAAATATGATAACTGGATATAGGAAGATGTGGTGTGAGTGCCAATGAGACAACTCTCCATACAAATAACAATTTAAAAAGTAAACCATTATAGGTTAAAGTACGGCCTTCAACACGGAGCCTTAGCTCACACCGAACAACAAGCTATAAAGGGCCCCAAAATTACTAGTGTAAAACCATTCAAACGGGAAAATCAACGGTCTAATATATTAGTGTCCAAACAGGGTGTTTTCCACATTTAAGTAGCAATGCACATATACATGTATACAATGTCAAAATCTTGTGTCTACTACAGATATTCACCTTGAAGTAATCGTCTCACAAATGAAATCCGTGTGTTTAGATATATTTGGCGACCAATATTTTGACTCGGTGTGTTCCTAATAACGCCTAATCAAGAACCGCAACAAACTCAACTCACATTTGTGTTCTTCTGTTTTAAAGGTGTTGGTCATGTTCGTGATTTTTGTTAGGATACATTGTTAAGGATAAATGAAGTCCTATCCAGTTCTTGTTTTTTTACTAAAAAAAAAAGATACGTATGTGTGCCAATGAGACAACTCTCCGTCCAAGTCACAATTTATAAAATGTAAACAAGTTATAGTTCAAAGTAAGGCCTTCAACACGGAGTTTTGGCTTACACCAAACAGCACGCTATAATAAATGGTCCCTAAATGACTATGCATGTCAGTGATATTTATCATGTATCATTTTGTTTTTTATATAGTGACATTTGATTAGTTGGCGGGATTGTTTTGTGATAATGTTGATAGCCGTGTAATATGAATCCTTCCGGCAAAGTTTGGCTTAGTTTTTTTTGTTGTTTTTTTTCAGTTACGACATGCAGACCCAGAGATTGAACTAACGTAACTCTTTTAATTGGAATGTGAAAAATACTAAAGAAGTAAAAAAGTCACTAAAAAGAGCTTTCAGAGTAATTAAATCTAGACGGTACATCATGCCATTTAGCTTTACTTATGGTGTAGTTTACGATACATTTTATAGCTTATCTGGTAGTTGTTGTACATGAAGTAATGCCTGTTGTTTAGGAAAATTCTTAAGTTTTAAGCTTAACGTTGTGTTGCGGTAAGTTTATTGAATTTGCTATAGACAAAGTAGCAATAGTGAATAAAAAACGCTATTTTCCACGTTTGAAATGCATATTTGTAATTGCAGGATACTCTTTTATCTGTAGATCTTCTGTATTTATCTTCATCTTTACAAAGCATCAATTTTGATCTATGTTTGTAGAACTTCGGTGCTCACATGCTTTTCACACCCTTTACGTCTTTCACATCTAAGGGTGCATACCTTCACAGTAGTTGATAATTATAAAATGAAAGTAAAAACAAAGTTTATATTTTTGTTTTAATAATCAGTTGCAAGCTGATGAATAGACGAAACATCATGAATGTCAATAAACGAAACATAAATGCCTTTCTAAATTCATCTACATGTAATCCAAAACATGCAGAAAGACATTCCTATCCGTCTTGCCATTTCTGAATGTATGCATGTCGTTAGTAATGATTTTAGGTACATAATAAATTATATATTTTTGGTAGTTGACGCCCACGAATATGCCATACTTTTTTGAACTTCAAGTAAAATAACAAAATTGTCTTGATGGTATTAGAACAGAATGATATGAATGTACAACATGTACTTTGATTTGAAAGTATGTACTAAAACACTATGATTTTCTGGCTTCACATCACTATACCCAACGTATTTCAGTCATTTTTGTGTTTATTTAATCACCGAGGTATTTTCAAATGTTATTTGAACTATTAAGAATATATCTAGGATTGAAGGACAATATAAACTTTGTATAGAAGCAGCAGTAAAAGATAGGCTTCACGAAGGTACAAATAACGTTGATTTTGTATTTACATTGTGTCATGATCAAATTTATTCGTTCAGTGTATGTTCACTTGTGTTAATATGTGTTTTGATTGAGTTAGGCATTTCAATTGATATTTTATAGTGTGTCTTTCTGTGGTGTGATGTTACACTATTGTTTCGGGTAAGGGGGAAGGTTGGTACCTAAAAAAATATTTTACCCCACTGCAATTGTTTGCACGTGTCCCTAGTCGGGAACCTGATGTTCAGTATTTGTCTTTTGTTGATGTGGTTTATAAGTGTTTATCGTTTCTCGTTTATTTTACAGATTATACCGTTTGTTTTCCCGTTTGAATGGTTTTACACTAGTAATGTTTGTGGCCTTTTATAGCTTGCTGTTCGGTGTAATCCGAGGCTCCGTGTTGAAGACCGTACTTTGAATTAAAATTGGGCGCGAACGTGTAGAGTGCGAACGTGCGAGGTGCGAACGTGTAGGGTGCGAAAGTGTATTGGGCGCGAACGAATCTGATACCTACTTTGACCTACAATGTTTTTTTCTTTTACAAATTGTGACATGGATGGAGAAATGTCTTATTGACACTCATTCCACATATTATTAAATATAAATATATATGTCTTTCAACAATAATGTATATTAACTAATCATAGATACCAGGATTAAACTTAGTACATACGCCAGACGCGCGTTTCGTATTATATAGTTTTTATATCCCCGCTTTAAAAAAGGGGGGGGGGGTATATGTTTTACCTCTGTCTGTCCTTCCGTCAGTCCGTTAGTCCGCACTTCTGTCAGTCCGTCAGTCAGTCCGTCCGTCCCATGAATATTTTTTGTCGCATTTTTCTCAGGAACTACAATACAAGGATTTCTGAAATTGGTTTCAGGGTTTATCTAAGTCAGCTATACCGTGTGATGCGTTTTCAGATTGATCACTCGACAAATCCTGTTTACCGAACACTTGTATGATTTTACACATGATAGCCAAGTCGAAAATTTTCGTCACATTTTTCTCAGGAACTACAATACAAGGATTTCTGAAATTTGGTTTCAGGATTTATATAAGTCAGCTATACCGTGTGATGCGTTTTCAGATGCATCACTCGACAACTTCCTGTTTACCGAAACTTGCATATTTTTACACTATTAATATTATCCACTTGCGGCGGGGGTATCATCAGTGAGCAGTAGCTCGCAGTTTCACTTGTTAATTCTGCAATGTTAACCCAAATAAACTATGGCGTAAATAAAGTAATTTCCATATTACTATTCGCTCAAGATAGAATATGGAAATCATGCATCTTTATGTGGCATAATTGCCAACAAGACAACATTTCACCAGACACAAAATGACGTACAAAATGTATAAGTTAAGCAACTATAGGTCAACTTATGGTAATCAACAATGAACAAAACCCATATCGCATAGTGAGCTATATAAGGTCCCGATGTGACATATGTTAAAAAGATTCAATCTAGAAACTTAAAGGCCAGATTTATGCACACAAAAAAAATACAAATACAATATACAGAATAAAAGAAGAACCACCGAATCAGGGGCTCTTGACTTCGAACAGACACATATAAAATGTGCCGGGGTTAAACATGTATGCTGGCGCACACCTGACCAGGAATAGGGGTGTAACAACAAACTATAAAAATCAGTTGAAAAGGGCTGGACTCTCAGATCGACAAAAACATCAATTTATAAAAGACCTTAGAGTACTTGCAGTTTTTGATTTTTAAACATTTTTTTTTAAATAAAGGTTACAACTTAACATTTTTTTGTTTGAGTAAATCTTTTTTTTTTACATGATAAGGTTAAATGACTGTAGATGCAATTGTTGGTGAATGCTTTTATAGACTCAACAGTCACCCATAACAATGTTCAGTGGTAGACCGTTCCAGGATTTTATTGATCAGTGAAAGAATGATTGCTGGATGCAGGATTGGATATATATTAGTGAGTGGTTAGATTAATTTGGTTTAATAGATCGTTTTGCAGTAATTTTTAGATTTAATAACCAAATATGCATTTGTCTCGTATACACAAAGGCGTATTGTGGAATTTAAGACAACTAGTATATCATTTATGTAAAATAAATACGGACTTGGCTCAAGAAACAGAACATTGGGGCACTCCAAAGTTTCCATGTAATGATTGTTTTTAAGTCGCGATGATGGTTTATCAGTGATCTCATTGAAATTGACTATTGAAATCATTTGATTCCTCAGCTTCGTGTCTTTTAAAAGCTCGGCATTCTGTTTAAGTAATGTAATTCCACAGCAGGGCCATAACTAGCCGCTTTTAATATTGAGGCAAAATATATTCGCCGAGCGTAGCGAGGCGAAAAAATTTTGGCGAGGGGTCTTTGAGCCACTCAAGGCCCCCAGAAGCTCTGAGAAAAATAACGCAAAATCGTGCATTCTGAGCGCGTTTCCCGGACTCTTTCTTACATTGAAACGCAAATAATTTTTAGCTATTTCTTTCGACAATATTCTTGTCTCAAAGCAAAAACATAGATTCATTGTAAAAATATAAAACAACACGTTTAATAATTTATTGCGTCCGAAGCGCTTTTCTGGATTTACCTTCATCAGGAACGCTCAAAGCCAAACATTTGAAATCCGAAGATGTATAAGTACCGAAAATCGTTGAAGAGCTATATGTTAAAAATACCTAAAATAAATAGCCAAATTCATCTAAAGCCAACTTTGCCTGAGGGAGTTGAAACCTTAGTTTCATAATAATTTCAAATTTATAAACGGACAATTTTAGTAAAGTTTGTTTAATCATGTCAGTACCGAAGCACTGACTACTGAGCTGATGATACCCTCGGGACTGATAGTCCACCAGCAGAGGTATCGACCCAGTGATGCAAAAATATAAAACAACACGTTTAATAATTTATTGCGTCCGAAGCGCTTTTCTGGATTTACCTTCATCAGGAACGCTCAAAGCCAAACATTTGAAATCCGAAAATGTATAAGTACCGAAAATCGTTGAAGAGCTATATGTTAAAAATACCTAAAATAAATAGCCAAATTCATCTAAAGCCAACTTTGCCTGAGGGAGTAACTTAAGACTTTTAGGTTTTACGGGGACAACATTAAAAGTAGACCGATATGTAGGATAAAGCAAAACCACACTTTACAAATGAAAATCAACACTCTGCAGACTATAGTTATAAAGTAGGACAATAAATGAACAAAAGACAAACCCGGGACATAAAAGTACAAACAATAGACCATCAACTCTGAAAACTAAAAGTAAAATAGAAACATGGATCACGAAAAACATGCAGGGGCTACATCCGAGAGTGACGAGAACTTGCTTATTGCAAGACACTTTCCGTGAAAACAATTCAGGTTGATATGAAGACAATCTTGTTTCAGTTTTTTTTTTTTTTTTTTTAATTTCCAACATGAGGCATTTGCCTCATTTGCCTCAATGTAGTTACGGCCCTGCCACAACAACAGCCAGTTATTACATTCATGTGAAAATATTAGGTAGTTAAATACTTAGAACTCTTACGTAAGTTGACTAACACATTGATTCAAGTCTTTCATTTGCTAAACCGTGATGTAATGTCTCACTCGAGTATACACGCATACTGGTATTAAGTAATCTTTTTAAGTCGGAAAGAGATTGATGTATCATGGTGTTGTAGAATCATTGATAAATGTCGTGTTTTTTTTTATTATGGTCCATAAATAGAGGGTTTTCTCACAAGGCATAGATGTAACCATAGTTTGGGTTTGTTAAGGGTGATCTGGTAGGGGTGATCCGGCTCAGATCACCCCTGTTAGAACAAACAGAGACATATAATACAATTGTATTATATGTCTCAATTGTATTATATGTCTCTGAATTGTATTATATGTCTCTGGAACAAAGGAGCTGGGATGTAACGCCTTTTCTCTTGTCGAGAAAAGTTCACTGATCAGACCGACATGTATATTTTGTATTCATGATATGTTATTAAATAGAGTTATCTCTATTTCTGATTGATCATTTTTGTATTTGTAGATTTCCTACCATTTTTTCAGAGCTTTGGAGACCATGATGTACAGAATTGTCTCAATTTATTATTAAACTGATTAGTGCAATTTCTCATCCCATATTGCTTTTTGTTTTATTTACGCATTATTAAGAGAATCTTTATGTTATTATGAGCATAGCGAAGGAGAACATATAATGAGATACACTGATCAATTACCTACAAAATTTTGCAAAAGATCGCAAAAATGTGGAAGACTTTTTTTCAAATCCTTTATTCGTATTGACTATTTTGTGACGCACATCGTCGGTTTGTTCATGAGTGATGACCCGTCACTGAATACTTTCTATAATATCATAACTTACATATTTAATATTCAATGTTCAGAAAACGAAGATTAACAAAATACGAACTTATTTCCCCCGCCCGACATTTAAAATACAATTTGCGTATTTCACACAACCCTGCAAAATAAGAAGAAACAATATACTTCAAGGCAATTTTTGTCATATAGAAATAAAATATACATGTAAATTTAAATGAAATGTTGCATACATTCAAATAAAATTGAGAAAGGAAATGGGAAATGTGTCACTGCGACAACAACCCGACCATAGAGCAGACAACAGCCGAAGGCCACCAATGGGTCTTCAATGTAGCGAGAAACTCCCGCACCCGTAGGTGTCCTTCAGCTGGCCCCTTAAAAAATATGTATACTAGTACAGTGACAATGAACGTCATACTAAACTCCGAATTATACACAAGAAACTAAAATCAAAAATCATACAAGACTAACAAAGGCCAGAGGCTCCTGACTTGGGACAGGCGCAAAATTGCGGCGGGGTTTAAACATGTTTATGAGATCTCAACCCTCCCCCTATAGCTCTAGCCAATGTAGAAAAGTAAACGCATAACAATAAGTTTGTTTTCAAAATGTTGCATATATGATTATAATTATAAGGTTATATTTTAACCGAAAGGAAAGTAAACAAATAAATTAGAAAAAAGCATGTTAACACAAATTACAGTTTAGTTTATGATTATTTTTTAGCAAAAGAATGTTTGATTTATATACGTTTACACAAACATTTGTAAAGAGGCCACGAGGGTAATGTTCTGACGTTTTACGAGTAGAAAAATGAAACTGATAAAATATATATTTACATATTTTATCCGCCCGCCATTCATTAGAAAAGTAAGTAATTCGTGGAAGTAAGGATGCAAATGAAAAAGAAATATTAAACTTCACGGCACGTGTTTCATATGGAAATAAAATTTTATGTAAATTTAGATGAAAAATTGCATAAATTCAATTTTTTTAAAACATACAAGTCTGGTAAATATGCAAGATAACATCTTAATTGAAAAAATAAACAAAAAACGCAAGAGATTTGTACACCAAGTTCATATTTCATTTAAAAAAAGAAACGACGAATGCTTGATTTTAATTCGTGTATATATAGTACTTGTAACGAAGCCATGAGTTATTAATATAAAATATTTACGTTTTGTTCATATAATGGATAAGCCATAATATGCATGCAATGCTTGCCATAGTACGAGAAGCAAGCAACAACTACCCCTACTGTCTTTTAGACCTTTATAGTACGAGAAGCAAGCAACAACTACCCCTACTGTCTTTTAGACCTTTATAGTACGAGAAGCAAGCAACAACTACCCCTACTGTCTTTTAGACCTTTATAGTACGAGAAGCAAGAAACAACTACCCCTACTGTCTTTTAGACCTTTATAGTACGAGGAGCAAGCAACAACTACCCCTACTGTCTTTTAGACCTTTATAGTACGAGAAGCAAGCAACAACTACCCCTACTGTCTTTTAGACCTTTATAGTACGAGAAGCAAGAAACAACTACCCCTACTGTCTTTTAGACCTTTATAGTACGAGAAGCAAGCAACAACTACCCCTACTGTCTTTTAGACCTTTATAGTACGAGAAGCAAGAAACAACTACCCCTACTGTCTTTTAGACCTTTATAGTACGAGAAGCAAGAAACAACTACCCCTACTGTCTTTTAGACCTTTATAGTACGAGAAGCAAGCAACAACTACCCCTACTGTCTTTTATACCTTTATAAGGTACACGAAGATAAAAAGTCTTTGTAATATTTTGGTCACATCAACTCGTCCATACCTTAACGAACTTCATTAACCCAATTCTATTCTTTTGTTGTATAAAATTTACAAAGTCTGCCATAAGTAGTAGAACAGAAGGAGGTTTATCCTTATTTATACCGAGTGCAGTTAGTCAGGAAATGGTATACGGACGAGATAAACAAAACACAAGTGGATTAAATGCACAAACAAAAACACAAGTGGATTATATATATGCACAAAGAAATAACACTGAATGTTGGTTATATCCATAAGCAACGGAAGGCTGCTGAAAACTAGTATTCGATGTGACATGAAAGCGTAACAAAATAAGGTATGACATATATTTAAAATTTGACATTTAAAGTACTTTTTTTATACACAACTAACATATAATAATAAAAAAATATAAAACAAAGAGGTATTGAACATTTTGAAAAAAGTATGCTTTTGTAAAGCTTCTGCTTTAATTATTTTTTCTTCACTATAAAATCATACAATGAATTAAAAAAAAACACGCAGAAACAACCAGCAATATCTTATAATCGACACAGAAAAATGTTTGTACCAATTCAGTATTGTTAACGGTAACTGAAGTGTCTTTTACTTTGTATTGTCGTGTTTTTGGAGGACGCTCTTATCTTGCTGCATACTGGATATTTGCACATGCTGTTACTGATTAGTTCTTTTTCGGCAGGTTTAATTATCTCGTATATGTTTTGGTGGGCAATAGTCGTCTTTTTGTACCGGTCTACAATGGGGTTGATGGTGAGTGGTCATTCGATCGAGTAGCAGTTTCATGAAAAGTTTTATACCCTAACCCAAAACTCTGACAGGTCAGAAAAAGTTATTGTATTAGACACAATGTCAGTTTAGTCAATGTCTTAAGATTGAGGAATTAAAGTTGGGAGCAGAACATTGTATGTTGTTATTGTGTCAAGGTTAGATACACTCAACAGTTGCAGTTATGTGTTAGAATTCATTGTACAAATAAGCAAAATAAGTTTTTAAGTGCACATATTTAATTTTTGATTTCTTTTTTTTTAATTATGATATTTTTTTCAAAGTTTAAACTACAATAGTAAATGTTGTTGATATTTTGTTAAAATGTTGAAGATTTCTGTATATTTTGTTGAACATATTTTTGTCAAATTCAATGCATTTGTCTGGTAAATATTTAAGATATTTTCTTAAAATACCACATGGTTTGTTATACATACTTCGTTTAATTTAATAGTAGATTTAGTATGTTGTCTGTCTAGCAATTCAATAGATATATATGTTATTGTTTAAACAAACAACAACAATACAGCATGTGTTTTTGTAAACCTGCAATCAACAGTTGGCAAATTATGGTTTTACGTTGTCCGGCGTCTTTCTGGAAGCCTACATTTTATAAGATATCTATTACTCAATTGCCAACAAAATAAATAAAGTATATGTTAGGTGGTGTTTAAGAAAATAGTTTAATTATTAGAGAAAAGATCGTATTATTGAAAACTTTGTATTGCACTTGAAATCCCTTTTTTCTAATAAAAAAAAAATACTTGAATACGGAAAATAAAATACAAACTTAAAATAAAAAATAAAATAAAATAAAAAACAAAATAAAACAAAGTGGAAACAAATAAATGAAATAAGTTGAATTTAAAGACGTCTTTTTAAATTGTACCTATATGAACTGTTAAAAAAAGAGTAAATGTGCTTGTGAACGTGACTTGGGGGAAAAATCTTTTAGCCCGAAAAAGCGCCTTTCGTTCTACAACGCATTTGCGCCACTAGGTTTCATAGTACTTAGTTTCAAAGAGTTTGCACCTAAAATGTTGTGTACGATGACAATAATTTGTTGTAAATTTCATTTCAATTTTACACCGAATATGATTAACAGCTGATTTGGCTGATTTGAATAAAAATCTAAAAATTCAAAATAAAAGCAAGTGACGACACCACTCCAATTTATTCCATAAAGTATTGTACTTAAGGAACCGTATAATTTGTTCAAGACTAAGATATCTATCATGAAAGTAAATGATTGTTGGTTCCTTAATGTCCAGTGGCAAATATTACTGCATGTTCAGGACGAGAACAAACTAAAAATACATACAATAGGTAAGTCATGTATATTTGAGGTCGATCAAGATGAAGGGTGGGAAATTTGTAATGCCACTTAAAAATAAAGGTAAAATGGGTAGATATTAAAGGTTTGACTTGCATAAGGCCATATACAAGCCACTTAAATTGTTATTGCAAGGTGCTTTACGTGCAGGGAGCGTGGTTTTACCGCCGTTCGGAAGAAGACCAAGAGTGGCCATATTTCTATTATGTAACTAATAATATATGTCCTTATACATATGACCTCGGTGGCCAAATTTTCTATTCAAAATAACATAAAAAATGTGGTGCACGCTGTTAAATAACCCGCTACGCTCGTTATTCATTGTGTATCACATTTTTTATGTTATTTTGAATAGACTGAAAAAAATATTACAGTCATTCCTTAAAAGGTCAAATCAAAGGTTTCATTTGGATGTCATTTTCGTTCCCGTACTTTTTTGTTGATATTTTTTATCATTGTTCCGTCAGGAAGACAACTCGGAAGGAAACGACAGAAATCTACAAAGTGTAAAATAGAAAGTATTTAACATTTAATACAAAAAAGCACATATGAACCAAATTAGAATTGCACAATGAACACAGAAAAAAAACTGTACCAAAATCAGTGTTGAACATTTAGCACAGAAACAGATATCTATGTGGCAAAGTTTAACACAAAATTCTTTAAAAAAAAAGAAACACATTTATATTCTCATTTATAAAAAAATGAAAATAAGAACTTAATTTTATATTTCCCTTTTATCGTTTTGTTTTGAATAAACATTGAACGACACAATTTCTTTCTATGTGACCGTTTTAATTTTCTGACGCCAGACACGCGAAGCAATGAATTTGTTTTTAACTTAATAGATGCTTTTGTGCTTTTTTGTAAAATTGTTTGTTTTGACAGTGACTGCTTTACCCATATTTTGACTATTTTATTTACTCTATCTATGTCTTTTGTTCACGCATCGTTGTAAATATAACGGAATTTGATGAGACTCGTACAAGTGAGAGGTGTAGCGCTATAAAACCATTTTCAATACACCATTTTCTACATTTCAAAATGCCTGTACCAAGTCAGGAATTTGACAGTTGACTTGTTATCCATTCGTTTGATGTGTTTTGTCATTTGATTTTGCCATGTGATTAGGGACTTTCCGATTGGATTTTCCTCTGAGTTCAGTATTTTTGTGATTTAACTTATTTTTTTATAGCTGACTGTGTGCTATGTTTACTTATTCTTTTAAGCCGTAAGGTGGCCTGTGTAGTTGATAATTTCTGTCTCATTTTGGTCTCGTATGGAGGGTTGTCTCATTGGCAATTTAACCACATCTTCGTGTCGTTATATATACTGTATGGGTTTTGCTCATTGCTGAAGGTCGTGAGGTGTCCGATAATGCTAACTACCACTTCAATTTACGTCTGGTGAATTTTCCTCGGAGTTCAGTATTTTTGTGATTTTACCTTTTCGCTTATTTTGGTCTACTTCTCGATCTGTTATTTATCAATATTATCAGATTATTACATGGCATTTTTCATATCGCATGTATTATCAGCCCTAGGTTCAATATCAGCCCAAGAGCCGCATGGCTCGAGGGCTGATATTGACCGAGGGCTGATAATACATGCGATATGAAAAATGACATGTTATGATCTTTTTATCATATGCTTCAACAATGGAGAAAATAACAGATTCATATATTGATCCTTTTACGTTGTTCCCAAATAGAAGTTCGAGTGAAAAGTTCACGGACGTCGGACCCCAAATTTAGTACATTCGATATGAAATCTTTTTAACATATGCCTCCATAGAGAAAAAAAAAACATTTTAATAAGGACGAATCGAAAATAAAAAAATAATCCAACAATACATATAATGAACACTGTTTGGAAAAGTCAACTTTTTTTTAAAGTAACTTTCTAAATTATGTTTGAAACTTTTAAAAAAGGCATTTATTTAATAATTTGTTTTGTTGTTTTTTTATGTTTTTTTGTTTTTATTATTTTTCACAATATACTTTCCAGTATCCATGTATCCAATTAATTGGTTTGTATACATTAATACTTTGTAATGTTTTTCACTGAAAACGTAGCATTGAAGTGTATTTTCCGGAATTTGCCGAGTATCACCGGAAAGCCATGCGATAACGTTACGGAAAGGCATGTGATAACAATCGAAGCATGTGATAAACTTTTCATATCAGCCCGCTAAGCACCAATTCGAAAAATACGAAGTTTACGTAAATTTTAATGCTTTTATCATACAGTAAAATTCATATATTATTTAGTCTAAGTATATGATAAATGATTTTATTGCACTGACTATCATTGTAAATTTGGCTACACTGCTTAATTCAATGTATGCTCTTTTTGCTTACTTGTATGTTGCATATTGCACGTTTCTTCTTTGAGTGTCAATTAAAGTACAATATGTTCGTGTGAGGAGTTCGATATATCAATTAATAACAAGGATATACCTTTTTAGTCGAAAGTATTTGACCAAGAAAAACAACAGTTTAAACCATATCAAATTTTCGCACATTCCATTCTTTTCAATAACGATCAATCTACAATTAAGTAGTTAGAAAATTGATTATTTTATACTAAGGTGACTTATGTTGCTGTCTTCAATTGCTCAGAAGAACAGATCAACAGATAAGATACGGCTAATCAATAGAACAAAAGCGCGTGATAATCAGTTACGCTATGAAGTAGTACTTGGCAGTGATATATCAACAACCAGACGCAAACCCTTCACAGTTCGATAGGTTGACGCAAGCCAGTGTTAAATAGCTGGTAAATTAAAGGTACAATACTTCTTAAATTATGTAATTGTTACGGAACATCTTAAACTGAACAGGTAAGGAGAAATTGCTTTTTTCGAAATTACAAAACATACATATTATTTTAAATTTTAAAATACAAGGACAATTTATGTTGACACTACTAGGGTAATTTGCTACATACTTCTCTCTTAAATATAATTTCATAACATTATTTTTTTTCTCTTTATGTTTTAAATATATTTATGTTTGACCAACTAACATTTTTAGAAAATAGTTGCTATTTAATATTTGATTTTTTTTGCAGAAGCGACTTTAAATGTTTTAAGTTATAAACAGTATAATAGTGCATACAACCATCGTTTTTTGTTGTAAAACTGTATATATATATGAGATTGGTAAAGTCAAAATAGTCATTCTTAACTAACGTGGCATATATACAGTAACTATTTGGACACTAAAGAATGCATAATAACAAAAGAAGAAAAACAAAACTCTTTTACTGTCACAATTACGTAAATGTAAAATATACTACACCACTTAACACTGATAACAAAAAGGCAACTTGTATATTACTGAAGAATTAATAACATATTATTCATATTTTTCCCTCAGAAAAACAAAATTAATGAAAAAATTGGTGCTGTTTAAAAAAAAAAGGATGGCCATGTAATACAGCAGATGCATTAGTTATCATGGTTTCTGTTATATACAAGTGTAAACATAAACATCCAGCAAAGACAACGCTTCCTAATAAAGCTGTGCTCCATGAACGTAACAATCATTTGTGAAATGTGAATCACTATATTTTCAAATCTCAAAAACGTACATGACCAACCTCTTCTCATATAGTTGCTGAATTACCTTGCAGAAATGTAAGGTTTTTTTTCTCATTTAGTAAAGATCTGCATATTATCAGCAACAATTCTGTAGTCGATATCAATATCAATGCTGTATAAAGGATGAAAGAACTTTTTTTTTAATATTTGGAACCGCCACTAACTATAAAAGATAAAACAAAAAACGTTCCCCCCCAAAAAAAAACTCCAGAAATGGCGACCATGAACGGGTATTTTTCAAGGGTCGTCGTAAACAGGAATTGAAACATTCAGATAAATTTTTTCAAAAGAAACGGGTAAATATTATTTTTTTATTTTATTAGAAAACTTATAAAAAAGAATTATTTTTAATTGAAAAAAATAAAACTACAAGTCGTGGTTGCGAAAGAAATAGTATTAATACAGAGAAAGGATATTTTAAAGATAAAAAGCTTGAAAGCACTTGTACCTTCGACCTCTTATTTATCTGAAGAGCATTTTATTTATCTGATGTAGAAAAATTATCTTCATTATGTAACATTGCACACTAAATCAACTTGACTTGTTATATTCTATTATAGCTAAAGTGATAAATGTCTGATATTAAGTACATTAATCTATGGTTAAAGCTTTGTTATTTCTATTTCATTATCAAGTCGTGTATCCTTAATCTTTTAAGTTTTTGTATCTAGGTATTATACATATCCGTTGCATGCTACCATCATTCTCACCAATTGTAATATTATTTCTTTATATTTTGGCGTAAAACTATCTCTGTTGAGTAAAGCCAACGTTTTACTCGAATTCTTGTCAAAAAAACAAAAGAATAAAACAAATTAGGGAATCACTTTTACATGCACTTCCAATTTGAATGATGTTGTTATAGACTGGTTGAACTGTCCTTTTCTATTTGGCTTTAAGGTTGCAGTCTTGTAATTGACTGC
This sequence comes from Mytilus edulis, assembly GCA_019925275.1. Taxonomy (NCBI): domain Eukaryota; kingdom Metazoa; phylum Mollusca; class Bivalvia; order Mytilida; family Mytilidae; genus Mytilus; species Mytilus edulis. Next base: position 87,897,161 of record CM034356.1, on the reverse strand, counting down.
TCCATAGGCTTACATGCAAAACAGCTGATCTTTGAAAATAAAAAAATAAAAAATGCTACATAGAAATTTTTTTTCATGTTCATATCATGAATGTACTTATGTGAAATTGTGATTTAATCCAAAAAAAAAGAGGGTCTTGCCACGAAGAATAAAAAGTTACGTAATCCTGAAGTCAAAACATTTTTTTTCTACTTTCTGTTTGCTATTTTTACTAGGCCGCACCACTTCCAGTAAACATGATATCCTTCCACTTTCCTGAATTGATATCCTCCAAAAGATGCAAGATTTTTTTAAAGTCTATATATATGTTTCAATTCAGCATAAACCTATAATCAAACAGAAAAAATTGAGTTCAGAAAAAAATTCAGAAAAAAATGCACTATTTTGTTTCCCTCCATGTTTTGACATGCACTGGAAACTGGAGTTGTAATACAAGACTGGTACCTATAACAATAATTACATGTCTTAAAAAAATAAATCATTTACTTAGTTTCATTAAGTAGCCATATTTGAACATAAAAAGTGCTATTAAAAGATCTGTTTGGCTGTATTAATAAAAATAACCCCACTTTTAAAGCAGTACCCCTTTCTGAAAACAGGCAAAATTTGGAAATCAGTCATGTCTATCAAATGATCTGTAAATCTCATTCTAGTCTATCTTTATGATTTTTTTCTTATTATTTGGATACTGTGAAACTAGAAGAGTATTCTTATCTATTATTTTTATTTTTTTCCCTCTGTTTGATTGAAGCACATTCAATAGTTTACCCCTCCCCCTTTTTTCAATGAAATCTACCCAAGTGGGCCTCTTGTTTAAGTCAAAATTGAAAAAGTACCCAAAACTTGTTCATATTGAAGAATTTGCTACAATACAACTATCTGAACACAAGAAAGACCATACCTTTCTCTTTTTTGAATATACTGGTCTTTATACATGCCTACTATATCATGGTTTTTAGACTGTACTTGACACACCAATGCATATAAAATTTGAAATAAAATTCAAGAAAAAACAAAATGAATACTCAAGTTGGGGTTTTTGGTAAGAATATTGATTATTTGTCACACCTAATCACAAAAATCCTTGTCACGAAGGATAGTTTTAGAAAAAATCAACTTTTTAAACAAATTTTTAACCCAAATATGAAAATTTCAATTATCCATGCAGTGCCGCAGACAGGAAAAGAAGTATAGACTCATGAAAAATGAACATTTTTGAAAATCTTTTCACCAAAAGTTCATTTTATACACATTCTACCTAAATGTCAACAATTAAGCCATAAAAATAATAACCTTAAAGAAAAATATTACTTTTGTATGTAGCTGTCTCTTCAACTTTGGGCTAATTTTCAATAAAACTGTGCAACTAGAATTTTCATCACAAGAAGAAGATTTCATTGAACAAAAAATCTTTCTATGTTCTTTTTAATTGAAAATCATGTAAGTAATACCATCAGAATCTCAATTTGACTGAAACTGTTGTGCTTTATATCTATAAATACTGTTGAATGGTGTCTAGTATAAAAAAGCATAATTATTACATAATTTCAGTTTTTTCAGTGTAACTTGATACCCCATGATTTTTTTCTCTTAAAAAGTCCTTAAATCATGATGTTTTATCATTCTGGGCACACAAAAGTCCACATGAGCTACTTCCTTGCAGTGAACATATGAAAAAAATACCCTATGCCAATAATTACATGTCTTAAAAAAATAAATCATTTACTTAGTTTCATTAAGTAGCCATATTTGAACATAAAAAGTGCTATTAAAAGATCTGTTTGGCTGTATTAATAAAAATAACCCCACTTTTAAAGCAGTACCCCTTTCTGAAAACAGGCAAAATTTGGAAATCAGTCATGTCTATCAAATGATCTGTAAATCTCATTCTAGTCTATATCTTTATGATTTTTTTCTTATTATTTGGATACTGTGAAACTAGAAGAGTATTCTTATCTATTATTTTTATTTTTTTCCCTCTGTTTGATTGAAGCACATTCAATAGTTTACCCCTCCCCCTTTTTTCAATGAAATCTACCCAAGTGGGCCTCTTGTTTAAGTCAAAATTGAAAAAGTACCCAAAACTTGTTCATATTGAAGAATTTGCTACAATACAACTATCTGAACACAAGAAAGACCATACCTTTCTCTTTTTTGAATATACTGGTCTTTATACATGCCTACTATATCATGGTTTTTAGACTGTACTTGACACACCAATGCATATAAAATTTGAAATAAAATTCAAGAAAAAACAAAATGAATACTCAAGTTGGGGTTTTTGGTAAGAATATTGATTATTTGTCACACCTAATCACAAAAATCCTTGTCACGAAGGATAGTTTTAGAAAAAATCAACTTTTTAAACAAATTTTTAACCCAAATATGAAAATTTCAATTATCCATGCAGTGCCGCAGACAGGAAAAGAAGTATAGACTCATGAAAAATGAACATTTTTGAAAATCTTTTCACCAAAAGTTCATTTTATACACATTCTACCTAAATGTCAACAATTAAGCCATAAAAATAATAACCTTAAAGAAAAATATTACTTTTGTATGTAGCTGTCTCTTCAACTTTGGGCTAATTTTCAATAAAACTGTGCAACTAGAATTTTCATCACAAGAAGAAGATTTCATTGAACAAAAAATCTTTCTATGTTCTTTTTAATTGAAAATCATGTAAGAAATACCATCAGAATCTCAATTTGACTGAAACTGTTGTGCTTTATATCTATAAATACTGTTGAATGGTGTCTAGTATAAAAAAGCATAATTATTACATAATTTCAGTTTTTTCAGTGTAACTTGATACCCCATGATTTTTTTCTCTTAAAAAGTCCTTAAATCATGATGTTTTATCATTCTGGGCACACAAAAGTCCAATGAGCTACTTCCTTGCAGTGAACATATGAAAAAAATACCCTATGCAGGTTGCAGTCTTTTAATTGACTGCTCCATAGGCTTACATGCAAAACAGCTGATCTTTGAAAATAAAAAAATAAAAAATGCTACATAGAAATTTTTTTTCATGTTCATATCATGAATGTACTTATGTGAAATTGTGATTTAATCCAAAAAAAAGAGGGTCTTGCCACGAAGAATAAAAAGTTACGTAATCCTGAAGTCAAAACATTTTTTTTCTACTTTCTGTTTGCTATTTTTACTAGGCCGCACCACTTCCAGTAAACATGATATCCTTCCACTTTCCTGAATTGATATCCTCCAAAAGATGCAAGATTTTTTTAAAGTCTATATATATGTTTCAATTCAGCATAAACCTATAATCAAACAGAAAAAATTGAGTTCAGAAAAAAATTCAGAAAAAAATGCACTATTTTGTTTCCCTCCATGTTTTGACATGCACTGGAAACTGGAGTTGTAATACAAGACTGGTACCTTAAGATTTATTATTTAAAAGTCGTTTGCTTAACGTATGGTCAAAACTATTTCATGTAAATTCAATTCGAAAACAAATTAAAATTTATTCAATACGCTAGTTCTTTGGAGTTGACCGACCGAGATTTCGGACTTGAAATTACCCTGCAAGAGATACTGTAATTGGGATGGAGAAACATGCGTATTTTTTTCGTGAAACAATTCACATACAAAGATAATGTTGTTGCATAGGAAATTTCATCGTGCCGAGAAGCTCTCCTTTCAACAGGCGTTCGATATAAATGCACAAATCTTACCGGGAGCGTCTGAGTATTTATACACCCATCACAGCGAAACATGCTCACCATTGTATCATGGGATTTACAACTGGATGGGAGAATTTCAGGTGATCAGGAATTTCTATATCACTAATCTTTTGGATTCAGATTTTCTGTTTTGAATACTTCTTTTATTTTTTAATTTCCTTTATTCTACGGTGCTCAATTAAAAGAAATTAGTTCGGTAACTTCGACGAGATTTTCTATACTAGTAATAATCATCATGATTGCCGCCAACAAACTCCTTTGAGTGTTGATTGCATGAGTTCTTTAACATTCTACTTTTAAACGTTACATATAATTTAACATGGCCCCAATTCTGACAAGACGGGGCTGCGTACTTATATATCCTGCAATTCCATACAGAACAGACATGGTCTAAAGGGTTACCATGGTTCTATGTACCATGGTTAAACTTTGAAGGTAGGAAACCATTATAATTTAGGTAACTGGTTTAAATACTAGTAGTCAAACCTTCTGTTGTCGGCGGACACGAAACCTGCTTGACGAGCATACACACAAAAGAGCTACATTTTTGTACATACAAAACATTTATTTATCTGTTCAACAAAACCTATTGAAGTCAGGATAGGAATAGCTATATATTCTTAACAATCTTATTTTCGTTTCAGATAACGAAATATGTAAAAATGAAGACCTTGTTGGACATGAAAGTTTTAATTCCTGTATTAATGTTGTCGGACATTGTTTTGTCATTTCAAACATTTAAATATGGAGACCTTCTTGGTACGGATTTCTTTTCTAATAAAATTCCCCGAGAGGATCGAAGAAATCGACGCAAAAATAAATTGAACAATGCGATAAATGAAGAGATTCCAGGATTTATGAGGTATGCTCCAAAACAGCAAGATTTGAAATTAAAGCGTTTAATAAAGAAACTTGGTGATGATTTCAATGATAAATGGATGTCAATTGAACGTCCAATTGATGCTGATCAAAGTGAAGTGAGAATTTCAGATTCAGAAATAATTGATGAAAAACTCATGAAAGATGTTGAAACACTCAATATGACTTTAACAGACAGTGACAATGCTGTTGCCAATATTTCTGATCACACCTTAAATTTATTCAAAAGATGGCTTCTGCTTCACGGAACGTGCAATATTCATTTTGTATATACCGATATTGGAAGCATGTTTTGGCCGCGTTGGATTCGTAAAGGCATCTGTACGACAGAAGTGTCATGCTCGTGGCCTCCTGGTATGTCTTGTCTTCCTACAGAGGGCGAGGTCATACGCATTCTCCGTTGGAATTGTCGGAGGGGAAAGAGAAAACATAAAAAGGGACGACGAAACAAACAAAAATACAGTAACGCCGTGAAAGATTTAAGGAAAAGAAGGCGTGACCGATATGGAGGAATGAGATGTAAATGGCTTAAAATTCCGTATGCGGTCAACAGTAAATGTGTCTGTTCTTGTTGAAAGGCACCGCCAATTTATCATCTACCAATTAAATGTTCCCAAAGTCTTCTTATACTCAATAATTAACACATTTCATCACAAAACTATGTATACATTTTTATTTGTTATTTCAAATGTATATTACATTTGAATACATTGTTCCCTTTATGTAAATAAAAAAACCCAAGGTAAATAACTTAAGAAAAATTTTGTGAAATGTATGTGCTTGTTATTTTTAATATACAACTAATTCAGTATTTTTTAGAACAGAACTTGAAACAACCAAAGGGAGGTAAATACTGATAAAAAAAACTTTTCGATTTTGTTTTAAATTGTGTGCAGAATTGAAAAAAATAAATCACTCACGGTTTGTCGGTGCATGGAACTGCACAAAAGAGTGTAACCTCATTCACGGTGTCTATCGATACAAGTTACCATAAGAAAGTAAATAAAGGCAACAGAAGTATACCGCTGTCCAAAAGTTATAAATCGATTGAAAGAAAACAAATCCAGGTTACAAACAAAATACAAAAAAAAAAAATTGAAAACTAACTATAAGAGGAAAACAACAAAACAACAGAAACACTGCAGTGCAACAACAAAAAACGAAAATGCAACATACAGAAACAAACTATAATATAACAACTGCCATTTCCTGACTTGGTACATGACATTTTAAGAAAAAATAGTGGGTTGAACCTGGTTTTGTTTCTAGCCAAAACGCTTTTATGGTAATGTTAGATATAACACTTAAATGACAACATTATATGACAGGACTTCTGTACAAATGCAAGCACATTCAGGACAGAGAAATACACAAATAAACAATGCAATAGAACATTTCGACATGTTAACAGTTATCAAAGGTTCCAGATTTATAATTTAATACGCATATGCACGTTTCGTCTACATAAGAATCATCAGTGACGCTCAGGTCATAATAGAAAAGAAAGCTAAACAAGTACAAATTTGAAGAGCATTGATGACTCACTATTCAAAAAGGTGTGCCAAATACGGCTAAGGTTATTTATACCTCGGATACGAAAATCAGTATTTAGAATAATTTATACTTTTGCAAACAGTAAATATATAAAAATGACATTTTAATAGATATTCATGTCAACACCGAAGTGGTGACTGACACACATTAAAAACGAATACGTAAAACAACCTAGGACAGCAAAACAGAACTACGCATTGTCTGTCACACGACTGGATCGATTCCAAAAAAGTGACGTCACAGGTAAATTTCCAAAAAATTGATATAGTTCAAGATTAGGTTTGTAATTATGGTAATTGATGTATTTTATAACAATTTTCTATCAAGAAGTCAACAAGAAAAAATCATATGCATTTCTCCTCGTTTTTTTTTTATAAAATTGATTTGAAAAGATCAAGCGCTTTGTTGAAAAATACTACAATGTTGCGTTAATATTTTCGACTGTTTAAAGACATCTGTCACAAGTGAATCAAGACCTATCAATTCTTCTTGTAAACATAAACAAGAATGTATCCCAAGTACACGGATGTCCATCCGCACTATCATTTTCTATGTTCAGTTGGCCGTGAAAATGGGGTAAAATCTCTAATTTGGCATTATAATTAGAAAGATCATATCATAAGGAACATGTTTACTAAGTTTCAAGTTGATTGGACTTCAACTTCATAAAAAACTACCTCGACCAAAAACTTTAACCTGAAGCGGGACAGACAGACGGACGGACAAACAGACGAACAGACCAGAAAACATAATGCCCATAAATGGGGCATACAAAGAAAAAAAAAAAGAATGTGTAAGACATGTACTGTTATATGTTAACCACAACTCCTGATTTTACCAGTTATTTAACAGGTAATACGTATTCTACTAAATCTGTCGAGCCTCGAATGTTCCACGGACAATGTCGTGTACGGAATTGAATGTACTTTGTGTAGACTACTTTATGTTGGTAAAACGCGACAAACTTTGCGTAAAAGGATGAATCAAAACCGGTCTGATAATAAAGTTCCGCAATTTAGGGTTCTTTATAACAATTTTAATCAACCGTTACATGATCCTTCTTTATCGAATTTATCTTTAGACATCATCGAGAAAATTAATCACCACACTAATAGCCCTGTACTAAGTATTCCTTTCCGTAAAGAATGAAGGCAACAGTAGTATACCGCAGTTCGAAATTCATAAATCGATTGAGAAAAAAAACAAAACCGGGTTAGAAACTAAAACTGAGGGAAACACATCAAATATAAGAGAACTACGACACAATACAAAGACAACATTAAAATGTAATACACACAGAAACAAAATATAATATAACAATGGACATTTTCTAAGAAAGAGAAAATTTCTGCATAAGGGAACTAGGTACTACAATGCCATATGGTTGCAATGATAATGTCAAAGGAGTAGGAAATTGTCAAGTCTAGCCTGCAGTGATGTTAATGGTCTGACTATATTTCATACTACCTTACAACAACAACATAGTCATGGGCAAAAACATTACCATCGGCCTGATGTAAAAAAATGTTTTTCAAATCTAGATCACCATCTGGGAGCTTTGATGACATTCTTTCCCATCTTCATCATCCGCTAGGATTATAGTACATTAGAACTATTTTTTTGTCACTGCCTGTTATTGTTTTTTAAATGTTTGAAGGATTATGCACTTGATAAAGGATGCATACATACATTTTCCCCAACAAATAGACTTGTCAGTATAATTTTTGATGTAGCTCTCTTCCATTTTATATAATTACAGCCCCTCAGATCATGCCATTAATGGGGATCTAAACATAAATTAAATAATTCAAAATGAAAATCTCCGAACGGTGACTCTAATGGTCCTAAATTTAGAGAATCCCAACACATCAATTAAAACAATCATCTAAAAAACAATCGTAATTCAATTACTATTCTGACCTCTTGATCCGATTAATCATAAACCATGCTCTTTTACTTTCGCTTTTTAAGATACGAAACTAAAAGCTAAACAAAAGACGGTCAACGTTACGTTTTATTTTCATTGTATTGCTTTCAGAATTACTCTGTAAATTGTAACTAAAGGCAACATTAGTATACCCCTGTTCGAAATTCATAAATCAATAGAGTAAAAACAAATCCGGTTTACAAACTTAAACTGAGGGAAACACATCAAATATAAGAGGAGAACAAGACACAACAGAAACACAACAATAAAATGCAACATACACAGAAACGAACTATAATATTGTAACGAACCTGCTTGGGCGCTGGATACAATTTAAAATGTGGGTTGAGCCTAAAACACAATGGAGATGATTCTCAAATAGATAACTTTAATAAATATAGTCAGGCAATAAATATCAACAATAGAATAAATTATTCCAATGAAATGAATATCACATTATAACAATAAAAATAAATATTATTTTGGTGCATATCCTAATTTGGTAATTTGGAGATTTGGTGATTTGGAGATTTGGTGAACTTCCCAAATATTTGGTCCCTATAAAAAGCTTTCAAAGGATACGTAATTCCAATGTTAAAATACTATTGCTTTAATTCGATTTTAAGGGAACTCAATTTAAATTACAACTATGGATAAATTATTGCACCATCTATTTTGGTGCTACTTCCGAGATTTGGAGAAATCTGGTGAAAGACCGCTTGCGCTTGCAAGTCGAGAAATATATTAAATTAAATGTATGACCCCCGAATTTTGGGTGAAATGTGTTGCTTAATAATTTACAAGTTCCGTACCATCTCTGTTTGGCTCATCACTTGTCTGTGAGTCATTTGGTGCTCTATAATATCAGAGGAGACGTATGCTTCACTACAACGTTATGGCGAAAAAATCCCGGATTCTGCACCAGGTTTTGTTTATGTAGCAACGATTACAACGCCCCCTATATTAAACACGAGGAAAATGGCGCAAAGTAATAAAATGATACAATATCTGGAGAATAATATGGGGCAATGAACCTATTGTAAATGAATTATAACTGTTAAACATACATATAAAAGTTAATTAGACTACAGGTAATAGCACCACAGTTGATTTATTGATTCACATCATGAAAAAAGTAATCTTCATGCCAAAAATAGCGATCAAAACAACCCGAGAAAGTTAAGTAAAATCATAGATTTAACTTCCCTGTTTGCACAACACTGCACCCTCCCCACTAAAAAAATATTTGTCCTCATATACAATGTTTCATTTGGCATGAAAATACATGTATACTCTCCCCCCAAAAAAGAAACACCAAAAAAAATAATCCCAACAATTATTAACATTAAATGACAGTATGAAATATCACAATTAGTCTTAAACACTTAAATAAATAACCATGCTCATTCACAAAAATGAAAGTGTTCACATCACATATGTTTAGAATTTACAATCCACAATGCTCATATCACATCCATATACGGTCAAATAAGTAAAGTTCATCATCCATCCAATATTTTTCATTGAAAATGTTCATATCACATCCATCCGATATTGTTCATTGAAAATGTTCATATCACATCCATCCAATATTGTTCATTGAAAATGTTCATATCACATCCATCCAATATTGTTCATTGAAAAATGTTCATATCACATCCATATACGCTACTAACTACTACTAACTATATTCATATGACATCCATATACGGTCAAATAAGTAAAGTTCATCATCCATCCAATATTCAAACATTTGTATTCAATATAAATACATGTACAGTACAACTACATAATATCTCTATCTACTGTTCCCTGTAGAATTTCTAGGCATCTGTTTTCAAGTAATAGACATAAGTGTTCTAATTTAAAAAAAAAAGGTAGCTTTTTTCTGCAGCTCTTTTAAATGAATAATATTACGAGGAAATGTGGAAAGCTCAGAGGAGCAGTTGGACCTCAAATAATTCAATATATGGACAAAATGTCGTGGATCTCTGTCTAAAAAATATGACGGGTGTGGTTCTTGTATGTAAGGTTGAAATGGTGAATCGGGTGCCAACATTCTTGATAGTAAGGATGACGGATCATATTTAAAATGATTAGTAAATGAAAGGTAAAACATTGGTAGGGGTAGGACTATAACTAGGTTGTGGCAATTCATTTGGAATGTCTGGAAGTTCTATGATATATTCTTCCGTCTCTGTAAGTTGTAAATTGTACTCCTCTTGTCTGGGTCAAATGCTGATAACTTTCAGTATTTTCTTCACTGAAGTTATCATTGATTACTACATTTTCATTTGTAATGGTTGTCTCATTAAATATTGGTGTTGATACTGATTGTGGTGGTGCTATTAATACAGGGGGATATGAAGCTGGATTTGGTGGCACGATCAATTCTTTCGGAGCCAAAATTATCCTTCTCTCTTGTTTCTCAGGTGAGCTTAAGCTACCAATTGGAAAAATAATGTTCCCAAAAGGCAAAAAGATATTTTCTTTGTTTGCAACTTCTTGTCTAGGTTTCTTTGGAATGGTATTATTTCCATTTACATATTCATTTCTTCTTTTATTGAACTCTGGTTTTGATTTATTAAATCTATGAAAATCATGATTTCCATCAATTGGGGTTGGTTTTCTCTCTTTAATTTTTCTATCATTTGTTCATCTTTTTTTTTATCTGTTTATATTTAGTTTCCTCCTTCTCTCCAAATGAATAAGTTTGTCGGTCAACTAGTTTTAACTTTGTACCCCTGATTCACCGTTCTTACACACCCGGTTTTGGTAATCTCTCCTCATGAATACTTTGTAACATTCTTGGCATTGAAATCCAAACACACTATGCTGGTCCAGCATGTGCTTTTCCCACATAAAGACTGTGTTGTATTTGAAGTTATGACAGAACCCACACTTGTATCTGTAATTTTAAAATTTGAATATTAGTACAAGTACCAATTACTGTTTTTTATTTATTATAGTCAATATTAGATTAGTATTCTCATTTTTTTTCTTTATATAATACAGATAATTCCTCCATTTTTTATATAAGGATTTATAATATCCTATTGGATATATACGGTTTGAGCCTGTCATAATGTACAACTTTTGGTTTGACCTTTTTGTTTTTCTGGATTTTGTAAATTACATCATTTATTTTCTTTATGATGTTAAAAGGACCAGCCCAAGCACATTGTAATTTAGGGCTGATACCATTTTTCCGTACTGTACAACCAAACCAGCTCATTTTCTTTATAAATTTTAAATTGAGAACTTCTGTCATAGGTTCTTTTCGTAGTGTCACTAGACATTTTTATCCGAACTCGAGCAAATTCATGTATTATGTTAATTCTACCAGACAGTTTATAATCATAATCTGTTTTATAAGTGGGAAGTTCATAATTTGAACTTGGAACCCCCATTGCCATATCAACAGGTAGGGTAATTTGTCTACCAAATACCATTTCATATGGTGATATTTCAGTTGTCTGATGTTCAGATGACCTATAAGCCATCATTAATAATGATATATAATCGTCCCAATCTTTTTGATTTTTGGACACAAAAGCAGAAAGCATGTTTTCAATAGTTCTGTTCCCTCTTTCAACCATCCCATTACTTGGGGTCGAAGTGGTGTAGATCTTGTTTTATTTATACCAAGAATCTTACACATTTCTGCGAACACATTAGATTCGAAATTTGAACCTCTATCAGAGTGTATTTCCATTGGTACTCCGAAAATAGTAACAATTCTTTCTATTAATCTATTAGCTACCGTAGTATCTTCCATATCTTGGATGGGTATTTCTTCCATCCACTTTGTAAAATAATCCCATATCACTAATAAAAAGTTATTTCCTCTTCTTGACTTTGGTAAAGGGCCCAATATATCAATTCCAATTCTTTCAAAAGGTGCTCCAACGTTATATTGCTGGAGAGGAGCTTTTGGTTTCTTACTTGGTGGCTTCCTTGATGCACATAAATTGCAACATTTACACCATTGCTCTACATCTTTTCTCTGATTATACCAAGTAAATCTCTCCCTAAACTTGATATCCCTGATAATGTTTTCTTGAACCCAAGATGTCCCCCTGTCACGGAATAGAAGTTCCTTCATAATATAAGTTCCAAATGGAAAAAGTATTCTGGAATATTATTTCCACTGGAATAGATATTACAGTAAATGTTCCTAACGGAATAAATGGTATAGAATATTTGTTCCAACAGGAACAGATATTATGACATTGTTTATAACAAACTTTCCAGTGGAGCTTCTGTTAGGATGAACAAATATACGTTGACACCCCTGGTACACTATTATGTAATTGTCCCATTACAAAATATGTGAGTTCTTTAGGCAAGACAATCAACCCTTTAAATCCTTGAGTTTTATTTGACTCCCATTTTCTGTATAAAATCCCATCTCTAATAAACAACGAGTCCCAGTGGATCATAATACACTTGACTGATTCACTGTTAGGTGAAACCTGTTCCCTTACTGGTTTATCTCCCTTTACTTTTATATAATTATTCAAAGGAGTGTACTTCATACTCTTCCAATAATATAAAATCAGCAGTTCTGTTTCCCTTTACGGCAACACACTGTTTCCCTTTTAGCTGACTTTCTTCTCCACTATTTTGATTTTTCACAAATTATTAAAACTAATGGCTGCGACATGCTGAAAAAAAGATTTACAAGAGGTAAATACATACAAAATAGAATCACAAACGATCATAGTAAGAACTAAAACAGCTTTGAAATGGAATATTTTAATAATTACTTTACTTTATATAATATTTTTATTAACTTTGAAACGAATAAAGATACATTTTAGCCCCTTTATATCAACAATTGATCCTATCATTTTTGCAGCACTGGGATATTTAACATAGAATTCTGAAATGTATTGATTTCGGATTTTTCTTTTACTACGATGGAATTGCATTCGAATAGGTAATGGTATTCATTACCAATAGCATTTGAATACAAATTACATATCCTGTCGTCTTTCGGAATATTGTCGGGTAAACATACCAGGGCAATTGTGGGCCTCTTGTTTTCTTGCATTGTGGTGGCTCCAACACAACCCATCTTAAAATTCCCAAACAGTTATTCCTAGAGGACATCTAATGTCATCTGGTCCACATCTTTGTCTGTGGTAAGTAATGAGCTTTAACAAAATTAATTTATTACATAGCTTACACTTGCTTGTTGTTATATTTATTTTCAAACCAGTTTTATTTAAGTTTCCATTCCCAATGATCCCATTAGCTATTGTATGATTGATTAGTACAAATGTATTCGAAATAAACACAATATTGACTCAAACTCAACTTGTTAAGTCAAACACATATATTCACAGATATACAATTTGGCGTAAATATACTCAGTTTTATACTAGATGACACAAATTGTTGATTTACACCTTTGTAACATTTTTTTCTCATTTAAAATTTCGTTCAGCCATTTCTACCGTCATTAAGAGGAAGTATATATTATTTGATTTTTACGATGCATATGAACTATCATATAAAGAAATGCACAATAAGTGGTCATGGTTGTTTAAGAATGATTTACATCAATGTCGTGGATCACTGGTGGATAGGTCCTATCTCACCTTTAAATGGTGGTAGCAAACACCTCGACTAAAATTAATTTTGATAGTTTCATTTTCATAAAATTTGGACAAAATATCTACTTTAACCCTGGCAGGTTGAAAAGCAATAATTTAAAGCACTGACCAGCTTAATATTTCCTGAACAATAGTATATGATTAATACCACATCTCCTTATTTGTTTAAAAACTATATTAATGGTACAATGTCTCATCTTTCGAAAAATGTGAGGGTGATTCTGTAATAGAAAGGTTCAGCCGTTACAATCCTCATATAAATATAAAAAAAGTGTATCATTAATGATATATTTTTTACACAAACCTTAATTCTTATCTAATTCCTCCAATTGGTGTACACATGTGAGGCATAGCTGTAACATCTAATTACATTGAGAGTTTCCTGTGAAATACCACATGACTTTAGCATGCGAGCCTTATGCTAGAAATTATACAAAAAATAGTATTGATATAAAACAAACAAAACAATCAAAGTGTTTGTGAGCTCTGAAAGGTAAACACTGCTTTCCTTCAGCAATTTTTCTTGATTTTTAAATAACACATAAATTGTTTATTGCAAGGAAAATTAAAATTTTATGTTGGGAGTTACTTCCCTTTTGTTTATGATTGTATATTTGTAGTATAACCAGGATATGCTTACCCTCCGGAGCACCTGAGATCACCCCATTTTTGGTTGGGTTCGTGTTGCTTGGTCTTAATCTTTCTATGTTGTATGCTGTGTACTATTGTATGTCTATCTTTTCTTTTTTTTTTAGTCATGGCATTATCAGTTCTATTTTCGATTTATGAGTTTGACTATCCCTCGGGTAATTTTCGCGCCTCTTCTATTATAACATATTCATACATAACCAGTCAGGAGCATTACATAAACAAATAACTTTTAAAATTACCTATTCAAATAATTGTGAAAACGAAGCTAATATAAGTAACTTTCTAAATTTTATTTTTATAGGAGTCTCATTATACAGATTTTACTATTTTACATATTTTGTTACAGTCATCTGGTTATTTTTACGATGACATATAAAATCTAATCCTTCTGAAACACTAGCTGGCTTTTTGATGCTGAGGGTTGCAGCTTACGAGGACGCTTTTAAACAAAGGGTTACAAGTGGTACAGTTGCAGTTTTTCTTTCGAATTAACAGCAGTTTACCTCTTATATTATAGTTTGTGTTCCAACGTTTTTTAGTTTTAAACCCGGATTTGTTTTCTCTCAATCGATTTATGACCTTCGAACAGCGGTATATCAAAATATGATAAGGAAATTACCTCCTGATAGTACTGAATTCCCATCAAATTTGTATACCTTTTTTTCTTGTTTGATTGAATGCAACCTTAACTGGACCTTTAGCGTGCAACTATAAATTTTTAAAAATCTGGTTTGGCTGGGAAAAACAATTTATAAAACTAGTGTATGGGCTATGGGAGATTACTCAATTACGGTTTCTTAAAGCATGCATGTTTTTGATTTTAAACTTGATACAGATAGTAATTCACTCAATGATTAAAGGGACGTATGAATAAACGAAATCTCTTTATGGAGTTTGCAGAGCAATTCGCTGTTAAATTATTGAATAACGTTTTATCGTATATATCAATAAAGGAATATTTCTAATCACATAAAACAATACTTTTTGATATGTTATTAATCTGCTTCTTCAGAAAATTGTATTATATATGAAGTAAGTTTACCTAAAAACTAAAATTGTGTCCTATGTTTTTAAGGTCAGAGATGAGTGCCGATAAGTGGCAGATTAATCAGAATTCTGACGATTGAAGACAAACGCACGTAACACGTTTGTCCAACATAATTCAATACAAACAATATCTTTCATGAATTTTGAAAAAAACTTAATCGAAAAGTTTTAATCAATAGTATACAGATTTTTATATTGATTGTCTACTATAATGAGGACAAATTGACAATATACAATTCAACGTAACTGACAATTCACTGTTATTCTCACATAAAATAGTTGATTTTGGAGTATCTACATAATTACCCCTTCAGAAAAAAAACTAGTAAAACTGAACTAGATAATCCGAAATTGGACACTTTCTATCAATGGATCAAAGTTGTTAGGTCATTTATATGTTTTGGAGTTCAGATTGACATTCATTATCAATGAACTTGTACACAGTTTTATTAGGGGCCAGCTGAGCACCACCTCTGGGTGCGAGATTTTCTCGCTGCATTGAAGACCCATTGGTGGTCTTCGGTTGTTGCCTGCTCTTTGATTAGGGACTTTCCGTTTGGATTTTTCCTCGGATTTCAGTATTTTTGTGATTTTTTTTGTGATTTTTTTTACATATTCCCCATTTCGATTCCCACTTTTAGTCAATATCTACGATGTACAATGAGGTCACTACTTTCTAACCTTTCCAAGAAAAAGTAAAACATTAAAGATATCAAGTCAATAATTGTGCACGCCATACTCGTATTTCGTCCTTAAAAGACTCATCAGTAATACTTAATCAAAAAAGTGAAAAGGCCAAATATAGAACAAATTAGAAAATCATTGACAGCCAAACATTTCGAAATGTTCTGCTAAGTACAAATAATGCAATGTATTCCCGATGTACAAAACTTTGGTATTTCAATCATTTGAAAGTTTGTTAATATTACATTGATGAATATTACAATATTGACATATCTTCACATTTTCAGATTACTGGGCTGGTACGGTGTTACCCTCGAGGAGGGAAACCTCCACCAGCATTTGTTTTGACCGTATCGTTGTTGAAAAAAACCTGATCACAAATACATGTTGTACCAGGCTTATAATTGAGTACACTACACGCGATTTTCGTCTACAAAAGACTCATTAGTGATGCTCGAATAAAAAGTTCAAAAGGCTAAAACAAGTGAAACTGCGAGCTACTGCTCACTGATGATACCCCCGCCGTAAGTTGATAATTTTAATAGTGTAAAAATATGCCAGTGTTCGGTAAACAGGAAGTTGTTGAGTGATGAATCTGAAAACGCATCACTGACTGACTTGTTTAAATCCTGAAACCAAATTTCAGAAATTCTTGTATTGTAGTGATGAATCTGAAAACGCATCACACGGTATAGCAGACTTATATAAACCCTGAAACCAAATTTCAGAAATCCTTGTATTGTAGTTCCTTTACACGCAAAATCTCTAAACCAATATATCGCTGTTTTAAAAATTAATAATGAGTACTTCGGAGTGTTTAATAAAAAGCAAAGCCGATAATATTCGCCTTTGCATGTTTTTGATTAACGCTCTGTTGACGATCGGAAGTTAACGGTTTTCGCCGACAAATAATTTCCCAAATAAGAAAATCCATATACTTGTGAAGCTAATCAACATTTTCTAGATATAAAGCCGGTCCGATAGATAAAATATTGAAGTAAAACACGTAGTATTGTCATCTGGGTGAAAATCAAAAGAATGTCTGAATCTTTGGATGAAGAGTTTGAAGGATTTTCTCAAAAATGAAGTTGATGCTTCTGCACAATCAAAGGCTTCAACAAATTGGAAAAGGTGAAAATGACCCCCTTGCTGATGACGCCGCTGACCATTCTGCTGAAGCTGATGGGTGGCATGATAATTTCAACTTTTGGTATTATGAAAGAGGTTTACCACATTTATTTCTACCACGTGGGAATACAGGTCCTGCAACAGTAATAGAGCATAATAAAGAGCATGTTGTTTACCAATGCAAATTTTGCCATTCATGAAACAGGAGACAGACAGACAGGTTCGTGAACATCCTGATGAAAATAAATCCCCATGGGTTACGCCAACTGCTGAAGAAATGAAAGCATTTCTTGGATTTTGTTTAGCTGATGGGTATCAATATAAAATCCTACTGGACCCCATATGTTATGCTTGCGACCCCATACTTTGGAAAAGTCATGAAAAGGCATCGCTTCATGCAGATCATGAGGTACATTGATTTTTCAAACACCGAGCACGCACAGCAGCCATGTGGTCCCAATTATACAGCTTTATACAGAACTGAAAAGTGAATGAATCTTATCATAGATACCATGGTTAATCAGTACATTCCTAAAAGGCAATTATCAGTTGACGAGGAGATGGTTGCCTTCTAAGGATGACTTAGTATTTGCCAGCCAAGCCTACCAAATGGGAAATTAAAATGTGGGCAATAGCTGAAGCTGACAAAGGGTGCGTTTCATTTTGTCAGGTGTACAGTGGGAGAGGATAAACTGGATAGCTCATGTTCTAGCTAATCGTGAGGTTTAAACTTGCATTAGAAAGGCAAGTTTCATAGGGAAAGGGTACCATAGTTATATGGACAATTACTTAACTTCTCCCACATACAAGTATCAAGTCAGTGGTTTTTTTTCCGCGCTATACCATTGAGCTCACCTGTTGTTTTTTTTAGATCAGTGTCCTGAAATCTATGATGAATAATTTAACGGATCAAAATATGTATATGTTCCGGACCATATGAGTATTTGGACCATACGCGTATGGTCGGGGTAACTAACAAGATTACTTTTGATACTTAACTCTTCATAGGGTATGATCCCTTTAAAGCTAGGTTCACACTGCCGATCAGACCAACTCGATCAATCTCGATCACGAAAAATTAAGCGATCGGGAGACTGGTCTGTCTCAATCGACATGAATGTTCGGGGTGGTCTACCTTGGTCGTCATCGATCTGACTTTATACCCGAGAGTTTTTGACATGTCAGTAACTCGAGAAGAGATCGAGAATTCGTCGAGTAGCGGTCGAATCGATCGGAAAAGGATCGTGTAGAGATCGAGTTTGGTCGTAATACAAATAGTTTACCGATCAGTACTCGATCATTTCGACTAGTATCCGATAAAATCCCGATCAACGACAACCTGTACGATATGTGGTCAAGATTAACTCGACCAATGCCCGATCGCTTCATGATCACTGCAACTTCTATATTTTTATCATCCCAGACCAACACGACCAATATTCGATCTCTACGCGACCACATTCGACCACTCTTCGATCTCTACTCGGGCATACACGAGTATACATGACTGCTACACGATTCTCTAAACATGTGTGAATCCATGGCAACAACCTGCCTTTTTTACTAATAATATTGCAAAATGGGGGTAAAGATTTCACATATTTTCCCAAAATTTAGCCAAAAAAAGAATTTTAATCCCCTGGAGGATACCTTTTCTGTAACTGTTTACATATATCTATCACGAACTTAAATACATATCATTTGTCTTTCGTCTCATTTTTTAAAAATAAAATTGTGTCAAAGAGCGTATAAAAAAGTGTTTGTAAACATTCGACCGTACGGTGACATATAGTTGGTAATTTCTGTGTCATTTGGTGTCCTGTGGAGAGTTGTCTCATTGGCAATTATATCACATCTTCTTATTTTTATACTACAAAAATTTCTGGACATACGGAAAATACGGACAGTCAAACAAAAATAGACCATTAAACAGCTTAAATATAATATTGATGTTCTTAAAACTAACTTTGAAGGCTAAATTAGTCTTCAGCTGTCTAATAATTAATTTTAATGCACAGTTACTTTCATATTTGAAAAATCATCTGGGGCCAAAATGCAGAATCTACTTCCCTTCCGAAACACCTGCATGAGATCATTCCAGGTTTTATTGGGTTTCGTGTTGTCAAGTTTTTAGTTTTCAATGTTGTGTTATGTAGACGTCTGTTTGTCTTCTCGTCAGCTTTGTTTTTTGCTATGGCTGTGTCGGTTTGACCTTGGAGTTTGATTGTTTCTTTGGTATCTGTGTTCTCTCTTTTAAAATTTTACACCTCCTTGCAAAAGAACAGACGCGTACACTACATGGAGAAATTTGTGTACAGTTAAAATATAAATAGTGACAATATATTTTTGCAGCAGCAAAGTTATGAGAGTTTATCAGAGCTGCACACATGTTTAGAGAATCGTGTAGCAGTCATGTATACTCGTGTATGGCCGAGTAGAGATCGAAGAGTGGTCGAATGTGGTCGCGTAGAGATCGAATATTGGTTGTGTTGGTCTGGGATGATAAAAATATAGAAGTCGCAGTAATCATGAAGCGATCGGGCATTGGTCGAGTTAATCTTCACCATATATCGTACAGGTTG
Source organism: Mytilus edulis (assembly GCA_019925275.1). Lineage (NCBI taxonomy): Eukaryota > Metazoa > Mollusca > Bivalvia > Mytilida > Mytilidae > Mytilus > Mytilus edulis. The sequence continues at coordinate 87,877,384 of CM034356.1, read as the reverse complement.
TCGTTGATCCGTAAATTATCGGATACTAGTCGAAATGATCGAGTACTGATCAGTAAACTATTTGTATTACGACCAAACTCGATCTCTACACGATCCTTTCCCGATCAATTCGACCGCTACTCGACGAATTCTCGATCTCTTCTCTCGGGTTAAAAGTCAGATCGATGACGACCAAGGTAGACCACCCTGAACATTCATGTCGATTGAGACAGACCAGTCTCCCGATCGCTTAATTTTTCGTGATCGAGATTGATCGAGTTGGTCTGATCGGCAGTGTGAGCCTAGCTTTAGTTATCACGTCATTAAAAAGACGCTATAAATGATCATAATACTATATTTAAATAATAAAAAGATGAATTAAATAAATATAAGCAGTTTTATACAGTTAATTTAACTCATTTGTCAAAAGTATCGAAACACATGTTTGATCATTACCGATTTGTTATTACGAGTGAATGGTAATATGTCGACTTGGGAAGATAACTTCGTAAAATATCTTACGGAATTGTTACACAAGATGTCAACTGTTAAAAAGCTGAATGGCCAAAGACGTCGATATCACTGCACGCTAAGAAAGGCTAGCTTTTCACATGCAATCAAAATGTGTAACTGCAAGGGATCGTGCACAAGCATGACGCGCAAATGCAGAAAAGCTATAGTACCGTGTGAGAGTAAAGATGTCACTCATGGCTTACATGCAAGAATACAATTATCTATGATAACTTTCTGTGGAAATAATATCTAGTGTTAATGTAGCATTTGAAGTATAAAATTAAAACATTTTCATGTAACCATCATTGTTTTTTTTATGAAGATACAGTTTATTGCATTATTGAAACGTGTCTAATGCATATTTGAAAAAATACCTTTATATTCATAATACTCATATGGTCCGGTCCGTTCATAACCAAACGAGTATATACTCATATGGTCCGACCATACGCGTATGGTCCAAATACTCATATGGTCCGGAACATATGTATTGTTGTTTAGCTAGAGTTTAGAATATTTCAGGAAGATATTATACAATAAGATGGCTTTTTTTATGGGTGATGGTGCTAACTAAACACTTATATTAAATTAAAACTTAAGTCTGCAAATATTCATTTACAATCATATAATTTAAAACCATATCCTTCTGGATAGAAGAAACCTGTCAGAAAACAGATGAAAAGACAAAGTAGTATTCATACCAAATTAGCTAAAATGTAGTAAAATACCCATCCTGAATGGAACAAAAAAAAATTAAGACTAAGAAAGAGGCAATAACAAAAATTTAAATTTGCTATTTTTCTTGGTTGTCGGTCGTTTATCGGCTTCCATATAAGTCCCCGAGGGTATCACCACCCCAGTAGCCAGTACTTCAGTACTGGCATGAAAATACGGATTTTTTTGTGTTATTAAACTTTACTGTTACAAAATGATAGAAATTATTATAAATTAAGGAATGTATCTCCCTCATGCAAAGGTCTGATTCCTTTCACGGATTTGGCTATACTTTTTGGACCTTTTGGATTATAGCTCTTCATCTTTTATATAAGCTTTGGATTTCAAATATTTGGCCACGAGCATCACTGAAGAGACATGTATTGTCGAAATGCGCATCTGGTGCAAGAAAATTGGTACCGTTAATTTTATTAGGGTGTTGTCATAGACATTTAATGTTACTCTTTGTAACAAAAAGAAACATCGAACATAAGTTTATAGCACGTAAAAGGAACGGTCAGAAAAAACTCTCCCGTTTCGTAGTTATTGATTTGTACACATTCAGTAAAAAAAAAACCCAACAAAACTCATTCGTCACATAGCTAAACTATTAAGATTGCTTCCTTTTCATATCGCTCTTACCACACCACAACTCATATAACAAGAAGGGTACGACTTAATCTCAAAATATTTTCACGGAAATCGATCCCGATTAGCTGTAATTGTATTTAAAATTCCGAGACGATAAGTTTACGAGCACATGTCAAATTAACCCCGGCCATGAAACTGATCGTGCTAATAAATCTCCGGCTACACGAACGCGCGCAAAAAACCCAACACAATTCGGTACTGAAAGTGTTAATGAGTGTTCATATTTATTGTTTGTTTGGACTAACTGTACTTGCCCCCCCTAAAATCAAATGGTTGCTGCCTAAGTAGTGTTCCTGAATAAGGAACCAAGTGTGTAATTAAGTATAGCTGCTGTTCAGGGAGAAGCATTGGTTGTATAAAAGATGTAGCAGTTCTAGACGGTGAAGCATTGGATACAAGCAAAGTAGTGGCTCAGACCAAAAAGTTATACAAGCACTGACCCACAAGTAGATATTTAGCAGTTACCACAAGTAAAGCACTGGCTCAGTCCAAGTAGATATTAAGCAGTGGCTCAGTACATAGTTGATAAGCCGCTGTCTATAGAAAGCACGAACTAAGCGACAGCCTTATACCAAATAAAGGCAAATAGTATACCGCTGTTCGAAAGTCATAAATCGACTGAGAGAAACCAAATCCGGGAAAAAGCAGCGACGTCATTATAAATATCATTATTGCCATTTATCGTCTAATACCCAAAGCCTACTTAATCTTGACGGCCATCATCTGAAATAAAGAGTACCCGAATATTCAGTTTGTAATGTGACGCTACCAATTGTTAAGCCTTGACTGTCGCCAGATAAAAGACGTACAAAACCCACAGTAATGCAGTGGCGTACCCCCGGTACTTGCAGCTGTGATCAATATTATGTTTCTATGTATTTTGACGTTTGTATTTATTGCACTTCAGCGTTTCCGTTTGATGTTTTCCTCGGTTTAAGGTAGTAACCCGGATCTGTGTTTTCTCAATCAAAATCCATATGACGTGGCTCTGTACTTATACATCCCGGAATTTATGATAATTTTTGTATGTATTCTTGTCTTTCATTTTTGCTTAATATACTTCGTCTATATGCCTTTTTGTGTGTGTGTTTTTTTTTACATATGACGTGGCACTGTACCTATACACCCCGCCTTTATGTTGTTTTGTCAAGGTAAATGTAGTGATTTAGATAACAACACAGGTGTAACTGATATATTCCTGTTCTTGACATTTTTAGCTCACATGGGCCATGTGAGCTTATGCCATCACTTGGCGTCCGTCGTCGTCCGTCGTCTGTCGTCGTCGTAAACTATTTCAAGAATCTTCTCCTTTGAAACTACTAGGCCAAATACTTCCAAACTTTAACTAAATGTTCCTTAGGGTATCTAGTTTATAAATTGTATCCGAAGTTTTGATCTATCAACAAACATGGTCGCCATTGCTAAAAATAGAACATAGGGGTTATAACTCAAAAACCGAAGCATTTAGAGCAAATCTGACGGGGTAAAATTGATTATCAGGTCAAGATCTATCTGCCCTGAAATTTTCAGATGAATCGGACAACCCGTTGTTGGGTTGCTGCCCCTGAATTGGAAATCTTAAGGACATTTTGCTGTTTTTGGTTATTATCATGAATATTATTATAGGTAGAGATAAACTGTAAACAGCAAAAATGTTCAGCAAAGTAAGACCTAAAAATAAATCAACATGACTGAAATGGTCAGTTGACCCCTTAAGAAGTTATTGCCCTTTAAATTCAATTTTTAACCATTTTTTATAAATCTTAGTTATCTTTTACAAAAATCTTCTCCTCTGAAACTACTGGGACAAATTGAACTAAACTTGGCCAAAACCATCATTGGGGTATCTAGTTTGAAAATTGTGTCCGGTGACCTGGCCAACCAACAAAAATGGCCGCCATGGCTAAAAATAGAACATAGGGGTAAAATGCAGTTTTTGGCTTATAACTCAAAAACTAAAGCATTTAGAGCAAATCTGACATGGGTTAAATTGTTTATCAGGTCAAGATCTATCTGCCCTGAAATTTTCAGATGAATTGGACAACCCATTGTTGGGTTGCTGCCCCTTAATTGGTAATTTTAAGGAAATTTTGCTGTTTTGGTTATTATCTTGAATATTATTATAGATAGAGATAAACTGTAAACAGCAATAATGTTCAGCAAAGTTAGATTTACAAATAAGTCAACATGACCGAAATGGTCAGTTGACCCCTTTAGGAGTTATTGCCCTTTATAGTCAATTTTTAACCATTTTTCGTAAATCTTAGTAATCGTTTACACAAATCTTCTCCTCTGAAGCAAATCTGACATGGGGTAAAAATGTTCATTAGGTCAAGATCTATCAGCCCTGAAATTTTCAGATGAATCAAACAACCCATTGTTGGGTTGCTGCCACTTAATTGGTAATTTTAAGGAAATTTTGCAGTTTTTGGTCATTATCTTGAATATTATTATAGATAAAGATAAACTGTAAACAGCAAAAATGATCAGCAAAGTAAGATCTACAAATAAGTTAATATGACAAAAATTGTCAATTAGACCCTTTAAGGGGTTATTGTCCTTTAATGACATTTTTTCACAATTTGTTCATCATATTTGCTAACTTTAAAAAATCTTCTCCTCTAAAACTACTCAACCAAATTCAACCAACCTTCATCTGAATAATCAGTAGGGTGTATAAAATAAAGTTTGTGTTTTATTTTCTATTTCGTCAAAAAACATGGCCGAAGGCATTGTTTATCAGAGGAGCGATTCAGGCTCTTGAGAGCCTCTTGTTTCCTATTGTGTCTATTTGTTTTGTTCACACATCATTGTCAATATAATGGAATTTTATGCAAAAGTATGAATTATTCTAAATAATAAGGATGTTCTTATCCCAGGCAGAAAACCCGTGCCGTATTGAGCACAACTGTTTGTAACTATTTGTCCTCAATGCTATACAACGTTGTACTTGCTTTGGCTTTCGAACTTTTTTCACTGGTTAGTCTTGTGTGGACGAAACGCGCGTCTGGCGTATTAAATTTTCAACCTGGTACCCTTTGTTAGCTATTATTCGTGTGTTTCTCTGTCCTAGATGTGCTCCCATTTATTTGTATTGTAGTCCTAAAAATTGCCATAAAAGTGGGAGGTTTGGCATGTCACAAAACCAGGTTCAACCCACCATTTTTTTCTTAAAATGTCCTGTTCCAAGTCAGATAAATGGCCATTGTTATATTATAGTTCGTTTATGTATGTGTTACATTTTAATGTTGTGTTTCTGTTGTGTCGTAGTTCTCCTGTTACATTTGATGTGTTTCCCTGAGTTTTAGTTTGTAACCCGGATTTGGTTTTTTTTCTCGATCGATTTTTGAATTTTGAACAGCGGTATACTACTGTTGCCTTTATTCATCATGATATGTTATGCCTAAATTTAATATCAAATTAAGGTTCAGACCCAAAGTCCCAGGGTTCGCTGAACTCGGAAAACTAGAGTGCAACATCTGTGTCCTTTGGAAACATGTCCCTTGTTAGTGATATAAATGGCTTTCCAAATTATGACTAATATAGTTTATGTTTTAAATGAACTCAGGAGGGCACATTATACGCACTCCATGAAGAAGAATGAATACTATGCATATAGACTGACCGGAATCCAAGTATGTAAAGATGTTTGTGCTGTCCTTGAACCTTAAATTTGACAAAGATCTTAAGTTCCAATCTTAAATTTGAGCTGAAAATGTTTTATATTTGTACGAAAGGGAATTGTACTTTCTTCTTTTTTTTTATAATTTTTTTTTCTTCATGAATTTACAAGTATCAACATATATTTATCTTGTGGCACAATAAGCAAGCAAGTGAAATAAATAAGTATAATAAGCATTATATTTTATATTATTTAGCAATGAATAAGATTCAAGTAAAATTTTCTGATTGAAAATAAAAATGGTGTGAACGACAATAGTATATATTTCATTCAAAGACTTCATTTGTTTTAAAATCGTCAATAGCAATCCTTCAAACGACAAGAAATCTTCAAGGTTTCGGCCCGATCTGGATATGTTTTCAATAACCATAAGTTCAGAACAGTAGAAGTATTGTTTGTTTGCTAATGTTCGATTTCAGTATCTATAAATCATCATTGTCACCATCATTATCTTTTGAATCTGTATCATATCCATCTTTCATATCCGTTAGAACATGATAATCTGAAGTCGTTCCATCGTGGGTTAGAGATAAATTTCTTTTTGTGTCGCTGTCTGATTCGACTGGTGGTAAATGTTTAGAGGCAGAGTTCCACATCTGTATGCTGTTGTAGGACGGTTCTTCGACATACACACTTCCCATGTGCATTTTCTTATTCATAGAGTTGATTAAAATTATCGCGATTAACGGTTACTTGAGGTTGCTTTTCTAATGACGGGATTTATGATAGTTTTTACGCTGTTTTTTGTTTTGGATTTGATAGTATGACTCTTTTGTGAAATAACAGGCTGACCATTTAGTGATCTTCACGCTCTTTTCGAAGTCTCTACACTGTTGGAGCTTTGGTAGGAGGTCTCGCTTAATATTGCTGGCAGCATGAAGGTTTTCGACAACGTTTGTTAAAAAGACTGCATGTTAGGTTAAAACATCTACACTCTACACAAGTATTCCCAATTCCAAACTAAAAGACAAATTGAAAGAGTTGGTATTTCTTTGTTTCATAAAAATAGAATGGCCAACATACCGCCATAAACGATGATGTTCTCACATTAAATAATTTGGTGACTATCAAATTCAAATTATTTATTACCTTGAACTTTCCTATCATGATTTTCTTGATAGAGGTTTGCTGCTCACAAGGAAGCTATTAAACCAAGAGTTCCAAATGGTGAAGTTGAAATCATCCCTTCGTAAATTTTACGGACGCCATCACGAGTTGGTTGACCGTTATGGAATAACCGTTTCACAAATGCTATCGGATATGTTCCTTACGTCGTAACTACAATCCCCTTCCCTTTCATGAATATGACCTACCGAATTAGACTATTTACCGGATTTGTAATCACTTAAGCAACACGACGGGTGCCACATGTGGAGCAGGATCTGCTTACCCTTCCGGAGCACCTGAGATCACCCCTAGTTTTTGGTGGGGTTCGTGTTGTTTATTCTTTAGTTTTCTATGTTGTGTCGTGTGTACTATTGTTTTTCTGTTTGTCTTTTTTATTTTTAGCCATGGCGTTGTCAGTTTGTTTTAGATTTATGAGTTTGACTGTCCCTTTGGTATCTTTCGTCCCTCTTTTACAGTTCATCGGTGTCAATATAAATTTTCATAGTAAACAAGTAAACAGACAGAGAATGTTCATGTAATATTGTCTCTGATTTTAAATGCAGTAAAAATGTATTTTCCTAAATTGGTTAACTGTTTGATGTTCTTTAAACTTAAAAGTTCAATAAATTTAAACACACTTGGTCTAGACCAGTAATATTTCTTTATGAATTTTACTCTAAGTTCCTTATATTTCGGACACACTAAGATGAAATGGAATTCGTCTTCAATATACTGACGGCAAATTGTACATATACGACGTGACAACTCAATGTTTTGGTAGCGTCCAGTTTCAACTGCTAATGAATGAGAATAAAGTCTTATTTTTGAAAGAGCTCTTCGGTACACTATAGGAATATATTTTGTCAAATAAAATTGTAAATCAAAACTGTTTATAATGTATTTATAGATACGGCACTTGCTACTGCTTAAGTAACGAATACATCTCCTGTTTTTTAATATCTAAAAGTCGTTGTTTAATAAGAGGGAAATCAATCTCAATACGAGGTCTGATTGTTTAATCCGCATATCTCCAAGTCCAATGTTGTTTAGTTCATCTCTGATTAACTTTGCCCAATTTACAAATTTTGAACGTTTTCTATCAATATCGATACACATTTCTTTGTATACGGAGCTTAAAAAACAGTTATTTGTTGACATAATTTTGAACCAATATTTAAAAATTTGGATTTTCCTTTTAACGATCATTGGAAGTCTTCCTAGTTCCATGTATATCATTGCAGAATTTGTAGACTGTTTAACACCAAGTTGTCTTTTGCAAAAATGCAAATGAACTTTTTCGACATCATCACCTTTATAAAATCCCCAGACTTCGCATTCATAAGAAATTACTCTACCTACGTACACATCAAATAGAGACAGGATAGTTTGAGTATTTAAATGGTAATTCCTTAATGTAGATAACATGGCAAACATTGATTTTCGACCTTGTTCTGCCAACTTCTTCTGTGTAAATAGAAATTTTCCATTGAATTTTAAATTAAATCCTAAGTAACAAAAGTCATTGACCGTCTCTAAACTCTCATTATTGTAGAACCATCTCATGATCCTTAATTACACCTCCGGCTCGAAACACAACTACCTTAGTTTTGTCAATGTTAACTGTTAAATCGTTTTTCACGGTATATAGTTTTAATGAATTCAGCATTGACTGCAGACCTTGTACGGTTTCCGAAAATAGCACCATATCATCCGCATACATTAGAAGAAACAGACTTAAATCTCGCATCTCAAGCGGAATACATCCATCGATTAAAAAGGACATTTCACAGTCATTCACATATAGAGAGAAGAATATTGGCGACAAAACCTCGCCTTGTGGTAAACCGATTTAACATTCAAAAATTCAGAGTACGAACCGTTAAAACGAACACAAGACTTTGTTACTTCGTACATAGAGCGCAAAACTGTCAATAACTTCCCACGGATTCCTACACGTGAAAGCTTCATCCAGAGTTTTGTACGATTGTATCCTTTATATCTAGTTCGATAGGATAGAGGCGTTCAAGATATTACCTGCATACGATATCCCTGGGCTTTCATTTATATTCATGATTTCCTTGATAGAGGATTTCAGCTCATAATGCAGCTATTAAATCAAATGGTGAAGTTGAAATCAACCCTTCTTAAATTTTACGGACGCCATCAAGAGTTGGTTGGTCATTATGGAATATCCGTTTTACAGATGATAACCGAAATTCCTAATGTCGTAACTACAATTCCGTCCCCTTTTCACGAATGCGACCTACCGTATTAAGACTATTTACCGGGTTTTTAATAACATGAGCAACACGACGAGTGCCACATGTGAAGCAAGATTTGTTTACCCTTCCGGAGCACCATGAGATCACCTTTTTTTGGATAGGTTCGTGTTGCTTAGTCTTAAGTAGTATTCTATGTTGAGTCTTGTGTACTATTGTTTGTCTGTATTTTACCATGGCGTTTTCTGTTTATTTTCGATCTATGAGATTGAATGTCCATCTGGCATCTGTCGCCCCTCGTCAAAAAGGAGGGACGGAAGATACCAGAGGGACAGTTAAACTCATAAATTGTAAATAAACTGACAACGCTATTGCTAAAAATGAAAGAGACAAAACAATAGTACGCATGACACAACATAGAAAACTAAAGAATAAACAACACGAACCCACCAAAAACTAGGGGTGATCTCAGGTTCTCTGGAAGGGTAAGTAGATCCTGCTCCACATGTGGCACCCGTCGTGTTGCTTATGTGACAACAAATCCGGTAAATAGTCTAACTCGGTAGGTCACATTCATGAAAGGGAAGGGGATTGTAGTTATAACGTAAGGAACATATCCGATATCATTTGTGAAACAACATCACTTCATCACATCACATCATTTGGAACTCTTGGTTTAATAGCTTTCTTGTGAGCAGCAATCCTCTATATCAAGAACACCATGATAGGAAATGCAAGCACGGGAATATCGTATCAATTGGGAGATGTATGTATACACCGTATGCAGGTGCTGCTGGAATGTTGCTACTTAGAAACGGAAAGTTCACAATTGGAAAGCTGAAATCAAGGTGCGTATGATTATCCAAAGTCCCAGTGTTAAATTGTAGGCGTCCAAATTTCCCAAACTAAAAACTGGCCGATTCCTACGTCCCGATAAAGGTCCTCCCGCTATTGTCTATTTTTGGTAATATCTATTTGACGTGGCTCGGTACTTATACATCCCGTTATTGATGTTTTGAAGTGATTAAGAAAAAAGTGAAATCACAAAAATACTGAACTCCGATGAATATTAAATCGGAAAATCCCTTATCAAATGGCACAACGCATCAACCGAATGGTCAACTGTCATATTCCTGACTTGGTACAGGCATTTTTTAAATGTAGAAAATGGTGTGTTGAACCTGGTTTTATAACGCTAAACCTCTCACTTGTATGACAGTCGCATCAAAATTCCGTTAAATTGACAACGATGCGTGAAAAAACACATAATAAATAAAATAGTCGAAATATGGGTAAGATTGTAATACAATGTTGACCACTGTACCCCTATTTTTGACATTTTAACTCTTTTCGTGTTTGATTTGTTCACACATTGTTGTCAATATAATTGAATATTAAGCGACTGTGTTGGCAATTTTGTAGTTTCGTTGTATCTCATCCAACTCACGTCATGTATATTAATCATTGTTGGACCTCTCAACACTGCCTTTTACACAATACTTCCCCAACTTTTGATTAGCTGATCGCATTGTTATAACAGTTAGTAAATAGGTGTAAAATTTCATTTAAAATTAGCAAGTAGTTGTAATAACTGGACAGTTTCAGGAATTACTTGTATTTACTAAGTGCATCGGGGATTACATGTATTTCCTAAATTTCAGTAAAAACGTGTAATTCATTATTTCATCTATTTATTGTAACGTATACCTAAACCAGGATTTTTAACATAATAAAACATGAAACATTGAAAAGAGCCAATATCTAACAATAAACGACAGTCAACCTAGTGTAGACATCTTAATATGACATATTCAACCATGAATAATCAACTTTTTTTCATTTTATTATCAAAATAAAAAATACACATCTATATAATTCTGGTACCTTTGATAACTATTTACACAACTGGGTCGATGCCACTGCTGGTGGACGTGGACGTTTCGTCCACGAGGGTACCTTTGATAACTATTTACACCACTGGGTCGATGCCACTGCTGGTGAACGTTTCGTCCCCGAGGGTATCACCAGCCCAGTAGCAGCGATAACAATGAAAATTTAAAAAATATCCAAATATACCAATATTATACATCATTTAAACGGGAACTTCAAGAGAAATACAATGCAAAAAGAATTAACATGATATCTTTAATAATAAAAAAGTTATACTCAAAAACGTTTTTCAGAATTTAAAGTGTTTTCTGTCGGCTATGACGGAATCCATCAACATGGAGTATGACATAGTTTTGACAGGATAATTCATCCCAAAGGTCCTTCTGGTTGGTTGCTTTGATAGAATATCTCATTACTATCACTCATAGTACTGAATTAACAATATCTCACAGTTTTAAATAAAGGCAACAGTAGTATACCGCTGTTCAAAACTCATAAATCCATGGACAAAAAACAAAATCGGGGTAACAAACTAAAACCGAGGGAAACGCATTAAATATAAGAGGAGAACAACGACATAACACCGAAACGTAACACACACAAAAACGGACCAAGTATCAGACAAAACACCACAAGAATAACAAAAGATCGAAAGTGAAAAAAGTACAAAGTTGTACAGCACTGAAGATCAAAAGTTGAAAAGGTTTCGCCAAATACGGCATTGTTTTTATGCCCGGGATAAGAACATTCTTATTATATAGAACAATTCATGCTATTGCAAACAGTAAATTTTATCAAATGAATATGAAAATTAAATGATGATTTCAATGTCTCCCCTGCGATAGTCCTCTATAAGTCGGTATGTATAAATGGCATGGTCTCCTTCAAACTTGACATTAAACCATTGTGAATAACCTGGCACCTGAAAAGGACAATTCAACATTAAACAAGGCTTAACTTTCAATTTCTCAAATAATGAATAAAAGTAAATAGAGTCCAATATAATCTGGGAAATATTTTCAAAACAATTTATAATGCAGAAATTTAGTCCCCCCCCCCTTTTTTCATTCATACATTATTTTTTTTTTTTTTGAAAATATCGACTTTCCTGACATAAATAAACTCCATATCTGTTATCTTTTCATTCATATTATAAACTGGTTAATCAATTATTGGAAAATTTATGGCACATTGCCTATATTTGTCTTGATTATCAAAGTTTGAGTACCGGTATTCCATAAACTGCCCTATTAATTTTTAAATATATTTATCGTGACTAAAATTTTGTAAGTAAAATTCAATTAAGATTCAATACTGATCCCTGAATACTGTTCTTATGTTGTACTGTTATACCACTGTCCCAGGTTAGGGAGAGGGTTGGGATCCCGCTAACATGTTTAACCCCGCCACATTATTTATGTATGTGCCTGTCCCAAGTCAAGAGCCTGTAATTCAGTCGTTGTCGTTTGTTTATGTGTTACATATTTGTTTTTCGTTCATTTTTTTTACATAAATAAGGCCGTTAGTTTTCTCGCTTGAATTGTTTTACATTGTCTTATCGGGGCCTTTTATAGCTGACTATATGCGGTATGGGCTTTGCTTATTGTTGAAGGCCGTACGGTGACCTATAATTGTTAATGTTTGTGTCATTTTGGTCTTTTGTGGATAGTTGTCTCATTAACAATCAAACCACATCTTCTTTTTTAAATGGTATAGTAATTGTGTGTACCGTTGATATTACATGTCCTGTCCATGAAGTCTTCACCGACCCATCTGTCCCTTCAAAATACATCTTAATTGCCTTTCCCACTAAGATGGGAACATCCCCCTCCTCTTGATTGTCCACAGTACTGGAAGTTATTGTAAAAGCATGCTCTACTAGTTTTTTGACATTACAAGTTAGCTCTTCTACTGTAAGATTTACACGTCGTTTACATGTACCTATCACCTTTGTAAAATTAAACACATCTTTTTCCTTGGGTTTTTGCATAAGAACATGTCTTCTAAAATTCAGTTGGGCTTTTAACGCTTCTATTTTATCCTTGTTGCCTTTGCTGATTGTCCCAATATTTAAATTTACTTGTGCATCTGTTTGCCACAATCCCCAATCTAAGATTGCACTGGTAAACCCTTCTAACTTTTTAATTCTTGCTCTTTCTGTTTCCTCTGCTTTCTTCATTTTCTCTTCCAAATTTGCTCTCCGACACCTTTCTATCTCAAGAAGACGGTTCTTAAACTTTTGCCGTGTTGACTTGACATCTTTTCTTGCTTTACTTAACAACAATGACTTTTCTTGCTCATTTTTGCCATTAAGCCAATCATCAGTTTTATTGTGAACAAACATAATATATGCTTCGCTTGCGATTAAGGATATATTGGGTTTCTCTTTAAGGATTCTGTCCAAGTGACCAAAAATGGTTTCAGAAAATTTATTATGTTTTGGAGCACTTGATAAATTTTCCCGTAATTCCTGATTGTTCATCTCAATTTCCCATTTTCCTCCAGTAAGATAGTCTGAAAATAATCGTTTTAACAGATTGCATATACCAGGCAAAATCACTCGTAAAATCACGCTAACTGTATCATCATAATCAGATGGATCAATCAAAGAAGTGAAGATATTGTCTTTGGCCAAACTCTCCCTATTACAAAAAGACAACAAAGTTATTCCAGACATAAAATTTTCAATGTCATCAATTGATGATTCTATATACTCGATTATTTCTTTGTAGTAAACGGAAATATCAAGAATGTGAATTGTTTTGTCTTCAATTACCTGCCATAAGGGAACTGTGATGAGATACGCAATCAAACCAAGGGCCTTGCATCCTGCTACAAACACATTATTATTGACATCAAACTTCACCGATTTCAGCAATCTATTACTGTCATTTGACTGTAAAAATTCTTTAATTTTGGAACTGAGAAAGTACACACCAGCTGCATTAGTGAATAAAATATTAAAGCGGTTGCCCCTAAATCGGTCGCCCCTAAATCGGTCGATTGGGATGCTATGTATACCATTTTCCTTTAAAAATGGTCTGACAAAAACAATAAATGGACCGTAAACTCCATTTTTTTTCATCTCCTCCACAGCTAAAAGCTTTCGATACAGTTCTTATCAGTCGAAGACATCCAGGTTCACTTGCTTTCTTAAATGTCGCATCATAAATTGGTGGACTATTTTCAAATAATCCTCCCTCTGCTTCCAGAAGACATGCTGTTGAAGTATCTGCCGCATGAACAAGAACATGTAAACTGCAAAAGAAATTGTTAAGTTTGGTAACTGATGATTTTTCATTGTCACTCATCTGACCTCATGATTCACCTAACTGATCTTGTAATATTTCAGTGCTATACTCTTCCAATAATTCATTGAATTTAATTTGAGTTGATGCCCTGTCTGACATAGTAGAAATAATGTTTAGCAATACTTTTTTGCCAGCTTCATGGTCACAAACTTCACTTACTTCACTTATGTCTTGAAGAATTTCTTGGAATGTTTTTAGAGTGTCCTTTGCCCCTTTGGTCAAGATGTTTCTTAAACCTAATACCCATAATCTCCCTTCATTGTCAGACACATGATAACCTTCAAATTTTGTTCCATATTTTGATGTCTCGTCGCTAAGTAAACAAGTAGAATTTTTTCGACTTAATTCTTCAGCTAACTGTGTTTGGGCGAGAATAAGTCTCTGAACATTCATATTGTTAACAGTAGAGACAGATGGCAACTTATTTGGCCTCACACTAACAAGCTTCAACACTGTAGTAATAACCGGACCAACACGACTAGTAGTCACATTGTTATTTAACAACTGGTAAACACATTCTTGTGCTTCTTTTGTGTATTTTCTGGATTGTTCATCATACAATTTGATCGGTTTGCCTATATCATCAGATATTAAAAGTCTTAAATATTCATTGCCCTCTCTTTCATCTTTGAACTTTTCCCTAAGGGAAGATAATTCATTTTGTAAACTAGCCATCTGAGCTATTAATTCATTATTCTGAATCTTCAGATTATCTAACTTGCAATGCTTTTATCATTTACTTTTTGGAGATATACATTTTGTGACCTTATACGTTTCAACACAGTTCTTTGGCTTGTTATTCTATTATTTAAATTAAAAACAGTTTTCTTAAGGGAACAAAGCTCTGTTCTTTTCAATTTCAGTTTATATTTTGTAGTGCATCTTTTCTTTAATGACAAATTTAACACATTATTTTCAATTTTCAACTTTTCTTCCTTTTTTAAAGAATCATTTAGGTCTTTGCCTAAATCAAGAACAACATTCACAGCACATTGTTTCTCTTCATCAAGGATATCAAGGCATTTATCGTATTTCCTTTTTTGTGTGACTTGTACATGTCCACTTTTAATTCAGTATTGACATGGTAGATTATATCCTGTATTGTAGTGACATGTGACATTGTTTTATATGGGAATATTTATACATAGGTAACTAGAGTTTGAACACATTTGCTATTTTGATTTTCTTCTTTTGTACATACGTCTCCAGTATATATATTTTGTAATCTAAATTGCAAAGGCATTTGGAATCTGTTGACCTGCACACCTTTATTAGGTCTATAATTTCCGGAATTAATAGTTTGAGTTAATATATCTTGGGGAAAACCTTCTTCAAGTGAATCACATGCTAATGTTGCTTCTTGTATAAAAGAAGTGTTTTCCACTAGTTCTTCAGTATAAATTTTCTCATAATATACGTTGTCTTCAGAAAAATGATGTGATAGAATTGTTTGAGTGCTATTAGTGTGATGAATGTTAGTATGGCTTTGATCAGACAAATTTCTATTGCTGGATATACTATGAAGCTGTAAATAAAACCAAACCACCATATAGTACAACTACATAGGGCCATCCTTAATAAAAAGTTTAGTTTGCTGTCTATCGACTTTTAATTTTGAATGTGGGTAGGGAGACGAGAGAACTATTTTTCTGAGAGATGTTAAAGTGTCTTAAGCTCAAAAGGAAATGTACTGAAAAAAGAAAAGTTTTTTTTATTAGGTAGGTCTGAATAAGTCGATTGAGAGCAAACATTTAACATTTTTCTAAGGTTGGCCAAGAGTATATATGAGGGGGAAAGGGGGTTCCTGAGTCATGAAAAATAGGTTTTTTATCACGTCTAGCTGAAAAGTATTAGGAATTTTCTCACTTGCGCCATATTTTTTTTTAAATGATCATGATAACGTTAAATAATGTTTAAATCATATAAAAGGGAAAATTTCGACAAATCATGATTCATAAGACTTATTGTATCACAGTTCACCGTAAATAAAAGCATTAAACAACAATTCGCAA
The DNA here is from genome assembly GCA_019925275.1 of Mytilus edulis. NCBI lineage: Eukaryota > Metazoa > Mollusca > Bivalvia > Mytilida > Mytilidae > Mytilus > Mytilus edulis. The sequence goes on along the minus strand of CM034356.1, from coordinate 87,861,306 downwards.
GAAATAAAAAAAGAACCAGCCAATCATGTGTCAAGAAAAAAACCTTTCCTCCTTCATATATGTGCAAGCAAGGGTTTAGAGATAAAGCAATCATATTTCAAATTTCAATAGCAATAGATGTACTGTAAATTCAAAAATTATTGCGATGTTCTTGTTATTGCAAGAAAAGTGACAAGGTTATAATCGCAATTGTTTATACTGGCATTTTGACATTTATTATATAAATTGAACAGGATTTTTCATAATATCACAAAAATTTAAATCGCATAATAGTCAAAAATGACAAAATCGCAGTAATAAATGCACTCAATCATTTCTGATTTTACAGTACATAGAAGGTAGTGAATAACAGACTATAATTAGCATGATTAGTGAATATTGAATATGAATGTGCAGACTAATTAGCATGATTAGTGAATATTGAATATCATGAATGTGCAGACTATAATTAGCATGATTAGTGAATATTTAATATGAATGTGCAGACTATAATTAGCATGATTATTAAATATGAATGTGCAGACTATAATAAGCATGATTAGTGAATATTAAATATAAATGTGCAGACTAAAATTAAACCAAAATAAAAAGTATGCCTGTTTAATACTGTACTCCTACCATCCCTAATTTTTACCCCCTACCCTGAACTTTTTCATTTAGCACTGTTAAAGTCACAAAATTGTTCCCATAGACTAAAGTAGAATAATAAAAATTTTAAAAACCAAAACCTTTCCTACCCTTTCTTTTCAGCAAGGTACAGTAAACACACATACTTTTTTTATTTATTAATAAATCTCCTCAATATATATATTTCGCCCTTTGTTTGAACTTTCATTTGAACGTGTCCTACTTTTGCATAATTATGCAATTAATGATTTTCCTTAATTATAGATGTATCCCATGTTGCTTCGGTATTCGTTTGCTGTTGTTCTCAATAAAAAGTTAGCTTCATGTACATGAAAATAACATGAAATAATTTGTATGTTAAAGCATAAATGTGAGCTTAATTTGCTCTTTTACATGGATCAGTTTTTTATGGAATATTTTGTTTAAATATTCTATTAAATGGTCAGTTTTAACTTTTGAAATTGAAATTATCAGCTTCTTACATTAGGTGAACTTTTACTGGAACCACTGGCACTGTTTACAGGAGAAGGCAAGCGTTTAACTTTACAGGTACCACTAAAAATGGAATCTAACAACTCATGATAATCTGCAATTACAAAAAAGTATATTAAAAACCTATTGCTTAATAAATATACAATACATAACCTCAAACAGGAAGTAGTACTGTCAGATTGATGTGAAACTGGCTTGTATCAGTACAACTTGTCATACTTAAGCTGATGGCCGAGTATATATATACCAATTCAATCGCACACTGATAATTAGTTTTAAACATATTTATTTATAGTGGATTGGGAAACAAGTTATAGCAACCTATATTAATCCCGTTCCACTTAGCGGCATTAACCTGCTCTTTTTCAAAATCTACAAGGGTGTGTTTTTACGTGCAAGAGAGAGGGCTCTCTCTTAACACGGGTAATTATGTGAAGCAAATTTCTGAAATCTCATACTAAAATTGTAGTGAAGACAGACGGATGGACAAGGCACCCCTTAATACAAATAAGTAAAACATTTCAAGAAGATACATATAAATTATGTTAGTCTATCTAATACCTTATTTTTTGCTATGCAAAAACCTGTATTTTATGTAAAAAAAAATAGACTTGGAATGTTTTCACTATTGAGATTTTAGTTGTGCCATCCCTACCAATACAAAAGATCATGTCTTTCATTCTTAGAGTTAAAAAAAAAATGATACCATGACAGTTTATAACAAATGTTTAATCAAAAACATACTTTTATAATTATAAACTAAAGTTAGCTATCTCTGAATGAAAATAAAAAAGTGTTAAAAAGTGTTAATTAATTAAAAAATCAATTTATTAAGTCTGTTTATTACGCCAATTTTAAGGAGGAAAGCAATGTTTTAATACAGGATTATTACACATTAAATGGAACACAAATTATTTCTGTTTAATAAGAAGCCTTTAATTACTTAAATGAAGTAAGAAAACGTCGATATTTATTAATTATAAAATGAGTTTCTTGCATTCTGAAATACTGGGCCAAACCGGAAGTTAAAAGGGGAGGTAATTTTAGAGGTGATTGAAAAGTTGTTGAACACTTTCATTCAAAAATTATTTGCGCCACTTTGCGCCAAGATTACTGTTAAGTTTATGGTATAATTTCTTAATAAATTCTAAAGATCAATAAATTACCATAGCAAAACATGGCAATGTTGTCATATTTTGTACAATTTATCTCAAAGTTGACCAACTTCAACCAAAATGTGACATTTGAGGAAAAAAAAATAAAGTAAACAATCAAAATACCATTGTGTTCCGCCATTCTTCATCTTCAAAACGAGGTACGCAATGTGTGTGTTACGTCATCAGAACGTTATGAAGCATGTGACATGCAGCTTCCTTGCTCAAAATGGCCGATCCACTTCCGGAAATCAAAATAAAGCGATTTTTTCGGGGGTTTTATGACTTGGTGAACACGAAACATATATAAAAAACATGTAAATCGTAAATTTCAAATTGTTATTAGTACACCTATGTTCTGTCAAACCTCTTCGATGTATTTTTATTACTTTTACAAATGAATTAAAATTTGACCTATTTACCTTGGCCAGATAGCGACACCAAATATGGCGGATCTATTGTCATCGCTACCAGTAGTCAACATTTCGGTGTTGACATGAATATCAATAATGTGGTCATTTTTATAAATTTCCTGTTTTCAAAACTTTGAATTTTTCGGAAAACTAAGGATTTTCTTATCTCAGCCATACATTACCTTAGCCGTATTTGGCACAACTTTTTGGAATTTTGGATCCTCAATGCTCTTCAATTTTGTACTTGTTTGGCTTTTAAATATTTTGATATGATCGTCACTGATGAGTCTTATGTATACGAAACGCGCGTCTTGCGTACTAAATTATAATCCTGGTACCTTTGAAAACGGGTGTTGCTAAACGGCGGAAACGGAAAACGGAAACGGAAAGATTTTATATATATATATAGACGGAATTTATTAAGGGGGGAAATAAAGAACTATGAAAATCAAATTGATCTTGTCTTGTTGGTAAGTTTTGCTATTTAAAGTTTATAACAGGCGAACATGCAAGTGAGAAAATTTGTCATATAAGGTCGATATAAACTCCTATAAGTAGTTATTTGACCGTTTTGACGTGAATTGATATAAGTTAGAGATCGACTTTCTAATAAAATTGAGAATGAAAACGAGGAATATGCCAAAGGGGCAACAACCTGACCAAAGAGCAGACTACCTCCAAAGGCCACCAATTAGTCTTCAACGCAGCGAGAAAATCCCGCACCGGAGGTGGTATCAGCTGGCCCCTAAAAAGCTAAGTGAAAATGGGCGTCACACTAAACTCCAAAACATATACATGAGATTAGATTAAAAATATATACAAGACTAACAAAGGCCAGTGGTTCTGACCTGGGACAGGCGCAAAAATGCGGCGGGTTAAACTTGTTTTTATGAGATCCCAATCCTCCCCTATACCTCTAGCCACACATATGAAGCAATACACGTAGTAAAACTCATTTTAAAAAGAAGTCCGAGTCTGATGTCAGATTAGACATGTTTTTCAAATCAGGTTTTCGTTATTCATAGCGTTTTTAATAGACAGTACCTGCACTTTATCCCTATGTTTTAATTTTCATCATGTCGGCTATCTTGGCTGACAGGCAGGGTTATCCAACACAGTTTTTAAACTAGATACGCTAACGTATATATATATATATATATATATATGTTAGCATTAAAGTATATAGGAGGAAAAATTCATTAAAGTATATAGGAGGACAAATTTCTGAGAGTAGGGCCTGTGACATCAACTAAATATGTACCACTAAATAAACCTTTACATCCAAAATGGAAAGACATAATAACTTCAGTATGGGCGAAGAAAAAAAAATAGAATATGGATTCAACACATAAATAGTACGAGGGCCAGAAGAAATATGCCATAGAATGTAAAACAAAAATAGACCCTAAAAAATATAAAATGAATTAGCAGCTAGATCATATTATTATTTACTTATTTTTCAACAATCATTAATACCAGCTTGATACCTGATGAATGTTCAAAAGGAGACATTTGTGCATTTCCGCTAATTAAGTATCTCAAACACGCATTCTCTGCAAGATGCTGCAACATATAGTATGCTCCAACATAATGCGTTACCGTCTAGACTATTATAATATCATAAGTGCTTTTAATTTACGTCTTAGATGCATGATTTTTTATTAGTTGTTAGTGGCTTTGAACTAGCTGTCAGTTAACTGCGAGTCGGAGTGCTCTCAGATCTGTACCAAGTGTCTTTTTGTTGCTGGGATGTACAAGTACCCGGCCACATCCACTTGTATTTGTGTCCATCTGATGAGTTAATCCTTCTCAACTGATTTTTATAGTTCGTTCTTATGTTGTAATGTTATACCACTGTCCCAGGTTATGGGAAGGGTTGGGATCCCGCTAACATGTTTAACCCCTGCCACATTATCTATGTATGTACCTGTCCCAAAGCCAGGAGCCTGTAATTCAGTGGTTGTCGTTTGTTTAAGTGTTACATATAATTATTTGTTTTTCGTTCGTTTTTTGGAATATAAATAAGGCCGTTAGTTTTCTCGTTTGAAATGTTTTACATCGTCATTTCGGGACCTTTTATAGCTGACTATGCGGTATGGGGTTTTGGTCTCTTGTGGAGAGTTGTCTCAATGGCAATCACACCACATCTTCTTTTTAAATATTTACGTAAATGTTGCAGTTGCAACTATGTGCTGTCATCAAGGATTGCGCCAATTTTTTTTTAATGACACCTTACAGATATATTCATTTCATATTTTTAAAAAGCCCAATATAAACTATTTAATCAAAATTAAACAGTTACAGGAAACCAGGTAAAACGCAATGTTGGATTTACATGTTCCTATGCTTCCGCACGCAAAGAGTTGTGGTAAATTGAACAACATCAAACAGGTCCAACAGGCCGTTGATTCTGGGGGTATTTCAAGGAACTGTTCTGGATCAGGTGTTATTTAGTAAATGATATATCAGTGATATCTTGGAAAATCGGGTGTCTGGCCAGTAGAAACACCCAAACGATCAGGTGCATAGTGTAAATAAGGTATCATTTCAGTCCCTCATAAATAAGAACAGAGCAGAATGAGTTTTCAGTTGTCTTGACATAGCACCAAAATCATTAAAGACTACCAATATGAATAAAAGTAACTATCAAATTTCAAATATTCCTTTTGTACTTTTGGGTGAATGAATATAAATACATGTCTATGTTAACGGGTGTCACATGTGAATCTGGATCTATTTACCCTTCCGAAGCAGCTGAGATCACCCCAAGTTTTTGGTGGGGTTCGTGTTCTCAGCCTTTAATTTATATGTTGTGTGTTGTTTTTTTGTTTTTTTTTAGTCATGGCGTTGACGGTTTGTTTTCGACTTCTGAGTTTGAACATTCCTTTGGTATCATTTTCGCCTATCTTCTTATGTGTTTTTTTTTTATAGTAAAATAGCATACTGAATGAGTGATATTTTTCAATTGTAATATTATGAGACAAAGTTCACGGCTGCTTGAGAGGAATTTAATTTTCAGAGAAGAATTATGCGGCATGATATTTCAAGCAGCGTGGACAATTTGATTTTGAAAACATTAGGACACGACTACGATTAACTTGGTGAGGGCATTGTGCAAATCGTATAATTTTTCGCCACTTTTTGCACATCAAATCGTATTTATGGATTTAAATTCTATGAGATATACATGTAATGGTTTTCCTATGTAAATACCAAACAACATACTATACAAATCCTTGAGTATTTTAAAAGGGTGGAAAAGTCTTTGTATAATGAGAGATTTTGTCAATTTTTTTTTTATTAAAATAAAGTATAATGCCTGTTATAGCTGACTATGCGGTATGGGCTTTGCTCATTGTTGAAGGCCGTACGGTGACCTATAGTTGTTAATGTCTGTGTCATTTTGGTCTTTTGTGGAAAGTTGTCTAATTGGCAATCATACCACATCTCAGTTTGTTTTTACTTTATATACAGGTTTCTATTCTTACAGACTAGATATAGGAAGATGTGGTGTGAGTGCCAATGAGACAACTCTCCATACAAATAACATTTTCATATCGAATTTTGTCAAAACACCATTGTCCTTTTAGGTTTCTTTTACGTTTTCTTTCCATTATACAAGAAAAGATACAGCGCCGGAAAATCGCCAATGTAGAACACACAACAACACTAATTTTTATTCAAGGCAATTAAAAAAGTAAAAAAAAGAAAAAAAATGATACAAAGGATTTCCCCAAAAGTTAATTACTTCACAACCTACTTATAGAACCAGAGACACATAATACAATATTGTATTATATGTCTCTGATAGAATCGAGGCCAATGTCTTTCTGTTTTTTTAGGCCTATAGAGATTTTTTTTGGTGTTGTTGGGTTGCTATCTTATTGACACTGATCAAACTTTATTTTATTTTTAGAAAATTCGAACAGACTATCCTAAATCGCATGAAAGACGTACGCATGACCTTATCAAATATGTCAAACACATAATCTCATCTCCTGGTAATTATTTCAATACTTTATGCTTTGAAATCTTTTATTAAATTCGTTCCTCTGGTGTTTTTTCTTTTCTTGTGAACATGTGTAATACTATATAAAGCATGTCTATATAGATAGAATAACCAAAAAGAAAAGATGTTAATTCTTTCTGATTCCGTTTTCCGTTTCCGTCGTTTAGCAACACCCCTTTGAAAACTAGTATCACCAGCCCAGTAGTCAACACTTCGGTGTTGACATGAATATCAATAATGTGGTCATTTTTATAAATTTCCTGTTTACAAAACTTTGAATAAATTCGAAAAACTAAGGACTTTCTTATCCCAGTCATAGATTACCTAAGCCGTATTTGGCACAACTTTTCGGAATTTTGGATCCTCAATGCTCTTCAACTTTGTACTTGTTTGGCTTTTATATACATATTTTGTTATGAGCGTCACTGATAAGTCTTAAGTAGACGAAACGCGCGTCTGGCGTACTAAATTATAATCCTGGTACCTTTGATAACTATTGTGTCATGTGTTCTATTGTTTGTCTGTTTGTCTTCTTTCATTTTTAGCCAGACGTTGTCAGATTATTTTCGATTTATGAGTTTGACTGTGCCTCTGGTATCTTTCGTCCCTCTTTTATAGAGTTCATTTGTGGTCAAGGGGGAGACAATCCTTTAATTTTAAATTTGCAAATTCACAAACAATGAAGAAAGTAAAATAAAAAGATTAAACAATATTTCATTTGCACTTGGCAGTTTTGTAAAAATTTTCTCAACACATAAATAAAATAAATCTGCTATTAAAATTCAAAGTTCAAAATGGCCAAAATAGGAGGAAAACAAAAAAACTGAGGTGAAAAAAAAGGTTACACACCTTGGAACAATAAGTTACAGTTTGAATTGGGTGCTGAAGCAGATCCTTCAAATGCTGCAAACATCAAAGTCAGTAGACATGAAATGGAAATTTATGAAGCTACACTGACACAGCATAACGGTACAGCCAGTACATTGCCAACAAGACTGCGGCCTCTTCATTCCTAAAAGGCGAGAACTGAAGAACTGTTCCGAAAACATCATAGTAAATTTTTCAAAGTTAATGGATTTTATAAATAAAAGTGCATAAAACACAGGTGCAAGAACCATGCAAAAGTAGATGTTCCAAATTGTTGGGTTTCTTCCTGTTGTTATAACTGAATTTATTTATTTTATTTATATTAATATTGTAGATACTATTTTTTGAGTATTTTCGCATATGTAACGTTGCGCTCATATAAATTGTCATATTTCCCCGTTCTTTAAATTTTATGATGTTTCGCCTTTGAAGTACGTAAGGTTGTCTAGTTTTTACTCATTGTAAGTTAATTATTATTCGGAGACACATCAGTATTTTATACAGATTATAATCAGTAAGAGATATTTATTTACTTATTTAAAGAAGAATATAATTTTCTCCCATTTATCTGTTTATTTATTGTAACCCTGTCGTGTAATGTTGTCATTTTAATGTTATAATTAACACTGCCATTAAAGCGGGAGGTTTGACATGCCACAAAACCAGGTTCAACCCACCATTTTTTTCATAAAATGCCCTGTACCAAGTCAGGAAAATGGCCATTGTTACATTATAGTTCGTTTCTGTGTGTGTTACATTTCGCTGTTGTTCCTGTTGTGTCTCTGTTGTGTCGTAGTTCTTTATACTTGATACGTTTCCCTCAGTTTTGGTTTGTAACCCGGATTTGTTTTTTTCTCTATCGATTTATGAGTTTTGAACAGCGGTATACTAGTGTTGCCTTTATTAAGCATTGTAAAAGTCCTTTAAAATAATATTTATTTCAATAAACTTTTTAATTTAACAAGTTATTTATTATTAAAGCGTGAAAGAAAGTGAATCATATGGTTTGTCTAGTATTATGTTTTTAGTGTTTTAATTTATATTTTTACTTACGATGTATGTTAATATGTATTTGTATTTTATTGTAGAGAATCGATTGTTACGATAGTATATGAAGCCAAAATTATATGTAGTTTTGAAGAATAAAGATACTAAATAGTCTAACCGCATACTCGACTTTATTGCCTGATTGATGTGATCCGTACAGTGGCTATTTGAGAGTGCATGGGCTTATGTATTTCTCTTCTTGCCATTTGTGAGAAATGCCATTTTGACACAAGGTCCTGTAAAGTTTACACTGAATGTGAAAAAAGCAGAGGACCAGCTGTTAACTCCATGACTCTTGCAGTACTCATAAAAAATATGAGAGGAACAGATTAACAAATGGCCCTAACATGTCTTAACACAAGGTACCAAGTTTACCGTTAATATCTACAAATGTCAACAAACAATGTGACAAAATGATAGAATTAAATGAAGCGGCAATGATAAAAAAAAATCAGCAATTTGTTCAAGAATTTAATAACTGCATAGGAAAAGAAAATGAAGTTGATGTGGAGACTGACACGACCTATAACAACAGAAACCAAGTCGGATATGAGGTCGGTACACAGTCCTTTTGCCCACTAATTGGGGAAAAAAACTGGACTTAATCTACTTATGACCATGTCAAGCGCTAACAAACTTTGCAACAACAAAAAATAATTGTAGTCATAATGAATGTAAGAAAACTTAATAGTTCTGAATAAACCATTTCTTCAAGTGAAGGCAAACCTGTCGAAAGAAATTTACAAAAATGAATGATCTTGAAATTTTAAAAGTGAAATATGTGACCAGTGATGCAAGTGCTCAATTGAGTAAACTTGTGAGAGAATTTGGAAAAAAGTCTGGCAACTCCATCCGGTACTATCAATGTTTTGTACATCGAATGCGCACTGTTCAAAAGTATATAAAAAATTAACTTTTTCTAAATTACAACCTGGTTATGACAGAGACTTTTTTCGGCAAAGATTGGCTACTTGCATTAGATCAAGGGTAAGGCTCGAGTTAGTGTGTATTCACAAAATTCGTATACAACATAATTTTGCAACTTTCTTCAGCAATCAAAAATATTGTCTTTGGTTTCAGTGGAAATCTTGCAAATTGCAAAGAAAATTCTGTAGCCTGATGTGCACATTAGGACACTAATAGTACTAAATTCTTGCCGTATGGAGTTTATTTGAATCTTAGTGTGGAAGACTAAAAAAAAAGAATCTGCATTAAATAAGTCTCTTTCTTTGGATGTTTTAAATAAAAGTCAAGTGTTCACACACAACAAATCAATGCGAGAGCTTGCATCACCGTGTCTTCACATATGATCCAAAATCTGTACTACATAAAAGAAATTTGTATGGTTTATGTCATTCTGCATGTCACTCCTCTACATTTGGAACTGGGAAATCTTCTATCTTATTGGCTAAATCTCTGGGAATTAGCTTTTCTAAATGTGCTCCGTTCTTTAAATTTATGATTCGAAAAGATATATCGCTCTTTACTATTCTCAAAGAAAAAAACATCAAAATATAAAATTCAAAAATTCTTGGCAAAGTGTAAAAGACAGAACAGAAGAGTAAGACTAGGTTCAAAGTATAGTAGCGGTTGTAATGATATAAATGAAATACATAACGATTGAATCAATGTAAATAATTAAAATGTGAAACCAACTGAACTGGGTTTTTTTTCTTTCCTTACCTCTTTGGTTAGAGAAAATCCGGCTATTGTCTGAGCGGCTTCGTATCTAATTGGGCATTCAAATGATTAAACTTTTGACATCCGTCAACGTTGGGTTGTAATGAACTGCTGATTCGTAAGAAACCCAAAAGCTTGGCCATTCTAATATATTGCCATTAAATGTAGGTAATGTTAGTTTTGGCAAACGTTGATTGCTAGATATAGCGGACGGGACAGCATAGCTTGACGTAGGAATTGATGTTGCAATTTGGCTTGTCTCTGTTAAAATTCGAGCGGCATCATTTGACTGCGGCAATGAAGGGGCGACATAACTTGTCTGTGCAATTTCGGGTGAACTAGTAGGGATAAACGATGGACTGTCTACACTTAAAACTTGATAAGACGAATGTGATGCTTAATTGGAAAAAGTGTGTGATGTTTTATCTATGAATATCTTAAAATGTCTCAGTTTAGTAACAAAATTTGTAGTATACTCATCTGTGTCTACGATTTCCGTCTCTATATCCTCTGTTTCCGATGCGTTCTCAATTTGTTCATTCAGTGTGTCGAGTAACTTCTTCTGTTGTAATTTTTCGTATGTGGCTAACATCTCTCTGTCGAATTCAGAACTTTTTGTTTGCGTCGGCAAATGTTCGTAAAAGTCTGGTAACGGCACTACGATTTCCCGTTCTTGTCGATTTCAGCTTTGGTAACTCCATTAGTCACGGCACCATAAATGTGGGGACGATTTCTTATAATCCAACTCTAAATAAATAAACAACAGCTTTGCAGTTTGACGTTTACTAGGACTTTACTAACAAAGATAGGTGTCGTCTTCGGTGTGACGTCGTCCTTGTATACAATGTTACTTCCGAGACGTTGTTACCGGTCCCGCTGTCTTCTCGACACTCTTATAATGCCATATCCATCTGCGTTTGATGTACCATACCAAAATATGACAGTCATTAATATAATTAAAACGAAAACAGTTAAAGACTTTAAATATTGCTGTTCTTAATCTGGAAATTCAGTTTCATACACTTTGGACGTGTCATGAAAGAAATGGTTATAAAATTATATGCGACTATTATTCTGAAAAAAAATGTAAAAAGCATGGTAAAATTGCCTTTCTCATTCGACTCAACAACATGAGATACTTCACAACTATTTATGCATGACATAAACCAGAGTAACTTGCAATTGAGCATAAATGGTCACAAAAATGACAAATGATATGTGTATGCTGAAAAAAAACTGCACCCGAGCTCTCTTGAAAAATCTTGAACAAACAAATTAGATTTTTTGTGCATATTTCTGAGGTGCAATTAATAGTTTTTTTACTTGACGTCATTATGTAATAGGGCATGAATAATTGGACCCATCATATAGCAGTCAAATATTCATAGTTATATAGCTTCTAGACATCAACGGAAAGATAATTCCATGATTTTTTTTAATAAATATAAATAATTTCAACAATTCTTGGTTGAAATGAAAATGCATATTGGTACAAATTATAAGCTGCAAAATAAAGGCAGCAGTAGTATACCGCTGTTCGAAACTCGTAAATCGATAGAAAAAAACCTAAATCCGGGTTACAAACTAAAACTGAGGGAAACGCATTAAATATAAGAGGAGAACAACGACACAACAGAAACACAACAATAAGGTAGCACTCCACAGTTAGAAAATAAAATTAAAAATGAGCCACAAAATGTTTTATCATCTCCTATTCCTGGATTTCTAATACATTAACCTTACTGTTTGTGTTGTACATGTGCATATGTATGTAATCAGTATATTCCATAGATTTGATTTTCAAAAGTTAAAAGAGTGAAAATTAATTCCTTTTATGTGTATCCATGGCAACATTCTGCATTTATTTACCATAAAGTATTGCAAAAAAGGGGGGTGGACATGTCACATATCCGCCCAAAATTTGGATCAAACTAGAATTTCAATGCCTTTGAGTGATACCTTTTTAGAAACTGTTTTCATAAATCTTCCTAATGATCAAATAAAAAATGGGGGTCTTTCGCCTCATTTTTTCGTAAAATCCAATCACAAAGTTCGTGCGATAAAAAGTAGGAAAAAAACATTACAATAATTGCCGGACCAATGTATGGTAGGGACATGCAAATACGGACTGTCATACAGAAAACAGCCTATATTACATACATTACATAATCTTGATGTTCATATAAACCCAATACAAAGGCTATTTTAATACTCAGCTATCCAAAAATGAATTTTATTGCACACTAGCTCTCATATTTGAAAAATCCACAGGGGCCAAAATGCGAAACTACACACCTAACTGTGGAGTGCTACCTTAAAATGTAACACACACACAGAAACAAACTCCGCATTAGACAAAATCCGACGAGAATAAAAGATATAACATAAAAACTAAATACATGAACCTGGGATAGAAAAGTACCGCGACACGTCTTATAGCAATGCGAATCCACACTCAAATATAAGAGGAAACAAACGACACAAAAAAAAAAACAACGTTAAAATGTAACACACACAGAAACGAACTATAAAATGCAAATCAGGCATTTTTCCCGTTAAAAAAAATTTAAAACATACAACCTTTGGGCCCATGGGTCAATAACATGGGCACATATTTGATGTTTCTTATAGGTGTATTTCGAAGAGCTTGTCCGGCTGATTTTAGAAAATGAAGTTTCAGTGTATGCTCCGAGAGGCGCTATCTTACCTGACAAATAAAAGTGATTTTTGCAACAAGTGAAAATCAGCTGTTTATTGAGTTGCCTCTCATGTAGGAGGAAGTCACAAAAACATTTTTTTTTTGGAAAATCGACAAAAGTGGCATTTTAATTGAACTTCAATATATGTTTTTCACATTAAACATAAAAAACAATCAAATTTTTCATTCAGTGGTTACCGTATATAAAAGCAGGATATTCCATCAGTATGTAAATCTCACTGGGGAAATACTCGAAGTTTTTTTTTAATACGAAACTGTTTATAGCACCCTTAATTATAATTTCTAATATGGTTTCACCTGGTTAGCAATAGACTGCAAACAAAGTTGCAAAACAGGTTACTGGTAGAGAAGGGTATTCATAATACCCCGGTTCAATACTTAATATTTCATTGGCGGTTCCGCTGGGTTTCTGCTACCCCACCCTTTTATTTAATCTAGATTCTTTAATGTATACCTATTCATATAATGTAAAAGAGGAACGAAAGATACCAGAGGGACAAAAAGCTTTTTCCATATTGGTTGGGTTTTGTGCGGTGTGTTCACATTTTTAGTGGAATAGGCCTACAAAGTGTCAAACAGCAAAAACAAAGTCGGGAACACTAAGAAGGATGACAAAAGATTCTGCATTTGATGAAATTGTAGTCAAATGATAGGAAATGCTTAGTGGCAGCACAGTCACAGGTCTACAACAGTTACATCTGCATGTTCCTTTATATTCTAGACCTTAATCACAATTAACGCATACGGAAAATCCCTTTCAAATCCTTTGTGTTGCAGTTGGAAAGCAAGTCCTTGGAAACGTCCGTTGTCGTCAAGCTTTATCAGCAACAATAGCAGGGGGAATTAATTAGGTGGCGCTACAGTCGTCCGTAACGTCAAAAAGTCCGCCAAATCAATCGACTAAAATATTGACGTTTAAAGTATTTTTTGAAACTTGTCATGCTTTTATTACAATTAAATTTTAAAATTTGTAGGTTTTGTGACCAATATAATTTCTTAACGACATACAAACATTATAAAAAATAGCTTGTTATTGCTATTCCTTTATCCTGTCCGTTCTAAACAAAAACAGCCATCTTTTTTGTTCGCCAAAAAAATAGATTTTTCCTAATTTGACGTTTGCGTATCCAAATACATAAAAGAACGGTTATAATCTTAAATGAAACCGGGAAACCTATTTCAAATTTATACACTGTTTTGAAGCCATCATTTTTTATTTTTATACATCAATTTTAGTGACCACCAGCCATGTCAATTTTTATCTGGTTTTAGCTAAGTTTCTACTTCAAAACAGCAAAGTTTAGCTTCTTTTCATTGTACCTGTTTCAAAGTGCTCTAAGATACTGATTTTATTAAAGACATGAATGAAATTTTGATTTAAAGTTGTGGATTTTCACAATTCCATACGATACTTGTATCTTAAAGTAACTAAAACCCCTTTTGATCCCCTACACAAATTGACGGTGACATTGTTTTCTTTTTTCAACATACGTCATGTAACGTTTATAACAAAATATGTGTCAGGGTCATGTGCATAGTAAAAATTTAAACATTGGAAAAGTGAAACAACAAACAAAGATCTTCTTTATTGCGTTTAAAGCTAAACGTCTTGGAAAATTCTGACAGATCTTACAAATTATTGATAGTCTAATGTATGGATGGACAAAAGCACAAAAATAGCAATAGAAAATGCATTGCGAAGAAAATTCTGTAGGAAAAAAACATATGAAAAAAGAAAATGAAGGTCAGTTAATACAATCTTGCTGATATTATTATCTCTTTACTTAGTAAGCTATATTTCCATTCTCAATTTTATAGTAATAAGAGCAAAAACTAGCTTATCAAGCCAAGTCAGCCAAACAAGAAGTTTATTCATAGAGATGTGTTCTTACAAATTGAATTTATTCAAATGGCAAATTCTTGCATCTTTGATCATTATTGAAGTAAAATGCACAAAATTTGTCCCACCAGTTTCATTTCATTTCCTATTACTAGTATTCAGGTAAAGTATATATACAATACTTTGTTTATAAATATTTATTACATTGGTTGCAATAAATTACATTGATTTCCCAGTTAAATAAAAACCGATAATTTCACATGTGAAATAAACGTGGTTATTTCACTCTCTGACGTCATACAACAGTAGGCGTTGTCAAGACGTCGATAACGTCGGATCAAAACAAATTGTAAATGCGTAGGAAAAACATATAGTCCCTGACATTTGCTACATTAATTTCATAAAAAAAAGCCATTTGACAATGTAATAAAAAGTATAACTAATCGCCGTATTTGAATATCAAAAATAAGACAACTTGTGACCGAACGCCGCTATGGATTAAACTCGTGCTGCGCACTCGTTTAATCCATGCGTCGTTCGGTCACGCGTTGTCTTATTTTTTGATATTCAAATACGTCGATTAGTTATACTATAAGTAATTATTTAAAGAAGCTGATACAGCAACCTGTTCAAGAGAAGAAGCCCCATTTTTTCCAAAAAGTTTACTTTCATAATCTATAAAATACCCTGAGAAATAAGACAAAGGGCTACTGTGCAAGCTAATCTAATAGTTTAATTTTACAATAATAATGATTCTGGAATTCAAAATTGTGTCACTTTCACTTATAATTTAAAGCATATCTTTTTACAGAATTTCTGTCAATATTTTTGGTATAAAACTTATAAATCCCTTTTTTGTATTTTACTGTTCAACTAAGAAACATAGGCTTGAGTTTAAAGGCTCTCTTAATTTGAAGAAATTTGTTGTGACTCTTGGTCACACTTTATAGAATATAAAATATATATGATCAGTACTATTTATAGAAATTGTATAAACTATGTTTTATTGCATTAAATATAATCAGAAGTGTTTAAAAAAATTCTGCTAGGAATGATCCCACATATATAAATTACATGTAGTATATTTCATCCGCCAGATCTAATTTCTTTCAATATAGCTAGGTTTTTAATTTTACATGTAGGTGTCATTATCCACATTTCTGAATTGGTTTTTTTTACTGCAGTAATATTTTGTCTTTTAATATTTACATTTAGTCCTTCTCTGAAAAATAGGGGAAGTATCTCTTCTTTATATTATCATAACATAGTTATAAATCGAGTTTCGTTTATTTTCTTTCTAATTTTTGTAAAGTAAAATCCTTTTTTAATTTTTATGCATTTTGCTGGGTTTTTATTTTTGACTGGTGATATTAAAGGGAGATAACCACTTGCACAAATCGTCATAAAAACCACCGCTTCGGTTTGAAATCAATTTGACGTTTGCGTATCCAACATTCTATTGCCGAGATATTCATATCGAGTGTTTGTCTTAATGAGATGCTTTATTAAATTTAAATTCAGCCCATCATTTTTAGTTTCCTCGTAAATATTTAGATTTTTCGTTCGGGAGACTTGACAATTTTCACCCAAACTCCAAGTTTGCAGATAAAATAAAGAATAAAGGACTTTGATTTGATGTGTGAGCTTTGACGAGAACAAACTATCGATACTCAAGATTAGTTAGGTCAATAAGTTTTTATTACGACAATAATATTCAGTGAGTTAAAATGAGGTTTGTCTCATCCGTTTTTTTACTGAATTTTCACGGTCACGTGACTCTATTGTTGCTGATAAACTTGGGGTCAAACCGTGACCTGCTTTCCAACTGGTTGTTTGCAATGAAAATACAAGCGCAGAGTTAATAGTGACGTCACTGATACGGGACTACGAGAATCACATCGACATGTGATAGAGAAAATTTGACCTGTCCTCGTCGCGAGGCTTATATCTCACACTCAGATTTCTTATTATGGTTACTGAATGGGAGACTTTCGATTGTCATGTACAGGGTTTTTAATATAACAAGTAATGGGAACTTTATTGATCGTTTCATTTATTTTTGAAAGTTTTCCCAACCAAATTTTACAACCTGCAAAATGTGAGCTATTCCAGTTGCACGTCCTGTGAGAGGGTGGAGATGGTTTTGTTTTAAGCTCGGGATTTCGGGATCCGGGAATTATTTTTCCGAACTTTCGGGATGTCGGTATTTTAATGTCATATATTCGGGACCTCGGGATTTCATGTTTTCAAGCCCGGGATTTCGGGATCAGGACCCCTCCGACCCCCCCCCCTTTTTTTCTTCTATCGCCTTGTATAATACTTCGGCCTAAATAAAAATAAATGAAAAGTAAAAAGGGAAAACTAATCAAATGGCAAATTCGTAAGCCCAAACACATCAAACGAATGGATAACTGTCATACTGAAGACTTTGGACATGCACTTTCTAATGTAGAAAATGGTAGATTAAACCCGGCTTTAAGGCTAATGTATCTAAACCTCTCACTTGTAGGACAGTCGCAATCAAGTTCCATTATAATTGCTACTATGTGTGAAAAAAACCAAACAGACATAATAGGTAAAATTGCAAAAATATCGGTACAGCCGCCATCATTGTTTTGATCTTAATCACTATATAAACAAACACAATATGTAACAAAGAAGCACAAAATGGCATATAGACTAAACATTTAGCAAAAATTAAAGACAAGAATACATAATTTGCCCTAGTAATTAACACAATGACGGGATGTATAAGTACAGAGCCACGTCATGTGTATCAAAGAAACACCAATAGCCATATAGACAAAGCACATTAGCTAAAACGAAAGACAATAATTAAACTTACCATGAAGGGATGTATAAGTACAGAGCCACGTCACATGCAAGAAAGAAACTCAAGAAGGCACACAAACAATGCACATCAGCATATAAGAAAACCAAGATTACAGAAATTATCATAGAATAATAACACTATTCCGGGATGTTTAAGTACAAACCGACGTCATGTGTAACCATGAAACTCAAAAAGGCATACATGCAGAATATCAAATTATCAAAAATGAAAGACAAGATACAAATTTGTCATAGAACTTTCACACAATGGCGGGATGTATAAATACGTCAAATGAATACCAGCAAAAGAACAGACTAAACAGTAAAAGTAATGTTCTTACAGTCAAATAAAAGAATACTTTAACACGTTTTAATGATAAAAAGTCGCCTAACTTTGGCAAATACAATGTATTTTTCTGTCGGTCGGAAGACAATCAACGTAACCATGATTCTTCCCCAGCCACTTTAGACTTAAAGTTAAATGGAAATTGTAGTCGTAAATATAAAATATTCTCATATTATATCCTGGAACTCAATGAATCGAGTTCGAGAGTCGCTATATAAGAACATTAAAAAGGGTTTAGTCATAAATAGTTTATTTCAAAGTAAATATTATATCTTGAAATACAAACAAAAAGAAGTGCAGCAAATACTACAACATGAAATAATTATTTCATACAATAATATTGGTCCCACCTCATTGATTTGATAAGATTACACATTCATTTTGATTTCGATGATAGGAGGTCAAAAGAAAAGTCGGGAGTTTACATATGAAGAATTTGGAGGTCAATTTGATTTTTTTATGTTTATCTCTTGAATGATGCAGATATAAAATAGATATTAGTCAATGTGAACTCTGGTATATTAATTTAATTCTTGAATTTAGAGAATGCATAACCAAAACGTTCAGTGATAAAGGACAGTTTTACTAAAATTGTAATATTAATTGCAGCTTCTCGAAAAGGCTGTTCAATTATTAAGAGTTACCTTTCTTCGTCCGAAAACTGTCAGTTTTCTTACTAGATAATTTACAAATTGAGTTTTACGTTATCGTTTATTAATTAAAATTGTAGGCTTGTATATATAAAATGATGAGAGATTGGCTTATTTATCCAGTGGCAAATATGAGATGCATATCAGGACGCAGGCATGGTCGTGTAACAGACCGACACACTGGGTTGTATTATTAGCAAGCTATAAAAAAGATGTGGAAAAATTGCCAATGAGACTCCTCTCAACAAAAGACCCTATGGTACAGAAATTAACAACTTTACGTCATAGTGCGGCCTTCAACAATGAGCAATGACCGAAAAACAAATATTTTGCACAGCAACAAACGACAACCACTGAATTACAGGCTTCTAACTTTAACAGCCACACATATATTATTGCGGGCTAAACATCTTAGCGGGCACCCGATCTTGTCCTAACCTGGGACAGTGGTGAAACAGTACAACGGAAAAACAAACTAAAATTCAGGTGAATAAGTCTTTTAACTCATTAGATGAATACAAATGGAAATACATCAAACAAAACATACAGTAGACGTGGACAGGTACTTGTACATCCCAACAGTAAAAAGACACCAAGTATAGATCTGAGAGTACTCACAGTTCCTAGGCGCTTGTTCAAAACTACAGATATCATTGTTCAATAAGTCAGAAATGGAGAATAGAATTATGGTCAAGTCACGACAGTGAAATACTTGCCAAAGTGGAAAGACCGTTTGAATGCGCGGAATGTATAATTACGCAGCAACGTTCGGTCATAATTGAGACGTTCAATCCGATGCATCGTAAAGAAAGAGTGCCAAGAGTTCAGATAACGAACTCTTGCGATAACTCTTTGAAAGGCCTGTTGCATTACCAAATTTCTGGATCTATCCAATAAAATCTCATTTTCCAGTGGCAGTGTAATTTCCTGACCTTCATCCCGGGTGACCAACAGGATCTACTTATTGTGTTTATTGTAAATTTGTCCACGTTCTCAAATGCAATATGCATGAAATATTTTCCATGACACGGTTAGTAAATAACAATAAATTTAAATATTGTTGCCAAGCATGACTTGTATGCAAACATCGTAGCTTTGGAGTCGTTCTTGTAGACAAAAGGAGCGAAAAAAGTATTATATATCAGTACAAAGTTGAAGAGCATTTAGGATCCAAAATTCCAAAAAGTTTAAGTATAAGAAAATCCTTAGTTTACCGAAAAAATTATAGTTCTGTAAACAGGAAATTTATAAAATGACCATATAATTGATATTCATGTCAACACCGAAGTGTCGATTACTAGGCTGGTGATACCCTCGGGGACGAAACGTTCACCAGCAGTGGCATCGAACCAGTGCATGGTATAAACAGTTATCAAAGGTACCAGGATTATAATTTTTATACGCCAGACGCGCGTTTCGTCTACATTGGCGTATAGGAAGCAATACACAGTTAGGAAAAAAACTTAAAATTGACACTCATAATTTTTAAACACCCTCTTTCCCCTACTGTCTAACAAAGAAGGCTTTATATGTGTGTTATGCATGTATATACTTATAGAAAGAACATCTTCCATAGATTTGATTGCTAATGGTCATAAGGGTGAAATATAATCCCTCTTGGGTGTAACCATGGCAACAATCTGCATTTCTTAGATACAAAATATAGCAAAAAAAGGGGGGGGTGAACATGTCACAAAAGTCTCCAAAATTTGGTCTAAAGGAAAATTTCAACCAATTACAGTAATACCTTTCCTGAATCAATAGGTTTCTATCTATCAAGTGGTCCCCAAAAATCATATGCTTATCTGCTCGTTTTTCCATAAAATTGAATTGAAAAGATCGAGCGCAAAATCTTTGTTGATAAACACTACAATAATGTATGGACCTATGAACGGTACGGATAGGATAATACGGACTGTCAATCATATAAATGGCCTATAAAACATGTTAAAAACAATCTTAATGTTCATATAAACCCACTAAGAAGGCTATATTATTCTTCAATTATCTAAAAATCAATTTTATTGTACAAAAACTTTCATATTTAAAAAATTCACAGGGGCCATAATGCGAAACTAAACTTCTAACTGTGTATTGCTACCATAGACCAGCGTGCACCAAACGACCAAAGAATATTGGCAAAGTCGGTATACGTTAGTTGCACGCCAGTGGAACGCTAAGCAATCGTTAAACGCGCGCTGCATAAGTTTGAAGTACGTCGAAATACAAATGTATACGCTTGGTGAACGCTACAACTCGTTGAAATTTTTATGCAGCATAAAAAATTTCATCCAGCTCAAGCGTGTGACGAGCGTATACCTGTACGCTACACGCACGTTATACATACGCTACAAGCGCGTTTAACGCGCTACAGATAAGTGTGAGACACGTTTAAGGCCATCTTCGCTATATAGCCAAGGGTTATGATCCAATCCCGTTCTCTTCACCCTTGGCGGATTGAGATAAAATTTCGGAGACACAAGGTAAGGATTTTTATTGGTTGCATCCAATCAAAAAGCGCCTATAACATGATCACGTGTAAATGTAGAAAGTGTTTGTAAACAATTGCCACGTGGTTATTGTGCAACAAATCTTTATATTACTAAACATACGACTATATTTAGTGACAACTTGAATGTTTTTAATCAACTAAAAGAAGTTCCCGTGTATGTTTCATGCACAAATGCATGAATGTTGACGTATACTTTCGTTTCCGGCTTTACCAAATTGAAGAGTTCAAGTGCTACCATTGGTCAAGAATAATGTATTCGGAATGGGCGTAACTTTAATCTTCCGATAGATGGCGCAACATTGATGCTCAATCCGCCAAGGGTGAAGAGAACGGGAGTGGATCGTAACCCTTGGCTAGCGAAGATGGTTTAAGGCACGTTGTATACGCTTCAAGATCGTTCGACTTTAGCTAAAACGTATGCGGGTGTGTTTGTAACCAACACCCCATTATAGAACGTCCAAGACACGACCGGCACGCATCTCAAATACGATCAAGAAACTGTTTTCCTTCGTAGCGTGCATTCCATCTACGTTAGACAAACGCCAGGCATACGCC
This sequence comes from Mytilus edulis, assembly GCA_019925275.1. Classification (NCBI taxonomy): domain Eukaryota; kingdom Metazoa; phylum Mollusca; class Bivalvia; order Mytilida; family Mytilidae; genus Mytilus; species Mytilus edulis. The sequence continues at coordinate 87,839,563 of CM034356.1, read as the reverse complement.
ATCATACACTTTTTGAACGCCCGATAAACGCTCAGATACGCTTCTCGTACGCCAAATACACGCTAAAAGCTCGTTGTGCACACGTTACAGATATGATTGACAGGTTGAATGCATCCAAAATTACTAGCGTATTGGTAGCGTACATGATTTTTTAACACGCCCGGCGTACGTCGGACCCATACACTGATGTGTGACGACTCATCAGTGACGGTCAGATCAAAATAATTATAAAACCAAACAAGAAAAGTAGACAAAAAGGCAAATATCAGCATACATAGAAACCTAAGATTGAAGAACACGAATCTTACCTAAATCGGGAATGATCGCAGGTGTTTCTGATGGCTAAGCAGATCCTGCTCCGCATGTGACACCCGTCGTGTTGTTCATGTAAGTACAGACCCGGTATTAATCTATTCTGTAGGTTTCATTCGGAGGAACGAATCGAGGACAGGATTGTGGTTCGGATGATTTGAACATATCCGTCGTCACATGTGAAACAGAAATTACATAACGATCACTCATTTGCACTTATACAGAAAGAGATAATGATTTGAACACTGTTGGTGCGATATACCAAACAAAAAACCTAGGTAATAAAATAGACATACCACACAAAAAACCTAGGGAATAAAATAGACAATCTGACGAAAAATATGACTTTCTTATCCACAATAAACGACATGAACTGTTTTCTTGAAAAGTACGAGATGAACGGTAGTGGTGAAATTACACGTTTAACAAAAAAACAAAGGATATAGGGTATCCATCTATGACACAACATTAATACATCAAAATCACACAAAAGAGGCAAAATGAACATCTCTTAATTTTCCTCATCTCAAAAATATGATGATGCCTTCAACATGGAGAGAAAAAAAAACTCACTTCGGTTAAATGGAACTCTTTTCGGTACTTTTACATCTTCTGATTTCAAATGTTTGGCTTTCGTCCCTGATGAAGGTAAATCCAGAAAAGCGCATCGCACGCAAGAAATTATTAAACGTGTTGTTTTCAACTTTTTTTTGCAATTAACTCGGAGTGTTTTTTACTGAATAGTGCTCTGCTGCGCTCTAAATTTGTCTTCCTTCATCTGACATAGGTATAAAAAAGGCCAACTTTAAGCCGAAAATGTAATATTACTTTTTCCATATAGAGGCTGCGTACTTGTATATCCCACATAGACTTTCTTATCCCAGGCAGTATTTGGCACAATCTTTTGGAATTTTGGGTCATCAATGTTGTTTATCTTTTTTTTACTTTCTTTGCTATTTTGACCTGAGCGTCACTGATGAGTCTTATGTAGACGATACGTGCGATTGGTGCATAAAATTATAAGCTTTGTACCTTTATTAACTATTAGCTTATAGTAATGTTTTATTGTATTGTTTTTTTTGTGTGTTTCTCTGTCCTGTATGTTCTTCCATTTATTTATATTGTAGTCCTATCATGTAATGTTGTCATTTTAGTGTTAAATTTAACACATTGGGAGGTTTGGCTAGGCACAAAACCAGATTCAACCCACCATTTTTTCTTAATATGTCCTGTACCAAGTCAGGGAAATGGCGTTTGTTATATTATTGCTCGTTTCTGTGTGTGTTGCATTTTAGTGTTTCTGTTGTGTCGTTTTTTCTCAATCGGTTTAATTATTTCGAACAGTGGTATACTACTAACGGTTGCCTTCATATAGAAAAATTGAGGCCCGTGAGCACGGTCTGACAGCCGAGGGAAATGTCAAGTAACCATGTATATATATAGCCAAGTAATGCTTCTTCGGTAACAGAATAATTTTATAAACTGTCCCAATAATTTTTACAAGAAAATTTGGCGTAAATATAAAATTTAATCCTGGTATCTATGATGAGTTTATTTACAACCACTGGGTCGATGCCATTGCTGGTGGAGATTTATTTTTCCGGCCGAGGGTATCACCAGCCCAGTAGTCAGCACTTCAAATTAACTGTTAACAAAACTTTGAATTTTTGAAATACCAAGGCTTTTCTACCTCAGAAATAGATTACCTTAGCTGAATTTGGCAAAACTTAAAGGAATTTTTGGTCCTCAGTGCTGTTCAACTTCGTACTTTATTTTGCCTTTGAAACATTTTTTGATTCGAGCGTCACTGATGAGTCTTTTGTAGACGAAACGCGCGGCTGGCGTAAGTATAAAATGTTAACCCTGGTATCTATGATGAGTTTATTTACAACCACTGGGTCGATGCCACTGCTGGTGGAGATTTATTTCCCCGAGGATATCACCAGCCCGGTATTCAGCACTTCTGTGTTGATTTGAGTTATTATTGATATGTTCATAATAATAACTCAAACTGTTAACAAAACTTTGAATTTTTGAAATACTAAGGCTTTTCTACATCAGGAATAGATTACCTTAGCTGTATTTGGCAAATTTTTTTGGAATTTTTGGTCCTCAATGCTCAACTGCCTACTTTATTTGGCCTTTTTTAAAAACATGTTTTTATTCGAGCGTCACAGTTGAGTCCTTTGTAGACGAAACGCGCGTCTGGCGTAAATATAAAATTTTAATGCTGGTATCTATGATGAGTTTATTTGAGAGCCATATTGAGAACAATTTATTGTAATAATACGACATAAATATGGGTAAAAATTTCAATTTGCATTTATTTGTATCTACTTTTATTTATTTCACAGAAATCCACCCAAAAAGTATAGCTAAGTGTAATTAATACTCAGGTTATTTCCTACTAGTGTCTGTTAAAATAACATAAAAGTTTGTATTAAAATTAGAAATACATGTAATACCAGTGCAAAAAATATTTTAAAAACCCACTAGTATAGAAATCACGGTTTTTGTTCAAAACATAAGTAATTAATACCTAATTCATATACCACAACGTAAAAAATAAGTTGTGAAATGATTTTAAGAATGTTATACATAAAATAGTTAACCGCACACATTGATGAAAAGACATTTCCCTTTGGTAAAATTACTAACCTATACCAGAAAAATTGGAAATTTAATAACTTCAGTAATTAAAGGGTGTTGAAAAAGTCTATAATTGATACTTCATTCTACTTATTTAATGTCTTAATATCAGAATACTCAGTATCTGATGTTAATTTGTAATAAAACTTCTCTTTTTATTTAGGTCTAAGCAGACTTTGTATTTGTCGGCGTTTACTAAATTCGAAAAGAGCATCTCTCTTTTAAATAAGTGTAATAAAAATAGCCTGCGAAGTCGGACTGATGTCTTCATCTATTCAACAATAACTATTAATTTAGAGACGAGTGATCAGACCGAAACATCGTTTTGATGAAGTTCAAACGCCTCTCCTACTCTCACGATCGACAGACGCCGCCACAACAATACCAAAGAAGTGCTGAAAATACCATTAATGTGTTAATATGTATTCTTCTCCCCACTTAATTCATTTATAACATTCTTAAGGGTACTTGAGCTTTCACGGTCGCTCGAAGATGAAGTTGTAAATAGTAACACCTCAATGAAAGGAAGGTGGCAATTAGAGAAAATAAATGTCAATCTTACTTTATAATATAGGTTTTCTACTGCAGAGGCTTTCATCTCAAATGTAAGATCTCGTTTTCTGGCTGTTATCACCTGCTGATAAAGATCTCGCCAGACTAACTTGCGAAAAATCACGAAACAACATTTGATCAATATAGCGAATTTACTGAAATAAATTTTAATTTTTACCTTTGTATCTTGCAACAAAGGAAAAGTTTTTCTATGAGATATTTCTCTCAAACTTTATTTGAAACACAGTCAGTTTTGTTTTCGGATTACTTTTTTCCCCATTCCATACATTCATAATTGATATATCAATTGATTGAAATTGTACCTTTAAAAACATCAATTCTAGGTAACAGTATAACGTCCAGTGGAAAATATTTCATGTATATTCAGGACGAGAGAAATTTATAATTAATCAAACTGGAAGGATCTGCAAAGTTAGTTAACCGAATAGAAGGGTTTAAAATTTGAACTTTTATAATGAATGTAAAAAAATAATCATAACAATGGTTGACTATGGTATAGACATATGACTACTTGGACTTTAATTGTCCGTATGGTTGTTAGGATTGTATAAATACACCGCCGCGTCCATCCAGAATGGCTACGTTAATTTCGATGTTTCGAGTATTGGGAAATTGTGGGCCTCGGTGATTACTTGAACAATTCTTTGAAGTTAGTGGATGGTATGCATGTTCCTTAGTTTTTTGTGCTTCTCTTTTTACACTGACTCTTTTTAAGTTGTCCGTCATTTATCCTGGACGACTCACTTTACGGAAACTACATGTACATGTTGAAGTTATTGGTTCTCGTCTGGGATATGCATAACATGCATTAATGGTATCCTATTAACGTGGTGATGGCACATACTACATTTGTAGTTGTAAAACATTTATTTCAGAGGTAATGCCAGCAACAGACATTATTAGCTAAGCGATTTACTTGAGTTTCTTTAATTTCTTCAACTTATCTTCATAATTAACAAACAATAACTGGTGGCCTTTCAAATAATCTCAATAGAAATTGAATGTGCCAATACTAATACAGCTGCATACGAAATATCTTTTAACCATTTATGATATAACCAGATCGCTTGCTTATACATGTAAACTAAGAAAAAGTTTCAAAGTCAATAGATCATGAATGATAGAATTATATCTAATACCAATACAACTCCATACATAATATCAATTACTTACCACTATTGATTCTCAATATGCTGATCTAAGCACTCACTGATTGATGTTGCAATCGTCGCCGTCTGAAACAGTATGCCTAATACGTCTCGCTTTTTCGACTTCTTCTTTGAGTCGAGACAAACACTGTTTTTAAAGGACTGTTGACTGATGGTACTTGTTGCTCAGTCTTTGGTTTTCAGTGAATGTTGTGTTTTGTGTACTGTTGTTTGTCTGTCTGTTTGTTATTTTTTTTAGCCTATGTGTTGTCCGTTTTAGTGTATTTTCAAAATATGACTATGAATTCCCTTTGTATCCTACTCCTCTCCTTCACCAATCTTAGTTTACTATGTCTCAGTTCCCCTTTACTAATCTGTGTATTAGTGTAGAAGTTGCGTAATCGTAAACTGTGCATACAGCAATGTTGACATAATAACTAGCGTTGCTTAAATTCTTTCCATTTAATACCTTTGAGAAAACTGTTTTTTTTTTATTAAAAGTACATGTCATCACCATGTATAAGATAAGATAAAATGTTGTATAATCTGTAAAAACATTAATAATCATATACTTGTAAGGAGACTTTTTATAACTTGATGATATGGCAATGTCTCCAAATACACCGACAAAAAATTGTTGACATCTTGTTGGAAACTGGGTTCCGGTTTACTGCTTATCATGTGTGGTCCGCTCAGCAATGTATACTTGGGATCATAACTCATGCTGTCCGACATCGAGGCGCGTCTTCATCATGTTATTAGGGCCCTTTTGTGTCAATTTACATGATTTTGGGGTTTAATTGACATCAGGTTTTTATTAAAATTTGTAAAGATTTAGAACATAAACGTTAATGTATTACAATGATACGCCTGGTTTATAGATAATATCCCAAACGGTTGAACGGGTAAATTCGAATTTTCTTATCAAATTTTGTGTATGCATTTTTACTAGATTATCTTTAATGATACGGTTTTATTATCGCATTTAGAAACAATTTCAGATTATTAATTGATGTTCTTGTCAAACTCATAAAAGGCAATAAATGTTTAATGGTCCAACCGTGCTACCTTTTTATGGAATATGATTATGTGATTTAATATAAAAAATAATAAATAGCAGAATGCCGACTACTTGCATGAAAGGCGTATCTTAAAAACTTTAAAGTTTGTAAATAATTTTTAAACTTTTCCATCAGTCGCCTATTAATATTATGAAGTTTTATTGAAAGCGCCAAGAAAATAATAATGATATTTTTTTCAGAGATATTGATAATTTGAAGAAGATAAATCGTGAATAATCTCAATTGAAAAAGTGACTCCTACATATGTCATATTGTTACAGGCTAGACATTTTTAAAGTGATAAATATTAATTTTAATAACATACTTATACTTTTATTTTATGATAATATAAATTTGTTTAAAAGTTTATAGACTTCGGTTTCACAGATTTCATTTAAAAAAGGGGAGACGAAATCGATGGGACAATCAGAAACCATACGTCGGAAAAAATGAAAAAAAAACCCAACGGTCCACCAAGTACTACACAGAGACTCGGAAGATTGTGCAACACGACCCACTTAAAATAGGGTATACTACTAGTATTTAAATGATGGAATAGAGTCGACGGAATTTTGTATATTCCCTCCTTTTTATATTCCCTTTTCGTCGATAGTTACACTGCCGAATGCGACCAGGTGCTCTTGCAATAGTTATACCATGTGCGAGGCATGTGGAGCAGGAACATTTTACACTTCCGGGTTATAAAAGTTAATCCTTGGTTTTTCGTGGGCATTTATGTTTCTCAATTTTTGGTTTTCTGTGTAATGTTTATTACGGTTTTAGATTTAAAAGCCATAGTCAAAGTGTTGTCTCATGGTTTTGATAGCCTATGATGTTTTCTCTCGTTTTACATTATTTGATTTAGGCAAATACGGTATATATGTCGGAGATGCCGACTCTTGAAAGCCTTTAAATATATGTTCCTCGAACCTTAATTTCAGGAATTTCTTTTTTATTAAAGAACTATTGTCAATAGCAGAGAGTCAAATAGTTCATTTTCTTTTACATTTCTGGAATTAAGTCAAATTCTTGATCTGCATGTAACGTTATTATGAACTAAACTCGATAAGAATATTTAGCAGGGAAGCTTTGTGTCTACAGACAGTCGTTAACCAAATCTAATTAAGGATTAGATGATGACAGATTGTTTATCTTTCTACTTACTTCTTTTTCACTATATGTAAACTATATATAATTTGTATATTAGATATATAATAATTTCTTATCCGTATTGTGAAGTGATTATGTCCGTCATCGCTTGTCTGTACCAGCTTTCATGTTTGAACATTTCTTCTGCTCACCCTTTGCAAAAGGTATTCATATTTCTTTTGATAATCTTTTCTTATGTCTCAGTCACGTATTGTTGTGAGTAATTTGCACAAAATGATGAGGATGTATAGTGTTTATGAACACTTCTCTATGGTGTTGTTTCTGTAAACAATAATACTTTCATTACTTCATTGATATCTCATTGTAGCAACAAGATTAGACGTATTTACATCGTGTGTTGCCGGGGTGTCGCGTGCCTACTGCATCTTAACAATGCAAAAATCTATTTACGATCATCCTAAAATCACCAGCACTTATCCAGAGTATGTCATTGAAGATATTGAACGGGCACCTGTTGCATCCCCATGTCAATAGATAGGCGCCAAAGAATTAGTCTAAAAAGCTTATTCCATCATTACAATATACAAGCAGGGATAAGTGCCAGAAACGATTTGATGAATTGTCTACATAGAATACATCAAATCAGAATTGAAGTACTTTTATTGATAGCCGTCAAGGTGAATTAACATTCATTTGTTTATAATTATTGTTTAAAGCTGTATGATCTTTATGATGAACACTACACCATTGAGGTGTGAAAATGTGTCAAATTTACAATCGAATTGATACATGGGATACGAAGCATAATACCAGTTGATATAATAATAATATGATATAATATAATAGTATTTGATTAGTAATCTAACGGAAAGGACTTAAATTACGGTTGAATCTTAATTTTCTTGTGAATTGTTACTAAGCAAGGACATTCATTAGGGGCATACATGCATGTATCATATATATAGATATTGTTTTCCTCTTGAAGACTTTTACAATAGTAGTTTGGTCATTAAATTGTATAGTTTGTCATATTGTAATCAGAGAACTAAATGAAGATGTTTTTATAAACGTTGATCTTCATTAATAGACAAGTATCTTGGCCAAATATCAAAATATTTATACTCCCGTGAATCAAGAATTGGACAAACGAAAGTGCATGTGTTACCAAAATGGAACCAAAATAAACTGCAATCAACACAAAATTAAATAGAGAAAACATAAAAATACAAATTTTAAAATGAACACCAACAATGTCAAGGTTACTCAGATGGGACATCTAATATTACCATGTGGCGGAATTAACCTAGTACGCTTTCTTTATTCAGTCCTCCTTTTTACTTTCGATCAGCGAAATATCAAAAGGAACATAGAAGAATATTAGATTGAAAAAAAAGTTCAGAAAAAGTACTTGATACCAAAAACATTTTTCACACAGCTTTTACTGTTCTAAAGTGTTTATAAAGCAAACACGTTTTGGAATTGTCCTTGAAATCTGTCATTTAAACTTTATAGACTTATTGATTACCAATTTAATTTTTAAGTATGCTGCCATGGTTTTTCTATCAATACGTCCCGTCTTTATTTAGGATGAAGGACGGCATGGTACTTTTAACCATCTTTAAATTTTCAATCCTATTTTAAGGAAATTGGCCAAAAAGCAACCAAACCAACCCCATATCTAAGTGTATTGTTACGTAGCTATCACATAAGGCACACATATATTTTGAAACCTCGGCCAAATAATTTTCATCAAAGTAGTCATAATCGGCTATAAAAGGCCTCGAAATGACAAATGTAAAACATAAGATAAGCCATTTGCAACTGATTTTTACAGTTTGATATGATGGTGTGCTGATACACCACTATCCAAGAATAGGGGAAGGTTTGAGAGCTCACAACTATATAAGACCCATCGGTGGTCTTCGGCTGTTGTCTGCTCTGTGGTCGGGTTGTTGTCGTTTTGACACATTCCCCATTTCCTTTCTCAATTTCATGTTTAACCTTGCCATAGTCTTTATGTGCACGTCCCGAGTCAGCGTCTTGTAAATCAACGGTTTTCTTTGGGTTGATGTTTGCCATATTTATTTTTCGTAAATTGTCTTGTTTTTTTATAAATTGGTTAGTTAGTTTTCTCGTTTGAATTTGTTTCACATTTTCCATGTCGAAGCCTTTTATAGCTGACTATGCGGGATGTGATTTCTCATTGCTGAAGTCCGTACTGTGGCCTATACTTGGTTAAATCCACGTCATTTGAACTCTGGTAGATAGTTGTCTCATTGGCAACCGTACCACAGCTCATTGTTTCTATATAAACGCATCGGCGGTTGACATTGGAACACGGTTCGTTCGTTAAACTTTTAATCCTACTAGCCGTCACATATTAAGCCTTGAGTTCCATCCTTTGCATGGAAAAGTGTTCTCGATTATCCAAGTCTAGCATTTTTTGCTTAATTTTTCATTTTTTTATGCAGTACATGAATCAACACATGCCCTAGAAATACAATACTGTTATAGTCTGTTTTACATTTGAGTTTGATGTTGAAGTTATTAAGAAATGTTAATCTGTCTCTCATAAATTTGAATTACGAACACTCGTTCCAATTATCGTTAACAGACAACTCTGTTTTTTTTTTTCTTTTCCGCTCATCAGTTTGGCAGCTTCGATTGCACAAAGCCTGCATGTTCAATATATTCTTGATTTCCGAGAGAAATCTATAAATCCTTTGAAAACATGCATAATATCTGTAAAAAAAAACCCAGCAACGTTGCCCTTAATAATAAGGTGTGTATACTAATGAAATTAATGATGTTTATTCAACCCTTGCGTATCAATGTACTGGTAATCACATATGCAATGAAACAGTAAAAGAATAAAGGAAGATGCGTCACAATAATGAGGGTGCACTTTAGTAATGTTTTGAATAATTTTGACTACGGTTTTATTAACATCAATATCTAAAAATATTTAAAATTACAAGATTTCTTTCGACATGGATAGTCTCTGTTAGACTAATTCTCACGTTTTATGGATTATTGGAAAGTTTTTTTATTTAGTGAAGACTTAATTTGACTCGACATTTCTTTGCTATGTTTTAATCGTTGGATTTCTGTCTAACTGACTTGTAACGGTATTCTCTTCATCTTTGTAATTATGATTTATAAACTCTTGGAAAAACAACATCAAAACTATTAACTCATATTATTTATTAACCAGCAAATGTTTTGAAACAAACTATAACTAACCACTTAGACACACAGATAAATCGCTTACATAAGTCAATCAAATAGTTGTAATAGTGTCTAAACATCTAATGTCAGTCACTTAACAACTAATAAGAAGACAGTAGTTAGTACTTTGAATCAACGATTACGACCAATCATCGCAATCAACCAAGCAGTTCAGGAATACTTTGTAGAATCAAGCAGAGATTTGAACCAGATGGTAAAATGTTAGAAAACCTATAAAAATAATAAAAACAAGAAATAAATCTAAGTAGATAAATTTTACATCATGATTATTGTTTAAGTTAATTTTGCCTATTTAAGCCATGTCAGCTATGGTCGTCGTTTTCTGTAATACACTATAAAACCGAAATGTTCTTATCTATACAGCTTTCAAATTATATCGCTTGACCACATCCTTTGATCAGTTTACGTATTTCCGACACCGTTTATGTACTCATTTATTGGGCATAATGAGAAAACTCATAAAAAAATACTTTTTCTCAGACGCTACTCGCCATTTGTATTATCTATGGATGACTAGCAGAACAGTCTATAAGTGTTTTCATTTTAGTTGGAAGTCCTTTGCTCTCGGTCTAATATGACTGCTGTTACTTTAAATAGAAGTTTTCGAAACTATACTTCAAGGTAGACTGTAACATGCCGTGATACAACACATGGACAAAGGAGTTTGAAGATCAATTGTTTTTACAGGAAGTGTATCGCAACTATATGTCAGAACCCCGTTCAAACATGTCTTTTTTAAAATAACGTACCAATGGACAATATGTATTTACAATATTTCCACAACACAAAACAAGAATGTGTCCAAAGTACACGGATGCCCCACTCGCATTATCATTTTCCATGTTCAATGGACCGTGAAATTGGGTAAAAAATCTAATTTGGCCTTAAAAGTAAAAAGATCAACCAAAAGGGAACATGTGTACTAAGTTTCAAGTTGATTGGACTTCAGCTTCATCAAAAACTACCTTGACCAAAAACTTTAACCTGAAGTGGGACGAACGAACGGACGGACGGACGCACGGACGGACGCACAGACAGACGCACAGACCAGAAAACATAATGCCCCTCTACTATCGTAGGTGGGGCATAAAAAAACCATTCAGAATTGCCAAAAATTTTAGACAGAACAGAAGACCATAGTTTTTTTTTACCAACAATCATTTTGTAGTGTGTGTATTTTATGCTGTTTTGAATTACAGTTTCACAGAAAATAAATTACAACCCATCATTTTGTTTTAAAAAAAGGATACAATCATGATGATCATCACTTTTGTACGAACTAAAGAATTTCTAGCGTGTAATCATGTGTCGCACTGTACAATATTAAGAGTTTCTAGCTTGTAAACCATTAAACATGTGGCGCACTGTACAATATTAAGAGTTTCTAGGTTGTAAAACATTAAAGATGTGGCAGACTGTACAATATTAAGAGTTTCTAGGTTGTAAAAAATTAAACATGTGGCGGACTGTACAATATTAAGAGTTTCTAGCTTGTAAACCCTTAAACATGTGTCGCACTGTACAATATTAAGAGTTTCTAGATTGTAAACCATTAAACATGTGTCGCACTGTACAATATTTAGAGTTTCTAGCTTGTAAACCACTAAACATGTGTCGCACTGTACAATATTAAGAGTTTCTAGGTTGTAAACCACTAAACATGTGGCGGACTGTACAATATTAAAAGTTCCTAGATTGTAAACCACTAAACATGTGGCGGACTGTACAATATTAAAAGTTCCTAGATTGTAAACCACTAAACATGAGGCGAACTGTACAATATTAAGAGTTCCTAGATTGTTAACCACTAAACATGTGGCGGTCTGTACAATATTAAGAGTTTCTAGCTTGTAAACCATTAAACATATGGTGGACTGTACAATATTAAGAGTTTCTAGCTTGTTAACCACTAAACATGTGGCGGTCTGTACAATATTAAGAGTTTCTAGATTG